>CM042023.1:73175000-74425000 GCA_023525975.1 Smallanthus sonchifolius | reverse complement strand
GATCACTTCCTTTGGTACTGTGTTTCCACTATCTGACTTACCTTTACCCATAACCACAGCCTCGCCCGTTTTTGGATCAACGTACCAGTACCACATGTCACCAAGAATATCCTGAGGTAACTTGCTCAGGGGAATCTTAGTTTCACATCGCACTGGCTTGTATACCAATCTCTTTAAGGGTTTCTTAGTCACAGGATGCACATCGTGCTTATCCTTGACTCTTCTGGGAACCTGAGGCTTGAGGTATTCAAATTTCCCTGATCTTGCTTCCCGCTGTAGTGTAACCCACAAACCCATTGCTACTGCATTACTCGAGTGACTCAGCAGGTCGCGGTTTACGAGGTTCACAAGGTCGTACTTGGGCAAAGAGTTGAACGCCTCACTGGTGGGTTTCAAGTATTGAACTCCCCCAGATCTTCTGATGGCGAACAGCTGCTTGTCCTCCTCGAACCTAACAGCCAAGATCATACCTATCGCTCCGTGCTTGACTGTGATAGACGTCTTTTGCCACATGGGAGCTGGACCCTTTGTAGATGCAGAAGGCATGTTTTTCTCTTTTGGTGCCTCGGGGTCCACAGGTGTAGGGTCGACTGGGGAGGCTTCAGTTCTAGCTTCAACATTACTTGCCATGTCAACTGAGCCTGTGTCTGTTTCGAGCAGAGATTCGAGCGATGGTATTTCAAAGATCTCACCTTCCTCTAACTCGTACTCTAGTTCCCCGTCGCCCTTGGGAATCTCGATTATCACATCATCATCATCATCGTTCCAGTCATCACCAGAGTCAATCTCTCCTTCTTCCAGATTAAGGAGAGCATCGATCTGTGCCTCTTTGGAATAGTCAGGCTCTAAGTAGAGGATCTCATCATCAGATAAGTCCTTGAGCACGTCAGCCGCTGACTTCCCTTTATCTCCACCACCACCACCTGAGGTATCACCACCCTCTTGCTGAGTAGACTCCCCTCAGCCAATGGAACAGAAGAGATGGGCACAATCGCCAAAGCTAGGTGCTCACCTCCACTAGGACCGACTTCAGGATCCTTGTCTTTATCATCATCCTTAGTCAGATCGACTGGATGACAAGACTCGTCACCGGTGGATTTCTTTTCTTTCTCTTTCTCTTTCTCTTTCTCTTTCTCTGTCTCCTTCTCCCCCTGAGCACGTAGCTTCGCGGTCAGTTCACCAACTAATTTGACCATCGCTTCGTGCTCTTTTCTCTGCAAGTCCATCCTCAGCTCAAGTGAAGTTCTGTGGCCTAGAATCATTTCGTTAGTCTTCATTAACAGTTCATTCTGTGCCATGACATTCTTCAATTGCTCATTTGTCCCTGTTCTCTGGCTGTGGAGAATCCTAAC
The DNA here is from genome assembly GCA_023525975.1 of Smallanthus sonchifolius. Taxonomy (NCBI): domain Eukaryota; kingdom Viridiplantae; phylum Streptophyta; class Magnoliopsida; order Asterales; family Asteraceae; genus Smallanthus; species Smallanthus sonchifolius. Next base: position 74,423,648 of record CM042023.1, on the reverse strand, counting down.
TTCATCGGCCAGGGAATTAATCTGTGCTTGTTGAGCATCAGACTCCTCCTTTGACTTTTGAATGGTCTTCAACAGTTCAGCAACTTGGGTCTCTAGCACATCGATCCTTGCATCATTCGGATTAGGATGCCTAGAGGATGAGGCTTCGGCATTATGGATGGGAGAGGAGAAGATTGTGTCAAAGTCAAACCCTTGTGAGAAATCACCATAGTTGAAGGGTTGACCTGACGGCTCTTTGGTGGGTGTTGGGATGGGGGATGAAATGATGGGAGTTATGGTTGGGGTGATGGTGACTGACTCCGTGAGAAGTGGAGCAGTCACCGTCACCTGGACGGTTGGAGTAGGGAGGGTCACCGTCACAGGAATCACCTCTGTGACCGCCGTGACTGCCACATCTGCTTGTACCAGTGGCCTTCTCCTCCTTGTAAACAGTTGCCGTGCTGGCGTGGTAGATTCTGACTCTGGACGGGCAGCCTCAACTTGTACTGGCTGCACAGTCGGAATCTCTTCAACCCTGGGGATAGCAACCTCTTGCCTATCGCCCCTTTTCTTGTTGGCTTTCTCTCGCCTTCGTCTTTGTAGAGCAGTGTCAGAGTTGGAATCCGGCTCGTATTCGCTGCTCGAGCTTTGTCGTTTTCTTTTTAAAGACGACTCAGGCAGGGTTACCTGTGCCGACCTTCTCGGATGTACCTGTGATGGTGCGTCATCGGAATCAGAAGAATCTGATTCTGTTGCCTCCCAATCGGATTCCTCTGCACCACCAACATCACCTTCATCATCACCTTCATGTGCATCATCACCTTCATCTTGTTCTTCATCAGAGTGATCACTCATCTCTGGTCCCGAGTTGGGACTATACCAGTTCCAGTCCTCCGGAGAGACGTATGCTTCATTAATCAGGTGGCCGAAGAGTTCAGTATGCTCAGGGGTAGGTTCTACACTTCCTGGCTTTAGAAACTGTGCAAAGACTCTCTTGTCCACCCTTTTTACCTGCAGTCTCTCCCCGATAGCACGCAGATTTGGCAATGCATCATCGATCAGTAGTTGCACAAACCTTGGGTATAAAAGGAACCTAAACCTCTCTGCTGTATTTATCTGGTCATTTAGTGCTTTGATGATATAGCGAGAGAAGTTATAGCCCCGATTGAGAGACAAGCCCACCATGGCCGCTGCTAGGTCATGACCCATGGCATCTTTCCCCGCTTTCCTGGATGAGATGCACACGATCATGATGTGGGCAAAGTAACGCCATTGATCCAATACCCACATCTTCTTGCAGGAAGCAAAGTCCCTTGCCCCCACATATCCCATTCTGTGCCTCCAACACCCATCCACGTAGTAATCTGGATAGGATGTCGGGTCGGTCGCAAGGTCTCCGAATTGCAATACTCTCCTTATTGTATCTTCCGAGATAGCAATAGCCCGACCGTCAACTGTAGCCCGTATGACATTCGGGGATACCGTGCAATCGTGCTCTGCAGTCTCCCAGAATTGCTCCAGGTACGGTCTTGAGACTATTGGGTTTGCTGAGATTGCATAACTTATTCTTGATCTGTTGAGAAAATCCACAATCTCCCTGTATTGCAAGGCTGCGCCTTTCCATTCTGGTTCGGTGTTAGCCACTAGGTTGAATTCGTCAGTGAATGCACGAGCCATAGCCTGCAAACACACACAGAAAACATATTTAGAAAAACTTATAACATTGGAAGTAGACACACAGGACATAGTATAGTAGTTACACTTTGAAAAAATTTTCAGACTTAGGAAAAATTTCTAAGTGTTGGTCCTGCGCACTTAGCAAGTGCGCAGGTTTTTCCTCTTGCGTACTTGTTAAGTACGCAAGAATTACTTCTTGCGTACTTGCTAAGTGCGTAAGAACAACCCTTAGCAAAAAATTTAGAATTTTAAAATCGTTCAAAGCGTGTGTTGATTAGGTCGCCACTAGGTCGGAATCAGGGATTCCAACCTATGGTACCATTATTAACACCACAAAACACTACACCACGAGCAATTTTGACCTAGGTCAGTCGAATGACCCATTGACTGTTCAACTTCAATCGACGGATCAGACGATGACTAAGAGAATGAATAGAGGATCGATTAGGCGTGTATTAGCAAATTAATGTCAATAAGTTACCCAAACAACCCCATTTCACCCCAAAATGTATCGGATTTAACCTAATATTTTCTAAGTCAAAAATCGGTCCAAATGTCAAGAATCGATGGATGGAATTGGCCTATAATCTCACCACTGAGATGAAATACGAAGATGACAATGTGATTGGGATGAAAAATCCGGTTGGAACACTCGAAGTTTTTGAGGAAAATGGTCGGAGGGAATATCACAGGAGAAAATGTTTGAAAGTGATAAACCCTAAAAAATTTTCTAAGTCCTGTATTTATACCCAACACATATTGGTCGTGCGTACTTACTAAGTGTGCAGGACTTAACTCCTGCGTACTTACTAAGTACGCATGACTTAAGTCTTGCGTACTTCTTAAGTACGCAGGGTTTACCTCATGCGCACTTATCAAGTATGCAGAGACTCTTATGTGCGCACACTTTCAACTCAAATTATGAAGATTTGCAAGTCAAATAACGAACAAGATAAAAATATTCAATCAAGAGGATTCAAAATCAATTCAGGAAGGTTAAATACAAATATTTTTGGCTTTTCTGAATAAAGTTGAACTATGCATAAACTTAAAAATTTCAAATCTTTTTGTTCTTTTCAAGATAGATATATACAATCATTTACACAAGCTATGTTTTTGATCAAAGACACGAGCAGAGGATCATATCAGGCTGACTTATAGCAAAAACGATACAAAATAAACATTAAAGAATATGGGATCATGTCATGTATTACTCTTTATTCATACGTAATAAGCACATAAACAAGTAATTCAAGTTGACGATATTATAGGATTTGAAACTATAATCATCTTTGTATCACGTTCTTGTGTATTAAGGTATTAATTATAAGATATACAACGTGTACCCCACTGATATGCTATGATATTTTGCACTATCTTCAAGGCATCTAAGATTATTTTCAATTATTTTCTTAATTTTCAGAATGAAGTTATATCATTTAACACAGAAAAATCAAGCAGAATCCATAAGGATTATCAGGAATCATAAGATTCAGAATCGAGTGATTCTTTTGTCTTGGTTTCATGTGATTTTCTTCTTTGAATATCGGTATGATGATTCGGGATAATGAACATGGTGTTTGATTATAGGGTAAGGGGATCCAACTTTTATCTGGATTTTATTTCAATGAACCAGGAATGATTCAAGGGTAAATACATGCTCAACGGTTAATGTAGAGACATGTCTTGATTCAATCTCTCCTTGCATACTTGTGAGTATGGGCAGTGAGATGAACCGCATTAATTTTGCTAACAACATAACCCGAAACTGATCTCAAAAGAAAATTATTGTCAAAATCTAACATCCTTTATCTGATAGTGATCTTTTCGAATCTTTTACTCACACACACTTGCAAACATGGGTTCAAATCACAGTTGTAATTTAGATTTAGTTTCCACACTACTAGTAATTCAAAGACGCATACAGCCTACTGACAATTCAAATTACTTGTAAATAAACAGATTAAAAACATAACAATTTTAAACAGATAAGTAAGCATGACGCAAATCATTTCCCATATGAGCAGTCTATGAAGTTTAGATCATTTCTGATGTACTATCATTTCCTCTTTTCTCAAGTTAACTTTGAAATTTTCTCCATTTTCTATTTTGTATTTGATTTTTGTAAAATATTTTAAAACCGAAAGAACTGTACAAAAAATTTAAAGGAATTAAAAATTTAACTTCCATGAAGTGAATTGAGTTAAGAAAACTTAGTTTTCACTCAAGATTGAACATTCCTATCAAGTTGACAAGATGCTCAAAACGGGATCGATCAAATGCCTTTGTGAAAAGGTCAGCAAGATTGTCATCCGTGTGAACTTTTACAAGTTCAATTAAATGCTTTTCAGCACAATCACGGATGAAATGATGGTGAATCTCTATATGTTTAGTTTTGGAGTGTTTCACCGGGTTATTTGTGATGGACATGGTGGCATTGTTGTCAATGAATAGAGGAGTTCCAGTGAAGTTTAAGCCGTAGTCTCTCAACTGCTGCTGAATCCACAGTATCTGAGAACAACCGCTCGCTGCAGCAATGTATTCTGCTTCACAAGTTGAGACAGAAACCGTTGACTGCTTCTTGCACTGCCAGGAGACCAGCCTGTCTCCCAAGAATTGACATCCACTAGAAGTTGACTTTCTGTCAAGGTTACAACTGCCATAATCTGAATCAGTGTAGGCTTTGAAGTCGAACGACTGCTGCTTAGAGTACCAAAGACCTAATCGGGGTTTCCCTTTCAGATATCTGAAAATTCTCTTCACAGCTATCATATGTGACTCCTTCGGTTGAGACTGAAACCTTGAGCACAAACATACAGCAAACATTATATCGGGTCTTGAAGCTGTGAGAAACATAAGTGATCCGATCATCCCACGGTACAACCTGCTGTCCACATCCTTTCCATCTCTGTCGGGATGCAAACCATGATTGACTGGGATTGGTGTGCCATAAGTAGTGCTATCACTCATCTTGTATTTTGACAAGATGTCCTGCACGTACTTAGTTTGATGTAGATAAATTCCATTCTCTCTTTGACTGACTTGCAGACCTAGAAAGAATGACAGTTCACCCATATTGCTCATTTCAAACTTGGACTTCATCACCTTCTCGAATTCCCTACACATCCCTTCATTGGTCGACCCAAAGATAATGTCATCGACGTATACTTGCACAAGAAGAATGTCACCTCCTGCTTTCCATATGAAGAGAGTCGAGTCAATCTGTCCACGGTCGAAACCATTAGACAGTAAATGCTTAGATAAAGTCTCATACCATGCCCGCGGTGCTTGATGAAGACCATAAAGTGCTTTGTCGAGCTTGTACACTTTATTGATATTATGCGGATCTTCAAAACCGGGAGGTTGAGTGACATAGACTTCTTCATGCACCTTACCATAAAGGAAAGCACTCTTCATATCAAGTTGATAAACCTTGAAGCCGACATATGTTGCATAAGCCAAGAACAGTCGAATGGCATCAATTCTAGCAACTGGGGCATATACTTCATTGTAATCCAAGCCCTCTTGTTGATAAAAACCCTGAACAATCAATCTTGCTTTGTTCTTCACAACTACATGACGATCATCCGTCTTGCATTTGAACACCCATCTGGTACCAATTGGCTGAAAGCCTTTTGGCAAGTCAACTAAATCCCACACGTGCAACTTTTGGAATTGAGACAGTTCATCTTGCATCGCCTCAATCCAGCAGTTGTCAGTGAGAGCCTCCTTCACATTCTTCGGCTCTAACTGGGACACAAATGCAGCATGCAGACATGTTTCCATGACACCAGTGTCAAATATCTCTGTGTAGAGACTGGTGTTCTCAGTGATGGTTCTATGACGAGTCTGAACACCGGCATAAGGATCACCAATAATGTTGTCGATTGGATGATTCCTATGCACCCTCGTCTCCGGTACAATCGGTTCTTGAATTTCTGGATCTAGATTCGTGCTTAACTCCCCCATTTCCTGTGTTCCAGAGGAAGAAGATTCAATGTTAATTGGATCAGCTGGAGCTTTATTTCCTATAATTGTGTTAGGATTGGCTTGAGCGTCATCTCCAACAACATGAACACCTTCACTGTTATCACTGTCATGAGTTCCAGATGCAGATGCAGATGCAGCATTGGAATCAGGAGTTATAATTGGTACAGTAGCACGAGTAGAAAAACTGGAGTCATTGTCGCCACGCAATAAATCATAGACATTTGCGGCGTCTTCATCATATAAGTCAGGAAGATTGAAGGACTTGAATAGCGCATCATAATCAAAACCCCAAGCTGGACCTTTTGGTTCTGGTGGAGTGCTGTGTTTACTACAGTCCACTTCAAACCATTCCTCGACAGTACGAGTTCCTATGTTGTACACTCTCTTGCAGGGCGAATTGGCAACATATCCTAAGAAGATGCCTTCCACCGCTTTCGCATGAAATTTAGACTGACGGTCTTTATACTGTAGCAACAAGGAACAAGGACTACCAAAAGGAACTAGGTAATCAAGATTGGGAAGTCGATTGTTGATCAACTCATAACATGTCTTGTTGTGCCTTTTCATAACCAGAACCCAGTTTAAGACGTGACAAGCTGTATCAACTGCTTCTGCCCAGAAAGTGACAGGAAGCTTTGCATCTGACAGCATAGTCCTTGCAGTCTCGATCAGTGTTCTGTTCTTCCGTTCAGCCACTCCATTCTGCTGAGGTGTGTACGACGCGCTGAATTCGTGACGGATCCCTCTCTTGAGACAGAAAAGTTCCATCAAATTATTCTTGAACTCAGTTCCGTTGTTACTCCTTACTCTTCTAACTTTCAGCTTGCAAAGAGATTCCAAGCTCAGGATCAGGTATTGAAGAATATCAGCAGTCTCGTCTTTTGTACCTAAAAAGTGCACCCAAGAAAAACGTAAGAAATCATCAGTTACAACCAGACAAAACGACTTACCTCCAGTACTCCTGATACTTATGGGGCCAAACAGATCCATGTGTAATAGCTCCAAAGTGGTATCGATAGAGTTTTGGAGCTTGGGCTTGTGAGACTTCCGTTGCTGTGTGCCCTTTTTACACGGCATACAGTCATCTGCAACGGTAAACCTCAACTTAGGAACCCCGGTTACCAAACCGTTTCGGACAAGATGATTCATTTTACGATAAGAAATATGTCCGAGTTTCCTATGCCACAAGATGGAGTCAAGTTCAGTCGCTTTTGTAAGCAAACAAGTAGCAACTGATGAGGTGGTTTTTGCCATGCTCATATCGATCTGATAAGTGTCGTTTGATCTTGGTGCTCTCATCAGAATCCAGTCTTCGGGAACCTCAAAACCAGGTTTGAGAATCAGGCACTCTGATTTGTCAAACATCACCGAGTACTCCTTGTCACACATTTGGGAGACACTCAACAGGTTATGCTTCAGCTACTCGCAGAAGTTGACATTGTCAAAGCTGACACAACCGTTCGACACCACGCCTTGACACGTGATACTGTCGTCTTTTTCTCCGGCAAAGGCCACATAGCCGCCTCTGAATGGTTTAACGTCTTGAAGCAAGGCCATGTTTCCTGTGATGTGCCAGGAGCATCCACTATCTACATACTAACGGTTAGAGATAGTACCCTTCGGACGTCCCTGCACGAGTAACAAAAAAATTAGTTAGATTTGGAGACCCAAGCCATTGTGGTCTTGGGTCGTCCATCCTTCTCAAAATAAACTACTTCTTTCAACTCACAGTCATGATGACTGTTCAAAATTGGTGAATCTTTGGATGAATTTGGAACAGGAGATTGAGAACCTTTAACTTTCTTGTTCCAGGATCTCTTTTGATTCTTAACCAGAACAGTAGACTTTGGCTCAACCACAGCCGGTGAACTTGTGGAAGCTTCACTTGATTGAGTCTTAGTCAGCTGTTCCCGCTTTCTCAACCTCTTATTCCTTCTTCTTCTTTTTGGCTTAGAGAGTCTAGCCACAGATTTCTCACCAGTGCGTGTACTACCAGATGTAGACACACGAGGTACAGCAGGTTGCTTTACCTTTCTTGCAACAGATGGTTTGGCCTCAGATTTAATCTTAGGTTTTCCCATGGGTTGTACTGGTGGTTTCACCACATTCTGCTTTGGACTTTTGGGAGATGGTTTCACTGGTGGCGACCTGGGGATAACAGCGGGCTGTGAAACAACATGCTGTTTCCCTTGGTTCTTAGAAGGACAGTTCACAACAATGTGCCCAACCAAGACACAGTGAAAACAGTTCCTCTTCTCTACATAAGTTCTCTTGTAAGGCTCATTAGATCTGGGTTTAGATAACTCTCCATTATGAGCAGGAGGAGTTGGTTTATGAACAGAAGTCTGGCCTTTTTCAGTTTGGTTTTGGGGGTATAATACTTTTGCAAATTCTCTTTGTAACCAAGCCCATAATGAGCTGAAAAAGCCTCTTTCTTAACTTAGTTAATATTTTTATAGCCCCCGTAAAGCATTACCTTAAGTTTATCATTTGTTTCAATGATATCAGGTTCAGTTAAAATGCAGTTATCACTGTTAGTGATAATGTTTTTGGGGACTTTCTGTTCAGTCAACAACTCCTCAGAGACTACTCCTTCAGGGCAAGTGTCAACCGACCCATCTTCAGAAGCAGTAACATACTCCTCACTAGATGTGGAGTTAGCCTTACTTGAGGATTCATCCTTTTTAGGGGAATCATCCTTATCAGAGGACTCATATAGACAGGTGAGATCAATGTCTATCAAGCTATTGACAAACTTCCCACTTATTGGTGGAGGAATGGCATTGGTACCAAGACCTATACCCTTCATTTTCCTCACTACTGATTCGTAGTGCTCCACCACAAAGCGAGAGTTTTTCAACTTCTCATTTGTACATTTTAACTGCAGGATCTCATTTTGCAGTTTGTTGATTTCATTGTTCCGTTTTTCTAACCCCCTATACGCAATATCTAAGTGAACTTGTTGCTCACTTATTTGTAAAGAATATTCACATTTTTCCCTTTTTAACGTTTCAACAGACTCTTTAAAACATTTTTCGTTTGCTTTGTAATTATGAGCTGCCATAGTTAGGGGTTCGACTTTGTCTTGGAGCTTAGAAATTTCATGCTTTAGCTCTAGACATTTAGAACAAGAAATAACAAAGAAAGGGTTAGAATCTACCTCAGATGATGAACTCTGTGCTTCTCCAATGGCCATGAGAGCAACGGCAGTGGTAGACTCCTTTTCAACAGCTACAGAAGCTTCCTTCTCCTCAGCTTCTTTTCTCTCAGCCTCCATCAGCTCCATGATCTCAGCCATGAGACCAACCTGTGTTTGAGCAATGATGGCGTCCTCTAGATGAACACCCCAATCAAAATTTTCGTCATGTTGAGCTACCAGTGCATTTGACGAACCACCTTGGTGTTGATTGTGGTGGCTAGTGTTGTTGTGGCCGTGGCTGTTTCCCTGGCTAGGTCTGGTGAAACCAGAGGCCGGTGCTCGGTCTTTTTGACACTCACGAGCAAAGTGTCCATAGTTCAGACACTTGTAGCATTTGGACTTGGATTTATCAATCCAACCTTGGCATTAGAATCTCCACCAATGAACTTTCTTCCTATTCTGTTCAGGAAACGCTTGGCCCTCCTCAAAAGCATGGCCATATTCCATTGAATATCCATGTCCTCAATATCATCAGGATCCACTTGGTTAAAGTCTTCTTCAATAGTTTCGGGATCCGTTAGCTTGCCGCCTATGAAATTCTCATACGTAAGCATACATGATGAAAACAATGCTATGTGATCTTCAGCTATTTTGGCTATTGCAGAATGGTTAGCTGAAGACGTAGCTGGAGGATTTCTTGAGGTGTGTTGATGATTGGTTCCCAACCCTGATCCGGATGCATAACAAGAATGACCACCACACCCATTTGAGTGGTCTTCTTCATTAGAGTGTCCAGTAAAGAGGGCAATTCCAGAGCTCGATGATTTTGAAGTGGAAGTCGTCCCATGATACATGGAAGGGTCCTGTATATGAGGTCTTCCCGAGCTCTCCTTCTTCATAAGATTCATGTTATGAGCTTGAATCTTACCAATAGCCTCATCTACTGTTAACTCATAGAATTTAGGATTTTCCCTCATCAGGGTTGTATACATCTCAAACTTTGGTGGCAACGCATCAAGAAATTTTTCCACCAGTTCTTCATCGGGATATTTCAGTTCAAAAGCTTTCAACTCCGCTTGTAAATGATAGAATCTAGAGATGAGATCATCTAACGATTCATTTTCCATTAAATTGAAGCATTCATACTGCTTTCGGAGAAGATCCCGCTTACTCTTCTTAATGTCACTATTCCCCACAAATCTTTTCTGAAGTGCTTTCTAAAGATCCTTGGAGGTGTCATAGCCTCGGAAACTGTGAAACAATTCCCGAGTTAATGACATAGTGATTGAGCCAAGAGCCTTCTTTTCCCGATCATAAGCTTTCTTTTGTTCTTCATCAAGCTTAGAGATGGGCTTTGGCACCTCTTTATCAAGATAGATGTGCGTGGGATGCTTATATCCCTCAAGGATTGGTATCCATAATGATGAGTCGGTGTATGAAATGTAGTGCTCAAAACGCGCCTTCCAATTCGAATAATCGTTTACATTTAATAGTTTTGGCGGTTTCTGAGGTGTACCGATCTCATTATCATAATTTAACATGTTTCCAAGATTCTGAAGGTTCGACATAGTGAATTACTTGGTCAAAAAATCAGAAAAGTCAGACACTGTTGCGCACTTGGTTTTGGCCATGTGCACTTGAGAAATGGTCTTGCGTAGTTAAGATTTGCTCTTGCGTACTTGTAAGTACGCAGGAGGAAATATTAAGTACGCAGGATATAACTTAAGTTCGCACAGGTTCAGTCTTGCGCACTTGTAAGTACGCAGGAGATAACTCTTGCGTAGTTAGTAAGTACGCAGAAAACTGTACTTTTTACCAAATATGGTAAGTATGCAGGACACCTTTTCAGCAACTCTCACCAACCTTTTCCGATCACCTGAAAATCGCCGGAGATAGTGAAAAGTAGGCTGATGATCAATGCAATCGAGCCAAAGGATCAGAAACAAGTTTCTAACCAACCTTTGATGCTCAAAACACAAAAATACACAACAAAAATCGGTTTTTGAGAGATTTTTGCTTCTAAAAAAGTGCTCAAGAGCTACCCCTTTTTATCACAAAAATCAACAAAAATACCTCTTTTTGCTTGTAAAACTCAGTAAAACGTCTCCAAACTCACTTACAACACTCGAATTCAAGAGCAATGCTCTGATACCACTTGTAGGTCCCTTCGTGTGTGTCGGATCATCACATGCAAGTGGTCTACTAGTCGGACCGGGTTGCGGAATATCCGTGACTAGGTGGAGAGTCTTACAGAACAAAGTAAACCAAACACGAGAGTCACAATAAACGTTCTTTCTATTATAAACACTCGACGGTTACATAGAGAATACAAGCTGCGTACTTAGCAGAACTGAGTTCGTCTGAACAAAATGGTTTCTGCGTACTTAGCTTCTGTGAACCTATCCTATTTATACAGTCCTGATGCCTGCGCACTTAGCAAGTGCGCAGGACCAATTGCTCTTGCGTACTTAACAAGTACGCAGAGGTGTTCGTGCGTACTTGCTAAGTACGCAGGAGCTTTCTCCTGCGCACATGTAAGTGCGCAAAACACTTAGCAGAAAAACAACAAACATTATGTAAAAGTAAATACAACTCGATAAACTATTACACAACGACTCTTACATACAAAGACAAATTACAGACATTAGAAATACAAACTAAGACTCTATCCAGAGTGTTGTCACAGGAAAGTGCATCAACACAAGGTTATCAAAGACAATACCAACAACAAACTAGGGGACCGGGACCATCCAATTCAAGTGGGAATGAAGTTATGGATATGCTCCGAATGATGCAACAAGACATGCAACGGAGGAATCAACTTGATGAAGTTAGGATGCAAAAGGATGAGGTCCGTGACAAGAGCATTCAATCATTGACCACTCAAATGGGTCAACTTGCAACCGAGGTGGCAGAGTTGAAAAAAGGTAAAGGTCAACTTCCAAGCGACACTAAGGTAAACCCCTCCCATAGTTCTTCGCGTAATATTCCTATTAACCATGTTAGTGTCTTAAGAAGTGGAAAAGAATCTAAGGCAAATTTGTCACCGGGGTTGGTTGATGGGGTGGTTGAGGACATTACGGGAAATGAAAGTGATGAGGATGAAATATCACCCTCAATTGTTTCTAAGGACCCAATTGTTGAAAAAGAAATTAAAAAACCGGGGTTGGGTGAAATTTTAAAAGATAAAAACAAGGCAGGGGGACCGAGTCAAGTCCCATTTCCTTCAGCTTTAATTGACCCGGGTAAGAAAATTTTTATTTCAACAAGGGGTTCTCAAAAAGAGGAGATGTGGGAGGTGTTCAAACAAGTAAAAGTAAATCTTCCTTTACTTGAGGCAATTAAGCGAGTACCCGCGTATGCAAAATTTTTAAAAGAATTGTGTACCCAAAAGAGGCAACAGAAAGTGCCTAAACAGGTTAATTTGACTGAGCGGGTAAGTGCGGTTTTAAAAGGAGATCTTCCTCCTAAGCTCCAAGATCCGGGAACGCCATTAATTAATATTCAAGTTGGAAATTTTCAAATGTCGAGGGTGTTATTAGATCTTGGAGCCGGAGTAAGTATTTTATCGGGGGGCTTATATGACCAATACGATTTTGGTCCATTGAAACGGGTCTAGACAACGGTTGTTTTAGCGGATTTGTCTCATAAGCTTCCCCGAGGGATTGTGCGGGATGTGATAGTAAAAGTGGAAGAGTTTTACTATCCTGTTGACTTTTTGGTTTTGGACTACTCATCGGTTGACCCAAGTCAACAACAAAATGTCATATTGGGTCGACCATGTTTGAACACCGCTCATGCCATTATTGATTGTCGATATGGTACAGTTGATATGACCTTTGGAAATAGAAAAATGAGATTAAATGTTTTTACTAACGTTTCTAACTCTTTGGGTGGTGATGAGTGTTTTATGGCAGATTTAGTCGATAGGTGTGACCCGCACGAGTATGAGGAAGATGTCTTGGAAACTTGTGTTTGTGATTTTTCTGAACAGGTACAAGTATGTGCATTGAGGATGGAAGAGAAAAAGCAAGAGGCTTTAGCGGTGCGAGAAGGGCGACCACCGTGGACCCATCAAATTGAAAGTTTACCGGTGGAAATTAATTCGGGTACGAAGCCGTCATTGGAGGAGCCACCGACATTGGAGTTGAAAGACTTGCCAAGCCATTTGAAGTATGCATTTTTAGGGGATAATGACACTTTACCGGTCATTATTGCCTCTAATTTGGAGAAGGCTCAAGAGCAAGCGTTGTTGAAAGTGTTGAAGGCGAATAAAGAAGCTATTGGGTGGATGATTGCCGACTTGAAAGGAATTAGTCCATCAATCGTTATGCACAAAATCATCACGACCGAGGATGCGAAACCAACCAGAGAGGCCCAAAGGAGATTGAACCCAAATCTACGGGAAGTGGTAAAAAAGGAGGTAAATAAATGGTTAGATGCAGGTATTATTTACCCAATTTCGGATAGTGCTTGGGTAAGTCCTACCCAAGTAGTGCCTAAGAAGGTCGGCATTCAAGTTATAAGAGATTAAAATGGTGAACAAATCGCCACCCGACCAGTCACCGGGTGGCGCGTTTGTATCGATTACCGAAAATTGAATGCCGCCACTTCTAAGGAACATTTTCCGCTACCTTTCATTGACCAAATTATTGAAAAATTATCGGGTCAAAAATATTACTGCTTTTTAGATGGGTATTTGGGATATAACCAAATTGCCATCCACCCGGATGACCAACACAAGACCACTTTCACTTGTTTGTATGGCACTTTTGCTTTTCGGCGAATGCCGTTCGGCTTGTGTAATGCCCCGGCGACTTTCCAACGATGTATGATGACTATTTTCTCGGACATGGTTGGGGGAGTCACTTGAGGTATTTATGGATGATTTCTCCATTTTTGGCACAAGTTTTGAGTCTTGTCTCGACGAGTTGGAAAATTTTTTAAAAAGATGTGTCGAGAAAAACTTGGTGCTAAGTTGGGAGAAAAGTCATTTCATGGTCCAAGAGGGTATTGTGTTGGGTCATGTTATTTCAGAAAAAAGGGATGGAGGTGGATAAGGCAAAAATCCGGGTAATATCATCTTTGCCTCCACCAAAGAATGTTAAGGGGGTAAGATCATTTTTGGGGCATGCGGGATTTTACCGACGATTTATTAAAGGTTTTAGTGTGATTACTAAACCTTTATGTAATTTGTTATTAAAAGATGTTCCCTTTGATTTTACTAACGAATGTTTGCAAGCTTTTAATATCTTGAAGGAACAGTTGGTGAAAGCTCTCATTTTGCAACCGCCGGATTGGTCGAAGCCGTTCAAGATTATGTGTGATGCAAGTGACACAACAATTGGAGCGGTTTTGGGCCAACGCATTGATAAAAAGCCGGTGGCAATTTACTATGCAAGCAAGACATTGTCCGAGGCGCAATTGAATTACACCACAACCGAAAAGGAGTTGTTAGCGGTGGTGTATGCCTTGGACAAATTTTGGTCGTACATATGGGGAAGCAAGGTGATTGTGTATTTAGACCATAGTGCGGTTCGTTACTTGATGGAGAAGAAAGATGCAAAGCCTCGTTTGATTCGTTGGGTGCTTTTATTGCAAGAATTCGACTTAGAAATTCGGGATAAGAAAGGAAGTGAAAACGTAGTGGCAGATCACTTATCCTAGATTCCGTTGGAAGGGGTTGATGATGTTAGTGAAATTAATGAACGGTTTCCCGATGAACAACTGTTGGCCGTATCTACTTTTGTCGCACCGTGGTATGCTCATTACGTGAATTATTTGGCCACGGGTGATATTCCGAGTCATTGGACGAAGAAAAGGAGAGAACAGTTTATGGTTCAAGTCAAACAGTACATATGGGATGAACCGGACCTTTTTAAAATCGGGCCCGACGAAGTGATTCGAAGATGCGTGCCCGAGACGGAGGTGTTAGAAATTTTGACTCATTCTCATTCATCCGCTTGTGGGGGTCATTTTAGTGGCCACAAAACGGGTTACCAGGTACTCACATGTGGTTTCTATTGGCCTACAATTTTCAAAGATGCATGTGAATTTGCCCGGAATTGTCTAAATTGCCAAAAGATGGGAAGTATTTCGAAGAGGGATGAGATGCCTTTGCAACCTATTTTGGTGGTTGAGATATTTGATGTGTGGGGCATAGATTTTATGGGTCCATTCCCGAGTTCGAATGGGTTTTTTTTTATTTTAGTGGCGGTGGATTACGTCTCGAAATGGATTGAAGCCATTCCTACAAGAACCAACGATCATTCGGTTGTGTGTAAATTCGTTCAATCCAACATCTTTGCTCGTTTTGGGATTCCAAGAGTTATAATTAGTGATGGCGGTTCACATTTTAAAAATTTTAACTTCGGGAAGTTGTTGAGGCGGTACAACGTGAACCACCGAATCGCTACGCCGTATCACCCGCAAACAAGTGGAGAAGTTGAAGTGTCCAACCGTCAAATCAAGGAAATTCTCATGAAAACGGTGCGAACGGATAGAAAAGATTGGTCTAGTAAGTTGGATGATGCGTTGTGGGCCTACCGAACGGCCTATAAAACTCTCATTGGTACAACTCCTTACCGGTTAGTGTATGGAAAAGGATGTCATTTAGCAATAGAGTTAGCTCACCGAGCACATTGGGCAATAAAGACGGTTAATGTGGACTATAACGAAGCGGGAAAGATTCGGAAGCTTCAATTGAGTAAAATTGAAGAGATTCGGGATGAAGCATATGAATGTGCATCCGCATACAAAGACAAACTAAAAAAGGTTCATGATGCGAAGTTAAGGAAACGAACCTTTGAAGTGGGCCAAAAGGTGTGGTTGTACAATTCACGATTGAAGTTGTTCGCGGGAAAATTAAAGAGTAAATGGATGGGGCCATACGTGATCGCAAGAGTGGGTAAGTTCGGAGATATAGATATTGAAGATGTTTCCACCAATATGAAGCAAACAATGAATGGGCACCGGCTCAAACCGTACTTGGAAGGGAACGACATCAAAAATCTCGAACTTGACAAGGTGGGCTACATTCTACGCCCATTGGATGAGGAAGAAGCATAAAGAGGCTAGGTTTGGTAGTGTAAATATTTAGTTAGTTTAGGGTAATTTAGTTTGTTTTTAAACAAAAACCCGTACTCGCTTTAACTTGTGTTTGAAACAAGTGTGGGGAAATTCTTACGAATTTCTCTAACACGGTGTTGAGGACAGCACGGGTTTTTCATGGGGGGTAGGGTAATTTTCTTTCATGCTTTTCGAAAAAAATATAAAAACCATAAAAATTACAAAACATAAAAAAAAGAATGAATAGTAAAAACATAAAAAAAACACAAAAACTTGTTTCTGGCGAAGTATAGAAGCCCAGGTACTACCGTAAGTTACGGTAGCCACCGTAGCTTACGGTGGACCTGGGAGAATAAAACTCTTACGCTCATAAGCTACTTCCTTACGGTGGAATTCTTTCCTGGTAGCTACCGTAAGCTACGGTAGCCACTGGCAGACAATAAGTCGCTGTTGGTCACGGGTTTTAAATAAAAAATAAAAATAAAAAAAATAAATAATAAAATCGAATTTAACCCTAGCCACACACAATTCTGCATAATCCCCAACCACAAACACTTTCTTCTTTCCTTCTTTCACTCACCAAATTTCTAAGAACCCTAATCTTCAATTCTTCATAACTCTCTCAAATCTTGACCAAATCTCATGATTTTGGAGTCTATTTTGACTAAAATTTCACGAGCAATCTGATTTTGAGTTCATATTGGGAAGAAATTCAAATTATCTCTGTTGATTTTGGGTTTTTCAATCCAAAAATTTTGGGAATTTTTGGGGGTTTCTTGTTTCTTGAGAGTTCTTGGTATTCTTTGCATCTACAAATTAAAGGTATGTAATTCGCATTCTTTTGATGGTGCATTGTAAATTGAAGGTTGATGTTCTTACTTGTTCTTACACACACTTGCTTGTACATACTTGATGATATGAGGTTGTTATGGTTATAGATGCTAGGATGATGTTCAAAATTCTGAATTTTTGGAAATCTTGACAATATAGAGACATCATGCCCAAATTTAAAAAAAAATAATAATAAAATAAAAGAAAAAAAAATTATTTTCAACCATAGTAGCAAGCAAGTGTGGGGATGTTTGGGTTGAATGTGAACTAATGGGAATTGTTTGTGTGTTGTGGTTGTGATTTGCAGGAGTATGGGTCGGAAGGGAAAGGAACATGTTGGATCATCCAGCAACCCGGATGAGAATCCGCAACAGAAGCGGAGGTTAGTTCGCCTCGCGGATCAAGATCAAGATGAGGAAGAAGAGCAACAAGCAGACCCGGGGCCTAAGCCAAAGTGGGAAGCGGGTCCATTGGATGACCAACCAGAGTATTGGCAACCGATCTTGTTCCATGATCGTATGAACAAGCTTAAAGATAGGGCGGCGGCCTTTATTTGTGAAAAGGAGGTAAAAGAGGATGAGTTTGGGCCCTTTAATGTTTTTAATCGGTTTCGAGCATTGGGTTGGGAGGCGGCGCTAAGATGTTATGATCGGGATAGTAAGAATCTGTTTAAAGAAGAAATTCAAGAGTGGATGGCCACTCTCACATGTCCCCCGTATAACAAACCCCAACAAATGAAACTAATCGGCACTGTGAACGGTATAGAGGTTGAGATGTCTTTTGACACTTTGAGAAGGGTGGCAAAGTTTGACAGTCGACCCGCAAGAGACTATATGTTCCCGACTCTCGATGACTTGTTTCGTAAACCGGAAGCTCACCCATGATGGAACGATATGTTGGAAGAGTTGTTTCTACCGGGTACTTGGCATGGTACGCTTTATAGGAAAAATTTAAAGATTGAAACCAAGTTGTTGCTCATGATTTGTGTATGTAATGTGATTCCGAGGAGGGGGGATAAGGTGGAAGTTAGATTTCCTGAGGTGCCCGTTCTTTATTCACTGCTTCATGGGTCACCCCGTTTTCCATTCAGGTTCTTATTGCTTAATAACATATGGATATGCCGGAACAAGGTTAGAAGGAGTATTATTCCTCATTGCCGACTAATTACGGCATTACTCAAGATGTACGGAGTTATTGGGTTGGAGGATAAAGGAGCTCCGAAAAAACATAAGCCGTTTGATATTCGGAGGATGGGTCCGGGGTGGTCGTATACAGAATCGGAGCGATACCACAAGTTGAAGTGTGAAGGACAACGGTGGCGAGTATTGAAGGTTGATGCAAGGGCGTTACAACCAGGCGAAGTGGATGAGCCCGAGACTGATGATGAACCCTAAAGTGGGGATGAGGATTATGCCGATGAGCCGAACGCCGAAGAGATGAATGTGGACCAAGGGGGTCCGAGTAGGAGTCATGTGCATGAAGGGGGATTCTTCGACTATTCGAGTCATCCTTATGAGCCGAATTGGGCTCATCAAGGAACAATATAAGAGGTAATTGAAAATCAGCGTCCGCCTACATTCGACAGTTGGCCCGGGTCTGACCAGACATTTTTCGATCATCAAACTTATATGGGAGCAAGCATGGAACGGGCTTTAAAGCATAATTTTGATCGACAAGAATCATGGAATGCTTTTGAACAAGAAGTGAATAACAGATATCTTGATGATCAAAACCGGCGGATGCACGATGACTGGCATGCGGGGCGACCGGTTGTTGCGGACCCGCCGTTGGTGGATTATTCAACACTGCCACCTTATGACGGTAGTGTTTCATACCCCACGCCACCATTGCATCACTCACAGTGGGTAGACCCCCGACAGAGCCAATAGTATGACGCCACACAGCAAGGAGGGAGTGAAGGTGGCAGCGGTAGCGGGAGCGGAGCATTTGCATTTGGAGAATTCTCGAAGATGATGACGTCTATCTTCTGGCCTCCTCAGCCGCAGTATTACTAGTCAGGTGGTGCTCATTCCGTTTTGTATATTATTGTAGATTAATTTTTGTTTATGTCCATGGTTGGGTGGAAGGGTGGTGTTTTGATATTGATATTATGGGTTGTGATATTATCGGTGGTGTTACAATGTTTGTTTGTTTAAAAAAAAAATTAGGGTTTGAGTGTATAAGCGGAAATTGATGTTGAATTGGTTGTTAGTGCTCATTCCCTTCAACGCCATACATTGGGGTCAATGTATCCCAAGTGTGGGGATGGGGGAAATTTTCGATGATTTTTGAAAAAAAAATTTAAACCAACCGACAAATCGTTCAAATTTGAAAGCTTGCCATTGATACGCATGACACATTGGCAACCCTTTTTGTCCTCTCATGGTGAGTTTTTGGGCCACACACACACAATTATTAGAAATTCTTTCTTTGGTCGAGTGGCGATGTGTGATTTGTTTTAATAGAACTTGTGTAAAAATGCTTGTAGAGACTTTGGTTTAATATGCTTGTGAAAATGATAAGGGCATTTAGGTAACCTCGTCTGGATGTGTGAGAGTGTGGGATTGGGGGGTTGGACCTCATACGATATATATATGAGCTTGGTAGTGCGAAGGGCGGGGGTTTGGTCTTTAGTAGCCATGTTTGAGCCTATTGCCGTTCATTTGTGACACGTACCTATCTTCTTAAATTCTACCTATTGTGACGACCCGGTTTAGTAGTTTAGTAGTTTTAGTACGTAGTGTTTGATGTTTTTGTTTTGTAAATATATATATATATATATATATATATATATATATATATAAAATCTGAGAAAATGCGAAAACAAGGAAATAAATGCGATGGTAGTTGAAGGAGAATGTTAAAAAAAAAAGGGGTGAAGTTGTGTAAATAGTTAGTAGTTGTTTTTGTGTAATAATAAGACCGGGCCGAATCAATGAGCTACTTGCATATATATCCCATCATTTCCTACCCCTACACATAGCCTCGTTACAACCTGTAAAGCCCTTTGATTCATAGGCATATTGGGCATCTTATAGGTGGAGACTTGATTTTTATACAAGCTTATTGTCGCACAATCACACATTTGCATTGAGTGTTCTAGCGCAATCTTGCTAGTACTTTTTGTCACCGAGAGGAGAGTTATTATGAGGGGTGTGTCATGTGGTGTGATGGTAGGTTAGTAAAAGGACAGCATGTATTTGTTTGGTTTAAACATTGATCGCTTATGAACTTGGAAATGGTTTTCGATGAGTTGCTTGGGGGCAAGCAACGGTTAAGTGTGGGGATGTGACGGGTGGTCAACGGGACAACCTTTAAGTATGTTAAAAGATAATTTAATCCCACATTTGGTCATGTAACTATCTTGAATTAGATAACTACAGTTGCGTATGTCTCAGGTATGTTTGGGGCTTAAAAGGAGTGGGAAATGCAGCTTTGGGAAGAAGCTAATCGAGTGGACATTTTACCCAGACTCTACCGTAGCTTACGGTGGCTACTGTAAGCTACGGTAGCCCCCTTAAGACTTGTCCCCCACCGTAAGGCAGTAGGAACTCAGCGTAACAACTTATATGCTACCGTAAGTTACGGTAGCTACCGTAGCTTACGGTAGCTACCGTAGCTTACGGTAGACATTGATGCAGAAAGTGTAACTGCCAATAAAAACCAATTTTCCAAGGGGCTTTTGATATTCTCATGATTGGAGACGTTTTGCAGAGTTTTTTTGGCGAAAATTGGAGACTTCTTGGGTTCCAAACAATTTCTAATCATTGGGTTTGTGTTTTGATTCATATGAACATTAACTTTTGTTTGATGATGATGCACCAAACAATGAGTGGCTAATTCCATAGTGATCATCCTAGATGTAAGGTTTGCTTTTGAAACACTATGTTTATGTTGGAATTTCTAGAATAATAGACTTGCAATGTTTGTTTGTTTATTATGGTGTTTGAATGTTTGTTCGTAAAGAGTTGGTTCTTGTTTGATGTTAGTCTAAACCATACGTTCTTGGTGCCGTTGGCAATCGAGATATCATGGGAGGGATTAGGGTTGGATAATAGTCAATTGGTCATCGGGTAACAACCTCGCGTTTTTATAATCCGAGTACTTAGTTCCCTTTTATCACAACAAACAATCAAACACGAGCCATGTCTATGTGGTTCTTTCTAGTTGAGCATAAACATTAGTGAGGATTAAAAACCTGAAATCTAGGATGGTTGCTTTCTCTTAATCGGTTTACAAACTAATCATTGATTTGCAATTTATTTAGTTAATCTTAGTTTTTGAAACCAAACAATCAAAATCGTGAATTTACATGTCTTGCAATTTAGTTTAAGTTAGTTAAATCCAAAGCTACATAATAAACACATTTTCCACAAACTCCTCGTGTTCGATTCCCACTTACCGCTAGCTATTTAGTTGTAGCTGGTTTAAATTTGATTGAGACTACGACCTCACATCAGCTACCTTATCAAGTCATCATCACTTTCTAACCGTTGTTCTTCACCTAGCTTTGTCTAGTGGTACGAAACGACACAATCTTTATCTTCATCTTTTATTCTTGATCTAAGCACGTTGTTCATCTTTGTAAACGAAAGGGTTTGGAGAAATTAATGATTTTTATAAAGAGTATCAAAGTGATAACCCGAAAGATTTAAGATTTGAATCAAGTAAAGTGTATATATATATATATGTATATATAAATAAAAGTCGAGATATATATACATGTGTGTATATTTGAATGTAGATCATGGAACATGTCTTAACATGTGATAACTTTAAAGATCTAAAAATATTAAGATATATAAAGTATATGTATATATGCAACCGTAATATATGCATATGTGTGTATAACTATAGTTTGATCACAGAATGTTTTATGAAATGTTTAGATGGTTTGAAAACATACATATATATGCTTATAACTTGGTGATATCTAGTAACAAAACATGAAAGGTGAATATGTATGCATATGTGTCAAAATATATATGTATATGCATGTTATGGAGTATGTTTATAAAAGGGTTCATTTTATTTGATATAAACAAAATGAAGAATATGCATATATATGTACATCTATAGGTCATAGTAATATATATGTGAATGTCCTAAATGGTTAACTTAGAAAGATTCGTATATATATATATATATATGTTGATGTGCGGTTTTAGTGCATCATGGAATTGATTGTGAAAATATTGCTTAGTATCAAAACAAGAACATTTATATGCGCACATATGATCAAAAATGGATAAGGTGTATATGTGCATGAAACCTACGGTTAAGTTCGGTTAAAAATAAAAATAAATAAGCCCATGACATCATGAAATAAATGTGAATATATGTAGTGATGTAGGAATACCTGTATGCATGCATTTGATGAAAATAAATAAAGATGTATGCATGATGAACATAACAAAGTTAATAAATGTCGTTCGGAATAAAAGTATTTGCATGTTGACGTAGTAACGTGGATTGTACGTACGTAGAATAAATAACATGCATGGATATACTTGAACGATATTTGAGATTTTATATAATTATTTTTAAGAAATAATTATATGTTTATACGTGAACTATAATGTGAATATATTATAAGTTGTTACAAAAATAATATTTATTTTTGGTAAACTTAATAAGTCACCAATATGAAAACATATTATTTTCTTGGAAAATATGTAAGCGTCTAGACTCGACTAATAATCACCAATTAGTCGTCACGTGAAAACACTGTTTTACCAAACAAAGCAGTGCTTAACGGGATTCGTTAAGTCGGGTGAACAACTTGCATTTAAGAAGGGTAGTCTTAACACATAAGTATCCTTGCATAATTAGGATACGGATACACAAGAACTATTAGCACACTGATAATTGCTAGGATTTCATCGGACACAAGGTGAGTTCACGGCCCCTTTTATCTTTTACTGTTTTGTAAACGCCGGGGGAGAAACATACTTACTTTATATGTTTTGAAAACATGAATACTCTGGTTTAACTCCTTGTGAGTTTCACTGTCCCCTTTTTCGGGTTCTGAAATGTTTTGGGGAGGAAAAATATATTTGTAACAATTTTCATATAATGAAGGAACAAAGACCAGACCGTATGTTTACATGAGGAACAATAGAGCGCTAAAAGTCCCCGGAACAACATTAACATTTTGTAACCATTAGCTATGGTCTTAGCCTGGGATTATGTGAATAGTACTATTGGGGATGATGCCTCCGGTCATAGTTAGTCGCACTAACCAGGGGTCCATATGGCCAATTGACAGCATATTGTTTTATTCTCGTGGTATAGCAAGGGAGGGGCATTCATTTGTCATGGTTTGGTTACGGTATCATGTATTAACATATTATTATGTGTATTCCTAGCTAGTTACAAATGGGGTCTGTCGGTCGTTCATTCATGGTTCAATGCATTGGGTATTTATAAATGATTTAATGGGTCGGTTAAGTACCCATGGTTCAATGCATCGGTTAGTCATTAAAACTACTTATTTTTAAGACGGTTAACTCATGTATACGTTATCAGTGAAAACTACTTATTTTATGACGGTTAAGTCATGTGCATGTTTTCGGAGAAAACTACCTATTTTATGACGGTAATGTCATGCGCATGTTTTCGGGTGAAAACTACTTATTTTTATGACGGTTAAGTCATGTGCATGTTTTCGGAGAAAACTACCTATTTTATGACGGTAATGTTATGCGCATGTTTTCGGGTGAAAACTACTTATTTTTATGATGGTTAAGTCATGCATGTGTTTTCGGTGAAAACTACTTATTTTATAACAGTAGTGTCATGTGCATGTTTTCGGGGAAAACTATTTATCTTTATGACGGTTAAGTCATGTATATGTTTTCGGTGAAAACTACTTATTTTATGACGCTTAGGTCATGTACATGTTTTTGGGAAAAACTACTTGTACTGAAACAACTAACTTTGTGAACTCACCAACCTTTGTGTTGACACTTTCAAGTATGTTTCTCAGGCAACCCTTAGCCATGGCACGATTGGAATAGGCTAGCTATGCTGGATTAATTCCTAGTTGCTGGAAGGACATAGATTATAAAGTCTCAAGACTATCGTTGATCTAGAAGAACTTAGATTATTGTGTTGCTTAGTCTTAGTATTTGTGTATGTATTCAAGTCTTAAAAATCACTATTACAGCTTCCGCAATCGTGTAATGAACCAATCGTTGCAACCTTTATTTATTTATTAAGTAAATAAATTTAGGGGTGTGACAGATTGGTATCAGAGTAATGGTTTTAGGGAATTAGGTTTCCTTAGTGACACCTAGGCTCTAACCGGACTCATTTAGGGACCAAGATTTCTAAGACTTGCATCACACCCCAAGACTTGAGTATAGAAATTTCAAACGCTGCCAAACAACTTGTGTAGTCTATTAGTGTATGGACTTACACTAGGGTATCATTAAATACACTAATACTTAATACGATTACATGGCTCATGTAATGAACGCTTAGCACGTACAAATAAGACACCTACGATGTTTCTCAACAAAGTGTCACTATTCGGATTACGAATCAATGATGACGGTACCAGCACACTATAACCCTAGAAGAACGGTTACGAGCTGAACTTGGGCGACGATGGTAGTAATCGCCGGTTACCGATCTTGGTATCACAACATGCTGAATCTGTACCAGAACCTGTACCTATACCTACACCACACCTACAACTACTCCAGCCGTGGAGGCAGCTTTCTTTCTGACGTATGTGTGGTATAAATACTCTAATTCATGATTTGCTGGATCGAATGACTAGACTTTTGCCATGAGATGTGGCAGACGAGATTGCCCGGACAGAAGGTAACCCAAGGTGGATAAGCAAGACTAAATGGGGGAGAACTCCACGGGTCAGGAGACCCAGACATTCATCAGGATCATGTAGATCCATACGTACATACATACTTGGAGCATGAGTTGCTCGACACTAATTTGAGGATCTCTACCCTACACATAGTGCCTGACTTCCATACACCTTTTATTCTTGAGAGACACTGGTGGTGCCTCTCTATCATTAACCCCATCCGGCAACAGCTATATTCGGCAGATTCATGATTATTGGTACAAATAAATTAAGTGTAATCTGGTAGAACAATACACACTCCTGCACAAGTGCGCAAACACGATCTAATGATCATTTCAAATCCTTTTTTACTAAGAAGCTTGGGATAGAAGAAACACTACAGGGATCATGCAAAGTAAATTATCATTACGGGTGCACACGTAATCATAATCTGTAATGCATGGGAACTTTAGTGAGTCATGTTGTCCAAGCTAATAATCAACCCATGTTCTCAGTCACTTGATTACGGATTGGACCTTAACAAATCAGATTTCTCAATTAGGTGTTCCCAAACCATTCTCCCACTTTGGGAGGGACGAGAGAAATTCAAATTGAATTCAACCAATCCTTAGTGAATCCTGAACGACGAAGGATTTCGCCCATTCATTCTTTGAGATTCTACTTGTCAAGGAGGCTTCAAATTGAGCGTTACCACAACCAACACTTACAATAATTGCACAATTATTATGGGAGATTATAGCATAATCTCAGGATCCATCATACGGTTCAGTCTCACAACTACTTGAAAGTTACGCTAGGGGTGCTATGCACTAATTTCAGTAATGGGGCAAAAGATTATTCTGACCCGCATACACATGCACCTATGGGATATTGTGAAAGCTTGACATGATACAAGTAGGTAATCTGACATTTCAGGATATTGGTCAAACAGGGTTGCTCTCACAACCTTTGACATTCAGTACACCTTTAAGTCCGACTATTCTTCCGGCAAGGAATAAGCCGTGATTTACGCTCAAGAGAATGCCAAAGAAACCCGAGGAACGTTGACTTAAGGACATACCAATCGTTAGGGATTACCTTGAGGTATTTCCCGAAGACTTACCTGGTTTACCGCCACCAAGACAAGTCGAGTTCCGGATCGACCTAGTACCAGGAGCCTCACCAGTTGCGCGATCGCCGTATCATTTAGCACCTTCTGAGATGCAAGAATTATCAAGCCAACTGCAAGAGTTACTTGATAAAGGTTTCATAAGACCTAGTTTCTCACCCAGGGGAGCTCCGATCTTGTTTGTAAAGAAAAAGGACGGAACCTTTAGAATGTGTATTGATTACCGGGAGTTGAACAAAGTGACAATTAAAAAGCGGTATCCGCTTCCTCGAATAGACGATTTATTTGACCTACTTCAAGGTTCCAGCTCCTATTCTAAGATTGATCTATGATCAGGGTATCTTCAACTGAGAATCCAGGAGGAAGATATACCAAAGACGGCTTTTATGACTCGTTATGGCCACTACGAGTTTCTAGTCATGCCGTTTGGTTTGGCTAATGCATCAGCAGCTTTCATGGATCTCATGAACCGCGTGTGCAAGCCATACTAGGATAAATTCGTGATTGTATTTATCGATGACATATTGATATATTCACTAAGTGTGAGTTTTGGATCCGAGAAGTTCATTATCTTTGACATGTCATCAATAAGAAGGGTATCCACGTAGACCCGTCTAAGATTGAAGCTATCAATAACTGGGAAGAACCAAGAATTCTGAATGAGGTGTGTCAATTTCTGGGTTTAACAGGCTACTACAGGCGATTCATTGAGAATTTTTCAAAAATAGCCCTGCCTTTGACCACGTTAACCTAGAAGAATAAAAAGTTTGATTGGACTGATAAACAAGAATCATCTTTTCAATTGCTAAAGCAGAAGCTTTGCAGTGCACCAATCCTGTCCCTTCCTGAGGGAACCGATAATTTCGTCATGTCTTGCGACGCATCACATCGAGGTCTGGGAGGTGTGCTGATACAGAAAGAAAAAGTCATAGCATATGCATCCAGACAGCTGAAACACCATGAGAAAAAGAATTATACGACTTACGATTTGGAATCGGGTGCTGTCGTATTTACACTCAAAACTCTGGAGACATTACTTATATGGTACAAAATGTACTATCTTTACAGATCATAAGAGTCTCCAGCACATCCTTAAACAGAAAGAACTCAACATGAGGCAACGCCGTTGGGTAGAACTACCAAATGATTACAAATGTGATATCAAGGACCACCCTGTTAAGGCGAATGTCGTAGCAGACGCCTTGAGTCATAAAGAACGAGTTAAAACTCATCGTTTCCATGCCCTAGGATTGACAATTGATACGAGTCTCACGACTCAAATCCGAATGGCACAGCAATAGGCACTTAAAGAATAAAACATTCAGAATGAAGCTTTGCGAGGAATGATCAGACAGTTAGAGCCAAAATCAGATGATACTTTATACTTCATGAATAGAATTTGAGTGCCATGTTTTGGTAACTTGCGGGAGTTGGTTATGGATGAAGCCCACAAGTCCAGGTACTCCATTCACCCAGTTTCGGATCAGATGTATAAGGATCTGAAGGAACTTTATTGGTGGCCAAATATGAAAGGCGAGATTGCTATCTATGTTGGCAAGTGCTTGGCGTGTTCAAAAGTAAAGGCATAATATTATAAACCGTTTGGGTTATTACAACAACCCGAGATTCCTCAATGGAAATGGGAACAGATTTCCATGGATTTCATTACAATGTTACCCAAGACGTCGAGTGGGTATGATACTATATGGGTAATCGTCGATCGGTTGACAAAATCAGCTCATTCTCTACCCATCAAAGAGACGGATAAAACCGAGAAACTTGCAAGGCTTTATATCAAGGAAATTGTGGCTAGGCATGGAGTGCCAATTTCTATTATCTCTAATAGAGACAACAGATTCGTGTCTAGAATCTGGCAATCATTACAAGAAGCCTTGGGCACACGTCTGGACATGAGCATGACATATCACCCACAAACAGATGGTCAAAGTGAAAGGTTCATTCAAACTTTAGAAGAGATGCTCCGTGCGTGTGCAATTGATTTCAGAGGAAATTGGGATACTTATTTGCCGTTGGCTGAGTTTTCAAACAATAATAGTTACCACACCAGCATCAAAGCCGCTCCGTTTGAGGCTTTGTATGGTTGAAAATGTCGTTCACCGCTATGTTGGGCAGAGGTTGGCGACAAGCATTAACTGGTCCTGAGGTTATTCAGGAGACCACATACAAGATTTTCAAAATCAAGGATCGTCTGAAGGCCGCTCGTGAAAGACAAAAGAGTTACGCGGATAACAGACGAAGACCATTAGAATTCCAAGTTGGAGACCGGGTCATGTTGAAGGTCTCACCTTGGAAGGGAGTTGCAAGATTATGCAACCATGGCAAGCTTAACCCTAGGTACATTGGACCATTTGAAATATTGGCTAGGGTTGGCCCTGTAGCATACAAGCTCAAGCTGCTACAAGAACTAAATAATGTACATAATACGTTTCATGTGTTAAGTATCAAGAAGTGCTTATCAGACGAGACATTAATTATACCGCCTGATGAGATTCACATAGGTGACAACCTACACCCTGTTAAGGAACTTACTGAAATCACTGGCTAAAAAGTCCAAGGAACAGGGCGTTATCGTATTGAATTGGTTAAGGTACGTCAGGACTCGAAGCGTGACCTTAAGGATACATGGGAACACAAAAATCAAACCAAAATCGAGTACCAGACCTTGTTCACGAATACACCAATTCAAGATAACATCAACTGAATTTCGGGACAAAATTCTTTTTAACATGGGGAGAATGTGGCACCCAGTATTTCAAGTCAATACCCATAGTCATATTTGAAAGTTCATATTTTATATTTCCTTGAACATTATATTTGACATGGTATTGTCAGAAGTCTAGCAAAGGAACACATGTCATATTTTAGTAATTTTAAGAATTACTAGGTCAAAAACATTTATAACCCGCAATGTACGGTCATTGGTGATTATCAAAGTTATACATGTAAAGTCTAGAGGTATAATTATTTTATACAAAGTATATATTGGTGACTAAATCTTTAAAGATGGACACAAAAATGTTTATTCACATGGTCTTAGTTTATTTCCTATACGTGAACATGTACGGATAGTTAAAGATATTAACTATGTTGCGATTCACTAGCAAATTATTAAAGCTAGTCAAACTACGCTAAACATAGGACGTCTTAATAATTAAAGATATTGAAGCGGGTATTAATTTCGTGTAATATACCACATTAAAATCAATCATATCATCATCATGATTGCTTTGCTTACACAACACTCAAGCATCATAATCATCATGATTATGACCAAGAGTGCAAGCAACTTAAAGATCACATCACCATCATTATATTTTTGCTTATACTCCACTCCAACATCAAGTCGTAATGATAATGACTTGTTGAGATCTACACTCAACCCTGGTTTCGTCTAATATTTATATATATATATGTATAAAAATATCTAGGTATATAGAGATATAAAGTTTAAATCATAAAAGTTCCTACACAGGGTTTTATATTACGGGATCACCTACCGGGTTTACTCAAACTAGGACCGACCCGACTAATACTTAGACTACAACTAGTGAAATGATAAGACCCAACCCCCACCCCTACCCCTACCCCCTTTCTCGTCTGAATGGTCCAAGTGGGGGCCACCCACTTTGTGACAATCCGGACTTTTCAGTTAGTTCCGTTAGCAACCTCGTTAACATAACCCGGTTAAATCCTAACCTAGTTAACCCTACCTATAACTTCAGGGACTAATCCTGTCAACAATCCAAACTAAAACTCCAAGGACTAGTTGTGGAATAGCCTTAAACCATTCTGTTGACTTTTCAAAGTCAAATTTTTACTACTGTTGACTTGTGCTAGTCAAACTAACCAAGTTCTAACCTCAATTCAAACAACAAGGGTTATTCCTGCCAAGATTCTAAACCTCAAACCAGAAACCTCATGGACTAAATCTGTAATTCAATCAAAGTCAGTTTAGTTGACTTTTGAAAGTCAAATTCGCGACCTACGACTCAATTCAAGCTCCATAACTGTTTTTTCGGTTCGAATTTGAAACTGAATTGCATGATGGTGTCTTTAACGATCGACATTACAACCTTAATTATCATTAGTGGTAGAATTAAACTCAATAATGGAGGATTAAACCATAACCGTCGAGTTCGTCCTCTTACTCACAAAATTCATGTTATTTCGCATAACAATTCATGAACTAATCATCTGCACACACTAGACGAATCCCCTTGCTGCTTCTGCATGCTTCAATTCTACCGGAGGAGTAGATACTGGCGCCGGAGATCAAGCTTTCCACAGTCGGAGTTCGTTCTAGTCGATCACCACAAATCCATCAACGTTTCTGGTAACTAATCGCACCCTTAGCTTCGTTTTTACCCTCTGAATGAAAGCCCTATCATTATCAGGGCTTACATTACTAATTCGATCAAGATCACGACTCTAGGGTTCATCACAAACCGGTTTAATCGAACCCTAGTCTAGACTCAAACATATTTCAATTAAACTATACAGTTTGATTCGCAATATCATCCTCTTTGAAAACCCTCTGTCAATTCAACGTTTTATTATAGAAATTGTTGTGAACCGTAATATAGGATTCAAATGAAACCAATTTATCGAATTCAACTATAAACCCGGTTTAAATCTAATTAAATTATACCGTTAGAATCGTAATCTTCTGAAGATCGAAAGCCCTATGAATTCTCTGGCTTCTATCATCGATTTAATCTTGATCTAGTAATTAGGGTTTGTTCTTGAATCAATTTGGGGTTTTGATCTTAACGGCTATCTGAATCAAATTAAACCTCATGGTTGGATTCGCAACCATCTTTTTATCAAAAACCCCATGAATCCAGCAGTTTCTAACATCAGAATCGATCTAATTGAATTGGCATTCATATCTAGGGTTTCTGCCTGTTTTTCCTAAATTTAACGATCTTAAACTTAACCATTTTGCAATTAACTTCACTCACAGACTCGCAGTAGATCAATGTACAAAACCCCTATATTCCTATGTTTAATCGAAGTCGAAATCGTGAGTATTGGGACAGTTTCGAACGCGGGTGTATTTATGGAGGGATACCATAGTTACTGGTATCATAAAACCAATTCAATTCGGGTATCTAACACGATACCCTAGCAGGCGGGAATGGTTAGAGACTTGTGCGTGTGTGGGAGAGACCCGGGTTCGAGACCGGACTCCCACAATTAATTTTTGAACATTTTCTGATAATATTTAATTAATAAAAATCAAACCCTATATTATTATAATATTATATAAACGTGTTTTAGCCCGGGAAACAACCTGTGGGCTCGGGTTTGAATTCTGTAACAAATTTTATTATTTCTTCCACTTTTAAAAAATAATGTATTTATGTATTTTTCAAACCGTAATCTCGTATAAAATAATATAATTATATTATTTTCAACCCTTGACCAGTATTAATAAAATAATATATAAATTATATTATTTCCCTAACCTTTGTAAACAACTCAAACGCATGAAAATAATTATTTAATTATTATCTGTTATCAACTTTCGGCGCGTGACGCAAATTCCCTAAAGTCGTTATAATAAGATATGTATATATTTATATATATAAAAAGCTCCGTCGACACGTTCGTTTATGCCTTAATCCTTAGAATGCATTAAGACATTCTAATTTTCCGTGTCGTCGTCACAATTCCCATTATTATCCATAATTTATGTGTTTATAATTTTAGGGCATTCGTAAGTCTTTTGAGACTTACACTCGTGGTTCCAACTTATCATTTGTGTGATACTACCTACAACGCAACGCAGGTGAGTTTTCACGACCACTTTTTACTGTTTTAACCAAGGGGAGAAAACATGAATAAACTATTTTGAGATTTTGTAATTCGTATGTTATCGATGTTAAAGCTAAGCGTAACACGCTATCACAGAAAGTCCTCATCTTATATCGGACCGTTAATATGGATCTTAGCGAGGTAATATTTAGTATTACTACTGGGTTTGACAAATCCCACCCGCGTTAGTCGCGCTAACTCGATTGGAGATCGAGCGGGTGAAATGTTAGCCTACTCAGATCGCCAGTGTTGATAGACCTGGCAGGAGGCAAATAAACAAACAGTCAGCTTCGGTTGCGAGCGCTTTAGTAAGACATGAACATAGGCTAGCTACTTATAGATATGCATATTGAATGTACATAATCTGACAAGCACTCTCTTATTTTAAACTTGAAACCTGTGAACTCACCAACCTCGTGTTGACACTTTTTCTTACATGTTTCTCAGGTCGCTAAGGCACAAGTTGCACGCCTAGGACATGCATGGAGTCCTACTGTCATTGCATTATTAAGCAAACATTTAAAATAATTCATATGTTTTATTAAACTAAACTTAGGCGCGTTTGTTTTGCGCATTAACTATTTGATATAAACCGCTTCCGGATTTAACTCTGAAGTTTATGATATTTCATTTATGTCCCATATAGTGTCGTTTGATGTAACTGATGTCTGAGATCCTGGTTTGTCACCTACCAAATGGTAAACTCCGTTAGTGGAATTTGGGGGGTGTGACAGATTGGTTTCAGAGCCATTGGTTATAGAGAACAAGGATTTCATACTAGACTATAACCGTACACATTAGTTACATTGCATAGATACTCATACCTGATATATATAGCACCTATACATACATTGCAGTGCAGGCAAATTAATACCATCCATGTCACCCTTTATTGATGAGGGACACATCATTTGCATTGCATCATCATTCCCAGTGGCGACACTTGGGGAATCACAAGAACAACATCCACTCCCGTCCGAGGGCAGCGAGACAGAGCCTTCGGAGGAGTCACTTACATCACCATCACCCGTTGGGTATGGTGGGCTTTCTCAGGTCCATGTTATGGACGACACTCAGCACTAGCACATCTCTCTTGGGGAGTTGGGATTATCGGAGGCGAGTCCCTACTGTACCCATTAGCAACAATACGTCGAGTGAAGGCAGACCGTTGCACGCATTATTGTAGAACCCTTTCACACCTAGATGTTATCACTTTTCCGAGCCATGGGCTCGCTTCTTTATTCAATATTCTATTGAGAATAGATTGACCACAAAGTTGAGAACGTATATTCAAACCCTATCCTGACTCAGTTGGAAGGACGGCTACTTTTCTTCTTCCTGTAAGTCATATCCATGAATTAGTTTCACTCTCGAAGTCGCATTCGCGTGCATGACCCATATACAATCCGCTGGATTGGACTATCGTATTATGTTTCAACTCGAGTGAATACTCGGATCAAACAATTCCTGATGACTCATCCTGATATGAGTCCTAGTTGATCAACTTATGGTTGATGACTAAGCTTCTCAAATGACTTATCATATCTGACAACACTTTGTACTCATCAATACATGCTAAAGGACATTATGACACAAGACAGGGAGAACTAGGGTGAGCATGCAAAGCAAATTATCATTACGGGTGCACACGTAATAATAATTTGAGGTGCATGTAAGTCCTGGTGAAACCTAGCGTGTGGATAAATGGTCCTAATCTGTGATTTACAGACTTAAGTTTTCGCTATCCGTAGAAATTCTCGTAACCCACTCAATGGCTAGTTGGTATCGTTAAACTTGTTCAACAGTTGATAGACGCGACTATCAGGTTGAGGATGTTTACGGACACACTGAACTATCATTAATGGAATCCATCATATTATTTTCACTCATGTAATAGTCTTAGTGACCGTAAGACTCTCATTCAAACTTGACCAAGGAAACCATGTGGACTGAAACTCTAATGGAACCTCATGGTAAACCCTTTATTTTACTCGAATCTATATCTCATTAGACTTTTCTTTCCTATTTGTGAAACTTTTCCCTTGGCCTTTGCATTGACTGACGCTTACCTCATAAGCACGGGCCTTATCAGAAGTCCCAGCATGACTTCACAGATTTCATATTAGCGCGTCGCGCTCCAAACCTATTAGAAAACTATGTACACTATAGGATATAGTGGGCGGTCAAATAACCAAAGCAACTCCCATTCTTAGAGGATGTAAGCTAGGATTGGTTAGTCAAAATATTAACATTGACCTTATGCCAGTCACACTGGGCAACTTTGACGTGATCATCGATATGGATTGGTTATCTAAGAACCAATCCAAAATTGTTTGTTGTGATAAAATCGTTCGCATTCCCCTCCCGAGTGGAGAAACCATTCTTTCCAAGACGAAAGGATTGGAGCAGTCGTTGGCATCATGTCCTTAATGAAAGCACGAAAGTGTCTTTGAAAAGACCGTACTGCCATTTTGGCTCTCGTAGCGAAGCAGCCATCTGAGGAGAAGGAGATTGACGACATCCCAATCGTGTGTGACTATCCGAAAGTATTTCTCGAAGACTTTCTTGGTCTTCCACCGCATCGTCAAGTAGAATTTCAAATCGACCTAGCACCCGGAGCAGCGCCAATTGCTCGGGCATCTTACAGACTTGCACCCGGTGAATTACAAAAGCTATCCACTCAACTGCAAGAGTTGTTGTATAAAGGTTTCATCCGACCTAGCTCATCGCCATGGGGAGCTCCAGTCTTATTTTTCAACAAAGAAGGATGGGACTTTCCGCATGTGCATCGACTATCGTGAGCTGAATAAAGTGTCGATCAAGAACCATTATCCTTACCTCGTATAGATGATCTATTTGATCAACTCCAAGGATCAAGTTTCTATTCTAAGATAGATATTAGGTCCGGTTACCATCAATTGAGAGTCCGAGATGAGGATATCTCCAAGACTGCTTTCAGGACAAGGTACGGCCACTATGAGTTTATGGTCATGCCTTTCGAATTAACCAACGTACCTGCAGTATTCATGGACCTCATGAACCATGTGTTTAAACCATACCTTTATCAGTTTGTCATCGTTTTCATCGACGACATTATCATTTATTCCAAGAACAAGGAGGAACATGAGGAACATCTACGCCTAATTTTGGAATTACTTAAGCAGGAGCAGCTGTATGCTAAGTTTTCCAAGTGAGAATTCTGGATCCGAGAAGTTCAATTCTTAGGACATGTGGTTAACGAGAAAGGAATACATGTCGATCCATCAAATATAGAAGCCATCAAGAATTGGGCAGCACCGAAGACTTCGACTGAGGTGTAACAATTCCTGGGATTGGCCGGATATTACCGTCGATTCATCGAGGGATTTTCAAAAATTGCATAACCTCTCACTGCCTTAACTCAAAAGGGTAAATCCTACAACTGAGGCAATAACCAAGAGTCAGCATTCCAACTCATTAAGCAGAAACTTTGCAGTGCACCTATTCTAGCCCTTCCGGATGGAACTGATGATTTTGTTATGTATTGTGACGCATCCATTCAAGGTCTGGGTTGTGTTCTAATGCAACGAGAAAAAGTGATCGCATATGCATCGCGTCAGCTAAAGATTTACGAGAAAAACTACACCACTCATGACCTAGAGTTGGGAGTCGTAATCTTCGCACTTAAGATATGGAGACATTCCTTGTAGGGTACTAAGTGCACCATCTACACTGATCACAAGGGGCTTCAGCATATCTTCGAGCAGAAAGAGCCGAACATGAGACAACGTGTTTGGGTCGAGCTCTTGAATGATTATGATTGTGCGATCCGGTATCATCCGGGTAAAGCTAACGTTGTAGCTAACGCCCTAAGTCGAAAGGAAACGAAACCCAAGCGAGTTCGAGCATTACAGCTTACCATTCACCCTGGATTACCTGACAAAATCTGTAATGCTCAACTCGAAGCCCTGAAAGAGGAAAACCTACCGCTCGAAGGTACACGCGGTATGGAAGCACAACTCGAGGTCAAATCTGACGGTATTCGCTACTTCGTCGAGCGAATATGGGTTCCAGTATACGGAAACCTAAGGGAACTAGTCATGGATGAGGCTCATAAATCTCGTTACTCTATTCATCCAAGTTCTGACAAAATGTACCATGATCTGAAGGTGCGATATTGGTGGCCAAAGGTGAAGACCGATATAGCCACCTATGTGAGCAAGTGCCTAACTTGCACGAAGGTCAAAGTTGAATATCAAAAGCCTTCTGGTCTTCTCCAACAAGCATAGATTCCCATGTGGAAATGGGAGTAGATATCCATGGACTTTATCACAAAATTTCCACGAACTCCTACCGGATGTGATACCATTTGGGTAATCGTTGATCATTTAACAAAGTCCGCTCACTTCTTAGCAATCAAGGAAACCGACAAAATGGACAAGCTTACTCGTATTTACTTGAAAGAAGTAGTATCTCGGCACGGGGTGCCAATCTGTATCATTTCGGATCGTGATGCACGATTCACCTCTCGTTTCTGGCAATCGTTACATAAAGCTTTAGGCACGCGCCTAGACATGAGCACAACATGCCATCCTCAAACTGATGGCCAGATAGAGCGTACTATTCAGACTCTGGAGGACATGCTACGAGCTTGTGTGATTGATTCAGTAACACTTGGGAGTCTCACCTACCGTTGGTGGAGTTCTCCTACAACAACAGTTATCACACTAGCATCAAGGCAGCTCCATTTGAAGCATTATATGGACGGAAATGCCGTTCTCCTAATTGTTGGGCTGAAGTTGGGGATAGTCAACTTACACGTCCTGAACTCATACTCGAAACTTCTGAGAAAATCATTCAAATTAGAAACTGTATGGCAGCAGCTCGTGATTGTCAAAAGATCTATGCCGACAAGCGTCGTAAACCATTAGAGCTATGCTGTCAACAATCCATGTAGGTCCCTCGGGTGTGGCGGATCGTCACATGCAAGTGGGTCTACTAGTCGGACCGGGTGCGGAATGCCCGTGACTAGGCGGAGATTTTAGATAAACAAAGTAAACCGACAAGAGAAAACACTTTAAACGTTCTTTGTATTATAAACACTTGAAGGTTACAGAGAAAAGCACTGAGATTACAGTCTGCGTATTTGCTATAATGCCTACGTACTTAACTTCTGTCAACCTATCCTATTTATATAAGACCTAACGCCTGCGCACTTAGCAAGTGCGCAGGACAAAATGCTCCTACGTACTTAGCAAGTACGCAAAGTTATTCTTGCGTACTTTCTAAGTACGCAGGAGCTTTCTCCTGCGCACTTACAAGTGCGCAAAACACTTAGAGAAAAATGCAACATTTAATACGTAAAAGTAAATACAACTCAATAAACTAATACATAAAAACTCTTACATACAAAGACAATTACAAACAAGACAATACAACCTAAGACTAAGACTCTATCTATCCAGAGTGTTTGTCACAGGAAAGTGCTTCAACAGTCGTAAACCATTAGAGTTTCAAGTAGGCGACATGGTTCTACTCAAAGTCTCACCTTGGAAAGGTGTAATTCGCTTCGGGAAACGAGACAAACTGAATCCTCGCTATGATGGACCATTCAAAATAGTGAAGAGAATTGGCCCAGTAGCGTATCAACTGGACCTACCGGAAGGATTTAGTGGTGTACACGACGTCTTTCATGTCTCAAACTTGAAGAAATGTCTAACAGACGAGACACTCGTTGTTTCTCTTGAGGAACTGCACATCGATGAATAATTGCGTTTCATTGAAAAACCTGTAGAAATCATAAATAGGGAAGTCAAAACGCTAAAACGTAGTAAAATCCCTATTGTCAGAGTTCGTTGGAACTTGAAACGCAGACCGGAATTCACGTGGGAACGCGAGGATCAGATGATGCGCAAATATCCTAATCTATTCAAACACTCCACGTCGAACTCTTAAGGTACTGTTTAATTTCCGGGACAAAAATTCTTTCAACAAGGGGATGATGTGTCATCCTGAAATTTTTTTTTTATTTTATTTAATTTTCGAGACAAAAATTCTTTCAACTAGGGGATGATGTGACATCCCGAGAATTTTTTTTATTTTATTTAATTTTCGAGACGAAAATTCATTCAACTAGGGGATGATGTGACAATCCGGACTTTTCAGTTAGTTCCGTTAGCAACCCCGTTAACTTAACCCGGTTAAATCCAAACCTTGTTAGCCCTACCTATAACTTCAGGGACTAATCCTGTCAACAATCCAAACTAAAACTCCAAGGACTAGTTGTGTAATAGCCTTAAACCATTCTGTTGACTTTTCAAAGTCAAAATTATACTACTGTTGACTTGTGATAGTCAAACTAACCAAGTTCTAACCTCAATTCAAACCACAAGGGTTATTCCTGCTAAGATTCTAAACCTCAAACCAGAAACCTCATGGACTAAATCTGTAATTCAATCATAGTCAGTTTAGTTGACTTTTGAAAGTCAAATTCGCGACCTACGACTCAATTCAAGCTCCATAACTGTTTTTTCGGTTCGAATTTGTAACTGAAATGCATGATGGTGTCTTTAACGATTGACATTACAACCTTAATTATCATTAGTGGAAGAATTAAACTCAATAATGGAGGATTAAACCATAACCGTCGAGTTCGTCCTCTTACTCACAAAATTCATGTTAATTCGCATACCAATTCATGAACTAATCATCTGCACACACTAGACGAATCCCCCTGCTGCTTCTTCACGCTTCAATTCTACCGGAGGAGTAGATACAGGCGCTGGAGATCAAGCTTTCCACAGTCGGAGTCCGTTCTAGTCGATCACCACAAATTCATCAACGTTTCTGGTAACTAATCGCACCCTTAGCTTCGTTTTTACCCTCTGAATGAAAGCCCTATCATTATCAGGGCTTACATTACCAATTCGATCAAGATCACGACTCTAGCGTTCATCACAAACCGGTTTAATCGAACCCTAGTCTAGACTCAAACATAATTCAATTAAACTATACAGTTTGATTCGCAATATCATCCTCTTTGAAAACCCTCTGTCAATTCAATGTTTTATTATAGAAATTGTTGTGAACCGTAATCTAGGATTCATATGAAACCAATTTATCGAATTCAACTATAAACCATGTTTAAATCCAATTAAATTATACCGTTAGAATCGTAATCTTCTGTAGATCGAAAGCCCTATGAAATCTCTGGCTTCTATCATCGATTTAATCTTGATCCAGTAATTAGGGTTTGTTCTTGAATCAATTTGGGGGTTTTCATCTTAACGGCTATCTGAATCAAATTAAACCTTATGGTTGGATTCGCAACCATCTTTTTATCAAAAACCCCATGAATCCAGCAGTTTCTAACATCAGAATCGATCTAATCGAATTGGCATTCATATCTAGGGTTTTGGCCTGTTTTTCCTAAATTTAACGATCTTAAACTTAACCATTTTGCAATTAACTTCACTCACAGACTCGCAGTAGATCAATGAACAAAACCCTTATATTCCTATGTTTAATCGAAGTCGAAATCGTGAGTATTGGGACAGGTTTGATCGCGGGTGTATTTGGGGAGGGATACCACAGGTACTGGTATCAAAAAACCAATTCAATCCTGGTATCTAACGCGATGCCCTAGCGGGCGGGACTGGTTAGAGACTTGTGCGTGTGTGGGAGAGACCCGGGTTCGAGACCGGGCTCCCACAATTAATTTTTTAACATTTTCTGATAATATTTAATTAATAAAAATCAAACCCTATATTATTATAATATTATATTAACGTGTTTTAGTCCGGGAAACAACCCGTGGGCTCCGGTTTGAATTTTGTAACAAATTTTATTATTTCTTCCACTTTTAAAAAATAATGTATTTATGTATTTTTCAAACCGTAATCTCGTATAAAATAATATAATTATATTATTTTCAACCCGTGACCAGTATTAATAAAATAATATATAAATTATATTATTTCCCTAACCTTTGTAAACAACTCAAACGCATGAAAATAATTATTTAATTATTATCTGTTATCAACTTTCGGCGCGTGACGCACATTCCCTTAAATCGTTATAATAAGATATGTATATTTATATATATAAAAAGCTTCGTCGACACGTTCATTTATGCCTAAATCCTTAGAATGCATTAGGACATTCTAATTTTCCGTGTCGTCATCACAATTCCCATTATTATCCCTAATTTATGTGTTTATAATTTTAGGGCATTTGTAAGTCTTTTGACACTTACACTTGTGGTTCCAACTTATCCTTTGTGTGATACTACTTACAACACAACGCATGTGAGTTTTCAAGGCCCCTTTTTACTGTTTTAACCTAGGGTAGAAAACATGATTAAACTATTTTTGAGATTTTGTAATTCGTATGTTATCGATGTTAAAGCTAAGCGTAACACGCTATCACAGAAAGTCCTCATCTTATATCGGACCATTAATATGGATCTTAGAGAGGTAATATTTAGTAGTACTACTGGGTTTGACAAATCCCACCCGCGTTAGTCGCGCTAACTCGATTGGACATCGAACGGGTGAAATGTTAGCCTACTCACATCGCCAGTGTTGTTAAACCAGGCAGGAGGCAAATAAACAAACAGTCAGCTTCGGTTGAGAGCGCTTTAGTAAGACATGAACATAGGCTAGCTACCTATAGATATGCATATTGAATTTACATAATCTGGCAAGCACTCTCTTATTGTAAACTTGAAACCTGTGAACTCACCAACCTCGTGTTGACACTTTTTCTTACATGTTTCTCAGGTCGCTAAGGCACAGGTTGCACGCCTAGGACATGCATGGAGTCCTACTTTCTTTGCATTATTATGCAAACATTTAAAACAATTCATCTGTTTTATTAAACTAAACTTAGTCGCGTTTGTTTTGCGCATTAACTATTTGATATAAACCGCTTCCGCATTTAACTCTGAAGTTTATGATATTTCATTTATGTCCCATATAGTGTCGTTTGATGTAACTGATGTCTGAGATCCTGGTTTGTCACCTACCAAATGGTAAAACTCCGTTAGTGGAATTTGGGGGTGTGACACACTTACAAACCCACAACTTCTTCATGATGATTGTCATAAAAGCCATGCTCATTCAACTAGAAATACAAGCTAAGATCAAATCAGTCTTATCTAGTTATGATGGTGATGATTATGGAATGTTGAACACTCCACTCCAACTCCATCTATTTCTCCCTATACAAATCGATTCATACACACACATACACTTGCATTCTTTCAAAATCCAAGAGAAAAAATCTAGAGAGTTGTAGCTAGAAATTTGGAGTTTCAAGGAAGCCTTGAAGGTATAAGGATCGGTTTTGCTAGAATATCAAGTCATCATCACTTTCTAACCGTTGTTCTTCACCTAGCTTTGTCTAGTGGTATGAAACTGACATAATCTTTATCTTCGTCTTTTATTCTTGATCTAAGCATGTTGTTCATCTTTGTAAACGAAAGGGTTTGGAGAAATTAATGATTTTTATAAAGAGTATCAAAGTGATAACCCGAAAGATTTAAGATTTGTGTTAGGACATAGATTTGTAATGACAAAAGCTTGTAATAGTTAGATTTTATGTCTTTATGTTTTTGCTATGTAATTGTATAAAGTTGCTGTGTTTTTACAAGTGTGCCTAGAGGCGAACTTGTTGGTCTATCAGAGGCGAACTTAATCAGTTCGCTTAGGTCTAACTGAGGCGAACTTGTTAAGTTCGCTTAGTCTGTTTCAGGCGAACTTAATAAGTTCGCTTACAGCAGGTTAGTTTCTATATATATGAGTTTACAGATTCATTAGACAGGACACAGAATAGAGAGAACAGAGAGAACGATTTGTTTGATTGAGTCTGTAAACCATTGTGAATCTGAATATATTTGAGAAGTTTATTTACGCGAGTTGTTTGAATTGTCGGTTAGTATACAAACGTTAACACGAAGGATTCCGCACTTCGTGTTATAGAAACGTCATATCATGAGTTCGATCAGTAGTTGAGTTACCTGGACCTACAACTGGTATCAGAGCTTATGCTCGTGAATTAAGTACGATTCTCGGTGATTAGTGACGGTTTTTGTGTACAATTCGACAAGAAATTCAACATTTTTGAAGTTTCTGCAACAATGGAGTTTTTCAAGTTCTTGAAGATCGTTTCTCTTCTGAATTAGTGATTTTGGAAGTGTTTTTGACGAAATTAGTCCGATAGAACTGTTCTATTTGATA
Source organism: Smallanthus sonchifolius (assembly GCA_023525975.1). Taxonomy (NCBI): domain Eukaryota; kingdom Viridiplantae; phylum Streptophyta; class Magnoliopsida; order Asterales; family Asteraceae; genus Smallanthus; species Smallanthus sonchifolius. Next base: position 74,381,970 of record CM042023.1, on the reverse strand, counting down.
AAATTCATAATCCTACGGTTCAATTTCCTTAAATTCCATCAATTCACTGAGAAATCATGATTTTTGAAGTTTTCGGTTCGTGTTTGGGTGAAGATTCTTTTGAATCTGTTACAACAGTTTAAGCGAACTTGCTGAGTTCCTGTGCAGGCGAACTTAGCAAGCGAACTTATTAAGTTTGCTTCTCACATTTTCAAGCGAACTTAGCTGTTAAGCGAACTTACCGGATTTCCTCCTTCAGCGAACTTGTCTTGTTAAGTTCGCTTAGTACTCACTAAAGCGAACTTATTAAGTTCGCCTGAGGGTAAAACTGCTCAATACTTAGAAATTTTTCAGAAATTTTTTTTTAACATGGCAAATATGGTTCAAGTCACAAACATGTTCAATTATGACAATGAGATCGGTACATCTCAAAACCTCCGAAGTTGCTGAATCTAGCTGATTATTCAAATTGGAAAGATCGGTTTGACCAATTCGTATCTTTTACCGATACTAGTTTGTGGATTCCAATTTTGGAAGGATATACGCATCCTACTTATTCATGGATGGGAAAGGATGATGTTCCGAAACCAGTGTCAGCTTTAACTACTGAAGAGAAGCTGTTATTTGATCGAGAAAAGAAAGCAATGGCTAGCATTTTGATGTCTCTACCAAAGGAAATTTATCACAGTTTTAAACAGTTCAAGTCTTCTCAATAACTGTGGGAAGCATTACAGAAAAGGTGTGAAGGGAGTTTAGATGTGAAGAAAAGTATAAAAGAGTTACTAAAGAAGCAGTTCCTAGTTTTTAAACATTTTCAAAATGAATCTTTGGATGATCTTGCTACAAGATTCTATCATCTACTTAGTGAACTGGCTAGTGCATCTATGGTATATGAGACTGAGGAAATCAATGATAAATTCTTGGAGGCTTTACCATCAAAGTTTGATGTGTATACGGTTTTGATCAAAGAAAATGTTAAGTACAAAACCATGTCTCTTGAAGAAGTCCTAGGGAAGATTCAGTCACATGACATGAATATGAAGAAGAAAGAGACTAATATGGAGCATATCCAGGATCCCTCGATGTATTTTGCCAAATCTGTTGGTAAATCTGGTACTGGAGTGGCATTCTTTTCTGGTGATGCTCAAGAGTCTTTAAATGATCAATGTTCGGGAGTTCCAATTTATTCTGGTCATACAAGCCATTCTGGATTTTCTGCTACTACTGCTTCAACATCATCTGGATCTCATGTGGATCAGAAAGTTGCTGATTATTATCTTGCTATGTTTTTTTCATTCATGGCATCATATGAGAATTTCATTAGAGGAAAAATACATGATCCTGAGGTAATAGAAGAAGATTTCTGACAGATTGACCCTGTTGATCTGGAAGAAATGAATATCCAATGGAATATGGACATGTTAATGCGACAAGCTAAAGATTTTTTGAAGAAAACTGGCAGAAAATATATTGGTTCAAATAGTCGATCGCGTATGGGTTTTGATAAGAGCAAAGTTAGGTGTTATAATTGCCAAGAGTATGGTCACTTTGCTAAGGAGTGTGTGAAGCCAAAGGTAGAATTTGATTCTCAAAAGAAGCAATCTAACTTTCAGCATAATAGGAATCAGTCACATGGTTCATCTGGTAATCAAAATCATGGTCCTTCTGGTAATACAAATCATGCATCTGCATCATCAGCTTTAGTTGCTCAAAATGACGAAAACTATGATTGGGGCATTCATCTGGAAGATTTGGTGGGTGCTGTGAGTCAGGCTTTTGTTGCAGAAATTCACTCAGAAAAACCAGAAGAGTCTACTGATGATGAAAGTTCTAGTGATGATTCATGTGATGGTGATAGTGTTCCAAGTGTTGATGATGAGGAAGAAAGAGAGCAAAGTATAGATTCTGATGCTGTAACAGGGGTTGCTGAGGAAGAAATTGTTCTTACAGAAAATGCTTCAGTTGGTGAAGATTCAGAGAATATTCCGATTGCCAAAGTATTCATGGCAGACATGTCTGACCCAACTAAGGTAAAAGACTCTGTTTGTCATATATTTTGTTCTAATTGCATTTCTGTTAAAGATAAACTACAAAAAGTCATGGATGATAACACAAATTTGATTTGTGACATGAAATCAATGCATTCAGTTAATCAGAAACTGAAAGATAATGATAAACTGTGCATTGATAGAATTGAGTCTTTGAAAAGAGACTTAAATTCTCTTGGGTTAAAATACAAAGAGCAGGGTTATCATCTAGATATGGCTTATGCTGAAATTGAAAAATGAAATGAAGTAGTTGCCCAAAAGAACAAGGAGATTTCTGAAAAAGAATCTGAGGTGATAAAGTTACATAGAAAGCTAGAACAGTTTGAGAATTCGTCTGTAGTTTTGGATTATTTCAATGCTAATGCTGATCCCACAAAAAGGGTTGCTGGTATTGGGTTTATTCCTCCTCCGTTCAATGCAAATTATGTAGTTGAGCCTGAAATCATTCTTGAAGAGGAAATTGATCCCAAGACAGTATTAAAAGTGAATCCAGTGACGGGTGAAGACATGGTGTATGATTCTGATACAGAGGATGAAGTGTTTGATGATTCAAAGGTTGAAGGCATTCCGAGAGAAGTGAAAATTGAGGAACCAAAGGTTGTGAAGAATGTTACTAGGGATAGATGCATCTTGACAGAACCTGATGAGGTGAAAGTGGTTCCAACTAAACTTTCTCCAATCTAAGAGTCAAGTGGGTTTGTTGCGGCTGGTTTTCAAAAGGTGAATTCTTCAAAGGTGCCAAAATAGACTTATGTTCCTAAGAAGCCGATAAATTGTTCTGGGCATTCATCCGAAGCTTATTCTTCTGATGGTTCTTCAAATTTAAAGAAAACATCTTATTTCAGAAGTTATCAAGAAAGACGAGTGTGTTTTCATTGCAATGAGGCTGGTCATATTTTGATTAATTGTCCATACAAGAACAAGGGTAAAGTGAAGACTGTTCCTTCACAACCGAAAGTGGTGAAGATTCTTAAAAGAAACGATGAGGGAAAGTCGTCTTCTAGTTTGGAGAAAAATGTGATTGGTCATTCTTTTGTTAAATCCCATGGATTTAAACAACAGAATTTATTGCATGCTAAATCCTTTGTTTGCAAAGAGAAACATGAGATTCCAAAAGTTGGAATTTCAAAGGATTCTGTTCAGGAGGTTAAATTGTCTAGACCTCAAAGAAGAAGAAGAAACAGAAAATTAAAGAAAATTTTGGAAACATCTGAATCTGACAATAATATATCACATAATGTTTTTCAAAATAATAAAAATGGTTCTTGTGACAATCCGACTTTTCAAGATTAACACCGTTAGCAATATCCAGTTAAATCATAACCCAATTAACTCAATCTTAAACCCAAGGGACCAGTTCTGTCAATATTTAATGTTAAACTACGGGGACCAGATCTGAAATTAGCCTAAAGTGAAGCATGTTGACTCTGAAAAGTCAAAGTCAAATGATTTTGCTTCCGTTGACTTTTTGAAGTCAAACTTGTGACGATCTAGCCCCAAATTCAAATCCATAACCGAATAATTGCCCAAATTAGTAACTGTAATGCATGTAAATGATGAGTTCGATCATCATTGTAGCATTTAACATCACTATTACATGCGAATTAATCCTATTAACTCCCTCAAACCCGTAACCGTCGACTTCTAAACATGAAACCATCAAATTCGTTAGTTTCGATCATTCACTCTGAAATTGAATGCCTGCGAATCTCACCCACACTCTTCAAAACCTGTTACACCATCCAATCCGATCGAAAACGAAGCCTGTGTCACCGGAGATAAAGCCACACTAGCCGCGACTGACTTTTATCGATCACCATCAATCCGATAGCGTGCAAGGTAACTAATCACTTCCTTAGTTACGTTTTCACTCCTAGAATCAAAGCCCCATGATTATTTGGGGTTATATCATCAGTTCAATCAAAATTCAGGTTCTAGGGTTCATGATTAACCGATTTAATCGAACCCTACCTTAAAACGTGTTTTAATGCAATTAACTTATACCTTTAGACTCGTAATTATCTTTGTAATGAAAGCCCCATATCAATTTAACCTTATAACATCGAATTGATCTTGATCCGATATTTAGGGTTCGTTCATATACGGATTTGGGGTTTTCGATCTTAGACTCATTTTAATTCCAATTAAAACATGTGAATAGTTTCGTAATCTCTTACTGATCAAAAGCCCTGTGCTAATTCGATCTTTCAATATCGAATTTATGATGAACGAATTCTAGGGTTCTTTACATTTTTGGGTAGATCGAAACCCAATCAAATCACCACCTTAATCAAATTAAATCATAGGGCTAGACTCGCGATGACTCATTTGTTGAAAGCCCCATGATTCCAACTGAAAACATTATCGGATCTGATCGATTTGATTCAGAGTTAAGAACTAGGGTTTTCGGTTCTTGAATCCGAAATTAAAAGCTTTTAATCCGAAGTTTTTGCAATTAAATCTCACCACTGGTTCGCAATACCCTAAGTAACAAAACCCCTCTGTCTTTTGGCTAAATCGTGATCGAATTCACGGGTCTTAGGACTAGTTTTGTTTCGAGTTATCTAAGGGGAAGAACACAAGAAACCATCTTGCTAAAACTGTTTCATTATGGGTGTAGAACGCGATGGCCTAGCGGCTGAGACGTTTAAGACCTTGTGCTCGTAGGGGAGGGACCCGGGTTCGAAACCCTCCCCACTGTTTTGTTTTTAAAACCTTTCCCCAACTATTATTTTAATATTAAATCAAACCCTATATTATTATATTAATATATTAATGTGTTTTAGCCCGGGCACCCGTAGGCTCGGGTTTGGGTTGTAACTTTTTCTTCATTAAAAATACTCACTTTTAAAATAATATGTTTATATTATTTTCAAACTACGACTTCGAATAAAATAAATTGTTTATATTATTTTCAACTCGTGACTCCTAGTATAAAATAATATATATTTTATATTACTTCGCCCTGTTTATTAATCTCGTGTAACTTTTCAAACTAACTAAACAATATGATTATTTATATTATTTACCCACGTTATAATCTTGAATAAAGATAATATATTTATTATTTTCCCACGCAAACGTTTATTTTATTAACTCTACGAACTTAAAGATAATATATGATGTTATATATATATTATTTTCCTGCACCGTGCTGGATGTCACCAACACACGAATATATATAATATTATTATTCATAACGTTCGACATGAAACTTAGTTATTCTGATTCTTATAGAAATCCTTACTTTTGTGGACACGTTCGTCTACTTAGTAATCCTATGAATATCTTAGGACGTTCAAACTCCCGTGTTGTCGTCACGTATCCCAATAAATCCCATATTTTTATCCCTGATTTATGTGTTTATAATTCTAGGGCATACGTAAGCCGTGCAGGCTAACATTTGAGGTTCCAAATCTCATACTTGTGTGATACTACCTACTACGCAACGCAGGTGAGTTTCACGGCCCCTTTTACTGTTTTTATTTGGGGGAGAAAACATGTCACAACTTTTTGGTTTATTGTAATTCATATGATATCACTGTTGAGGCTAAGCGTAACACACTATCATGAAAAGTCCTCACACACATCGGACCGTTAATATGGTATGAACGAGGTAATTTTGGTAGTACTACTGGGTTTGACAAACCCCACCCGCGTTAGACACGCTAACTCGATTGGAGGTCGAACGGGTGTTATATTGACCTTAACACATTAGTCAGAGTTGATAGACCTGGCGGGAGGCAAACAAACAAACACACTGTCAGTTTCGGTTGCGAGCGCTTTAGCAAAACATGAATATAGGTATGCAACCTATTGATATGCATATTGAATGTACATAATCCGCAAATGCTTTTATTTGTAATGATTGAAACCTGTGAACTCACCAACCTAGTGTTGACTCGTTTTCTTACATGTTTTCTCAGGTTGGCACTCAGGATCACGTTAAGTCATGCATGTGTCTTGGACTCTAATTGAAATAATTATATATTGAATAATATTTATGTTTTGTTTGTAATTGGACTTGGGCGCGTTGTTTTGCGCATTTACTTTCGTTTAACGCTTCCGTATACACACTCTAAACCTTGATCTTTTATATTATTACATTTCAAGTCCCATATAGTGTCGTTTGAAGTAACTGATGTCTGAGATCCTGGTTTGTCACCTTCCAAAACGGTAAAACTCCGTTAGTGGAATTTGGGGGTGTGACAGTTCTTCTTTGAAAAGGTCTGATTGTCAAACATTTGTTCCAAAATTGAATGATAAAATTGATTGTAAATTACAAGAAGTTGTTTATTTTGATATATCCGGACGACCCAAGACCACGATGGCTTGGGTTCCACTTTCTAACTGATTCTCGTTGTTTATATAGGGACAACCAAGGAGGACTATCAACAATACATGCTATGTGGATAGTGGTTGCTCTCGACATATGACAGGGAATGTTAGATTGCTTGAGGATGTGATTAAAATTGATGGTGGTTATGTCGCTTTTGCGGGTAATAAATGCGGGTACATAACAGGCCAGGGAACGTTAAAGAATGACAAAGTAAAATTTGAAAAGGTGAATTATGTTGAGCAGCTGGAACACAATCATTTAAGCGTATCACAAGTCTGTGACAAGAAGTTTTCGTTCCATTTCAACGATCATGAATGCTATATTCTGAAACCGGGTTTTGTGATTCCTGATGAATGGATTCTCATGAAGGCTCCAAGGAGAAATGACACGTATGTCCTTGACATGAGTGTCGCCACTACAACGGATTCAATTCCAACATGTTTACTCTCCAAGGCATCGGAATCTGATTCAATATTGTGGCACAGGAAGCTAGCTCACATAAACTACAGGAAGATGAACTACATTGTTAGGAATGATCTTGTGCTTGGTATTCCAAAAATGAAATTCTCAGTTCCTGATGATTGTATTCCGTGCAAGAAGGGGAAGCAAAGAAAGAAATCTCACAAATCGAAGTCGACAAATTCTATCGTAACTCCTTTGGAGTTGCTGCATATGGATTTGTTCGGTCCTATCAGTATTAGGAGCATTGGTGGGAAATCGTATTGCTTGGTCGTAACTGATGATTACTCCAGATTTTCATGGGTTAAGTTTCTTTCTTCTAAAGCTGAAACCACTGAGTTGGTACATTACTTAATCCTGGGTTTGGAAAATTTATTCAATCTGAAAGTCAGAAGAATCAGGAGTGACAATGGCAGCGAATTTAAGAATAGCAAAATGGGGTTATTCTGTCTGCAAAAAGGAATTCATCATGAATTCAGTGCGCCATATGTTCCTCAACAAAACGGTGTCGATGAACGAAAGAACAGGACGTTGGTCGAAACAGCTCGCACGATGCTTGCAGATTCTAAGCTTCCGGTCACCTTTTGGGCTGAAGCTGTGAATACTGCGTGTCATGTTTTGAATAGGGTCTTGACCGTAAAGCGACATAACAAGACTTGCTATGAATTGCTAAATAATCGAAAGCCAAATCTGGAATACTTATTACCTTTTGGTAATCCGTGTACCCTACTGAAGGTTAGAGATGTCCCAACAAAATTCAGTGCAAAGGCTATTGAAGGGATTTTTCTGGGGTATGTGGCTAATTCAACAACCAAGAGGGTTTATAACAAAGAGACACACCAAGTTGAAGAATGGTTCCATATTGACTGTTCAAATCGGTCTTTACCACAAATGGCGATTTGTCCGGATTGGGCATTTGATTATAAATACTTATTCAAGTCTTTTCATTTACCTTCTGACATTTCTGATGAAGATGCTACTGTTATCTATGATTCTTGTCAAGATGCTCAGCACAATGGATTTCTACCAAATGCAGTTCCCAATTCATCAATTCCATCTACTTCTGCTCCAGATCCAAATGTTGCTTCTTGTTCAGGTCCACAAGATTCAGAGAGTGAGGAGGATAATGCTATTTTTCAAGATTCTTCTACTGATCCGTTGTTGAGTGATGATCCATTACTTTCTACACAGGCTCAGGGGGAGATTCCAACAAATTTAGACTCAAAAATTCCAATTCCTCAAGATTATTCTTATCAATCTGACTGTACTCAAGTTGATGTGTTGCCGGTTCCTGAGGTCGCATCCATCAAGGAACACAAAGATCATCCAGTAACAAATATAATTGGAAATTTACAGGATGGAGTGAAAACTCGTTCTCTTGTTGACAATACTTGTTTGTATACTTGCAATAAAGATTATGGTGTTCTTGATGATTGCTCACATTCTTGCTTTATTTCGCAGATTAAACCCAAGAATGTAGAGATGGCTTTAAATGACAATAACCGGATAGAAGCTATGCAGGAAGAACTTGCTCAATTTGACAAACTTAAGGTTTGGAATCTGGTTGATCTTCCGAAAGGTGCGTATCCGATAGGCACAAAATGGGTGTTTAAATGTAAAAAGGATGATTGAGGTGTTGTGGTACGCAATAAGGCAAGATTAGTTGTCCAGGGCTTCAATCAACAAGAAGGAATTGATTACAACGAGGTTTATGCGCCGGTTGCAAGGCTTGAAGCTATACGGCTGTTTCTAGCTTTTGCTTCCTTTAAAGGTTTTAAGGTGTTTCAATTAGACGTCAAGAGTGCATTTTTATATGGAAAGGTCAAGGAGGAAGTCTATGTGTGTCAGCCGCCGGGGTTTGAAGATCCACTGAATCCGAACATGGTTTTCAAGCTAGATAAGGCCCTCTATGGTCTTCATCAGGCTCCTCGTGCGTGGTATGAGACTTTATCTACACATCTTTTTGCGAATGACTTTGTTCATGGAAAGATAGACTCGACCTTATTCATAAAGAAATCAGGGGGAGATTACCTACTGGTACAGATTTATGTGGATGATATTATTTTTGGCTCGACAAATGAAGGGTTGTGCAAAGACTTTGAGGGTGTTATGAAGTCGAAGTTTGAAATGTCTGCGATGGGAGAGTTATCGTTTTTATTAGATTTACAAGTAAATCAAAAGGAATATGGTTTCTTTATTCATCAGTCCAAGTATGTCAAAGACATCTTGAGCCGGTTCAAGATGGAGGACTGTACTTCATACGATACTCCAATTCCGGTCAATCATAAGTTAAATTCTGACCCGGAGGGAAAAGATGTGGATTGTCGACTTTACAGAGCTATGATTGGATCCCTCATGTACTTAACCGCTTCAAGGCCGGATATAATGTTCGTCGTGTGTATCTGTTCCAGATTTCAGGTAAAGCCAAAAGAATCTCATTTAATTGCTGTGAAAAGAATCTTTCGGTATTTAAAAGGAAAACAACGTTTAGGGCTATGGTATCCTCATGGTTCTAACTTTGATTTCAATGCTTATACTGATTCTGATTTTGGTGGTTGTTGTCTGTACAGGAAATCTACAACAGGTGGTTGCCAATTCTTAGGAAATCGACTTGTATCTTGGCAATGCAAAAAGCAAACCATAGTCTCGATTTCTACATGCGAAGCAGAATACATTGCTGCTGTAAGTTGCTGTTCACAAATCCTGTGGATACAACAACAATTGAGAGATTACGGTTTGAATTTCACAAAAACCCCCATGTTTATTGATAACAATGCTACTATGTCCATAACGAATAATCCTGTTAAACATAGTAAAACTAAGCACATTGAAATTCGATATCATTTTATACGTGATTGTGCAGAGAAAAGATTGATTGAGCTGGTCAAGGTACACACTGAAGATAATTTTGCTGATTTGTTTACTAAGGCATTTGATCGTACCAGGTTTGAATTCTTGATTAAAATGATTGGTATGATCAATCCCGAATAAAAGTTTTTCAAAATCAGAATTTCATGAAAAATTTTCTTTTAAGTTCTTTTATTGCTTTATTACATTTCTGCATTTACATTTTCAGTCACAAAGTTTAAATTATAAAAAGTCAAAACAAATTGAAAAATGTAAAATTTGACATCATTTGAGGTTTTGAGAAGAAATGATAGTACATCAGTGATTAGTTCATTTCACACGACCTTAATAGACCTTGATATATGAATGATTCAAATAAGTTGATCTGATCTAAATTTCATAGTCTGCATAAATAAGAGATGATAGTGTTGTGAATGCTTTATTCTTGATAATTTGTTTTATAATTTGTGTATAAAATTTGAAACTTGAATTGTCAATAGGCTAAAAGCGTTTTGAAGCTAATAGTAGTGTGAAAATTAAATATAATATGATTACATCTGTGATTTAAATCCATTATATGCCTGGGTGTGTGTGTTAAAAGATCACTATCAGATAAAGAATATTAGCTTTTAATAAGGATTTTCCTATGAGATCAGTTTCGGGTTATGTCCTTAGCACTATTCATTCGATTTGCTTCAGTGCCCATGTCCCGAAAAGCATGCAATTTGAAGTATAATCAAGATATGTACTTGACAACATCTGTCAAACATATACTAGCCCTTGGATCATATTGATATATCATCTTTACTGATTCCATTGAATTCATAATCCAGATAACAGTTGGATCCACCTACCTGAATCTTATGATTCCTCAGATACAAGCCAAAACATTGAATCATTCGATTCTGAATCTCATTGATTCCTTTACAATCCAATTTGGATTCTGCTATTCATGTGCTAAGTGATGTCTCCTCATTCTGAATATTCGGATAATCTTTAGTAAAATCTTATATATGTCTTGAAGATAGTGCATTTATTTTCTATTTGGCATATTTGTGGGGTACACGATGTTTATCATCTAAATGGTACTAAATCTCATGAATTTGGAGAATAAACGCATATAGTTTCAAATAATATAATATTGACAATTTTAAGAATTCAAGCTTTATATTTCAAATTCGGTATAAATAAAAGAGCATTTTATAACCTGATCTTATTTACTTTGAAATTTACCGCGTATCATTTCAAATATTATTCAAATTAAACGAGTTTCAAAAAGAAAAAGATGCAAAATGCACAAAATTGAGTTGAATGGTCTCTTACTATAGGTTACCCTTTGTTATTGATAATAAGTGTGATGAATTAATTGAATATTGATATGATCTTCTTGCTCATGATGTACAAACCAAAAATATATGATTTCAGTTTATTCAGATAAAAATAAAAAATATGTGATTCTGTTTGTATAGAGTAAAACCAAAAATATGTGATTTCAGTTTGTACAGAGAAAAATCAAAAATATGTGTTTCCATCTGTATAGATAAAATTCAAAAAGATTTTGATTTTTATTTTCCATGAAAATTCTAAACTTTTATTAAAATTGTTCGGGATTGGATCAAATATGTGTTGCTAACGGAAGTTCAAGATTTGAAAGGTTGTAATCACCAAAAACTTTTATTAATAAGTAATCACACTAAGCATGTAACATATAACATGTAGCACATAGCATGTAACACATAGCACAAAAATCATGAGACTTAGTATAAGTGGGTGTCCTAAAGTTATAGTCTAGGTCAAGATGTCTAATAACCTAATTCCCTATAACCAAGGCTCTGATACCAATCTGTCACACCCCGACCGATGGCGGAATCATAGGGGCGGGACATGTAAGACTGTTCATAGCACATGGTTGACTAAATTGAAATATATTAAAGTCAAATTTCCATTACAAATAATCCAAGTACAAACCAAATTCAAACAAAGAAACATAAAACAACTCATAGAATTCTTGATTTAAATTGCTAAGTCCAAATCCTATATTGAGCACGTCTTGAATCATTCTCACATATTAGGGCCTGAAACATGAATAAAATAAAGTCAACTAAAAGTTGGTGAGTATAACACAGTTGTATATAGATAGCATATAGTTGAAAACAAATCATTTACAAATCATGATAAATAAGGCATTTATGGGGAGCAGCTATTGTGTAACTATGTACAACCAAACCTTTGTAACTAGCATGCAAAAATTGTGTTGTCGGTTTCAATCACCGCGCACCTGGGTGGGTTTGTCAGACTCAATAGATCTATCATTGAAAACCGTCGGCTTGTGTAGTTAATGATTGCACATAATCACATACAAAGGTTAGCACACCTAGCACTCGGGCATAAAGCTCAAATTGCACACATGGATGTAAATAGGATTTGTACTTTGTGTTGTTTGTGTAAATGTAATGTGTAATTTGAATAATGTTCATGTTTCACCCCAAAAGTGTAAAAGAGTAAAAGGGGTTGTGAATACTCACTTGGTATGGAGATGTAGCTAACAAAGAGTATAGATAAAATAAGGGTTCTTGATACGCACGGGTTAACCTAGATAGTAATGTATATTGAATCAAATCGGTCCCCAAGGTTAAGTCTAACATTGAAGGTTGAATTTGTGTATAAAAAGTATTAAATGAAATATATAAAGTTGTAGTAACCATTTTTGAAACATTTGATTAAAGTTTGGAATTTAAATAATAAAATAGAATTTTTATAAAATTGTTGATTATGAAAATAATGCATGTGTTAAATGTAAATTAATAAATAAATAAATGATTATAGTTTATGAAAGAATGTAAATATTGATTGTAATTAAGTATAACTAAATAAATGATTTTTGTTTAAATATTAAATAAATAATTATTATCTTATTTATTTATAAACTTTGTAACTTAATCATTTAAAACATCATTTAAGTGTAAGATAAATATAAATTTAATTTTTATAAATTTTTAAATAAACTTTTAAATAAATAATATTTATCTCCAGATTAAACTTTAAATCTCTTCAAATACAGAAAACATATTTTTATAAAATTTGAAACATTTATTGATTGAAAAAATATAAAATTATAATTCTGTTAAAATTTGTGAGTCACACACGACCGTGCCTCGGAATGGCACGATCGTGCTAAAGCCACGGACGCGACCGCGCTAGTCGGGGCGCGACCGGGTTGATCAACAGAGGGCACAAACTAGACAAGTCAACAGGCACGACCGTGCCTTGGCTCGGCACGGTCGTGTCTATGATTTTTAGACACAACAGAGGCTAGCCCAAAGGGCATGACTAGGTCTGGACAGGAGGACACGACCGCGCTGCTACTCGGCACGACCGCGTTTCATGAGGCACGGCCGCGCTAGATGATTAGCGCGACCGTGTCTCTTCCAAATCAGACACGAATTGAACAAATCTTGTATTTATAGCATCGGAATTGTTAGGGCTTTTGATTACTGAGTTGTTACGAGTCTATTCATATAAATTAATTGTATGGAAAACGTGTTTAAGAATGGATTCGATTAAATCCTTTTTATTAAAAATAGGAATTTCGGTTCCGGATAATTTCTGTAATGGAAGCCAAGATTAACATGGGGCTTTCGATCTAAATACTAAAACAGATAATAACAAGTGATCAATTACCCGAAAGAGTAGGGAATCGATGGAGGTCGGTAGAAGGAGGTTTCGGCGACGGCAAGATTGCTTTCCGGCGTCTTCTGCTGCGATTCCGGCTGATTCAACCCTTCAGAAACCTTAGAGATGATCGGAGGATCGAGTTCCTTAATTATTTGGTAGCAACAGGATCGAAAAGAATGATTTGAGGCTTGGGAGAAATTTTTGGACGATTTTTCTTGAGAGAATTCGCAAATGGATGATAATGATCGTAATTAACAATTATTTTCTTTGATACTGAAAGTGAAACGCACATCGGATTTGAATTCAAACAACCGAGCACCGTGCCAAGATAGGCGCGACCGTGCTTAGGCACTGGGCACGATCGTTCCAGGACCAGTCGCGTGATCGTGCCGAGGCACTTGGCGCGTCCGTGCCAGGACGAAGCACGACCGTGCTAATTAGGGTTTCTTGATAAATTTTCAACTTTAGTTCTTGACTTTTCAGGTTTGAGTGTATATAATCGAGCAAAACTTGTAAATTTGTATTGAACCATTGCATTTAGTTTACGGTAAGCAAAATAATAAGACAGGGCATGAGTATTGAATTCGAAATTGTATTACATTGAATTGAAATATGAACACTGAAAATCAGAAGTGTTACAGTCTCCCCATGTTGAGAGAATTTCGTCCCAAAATTTAGCTAGAGGGAACAACGGTATCAGTAAAAAGATGAGGGTAATTGAGCTTCATTTGGTCTTCTCGTTCCCAAGTGAACTCAGGACCACGCTTAGATTCCCAACGCACTTTGACAATAGGAATGCGACTTCGCTTGAGCTGTTTGACTTCACGATCCCTAATTTCCACCGGCTTCTCAACGAAGTGCATCGTTTCATCAATGCGCACGTAGTCAAGCGGTATATGGAGATTTTCATCAGCGAGACACTTCTTCAGATTAGATATATGAAATGTAGGATGTACATTGCCAAGAGATGGAGGTAACTCGAGCTTGTAGGCCACCTTCCCAATCCTTTCAAGGATCTTGAATGGACCAACATAACGAGGTGCTAACTTGCCTTTCTTTCCAAAATGGATCACGCCCTTCCATGGAGACACCTTAAGAAGAACAAGGTCACCGACTTGGAATTCCAAGGGTTTTCGACGTTTGTCGGCATAACTCTTTTGCCGACTCCTCGCTACTCGCATATTGTCACGGATTTGAATAATCTTGTCGGATGTTTCTTGAATTAACTCGGGACCAGTGATTTGTGCTTCACCAATCTCGTTCCAACAGATAGGAGAACGACACTTGCGACCATAGAGAGCTTCGAATGGAGCCATGTTGATACTTGTGTGGTAGCTATTGTTGTAAGAAAACTCAATGAGGGATAAATGTGAATCCCAATTGCCACCAAAATCGATTACGCAAGCTCTAAGCATGTCTTCAAGAGTTTGGATTGTTCGCTCGGTTTGACCATCAGTTTGGGGATGGTAGGCCGTGCTCAAATTCAATCGGGTACCAAGAGCAGTTTGGAGAGATTGCCAAAATTGAGAGGTGAACCGGGTATCTCTATCAGATATTATGTTCAAGGGAACACCATGACGACTCACGATTTCATCGATGTAAATTCGGGCTAGTTTCTCAACCCGATAGTCTTCACGGATAGGCAAGAAATGAGTAGATTTGGTGAGTCGATCAATGATCACCCAAATACTATCATAACCACTCGAGGTGCGAGGGAGTTTGGTAATAAAATCCATGGCTAAGTTCTCCCATTTCCACACGGGAATTTCCGGTTGTTCAAGCAAACCAGAAGGACGTTGATGTTCGGCTTTAACTTTGCAGCAGGTTAAACATTTGGCAACATAAAGAGCAATGTCCTTTTTCATACTGGGCCACCAATATTGTTGGAGAAGATCTTGGTACATTTTATCCGCACCAGGATGAATAGAATAACGAGTCTTGTGAGCCTCGTTCATGAGAAATGTACGGAGATCATCGCGATCGGGAACCCAAATACGGTTCAAGTAATAAAGTAAACCATTGGGTTTTGATTCAAGTAGAAGTTCAACACCACATGACATTTCTTCGTACATGTTACCCTCGGTTACCGAGACGTGTTGAGCTTCTAAGATACGGGTTTGAATATCGGTTTGAATACGGGCACAATGAAGCATAACATGGTCCTTTCGACTCAAAGCATCGGCTACAACATTCGCTTTGCCGGGATGGTAACGAATCTCGCAGTCGTAGTCGTTAAGGAGTTCGACCCAACGTCGTTGCCTCATATTGAGTTCTTTTTGGTTGAAAATATGTTGAAGACTTTTGTGGTCGGTGAACACCACACATTTCGTGCCATATAGGTAATGTCTCCAAATCTTTAACGCGAATACGACCGCACCCAACTCGAGATCGTGCGTCGTATAATTCTTCTCATGAACTTTGAGTTGCCTTGGTGCATAAGCGATTACTTTGCCTCGTTGCATGAGAACACAACCAAGACCTTGGTTAGAAGCATCACAATAGACAACTAAATCATCATTTCCATCGGGGAGAGTCAATATAGGAGCATTGCACAACTTTTGCTTGAGGGTTTGGAAAGATTCTTCTTGTTTCGGTCCCCATTCATAAGTCTTACCCTTGTGGGTCAGAGCGGTAAGAGGGACAGCAATCTTTGAGAAGTTTGAGATGAAACGACGATAATAACCCGCAAGACCAAGAAATGAACGAACTTCGTTAGGAGTCTTCGGGGCATTCCAATTCTTAACCGTTTCAATCTTAGCAGGATCAACCTGAATTCCCTTGTCATTGACAATATGACCAAGAAATTGAACTTCCTTTAGCCAAAATTCACATTTGGAGAATTTGGCATATAGTTGTTCTTTTCTCAAGAGGTCCAAAACCAATCTAAGGTATTGTTCATGATCGGCTTTAGTCTTGGAATAGATTAAGATATCGTCAATGAAGACGATCACGAATTTATCAAGGTATGGTTTGCACACACGATTCATGAGATCCATGAAAACTGCGGGTGCATTGGTTAGCCCGAAAGGCATAACCATGAACTCGTAATGACCATACCTTGTTCGAAAAGCAGTCTTAGGAATGTCATCTTCTTGAACACGGAGCTGATGATAACCGGATCGAAGATCAATCTTCGAGAAGCAAGTAGAACCTTGAAGTTGATCAAGGAGATCATCGATTCTAGGTAAAGGATAACGGTTCTTGATAGTAAGCTTATTGAGTTCGCGGTAGTAAATACACATGCGAAACGATCCATCCTTCTTCTTAACAAATAAGACGGGTGCACCCCACGGTGAATGACTTGGGCGAATGAAACCTTTTTCGGAGAGCTCTTGAAGTTGACTTGCAAGCTCTTGCATTTCGGAAGGTGCAAGACGATAAAGAGCTCTAGCAACGGGGTTAGCTCCAGGTATAAGATCAATACGGAACTCTACTTGACGAACGGGAGGAAGACCGGATAAATCCTTAGGAAAAACTTCGGGAAAATCTCGAAGAATGGGAATGTCTTGGATACTCTTCTCCTTGACATCCTTTTGAACAATGTGAGCTAAGAAAGCAATGTACTTCTTTTGTAAGTACTTTTGAGCGGTAGTACACGACATCAACTTAAGTCCCTTGCAAGGCTTTTCACCAAAAACCCTTAAGGTTTCTCCCGATGGTAGCGGAATTCGGATACACTTTTCAAAGCAAATGACTTCGGCTTGATGATTTGATAGCCAATCCATACCTATGATAATATCAAAGCTTCCTAGTGGCATTGGAACAAGGTTGATTGGGAATGTGTGATCATTAAGTTCTAAAGAGCAATCATAGATAATGGACTCAATTGTAAGGGAGTCACCATTTTCTACTTCAACGGTAAATGTTTTCTCTAATTGGGACCGAGTCTTTGCAAGTAAAGGTTCAAAATTAAGTGACACAAAACTTTTATCGGCACCGGTATCGAACAAAATGGAGGCATATTGACTATTAACAAGGAACGTACCATTAACCACGTCATTGTTGGCTTGAGCTTCGTTGGCGTTTATGTTGAACGCACGCCCACGAGCTCCACCTTGTCTAGCATTTGCAAGTCTTGGACATTGATCACGAAAATGGTTCGGGTCACCACACTCATAGCAAGCACGCCCATTAGCAATGGCGGGAGCACCTTGGTTAGCCACTTGAGGTACGGTTCGGTTTTAAGGGTTGACATGGCCCGTAAGAGCTTTGGTCCTACAAACACTAACTGTATGACCATATCTCCCACAATAAGTACAAAGGCGACATGGGATGCCTTGGGGATGATGGTAGTTGCAGGTGGCACAAAGTGGGTAAATTCCAACATATGGCTTTTTGACCGGTGTTTGAACCATAGGTGCAGCTTGGATAACCGGAATAGTAGGAGTGACCACCGCATAGTTTCTAGTCTTCCTTTTCCTATTATTGCGGGAGGGCTCTGTTGTGGCTTCTTTGTTGTGAGTAGGAGGGGTTACGGTTTCAGAAACTTTCTTAGAACCCTTTTTGGTAAGAGTTCCAGCTTTCACATGATTATCAGTTAAGGTAGCGGATAGATGAATAGCATCCTTCAGAGTAGCAGGATTTCTACCTAAGACAGTATCTTGGATTTGTCTTGGTAGCCCACCAATATACTTCTCGATACAACGGGACAAAGGAGTGACCATGTGGGGCACGAGAAGACTCAACTCATGGAACCGAGTTGTATACGCCAAGTTTTCACCACTATCTTGGGCAAGATCCCAAAATTCAGCTTCTAACTTTTTCACTACATTTCGAGGGCAGAACTCCTCGGTCATAAGCCTTTTGACCTCATCCCAAGGTAAGGCCATAGCTACATCAACACCCCTATTCCTTTTCTCCCCATTCCACCATGTAAGTTCCCGTTTTTGTAGGACACTTGTAGCATGACGAACACGGAGGTTGTCGGGACAGTCACTATTGAGAAAGGTATTCTCAATGCTTTCAAACCATTGAAGAAGTCCAGTAGCTCCTTCGGTACCATAGAACTTTAGGGGATTGCACGAGTTGAAGTGCTTGAAGGTGCATTGAGATGGATTATTACCACCATTTCCACCATTTCCACCATTATTACCACTATTGCTTCCATTTCCACCATTGTTGCCATTGGTGGCACCATTGGCTTGGGTGAGTTGTGTCACCAATTGGGTAAGAATAGCAGCAATGTCGGTGTTGGCGTTGGTTGCGGGAGCACGACGAGGAGGCATTCTACAGATTTTCACAAGACAGGAAAAATTGTAAGAACTTATGAGATTTGATAGGGTTTAATAGAATGAGATAACAAAAATAAAAATAGATATTCTTAGTTTGGATTGTACTCAAAAGTGACAAAATCACTTGAATACCATGGCACATTAAGGTTAATTTAAACTTATAAAACTTTCAAGAAGACGTGCTTTAGCCTATAAGTAAACACTCATCTCGGGAATTCCCAGGAAAGCATACGGGTCCCTCGGTTGATTGGGATTCATGCGAAATGCTTTCCTAGACAGAAAACCCAAAATACAGGTGTCACCCTTCCAGATTGCACGTGTCCTCAAATAATTTAACAAGTTTAAAAACCTTAACGAAGAAATAAAAATGTTAGAGATTTTTGCTTCAAGAATTCTTCCACATGCTAAGAAGGATAAAGATAGAAAAGAAAATAGGAATATTATGAGGTTTTAGTATATATGAAAGGATATTATTTATTAAATTATTATGAATATCCTAATAAGTCATGGATTTGAAACACATAAGTCATCAAAATGAAATAATAAGTAATCACACTAAGCATGTAACATATAACATGTAGCACATAGCATGTAACACATAGCACAAAAATCATGAGACTTAGTATAAGTGGGTGTCCTAAAGTTATAGTCTAGGTCAAGATGTCTAATAACCTAATTCCCTATAACCAAGGCTCTGATACCAATCTGTCACACCCCGACCGATGGCGGAATCATCGGGGCGGGACATGTAAGACTGTTCATAGCACATGGTTGACTAAATTGAAATATATTAAAGTCAAATTTCCATTACAAATAATCCAAGTACAAACCAAATTCAAACAAAGAAACATAAAACAACTCATAGAATTCTTGATTTAAATTGCTAAGTCCAAATCCTATATTGAGCACGTCTTGAATCATTTTCACATATTAGGGCCTGAAACATGAATAAAATAAAGTCAACTAAAAGTTGGTGAGTATAACACAGTTGTATATAGATAGCATATAGTTGAAAAAAAATCCTTTACAAATCATGATAAATAAGACATTTATGGGGAGCAGCTATTGTGTAACCATGTACAACCAAACATTTGTAACTAGCATGCAAAAATTGTGTTTTCGATTTCAATCACCGCGCACCTGGGTGGGTTTGTCAGACTCAATAGATCTATCATTGAAAACCGTCGGCTTGTATAGTTAATGATTGCACATAATCGCATACAAAGGTTAGCACTCCTAGCACTCAGGCATAAAGCTCAAATTGCACACATGGATGTAAATAGGATTTGTACTTTGTGTTGTTTGTGTAAATGTAATGTGTAATTTGAATAATGTTCATGTTTCACCCCAAAAGTGTAAAAGAGTAAAAGGGGTTGTGAATACTCACTTGGTATGGAGATGTAGCTAACAAAGAGTATAGATAAAATAAGGGTTCTTGATACACACGGGTTAACCTAGATAGTAATGTATATTGAATCAAATCGGTCCCCAAGGTTAAGTCTAACATTGAAGGTTGAATTTGTGTATAAAAAGTATTAAATGAAATATATAAAGTTGTAGTAACCATTTTTGGAACATTTGATTAAAGTTTGGAATTTAAATAATAAAATAGAATTTTTATAAAATTGTTGATTATGAAAATAATGCATGTGTTAAATGTAAATTAATAAATAAATAAATGATTATAGTTTATGAAATAATGTAAATATTGATTGTAATTAAGTATAACTAAATAAATGATTTTTGTTTAAATATTAAATAAATAATTATTATCTTATTTATTTATAAACTTTGTAACTTAATCATTTAAAACATCATTTAAGTGTAAGATAAATATAAATTTAATTTTTATAAATTTTTAAATAAACTTTTAAATAAATAATATTTATCTCCAGATTAAACTTTAAATCTCTTCAAATACAGAAAACATATTTTTATAAAATTTGAAACATTTATTGATTGAAAAAATATAAAATTATAATTCTGTTAAAATTTGTGAGTCACACACGACCGTGCCTCGGAAGGGCACGATCGTGCTAAAGCCACGGGCGCGACCGCGCTAGTCGGGGCGCGACCGGGTTGATCAACAGAGGGCACAAACTAGACAAGTCAACAGGCACGACCGTGCCTTGGCTCGGCACGGTCGTGTCTATGATTTTTAGACACAACAGAGGCTAGCCCAAAGGGCATGACTAGGTCTGGACAGGAGGACACGACCGCGCTGCTACTCGGCACGACCGCGTTTCATGAGGCACAGCCGCGCTAGATGATTAGCGCGACCGTGTCTCTTCCAAATCAGACACGAATTGAACAAATCTTGTATTTATAGCGTTGGAATTGTTAGGGCTTTTGATTACTGAGTTGTTACGAGTCTATTCATATAAATTAATTGTATGGAAAACGTGTTTAAGAATGGATTCGATTAAATCCTCTTTATTAAAAATAGGAATTTTGGTTCCGGATAATTTCTGTAATGGAAGCCCAGATTTACATGGGGCTTTCGATCTAAATACTAAAACGGATAATAACAAGTGATCAATTACCCGAAAGAGAAGGGAATCGATGGAGGTCGGTAGAAGGAGGTTCCGGCGACGGCAAGATTGCTTTCCGGCATCTTCTGCTGCGATTCCGGCTGATTCAACCCTTCAGAAACCTTAGAGATGATCGGAGGATCGAGTTCCTTTATTATTTGGTAGCAACAGGATCGAAAAGAATGATTTGAGACTTGGGAGAAATTTTTGGACGGTTTTTCTTGAGAGAATTCGCAAATGGATGATAATGATCGTAATTGACAATTATTTTCTTTGATACTGAAAGAGAAACGCACATCGGATTTGAATTCAAACGACCGAGCGTTTTGAAACTGCATTTACGTTTCGACTGTTACGCGGGCGCGACCGTGCCAAGATAGGCGCGACCGTGCTTAGGCACTGGGCACGATCGTTCCAGGACCAGTCGCGTGATCGTGCCGAGGCACTTGGCGCGACCGTGCCACGACGAAGCACGACCGTGCTAATTAGGGTTTCTTGATAAATTTTCAACTTTAGTCCTTGACTTTTCAGGTTTGATTAGTTTGAAATAAATAGTTACTTGTATAGCGTTTAAGTGTATATAATCGAGCAAAACTTGTAAATTTGTATTGAACCATTGCATTTAGTTTACGGTAAGTAAAATAATAAGACAGGGCACGAGTATTGAATTCGAAATTGTATTACATTGAATTGAAATATGAACACTGAAAATCAGAAGTGTTACATTGAAGTTGGTAAAATTTGTGTTCAAGGCAAAAAGGTTGAAAAGTAATTAAGTTCGCCTGTGTACAGTGAAGCGAACTTAATAAGTTCGCTTAAATCAGTGAAGCGAACTTAATTTACAGTCTGGGGTGAAGCGAACTTAAGGGTGAAGCGAACTTATCTTGTTCGCCGTAGACTTGTTAAGCGAATTTAACAAGTTCGCTTAATCAAGTGAACTTAATCTGAATAAGTGTTGAGTCAGGCGAACTTGTCCTTCTTATCGTCTTCATCAGACTCGAGCGAACTTAACCCAAATTTCTCAAAACTTTAAACTGTGTTGTGAGTGTTAATTGCTGGTTGTATCTTGATCGAAATTGCATTGCGAATCTAACAAAGGTATTTTCGTCGATTTTCATCCGCTAAATTGAGTGTATTCGAGGGTTTTTAGTCTCGGTTTTCGTCGAACTGTTTCAGGGACGTTTTTGACCAAAGTTTTGACCTAAATATAAAATTGATCATCATTCTTGGTTATAATGTGATATTCGATAGATAGTATATGCTTATTTTCAAATTTCTATCGATTTGCTGAAGTTTGAAAAAAAAAATCTGTGTTTGAATTTGAAACGTCTCAGGTTCAGGCGAACTTGTTCCAAGCGAACTTGTTCTAAGCGAACTTGTTCGAAGCGAACTTGTTCGAAGCGAACTTGTCAGGCGAACTTAATAAGTTCGCCTCTTGCACTACTAAGCGAACTTATTAAGTTCGCCTAGGGGTCAGTAGTGAAAAGGACTTGTGATTTTTTTTGTTTGAAATTTTTTTTGAAATTTTTTTTTTGTCTGTTTGAAATTCTTTTTTGTTTGAAATTTTTTTGTTGTTTCATATATGTGTTAGTCTACTAATGTTTGTTGTGTTGTCCGATATTTTCACAGATGGCTCGACGTGTCGAATATAAGCATAATCAAGTGGCGTTGTTAGATCCTAATATGCCAGAAGCAGTTCATTTTCAAGGCATCATCAATTTTTTGAATCGATCAAGATTGCATGTTGCATTATCTGCGGATCCCTATATTAGCTTGGTGTATATACAACAATTCTGGGATACGGTACATCAAGATATCGATTTGGAACCACATGTACTTCGTGCAACAGTAAACAATACCGAGATTGCAATTTCAGAAGAGACGATTTGTGCTGCTCTTGATTTGGGAGGAAATGCTGAAGATCCAATATCTTATCCTAACACTCTTATTATGGGTTTTTTCAATGGATGGGTTATCGTGGACGACAAAATGATACACAAGCTAGGAAAGGTGGATTAGTAGGTGAATGGAGGTATTTTATGCATGTGATTATACAATGTATATCTCCGCAAAAAGCTGGTACAGATGGCTCTTCAAACATCAATGGTGGCCTTAACATTGAATAAAAGATTCAATTTTCCTCTGTATTTTTATCGGGAGATGGTAATGCAGATCAATCCAGCAGAGGGTCAAGGTTTCTTGATGTATCCACGTTTTATTCAAATGATACTCATTCATCTTATTCCGGATCTTCCCCATCATGCTATAAGATTGACTTTGACTCCGATGTCAAAACGTATCTTTACTGACTGTACAAAGGTGAAACAGCAGAATGCTGCTTTGATTCCTGACAATACTCCACTGTTTGGGCACTTAATCAATCCTGATTATGTTGCACCACCTAATGACAACTGTATTCATCCTAATGAACTTGCTCAAGCTCAAGGCGTTAACGTTCCAGCACAACAAGAACAACCACAACAACCTGCACAACAACAACAGTTCCACAAATACAAGTTCAACAGCACAAATACAAGTTCCTGTACAACCTCAAATTCCTATTCCTGAACAAGTTCCTATTCCACAAGCTGCAGTTGATATTCCTATTCAGGAACCAGTTCAAGAGGAGGTCGTTCATGATCCTAATCAAGATCTAGGAATGAACATGGATGGTTTTGTTGATGATGATGTGAACTCGCCCATTCATGAACAAGAAGGGAATGTGGTGACAGATGCTTAGTCTAGTTCCAGTTCAAGTGATACAATATCATCTGATGATGACAGCACTGATTATGATGAATCTAGGGATTTTTCTCCAGGTCATTATGAACGGTTGGCTGCTATTCCACTGGCTAATGCTGGAAAAAGAATTAAATCTCAAGCCAGACGACCAAGACGAAATTCTGTTCGGGATCCTCCTTCCGGATCAGTACTTGGAAAAAGATCTTTGGTCGATGAAAGTTCTGACACTGACAGTGACTTTAATCCCGATCCTACACGTCCAAAGTTAATGTCAGCATCAATTGCTGCTGCAAAATCTTCTCAAGGAGTTGAGGATGCAAATTTTGTTGCTTCTCTGATCATTACTCCTCCACGATCTAAGGATCCATCTCTAGTTCATACTCCTGTTCCTCTAGTCATTCCTACTACTTCAAGTCCTTCTACTCCACAATCAACAGCTGGTCCGTCAAAGCCTTCTGATTCTGACAGGATTACTTTCCTTGAATCTCAAGTGTTGTCTCTACAAACACAAGTTAACTCACTTGTATCTATTAATTCACAACGGCAGCTGGTGATTCAGACTCAAGCTCAACAGATTGCTGATATGCAAGCCTTAGTGTCCAAACTCGTTCAGCGTCTTGACGCTCAGGGGGAGTTGAGGATACCTGATACTTGTCACACAGAGTCAATTCAAAGACGTGATGATGAAGACAATGATCCTGCTGGTAATATTGAGGGTGATCGTCAATACAATGACGCTAATCCTATATCTAGAGTTCAAGGGGAGTCGACATCACAATCTCTTGAAGGAAACAAAGACAAAGATACTTCTGGTACTAATGACGAAGAAATTCTGTTATTAGAATTCTTTCAAGACTCAGAAGAAGAGGAAGCTGAAAAGATTGAATGTCTTGATGACATTGACGATTTATTCATTGACATGGAAGATGATATGTCAGATACTGAGATAGAAGAAGGAGAAATAGTAGAGATTGAAATAGAGAAAGATAAAGACAGTGTTACCTATGAAGGTTGTGACGGTCTTAAGGTGCCGTATAATTTCATCCAAGAGGATGTTGTTCCTGAGTTCTCTTATGACGGAATAACTGACTCTATGGACTCTATTGAAGACGTCACACTGCCTGATGATACAGCTGAGTCAAAGATGGATACTGATGATGAAAATCTTCAATTCAATAAGGGTGCTGAAACTGAAACTACTCACACTGAGTCTCCAAAGATGAATGAAGAACCTGTGATGTTCAGAGATACAGGGATGACACGAGAATAGTGGAGAGAAGTTGTAAACAGTTGGATGAAGGTGCTACCCAAGTCTCCAGCACAACCTGCTCAGAAAGAGAAATATGTGAATAAAGAGCAGTGTGTAGGAAGGATCATAAGTTGGTTCTATGATGGTGAATCAAAATTGTTTGTAATCAAACGATCTGATGGTGTTCAATACTTAAAGCCAAGGATCAAATATTTCAATACCTTGCTGAGGTGTGAAATAAATGGTCTAGCTTCAAAGCCACTCATAAATAGATCGAAGAATGGTTTGGCTGATGTGATAGCAAACTTGATAAAGAAAGAAGGTAGTTCGGGTAAGTATGAACGGCTGAAACTACAGAAGGGAAAGAGAGTGAAGAACACAGATCCTAAGACTAGGAAAGTAACCTGGATATACAAGTATAGACCAGTGCGTGCTATACACAAGATACCATTAAAGAATATTCCTCAAGACTTTCTTGGGAATATGAAATGGTGGTATGTTGATGTTAATACTGGTGAAGCAAGGGTTGAAGATAAAGATAATAAGGTCATTGTGTGTTTCTATGACGCAATGAATCTTATTAATTTTTCAAAGAAAGATCAGAGGACTCTGCGAAAGAATGAGATCATGTATACTGATGAATGGAGAGAACAAGGTCTACAGTACAAAAGAGTTTTGGAGATATGCAGAAGATACGGTGTGCATGTTGGAAGCAGACTACCAGACAGCTGGAAGCAGACTACCAGACAACTGGAAGAGTTCAAGATAAAGACTGAAGACAGAAGATCAAGCTATTGTCAAGGGGGAGTCTGTTAGGACATAGATTTGTAATGACAAAAGCTTGTAATAGTTAGATTTTATGTCTTTATGTTTTTGCTATGTAATTGTATAAAGTTGCTGTGTTTTTACAAGTGTGCCTAGAGGCGAACTTGTTAAGTTCGCCTGGTCTATCAGATGCGAACTTAATAAGTTCGCTTAGGTCTAACTGAGGCGAACTTGTTAAGTTCGCTTAGTCTGTTTCAGGCGAACTTAATAAGTTCGCTTACAGCAGGTTAGTTTCTATATATATGAGTTACAGGGTCATTAGACAGGACACATAACAGAGAGAACAGAGAGAACGATTTGTCTGATTGAGTCTGTAAACCATTGTGAATCTGAATATATTTGAGAAGTTTATTTACGCGAGTTGTTTGAATTGTCGGTTAGTATACAAACGTTAACACGAAGGATTCCGCACTTCGTGTTATAGAAACGTCATATCACGAGTTCGATCAGTAGTTGAGTTACCTAGACCTACAATTTGAATCAAATAAAGTGTATATATATATATATATGTATATATAAATAAAAGCTGAGATATATATACATGTGTGTATATTTGAATGTAGATCATGGAACATGTCTTAACATGTGATAACTTTAAAGATCTAAAAATATTAAGACATATAAAGTATATGTATATATGCAACCGTAGTATATACATATGTGTGTATAACTATAGTTTGATCATAGAATGTTTTATGAAATGTTTAGATGGTTTGAAAACATACATATATATGCTTATAACTAGGTGATATCTACTAACAAAACATGAAAGGTGAATATGTATTCACATGTGTCAAAATATATATGTATATGCATGTTATGGAGTATGTTTATAAAAGGGTTCGTGTTATTTGATATAAACATGATGAAGAATATGCATGTATATGTACATATATAGGTCATAGTAATATATATGTGAATGTTTTAAATGGTTAGCTTAGAAAGATTCGTATATATATATATATATGATTTTAGATAAAATAGTAATATATATGTTGATGTGCGGTTTTAGTGCATCATGGAATTGATTGTGAAAATAATGCTTAGTATCAACACAAGAACATTTATATGTGCACATATGGTCAAAAATGGATAAGGTGTATATGTGCATGAAACCTTTGGTTAGGTTTGGTTAAAAACAAATAAGCCCATGACATCGTGAAATAAATGTGAATATATGTAGTGATGTAGGAATACCTGTATGCATGCATTTGATGAAAATAAATAAAGATGTATGCTTGATGAACATAACTAAGTTAACAAATGTCGTTCGGAATAAAAGTATTTGCATGTTGACGTAGTAACGTGGATTGTACGTACGTAGAATAAATAACATGCATGGATATTCTTGAACGATATTTGAGATTTTATATAATTATTTTTAAGAAATAATTATATGTTTATATGTGAACTATAATGTTAATATATTATAAGTTGTTACAAAAATAATATTTATTTTTGGTAAATATAATAAGTCACCAATATGGAAACATATTATTTTCTCGGAAAATACGTAAGCGTCTAGACATGAATAATAATCACCAATGAGTCTTCACGTGAAAACACTATTTTACCAAACCAAGCAGTGCTTAACGGGATTCGTTAAGTCGGGTGACAACTTGCGTTTAAGACGGGTAGTCTTAACATATAAGTATCCTTGCATGATTAGGATACGGATAGACAGGAACTATTAGCACACTGATAATTGCTAGGATTTCATCGGATACAAGGTGAGTTCACGACCCCCTTTTATCTTTTTACTGTTTTGTAAACGTCGGGGGAGAAACATACTTACTTAATATTTTTGAAAACATGAATACTCTGGTTTAACTCCTTAGGAGTTTCACTGTCCCCTTTTTTGGGTTCTAAAATGTTTTGGGGAGGAAAAATATATTGGTAGCAGTTTTCATACAATGAAGGAACAAAGACCAGACCGTATGTTTACATGAGGAACAATAGAGCGCTAAAAGTCCCTGGAACAACATTAACATTTTGTAACCATTAGCTACGGTCTTAGCCTGGGATTATGTAAATAGTACTATTGGGGGTGACACCCCCGGTCATGGTTAGTCGCGCTAACTAGGGGTCCATATGCCCAATTAACCGCATATTGTCTTATTCTCGTGGTATAGCGAGGGAGGGGCATTCATTTGTCATGGTTTGGTTATGGTATCATGTATTAACATATTATTATTTGTATTCCTAGCAAGTTTACAAATGAGGTATGTCGGTCGTTCATTCATGGTTCAATGCATTGGGTATTTATAAAGGGTTTAATGGGTCGGTTAAGTACCCATGGTTCAATGCATTGGTTACTCATTAAAACTACTTAATTTTATGACGGTTAAGTCATGTATACGTTTTCAGTGAAAACTACTTATTAAGTCATGTGCATGTTTTCGGAGAAAACTACCTATTTTATGACGGTAATGTCATACGCATGTTTTCGGGTGAAAACTACTTATTTTTATGACGGTTAAGTCATGTGCAAGTTTTCGGAGAAAACTACCTATTTTATGACAGTAATGTCATGCGCATGTTTTCGGGTGAAAACTACTTATTTTTATGACGGTTAAGTCATGCATATGTTTTCGGTGAAAACTACTTATTTTATGACGGTAATGTCATCTGCATGTTTTCGGGGAAAACTACTTATTTTTTTGACGGTTAAATCATGTATATGTTTTCGGTGAAAAGTACTTATTTTATGACGGTTAGGTCATGTACATGTTTTTGGGAAAAACTACTAGTACTGAAACAACTAACTCTGTGAACTCACCAACCTTTGTGTTGACACTTTCAAGTATGTTTCTCAAGCAACCCTTAGCCATGGCACGGTTGGAATATGATAGCTATGCTGGATTAATTCCTAGTAGCTAGAAAGACATAGATTATCAAGTCTCAAGACTATCGTTGATCTAGAAGAACTTAGATCATTGTATTGCTTAGTCTTAGTATTTGTGTATGTATTCAAGTCTTATAAATCACTATTACAGCTTTCGCAATCATGTAATGAACCAATCGTTGCAACCTTTATTTATTTATTAAGTAAATAAATTTAGGGGTGTGACATTATACTCCCAAAAATCAATCAACATCAGGTCATGCACAACCAGTGGTTCATCAAACCAATCATGTTACTCATCTAAATAAAGCATCAAAATCTAAAACTAGAGAGCCTTATAGGAGAATTTTTAAAGAAAGAAGGAGTTGTTTTCACTGTGGTACATTCGGTCACATTCTTGTAAATTGTCCAAATAAGAATCATGAGTAGCAGCCAGTTATCCCACAGCAGGCTAAATCCCCTAAGAAACCGTCAGTGACGTAATCTAAGAGACCCATTCCAAAATTGGTGAAACCACCAGCCAAGCATATGGTTAAGCCAAAACACATGGTTGCACCATCTGCAGTAAAACAGAATAAGCAACATGCTGTTCCTGTTGTATCTATCTCTGGTAGTACATCATTTGGTGAAAAGCCTATGGTGAAACTTTCTAAGCCACAGAAGAGAAGGCGGAATAAGAGGTTGAGAAAACTTGAACAACAACTTGCTGGTTGTCGACTGGGTGTAGCTCCTACTAGTTCACCTATTATCAACAATAGCAAGCCTATTGTTCATAAGAAACAAGTCTAGAGAAAGAAACTCAAAAGTTCTCAACTTTCTGATTCTGACTCTCATAAAGAGTCACAAACTTTTGACCATCATGATTGAAAGTTAATAGAATTTGTGTACTTTGAGAAAAACGGACGACCCAAGACCACAATGGCTTAGGTCTCCAAATCTAACTGATTTCTTTTGATTTGTGTAGGGACATCCGAAGGGACTTATTGCAAACCATTGGTATGTTGATAGTGGATGCTCCCGGCACATGACATGCAACATGGCACTTCTTCAAGATGTTAAACCATTTAGAGGCGGCTATGTGGCGTTTTCATGAGAGAAAGGAGGAAGTATCACAAGTCCAGGCGTAGTATCAAATGGATGTATTAGCTTTGACAATTTCAACTACTGTGAATAACTCAAGCATAATCTTTTAAGCGTATCACAAATGTGTGACAAGGAGTACTCCGTAATGTTCAACAAGTCTGGATGTCTGATTCTTAAACCAGGCTTTGAGATTCCTGAAGAATGGATTTTGATGCAGGCACCAAGAACAAACGACACATATCAAATTGATATGAGTGTCGCAAAAACCACCACATATGTTCGTACCCGTTTACTTACAAAAGCAACAGAGATTGACTCAATCTTGTGGCACAGGAAACTCGGACACCTCTTTTAGAAAAATGAATTACCTTGTCCAACACGGTTTAATAACCGGGGTTCCTAAGTTGAGATTTTCAGTTGCAGATGATTGTATGCCTTGTAAAAAAGGTAAACAGCAACGAAAATCTCACAAGCCTAAGACCCAAAATTCAATTGCTATCCCTTTGGAGCTATTACACTTGGATTTATTTGGCCCCATACGTATCAAGAGTATTGGTGGAAAGTCATATTGTCTTATTGTCATTGATGATTACTCACATTTTTCTTGGGTTCACTTTTTAGGTACAAAAGACGAAACGGCTGAGATTCTTCAATATTTTATTATAAACATGGAAAACTTATGCAAATTGAAAGTGAGAAGAATCAGAAGTGATAACGACACAGAGTTCAAGAATAACATGATGGAGCTTTTCTGTCTCAAGAAGGGTATTCATCCGTATACACCTCAGCAAAATGGAGTGGCAGAATGGAAGAACAGAACTCTAATCGAAACTGCTCGAACTATGCTGGCAGATGCCAAACTACCAATTACCTTTTGGGCTGAGGCGGTGAATACATCATGTCATACTTTGAATAGAGTTCTTGTGGTGAAACGTCACAACAAAACTTGTTATGAGTTAATCAACAACCGACCACCAAATCTGGACTACTTAATTCCTTTTGGTAGTCCATGTTCTTTGTTGTTACAATCCAAAGTTCGTAAATCAAAATTTCATGAGAAAGCAACGGAAGGAATCTTCCTTGGATATGTTGCCAATTCTCCTTGTTAGATGGTTTACAACAAAGACACATGCTCAGTAGAAGAATGGTTTGAGGTGGATTGCAGTAAACATTGCATTCCTCCTGAACCAACAGGTCCATCGTGGGTTTTTGATTATGACGCTCTTTTCAAATCTTTTAATGTTCTGGATTTATCTGCTGCAGATGCTGCTAGATTGTATGAACATTGTAGTGGCAATGATCACTCCACATTCTCAACAAGGTCCACTGTACCTATTCCTACCACTGATCCTAATGTATCATCTACATCGGGAACTCTTGATAGTGATACTAAAGAAGATACAAATATTGATAGAGATAATGAACCAACTGATCCTGGCAATTTGGAAGGAGATGAAGCAGAAGTTGATCTTATTAACATTTCTTCTTTAGATACTTATAATGTGGAGGAAGTTAGTATGAATCTTGATTCAGTTATTCAGGAACATGCAATACCAGAAACAAGAGCGCATCAGAATCATCAAATCGACAACATTATTGGTGATCCTGATGCTGGAGTTCAAACCCGGAGTCAAACAATTACCGAGAACACTAGTCTGTACGCGGAGATACTTGATACATGTATCATAGAGAAATGCTTGCATGTTGCATTTGTATCCCAAATAGAGCCAAATAATGTGAAAAAGGCTCTCTCAGACAACTGCTGGATTGAGGCTATGCAAGATGAATTGTCTCAATTCCGCAAGTTGCTTGTATGGGATTTAGTTGATTTACCAAAAGGAGTACACCCCATTGGTACAAGATGGGTGTTTAAATGCAAAACCGACGATCGGCACGTTGTGATAAGAAACAAAGCAAGGCTAGTTGTACAAGGATTTTATCAACAAGAGGGCTTGGATTACACCAAGGTGTATGCCCCAGTTGCTAGAATTGAAGCAATCAGATTATTCTTGGCGTATA
This sequence comes from Smallanthus sonchifolius, assembly GCA_023525975.1. NCBI lineage: Eukaryota > Viridiplantae > Streptophyta > Magnoliopsida > Asterales > Asteraceae > Smallanthus > Smallanthus sonchifolius. Next base: position 74,350,098 of record CM042023.1, on the reverse strand, counting down.
CCTCATACGTTGGCTTCAAGGTCTATCAACTGGACGTGAAGAGTGCTTTCCCATATGGGAAAGTTCATGAAGAGGTCTACGTCACTCAACCACCTGGATTTGAAGACCCACAATTTCCAAATAAAGTGTATAAGATGGATAAAGCACTTTATGGTCTTCATCAAGCACCACGGGCATGGTATGAGACGTTATCCAAGCATCTACTGTCTAATGGTTTCGATCGTGGACAGATAGATTGGACTCTCTTCATAAGGAAAGCGGAAGTTGATATTCTTTTGGTACAAGTCTATGTAGACGACATTATTTACGGTTCAACAAACGAAGATATGTGAAGAGAATTTGAAACGGTGATGAAGTCTAAATTTGAAATGAGCAACATGGGTGAACTGTCATTTTTCTTAGGGTTGCAAGTCAATCAGAGGAAGGATGTCATTTACCTACATCAATCTAAGTATGTACACGACATCTTGGAAAAATACAAGATGAATGACTGTTCTACTTATTGCACACCGATCCCAGTCAACCACAAGCTAAGTCCAGACAAGGACGGCAAGGACATAGATTGCAAATTATATCCTGGAAAGATTGGTTCACTAATGTACTTAACAACATCAAGACCAGACATTATGTTTGATGTATGCTTGTGTTCAAGGTTTCAATCACAGCCGAAGGAATCACATTTGATTGATGTAAAAAAGATATTCAGATATCTAAAAAGGAAACCCCAATTAGGTCTCTGGTATCCCAAGCTGTTGGTCCACATGACACATCTCAGATCGATCTCGTGACAGGACGTCTCGATAACAGGGAGTGCGGAATCCTACCGTGTTAACGTTTGTATACGAATTGAAAATAGAAACAGCAGGTAAATAAACTTCTCTTTGTATTCCACCAAACACAGAGTTTACAGATTCACAGAATACACTCGTTCAATTCCTCTGCTGCTCTCTTTTGAACAGAATCTGTAAACACCTATTTATAAACACAAACCTGCTATAGGCGAACTTAACAAGTTCGCTTCTAAAGATGCTTAGGCGAACATGTTAAGTTCGCCTCTCTATGAACTTATACATAATTTTATCAACAGTTACAAAACATGTCCTAACAGACTCCCTTTAATTGTTGCTAACAATTCTATCAATTACAAGTCAAAGACTCTAAGACTAAGACATAATATCTTCAAGCTCGTTGTCACTAGAATATGCTCCAACAGACTCCCCCTTGACAACATCTTTAGAAGATTATCATCCGTCTTCATATATCATCAAACACACTGTAGTCTTCGCCTTGTTCATCTGCACACACTCTCTTTATTTCTAGAAGAAAACTTGGGAGAAGGACCCCTTGTCAACTTCTGTCTTCCATATTCAGTTTTTGTAAAAGAGAACAACCAAGAATAACCAACAATTAAGATTTCCATGGAAGTTGGAAAAATAAAATCTTTTTGGTTTTTCAAACATAAGAAAGACAAAATCTTTTTGGTTTTTCTCTATATAAACTAAAAATGTAAAATACAAAATCACATCTTTTTGGTCTTTCAAACATAAGACTCACAAATTTTTATTTAGTTTTTCTTTGTACAAACTAAAATGTAAAATACAAAATCACATCTTTTTGGTCGAACATCACGAGTAAGAAGATCATATCAGTAAAAACAATGCATCAATCACACATTTTGGATAAACATCCCTAAACATTCTAAGGGTATCCTATCCAGATTCATCATTTCTTTATATCAGATAAGATCAAATCTTTTAAGCTTCAACCAAAACATGTAATGATACGTAAAAAACATTCAAAGAAAATAGGATCAGGCTATGACACACAAATTCAAATTGTCAATATTATAAGATTTGAAACTAAAGCATCTCATTCCCACTTTCTTGTGAGTTAAGGTACCATTTAAGTATGAAACACAACGTGTACCCCACTAGTATGCCAACAGAAAGTAAATGCACTATCTTCAAGACATATGAGATTTTACTAAAGATTTTCCGAATTTCCAGAACGAGGAGACATCACTTAGCACATGAATAGCAGAATCCAAATTGGATTGTATAGGAATCAATGGGATTTAGAATCGAATGATTCAATGTTTTGGCTTATATATGTGGAATCATAAGATTCAGGTACGTGGATCCAACTGTTACCTAGATTATGAATTCAATGGAATCAGTAAAGATGATTTATCAATATGATCCAAGGGCTAGTATATGTTTGAAAAATGTTGTCAGGTACATATCTTGATTATACTTCAAATTGCATGCTTTTCGGGACATGGGCACTGAAGGAAATCGAATGAATAGTGCTAAGGACATAACCCGAAACTGATCTCATAGGACAATCTTTATTAAAAGCTAATATTCTTTATCTGATAGTGATCTTTTAACACACACACCCAGGCATAAAATGGGTTCAAATCACAGTTGTAACATATGCAATTATGTTTTCACACTACTAATGGTTCAGTGATGCTTTTAGTCTACTGACAATTCAAATTATATGCATACACAACACTATCATTTCCTATTTGGGCAGTCTCTGAAGTTTAGATCAAAACATATAATTCAAATATATTAACATAAACCACCAACCAGTCAATCTAAGGTTATGTGTGACTGAACATCTACTGATGTACTATCATTTCTCCTTATAACTTCAAGTAATGTCGATTTTAACTTTTTCAATTTGTTTGGTTTTTTAAAGTATTTTTTAAAGAAAGTAAAACCAACGAAAATAAATCTTCCATGAAAACATTTTATGAAAAACAATTTACTTGCTTACTTGGGATTAAGCAAGTCAATCAATTAAAAACTCAAACCGATGTAATTCTGTAATTGAATGCCTTTGCCTTTGTCACCAACACAGTTCTGACTCCCCCTGTCCTATAGACTCCCCCTCAACTAGTCAAATGGTTGCATCAACGACTTTATGCTCACCATTGTCATCCTAAGTTTCAGGTTATCATTTGGACTTTGTAAAACTCTTTCCAAAACATTGTGTGTGACATATTCTCCCCCTTGAGCATCAAGTCGTTGAATGAAATAAATACTCAGTTATCAAAAACTCTTTACTCTTGCAGATGTCATTCCCTGTCATGTGCTATGAACAACCACTATCAACAAACCAAATGTTATTAATAGTCCCTCTTGGTTAATCCTGCACATCTAACAAGAAACATTAATTTGAAATTAGGACCCAAGCCATGGTAGTCATGGGTCGTCCATCTGTATCAAAATAATAAACCTCACTCCATTCATAATCGAATCTCTCATCGATTTTTGGAGATTGTTCCGACGAGTCAGAAACAGAAACTTCAGATTTCCAAACATACTTCTGTTTATTAAGTTTTTTTTGCTTAAAATATGAAGTGTTTGAACACTCTTGTTCATTTGAAAAATGTTTAGATTGTGAAAGCTCTTGTTGTGCTAAAAGTTTTCTCAATCTTCTGTTTCTCCTCCGACTTTGAGGTCTAGAAAGCCTAACCTTAGATTTTGAATTACCCTTTGGTGTAACATGAGGTTTAACCACATTTGGTTTAACATAAGGCTTACCAGGAGTTCTTACCTTTTCTGGAGTAACATATCGGTTACCTTTGGCGTTATGAGGACAAGCAATCCGAATGTGACCCACAAGACCACAATAAAAGCAAGATCTCTTCTCACTATATTCTCTCATATAAGGAATCTTCACACAATAAGATGCACTTGAAGAAGATTCTCCTACATGAACTTCTTTTGGCTTTATTTTCTCTGGAACTCCAGATTTTGCAACAGGTTTTGATTCAGGCTTCATCTTCTCAGGAAATACATGCTTCCCCCCTTTATTTTTGTAAGGACATTTCACCACAATGTGACCCATCTCATTACAATGAAAGCATGTACGCATGTCTTTATAATCTCTGACATATGGAACTCTCCTTGAACTTGAAGAACTTCTAAATGTATAATTTCCATATGAATTAGAATCAACCTTTGAATCTTCTTTCTTAATCTCTTTCGGTATCCCCTCTACCTTAGCTTCATCAAAATATTCATCATCACTCTCATAAGAATACACCATATCTTCACCTATGACTAGATTCACTTTCAACACAGTCTTAGGATCTAAATCTTCATCTTTTATAATCTCAGGTGCAACAGAATAATTTCTGTCGAATGGTGGAGGAACATGACCAATACCACTAGTTCCCTTCCCCTCTTTAGTATTATCATGATAATGTCCTAATAAGAATGATGAATTTCCAAAGCTTTCTAACTTTCTGTGTAATCTGATCACCTCTGCTTTAGATTCAGCTAGTTCCTTATCTTTCTCAGCAAGGTCATTATTTCTTTTCTCAATTTCTACAAAGGCCATATCCAGATGATATGCCTGCTCTTTGATCTTCAAAGTCAGAGAACTTATATCCCTCTTCAGTGATTCTATCCTTTCAACACACACATTCTCATTGTCTTTTAATTTCTGATTTACCGTGTGCATGGATTTCATATCACAAATGAGGTTGATGTTATCATCCATAACCCTCATCATTTTATCCTTCACTGAAATACAGGTAGAACAAAATGTTTCAGAGTTAGAAACTACCGTATCCTTTTCTTCTAAAGAAGATGCACCAGGAGCCATGAATACGTCATCATCAGCTTCACCATTTCGAGCAACAATGACATGCTCTGTATCAATTTCTGATTCATACAGATCATCTTTAACTGTCTGAAAGCTTTTTTCAGTCATCACATCAGTCTCTGTAGATTGAGTACTTTCACCAGAACGAATACTCTCACTATCACTTAACTCTGCAGAAGAATCAATTTGAGAATAACTCAGCTTCTCTAATACTTCTTTGATCAAGACCACAGACGCTTGAGAAGTTGCTTCACCCTTTTCCTTCAATGCTTTCCATAGATCTCTTGAAGTTGGACACTTCCCGAGACTATGAATGATTTCTTTTGGTAAAGACATCGTTAATGTTTCACACGTTTTCATCTCATGATCAAACTTCTGCTTTTCTACTTTAGTAAGAGCTGTCACTGGTTTAGGAACATCACAAAATTCCAGAAACTCAAAAGTAGGATGCACATATCCTTCTGTTATTGGTCTCCAAAATTTTTTATCAGTTTCTGTTACGAACTGTTCGAACCAGACTTTCCAGCTACTGTAATCTGATATGCACAAAAGCCTCGGTGACATAGTTCCAATCTCATTATCATCACACGATATTGACATTTTGAAATTTTTGTGAAAATATCTGGAAAAAAAAATTTTCCCGCCAAAATACTCTTTTTAAAAATTTCAAAAAAATTCAAAATTTAAAAAATGATTCAAAACAACCATTTAAGCTTTCCCTAAAAAATTTGGACAAGAACAAATTTCCCGTCAAAATACTTTTTTTTAAGAACACAAGCGAACTAGATAAGTTCGCCTGATACTGCCTGAGCGAACTTAATAAGTTCGCCTGAACTTCACTGAGCGAACAAGACCACAAGCGAACTTGATACCAAGCGAACTTGTTAAGTTTGTTTAACAACAAAATCAGGTAAGTTCGCCTACTGAATAAGTTCTCTTAAACTGAGATAAGCGGACTTGATAAGTGTGCTTTCTGAGTTCGCCTGCAAGAAAATCTCAGCAAGTTCGCTTGCTTTCAGCTGTAACAAACTCAGGAAGAACTTCAACCCAAACACGAACACACATCACCGAAAATCATCATTTCTCACAGATTAGAAGGAATTTGAAGAAATTGGACCGTATGATTTAGTATTTTATGAATTTGAACACTTCTATCGGATTAATTTCACCAAAATCCACTTCAAATCCACGAATTCAGCAGCAAAATCAACTTCAAGAACTTGAAAACCCCATGGATACAAAAACTTCTAAAAATGATCAATTTCTTGTAATATTATATACAAAATCGTCTCTAATCACCAAGAATCAAACATAAATCATAAGCAAAAAGCTCTGATACCACTTATAGGTCCACATGACTCATTACAGATCGATCTCGTGACAGGACGTCTCGATAACACGGAGTGCGGAATCCTACCGTGTTAATGTTTGTATACGAATTGACAATAGAAACAACAGGTAAATAAACTTCTCTTTGTATTCCACCAAACACAGAGTTTACAGATTCACAGAATACACTTGTTCAATTCCTCTGATGCTCTCTTTTAAACAGAATCTGTAAACACCTATTTATAGACACAAACCTGCTATAGGCGAACTTAACAAGTCCGCTTCTAAAGATGCTTAGGAAAACTTGTTAAGTTCGCCTATCTATGAACTTATACAGAATATTATCAACAGGTACAAAACATGTCCTAACACAAGCATCGATCATTTGATTTCAATGCTTACACCGATTCAGGCTACGATGGTTGTAAACTTGACAGGAAATCAATTTCTGGGAGATAGGCTTGTCTCCTGGCAGTGTAAGAAGCAATCGACGGTTTCTATATCAACTTGTGAAGCCGAATACATTGCTGCTGTAAGCTGTTGTTCTCAAATCTTATGGATTCAGCAACAACTCAGGGTTTATGGCTTAAATTACATTGGAACTCCGATGTTCATTGACAATACTGCTACCATGTCTATCATGAATAACCCGGTGAAACATTCCAAAAATAAGCATATTGAAATTCGTCACCATTTTATCCGTGATTATGCTGAAAAGCGCTTAATTGAACTTGTAAAAGTTCACATGGATAACAATTATGCCGACCTTTTCACAAAAGCCTTTGATCGTTCTCATTTTGAACATCTCATCAACATGATAGGAATGTTCAATCCTGAGTAAAAAAAACACTTTCAAAACAAACATGTTTCCTACAAGTTAAATTTTATTTTCTCTATTTTTTGCTCAGTCTATTTTCTGTTAATTTTTTTTAAAGAAAAACCAAACAAAATATAAAAATATAAAAATTTCAATGTCATTTAAAGTTAAGAGGATATGATAATACATCAGTAAGTGATCTAAATTTCTTAGACTGCACGATTGGGAAATGATTGCATCGCGACTACTTTAACTGTTTATAAATTATCATTTAGTTTGAATTGTCAATAGGCTAGAAGCATTCATTAAGTCATTAGTAGTGTGAAAATCTAATATCTCTACTACAACTGTGACTTGAACCCATGTTATGTTGAGTGCGTGCGTAAAAGATCAATAAAAGACCATTATCAGAAATAGAATGTAAGATTTTGGCTAGTATTATCTTTTGAGACCAGTTTCGGGTTATGTCTTTACCACAATTTTTCGGTTCACTTCACTGCCCATACTCACAAGCATGCAATGGGAAGTTGAGCCAGGATACGTCTTAACAGCAACCGTTAAGCATATACTACCCCCTTGGATCACATCTGATTCCATTGAAGATATCCAGATAATAGTTAGATCCCCTTACCTGAATCTTTGGATTCCATCTCTATTAGCCTGAATCATTACAAATATTCGCTGAAGATAAACCTCACAAACCAAGACAAATGAATCAATCGATTCTGAATCTTTTGATTGTTGATAATCCTTAGGGATTCTGTTTGATCTTTCTGTGCTAAACGATGTAACTTCAACCTGGAGATTCTGATAATCCTTGGGAAAATCTTAGATGTCTTGAGATAATGCATTTACTTTCTGATATGTAAGGCCCTTTTCCTGGGAGACCTCACTTGTTGGATTTACTCATAAACATAGTAATTCATACTGAACTTTTTAAGTAAAATCATTCAACATAGCGGAAGCATACAAGAAGTCAAATACATAACATAGCAGCGGAAGTCTTAACATTTAAACATAAACATTGTCTTAACATAAACTCAATTGATTGGGATGTCAGTTGTGCCGGGTAGCCGTCACGCCTTAGCACGCTCCTTCTTCTTTCAACCTGAAGTGCATACTAAAAGTCAGTTAACGCTGGTGAGTTTTAGTTTAAAGCAATCAGATATAAAGTTATCATATAATATATATATATTTATATTCTTTTTCTTTACTTTACTTATTTCTTATAACATTCATAATGAGTACGTATATAAATACATACATGCTTAGTTCTTAGTGCACAATCATTGGTCATACACACATGGATGATCAACCCGTTACTTTGCTTACCTAAGTCACAAAGACATACGTTCTCGAACTACCGTCGTAGCCTATTTACTTAACCGTCTGGCACTAGAAACCGTCCGTCATATCTTAAACCGTCCGACAAAACTTTGGCCGTCCGGCTTTACCGTCCTACTGTCGTAGTCCGTCATATTCGCCCGTCTGCCCTAAGGCATCCGTTTCTCATCCGACTATTATTCATGCAACCGTTCTACTTATCATTGATAAGGCATTTGCTTCTATCGTCCATTGATTGCCTTTAATACGTCCTAGCTTATGAAGGAATGTACATGTCCCGGTTAGATGATAGTCACATGGTCGTCCGTCTACCGAGGTAGCCGTTATCAACGAAGCCTCCATAACGTTTACATATACTTGGCAAGCAATATATACATGGATATAAAGCATTATTTTATTCTTACACGTTATGTTATTCTTTTCATACTTGGCAAGCAATATATACATAGATATAAAGCAAGATTTCATTCTTACGTGCTATGTTATTCTTTTCATACTTGGCAAGCAATATATACATAGATATAAAGCAAAATTTCATTCTTACGTGCTATGTCATACTTTCATTTCTTTTTTTAGAAACATACTTGTCATACTTATATTCAGCATGTATTGTCATATAGCACATAACATAACATTCATTCATATCTTGTATACACTCCAGCCCCAAAATTTTAAAATCATTTGCACGTAACACATAGGGGGCACATAGAACTCACCTGATGAGTGGTTTCTGCAATACACTTAGCTGGTTACTGAGCGTCACTAAGGTATCTCTCAATCTGTATAAAGAAGTCATACACATAAGGTAGTGCTCCTAGATGACACTAGACATTACTATGCTTGAACCCAGTAGTTTCGATGGATGAATCACATCAAAACTATGGTAGTTTCGGTAAGTAACTTATCTAAAATCTTAGTAGTTTCGGGTCATGGGTTTATATCGAAACTATGGTAGTTTCGATAAGTAACTTATGTAAAATATTTAGTAGTTTTGGGTCATGGGTTTATATCGAAACTATGGTAGTTTCGATGGGTCTGCATATATCAAAACTAGGTAGTTTTGATGGATTCGCCTATATTGAAACTAGTAGTTTCGATGCATCAGTCTTCTTCCTCGATCAGAACCCTAGATCTGACCTTATGATTTGAAGTTGTTTAAACCTCGAACTTTTTACGTTCAAAACGTTCTATTTTCATCCATGATTATTAATATGTGGTTTGTTTTGAATATCATACATAAAAACTAAACCTTTACTTGATTTTTAACCCGAAACCCAAAAGTTATAAAACTCAGATTTGGGCAAGATGGTTACCTGTTTTCGTTCCCTTTTCGATGCTAGACGATCCATAGGTGATGAGCTACAATCCTCAAGACTTTGAGCATGATCCCGAGCTTTCTCTTTCTAGACCCGAGCTCTCTCTTTCTCTCTCTATCTTGGCGCAAATGAGGGAAATGAGGAGAGGCTGAGGTGAGGGCGCTGATATGAGGGGTTTTTCCCTCTTGATCTCGGCCCTTGGGCCGGCCCAAGGCCAAACCCCCATGTTTTTTTTTGCCTTGTGATGTTAGTCCCGATCTTTATTTCCTTTTACTTTCGTTTATTTATTTTAGGAATGTTACAAGTCTACCCTCCTTGTACAGTTTTTGTCCTCGAAACCTGCTACAAGCCAAATAAATGACGGTATATATCCCTCATCTCTCTTTCTTTCTCCCAAGTAGCTTTCGGCCCTTTCCTGTGCTTCCATTGTATTTTGACTAAAGGAATTGACTTATTGCGTAGTCGTTTCTCGGCTCGATCGAGAATAGCTATTGGTTCCTATACATTGTTCAAACTGTTATCCACTTCCATTTCATCATAGGGTATGTGAGCCGTATCGTCAGCAAGACACTTACGTAAGTGCGGTATGTGGAATGTAGGGTGAATTCCACTGAGCTCATCGGGTAGGTCGAGTCTGTAAGCAACCTGACCAACTCTTGCTATGATTTTGAAAGGTCCGACAAACCTTGGACTTAATTTGGCACGTCTTCTGAATCGGATGATCCCTTTCTGGGGTGACACTTTCAGTAGTACCATGTCCCCTACTTGAAACTCTAAATCTCTTCTTCTCTTATCCGCGTAAGATTTTTGTCTGTCTTTAGCGACTTTCATTTGAGCTTTTATCTGGTCAAACTTCTCTGAAGTAGCTTTGACCACTTTGAGACTAGCAAAGTCTTTATGTCCAATTTCTCCCCAACAAACCGGGGTTCTACATCTCCTTCTATACAACATCTCAAAAGGTGGCATGCCGATTGTTGAGTTATAGCTATTGTTATATGAAAACTCTGCCAAGGGCAGGTGACTATCCCAGCTCCCACTAAAATCAATGATATTGGCTCGGAGCATGTCCTCCAAGGTCTGAATGGTCCTTTCCGATTGACCGTCGGTTTGAGGGTGGTAAGCTATGCTGATGTTTAGCCTAGTGCCCATCGATTCGTTCAATTTCTTCCAAAACCTTGATGTGAATCGAGTGTCCCTGTCTGACACGATCGTTAATGGCATACCATTTTGCTTACGATTTCCTTGATGAATATATCTACTAACTTCTCAGACGAACAAGCCTCACGTATTGGTAAGAAGTGAGCACTTTTCGTCAAGCGGTCGACGATCACCCAAATTGTATCATTGCCTTTAGCTGTTCGTGGTAGTTTGGTAATGAAGTCCATTATGATCTCTTCCTACTTCCATTCCGGTATCGGCAAGGGTTGAATTTTACCGCATGGTTTCTGGTGCTCGGCCTTGACTAGTGAACAAGTTAGGCAATTGCTCACATATTCGGTTACATCGTTCTTCATGCCAGGCCACCAATATTCTTTCTTTAGATTTTGGTACATTTTTTTATCCCGGGGTGGATAGAGTAGCGAGACTTATGGGCCTCATCAAGGATGTTGGCCTTAAGTTCACCAATCTTAGGTATCCACATCTGGCCACAACGAGTTCGTATACCATACACGTTGGTTTCTAGATTACCCTGTTGCCCTACTATTCTTTCCCGTTTCACATTCCTCTCCAACAATGCTTCTTCCTGTGCTTTCGCTATTTCATTCATTATATTTGGTGTTATAATCAACTGACATACTTTGATTTGAATAAGTGTTGATTCTTCTTTCCTGCTTAAGGCGTCAGCCACTACATTTGCCTTTCCTGGATGGTACAATATTTCGTAGTCGTAGTCTTTCAGTAGCTCTAACCACCTTCTTTGTCTCATGTTTAATTCCTTTTGCACGAAAAAGTACTCCAGGCTCTTGTGGTCGGAGTAAATGGTGCATTTAACTCTGTACAAATATTGCCTCCATATCTTTAATGTGAAAACTACCGCCGCCAACTCTAGGTCGTGAGTCGGGTAGTTAACTTCGTGAATTTTTAACTGTCGCGAGACATAAGCAATTACCTTTCCTCGTTGCATTAGTACACAACCTAATCATTGACCCGAAGCATCATAGTAGACTACAAAGTCTTCGTTTCCCTCAGGTAAGGTCAAGATTGGAGCTTGGGTTAATCGTGTCTTCAATTCTTCGAATGCGTTGTTTTGGGTTGGACCCATTCGTACTTTACTTCCTTACGTGTCAGCTTTGTTAGTGGTGAGGCTAATCTCTAGAAATCCTGAATGAATCTTCGATAGTAGCCTGCCAACCCTAGAAAACTTCGTATCTCCGTTGGTGTGTTTCAGGATGTTCCATTCCTTAACTGTTATGATCTTTGCAGGATCTACCATAATGACATTTGGGTTTATGACATGGCCTAGGAATTGGACACCCCTAAGCCAGAACGCGCACTAGGAGAATTTTACGTATAACTTTTCCTGCTTCAGAATCTCTAGAACTTCCCTTAGGTGACAGTGGTGATCACCTTCTTTCTTTGAATAGATGAGAATGTCATCTATGAAGACTATTACGGACCGATCCAACATTGGTCGGCATACCCTATTCCTTAAATCCATAAATGTTGCAGGTGTGTTGGTTAGTCCAAAGGAAATCACGAGGAATTCATAATGCCCATAACACGTGCGAAACGCGGTTTTTGGTACATCCTCATCCCTTACTTTCAATTGATGTTAACCCGACCTAAGATCGATCTTTGAGAACCAACTCGCGCCTTGCAATTGATCAAAAAGATCGTCAATTCTAGGCAGAGGGTACTTGTTCTTTACTGTTCGTTTGTTCAATTCACGGTAGTCGATGCACATGCGCATACTACCATCCTTCTTCTTTACAAATAATACCAGAGCGCCCCATGGTGAGATGCTTGCCCTTATAAATCCTTTCTCAGTCAGTTCTTTAAGTTTATATATTAATTCTTTCATTTCTGACAGAGCCAATCGGTAGGGTGCTTTGGCAACGGGCTCAGCTCCTGACAGTAAGTCAATCTAAAAATTCTATCTCCCGACCAGGTAGCAGGCCAGGTAGGTCCTCTGAGAACACTTCTGGAAAGTTGCACACCACGGGAACATCTTTGAATTCCTTGGGTTTCATTCTATCATCAATAACATACGCCAGATAAGCTTCGCAAATGCGCCTCATGTAACTTTCGGCATTGATCATCGAGATGACGTTCGGCATTGTGCAATTCCAATCCCTGTATACCGTAATCGGACTGCCATCAATAGCTTTGAGATGTATCATCTTTCGTTTACATATGATTTGGGCTTCGTTGGCAGCTAACAAATCCATGCCCAATACTATATCGAATCCTCCTAAGGTCAGAAGGAATAGTCTAGAAGGAAACTTATGGCCCTCTATTTCTATCATGCAATCCTCATTTACTTGAAATACTGTTGAGTTTCTACCCACGGCGGTTTCTATGCTAAAAGCCTCTACTATGGTATCAATTGAGCAGTCTAGTTTGAGAGAGAAGTTGTTGGATATAAAGCTTTTGCTAGCACCAAAATCAAATAAAATAGCAGCATTTTCATCATTAACTAGGAACGTACCTGACACGATATCAGGGTTTCCTCTTGCCTCCTCCTCAGTTAGGGCATTAGCCCGAGTCCTAGCCTTTGGCTGTTCCCTTTCCTTCTCTTTTCCCGAACCAGATTGTCCGGTCTTCCTACAATCCTTAGTTAGGTGGCCAAACAGCTCACATCCTTGGCACTTGACATCTCTCAAACAGTCCTTGGAGTAGTGGCCTGCTTTCCCGCACTTATAGCACATTGTGGAGCCAGCTTTGCACTCACCGTGGTCTTGCCTTCCGCACTTCATGCATGTTTCATACTCACCTGTCCTTGGCTTCTTAGCTTTAGTTTCAAATGTTCCCCTTCCATTTCCTTTAGACGGATTTTCCCATTTCCGCTTTGGTGCCTCCGGCACCGGGTCCTCTTTAGCATAATCATCATAGACGATTCCACTCAAATTCACTACCCACTCGAAGGTCGAGGGTAGGTTGGCTTTGACATGTACACGGACTCTTTGAGGCAAGCCTTTGACATAGTACTTGATCAATCGCTCTTCAGTCTCTACCAAATGGGGTACCAGTTAAGCCAGCTCATTGAATCTGGAAGTGTACTGGCGATGAGTCTTGTTGCCAGCCTTAAAGTTCAGAAACTCATTCTCTACCCGATCTATCTTGTTTTGGGGATAGAACTTTTGGATTATTAGCTTTTTCAGATCTTCCCAAGTTATCCTTTTGAGAGCGTTTAGTGACTTAGTCCTTTGAATGTTCCTCCACCAACTCAGCGCCTCGTTGGTGAAAGAGTGAGCCACATACTTCACAACCTAGTTTGATCGACACTCGCTTACGTTGATTACTCCGTTCATCCTCTCAATCCATTCGAACGTAGCCACTATATCCTTGTTCCCATCAAACTTGGGCGGGTCACCGTTTTTAAACCCCTTGTAGGTACACCCTCGGGTGTTCAGTACCACAGTGACCTCATCCTCATCACTATCATAGACTTTTTCCTAATGGTTCTTTTCTTTCTCTTCCTTGTTCTTCTTTAGTGCCTCAGATAACAAATCAGGCAGTACGTCCTTCTGAGTTAGTACAACTTCAAGGGCAATAGCATCCCTAACTTTGGGTTCCAGTCGTAGAGAACCTTCGTTGCCTTCATCGGGTGGAGTCATATTAGTTACATGCACACTCTCAGTATGTTCTTCATGCACACTTTCCTCTCGTTCCTCATGCACACTTTCCTCATCATTACGTCTCTGGTTCAATGGTGGTCTACCGACTCGGCCAGTGCGACCGACTCAGCGTCCAGTTCCTCCTCTACGAGCCATAGTTTTCTAGATATCCTGATAAGTAAAAGGGTATACATCAATGTCATTCCTTCAGATCATAGTTTAGAACAGTATGAGCAAGGTAAATTCTTAATTATAGTGACCGGTTTGTGATTAATAATTTGCTTGCTTTTCGGGTTCAAACTCTTCACATCTGTAGTGACATTGACATCTAAGTGTTCTAAGTTAAGACATCTATCCCTAACTACAAGCATTAACTTTATTACTTACTTGCTGTGTTAGCGTTGGCGTTGGCTACCCAGACTGACATTCGTGCGTTGGTCCATTATCAACTTGAGTCAAGAAATTTAGGGTTGTCTGAATCTCTCAAACTATTGCTCTCATACCAACTTGTAAGGCCCCTTTCCCAGGATACCTCACTTGTTGGATTTACTCATAAACATAGCGGAAGCGTACAATAAGTCAAATACATAACGTAGCAGCGGAAGTCTTAACATTTTAACATAAACATTGTCTTAACATAAACTCAAGTGATTGGTATGTCAGTTGTGCCGGGTAGCCGTCACGCCTTAGCACGCTCCTTATTCTTTCTACCTGAAGTGCATACTAAAATTCAGCTAACGCTGGTGAGTTCTAGTTTAAAGCAATCAGATATAAACTTATCATAATATATATATATATATATGTATATTCTTTTTCTTTACTCTACTTATTTCTTATAACATTCGTAATGAGTACGTATATAAATACATACATGCTTAGTTCTTAGTGCACAATCATTGGTATTACACACATGGGTGATCAACCCGTTACATTGCTTACGTAGGTCACAAAGACAAACGTTCTCGAATTACCGCCGTAGCCCATTTACTTAACCGTTCGGCACTAGAAACCGTCCGTCATATCTTAAACCGTCCTGCAAACCTTTGGCCGTTCGTCTTTACCGTCCTACCATCGTAGTCCGTCTTATTCGCCTGTTTGCCCTAAGGCATCCGTTTCCCATGCAACTATTATTCATGCAAGCGTTCTACTTATCGTTGATAGGGCATTTGCTTCAACCGTCCATTGGTTGCCTTTAATACGTCCTAGCTTATGAAGGAACATACATGTCCCAGTTACATGATAGTCACATGGTCGTCCGTCTACCGAGGTAGCCGTTATCATCGAAGTGTCCATAACATTTACTTATACTTGGCAAGTAATATATACATGGATATAAAGCAAGATTTCATTCTTACACGTTATGTTATTCTTTTCATACTTGGCAATCAATATATACATAGATATAATGAATTCGGGGATAATTATGCATGCAAAACATGTATAATTTACGTCATATCACGTTGGACTAACTCCTGTAATAGGATGGGAAGTTATTCTGAAACTCTTACGCCTGACACCTAAAGGGTATTGTGGAAACCCGACTTGAGACAAGTGGATAATTTTACCTCCTCTGTACTTACAATTCCCCAAGAATCATTTGGTTGGTCGGCTGAGTCTCTGACTTCAGCTTACGAGAAAGACACTCTCACATCTCTTACTCCTAGCCATCTATAGATAAAAAAGCTCGAAAAACATCTAATGTTAGGAAACGATTTCTTAACATACGTTCAGGGAAAATACAAAACTTCGACATTTAACACTCATTACTTCAAGTTCATAACTTAAATCCTTGCGCTAAGGACTGTAAGGCTATGATCGATATGAGTGGAATACGTAATGGTAAGTCACTAAAATATCATTCGAACGCCAGGGAAGTGCAGACAAACTATATGACTAGTAGTTGGTAAATTTTAAAACTCCCAAACTTTTCCTACCAACTTAATGGGTTGGCAAACCCAAAGTCCATTTTAGGAAAACATTGATTCTATGAGACGTCTCGCAGTTTCACTGTTTATTTCCTCACCTAGACGGAATGTGACTATTCCAAGCAAACATAGAACTTCTTATGGCTTACATACCTCTAGGGTATGATAGTCAAGTCATAAATTTACAAATAAGGACGATACGACCTAAATGCTAGTCTGCCGCGGGAAGGTAGTGCAAGCAATGGGTAAAGTCGTGATTAAGCTCAACCTTTGCTAGTAAGAGCTCACAAGGAACCTTAAAATCGTAAATCCATTACGACCCATGATAAGGGAAGATTCTAGATGACACGAAACCTGAAATGAGAGTAAAGTCTTAATCCCAGAAAATACTTTCGAGAAGTACAAAAGGGACAAACATGAAGTTTTATTTCTATATTCTATCGTTGCTATCCGATTATAGCAAACTGATAGTAATGAAACGGCATCACTAACTCTCAAAACTGGATTAAAAACCCTTTCCCACTTTTCTGAACACCCATGAAGACTCACTTATCTGTAATATTTGTTAAGACAAGTCAACAATACTATTCTCAAATACTTTGACACTCTTGCCTGCTTCATCTAGACGGCAGATGAACCATAGAAATCTTGACGATACAGGACTATGGAGAGATTTTGTAATCTCGAATTATGGTTCGATATCAATTTCATGAAGAAATCAATCTACTCCGAGTTATGAATAACGCGCGTGATAAAATTACCAGCATTAAGAGTGATAAGACCAAAGTCAATCTTAGGAGATCACGTCTCCAAAGAATCCTACTTCTAGAGTTGTCTCATACGCCACCCAGACCAGTAAAGATAGCTCCTCTAAACTATTCCGAGTTAATTAAGAGAAATAGCATACGAAGATTGTTATTTTCTAGAACCCGATTGAACCAACTTAACCTACACATGGATTTCACGTATGAAATACCAACCAAAATCTTTTTATTCTAAAAAGATTGAATGCATCTAGGCACTGACTGATTATGAGAAGCAAGCAAGTATCTGATTTCAAACTAAAGCCTGAACACCTCATTAAATAATTCCGTTCAAAGATCCATAGTGATTTGTCCTTCCTGCATTAAAACACGTAGACAAATGAAGGGTATGCGTCAGCATACATTCAAAATTCACAGGCACTATTTCCTTTCGGTACCAGTGATGAGTATCACATGAATCCACCCTGATGAAAATGATCAAATAAGAGAATCCTTCGACATCTAATTCAGGATTCTATTTATTCATTCAATTCTAGGGAGAGACTTCACTGAGTGTAGTCCATCTTGCTCATAGGATCCTGATAATGACTTTGTCCCTTAAGGGTGCAGTCAACGTCATTCAATTGTCAAGACATTCAAAGAATTTTCCAAAACCCCAATGTTGAGATAACAAATGTTCAACGATACCAATACATTATCACATTATGTTACAACATCTCAAATCCTTGAGCATCTAATATCGTTAGTCGGAGAAATATTCGGTTTACCTCCAAATATCGACCGCTAAGTGAATAGAAATAAAAAATTCTCCTCATGGTCTAGAAACGAACTGAGGATACAAAGCTAAGTCGAAATAGAGTAAATCAACCCTAGAGGATAGCTCAGATCAAGTTTCGAAGACGAAACTTCTTTAACAAGGGGAGAACGTGACACCCGACATTTCCAAAACATCATTCGTACACGACTAAAATGTGTTTACGTTAACGTGTCGGGCATCGGTGTAAAACCGGATATTTGACAAGAACAATTACTTGAACTAACAGACTATTAATACTAATTATTAATAATGACTGGAAAGACTGTTCAGATAAATAAAGTCGTATTACGTATATGCGAACGTTAACCCATGTCGGATACTCGTAAGATTAACAATATCGGTCTGGTTATGACCAATATGTATTTTGATATGGCAAATACTATAAATAATTATGTTAATAATATTAGAGAAATAATAATAGCTATGCTTGGGGAACGAAACGTTAAATCTAAAGAACTTGGTTCAAATACGTGTTGAATAACCGATACCGACTTAGATATCCTCCGGTAATTAATATCTTTCAACAAATAAATATTAGATAAATATTTGTTTTAATATTAATTATTATGGGAGAGATATAATAAACAAGAGTGAGAACTTCATGACGTTACACGGGTAAATTATGGGTTTGACACGCGGTGTCCACCAACAATCTCACCTACACCAAAACTCTAGGTATATAAGGATCTTATCTTCTTCTCTTCCTCATTTGCAAAGCTCACACACACAAGAAGGGAGAGTGAGAGAGAGATCGTTGAGAACGATGGGGGAGGAGGAGGATCGGCCACCCCCGGCAGCCTCCTCTGGCGAACCACAACGGAACACGGGAAACACAAGCAGCTCGCGACGGCAAGGCTCGACAGAGACGGCGACGGCGGTGTGGGATCTTCTGGCGAGTGGCGGCAAGTGGAACAGGTCTCTCGATAGCTCTCGTTGTCCTAAACACGATTATGGTGTTCATGTGCACTAATTCCCGGTGATGGTGGAAATATCTCGACCCAAAGGAGCGGTAGTGGCGGCTAGGGTTCCGCCACATCAGATCATTTCGGCGGGCTGACTGGTGACGGAGCTAGAGCCCGAACGCCACCTCAGACTACCCGAACATTGTTTAAGCCTATCCCTTCCAGATCAGCGGCTCCTTGCGTGTTTCCGGCCAAGATCCGACAGAACCCGATTTTCTGGCGACATGACCTAGGGTTCCGGCGATTTCGTCTTTTTCGGTGAGTCCTCTTAACGTTTTCTGGTTATTCAAGTCTACATCTACACACTCTTAACATTAGACTTCATTTTGAAATGATTCCAGTGGACAGGAGCCATTTCTGATCATCCCCGGTGTTCCGACGAGTTTCCGACATACCCCACTTGACCGAATCCTTGTTATTTGCTGTCATACTGTCCTGATCTTCAAGGTTCGAATTATGCTTTGTCAAGATCTATTAAATTACATTTCGGTTAGTTAGTTTTCGTTAGATCGGTTGGATTGTGGTCGGGTTTCATTCCCGGGTCGTTAAATAAGAGTTTTGGGACATGATGCGACGTCCCGAGTCATGGTCAAATGTGGTCAACGCTGGTCAACAAAAGTCAAGCCGGTCAACGCGGGTCAACAGGTTCGCGTGTGCGAACCGGGTGAACGGGAAGGTATAAACCCAAACTAAAACGACTATATTTATTTACGTGAATAATAAAACGTGTGTGCGGTTAAGTCATGTTAGGTTTAAAAGATTCGTTAACGGTTAAGATAAATAATAATGAGGCGTTAAACAATAATCGAGTCGTACTACATGTATTGTTCACAAAAGAAATCTACTCGAATGAAGTAAATAATTTTAGACGAGAAAAATATAATAAGTAAGATGGGAGCTTTAATATGACAAACGACCGTTATATATTCGTATATATGAATAATTATTATTACTTTAGTCATGTATATGTTTACAAAAATACTCGTGATATATGAAACATCGATGGTTATTATTTGGGATAAATTGGACAACATGTGTGTTTTGTATAAATATATATCTTGAATACGATAACAAACGATACGGGAAATTATTTAATACTGGTACACGAACATGAATTCAAATTTTATGATACTTATGGTATGGAACGGTCTATACAAAATAAATACAATTGGTATGATTTTCAAACTCTAAATATTTTGGATAAATGTATGCATATATAAATATGTACATATATATGTTTATATCTAAGTGATTGGTGATTAAATAGTACATAAATAAATAACCAGTGAAACTAATTGAGGATTTATCAAATTCAAAATGGTTGACTATATATATACATATACATGCACATAAATACTTATGTATGTAAGCATTCATATTTGCATATAAAAATAAAACGCTTATTATGTGGCTCGATATTTAAGTCCGAATACTTATATGAATAATCATTGATTCAAACATAAGATGTGTAGATATATATATATATATATATTAATACGGACAATGGAATATATGTGTACTTTACATAAACCCAAACGTTTATTTGTGAAATAAAATACTTGTACAATATATTGTTAGTTTTAAAATGATATATAGATACACATATATATTTGTATGTATCCGAATACCTTTATTACCATTGTTTGGGACAAGGCGTATTTATGTATGAACTTACAACATCTAATCTTATACAAACATGGTTACACGCGTGACACATATATTATGTATTCTCCTAAGACTAGCTAAACTAGGATTATAGTTTGGCATAAATAAATGTGTACAGGTATTTCTATTGTACGTATCCAATTACTCAAAGATAAACCAATACTCCCTGAAGTATAACTACAACTTTAGGGTGACTATCAAATAGTCACTACATTTTAATGAATCAGTCAAGCTCAACCGCACACATGATAACTCAACACGAGATTAGACTAGCTTTACATTATTAGGGTCAGTCTATAAAGCTCATTAAGCGCCTACAGGTATCGTAGGACTCGAGTAGGATGTAAACCCGTGACTATCATATCATGTGGACACTGGGTTACATTGCTATTAGAAGGACATTAGCGTTCCTAACACATTACCAGGTGAGTTCACGGACCCCTTTTAGCTTTTTAATGTTTTGTAAACATCGAGGGAAAAACATACTTATACGACATGTTTGAAAACATGAAACATCTTTGTTTGATACATTTTTAAAACATCATTACTTGGTACATTTGAGAAAACATGAAACAAATTTGCCTTATACAAGAAATCTTGACCGAACATTTATGTTTACATGAGACTTTCGTTGAGAGCTCGTAAAGACCCCTACATGAACATTTTTATAACCATTAGCTATAGTTTTAGCCTGGGACTCTGTGGACAGTACTATTTGGGATTGATACCCCCGGTCATGGTTCGATAGGTTTTGGTCGAATGGCCACATAGTGTTCAACCGTATGCTCGGGTGGTACGAGCTGGGGGCAAAAATACATGTGTCATGGTTTGGTCAACACTCATGTAAAATAAACTTCGTATACCTAGCTAGTTACGATGAGTCAACTTGATAGGTCAAACTTGATATGATTTCTTGGTTTCATTTAACGTATACTTGAAATCGTTTCGTGCACATGCATACACTTGATACTTTAAAACGTTTTTGTGCATAGGAAAACTGGAATACTTGAAACTTGAGATCGTTTTCGTGCATCCTACAAATGGCTTTGCCATTCGTTTATATGCAAATGTTTTGTCAATGTTTTCAAGGAAAGCAGTTTAATGTTATAGCCGTGTACGCATTTTAAATGTTTTCGAGGAAAACTGTTTCATATCATGGCTGTGTACACACCATCAATGTTTTCAAGGAAAAACTATTTTAAATTGAGTCAATTAAACCTGTGAACTCACCAACATTTGTGTTGACATCTTTAAGTATGTTTTTCAGGTAACACATACCTATGATACGGTTGGAATAGGTTAACCCTTCGGATCAAAATCCTAGCAGCCGATGATGCATGATTTTCAAACCTCAAGTCGGTTTTGACCTATATGGTTCTAAGACAATGTACTAGTTTAATTTAGTATTTGTAATGATGTTCATTATTTTAGAAGTCTTTAATTAGCTTCCGCTGTTGTGTAATGTTACCGATTGATGCAAACTTAATTTATTTATTTATTCATTAAGTAAACGAAGTTGGGGGTGTGACATAACTAATTGAATTAAATCATGATGTCTTGTGGGTACTCATCTTACGGGTGTCGGTAATACTAAAACTCTCGACATAGGGTGATAGGTACCACGTTAAGCTAAAATTTATAGGTTTTTGAAATTTCTTTGGCCTATCATTCTCTTTTATGAGAATAAATCCGTGATTTGGTGGCGCCCGCTTCCATAAATCCATAATTCCATAATTCATGAGCTTAATTAATTAGAATATTAAGTCTTGCTTACGTGTCACACGTCGGGTTCTAGCTGGATTGAAACATAACTAAGTAACTCTTATGTGCTTCGTTGATTATAACTATAGTCTATGTGTTACCCTCCGGGATAGTGACTTATTTGAAAAGCCTCTAGACGAAGGTTCATTTGATTAATTTAATGCTCGTTATCCATCCATTAATCCATAAATCATCTTAATTTCTAAAAATCTGTGAATCTTAATTTAACGTGGTGGGTGAATCTAAATGGTTTAACCCGTGCCTAGACATGACTAGAGATAGGATTAGGTAGAGCTGTAGCTTTTGAGTGTGAGTCCCATAGATTGATTGATATCTGTATAAAATGGAATTAGAACACAAACGGGGGCTTGAAAATTGGTGGTTGGGTTTAATAGGATAGAAATACCGATTGTTGCTTTTTAACGCATGAGTATATTTGTGCAAATTAAAATAATGAGATTGTTAAACTATTTTTAGTTATGATTCCATTGCAGACTTTTTCGAGGATGAAAAAAGGTTAAGTGTGGGGATGTTTGATGTAGTGCAAAGCACACATACTTTATCCTATTGTTTTCATGCGTTTTAGTTACTTTTACATTCGTTTTTAGTCGTTTTAGTTTGTATTTGAGTCTATGCTGTGTATTCAGGTGCTCGTATGAGATATAAAGTCATATTGTGAAGGAATCAAGCACGAGAAGAAGCCCAAGAAAAAAAGGATAAAAAAGTTGGGATTTTATTCCTTCGCGGTACGCGAGGAAAGCCAAAATAGGCCCCGACTAGTTTGTCCTTCTCGTGTCACGAAGGACCAGGATCCTTAGCTCGCGGTACGCGAGGGCCGTGTGAATCCGCAAAAAGCCCTAATCGGCCAAATTGTAATCCCATTATGTTGGGGAGTTTGATCTTTTGGCCGTTAGAGCAAGTCTTGAGGGTGATTTTGAGGTTGGGAAGGAGATTGAAGTGCAAGATTGGAGCTTTTGATTCCGGGTTTGTTTAGTTTAGCTTACTCGGTTCTAAAGTCTTGATCATTTTTTACAATTAGTTGGTTTTGGATTATGTTTGACTTGATTACTTTTGTGTTTCATGTTTTGAGTATGATCCTAGGCTAAACTTCATAGATTGCCTAGGTCATATGATGAATTCTTGTTAAAGTCTTAGTTTTTATCGGTTTTTGGATCTATTGATGGTTTAATGATTCTGTAAACAATCTCATGTGTAATAATTATGATGAATATACTTGTTCAAATCTGATGTATGATTAATTATAGTTCCGTATGCTATTTGGGAATGTCTTTCAGTTTGAATAGCGTATCTAGATCATAGACTATGTGTTTGTGCTTGTTTGATGGTTTGCTAGACGTAGTATCTCATAAGAGCGGTGATTGAGAGTGTATTAGATCAGAGTGTTCATCTTATCTCGATACCCGAAAGGTGAGAGGTACTCGGTTAGTCTTCGTTATTAGCATTCTGAGTGTGAATTGTCTGAGAGGAGGTTCCTTTACGTTTCTAATGGTTGTAGCTAGTCCGTGTCATAGTATGTTGATCTAAGATAACCCCATGCATCTTTGATGTATTGTGGAAAGTGAGACCAAGAGGTGATCTGTCTGTTAGGTACATTATCATTGTCGGAGAGACTGAAAGGAAATCCAACTATCTGGTGAGCGTTTTACAACTTTAGAGTTTCCTTGTTGGTGACACCTTGAGAGTGATTAGGGATCCACTAGGTTGTCTAGATCTGTTATTCTTAGATACCCAGATCCATCATAGTTTCCATAATCGGTAGAAGTCTGAGCCTTGCAAGTAGGATTCTAACCTAGGTACTGTTCTTCCCATCCTTATATTCCTGAGTTTTTGTCTGATAGTTAGAGTCGTTCATTTGTTTTCCTTTGATTTCTTTAGTTTAATCAGTAGTTATAGAAAACCCCCAAACCAGATATTCATAGTTTAAGTCAGAGTCTAGGTTAGCTATTCAGTGTCTCTAGTGTTCGATAATCCGGCTTACCATTAAGCTGTGCTACAGTCAATAGGTTCACTTGAACGTCAGTACGGTCTAGTTCATAGGTATTCTAGAATATTACTTAGG
The DNA here is from genome assembly GCA_023525975.1 of Smallanthus sonchifolius. Classification (NCBI taxonomy): domain Eukaryota; kingdom Viridiplantae; phylum Streptophyta; class Magnoliopsida; order Asterales; family Asteraceae; genus Smallanthus; species Smallanthus sonchifolius. The sequence continues at coordinate 74,325,917 of CM042023.1, read as the reverse complement.
AGTCTATATTAGGTTTTTATTATTATTTTTATAGACCGTCTGGACGACATTAAGTTTTTGGCGCCGTTTCCGGGACACATGGCATAAGGCCCCCAAACCGGGCATACAACAGTTGGATGTCATTACTAGGAAAACTCATTAAAACACTTAACATTCATTCAAACATACAGCGGAAGTCTTTCTCAAAATAGTATTATCTTTTAAACTCATTAACATTCTTAACATTACCTTACGAATGCATGCGCAGCAACCCGAGTAGCACCGCTCCCAAGCCAAGATACCTCGTCTAGCAGACTCACCTGCAAAATAATCTAACGTACATACAAAGTCAGCTACGCTGAGTGAGTTCTAATAGTTTAACTTGAACAAAAGCCAACATGTCTCATTTAATATTTATATCCACTCAAGACCCACCAGTCTTTATAAAATAGTTTTGTCATTTATTAATACATAAATAACCCCTGTTAACTTACAATGTTCCAAAGGATTCACCACCCTAGACTCACCTAAGTATTATACCCAGTAAGTCTCTCCGACATGGATCGAACTTACCACTCTGATAACTCAAAGTTTACCACACTTATTAACCACACACTGGTTATCTCAACCACCCTCTAGACACCGGCTTAACCAGCCCTAACCAAGACTCTCACAAACCAATTTACATAACAATTGTAACACAATGTCCTCATCTCGACACAACGGTCAATCTAACTCTACACACCACATTAATATTATCTACTCACCACATGAATATCACCGCATACATAATTATTATAACTCACACTTGCATGGAATTTAACACGTATATATGCACACAAACTTATACCTTATCACTGAATCCTCGTCATGGTTATCCCCGTCGGGATATTCTTCATACGCTCAGCTCCACCCTTGTTATAGGGCCCCGCCAGTAAAAATAGCGACACACTCGTCATCTACGATAACTAACAAGCCACCCATACGGTGACTATATCATCTACCATACGGTGACTACCAGATCACACGTACAATGATGACCCCAAAGGACTCCGTCCTCCACACCACCGTTGACCCAACACATGGACAACAATGCAAGCACATAAAGCAACACATATAACACATAACACTACCTGGACATGTACTACTACTCACCACCCTTTCACGGATCCCTTACGTGTGTAAACAAACACATACTTTAGACGTATCCTTTTTAACGTCTAGACACATTACCTAACTCTTTTCGAATAATTATTTATACGACACACAAACACCATACTGAGTGCTAACTCGTATATACTATGGACACCCCATAGACCCATGCAAGCACGATACCCACCGTGTCACGAGGACAACGACACAATACACACAACATCAAACACATGACACTTAAAAACATACTAGCATTTATTTGACTCTTTAATGAACCACGTACGGGTTCCCCTGCTAACTCTCCTTATATAACCATCACAGATTTAACTAAGTTCCCGACTCATCCCGACTAACTCATAAGATGACATACACAGATCATCATCATTCTTGTTCACCCACACTAAGGACCCCATAACGACCCTTAGCTTCATTATTACATACGATCTTATGAAACACTTCAAGTTTAACTCATAACTCGTATTACGCTCGTTTAGTAAAACATGTGTGTATGTACGATAGCCCCAAAACAATAAAATGTTTAAAGAGGGGATTAGAAACTCACAGGTTACGAATACCCAAGTCCTTCTCTTAAATCGTCCTCTCGCTCGAAGCCCGAACCTGTCAATGCATGATTCCATGGTCAGACACGTTCAAATCTTACATTGAATGACTTATAACCATATAATTAGATCTCAATTCTCGGTCTCCTTCGCTCGTCATTCTTTTCTATGAAACCTAGCCTTACGAGTACGCGTATTAATATACACCCGACTCATTCAAGGCTAGTGTACTTGCACCCAAGATTCCATGCATGCAAGTATACGAGCCATGCAAGACCCATGCCAGGAAACCCTAGTCAGTCCGCACCCCTTTTACCGTCGTTCACCGCCGTGTGGTTCACCTATGTTGAGCACAGTTAACCGGTAACCACCACATACCACCACCATGGTCGGGCTATCCACATCCTCACCGTCATGTCACCACCACCGTGGTCACCCAAGTCATTTCCGTTGGTTTTCCTCCGGCCACCACGGCTGCCGCTGCCACAGCAGCCTGACTCCTCCTCGTCGACTACTTCCAACACTGGATACCTCATCACCGTCCTCCTTGATTCGCCATATTAGGATACCCGCGTAGTCATTGCAGCAGCCATAGTCCGCCTCCCTCCTGCTCTCTCTCTGTCTTTGGCTACCGATCAACATCAAGCACCATCGTGACGCCGTTACTGTCCCTTAACCACAGCTGGTCACCACAACCGTAACCCTAGATAAAAATCCATGCAAAAGAAAGATAACAAGGTGAACGAGCATAAAAATATGATTACCTTAACGTGTAACGGAGTTCTCCCGCTCGATACCACCGTTGCCGTTATTCCGTCGGATCCTCCTTACGCCGGCCTCCCCTTGCGGCCTCTCCCTGCTGCCATCGCACACCTAGGGTCCAAATGGCCCTAGGGTTTATGTTTAAATGGTTTATAAACCACTAAAACTTACATCCGACTCCCTCCTTTTCCTCTTTTACACTTTTTTATCGCAAACCATGCGTTAAATGATTAACCTATTACTCTAATTCTTGTTAAAGTAAGCTTTATGCGAAAACCTAACTAACCACCTCGTTTACTAAATATCCTGGTTATCCATTAACCTAACCCATTATCATATGGATTTTCGAGATGTTACAAGTCTACCCCACTTAAAAGAGGATTCATCCTCGAATCCTGTGTCGGCACAAACCAACATGTCTCGTCTTTCCATTCTCAAACATGCACCTAATCCCTTTGGTGCCAAGCATTCGCCTTTGCTCTTACCGAATCTATTATTTTGCTTTGCAACTTGACCATCCACCCTGGTGTTAAAGGAAGTCACCTCCATTACCCGCTTTCAACTTTCTGACTTTGTAGGTTTCACCTACACATTCCCCCATCTCTCGTCTTTCCAGCCATTAGTCAAATGGCTGCATTTCCCACTCTTACTATCCCGACACCTGCTAAAAGTTGCCTTCCGTAATTGCCTTGATTACTAACCCTTTCATGAAGTTTTCATTGTCATTGTCCTTGACAATACTTCATCGTCGTCCTTGTCCTTAAGAACATCGTACGTATCATTTATAGTACCACGTAGCACAGCCCTGCGAATTATCCGATCACTTGTCACAATATCACTTCTACTCACGGGCACAACTGCCTTTACCTCTTGTATGGTCCTGACGATCTCGTCATTCCTACAATCATCTCCCTGAATGCGCTGCTTGCCTCTCATGTCTAAGTACATTTGTCGTTCTTCCCTATTGAAGTCGTCATACTTCTCGCCTCACACCTTGATCGTCATCCTGCGATGAGTTTACAAACTCAAGCCCACTGCTTACCCATAAGGGTATTACTTCTCCCCCTCTCTCATGATCTCCAGGAGCTTGTACAAAGCTACACTGGTCTCTACAAAATTCCTCTACCATAGTATCTCTTTACTTCATTTCATGCGATCGCCGACCGCAACTCGTTTATAATTTACGAACACGAAGTCCGTCTGCTCCCAAGCCTCAGCTATTCGTCGTCTCGTGCACGGAAAAACTTCCCTACTCCTCTGGTGTCTCACCTCGACTGAATTTTTCATATGGAACGTGTTCCATGAAGGTCCTTCGTTACTTTGTTAACTTCGTGCGGAAATCTTTAGTGACATTACCTTGATCTCATCATAAACATTTTCGAGTCAAGCGTCCACGTAAACGCTTTCATCATCTACTCTCACAGCTCCGCCCATTGGCTTCGTGCTCCGAATCCCCGAGATATAAGTATAGGCATCTCATAAGAGCACCTCACCGGTCGCCTAGAAAGTCGTAAAAACTTCTCGCACACCTCGATGCATCAACGTTAAGAAAATCGTCAAGATAGAAATACTTTACTTGAGCACACTAACCACTCGTCCAATGCACGACTAAGCGTGTACTACAAGGGCACACACCGACACACATAACTACAGAACACACAATGTTCTACACATGTACTAGTAACTCAACCTTCTAAGTCGCACAAAGTGCATATACACAACTAGCTACATCTGAGTAAGTCTACGTGCATACAATATGACCTCGTCATGTATAGACACACAAACTGCTGAACCTTACTTCTTACTCACCGCGATGGTAGCCCCTGCCACACGACATCACATACTAACATAGATTTTAATCGGTCATACCCATACGTGTCGTACCCATATTTCAAGACAACACACTACTCAGTCTAGACACAAAACATCCCAAAACATTCATACACACAAGATATAAAAATATCTTATTTTCCCACAGGATCTGGTCCTGAACAAGCATACCTAGACATAAGGTATGTAATTACGATTTTCTCACAGGACATCGTCCTAACATTTATACATACCAAAGATGTATATTTATATTTTCCCACAGGACCTCGTCCTGAACAGTTACACAGGGTGCGATACACTCCCCTTACACTTTAAACATCACCTAATCATAACACATAGGTGATATTATCTTAAGACCGTATACACACACAAAAAACCAAAACTCAGGTCTACACAGGTCTACTCATACAGTCTAAACAACCAAGCTCTAGCATCACATTAATGATCACATTTAATGCTAACTCACATCATTTGGAATGTAATCACACAATCACCCATACCGCACATATTCCACTACTGTAAACACAATCATGCGCCGTCATAAACACAATTATCATTAATTATGTTCCAATCACCATGCGGTAAGACTCATAATAAATGTCAACATCAAATAATCAATATTTGAATTGAGCATCACACCACGTACACATCTTATCAGTAATAACGTCTAATCACCCCAAAATCTCTCGTGACTACTGCCACACTATCTAATCATCGAGCAACTATCTAATCATAGTGCAATCAAGTATCCCATACACTTCCCGCAAGATCATTGCTAGACTGCGTTAGGTGCATCAGGCGTGTCCTCATTTTGTTTCTCCTGAAATAGAGTTCTCTTAACCACCGCACGTGGTCGATCTCTCAACCATGCAGCTTCACATCCTGGAGGAAATCACGTACAACTGACACTACTCTCCTTGTCCATCCTGTCTTCCCCATCATGTCACCGACCGAAGCTCTTGTCACACTTGGCGCGAGAAACGCTAACACCACCCCCATCTCACTGTCAACTCCTTCTATAGTAGTCGTCGGCTTAACCTGCCGATCTGAATTCCTCTTAGTAATAGTTCCACGCTTGCCCAAACTTATACGCTTCGTCTAAGCCACATAATCCTACTCAAGATAGAACGTCGGAGTGATTACTATGGGCAACAAATTCAGAATATGAGAGTAATCATAGACTGCCAAATCATGGTGATCAAATGCAATTTGATGGTCCACATTATGTCTCAGATTCTAAACCTTTCCCATCATACTCACACTAACTTTCTATCTTTCACACATACCGGATGCACATGCATCCCACATAACTAACATAACACCGCGTAACAATCTAGTAAATCATCATACTAATCACAATTGCACACCACACATGGTTACACACAAACTCACTAAGTCATGTCCACACACCAAACTATCTCACATAGTTACAATTAATGTTACTCTACATTACTCAACTCGCTTCATGGTCTCATTTAATCACATTACATAATTTCATGTAGTTCTACATACTACTATAGCACATAGCACACATCATGATCCCACACGGAACCATAAATAACTTATTCGCACCAATCACTTTATCTAGTGCAACACTACACAAATGGTAAATAATAATTACTGCTCAACTCGAAAGACGTACCTCTTGGCTCGCGGTTACTCGTGGTGGCATTCGTTTCACCCTCGTCCCATTTTTAGTTTAAGTTAAGGCATTTTATTTGTTTAAAAACACCAATTTTCTCTTAACCCTCGGCTCTGATACCAACTTGTAAGGCCCCCAAACCGGGCACCCAACAGTTGGATGTCATTACTAGGAAAACTCATTAAAACACTTCACATTCATTTAAACATACAGCGGAAGTCTTTCTCCAATTAGTATTATCTTTTAAACTCGTTAACGTTCTTAACATTACCTTACGAATGCATATGCACCAACCCGAGTAGCACCACTCCCAAGCTAAGATACCTCGTCTAGCAGACTCACCTGCAAAATAATCTAACGTACATACAAAGTCAGCTACGCTGAGTGAGTTCTAATAGTTTAATTTGAAGAAAAGCCAACATGTCTAATTTAATATTTATATCCACTCAAGACCCACCGGTCTCTATAAAATAGTTTTGTCATTTATTAATAGATAGATAACCCATGTTATCTTACAATGTTCCAAAGGATTCACCACCCCAGACTCACGTAACCATTGTACCCAGTAAGTCTCTCCGACATGGATCGAAATTACAACTCTGATAACTTAAAGTTTACCACACTTATTAACCACACACTTGTTATCTCAACCACCCTCTAGACACCGGCTTAACCAGCCCTAACCAAGACTCTCACAAACCAACTGACATAACAATATTAACACAATGTCCTCATCCCAACATAACGGTCAATCTAACTCTACACACCACATTAATATCATCTACTCACCACATCAATATCACCGCATACACAATTATTATAATTCATCACTTGCATGGAATTTAACACATATATATGCACACAAACACATACCTTATCACTGCATCCTCGTTAGGGTTATCCCCATCGGGATACTCTTCATAAGCTCAGCTCCACCCTTGTTATAGGGCCCCGCCACTAAAAATAGCGACACACTCGTCATCTACGATGACTAACCAGCTACCCATACGGTGACTATATCATCTACCATATGGTGAATACCAGATCACACATACAATGATGACCCCGAAGGACTCCGTCCTCCACACCATTGTTGACCCAACACATGGACAACAATGCAAGCACATAAAGCAACACATATAACACATAACACTACCTAGACATGTACTACTACTCACCACCCTTTCACGGATCCCTTATGTGTGTAAACCAACACATATTTTAGACGTATCCTTTTTAACGTCTAGACACATTACCTAACTCTTTTCAAATAATTAATTATATGACACACAAACACCATACTGAGTTCTAACTCGTATATACTATGGACACCCCATAGACCCATGCAAGCACGATACCTGTGGTGTCACGAGGACAAAGACACAATACACAGAACATCAAACACATGACGCTTAACAGCATGCTAGCATTTATTTGACTCTTTAATTATAACATTTCTGATTTTCATGTCTTTATTCCAGTACAATTAGTCATGTTTGAAATCCAATTCTAGTGCAATGGTTACCTTATTCGTACGAACTATTAAACCCTAAGTTCAAAGCAAATTAACGAAGTTTTACATTTGTATACATTATTAAAACACTATATATATATATGTATATATCTATATATAGATGTATGTATATTAAATATATATATATATATATATATATATATATCACACAAGTACATGCACACATATATACCGTTACCCATAGTTAGATACAATTAACAAAGAATTTCACTTTGGTTTGAACCCTTAACCATTCTAATTGAACCCATATCTTCCAATTTTAACCCTTTTGACTCAGTTGACATTTAAAAGTCCAAGCAGCCCAATCCTAGACAATCTAAGGCTGCCATCGACCGAATTCATGATTAATTGGGCTCCTCATGATTACACAAGCAATAATCGATCAAATCCAGGCCCAATCAGCAAACCAATTCGATCAATTAAGCGGGCGATTAAGGATTCAAACAAATTTGACCTCTGATATTCAAAAACCGTATCAAATCCTCATTTAATTCATGAAATAAACGCTTGTAAATACGCAAATCACTCGCAAAGAAATCCCGTATGTACCTAGACCATTAACATGACCCAATTCGTTTGCAAATCATGGGATTGATGCGTAAATCTCGTCCTCAGTTGTCACCGTCAAAGCCTAATCAAATTGTCTATTGTGAATGGAATAAAATGAATTAAACCTCTCATACACTCTCGCAAACCCTATCTCAAACTCTCCCAATTCTCAATTAACCCGCATTTCACCTCCAGAGTTCTGTCGAATACCAAGATTAACGGGTAATGAAACTCTGCCGTGCACACTCGGTTCTTCATCATTTCAGGTACGAGTTAGGTCACTAGACTCGTAAACCTTTGCTTATTGAAAGCCCTCTGCCAATTCTCGAAGGCAGAGGGAATCGAATTTGATTTGGGATTAGGGTTCGTGGCTGGTTTAAATCGAAAATCTGAAACTGTTCTTAATCTAATATGTGTATAAATTTTCTAGATTACCTGGTTAACCAGCGAGACCACCTTGTCTGAATGGTTTAGTCACTACACCATCAGACCAGGTGGCCAGGGTTCGAAACCCCCCAGGCCCTAAACCGGTCGGCTCCTTTTTGCGCATATTCCTTTAGCCTGACCCGGACCACGTCTCAAACACATTTAACCAGATTGAACCAGCCACATAACAAGGAAACCTCCCTGGTCTGGTGGCAAAACCGTAGCCCTCTCACAGGAACCACCCGGGTTCGAATCGGGTTGCCTGTTTATATTTTTTTTTGCAGTTTTCTAACACTCCAAAAATTATAAAAAATTATTTTTATAAACCCTACAATATTTTTAACTTAATAAAACCAGATTCATTAATTTTCAATATAAATTCATATTATTATGAATTTATGATTAGAATAGTATATTAAAGGTTTAAAACAAAATTTTAAATATTTAAATTAATTTCCAAATAAGAGCTATGTTTTTTTAAGTTTATAAAATGTCAATTTTATTTAAAACAATCAAATACTTATTTTTAAAATGATAAATAAGTAAATAATTTTTTTTATTTTAATCTACACTAAAAATATATAATTACTATTAATTTTATATATTAACACTATTTACATATCTTTATAAATAAATAAAGTAAAATTATTTATTTATTTTTTATCTCATATAATTCACATTATTTTTGTAACTAAATAAATAAATAACAACTATTTAAGTTATTTAGTTATTTAAACCCAAATTCAATTATTCTAAAAAACTATTTATTTCAATCCTTCATTTTATACAACACCCGTTTTTAAGTACAAACCACTAAAACCTACAACTTCAACCTGTTGTACACACATCAATTAAACCCTAGACTTAGACCTATACTATTGTACACATTATTTATTTAGATCTATATACTTTAGACATTAGGTTAACGTGGTGAGTTACAAGGATCAATTTGCTACCTAATTTTCGCGTGCTAGCTACATTCTTGAGTCAAGTGAGTATTACATAGCCCCTTTTACTCTTTTACACTTTTTGGGGTAAAACATGAACACTATACAAACAATTGCTTACATTTACACAAACTACACAAACACAAATCCTCTTTACATTCATGTATACAAAATTTGAGCTTTATGTTTGAGTGCTAGGTGTGTTAACGGTTTGTGTGCAATTTATGTGCAATCATTAACTATACAAGCTGACGATTAACAATGATAGATCTATTGAGTCTGACAAACCCACCTGGATTGGGGTGATTGTTACCGACAACACAATTTGCATGCTAGTTACAAACGTTTGATTGTACTTTAGTTACACAATAGCTGCTCCACATAAATGCCTTATTTTATCATGTTATGTAAGGATTTGATTATTTATATCTACACACTATCTATGTATAAACATGTGTATGCTCACCAACTTTTTAGTTGACATTATTCATGTTTCAGGTGCTAATGTGTGATTTTGATCAAGACTTGCTACACATAAGTTTTGGACCTAGTTAATTTTAATAAAGGATTAATGTATTTCATTTTATGTACATGGTTTGATCTTGGTTTGTTTTAAATCCATGCAATGAATTTGAATGATTAATATGATTCAATTTAGTCAACCTTATGCTCATGAACAGTCTACATGTCCCGCCCCGACGTATTTCGCCGTCGGTTGGGGTGTGACAGATTGGTATCAGAGCCTTGGTTATAGGGAACTAGGTTATTAGACACCCTCGACCTAGACTATAACTTTAGGACACCCACATATGCCATGCTTGATGATTATGTGCTACATGCTATGTGTTACATGCTTGATATGTTAATTATTTGATACCTTAATTGTTAAAACCCATGACTTATTAAACTATACTTAAATACTAAATTAAATAAACAATATCCCTACCCATACCCTAAGCCTCATAACCTTCTCACCTACTTCTTTGTCATTATCATCATAGCATGTGGAAACTTTATGGATTTGCATCTATAAAAATTTCTTTATTTTCTCGTTAAGGTTTTAAACTTTGTTAATTATTAGAGGACACGTGCAATTTGGAAGGGTGACACCTGTATTCTGGGTTTTCTGTCTATGAAAGCATTTCGTATAAATCCCAATCAACCGAGGGACTCGTATGCTTTCCTGGGAATTCCCGGGATGAGTGTTTACTTATAGGCTAAAGCATGTCTCCTTGAAAATTATATGAGTTTAATTGACCTTAATGTGTCATAGTATTCAAGTGATTATGTCGCTATTTGAGTACAATCCAAACTATGATTTACTATTTCATCTATTATTTTGTCCACTTTAAATTCAATCAACTTTCATAAGTTCTTACATCTTTTCTTGTCTTGTGCAAATCTGTAGAATTCCTCCCCGTCGTGCTACCGTGTCCAACAACAACACCGACATTGCTATTATCCTTGCACAACTTGTAACTCAACTCACCCAAGCTAATGGAGCCATTAGTGGTACCCATGGAACTAATGGTGGTGGTGGTGCCAACCCACCGTAATGTACCTTCAAGCACTTCAATTCGTGTAATCCTCTTAAGTTCTATGGTACCGAAGGGGCTACTGGACTCCTTCAATGGTTCGAAAGTATTGAGGGCACCTTCCTTAATAGTGACTGCCCCGATAACCTTCGTGTTTGTCATGCCACAAGTGTCTTCCAAAAACGGGCACTCATGTGGTGGAATGGGGAAAAGAGAACTAGAGGTATAGAGGCAACCATGGCCTTACCATGGGATGAGGTTAAGAGACTAATGACCGAAGAGTTCTGTCCTCGGAATTAGGTGAGGAAGCTAGAAGCTGAGTTTTGGGATCTTACCCAAGACAGTGGTGAAAGTCTGGCTTATACAACCCGGTTTCATGAACTGAGTCTCCTTGTGCCCCATATGGTCACACCCTTATCCCGCTGCATTGAGAAGTACATTGGTGGATTACCTAGGCAGATTCAGGATACTCTCTTAGGGAGAAATCCCGCAACACTCGAAGATGCTATCCGATTATCTGCTACTTTGACCGACAACCATGTGAAAGCAGGTACTCTGACTAGAAAAGGCACCAAGAAAGCTCCCGACACCACAACCCCTCATGTACACATCAAAGAAACCAAAACTGAACCCTACCACTATAATAAAAAAAAAGAAAGGCTAGAAATTTTGATGTGGTCACTCCTGCTATGCCTGTTAACCAAGTTGCTCCCATGGCTCAAGCACCAGTCAAGAAGCCATATGTAGGGACCTACCCACTCTGTGCCACATGCCATTATCACCATCTCCAAAATATTCCATGTCGCCTTTGCACTCACTGTGGGAAATATAGCCATACGGTTAATGTTTGTAGAGCCAAAGCACTTGTGGGTCAAGTCAACCCACCAACCTGATCTAACCAACAAGTGGCTAATCAAGGTGTTCCCGCTATTGCAAATGGGCATGCTTATTATGAATGTGGCAACCCAAATCATTTCCGTGACCAGTGCCCGAAGTTCATCAATGCTAGACAAGGCGGAGCTTGTGGGCGTGCTTTCAACATAAACGCCAATGAAGCTCAAGCCAACAATGATGTGGTCAACGGTACGTTCCTTGTTAATAGTCAATATGCCACCATTTTATTTGATACCAGTGCAGATAAAAGTTTTGTGTCACTTAACTTTGAACCCTTACATGCAAAAACACGATCCAAATTAGAGAAAACCTTCACTGTCGAAGTAGCAAATGGTGACTCCCTTACAATAGACTCCGTTATCCACAATTGTTTTCTAGAACTTAATGATCATACATTTCCAATCAACCTCGTGCCAATGCCACTAGGAAGTTTTGATATCATCATAGGCATGGATTGGCTGTAAAATCACCATGCCGAAGTCATCTGTTTTGAGAAATGCATCTGAATACCCCTTCCATCAGGAGAAACGTTATGAGTCTTTGGTGAAAAATCTTGCAAAGGACTCAAGTTAATGTCATGCACTACTGCTCAAAAGTACTTACGAAAGAAGTACGTTGCCTTCTTAGCTCATATTGTTCAAAAGGATGTCAAAGAGAAGAATATTCAAGACATCCCCATCATCCGGGAATTCCCCGAAGTATTCCCCGAAGACTTATCCGGTCTTCCACCCGTTCGACAAGTAGAATTTTGCATTGACCTTGTACCCGGAGCTAACCCAGTGGCTAGAGCTCCATACCGCCTTACACCTTCTGAGATGCAAGAGCTTGCAAGTCAAATCCAAGAGCTCTCCGACAAGGGCTTCATCCGTCCAAGTCATTCACCTTGGGGTGCACCCGTATTATTCGTCAAGAAAAAGGATGGATCATTTCGCATGTGTATTGACTACCGCGAACTCAACAAGATTACCATCAAGAACCGTTATCCATTGCCTAGGATTGATGACCTCTTCGATCAACTTCAAGGCTCTACTTGCTTCTCAAAGATTGATCATCGATCTGGTTATCACCAACTCCGTGTACAAGAGGAAGATATTCTAAAAACTGTCTTCCGAACAAGGTATGGTCACTACGAGTTCATGGTCATGCCTTTTGGGCTAACCAATGCACCCGCGGTATTCATGGACCTCATAAATCGTGTGTGCAAACCGTACCGTGATAAATTCGTGATCATCTTCATTGATGATATCTTCATCTACTCCAAGACTAAATCCGATCATGAGCAACACATTAGGTTGGTTTTGGACCTCTTAAAGAAACAGCAACTATATGCCAAGTTCTCCAAATGTGAATTGTGGGTAAAGGAGGTTCAATTCCTGGGTCATATCATCAACGAAAAAGGAATTCATGTTGACCCTGCTAAGATCGAAGCTGTTAAGAATTGGTATGCCCCTAAGACCCCCACCGAAGTTCGCTCATTTCTTGGCATTGCGGGATGTTATAGTCGTTTCATTTCAAATTTCTCTAAGATTGTTGTTCCTCTCACCGCTTTGACCCACAAGGGTAAACCTTATGAATGGGGACCAAAGCAAGAAGAAGCTTTCCAAACTCTCAAGCAAAAGTTGTGCAATGCCCCTATTTTGACTCTCCATGATGGGAATGATGACCTAGTCGTCTATTGTGATGCCTCCAACCAAGTTATCAATTGTGTCCTCATGCAACGAGGCAAGGTAATCGCTTATGCATCGAGGCAAATTAAGATTCATGAGAAGAATTATACAACGCACGACCTCGAATTGGGTGCGGTTGTATTCGCATTGAAGATTTGGAGACATTACCTCTATGGCACAAAATGTGTGGTGTTCACCGACCATAAAAGTCTCCAACACATCTTCAACCAAAAAGAACTCAATATGAGGCAACGACGTTGGGTTGAACTCCTTAACGACTATGACTATGAGATTCGTTACCATCCCGGCAAAGCGAATGTTGTAGCCGACGCTTTGAGTTGAAAGGACCATATCATGCTTCATTGTGTCCAAATTCAAACCAACATTCAAAATCGCATCCTAGAAGCTCAACACGTCTTGGTCATCGAGGGTAACATGTACGAGGAAATGTCGTGTGGTGTTGAAGTTCAGCTTGAATCAAAACCCAATGGCTTACTTTATTACTTGAACCGTATTTGGGTTCCCGATCGCGATGATCTCCGTACATTTCTCATGAACGAGGCCCACAAGACTCGTTATTCTATCCATCCTGGTGCGGATAAAATGTATCAAGATCTTCGCCATCAATATTGGTGTCCAATTATGAAGAAAGACATTGCCCTCTATGTTTCCAAATGTCTAACTTGCTCCAAAGTCAAAGCCGAACATCAACGTCCTTCCAGTTTACTTGAACAACCGGAAATTCCTGTGTGGAAATGGGAGAACTTAGCTATGGACTTTATTACCAAACTCCCACGCACCTCAAGTGGTTATGATAGCATATAGGTGATCATTGACCGCCTCACCAAATCTGCTCATTTCTTGTCTATCCGTGAAGACTATCAAGTTGGGAAATTGGTCCCGAATCTACATTGACGAAATTGTGAGCCGTCACGGTGTTCCTTTAAACATAATCTCCGATAGAGTTGCTTAGTTCACCTCCCGTTTCTGGCAATCTCTCCAAACTGCTCTTGGCACGCGATTGAATTTGAGCACGACTTACCATCCTCAGACTGATGGTCAGACCGACCATACAATTCAAACTCTTAAGGACATGCTTAGAGCTTGTGTAATTGATTTTGGTGGTAATTGGGATTCACATCTATCCCTAATTGAGTTCTCTTACAACAATAGCTACCACACAAGTATCAACATGGCTCCATTTGAAGCTCTTTATGGCCGTAAGTGTCGTTCTCCTATCTGTTGGAACGAGATTGGTGAAGCACAAATCACCGGTCCCGAGCTAATCCAAGAAACATCCGATAAGATCATTCAAATCCGTGACAACATTCGAGTAGCGAGGAGTCGGCAAAATAGTTATGCTGAAAAACGACGAAAACCCTTGGAATTCCAAGTCGATGATCTTGTCCTTCTAAAGGTGTCTCCATGGAAATGCGTGATCCATTTTGGAAAGAAAGGCAAGCTAGCACCTCACTATGTGGGTCCATTCAAGATCCTTGAAAGGATTGGAAAAGTGGCTTACAAACTCGAGTTACCTCCATCACTTGGCAATGTGCATCCTACATTCCACGTGTCCAATCTAAAGAAATGTCTTGCTGACGAGAATCTCCATTGAGAAACCCGCAGAGATTATGGATCGTAAAATCAAACAACTCAAATGAAGCCGTATTCCTATTATCAAAGTTCGTTGGGAATCTAAGCGTAGACCCGAGTTTACACGGGAACGTGAGGACCAAATGAAGCTCAAGTACCCGCACCTTTTTGCTGATTCAGTCGCCTCAACTAGCTAAATTTAGGGACGAAATTCCCTCAACATGGGGATACTATAACATTTCTGATTTTCATGTCTTTATTCCAGTACAATTAGTCATGTTTGAAATCCAATTCTAATGCAATGGTTACCTTATTCGTACAAACTATTAAACCCTAAGTTCAAAGCAAATTAACGAACTTTTACATTTGTATACATTATTAAAACACTATATATATATGTATATATATAGATGTATGTATATTTATATATATATCACACAAGTACATGCACACATATATACCATTACCCATAGTTAGATACAATTAACAAAGAATTTCACTTTGGTTTGGACCCTTAACCATTCTAATTGAACCCACATCTTCCAATTTTAACCCTTTTAACTCAGTTGACTTTCAAAAGTCAAAGCAGCTCAATCCTAGACAATCTAAGGCTGCCATCGACCGAATTCATGATTAATTGGGCTCCTCATGATTACACAAGCAATAATCGATCAAATCCAGGCCCAATCAGCAAGCCAATTCGATCAATTAAGCGGGCGATTAAGGATTCAAACAAATTTGACCTTGGATAGTCAAAAACCGTATCAAATCCTTATTTAATTCATGAAATCAACGCTTGTAAATCCGCAAATCACTCGCAAAGAAATCCCGTATGTACCTAGACCATTAACATGACCCACTTCGTTTCCAAATCATGGGATTGATGCGTAAATCTCGTCCTACAGTTGTCACCGTCAAAGCCTAATCAAATTGTCTATTATGAATGGAATGAAATGAATTAAACCTGTCATACACTCTCGCAAACCCTATCTCAAACTCTCCCAACTCTCAATTAACCCGCATTTCACCTCCAGAGTTCTGTCGAGTACCAAGATTAACGGGTTCTGAAACTCTGCCGTGCACACTCGGTTCTTCATCATTTCAGGTACGAGTTAGGTTACTAGACTCGTAAACCTTTGCTTATTGAAAGCCCTCTGCCAATTCTCGACGGCAGAGGGAATCGAATTCGATTTGGGATTAGGGTTCGTGGCTGGTTTAAATCGAAAATCTGAAACTGTTCTTAATCTAATATGTGTATAAATTTTCTAGATTACCTGGTTAACCAGCGAGACCACCTGGTCTGAATGGTTTAGTCACTGCACCATCAGACCGGGTGGCCAGGGTTCGAAACCCCCCCAGGCCCTAAACCGGTCGGCTCCTTTTTGCGCATATTCCTTTAGCCTGACCCGGACCACGTCTCAAACACATTTAACCGGATTGAACCAGCCACATAACAAGGAAACCTCCCTGGTCTGGTGGAAAAATCGTAGCCCTCTCACAGGAACCACCCGGGTTCGAACCGGGTGGCCTGTTTATATTTTTTTTGCAGTTTTCTAACACTCCAAAAATTATAAAAAAAATTATTTTTATAAACCCTACAATATTTTTAACATAATAAAACCAGATTCATAAATTTTCAATATAAATTTATTTTATTATAAATTTATGATTAGAATAGTATATTAAAGGTTTAAAACAAAATTTTAAATATTTAAATTAATTTCAAAATAAGAGCATTGTTTTTATAAAGTTTATGAAATGTCAATTTTATTTAAAAAAATCAAATACTTATTTTCAAAATGATAAATAAGTTAATAAATTTATTTATTTTAATCTACACTAAAAATATATAATTACTATTAATTTTATACATCAACACTATTTACATATCTTTATAAATAAATAAATAAAGTAAAATTATTTATTTAATTTTTATCTAATATAATTCACATTATTTTTGTAACTAAATAAATAAATAACAACTATTTAAGTTATTTAGTTATTTAAACCCAAATTCAATTATTCTAAAAACTATTTATTTCAATCCTTCATTTTATACAACACCCGTTTTTAAGTACAAAACACTAACACCTACAACTTCAACCTGTTGTACACACATCCAATTAAGCCCTAGACTTAGACCTATACTATTGTACACATTATTTATTTAGATCCATATACTTTACACACTAGGTTAACGTGGTGAGTTACAAGTATCAATTTGCTACCTAATTTTCGTGTGCTAGCTACATTCTTGAGTCAAGTGAGTATTACATAGCCCCTTTTACTCTTTTACACTTTTTGGGGTGAAACAAGAACACTATACAAACAATGGCTTACATTTACACAAACTACACAAACACAAATCCTCTTTACATTCATGTATTCAAAATTTGAGCTTTATGTTTGAGTGCTATGTGTGTTAACTGTTTGTGTGCAATTTATGTGCAATCATTAACTATACAAGACGACGATTAACAATGATAGATCTATTGAGTCTGACAAACCCACCCAGATTGGGGTGATTGTTACCGACAACACAATTTGCATACTAGTTACAAAGGTTTGATTGTACTTTAGTTACACAATAGCTGCTCCCCATAAATGTTTTATTTTATCATGTTATGTAAGGATTTAATTATTTATATCTACACACTATCTATGTATAAACCTGTGTATGCTCACCAACTTTTTAGTTGACCTTATTTTATTCATGTTTCAGGTGCTAATGTGTGATTTTTGTCAAGACTTGCAACACATAAGTTTTGGACCTAGTTAATTTTAATAAATGATTAATGTATTTCATTTTATGTACTTGGTTTGATCTTGGTTTGTTCTGAATCTATGCAATGAATTTGAATGATTAATATATTTCAATTTAGTCAACCTTGTGCTCATGAACAGTCTACATGTCCCGCCCCGACGTATTCCGCCGTCGGTTGGGGTGTGACATTAATGAACCACATACGGGTTCCCCTGCTATCTCTCCTTATATAACTAAGTTCCCGAATCATCCCGACTAACTCATAACATGACATACACAGATCATCATCACTCTTTTTCACCCACCCTAAGGACCCCATAATGATCCTTAGCTTCATTATTACATACGATCTCATGAAACACTTCAAGTTTAACTCATAACTCGTACTACGTTTGTTTAGTAAAACATGTGTGTATGTACGATAGCCCCAAAATAGTAAAACGTTTAAAGAGGGGATTAGAAACTCACAAGTTACGAACACCCAAGTCCTGCTCTTAAACCGTCCTCTCGCTCGAAGCCCGAACCTGTCAATGCATGATTCCATGGTCAGACACGTTCAAATCTTTCGTTCGCCATTCTTTTCTACGAACCCTAGCCTTACAAGTACGCGTATTAATATACACCCGGCTCGTTAAAAGCTAGTGTACTTGCACCCAAGATTCAATGCATGCACGTATACGAGCCATTCAGGACCCATGCCAGGAAACCCTAGTCGGTCTGCACTCCTCTTCCCGTCGTTCACCGCCGTGTGGTTCACCTATGTTGAGCACAGTTAACCGGTAACCACCACATAACACCACCGTGGTCAGGCTATCCACATCCTCACCTTCGTGTCACCACCACCGTGCTCAGGTACCCACAAGTCATTTCCGTTTGTTTTCCTCCTACCGTCGCAGCGTGCCACCACGGCTGCCGCTTCCACAACAGCCCGGCTCCTCCTCGTCGGCCACTTCCAACGCCGAATACCTCATCCCGTCCACCTTGGTTCTCCGCCGTGGGATACCCTCGTAGTCGTTGCAGCAGCCGTAAGCCGCCGCCCTCCTACTCTCTCTCTGTCTTCGGCTGTCGATCAACATCTAGCACCATCGTGACGCCGTTACTGTCCCTTAACCACAGTCGGTCACCACAATCGTAACCCTAGACAAAAATCCATGCAAAAGAGCGATAACAAGGTGAACGAGCATAAAAATATGATTACCCTTATGTGTAACGGAGTTCTCCCGCTCGATACCACCGTTGCCTTGTTCCGTCTAATCCTCCTTATCGCCGGCCTCCCCTTTCGGCCTCTCCCTACTACTGTCGCATACCTAAGGTCCAAATGCCCCTAGGGTTTAAGTTTAAATGGTTTATAAACCACTAAAACTTACATCCGACTCCCTCATTTTTCTCTTTTACACTTTTCGATCGCAAACCATGCGTTAGAGGATTAACCGGTTCCTCTAATTCTCGTTAAATTAAGTTTTACGGGGAAACCTAACTAACCACCTCGTTTACTAAATATCCGGGTTATCCATTAACCTAACCTCGTTTACTAAATTAAGTTTTTCTCTTAAACCTCGGCTCTGATAACAACTTGTAAGGCCCCTAAACCGGGCACCCAATAGTTGGATCTCATTACTAGGAAAACTCATTAAAACACTTAACATTCATTTAAACATACAGCGGAAGACTTTCTGAAAATAGTATTATCTTTTAAACTCATTAACGTTCGTAACATTACCTTACGAATGCATACGCACCAACCCGAGTAGCACCACTCCCAAGCCAAGATACCTCGTCTAGCAGACTCACCTGTAAAATAATCTAACGTACATACAAAGTCAGCTATGCTGGGTGAGTTCTAAAAGTTTAATTTGAACAAATGCAAACACGTCTCATTTAATACTTATATCCACTCAAGACCCACCGGTCTTTATAAAACAGTTTTGTCATTTATTAATAGATAGATAACAGATGTTATCTTACAATGTTCCAAAGGATCCACCACCCCAGACTCACCCAACCATTGTACCCAGTAAGTCTCTCCGACATGGATCGAACTTTCCACTCTGATAACTCAAAGTTTACCACACTTATTAACACACTGGTTATCTCAACCACCCTCTAGACACCGGCTTAACCAGCCCTAACTAAGACTCTCACAAACCAACTGACACAACAGTTGTAACACAATGTCCTCATCCTGACACAACGGTCAATCTAACTCTACACACCACATTAATATCATCTACTCACCACATCAATATCACTGCATACACAATTATTATAACTCATCACTTGCATACAATTTAACACGTATATATGCACACAAACACATACCTTATCACTTCATCCTCGTCAGGGTTATCCTTGTTGGGATACTCTTCATAAGCTCAGCTGCACCCTTGTCACTAAAAATAGCGACACACTTGTCATCTACGATGACTACCCAGCCACCCATACGGTGGCTATATCATCTACCATACGATGACTACCAGAGCACACGTACAATGATGACCCCGAAGGACTCCGTCCTCCACACCACTGTTGACCCAACACATGGACAACAATGCAAGACATAAAGCAACACATATAACATATAACACTACCTGGACATGTACTACTAGTCACCACCCTTTCACGGATCCCTTACGTGTGTAAACCAACACATACTTTAGACGTATCCTTTTTAACGTCTAGACACATTACCTAACTCTTTCCGAATAATTAATTATACGACACACAAACACCATACTGAGTTCTAACTCGTATATACTATGCACACCCCATACACCCATGCAAGCACGATACCCGCCGTGTCACGAGGACAACGACACAATACAAACAACATCAAACACATGACGTTTAACAGCATACTAGAATTTACTTGACTCGTTAATGAACCACGAATGGTTCCCCTGCTAACTCTCCTTATATAACCATCACACGTTTAACTAAGTTCCCGACTCATCCCGACTAACTCATAAGATGACATACACAGGTGATCACCACTCTTGTTCACCCACCCTAAGGACCCCATAACGACCCTTAGCTTCATTATTACATATGATCTCTTGAAACACTTCAAGTTTAACTCATAACTCGTAATACGTTCGTTTAGTAAAACATGTGTGTATGTACGATAGCCCTAAAACAGTAAAACGTTTAAATAGGGTATTAGAAACTCACAGGTTACGAATACCCAAGTCCTGCTCTTAAATCGTCCTCTAGCTCGAAGCCCGAACCTGTTAATGCATGATTCCATGGCTAGACACGTTCAAATCTTACGTTGCATGACTTATAACCATATAATTAGATCTCAATTCTCAATCTCCTTCGCTCGTCATTCTTTTCTACGAACCCTAGCCTTACGAGTACGCGCATTAATATACACCCGACTCGTTCAAAGCTAGTGTACTTGCACCCAAGATTCCATGCATGCACGTATAGCCATGAAGACCCATGCCGGGAAACCCTAGTCAGTCCACACCCCTCTTCCTGTCGTTCACCGTCGTGTGGTTCACCTATGTTGAGCACAGTTAACCGGTAACCACCACATACTACCACCGTAGTCAGGCTATCCACATCCTCACTGTCGTGTCACCACCACCGTGGTTAGGTACTCCCAAGTCATTTTCGTTGGTTTTCCTCCTACCGCCGCAGCGTGCCCCCGCGGCTGCCGCTGCCACAGCAGCCCGGTTCCTCCTTTTCGTCCGATTCCAACGCCGGATACCTCATCATCGTCCTCCTTGGTTTGCCACCGTGGGACACCCTCGTAGTCGTTGAAGCAGTCGTAAGCCGCCGCCCTCCTGCTCTCTCTCTGTCTTTGGCTGCCGATCAACATCAAGCTCCATCTTGATGCCTTTACTGTCCCTTTACCACAACCGGTCACCACAACCGTAACCCTAGACAAAAATCCATGCAAACGAATGATAACAAGGTGAATGAGCATAAAAATATGATTACCTTTACGTGTAACGGAGTTCTCATGCTCGATACCACCATTGCCGTTATTCCGTCTGATCCTCCTTATCACCGGCCTCCCCTTGCGGCCTCTCCGTACTGCCGTCACACACCTAGGGTCCGAATGGCCCTAGGGTTTAAGTTTAAATGGTTTATAAACCACTAAAACTTAGAACCGGTTTCTCTAATTCTCGTTAAATTAAGTTTTATGTGAAAACCTAACTAACCACCTCGTTTACTAAATATCCGGGTTATCCATTAACCTAACCCGTTATCATATGGATTTCCGGGATGTTACACTTGGCAATAGCTATATCAGATTTGATTAGTTCTTTGTGTGATTTTTGGTTTACTTTCTTTCTTTCTTAGTTGAGTCTTTATTGTTTGCTTGTCTTATCTGCTACCTGTGATTCTAATTTAGGATTGACTCTTTTTGTGTTTTGAGTCCTTTTTTCTTTTGTTTTGTGTCTTTCAGTATATGCAATGTACTTGTTCTCAAGGATCACCACTGTATTCAGCTTACGAAGATCCCGAACGAGAGCTGCACGAGCGCACCAGTTGTAACATTTCTGATTTTAGTATTCCTATTTCAATTCAATGTAATGCAATTTCAAGTTCTATACTCGTGCGATGTCTCATTATTTTCTCGCCGTAAATTAAATGCAATGATTCTATACAAATTCGCAAGTCTTACTCGGTTAAATACATTTAGACGCTATACAAGAAATTATTTTATTCAAACTTATCAAATCTGAAAAGTCAAGGACTAAAATTGAAAAATGTCAACAAACCCTAGTCTAGCACGGTCGTGCTTCGTCCTCGCACGGTCGCGCCAGGTGCTTTGGCACGGTCGCGCGACCTGCTTTGGAACGATCGCGCCCGGTGCCTAGGCACGGTCGCGCCTGCGTAACAGTCGAAATGTAAATGTGATTTAAAAACGCTCAATCATTCGAAATTCAACTCCGATTACGTTTCTTCTTCCATTAACGTGAGTTATACCATTCTCAATTATTCAACGCCTCAGTTTCATACCATCAATCTCGAATTTTCTCTCAAACAATTCAAGCAAAACTCGAATCCTATTCTGAGACGCAAATTGCCCCGATCAAGAAAGGATTACGCATCTCCCGGATCTCTCCAAGACTCTGGACTCTCTGGCCTAGCCGGAATTGCAGCCGAAGTCGCCGGAAGCCGTTTTCTCCGTCGCTGGAACTCCCTTCTACCGATCGTTACCAATTCCTCCCTGTTTTAGGTACGTATACTCTCCATCTCATTCGTTTCAGTATCATCATCAAAAGCCCCCTATTAATCTGGGCTTTCATTACAGAAATCGTTCGAATCAGAATGGTTATTTTAAATAAAAAGGATTTAATCGATTCCACTCTTAAACACGATGTTCTTGCAATTAATTTATATGATTAGACTCGTAATATCTCTTTAATCGAAAGCCCTATCAATTCCATCGTTATAAATACAAGAAATTGTCAATTCGTGTCTGACTTGGAATAGACACGGTCGCGCTAATCATCCAGCGCGGCCGTGCCTCCTATAGCGCGGTCGTACCGACTATCAGTGCGGTCGTGTCCTCCTGTCCAGACCTTGTCATGCCCTCTGGGCTAGTCTCTGTTGTGTCTAAAGATCATAGACACGATCGTGCCTGGTCAAGGCACGGTCGTGCCTGTTGTCTGGTCTAGATTGTGCTTCTGTTGGTCAACCCGGTCGCGCCCCGACTAGCGCGGTCGCGCCCGTGGCTTGAGCACGATCGTGCCCTTCCGAGGCACGGTCGTGTGAGACTCAGATTATTTTAACAGAATTATAATTTTTATATTTAATCAGGAAATGTTTCAGATTTTATAAAAATATGTGTTCTGTATTTAAAAATGGATTAAAAGTTTAATATTGGCATAAATATAATTTATTGAAAAGTTTATAAAAATTAAATTTATATTTATTTAAATGATGTTTTAAATAATTAAGTTACAAAATTTATAAATAATGATTAGTTATTTAATTTACATTTTAAATTAAAACCATTTATTTATTTATACTTAATTACAATTAATATTTACATTATTTCATAAACTATAATTATATATTTATTTATTTATTCAATTCAAACCTAATCAAATTATTTCAAACATATTTTACTTCAAACTCTATATACTTTATACAAATCAATAGTTTTATACACAAATTCAACTTCCATTTTAGACTTAAACTTTGTACATCTATTTGATTCTATACACCTTACTCTTAGGTTAAAGTGTGCATTCCAAGGATCATATTTGCTATCTATATTTCCTTGTTAGCTTCACTTCCATACCAAGTGAGTTTTACATAGCCCCTTTACTGTTTTATATTTTTGGGGTGAAACATGAACATTATATTCAATTATTTGCACAAACTACACAATACCAATCCCTTTTACATTCATGTGTGCAATTTGAACTTTATGTTTGAGTACTAGGTGTGTTAACTACTTTGTATGCAATTACATGTACAATCATTAACTATACAAGCCGACGGTTAACAATGATAGATCTATTGAGTCTGACAAACCCACCCAAGTGGAGGTGATTGATACCGACAACACAATTTGCATACTAGTTACTAAGGTTTGATTGTACTTGATTACACAATAGCAGCTCCCCATAAATGCCTTATTTTTCATGTCTTGTAAAGGATTTGTTTACAACTATATGCTATCTATATACAACTGTGTTATACTCACCAACTTTTTAGTTGACTTTATTTTATTCATGTTTCAGGCCCTAATATGTGAGAATGATTCAAGACGTGCTCAATATAGGATTTGGACTTAGCAATATTAAATCAAGAAGTTTATGAGTTGTTTTATTTTCTTGTTTGGATTTGGTTTGTACTTGGATTATTTGTAATGGAAATTTGACTTTAATATATTTCAATTTAGTCAACCTTGTGCTACGAACAGTCTTACATGTCCCGCCCCGATGATTCCGCCATCGGTCGGGGTGTGACAGATTGGTATCAGAGCCTTGGTTATAGGGATTTAGGTTATTAGACATCTTGACCTAGACTATAACTTTAGGACACCCACTTATACTATGCTTCATGATTTTGTGCTATGCGTTACATGCTATGTGTTACATGCTTACCATGATAAATTGTTTATTATATTTGGTACCTTACTTGTTAGAAATTCATGACTTATTAGGATCTTCTTAAATAATACCTTTCCTATATCCTAAAATCCCATGATGTTTCTACCTTCTTTTCTATCTTTATTCTTTCTAAGCATGTGAAAAAAAAAATAAAAAAAAAAATAATTCTTGAAGCAAAAATCTTTAAAATTTTTTTATTTTCTTCGTTAAGGTTTTTAAACTTGTTAAATTATTTGAGGACACGTGCAATCTGGAAGGGTGACACCTGTATTTTGGGTTTTCTGTCTAGGAAAGCATTTCGCATAAATCCCAATCAACCGAGGGACCCGTATGCTTTCCTGGGAATTCCCGAGATGAGTGTTTACCTATAGGCTAAAGCATGTCTCCTTGAAAATTATATAAGTTTAAATTAACCTTAATGTGCCTTAGTATTCAAGTGATTTTATCACTTTTGAGTACAATCCAAACTATGAATATCTATCTTTTATTTGGTTTTCTCATTCTATTAAATCCTAGCAATTCTCATAAGTTCTTACAATCTTTCTTGTCTTGTGAAAATCTGTAGAATGCCTCCTCGTCGTGCTCCCGCAACCAACGCCAACTCCGACATTGCTACTATTCTTACCCAATTGGTGACACAACTCACCCAAGTCAATGGTGCCACAAATGGCAATGGTGGAAATGGAAGCAATAGTGGTAATAATGGTGGTAATGGTGGAAATGGTGGAAACAATCCATCTCAATGCACCTTCAAGCACTTCAATTCTTGCAATCCCCTAAAGTTTTATGGAACCGAAGGAGCTACTGGACTCCTTCAATGGTTTGAAAGTATTGAGAATACCTTTCTCAATAGTGACTGTCCCGACAACCTCCGTGTTCGTCATGCTACTAGTGTCCTTCAAAAGCGGGCACTTACATGGTGGAATGGGGAGAAAAGGAATAGGGGTATTGATGTAGCTATGGCTTTACCTTGGGATGAGGTCAAAAGGCTTATGACCGAGGAATTCTGTCCTCGAAATGAAGTGAAGAAGTTGGAAGCTGAATTTTGGGATCTTGCCCAAGATAGTGGGGAAAACTTAGCATATACAACTCGGTTCCATGAGTTGAGTCTTCTTGTGCCCCACATGGTCACTTCTTTAGCCCGTTGTATCGAAAAGTATATTGGTGGGCTACCAAGACAAATTCAAGATACTGTCTTAGGTAGAAATCCTGCTACTTTGGAGGATGCCATCTGCCTGTCTGCTACCCTAACTGATAATCATGTTAAAGCTGGAACTCTTACCAAAAAGGGTTCTAAGAAAGTTGCTGAAAACGTAACCCCTCCTGCCCACAACAAAGAAGCCACAACTGAACCCTCTCGCAATAACAAAAAGAGGAAAGTTAGAAACTTTGCTGTGGTTACTCCTGCGGTGCCCGTTAATCAAGTTGCACCCGTAGTTCAAGCACCGGCTAAAAAGCCATATGTTGGGATTTATCCTCTTTGTGCCACCTGTAATTTTCATCATCCTCAAAATATCCCATGTCGCCTTTGCACTCATTGTGGGATATATGGTCACACTATCAATATTTGTAGGGCCAAACCTTTTGAGGGTCAAGTCAATCCACCGAACCAACCCAACCCGCGAGTGGCTAATCAAGGTGCTCCCGCCATTGCTAATAGGCGTGCTTGCTATGAGTGTGGTGACCCGAACCATTTTCGTAATCTATGTCCAAGACTTGCAAATGCTAGACAAGGTGGAGCTCGTGGGCGTGCGTTCAACATAAACGCCAACGAAGCCCAAGCCAACAACGACGTGGTTAATGGTACGTTCCTTGTTAATAGTCAATATGCCTCCATTTTGTTCGATACCGATGCCGATAAAAGTTTTATGTCACTAAATTTTGAGCCTTTACTTGCAAAGACACGATCTCAATTAGAGAAAACCTTCACCGTTGAAAGAGCAAATGGTGACTCCCTTACAATTGAGTCTATTATCTATGATTGCTCTTTAGAACTTAATGATCATGCATTCCCAATTAACCTTGTTCCAATGCCACTAGGAAGCTTTGATATTATCATAGGTATGGATTGGCTATCAAATCATCATGCCGAAGTCATTTGCTTTGAAAAGTGTATTCGAATTCCGCTACCATCGGGAGAAACCTTAAGGGTTTTTGGTGAAAAGCCTTGCAAGGGTCTTAAGTTGATGTCTTGTACTACCACTCAAAAGTACTTACGAAAGAAGTACATCGCCTTCCTAGCTCATATTGTTCAAAAAGATGTCAAGGAGAAGAGTATCCAAGACATTCCTATCATTAGGGACTTTCCCGAAGTGTTTCCTAAAGATTTATCCGGTCTTCCTCCCGTTCGTCAAGTCGAGTTCCGCATTGATCTTATACCTGGAGCTAACCCCGTTGCTAGAGCTCCTTATCTTCTTGCACCTTCCGAAATGCAAGAGCTCGTAAGTCAACTTCAAGAACTCTCCGATAAAGGTTTCATTCGCCCAAGTCATTCACCGTGGGGTGCACCCGTCTTATTTGTTAAAAAGAAGGATGGATCATTCCGTATGTGTATTGACTACCGCGAACTCAATAAGCTTACTATCAAGAATCGTTATCCTTTGCCTAGAATCGATGATCTCTTTGATCAACTTCAAGGTTCTACTTGCTTCTCGAAGATTGATCTTCGATCTGGTTATCATCAGCTCCGTGTTCAAGAAGATGACATTCTTAAGACTGCTTTTTGAACAAGGTATGGTCATTACGAGTTCATGGTTATGCCTTTCGGGTTAACCAATGCACCCGCAGTTTTCATAGATCTCATGAACCGTGTGTGCAAACCGTACCTTGATAAATTCGTGATCGTTTTCATTGACGATATCTTAATCTATTCCAAGACTAAAGCCGACCATGAAGAACACCTTAGATTGGTTTTGGACCTTTTAAAGAAAGAACAACTATATGCCAAGTTCTCCAAATGTGAATTTTGGTTAAAAGAAGTTCAATTTCTTGGTCACATCGTCAACGACAAAGGTATTCATGTTGATCCTGCTAAGATCGAAACGGTTAAGAATTGGAATTCCCCGAAGACTCCTACCGAAGTTCGTTCATTTCTTGGTCTTGTGGGTTATTATCGTCGTTTCAACTCAAACTTCTCAAAGATTGCTGTCCCTCTTACCGCTTTGACCCATAAGGGTAAAACTTATGAGTGGGGACCGAAACAAGAAGAAGCTTTCCAAACTCTTAAGCATAAATTGTGCAATGCTCCCATTTTGACTCTCCCTGATGGAAATGATGATTTAGTTGTCTATTGTGATGCTTCTAACCAAGGTCTTGGTTGTGTCCTCATGCAACGAGGAAAAGTAATCGCTTATGCATCAAGACAACTCAAAATTCATGAAAAGAATTATACGACGCACGATCTCGAGTTGGGTGCGGTCGTATTCGCGTTAAGGATTTGGAGACATTACCTATATGGCACGAAATGTGTGGTATTCACCGACCATAAAAGTCTTCAACATATCTTCAACCAAAAAGAGCTCAATATGAGGCAACGACGTTGGGTCGAACTCCTTAACGACTACGACTGCGAGATTCGTTACCATCCCGGCAAAGCGAATGTTGTAGCCGATGCCTTGAGTCGAAAGGACCATGTTATGCTTCATTGTGCCCGTATTCAAACCGATATTCAAACCCGTATCTTAGAAGCTCAACACGTCTCGGTAACCGAGGGTAACATGTATGAAGAAATGTCGTGTGGTGTTGAACTTCTTCTTGAATCAAAACCCAATGGCTTACTATATTACTTGAACCGTATTTGGGTTCCCGATCGCGACGATCTCCGTGCATTTCTCATGAACGAGGCTCATAAGACTCGTTATTCTATTCATCCTGGTGCGGATAAAATGTACCAAGATCTTCGCCAGCTTTATTGGTGGCCCGGTATGAAGAAAGACATTGCTCTTTATGTGGCCAAATGCTTAACTTGCTCCAAAGTCAAAGCCGAACATCAACGTCCTTCTAGTTTACTCGAACAACCAGAAATTCCTGTGTGGAAATGGGAGAATTTAGCTATGGATTTCATTACCAAGCTCCCTCGCACCTCGAGTGGTTATGATAGCATTTGGGTGATCATTGATCGACTCACCAAATCTGCCCACTTCTTACCTATCCGTGAAGACTTCAAAGTGGAGAAATTAGCCCGAATTTACATTGATGAAATCGTGAGCCGTCATGGTGTTCCCTTGAACATAATATCCGATAGAGACGCTCGGTTCACTTCTCGATTTTGGCAATCTCTCTAAAAGGCTATTGGTACTCGATTGGATTTGAGCACGGCTTACCATCCGCAAACTGATGGTCAAACCGAGCGAACAATCCAAACTCTTGAAGACATGCTTAGAGCTTGTGTAATCGATTTTGGTGGCAATTGGGATTCACATTTATCCCTTATTGAGTTTTCTTACAACAATCGCTACCACACAAGTATCAACATGGCTCCATTCGAAGCTCTCTATGGTCGCAAGTGTCGTTCTCCTATCTGTTGGAGTGAGATTGGTGAAGCACAAATCACCGGTCCCGAGTTAATTCAAGAAACATCCAACAAGATTATTCAAATCCGTGACAATATTCGAGTAGCGAGGAGTCGGCAAAAGAGTTATGCAGACAAACGTCGAAAACCCTTGGAATTCCAAGTCGGTGATCTTGTTCTTCTTAAGGTGTCACCTTGGAAGGGTGTGGTCCGTTTTGGAAAGAAAGGCAAGTTAGCACCTCGTTATGTTGGTCCATTCAAAATCCTTGAAAGGATTGGGAAAGTGGCTTACAAGCTCGAGTTACCTCCATCTCTTAGCAATGTGCATCCTACATTTCATATATCTAATCTGAAGAAGTGTCTCGCCGATGAAAATCTCCATATACCGCTCGACGACGTGCGCATTGATGAAACGATGCACTTCGTTGAGAAACCGGTAGAAATTATGGATCGTGAAGTCAAGCAGCTCAAACGAAGTCGCATTCCTATCGTTAAAGTTCGTTGGGAATCTAAGCGTGGTCCTGAGTTCACTTGGGAACGAGAAGACCAAATGAAGCTCAAGTACCCTCATCTTTTTACTAATAATGTTGTTTCCTCTAGCTAAATTTCGGGACGAAATTCTCTCAACATGGGGAGACTGTAACATTTCTGATTTTAGTATTCCTATTTCAATTCAATGTAATGCAATTTCAAGTTCTATACTCGTGCGATGTCTCATTATTTTCTCGCCGTAAATTAAATGCAATGATTCTATACAAATTCGCAAGTCTTACTCGGCTAAATACATTTAGACGCTATACAAGAAATTATTTTATTCAAACTTATCAAATCTGAAAAGTCAAGGACTAAAATTGAAAAATGTCAACAAACCCTAGTCTAGCACGGTCGTGCTTCGTCCTAGCACGGTCGCGCCAGGTGCTTTGGCACGGTCGCGCGACCTGCTTTGGAACGATCGCGCCCGGTGCCTAGGCACGGTCGCGCCTGCCTAACAGTCGAAACGTAAATGTGATTTCAAAACGCTCAATCATTTGAAATTCAAATCCGATTACGTTTCTTCTTCCATTAACGTGAGTTATACCATTCTCAATTATTCAACGCCTCAGTTTCATACCATCAATCTCGAATTCTCTCTCAAACAATTCAAGCAAAACTCGAATCCTATTCTGAGACGCAAATTGCCCCGATCAAGAAAGGATTACGCATCTCCCGGATCTCTCCAAGACTCTGGACTCTCTGGCCTAGCCGGAATTGCAGCCGAAGTCGCCGGAAGCCGTTTTCTCCGTCGCTGGAACTCCCTTCTACCGATCGTTACCAATTCCTCCCTGTTTTAGGTAAGTATACTCTCCATCTCATTCGTTTCAGTATCATCATCAAAAGCCCCCTATTAATCTGGGCTTTCATTACAGAAATCGTTCGAATCAGAATGGTTATTTTAAATAAAAAGGATTTAATCGATTCCACTCTTAAACACGATGTTCATGCAATTAATTTATATGATTAGACTCGTAATATCTCTTTAATCTAAATCCCTATCAATTCCATCGTTATAAAAACAAGAAATTGTCAATTCGTGTTTGACTTGGAATAGACACGGTCGCGCTAATCATCTAGCGCGGCCGTGCCGACTATCAGCGCGGTCGTGTCCTCCTGTCCAGACCTTGTCATGCCCTCTGGGCTAGTCTCTGTTGTGTCTAAAGATCATAGACACGATCGTGCCTGGTCAAGGCACGGTCGTGCCTATTATCTGGTCTAGATTGTACTTCTGTTGGTCAACCCGGTCGCGCCCCGACTAGCACGGTCGCGCCCGTGGCTTGAGCACGATCGTGCCCTTCCGAGGCACGGTCGTGTGAGACTCAGATTATTTTAACAGAATTATAATTTTTATATTTAATCAGTAAATGTTTCAGATTTTATAAAAATATGTGTTCTGTATGTAAAAATGGATTAAAAGTTTAATATTGGCATAAATATAATTTATTGAAAAGTTTATAAAAATTAAATTTATATTTATTTAAATGATGTTTTAAATAATTAAGTTACAAAATTTATAAATAATGATTAGTTATTTAATTTACATTTTAAATCAAAACCATTTATTTATTTATACTTAATTACAATTAATATTTACATTATTTCATAAACTATAATTATATATTTATTTATTTATTCAATTCAAACCTAATCAAATTATTTCAAACATATTTTACTTCAAACTCTATATACTTTATACAAATCAATAGTTTTATACACAAATTCAACTTCCATTTTAGACTTAAACTTTGTACATCTATTTGATTCTATACACCTTACTCTTAGGTTAAAGTGTGCATTCCAAGGATCATATTTGCTATCTATATTTCCTTGTTAGCTTCCCTTTGATACCAAGTGTGTTTTACATAGCCCCTTTTACTCTGTTTTATATTTTTGGGGTGAAACATGAACATTATATTCAATTATTTGCACAAACTACACAATACCAATCCCTTTTACATTCATGTGTGCAATTTGAGCTTTATGTTTGAGTACTAGGTGTGTTAACTACTTTGTATGCAATTACATGTGCAACCATTAACTATACAAGCCGACGGTTAACAATGATAGATCTATTGAGTCTGACAAACCCACCCAAGTGGAGGTGATTGATACCGACAACACAATTTGCATACTAGTTACTAAGGTTTGATTGTACTTGATTACACAATAGCAGCTCCCCATAAATGCCTTATTTTTCATGTCTTGTAAAGGATTTGTTTACAACTATATGCTATCTATATACAACTGTGTTATACTCACCAACTTTTTAGTTGACTTTATTTTATTCATGTTTCAGGCCCTAATATGTGAGAATGATTCAAGACGTGCTCAATATAGGATTTGGACTTAGCAATATTAAATCAAGAAGTTTATGAGTTGTTTTATTTTCTTGTTTGGATTTGGTTTGTACTTGGATTATTTGTAATGGAAATTTGACTTTAATATATTTCAATTTAGTCAACCTTGTGCTATGAACAGTCTTACATGTCCCGCCCTGATGATTTCGCCATCGGTCGGGGTGTGACACCAGTGTCTTCCGGGAGCGTCAAAAAACATTGTGTAAGAACCAGGTACGTGATACTAGCCCTATCCCTTTTCCTAAAATAGGGGACGCTGACCCACAAGCGAGATGTACCGTACACTAGAGAGCCATTGATGGGGTTACTGGGGCGAGATCTTCGATCACATGTCATAAGTACCATAACTCATTCTACTCAATTTCATGGCCTCGAGGATGAGGATGCACCAGGACATTTGTCCCGCTTCGTGTGAATCTATGATACCTTCAATATCACTGGTGTGTCTCTGGATGCAATCTACTTGCGTCTCTTTCCATTCTCACTCTTTGGGCGTGCTGCCACTTGGCTAGATACCCTCCCCCATAACTCTATCACCACTTGGGAGGATCTGCAGGCCAAATTTATGAAAAAGTACTATCCACCTTCAAAGGCCGCTCGCCTAAGGGACAAGATCCATTCAATCTGCATGGACCCTGACGAGCCCTATCACATGGCCTGGGAGCGGTTCAACACCGCGTTTAGCCGATGCCCCCAGCATAGTCTTTCTGACTGGGCGATAGTGGAGAAGTTCTATAATGGCCTCACCTTCGAGAAGCAGCAAATGTTCAATACTGCTGCGGGAGGCCATATCATGGATAAGAAAGAACCTGCTGATGTGAGGGAATTTTTGAGAGCTTCGCTTTAGCCGAGCAGTAGGAGCCACGTTCTGTTAGGAATTTCATTCTTACTGCTAGGACATCCGCGAGAGGTGTTCATCATGTCAACCCTGATACTAGCGTGGTAGCTGCACTTGCAGTTATGGCCAATGAAATTGAAGAGCTCAAGCTGAGTGCTCAAAGGTGTGAGGTGTGCAGAGGAGACGACGACACCAAGGACAGCCCCGTCAGTCAGCAGGAGCAGGTTAATTTTACGGGCAACCAGAACCGAGGATTCAATAATGCGTATGTCAATTCTTATGGGTCGGGATGGAGATCTGGAAACAACCCACCCGGGTTCAATGCCTGCCCTAATTAGCGAGCCAGAGGAGATGCAGGTTCGAGTGGGGGAAGTAGTGTCAACACTAAGAGAATAAAGGAAATGCTAGAGACACAGACCCAAATGCTTGCTCACCTAGTGGTGAAGGATAAGGAGACTCAGCAGAGACTGGATGCTCATGATACCCTACTAAAGAATTAGCAATCTACATTCCAGGATCTGCAGCACCCGATGGGAGACATCGCTAAAACTCTGAGGGATAGACAGGGAGGTCCGTCTTCGGGTCCCAATGCATCAGTGATGGCCATGACGACCAGGATTCAGAGAGTAGAAGAGAGGGAGAAACCACCAGTTGAAAAAGATGAGGAACCGGTGGACGAAGAGATAGTGGTTGAGAAGCCTCCCGAGAAGGCTGAAAAGAAGAATGAGGGGGTGATGAAGACCGCCAAAATTGACCTAATCCGTGCTCCTTACCCAGCCCGTTTGCTACCGCATAAATATGCTAGGGAATACGACAACTTTCTTAACATGTTCAAATAGCTTAAGGTCAATCTTCTGTTCATAGAGGTCCTCTAGCGTATGCCCAAATATGCTAAGTTCTTGAAAGATTTGCTTTCAAACAAAAAGAAGCTGGAAGAGGTCTCAAAAGTCTCACTGAGTGAGCGTTGTTCTACAGTGGTACATAACAAACTGCCAGAGAAACAAGCAGATCCGGGTCACTTCACGATCCCGTGTCTACTCGGCGGTTTGCCCATGAACCACGCGTTGGCTGACCTAGGTGCTAGTATCAAGCTGATGCCGTATTCTATATGCAAGGAGCTAGACCTAGGTGAACCGAAGCCGACACGGATGAGCATATCCTTGGCTGACCGTTCTGTCAAGTATCCACGGTGCATAGTGGAGAACCTTTTAGTGAAAGTAGACAAATTCGTCTTCCCCGTGTATTTAGTCATTATGGACATGGATGTGGATGATAGAGTCCCACTCATCCTAGGGTGCCCGTTTCTGCGCACCGCCAAGGCATTGATCCTGTGTCTACTCGACGGTTTGCCCGTGGACCACATGGATGTGTTTGACGGGAAGCTCACACTTCATATGGAGGATGAGTCTGTTACTTTTGATGCTATGAAACTTGTGAAGGGGCGTGCTGAGCAGAGCAATGCAGTCTGCATGATTGATGCCTTCATAGATGATCATAGGGACTCTGATCCAGAGGAAATAAAAGTTGGTGAACTCGGCCCTGAGTTAGGAGAGCTATCTGATTAGGCGTTGGAGTTAGAAGATTTGTTGGATGCACCCGATGATTATGGTGATGAGGTGCCTGATGATCTGCTAGAGATGATGACAGAATTAGATGCAATCATAGGCAAAACCCCAAGTGTGGGGATGATAGAGAAGGTAGAGGATCCTGAATATCCGGAAGAGAGCTTAGAGGTTATATCTGTGGAAACACCCAATCCTATGTCCTTGTCCATTCCTACTATTCATTCTGGGGGGTAGAAACCGAGTCACCTCGTAAATCTTTGCCGCCCCGTAAGAAACTCCGAGAGTTGAGTGATGTTTGTGAATTAAGGATAATGCAAACCCCTAGTGTGGGGACGTTTAGGGGTAAGAAACAACTAGGGTACTTGAACCAGGTTATCTTTAGACCCGGTATGTTTAGTTTTGGTGGAAAGACCTAATTGATAGACGTAATGGAGGTTCAGAGGTTGGTATTTGTCTGTTGATGATGTTGAAAGCTGGGATACTGCGTAGAATTGTTGAAGCATGTTTTGGTGCTAGGCACTCTGGATCATGATCAAGCTTTTGTTATTTATCTTTCAGTCTTGTCTTTGTATGTATTTTTATTTGTCCTTGTTGTTATCGAGTTGTAATGTCTAAACTTGTATTTGTAAACGTTTATATCTTTTGGTTGTGTACTAAACAAATACGCATGGAGGTTGTTCTTGCGTATTTGTCAAGTATAGAAGAGGCATGCGTACTTAGGCAAGTACGCATGAGGGATGTGCATGCGTACTTACAAGTACGCATGACCCTGGTTCTATAAATAACTTGGTTTGTTTCACTTTTCAGAAGAGATGTAACCCATAGACAAGTACACACGAGTTAATTCTGTAACAGTCCAGAAGTCATTCACTTGTGTCTGTACTTGTGTTGAAACACCTCGTTATAATAGAACATGTATTTATAGTACGAGCTTGTGTTGTTTGTCATGTTTACATTTGTCGTTGTACCTTGTTCCACCTAGTCATGGGAATTCCGCACCTGGTGACTAGGCTACATACTCACACAATCACAATCTAACACATCCACCCGGAGGGACCTACAAGTGGTATCAGAGCTTTTGGTCTTGTTTTCGAGTGTTGTGAGCATGTTAGGAACACTTTCTGACAAAATGTTGTTCTGATTACATATGCATCTGTGATTCTCAGAGTCATGTTCCATACACTTATTCATATTAGAGAATCCCTACATCCATCCTTGTGTTGTTGCTGTTTGGATGATCCATTCATCAAAATCTTGTTAGAATCAAGAATCTGATTCATTAGTTATACCACATTGACCATACACAACAACCAGTTCAGATAACTATTTGATCAGACAAGTGGATACACTTGTTCAAAAAGTAACCCTTCATACTGATAGATACATACTTACCTTCCTGCGTACTTACCTTTCGGCGTACTTACCTTCCTGCATACTTACCTTTCTACGTACTTACCTTTTCTGCATACTTTTCCTCTCTTGCGTACTTGTGTGTACTGAAGACAAAAACTGTGTGTGTAGTTGTTCGTGCGCACTTGTAAGTACGCAAGACTAGTTTTATGCATACGTACTTGATAAGTATGAAAGACCAAAGTTGTGTGAATTTTTGAAGTCTTGCACAATGGCAAACCTCCAGAACCTCAGTAGTATGCTAAATTATGACAACGAAATAGGTACTCCACAGAAACCACCAAAACTGTTGAACATAAATGACTATTCCAACTGGAAAGCACGTTTTGAAGAATACGTTTCATACTCAAATTCAAACATGTGGATACCTATTTTAGAAGGGTATGAACATCCGACAGATGAATTTCTTAGTGAAAACCAACCTAAACCTATTTCTAGGCTTGATATACAAGAAAAGAAAGCTTATGATTTAGAAAAGAAGGCACATGGTTCCTTAACCATGGCATTGACACATGACTTGTTTCATAGCTTTAGAGGTTATGATTTGTCAAAAGATCTATGGATAGCTCTATAGAAAAGGTTCAAGGGAAACAATGATGTTAAAAAGAGTAAGAGGGAACTATTGAGAAAACAGTATAAATGTTTTAGATATTTGGAAAATGAGTCCATTGATGAACTCATCTCCAGATTCTATCATCTTAAGACTGAACTTAAGTCTTATGAGCTGAAACATCCCGATGATGAACTTATTGAAAAATTTCTTGATGCATTACCATCAAAGTTTGACATGTACACAACCCTACTTAGAGAAAACCCTAAGTTTTATGAGATGACCATTGATGAAGCAATTGGCAAAGTTCAGGCACATGACATGAACTTAAGAAAGAAAGAAACCACTAGCAGACCGCTAGTTCAAGAACTGTCAATGTACTTTGGAACTTCTTCCGTAGCAAAATCCGCTTGCTCTAGAATTGCTTTATTCTCAGGGAATCCTACTTAGGAGGAAGAAAATTCTAATAGTTGTGGTAGTCATACATTTTTTTCTGCTTCAGGATTAAGTTCATTTCATCAGCAGTCATCAAAGAACATTTCGTCTGGTAATCAAAGTGCGATTGCCAAAATTGCAGAAGATAATGTTGCACTATGTTCTTCCTGCATGCTTGCCTATGAGAACTTCATAGGTGGAAAACTTATTGATCCCGAAACTATTGAAGAAGATTTTAATCAAGTGGATTCAGATGACATGGAAGACATGGACATACAATGGAATATGGCCATGATCCTGAGAAGGGAGAAATGTTTCTTGAATAGAACCGGTAGAAAGTTTATCGGTGGGCATTCAAATGTGAAAGTTGGGTTTCACAAATCAAAGGAAAAATGCTACAAATGTCTGAATTTTGGCCATTTTGCTAGAGAATGACAAAAAGATAAAGCACCTGCCTCAAGGTTCACTCGGCCAAGTCCAATTAGCAATCAGAATTTCAACAACTAGAACTTCAACAACAACCGCAGTCAAAATCAGGGAGCATCATCCAATGCACTGGTAGCTCAACAAGATGACAACTATGACTGGGGAGTTCATTTGGAAGACGACATTGTCTCACAAACACATATAGGGTTGATGGAAGAAATTATTGAAATAATGAAAGCCGGAGAAAGGGAAGCAGCTGCTACTGATCAACAGGAATCTACATTTGCACTAATGGCAATCGGGGAGGCATCCAGTTCATCAAATGAGGTAGATTCTATTTCTTTTATTGTTGTTTCTTGTACTAACTGTTTAAACTTAAAAACGAAAATAATAGAATTCATCATCAACTCGAACCTCTGCGTAGAGCAGCTCTAAGCTACAAGGAAAATGAAAAACGTTTTAACGATTCTATTGAAAATCTTTGAAAAGATAAACAAGATTTTTCAATTAAAATCAGCAAACAAAAATTTCATTTAGACGTTTCCTACAGAGAATTAGAGAAAAAGAATGTCGAAATAGGAAAACTACAGAATGAGATTCTAAAGTTAAGTGGCAAAATTGAAAAATTGAAAAATTCTCGTTTGTGGTAGAACATTACAAGTCTGTCGTACGACACGTGAATGGCAAAGGCTTAGGTACTAATGTCATTCCTCCACCTATTAACGGGAAATTTTTCAATGGGCCAGTCGACATT
This sequence comes from Smallanthus sonchifolius, assembly GCA_023525975.1. Classification (NCBI taxonomy): domain Eukaryota; kingdom Viridiplantae; phylum Streptophyta; class Magnoliopsida; order Asterales; family Asteraceae; genus Smallanthus; species Smallanthus sonchifolius. Next base: position 74,287,622 of record CM042023.1, on the reverse strand, counting down.
GATCTTTCCTTTTTGGATGAGTCTTTTGGTAAGGCCAATTCATCATCTGATGAAGACTTTTATTCTGATGAATGTTCCGAGGACAACAAAGTCGAAGGTGTTGTCTCAGAGGAATTGTTTGATTAACTTAAAATGAACAAAAACATTGTTAGTAACCGTGACAATTGTATTTTAACAGAGCCTGACTTGATTGAATCAAATGATAAATTAAAAATGATGCTTTATGAAGGTTTCAAAACCAAAAAGCAAACTAAGAAAGAAACATTTGCTAACAAATTGGGAAAGAATTTTCAAGAAAACATTGATAAACATTATACCCCCCAAGAATCAATCAACATCAGGTCAAGCACAACCCCCGATTCATCAAACCAGTCCTAATACTCATCAGAATAAACTATCAACATCCAAAAGCAATGAGATTTACAAAAGAAATTTTAAAGAAAGAAAGAATTGTTTTCATTGTGGTACATTCGGTCACATTCTTGTGAATTGTCCATATAAGAATCAGGAGAACACAGCTGGCTGTCCCACAATAGGCTGTATCCCTGAAGAATCCATCAGTAAAAAAATTCAAAAATCAACTTCCAAAACTACCAACCAAGCATATGGTTAAGCCAAGAAATGTGGCTGCACCATCTGATGTAAAATGGAACAAGAAACCTGATGTTCCTTGTGTATCTATTCTTGGTAGTACACAACCTAGTAAGAAGCATGTGGTGAAACTCTCAAGACCACAGAGAAGGAGACGGAATAAGAGATTAAGGAAACTTGAACAACTAGCTAGTTGTCGACCAGGTGAATCTTCTTCTAGTTCACCTGTTGTTGACAAAAGCAATGTTCAAAGAAAACAAATTTGGAAAAAGAAACTCGATATTTCTCAAATCTCTAATTCTGACTCTCCAAAAGAGTCACCCATTTTTTACCGTCATGACTGCGAGCTAATAGAAGTCGTTTATTTTGAGAAAAAGGACGACCCAAGACCACAATGGCTTGGGTCTCCAAATCTAACTAATTTCAGTTGACTTGTGCAAGGACATCCAAAGGGAACTATAACAAACCGTTGGTATGTTGATAGTGGATGCTCCCGGCACATGACAGGCAACATGGCCCTTCTTTAAGAAGTTAAATCATTCAGAGGCGGCTATGTGGCCTTTGCAGGAGAAAAATGAGGAAGTATAACTTGTCAAGGCGTGGTTTCTAATGGTTGTATCAGTTTCGACAAAGTCAACTATTGCGAGCAGCTGAAGCATAACCTGTTGGGTGTTTCTCAAATGTGCGACAAAGAGTACTCGGTTATGTTTGATAAGTCTGAATGCTTGGTTCTCAAGCCTGGTTTCATGGTTCCTGAAGAGTGCATTTTGATGCGTGCACCAAGAACGAACGACACTTATCAGATTGATATGAGTGTGGCAACAACCACCTCATCAGTTGTTACCTGTTTACTTACCAAAGCAACAAAAATATACTCAATCTTATGGCATAGTGTGGCACCCCCAGTTTATTTACTTAATAAATTAATAAAGGTTGCAACGATTGGTTCATTACACAATTGCGGAAGCTGTAATAGTGATTTCTAAGACTTGATTACATATACAATTACTAAAACTAAGTAATACAATGATCTAAGTTCTTCTAGATCAATGATAGACTTGAGACTTGATACTATATGCCCTTCCAGTTACTAGGAATTAATCCAGCATAGCTAGCCTATTCCAACCGCACCATGGCTTAGAGTTACCTGAGAAACATACTTGAAATTGTCAACACAAAGGTTGGTGAGTTCACAGAGTTTGTTATTTCAGTGTAATTAGTCTTCCCCGAAAACATATACATGACTTTACTGTCATAAAAATAAGTAGTTTCCCCTGAAAACAAATACATGACTTAACCGTCATAAAAATAAGTAGTTTTTCCTGAAAACATATACATGACTTAACCGTTATAAAAATAAGTAGTTTTCCCTGAAAACATATACATGACTTAACCGTCATAAGTAGTGTTAAATGAGTAACCAATGCATTGAACCATGGGTACTTAACCGACCCATTAAACCCTTTATAAATACCCAATGCATTGAACAACCAATGCATTAAACTTTTAGTAAATAATCAATGCATTAAACCATGAATGAACGACCGACAGACCCCATTTGTAAACTAGCTAGGAATACAAATAATAATATGTTAATACATGAAACTATAACCAAACCTTGACAAGTGAATGCCCCTCCCTCACTATACCACGAGAATAAGACGATATGCGGTCATTTGGCCATATAGACCCTTGGTTAGCACGACTAACCATGACCGGGGGCGTCACCCCCAATAGTACTATCCACATAATCATAGGCTAAGACCGTAGCTAATGGTTACAAAATGAATGTTAATGTTGTTCAGGGGATTTTAAGCGCTATATTGTTCCTCACGTAAACATACAGTCTGGTCTTTGTTCTTTCATTATATGAAAACCGTTACAAATATGTTTTCCTCCCCAAAACATTTCAAAAACCAGAAAAAGGGGACAGTGAAACTCACAAAGAGTTAAACCAGAATGTTCATGTTTTCAAACATAACAAGTAAGTATGTTTCTCCCCCGATATTTACAAAACAATAGAAAGGTAAAAGGGGGCCGTGAACTCACCTTGTGTCCGATGAAATCCTAGCAAATATCAGTGTGATAATAGTTCCTGACTATCCATATCCGCTAGACAAAGCTAGGTGAAAAATCCCAGGTAGAAGGTGATAGAGGCTCGTCTTGCTATGAAAACCGATCCCTAAATTTCGCGATCTCCCTTGAATCTCCAAATCTCTAGCTAAGCCTTTATGTAATTTGTTCTTGGATTTTAAAAGGTTATGTGTGTGTGTAGTATGAACCGTATATATATATATAAATATATATATATATATATATATATGTATATATATATATATATATATATGGCAAAGGGAGAGATTGAGTGTCTTAGTAATCAACGAAATTACTAGTGAATGATAGACAAGACCTTTGCTTGTGATTATACTTGAATGAACAAGGTCTTGTATGACATAATATATGGGATGTGATGGATTTGGTGGTGGAAAGTGGGTGGGTCCCACTTTTCGGCTGAGATTGGGCATAGGGTGGGGGGTTGGTCTTGTCACCTCAAGTGTCATATTCTATGTATTAGTTGATTGGTTTTTAGGTGGTGTGAAACCGGTAGGTGAACCCGTAATATAACACCCGATGTAGGACTTTTTATGATCGGTTGTCCAAGGATTTTACCAACTAGAAGGCTTGGATTACACTGAAGTATATGCTCAAGTTGCTAGACTTGAAGTCATCCAACTATTTTTGGCATATGCCTCCTTTGTTGGCTTCAAAGTCTTTCAACTAGATGTGAAGAGTGCTTTCCTGTACGAAAAAGTTCATGAAGAAGTCTATGTCACTCAACCACCAGGTTTTGAAGACCCGCTTAATCCTCATAAAGTATACAAGCTCGACAAAGCACTTTATGGTCTTCATCAAGCACCAAGGGCGTGGTATGAAACTATTGCAAAGCATTTACTAAAACTATTTCAAAGCATTTACTGTCCAATGGTTTTGACCGAGGGCAAATTGACTCGACTCCCTTCATACGGAAAGCAGGAGGTGATATTCTACTAGTGTAAGTATATGTCGATGACATCATCTTCGGGTCTACAAATGAAGAGATGTGTAAGGAATTTGAGCAGGTGATGAAGTCCAAGTTTGAGATGAGCAACGTCAGTGAATTGTCATTCTTTTTAGGTCTGCAAGTCAGTCAATGGGAGAATGGTATTTGTCTACATCAAACTAAGTATGTGCAGGACATTTTCTCAAAATACAAAATGAATGATTGTACAACTTATGGCACACCTATCCCAGTCAATCATGGTCTACATCCAGCTTCAAGACATGTGGATTGTAAATTGTACCATGGGATTATCGGATCTCTTATGTATCTCACAGCTTCAAGACCTGATATAATGTTTTCAGTCTGCTTGTGCTCGTGGTTTCAGTCACAACCAAAGGAATCTCATTTGATCGATGTAAAAAGGATATTCAGGACATTTTCTTAAACTGTTTATAAATTATCATTTAATTTGAATTGTCAATAGGCTAGAAGCATTAATTAAATCATTAGTAGTGTGAAAATTTAAATATATCTACTGCAACTGTGATTTGAACCCATGTTATGATGTGTGTGTGTGTAAAATAGAAATTAAAAGATCATTATCAGAAATAGAATGTAAGATTTTGACTAGTATTATCTTTTGAGACTAGTTTCGGGTTATGTCTTTAGCACAATTTTTCGGTTCACTTCACTGCCCATACTCACAAGTATGCAATATGAAGTTGTGCCAAGATATGTTTTGACAACAACCGTCAAGCATATACTACCCCCTTGGATCACATCTGTTCCATTGAAGACATCCAGATAATAGTTGGATCCCATTACCTGAATTTTTAGATTCCATATCTATTTGCCTGAATCATTACAAAATATTCACTAAAGATAAACCACACGAACCAAGACAAATGAATCACTCGATTCTGAATCTTATGATTCTTGATAATTCTTATGGATTCTGCTTGATCTTTCTTTGCTAAACGATGTAACTTCAACCTGGAGATTCAGATAATCCTTGAGAAAATCTTAGATGTTTTGTGATAATGCATTTACTTTCTGTTTGCATGACCATGGGGTACACATTGCAGAACTTTAACTCGTACCTTAACTCATATGAAATTGATCCAAGAATGCCTATAGTTTCAACTCTTATAATATTGACAATTTTAATTAACATGATGTGTATTTCAAATTGATTCTAAGTAAGTATGTCATGATATGATCCCAATTTCTTTGAAATTTATCTTGTATCATTTTTGCTACATGTTTTAGCCTGATATGATCCTCTGCTCATGACTTGATCAAAAAGACGTTCATTGTAAGTATTCAATTATTCTGAATTCAGTTCATTCCCGTTGAAAGAGAACAAAAACATTTTCGGTGTGTTTTAGCTTAAATTTTACAAACGACAAAAAGATTTTTTGCATTCCCTTAGAAAAACCAAAAAAAAATTCATAGCTTCCGAAAACAACTTTGTTACAAACAGCAGGTGAACATATCTATCATGTACGTCTCAAAATACTTCATAAAGAAGAAATTTGAGTTAAAGTTTGAGGAAGTGATAAGTCATGCGTACTTAAGCAAGTGTGCATAGCTTAAGCCATGCGTACTTATAAATACGCATGGGGGTAACCATGCGCAGTTAGATAAGTTAGCATTTACTCCTCATTCAAACATTCATCTTCTACACTACGATGAATTCTTCATAGACTGCCTAGGTCATATGATGAATTCTTTTTAAAGACTTAGTTTTTATCAGTTTTTGGATCTATTGATAGTTTAATGATTCTGTAATAATCATGTTAATAATTATGATGAATATTCATGTTCAAATCTGATGTATGACTAATTATAGTTCCGTATGCTATTTGTGATTGTCTTTCAGTTTGAATAGCGTATCTAGATCATAGACTGTGTGTTTGCAATTGTTTGATGGTTTGCTAGACGTAGTATCCCATAAGAGCGGTGATGGAGAGTGTATTAGATCTGAGTGTTCATCTTATTTCGATACTCAAAAGCTGAGGGTTAATCGGTTAGTCTTCGTTATTAGGATTCTGAGTGTGAATTGTCTGAGAGGAGGTTCCTTTAGGTTTCTAATGGTTGTAGCTAGTCCGTGTCATAATATGTTAATCTGAGATTACCCCATACATCTTTGATGTATTGTGGACAGTGAGACCGATAGGTGATCTGTCTGTTGGGTACATTATCATTGTTGGAGAGACTGAAAGGTAATCTAACTATCTAGTGAGCGTTTTACATCTTTAGAGTTTCCTTGTTGGTGACACCCTAAGAGTTATTAGGGATCCACTAGGTTGTCTAGAACTGTTATTCTTAGATACCCAGATCCATCTGATGTTGTCCAGACGGTCTATTAAAATAATAACAAAACTTAACCTAGACTCCTAAGTAATAAAAGGAGTACCATCAACTAAACCGCACTAACAGGCAAGTGTACCTATCGAGTGTAGCACAACTTAATGGTAAACTGAGTTATCGAATCCTAGAGACACTACGAATTACAAAACTAGACTCTGACTCGGACTAAACATTGAATGGTAATATCAAGATAACAACTATGACACGAATAGAAACAATCACTAGACACCTAATACCGGCTTCCTCTCAGACAACTGACACTCGGATTCCTAATGACGAGGACCAAACGACTAATTCTCACTTCTCGGGTATTAAACTAGGATACACATTCAATTCTAATCAGCAATCAAAGATAACTCCTATGGCTACAAGGTCTAGCAAACCACCCTAATCACAAACCCTAAGATCTATGACCAAGATACGCTAATCAAACTGGTAGACAACCACAATCAATGCAAGGAATTGAAATCAAACACAAGACCAGATCTACTACACTAACGAATTAACTAAGAATGCAATAAACTAAGGTCGACTCAACTAACCAGATAAAGGACAAAGGTAATATCAAGAATGGGAAGAATATCACCTAGGTCAGAATCCTACTTGCAAAGCACAACTTCTATCAGTTATGGAAACTATAATGGATCTGGGTTTCTAAGGAAACAACTCTAGACAGCCTAGTGGATCCCTAATCACTCTCAGGGTGTCACCAACTAAGGAACCTAAAGATGTACTAACTCACCAGATTGTTGGATCACTTCTCAGGTATTTACAAGATAAAGATCCAATCTTGTAAACCTAATACGTAAAACTACAAACTCGGGATCCAAAGATTCAAGCTTTAGCCTTCAATTGGCTTCCAATCTCCCAAAATCGCCTCTGGTCTCTCTCTAGATGGATAAAAATCGAACTCCTCTCATAATGAGATTCAAAATCTATTTAATTTGGAAAATTAGGGTTTTGCGGAAATTCGCTCTCTCGCGTACCGAGAAAGAAATGATTAGAATTCCTCGCGTACCGTGAGGAACAAAATAGCCGCGACCTCATCTGGCTTTCCTCGCGTACCGCGAGAATTGTTCTTCTGGTCTTCGTGTACCGCGAGAGACTGAAATTTCAACTTTTCTTCTCTTTTGATCTTCCGACTTCACTCTCATGCACGGTTTCTTCATGATTTGACTTGTATTCCATACGAGCACCTACAAAATACAATAGACTCAAATGTACATTAAAACGACTCAAAACAAAGATAAAACTAACTAAAAAACGCACGAGTACAACGGGAATAAAGATGTGTGCTTTGCACTACATCAAACATCCCCACACTTAACATTTTTTCATCCTCGAAAAAACTGCAAATGGAATCATAACTCAGATCTACTTAGTAAACATCAATTACCAATTAGCAAAATATACTCACGCGTTAAAAAGCAATAATCAGTATTTCTGTCCGATTAAACCCAAACACCAACTTTTAAGCCCCGTAAGGTGTTCTAATATTACATTACCAAGCATATCAATCAATCTATGGGACTCACACTCAACAGTTATAGCTCTAACTAATCCCGTCTCACGGTTATATCTAGTCACGGATCAAACCATATAAATGTACCCTACCACGTTAAACTAAAATTTACAGGCTTTTAAAAATTAGATGAAATCAATGATTGAATATGAGCATTAATAAGAAAATTAAACTTCATGTAGAGGCGTTTCAACGAAGTCACTATCCCGGAAGGTAACACATATACTAAGTCATATCAATGAAACACCTAAGAATCAACCAAGTGATGTTTCAATCAAGCTTGAACCCGACTTGTGACACGTATGCGAAACTTAGATTTCAGTTAAATAAGCTCAAGAATTTTGGATTTATGGATGCGGGCGCCACCGAAACTCGGATTTATTCTCATAAAAAGAGAGTGGTGTGCCAAGAAATTTAAAAAACCTCTAAATTTTAACTTAACGTGGTACCTGTCACCCTATTTTGACAGTTTCAGTATTACCATTACCCTAAGATAAATACCCACAAGATATCAAGATTTAATTCAATTAATTCTTAAACAACGCAAACAAGATATTTAACCTTTACTAGCTAGCTGGGTCTACCAAAACATCACTAATTAAACATGTTTCTATTATTTAACCATTTAAACTCAACAAGCAGATCTAGTTGTACTATCATTTTCCAAGTATATGCACTTATTACCAAGGACATTTTTTAAAATTTTTCTTTTTTTATTTTTTCTAATTTTTTAATTTTTATAAACAAGCAAACTAGACTTAACTAGACACTCACATCCCCACACTTGAAAGACACAACTATAAAATAAAAATGCAAAAATAAAACAGAAACATGAAGCGACTTAGCTCGTAATGTAGATGCAAACAAATGTGTAGCTTCCTTCATCCTTATGTTCAACTTCATTCTTCCTCGTGTGCACCGTATAGCATTTCGGTCGTGGTTGCACATCAGTTGTCGGGTTGCCTTTACAACTGGATATAAGTGATAATCAACCCCGCCCGAATGAAGATTGAGTACGAGCGGAATGATAAAACCTGCAAAATAAACCTCACCACAAACCCGCAACATTAAACCGACTCAAATAAAATAAAAATAAAATAAAAACTCGAATGACTCAAACTAACTCACTAAAAACTTAAAGACTCAAGATAGATGGATATGCAGAGACATGTACTCGATGTGTGGCAAACACATAGACATGAATGCCAGAGCAAGGTCGGTCATCGGTCATGAACGGTTTCAAGTTTCCATGGTAATGGTGGCCAGTGAATATGGATGATGTGACTGGATGATGGACGGTGGTGGAAAACTTTGGGAAACAAGGGATTAAGGGTGAGCTCAGAAGAACCCCGCGTACCACGAAAAACAAATGGCCACTCCTCGCGTACCGTGAAGAGGTGGCATTTGAGCTGGAATTTTTGTTTGGCCTTCGCGTATCGCGAAGGAAACCCCAACATACTTCGCGTACCGCGAGGGACTGTTGTTCACAAAAAGTTAAGAAAGATTTTAATCATTTAAAATTTTGTTTTTCCCAAAATCCCTAAAAACATATTCCAATGATAAAACCAATGTCAAACATACCTGGGATTTTGTTCCCAATGATTTCCTTTGCTAAATCAAGCATGAATCCCTGCAAAACATAACACAACCAAAACACACACCGAAAAACATAGAAAAAGACACGGACTCCAACCAAGTAATGCAAACAAACTCTACATCCCGGGCACTTGCACAGGACTCAAGCAGGCCTATCAGGAGGCTTCTCCTTGATCCTAACTGGTACCGCCTTCATCCTTTGTGGTCTACCGGTCCTCCACATCAGTAGCAAGCAACTACTTCTCTCAAACATCAAACTCATATTACATGTAGCACTTGAATCCTTCCACCACATCTTAAACCTACCCGGTCCAAGCTAATATGTCTCAAATAACCAAGTAGCTTATCACTCGTAAACCTCCCCACACTTGGGGGTTGCAGCAACTTAAAATCAGATAACTCTATGACGGTACGGGCTTTATTACGAGGCGACCTAGACCTAGGGTAGTCAGAACTAGGGGTCGGCTCAACAGCTCTTCCCTCAGAAAAAAAAATGGTGATAAGTAACGGTTCAGGAATAAGATTTTCTATAAATGGGACGTCTAAACCTTCACCAGCTTCATCGGGGTCCTCAACAATCTTCATCACTGGTGCGTCACAAACTATCTGCTCCACTTGTGCTAATATTTCACTCAGACTGTAATCATCAATGTCAGCACTTAGGAACGAGGACCCTAGCAACTTCCTCTTAAACTCCTCTAACCAATCTGGAGGCTCCTCTATCATTCCTCTATCCAAATCATCCTCTCCTGGATTAGAGTCCCGATGTGCGTCCATGAAGGTATCAAGCATGCACACGGAGTTGCTATGCTCGCCAACATCCTTCACGAACTGTGTAGCATCAAAAATGATCGACTCACCCCCACACGAAGTGTGAGCTTCCCGTCAAAGACTTCAATCAATGCATTGGCGGTCCACCTCTATGTCTAAGATTACAAAGTCCACGGGAAACAAATTTTCCTACTTTAACCAGAAGATTTTCCACAATTCCCCGTGGATACTTGACTGAACGGTCAGCCAAGGATATGCTCATGCGTATAGGTTGCGGTTCACATAAGTCTAGCTGCTTATAGATAGAATATGGCATCAAATTGATGCTAGTACCTAGGTCGGCCAACGCGTGGTGCAAGGGAAAACTGCCTAGGAGACATGGAATCGTGAAACGACCCGAATCTCCCAATATCTTCAAAAGTTTGTTCTGCACCACAACAGAACATTGCTCACTAAGTGAGACTTTACAGCCCTCATCTAGTTTCTTCTTGTTGGAAAGCAGATCTTTAAAGAACTTGCCATATTTTGGCATGCGCTAAAGGGTCTCTATGAAAGGAAGATTGACCTTGAGTTGTTTGAACATATCAAGGAAAGTATCGTATTCCCTAGCATGTTTATATGGCAGCAAACGCGCTGGATAGGGAACACGACTCAAGTCAATCTTGGAGGACTTTATCTCCACCCCCTTCTTCTTCTCCTCTGCCCTCTAGGCAGGCTTTTCTACTACAATGTCTTCATCGACCGGCTCTTCTTTGTCTACCACCGATGGGCTCTCCCTTTCTTAGGCCATCTTAGCATTGAATGCAGCAAATCGAGCTCTCCAATCTACCTTCTTCACTTCCTCTACTGAAGGTATGCCATAGTCAATGGAGTGGGAGTCATCCTCTACAACCTCTTTCTTCTCGACACTCCATACTGACACGACCATCACTAAAGTATTGGAGCTTGAAGATGGACCTCCCTGTCGATCTTTCAAGCTCTAAGCGATGTCTCCTACCGTGCGTTGCAGATCCTGGAATGCCGACTTCTGATTCTTCAATAGAGTGTCATGGCTATCTAGTCATTGCCGAGCATCCCTATCATTTTGTCGAGCAGGCGTGCCACACGTCCATAGCGGACCGTGTGGGTCTACCGTGGTGGTCCACCATCGACCACGAGTCCGACATGCTGACGCATGCCCTACACGTGTCCTGACACTTGTCGTTTGTAGAGTGTCCCTAGGGACTTGCGTAGCGGACCCTTAGCATTGGTATCGTCGGTCCGTCAGCCATGTTTTCCTCGTAGCGAACTGTTAGCTAGGCAGCTAGCGGTCCACCACCCCTTTGGTGGCCTAGTTCCTGGTGATTGTAGTGAACCATTAACCTCTAGGTAGCGGTCTGCTACCCTCTAAAAGTCAGAATTCTTATTTTATTTTTCTGCTCTCAGGTTTCCAATAATTCCTGTGAACACTTACAATTATTCCGCGCAATATTGAGACCGTATTTTGGCAGGTGTTACATCATCCCCAACTTTATCAAAATCTCATCCTCGAGATTATCATTCGAATAAGTGTGGGTATTTCTTTTTCATTTCCGATTCCAGATCCAAGTGTACTCATGTCCACGTCTAGAATTCCATTTTACTTTGACTATCACAAGTCTTTTCCGTTTCAATTTCTTTTGCTGCCGGTCCTCAATTTGCAACGGCTGTTCCATAAACTTAAACCTTTCATTCACTACTACTTCTTGTAGTGTCATAGCTAAAGTTTCATTTGCTAAACACTTACGCAGGTTGGAGACATGGAATACATCGTGTACTCCATTCATCTCACTTAGCAATTCTAACCGGTATGATGCTGGTCTGATTCGTTCCGAGAACTTAAATGGTCCAATGAACCTAGGGCTTAACTTTCCTTTTCTTTCCGAATCGCACCACAACTTTCCAAGGTGATACCTTAAGTAGGACGTTGTCTCCAATGTTAAATTCTAATGGCTTTCGCCTTTTATCGACGTAACTTTTCTGGCGATCACGAGCCATTTTCAATATTTTCCTAATTTGCAATATCTTATTAGTGGTTTCTTGGACTATCTCAGGTCCAGAAAATCGGTTCTCTCCTATTTCTGCCCAACACGCAGGAGTTCTACATTTTCTACCATACAAGGCTTTGAATGGTGCAACTTGTATACTTGTGTGGTAGCTGTTATTATAAGAGAATTCCATCAGAGGTAAATGGTCATCCCAATTTCCTCCGAGGTCTATAACACATGCTTGGAGAAAATCCTTCAAGGTTTAAATTGTCCTTTTGCTCTGGCCATCCATTTGAGGACGATAAGCAGTGCTAAGATTTAAACGAGTTCTGATAGCTTTTTGGAAGTTCTGCCAGAATCAAGACGTGAATCGACTGTCTCTATCTGACAAAATGGATAGCGGCACTCCGTATAGGGATACTATTTCATTAACGTAAAGTTGTTCCAACTTCTTCATACTGAAAGTTTCTTTCATAGGTATGAAATGTGCAGATTTGGTTAGGGGATCAACCATAACCCATATTGTGTCATTCCCTCGACTGGTTCGGGGAAGTTTAGTGATGAAATCCATTGCAATCATCTCTTATTTCCATACCGGCAACTCTAGTTGTTGCAATAGCCCATATGGCTTTTGGTGTTCGGCTTTAACCTTTGAACAGGTCAGCCATTTGGCCACGTACTTGGCTAATTGCCTTTTCATGTTGATCCACTAATAATCTGGTTTCAGGTTCTTGTACATCTTATCACTAACAGAGTGCATGGTGTATTTGGACTTATGGGCTTCTTCAAGAATTTCTTCTCGGAGATTTCCATAGATTGGTACCCATATACGTTTGTTCATTCTAAGGATTTCGTCATTTCCTTTGATGAGTTGTTCGATCTTTCCTATCATTCCCTCCTGTTCGAGGTTTGCCTCTTTCAAGGTTGATCTTTGTGCCTCCTTGATTTGAGAGGTAAGACTGACTTGTAGGTTGAGTATTAGGGCATGTACTCGCTTTGGTTTCTCTCGTTCTTTTCTACTCAAGGCGTCGGCTACTACATTAGCCTTGCCTTCATGATAACATATCTCACGGTTATAGTCGCATAGGACTTCCATCCATCATCTTTGTCTCATGTTCAGCTCTTTCTGGCTGAAGATGTACCTTAGACTCTTTTTATCTGTGAAGACTGTGAATTTGACTCCATAGAGGTAGTGTCCCCATAATTTTAGCGCGAAGATTATAGCACCTAACTCTAGGTCATGAGTCGTGTAGTTCTTCTCGTGAGTCTTAATTTGACGTGATGCATAAGCTATGACTTGGTTTCCTTGCATCAATACACACCCTAGACCAATGTGTGATGCATCGTAGAAAACCACAAAACCTTCGTTGCCTTCGGGCAGCGATAGAATTGGTGTTTGTGTTAGTTTCAGCCTTAGCGTTTTAAATGCTTCGTCTTGTTTCAGACCCCATTCAAATTTGATTGCGTTGCAGGTCAAAGCAGTCAAATGAACAGTGATTCTTGAGAAGTCTTTAATAAACCTTTGGTAATATCCCGCCAAACCGAGAAAACTTCTCACTTCGGTTGACGTTTTCGGGATTTCTCCGAAAGATATAGCCTCAATCTTAGCTAGATCTACTTGAATTCCTTTCTCATTTATAATGTGACCGAGAAATTGTATCTTTGATAACCAAAATTCACATTTCAAGAATTTGGCGTAAAGTTTCTCGTTTGTCAATAGATCAAGTATTGTCTTTAGATTGTCAACATGATCTTCCTCTTGGAGTAAATAAGTATATCGTCTATGAATACGATTACGAATTTATCCAATTAAGGTTTGCCGATCTGATTCATCATGTCCATAAATGCTACAGGAGCATTCGTAAGTCCGAACGGCATAACCGTGAACTCAAAATGATTGTATCTAGTTCTTAACGCAGTTTTAGATATGTGACACAGTATTTCAGGACAAAAGCCATATTCATATTTGCACGTTCATATATCATATTTCCTGGAATATTATCTTTGACATGGTATTGTCAGGAGTCTAGCAAAGGAACACGTGCCACATTTTAGTAATTTAAGAGTTACTCGGTCAAAAACATTTATAACCCGTAATGTACGGTCATTGGTGACTAAATCTTTAAAGATTGACACAAAAATGTTTGTTCACATGGTTTTAATCTATTTTCTATGTGTGAACATGTACAAAGTAGTTAAAATATTAACTATGTCGGGATTCATTAGCAGATTATTAAAGCTATTCAAACTACACAAAATGTAGGACGTCTTAATAATTAAAAATATTGAAGCGGGTATTAATTTCTGTTAGTATACCACGTCTAAATGAATCGCATATTCATGATGACTTTGCTTACACTTCACTCAGGTGTCATAATGTTCATGATTATCATCAAGAGTACAAGCAACCTCAAAGATCACATCACCATCATTATATTTTTGCTTATACTCCACTCCAACGTCAAGTCGTAATGATGATGACTTGTTGAGACCTACACTCAACCCTCGTTTCATCTAATATTTATATATATAAATATATATAGGTATATAGATATATAAAGTTTAAATCATTAAAGTTACTACACCGAATACTAGATCACGGGATCACCTACCGGGTTTACACCACCCTAAACCTACCTAACTAATAATTGTAATGCAACTAGTGAATGGAACAATCTCGACCGAACCTTGTGGGGCACCCACATTCACCACCAAATCTTTCATGCTTCATTCTTATGGCATAATGCCCATACCCATTCAAGTGAAAATCAAACCAAAGGTCATGTTCATCTTACACCACCATGATTGTAATGATGTTGATTACTAGAGCACTCCATCTCCATTTTTCTCTACATATATCGACACAAACACACACACATTCATTTTGCAACTTTCAAATCCAAGAACAAACTCTCCTTAGAAGTGCTAGCTAGGAGCTTGGAGATTCAAGGAGTCTTGGAGGTTTAGGAGTTGGTGTGCTAGCAAATCAAGCCCCTATCACTTTCTAATCGTTGTTCTTCTCCTAGCTTTGTTAAGCGGTATGAAACCGACACAAATCTCTACTCCCATCTTCATTTTCTTATCAAAGATTTTATTAAGTTTAAAAACTAAAGTTTGATATATATATATATATATATATGCCAAAATTGTGTATGTATATATACTCTTGTTGTTTTGAACATATAATGATGAGTGTGGAGAGTAATCTTAAGTATGGTTAACACTTGATAAAAAAACTCGAACATGAATGCATACATGTAGAAATCATGACTTATATATATATATATATATATATATATATATATTTAAATGTGAGTGTTTAAAGTTTATTAACTTGGAAATTGTTAAAGTGCATGTATGCATGTATAAGAACCGAAATATATATATATATATATATATATATATATATATATATATATATATATATATATATATATATATATATATATATATATATATATGTGTGTGTGTGTGTATGCATATAGAGTTGTTGTCAACTAGGAGTGGTTATATATATACATATGGAAGTAAGAAATATGTATATATGAACGTGGTTATAATCATTAACTTGGAATAAGTTATGAAAGGGCTAAATATTCATACATATGTTTATAACTTGTTAATAGTTAATAACAGGACATGAGGAGCAAATATGATACATGTGGTCGAAATATGAAAAGTGTTTATATGCATGTTTATGGAAAAGAGTTATGAAAAAGTCCATGTTATTTGGTGAAATATATGATTATGTGATGAATAAATTCTAGTAGTGTAACATCCCCGAAATTCTAGAACTAAGTGAATCGGTTATTAGTTGAACCAAGCCTCTTTCAAATAGCATGGGCTATGTGGCTTTCACGTAAAGCTCAGATTACCGAACTTTGAGGACCCGATTAGTCGTTATCTTTGACAGTTTGGATAAGAAAAGCATTAGATGGATATTGAAGGACCCAGATTGAAACTTGAAGTGGTATTTAAACCACCTAAGCAGCAAACCCAAGGCCATTTGGCTAGGTTGTGCTCGACGGCAAGGAGAAAAGAAAGCGGGAGACGTCGCGATCGGAGGAGGCCGGAAGACGGTGGTTTCATGGTGGTTCTGCATTGGTTTCAAGGTAGAACTTCGCGTCACGTCAAGGTATTCCTCATTTAAATCTCCATATGAATATTGTTAGTGTTTGTTCGTGTGTTTTGTATGAAACCCGATTAGGGTTTGGGGTCGGGTTTCTGACAGGCGCCAAGGACGAAGTAGGGAGGGAGGCCGATTACTGTGGTGATTCACGGAGAAGGAGGTGGAGGCCGGTCTAGGCTGTTTCACGGGAATTTGAAAGGGACGATGACAAAGTTAGTTTGGTGTGTGTTGCCGACAACGGTGGTTGTTCCAGTGACTGTAGGGTGCGACGAAAGTCGTGGAGGAGGTTGTGGTGGCGTGATGCCGGTGTTGGCTATGGTTGTACGACAGCAGAGACGGTGACCTCAGGAGTAACCGGGGACGGTGGAATCGGCTAAGGTGAACACGACGATAGTGAGGGATGGTGGAGGTGGTTGGTGGGGAGTCGAGGTATGGCTAGGGTTCTACCCGGCTAGGGCCTTGCTCTCTACGAAGAAGATGAGGATAACGACTGTAGAGGAAGGAACTGGTATGACACTGGTTAGGGGTACTATGTTGCATGATAAGCACGACAAGGGTGCATGGCGGGGGACACGAGTTGGTGTCACTCAGTGGTGATGGTTCACGGCAATGGACGGGGAAGAGAATGGGGATGGGCAACACACGATTAGGTTGTTGCATGTGTTGCATGTGCATGCACGTGCATGGATGGGAACCCGGTTTAAGTTTAGGACTTCTAACGGGTCGAGGACGTTCCGGTTTGAAGGAGGCATGAGTGGTTTCCTGATTGTGTGGTCATATGTTTGACAGGTTCGGGGTATGAGCAAGCACGCGTGGTGCAGAGCTAGGATTTGGACGCGGAATAACCGGTGAGTTTCTAATCCCCTCTTTTAAACGTTTTGTTGTTCTGGGGCTATCGTACATACTCACGTGTTTTACTAAGCGAACGTATTACAAGTTATGGTTTAAACTTGAAGTGTTCTATGAAATCGTTATGTAATAATGAAGCTAAGGGTTGTTGTGGGGTTCTTAAGGTGGGTGAACAAGAGTTGGGATGATCTGTGTATGTCATCTTATGAGTTAGTCGGGATAAGTTGGGAATTTAGTTATGTTAGGACATAGAATGTATGACAAAAGCTTTGTAATAGTTTAGGTCTTATTGTCTTTATGTTTTTATGTAATGGTATAGATTTTGTCTAAGTGATAGAACAAGTTATGCTAGAGGCGAACTTGTTAAGTTCGCCTAGCCTATTAGAGGCGAACTTGTTAAGTTCACCTAGTCTCATGTGAGGCGCACTTGTTAAGTTCGCCTAAGCATCTTAGAGGCGAACTTGTTAAGTTCACCTGTTGTAGAGTTTGTGTTTATAAATAGGAGTTAACAGAATGTGTTCTGTAACAGAGAAGAAATAGAGATTAATCGACCAAGTGTATTCTGTAAACTCTGTGTTTGGAATATAAAGAGAAGTTTATTTACCTGTTGTTTCTATTGTCAATTCGTATACATACGTTAACACGGTAGGATTCCGCACTCTGTGTTATCGAGACGTCCTGTCACGAGATTGATCTGAGATGAGTCATGTGGACCTACAAGTGGTATCAGAGCTTTTGCTATTGATTTGTGTTTGATTCTTAGTGATTAGAGACAATTTTGTGTACAATTTGACAAGAAATTTATCATTTTTAGAAGTTTTTGTATCCATGGAGTTTTCAAGTTCTTGAAGTTGATTTTACTACTGAATTCATGGATTTGTGGTGGTTTTTGGTGAAATTAATCCGATAGAAGTGTTCTAATTCATAAAATACTAATCATACGGTTTAATTTCTTCAAATTCCTTCTATTCTGTGAGAAATGATGATTTTATGTGATGTTTGTTCATGTTTGGGTTGAAGTTCTCGCTGAGTTTGTTACAGCTGAAGTAAGCGAGCTTACTGATATTTGTTGCAGGCGAACTTAGCAAGCGAACTTATCAAGTTCACTTCTCTCAGTTTAAGTGAACTTATTCAGTAGGCGAACTTACCGGGTTTTCTTGTTTTAGGCGAACTTATCAAGTTCGCTTGTTTGGATTTGAAGCGAACTTATTGTCTTCGCATGAGGGGAGTACTTGTTCAACACTTGAAATATTTTTTTTCTGAAAATGGAAAATATGGTGCAAGTGACTAACATGTTAAATTACGATAACGAGATTGGTACATCTCAGAAACCACCCAAATTGTTAAGTCTTGCAGATTATTCTAACTGCAAAGGTCGGTTTGATCAGTTCGTGTCTTTTACTGATGCAAGTTTATGGATTCCAATCTTGGAAGGCTATACACATCCGACATATACTTGGATGGGAAAGGATGATGTTCCTAAATCGGTATCTACGATAATCACAGAAGAAAAATTATTGTTTGATAGGGAAAAGAAGGCAATGGCTAGTATCTCAATGTCTCTTCCTAAAGAAATTTATCATAGCTTTAAACAATTCAAGACTTCTCAAAAAATGTGGGAAGCGTTACAAAAGCGGTGTGAAGGTAGTTTGGATGTTAAGAAAAGCAGAAAAGAATCACTGAATAAGCAGTTCTTAGTATTCAAGCACTTTCAAAATTAATCTTTAGATGATATTGCAAACGAGATTCTATCATTTGCTGAGTGAGTTGTCAAGTGCTTCAGTGGTTTATGAGATTGAAGAGATAAATGATAAGTTTTTGGAGGCATTACCATCTAAATTTGATGTGTATACAGTTTTGATAAAAGAGAATGTCAAGTATAAAACTATGTCTCTTGAAGAGGTTCTTGACAAGATTCAATCACATGATTTGAATATGAAGAAGAAGGAAACCAATATGGAGCATATTCAAGATCCTTCAATGTATTTTGCTAAGTCTTCTGGCAAAACTGGTGCAAGGGTTGCATTCTTTTCTGGTGATACTCAAGATGTTTCTAATGATCATTGTTCTGGGTTCCAAGTCATTCCGGTTTCTCCTCAAATACCGCTTCTTCATCATCTGGAACACATAATATGAATCACAGAGTTGCTGATGATTATTTAGCGATGTTTTCTTCCTTTATGGATTCTTATGAAAATTTTATTGGAGGAAAGATTCATGATCCAGATGTTATTGAAGAGGATTTCAGACAAATTGATCCTGTTGATCTGGAAGAGATGAACATTCAATGGAACATGGCTATGCTGATGAGACAAGCAAAGGATTTTTTTGAAGAAGACTGGAAGAAAGTATATCGGTTCTAACAGTCGTTCACGTATGGGATTTGACAAACCAAAGTTCGTTGCTATAATTGTCAGGAGTATGGTCATTTTTCCAAAGAATGTGTGAAACCAAAAGTTGAATTTGATTCTCAGAAGAAGCCTAATAACTTTCAGAACAATCGTAATCAGTCACATGGCTCCTCTGGTTCGGGAAATTCTAATCATGCATTTGCATCATCTGCTTTGGTTGCTCAGAATGATGAAAATTATGACTGGGGTATTCATCTAGATGATTTGGTTGGTACAGTAAGTCAAGCTTTTGTAGCTGAGATTCATTCTGCAAAATCTGAAGAGTCAACTGGTGATGATAGCTCAAGTGATGGTGAGAGTTTACCAAGTGCTGATGAAGAGCGTGATCAAGTACAAAATGTTGAGTCTGATATTGCATCTCGTGTATCTGAAGATGATATAGTATTAACTCAAAATTCCTATGATGGTGTTGATTCTGAAAATATTCTGATTGCAAAAGTCTTCATGGCAGATATGTTAGATCCTTCAAAGGTAAAAGATTCTGTCTGTCACATTTATTGCTATAATTGCATCAGTATAAAAGATAAAATGCAAAAAGTAATGGATGATAACCCAAATTTAATTTGTGATATGAAATCGATGCATTCAGTTAATCAAAAATTAAAAGATAATGATAAATTGTGTATAGATAGAATTGAGTCTTTGAAAAGATATTCGAACTCTTTGGGATTGAAATATAAGGAACAAGCATATCATCTGGATATGGATTATGCTGAGATTGAGAAGCGAAATGAAATTGTCGCTCAGAAGAACAAAGAAATTTATGATAAAGAATCTGAAGTGATCAAATTACATAGAAAGCCGGAAAATTTTGAAAATTCATCTGTGGTATTGGATTACTTTAATGCTAATGCTGATCCTACAAAGAGGGTTACTGGAATTAGATTTGTTCCTCCACCATTCAATGCAAATTATGTGGTTGAACCAGAAATTATTCATGAAGAGGAAATTGATCCAAAGACGGTGTTGAAAGTAAATCTAGTAACTGGTGAAGATATGATCTATGATTCTGATTCTGAGGATGAAGTTTTTGATGATAAAAAGGTTGAAGACATTCCTAAGGAAGTGCAACTTGATGAACCAAAGGTAGTGAAAAATGTTACCCGTGATAGATGAATTTTAATAGAACCTGATGAGGTGAATTTGAACAACCTAAACTTTCCAAAATGTTACAATCAAGTGGTTTTGTTGCTGCTGGTCATCAGAAGAAGAATTTATCAACGGTGACTAAACAAGTTTTTGTTCAAAAGAATCCAGTCAACTGTTCAGTAAAATCTTCTGAAGCTTGTTCATCGGAAGTGTCATCAAATTCAAGAAAAACTCCTTATATCAGAAATCATCAAGATAGAAGAGTTTGTTTTCACTGTAATGAGGCTGGTCATATTCTGATTCACTGTCCTTATAAGAATCAAGGCAAATTAAAGAGTGATCCCTCACAACAACGAGTGATGACGATTCTGAAAAGACAAAATGTGGGAAAGACTACGTCTAGTGTTGTAAAGAATGTGCCTTGTCAATCATTTGCTAAATCTTCAGGATTTAAGCAACATGATAAGCATATTTCTAAACCAGTTGTTTTTCAAAATAAGTTTGAGATTCCACATGTTGGAATTCCAAAAGGTTCTCAACCCGAGGTCAAACTTTCTAGACCACAACGAAGAAGAGGTAACAGAAAATTAAAGAAATTTTTGGAAATATCTGAATCTGATAATCATAAATCTATTAATGTTTTTCCAATTAATCATATTGTGTCTTCATTGAGAAGGTCTAATTGTGAATCTTATGTTCCAAAGGTTGATGACAATGTTGATTGTGAATTGCTTGAAGTTGTTTATTTTGATCCATCTGGACGACCCAAGTCCACAATGGCTTGGGTTCCAATTTCTAACTGATTTTCTTTGTTTATGTACGGACAACCAAGGAGGAATATTAACAATACATGGTATGTGGATAGTGGTTGTTCTCGACATATGACAGGGAATATTCGTTTGCTGGAAGATGTTATTCAAATTGATGGTGGTTATGTCGCTTTTGCTGGAAATAAAGGCGGGTACATAACTGGTCAGGGTACTTTAAAGAACGATAAAGTCAAATTTGAGAAAGTGAACTATGTGGAGCAACTTGAACACAATCTGTTGAGTGTATCTCAAGTGTGTGACAAAAATTTTTCATTTCATTTCAATGATTATGAGTGTTATATCTTGAAACCAGGCTTTGTTATTCCTACTAAATGGATTCTAATGAAGGCTCCGAGGAGAAATGACACTTATGTCCTAGACATGAGTGTTGCTACTACAACGAATTCAATCCCTACATGTTTACTGTCCAAGGCATCTGAGTCAGATTCTATTTTGTGGCACAGGAAACTTGCTCAAATCAATTATCGGAAAATGAATTATCTCGTGAAGAATGACCTGGTTATTTGTGTTCCGAGTTCCTGATGACTGTATTCCTTGCAAGAAGGGGAAATAACACAAGTACAACAAATCTAAGTCAAAGAATTCAATTGTGACCCCTTTGGAGCTACTACATATGTGTTTGTTCGGACCGATTAGTATCAGGAGCATTGGCGGTAAATCTTACTGTCTGGTAGTAACAGATAATTTCTCTAGATTTTCATGGGTTAAGTTCCTTGCTTCTAAAGCCGAAACCACAGAGTTGGTACACTTCTTAATCCTGGGTTTAGAGAATTTGTGCAAACTGAAAGTCAGACGAATTAGGAGTGACAATGGCAGCGAGTTTAAAAATAGTAAGATGGGTTTATTTTGTCTTCAAAAGGGAATTCATCATGAATTCAGTGCGCCGTATGTACCTCAACAAAATGGAGTTGCTGAACGAAAGAACAGGACTTTGGTTGAAACGACACGTACGATGTTTGCAGATTCTAAGCTTCCATAACTTTTTGGGCTGAGGCTGTGAATACTGTGTGTCACGTTTTGAACAGAGTCTTGACCGTTAAGCGATACAACAAGACATGTTATGAATTGCTTAATAATAGGAAGCCGAATTTGGAATATTTACTACCTTTTGGTAATCCATGCACCCTGTTGAAAGTTAGAGATGTCTCAACCAAGTTCAGTGCTAAGGCTATTGAAGGGATCTTTCTGGGGTATGTTACAGATTCTACTACCAAGAGGGTTTATAACAAAGAGACTCGTCAGGTTAAAGAATGGTTTCATATTGACTGTTCTAATCTGTCTTTACCTCAAATGGCGATCGGACCCGACTGGGCTTTTGATTATGACAATTTATTCAAGTCTTTTCAATTACCTTCTGATATTTCTCCTGAGGAAGCTGCTATCTTATATGATTCATGTCAGGATGCACAGAATAGTGGTTTTCTATCGACTGCGGTTCCTCAATCATCTGTTCCTTCTACATCTATTCCAGATCCTAATGTTGCTTCTTGTTCGGGAACACAAGAGTCTGATAGTGAGGACGAAAATGTTATTTTCCAAGATTCTTCTGCTGATCCTTTGTTAGTTGATGAACCTTTTAATTTGACACAGGCTCAGGGGGAGATTCCTACAAATCTGGACTCGGAGATACCAATTAATCAAGATCTGTCTTATCAATCTGATATAACTCAAGTTGATGTGTTGCCGGTTCCTGAGGTTGCATCAATCAAGGAACTCAAAGCTCATCCGATTACAAATATCATTGGGAAATTGCATGATGGAGTGCAAAGAAGTACTTTTATTGACAACACTTGCTTGTATACAGGTATTAAGGATACTGGTGTTATTGATGTATACTCACATTCCTGTTTTATTTATCAGGTCAAACCAAAGAATGTCGAAATGGCATTACGAGATAACAATTGGATAGAGGCCATGCAGGAAGTACTTGCTCAGTTTGACAAACTCAAAGTTTGGAATCTTGTAGATCTTCCAAAGGGTGTGTATCCAATTGGTACAAAGTGGGTGTTTAAATGCAAGAAAGACGATCGAGGTGTTTGTGGTGAGAAATAAGGCAAGATTAGTTGTACAAGGTTTCAATCAACAAGAGGGAATTGATTACGCCGAGGTTTATGCTCTTGTTGCTAGGCTTGAAGCTATACAGTTGTTTCTTGCTTTTGCTTCATACAAAGGTTTTAAGGTGTTTCAATTAGATGTAAAAAGTGCTTTCTTATATGGTAACGTCAAGGAGAAAGTTTATGTGTGTCAGCCGCCGGGGTTTGAAGATACAATTAATCCGTCCAAAGTTTTCAAGCTTGATAAAGCTCTCTATGGTCTTCATCAAGCTTCTCGAGCGTGGTATGAAACGTTGTCTGCTCATCTTCTGGAGAATGATTTTGTTCGTGGTCATATTGATTCGACTTTATTCATAAGAAAGCAGGGGGAGAATACCTACTGGTACAGATATATGTAGACGATATTATTTTTTGCTCTACAAATGAAGGGTTATGCAAAAAGTTTGAGAGTATTATGAAAT
The DNA here is from genome assembly GCA_023525975.1 of Smallanthus sonchifolius. Lineage (NCBI taxonomy): Eukaryota > Viridiplantae > Streptophyta > Magnoliopsida > Asterales > Asteraceae > Smallanthus > Smallanthus sonchifolius. The sequence continues at coordinate 74,263,900 of CM042023.1, read as the reverse complement.
CAAAGTTTGAGATGTCAGCTATGGGAGAGTTATCATTTTACCTAGATCTTCAAGTTAATCAGAAGGAAGATGGTTTCTTTATTCATCAGTTCAAGTATGAAAAGGACATCTTGAGCCGATTCAAGATGGAGGACTGTACCCCATATGATACTCCGATTCCGGTCAACCATAAATTGAATTCTGACCCGGATGGAAAAGAAGTTGATTGCCGACTCTACCGTGCAATGATTGGATCTCTCATGTACTTAACTGCTTCAATTAGATGTAAAAAGTGCTTTCTTATATGGTAAAGTCAAGGCGGGAGTTTATGTTTGTCAGCCGCCGGGGTTTGAAGATCAAATAATCTGTCTAGAGTTTTCAAGCTTGAAAAAGCTCTCTATGGTCTTCATCAAGCTCCTTGAGCGTGGTATGAAATGTTGTCTACATGTCTTATGGATAATGATTTTGTTCGTGGCCAAATTGACTCGACTTTATTCATTAAGAAAGCAGGGGGAGAATATCTACTGGTGTAGATATATGTAGATGATATTATTTTTGGCTCTACAAATGAAGGGTTGTGCAAAGAGTTTGAGAGTATTATGAAATCGAAGTTTGAGATGTCAGCTATGGGAGAGTTATCATTTTTCCTAGGTCTTCAAGTTAATCAGAAGGAAGATGGTTTCTTTATTCATCAGTCCAAGTATGTAAAGGACATCTTGAGCCGGTTCAAGATGGAGGACTATACCCCATACGTTACTCCGATTCCGGTCAATCATAAAATGAATTCTGACCCAGATGGAAAAGAAGTTGATTGCCGACTCTACCGTGCAATGATTGGATCTCTCATGTACTTAACCGCTTCAAGGCCAGACATAATGTTCGCTGTGTGTATTTGTTCCAGGTTCCAAGCAAAACCAAAAGAGTCTTATTTGATTGCAGTAAAGAGAATCTTTCGTTATCTGAAAGGAAAACAAAGATTAGGACTATGGTTTCCACATGGTTCTAACTTTGAATTCAATGCATACACTGATTCTGATTTTGGTGGTTGTTGTTTGGACAGGAAATCTACTACAGGTGGTTGTCAGTTCTTGGGTAATCGTCTAGTTTCCTGGCAATGCAAAAAAAAACTACGGTCTCCATTTCAACATGTGAAGCAGAATACATTGCTGTTGCAAGTTGTTGTTCACAGATCTTGTGGATCCAACAGCAATTAAGAGACTACGGTTTGAATTTTACATGAACCTCCTTGTTTATTGATAATAATGCTACAATGTCTATCACAAATAATCCTATTAAGCATAGTAAAACAAAGCACATTGAAATTAGATATCATTTTATTCGTGATTGTGCAGATAAAAAGTTGATTGAGCTAGTAAAGGTTCGTACAGATGATAATTTTGCTGATCTTTTTACCAAGGCATTTGATCGTACCAGGTTTGAATTTCTGATCAAAATGATAGGTATGATCAATCCCGAATAAAAGTTTTTCAAAAACAATTTTTCATGGGAGATTTTGTTTTAAATTTTTTTTATTGCTTTATTACATTTCTGTATTTTAAATTTCAGTCAAAAATTGTTATTTATAAAAATTCAAAAAAAAATAAAAAATATAAAATTGACATCATTTGAAGTTAGAAAAGAAATGATAGTACATCAGTAAATAGTTCATTACACCGGACCATAGTAGACCTTTGATATATGATAGTTTAAAGTAAATTGATTTGATCTAAATTTCAAAGTCTGTATAAATGAGAAATGATAGTGTTTTGAATGCTCTAATCTTGATAATATGATTAATTTTAATATGAGTTTGAAACTTGAATTGTCAATAGACTAGAAGCGTTTTTGAACCAATAGTAGTGTGAAAATTAAATATGATATAATTACATCTGTGATTTGAATCCATTATATGTCTGGGTGTGTGTGTAAAAGATCATTATAAGATAAAGAATATATGATTTTAAGAATTTCATGAGACCAATATCAAATTATATCTTTAGCACAATCTATTCCAGTTCACTTCACTGCCCATGCCCCGAAAAACATGTAATGTGTTGCTGAACTAAGATATGTTTTCTAACAACATCTGTGGGAACATATATTCACCCTTGGATCAGTTAGATACATCATCTATTCTGATTTCATTGAAATTTATCGAGATAATAGTTGGATCCTCGTACCTGAATCTATTGATTCTCATTATAAAGTCAATTCATTAGAAACTTTTGATTCTGAATCATCCTGATTATTATATCCTTTGGGATCTGCTATTCTATACTTGTGCTAATAGAGATAATTTCATCTTGGAGATTGATCTAATCTTGCAATAAACTGTGTATGTATTGAAGATAGTGCAAATTTAAATTTCTGTTGGCATATATGTGGGGTACACGATGTTTTTCATCTAAATGGTACTAACTCACATGAATTTGGAAGAAAAATGCTTATAGTTTCAAGTTATATAATATTGACAACTTAAGAATTCATGTTTTGTGTTACAAATTCAGAATGAAAAATTGAGCATTTCATGATCTGATCTTGTTTACATTGAAATTTATCGCGTATCATTTCAAGTATTATTCAAATTAATTGCAAAAATTACATATAAAATGAAAAAGGTTCGAGTTACATAAGAATGAGTTTGATTGTTTCATATCATTTTTTTGTGCATTTCATAGGTTACACATAGTTGATAATAGACTGTGTGATGAATTGTTCATATACTAATATGATCTTCTTGCTCATGATGTTCATCCAAAAATATATATTTTATTTTTCTCATATAAAACCCAAAAATATGTCTTTCAGTTTGCTCATATAAAATCCAAAATAAGTATTTTAGTTTGCTCATATAAATCCCAAAAATATGTGATTCTGTTTGTACAGATAAAATCCAAAATATTTTGTTTCTATCTTCCATGAAATTTTTTTTTTTAAATGATTCGGGATTGGATCAGATACATGATACAGATGGAAGTTCACAACAATGTGACATGTTAAAAGTGAAGAAATTTTTCAAAGGCAAAGGTTTGGAGCGAACTTAATATGTTCGCCTGGGGCTTGTTAAGCGAATTTAACAAGTTTGCCTAATGAAACAAACTTAATTATGATTAAATATTTTGTTCAGGCGAACTTATCCTTATTATTTGTTTCACTGTGGGAGCGAACTTATTGAGCGAACTTATGGGTTTTTTAGCGAACTTGTGAAAATTCTGAACTAGGGTTTTCGATTTGAAATTTCCGTGTTTCTCTCTGGATTGGATTTGAATTGCGAATCTTTCTAAGGTAATTTCAGGGTTTTTTATTTGTTAAATCGATGGTAAATTGAACCTTTGACCCTATGTTCATCGTATTTTGACCGCTAGTATGAGATTGATCTGATATGGTGTCTTTTCATGGTTAAAACTTACAATTGACGCTTAATATTGTTTCGTGATTGAGAATAGATGATTATGATAAGTTTGATTCGAACAAAATTGACGATTTGGACATTTTGGATTCTGCTGAAGAAGTTGTATCGACAAACCGGTTCAGGCGAACTTGTTCAAGCGAACTTTTTTAGGCGAACTTATTATGTTCGCCTCTTGCAACACTAAGCGAACTTATTAAGTTTGCCTAAGGGCTAAGCAATGTTTGGACTTGTGATTTTTTTTTTTGTGTGTGAAATTTTTTATGATTTTGTTCTTTTGTTTGTTATATGACTAATGTGTGTTCTTTGTCCAATACATTTACAGATTGCTCGTCGTGTTGAGTACAAACATAATTAAGTGGCGTTATTAGATCCAAATATGTCTGAGGCTGTAAATTTTCAAGGAATTATCAACTTCCTGAATCGTTCACGCTTACATGTGGCTTTATCCGCAGATCCGTACATTAGCTTACCGTATATTCAACAATTCTATGATACAGTACATCAAGACACAGATGTTGAACCTCACGTACTTCGTGCTACGGTGAATAATACAGAGGTAGCTATTTCAGTGGAAACTATTCATGCTGCTTTGGCATTAGGAGGTGCTATTGAAGATCCTATGTCTTATCCTGGAACACTTATTATGGGGTGTTTTCAGAGGATGGGTTACAGAGGCAGACCAAATGATACTCAAGCACGAAAAGGTGGTTTAGTTAGAGAATGGAGGTATTTTATAAACATAATCATCCAATGTTTGTCTCCAAGAAAGGCTGGTACTGATGGTTTAAAGAGTGCATTATAAGATGTAATGGTTGCATTGACCTTGAACAAACGGTTTAACTTTGCTTTATATATCTACCGTGAGTTGGTCATGCAAATCAATCCTCCAGAAGGTCAAGGGTTTCGTATGTACCCTAGGTTCTTGCAAATGATTCTGAACCATTTAATTTCAAATTTACCATAGCATCCAATATGGTTGACCTTGACTGCTATGTCCAAAAGAATCTTTACTGATTGTACTAAGGTTAAACAACAAAATGTTGCTTTGATTCCTGTTCCGACTCCTTTGTTTGGTCACTTAATCAATCCTGATTATGTTGAACCACCAAATGATAATTGGTTTCATCCTGAGGAGTTAGTTGTAACATCCAAAAAATAAAAACGACAGTTAAAATAACGGAATAAACGAACGAGGCATGTCGGTCAGGCCGGATGGGCCGGCGGGCTGGAAAGGGAGCCTTCCCTATAAATAGCCAAGGTCACCACCTATTTCTCTCATTTGCAACTATGTCATTTAAAGCATGTGACCCGCCGGTCCTGACTGGAAAGAAAGACGCGGTGGCTAAGTTTGACTGGGTAATCCGTATGGAGGCTGCCATCCGTCTCAGCGAATGCCGGGCGGATTAAGTGGTGAAATTTGCTTCTAACTCCTTGAGAGAAGAAGCGTCCCATTGGTGGGAAGGAGTGTGACAAGCTAAGGGAGATACAGCTGTTGACTCCATGTTATGGAATGATTTGAAGGCGTCAGTTATTAAGAATTTTTGCCCAAGGAACGAAATTGAGAAGGTGGAGAGGGAATTTCTGAATTTAAAGGCTGGTAACATGACTCACCGTCAATACATCACCCGGTACAATGAGTTGGCACGACTGGTGCCACACCTAATTACTACCGAAGAGAGAAACATTTCTTGTTATATCCGGGGACTGTCGGACAAGGTCCGCACCTTTATCAAAGCAAACACTCCTACCACTTTCGATTCGGTGGTGGAACTCAGTGGTGTTGTGTATGATGATCTGGAATTAAACGATGCCGCCATTAAGGAACCGAAGAAGAGACCGAGCTTCTCAAACAAGCGAACTGGTGGAAAGATGTTTGGGACTCGTGATAAGAGGGCTCGGGGGAATGAGCCGACTGTTTGTAGGAAGTGTGGAAGGGAGCATGCAGGTGAATGTAGACTGGGATCTAACTTGTGCTTTAAGTGTGGCAAGACCGGGCACTACTCCCGTGAGTGCTCACAACACTTTAAGTGCTATAACTGTGGGGATGCCGGTCATCTGAGTAGGGAATGCCTGAAACCGAAGATGGGCGAATCTGGGAAAGGGAAGGGTGCCGAGAAGAAAGAAGAGAGGCCCCGAGCAAAGACTCGTATGTAAGCACTGACGCAAGAACAAGCCAGGGCAGACCCCCGATGTGGCGTCAGGTACGTTCATCCTTGACAACACTTTTGTTTCTGTGTTATTTGATTTGGGAGCCAGTAAGAGTTTTATATCTACAACTTTTTGTAAACGAGTAAAGTACACTGTCAGTAAGCTAGAAAGGGCTTTTAGTGTGGAAACTGCTGAGGGTAGAACTACGAGAGTGACCGATGTAGTTGACAACTCCACGATAAAAATAGAAGGTCATAGGTTCCCTATCAGGTTGTTTGTTATGGTTTTGGGTGGGTTCGATGTTGTGTTAGGTATGGATTGGCTAACTGCCAATGAAGTGCAAATTATATGCAAACAAAAGATAATCCGACTCAAGGCTCCGGATGGTAGCGAAGTCGAGGTTTTTGGAGATCGTGACGCCCCGATGCCAAACGTCATCTCGATGATTAAGGCAACAGATTACTTGAGGCGCGGATGCGAGGCTTATCTGGTGTACGTGATCGACAAGTGTAAGGAAGTGAAGGAACTAGACGATGTACCCGTGGTACGCGATTACCCGAAGGTGTTTCCAGAGGATTTGCCTGGGATACCCCCCGACAGAGAGATTGAATTCCGAATCGACTTAGTACCAGATGCCCAGCCCGTGGCTAAGGCTCCATATCGACTAGCACCTGTGGAAATGAAAGAACTTATGGTCCAATTAGACGAACTACTTGAGAAGGGATTTATACAACCGAGCATCTCGCCATGGGGTGCTCCGATGTTGTTTGTGAAGAAGAAGGATGGTTCGATGAGAATGTTTATTGATTATCGCGAGTTGAATAAACGTACGGTGAAGAACAAGTACCCTTTACCAAGGATCGACGACCTGTTCGATCAATTGCAAGGCGCAAGTTGGTTCTCAAAAATCGACCTTCGATCCGGGTACCATCAGTTGAAGGTGAGGGAAGAAGACATACCGAAAACTACATTTCGCACGCGATATGGACATTTCGAGTTCCTCGTAATGTCTTTCCGATTGACGAACGCCCCCGCAGCGTTCATGGATTTAATGAATAGGGTGTGTCGACCGATGCTGGACCGATCGGTAATTGTGTTCATCCATGATATCCTCATCTACTCCAAGAATGAGGGTGATCACGCATGTCACTTAAAGGAGGTGTTGGAGGCTTTGAAGAAGGAAAAGTTATATGCTAAGTTCTCTAAATGCACGTTCTGTCTTAGGGAAGTCCAATTCCTAGGTCACGTCATCAACCCGAACGACATTATGGTTGACCCAGCAAAGATAATGACGGTAAGGGAATGGAATATTCCTAAGACGCCAACTGAAGTCCGTAGTTTCTTGGGATTGGCAGGCTACTATCGGAGATTTATCCAAGATTTCTCGAAAATAGCTTCGGCATTGACAAAGTTGACTCGGAAGGAGGTAAAGTACGAATGGGGTTCGACCCAGGATGAGGCGTTTAAGGAATGGAAGGAAAAAACTAACCAAAACCCCAGTCTTGGCCCTTCCCGAGGGCAATGAAGACTTAGTGGTATACTCTGATGCTTCGGGTCAGGGATTGGGATGCGTGTTGATGCAACGCGGAAGAGTGATCGCGTATGCGTCACGACAGTTGAAGGTTCATGAAGCTAATTATCCGACTCACGATTTGGAACTTGCTGCTGTCGTATTCGCATTAAAAATCTGGAGGCACTACCTTTACGGGGTGAAGTTTACTATTTACTCCGACCACAAAAGTTTAAAGTACTTCTTCGAACAAAAGGAACTTAATATGAGGCAGAGGCGATGGTTGGAACTGTTGAAAGACTATGACTGTGAAATAATATACCATCCTGGAAAGGCAAACGTGGTGGCTGACGCTCTGAGCTGAAAGGATGTGCCTACTCCTATTAGAGTGAAAGCTTGCCAGTTGGTGGTAAAATCAGATGTGATGAGAGAAATTGAAAAGGCTCAAGATGAGGCACTTAAAGAAGAAAACATAAAGAAGGAAAGGATGGTTGGCCAACAGGACAAGTTGGAATATAACACCCTTGGTGTTAGGACACGTTTTGGATGGGTATGGATACCTATGGGTGGCGAGCTTAGAACCAAAATCTTGGAAGAGGCTCATAAGTCTTGGTACTCTATCCATCCTGGTACCAATAAAATGTATCAAGATCTGAGGAAGGAATACTGGTGGCCTAGGATGAAACATGAGGTGACAAAGTATGTAAGCAAGTGCTTGACTTGCTCATAAGTAAAGGCCGAACACCAGAAACCATATGGAAAGATTCAACCACTTGATATACCGGAATGGAAGTGGGAACACATTACAGCTAAAGGTCATGACACCATTTGGGTAATTGTGGACCGTTTAACGAAGAGTGCTCATTTCCTACCTATTCGTGAGATGTTCTCGTTGGAAAGGTTAGCGGAAGTATTTATTAACGAAGTAGTAGCGCGACATGGGATGCCTTTGACGATCTTATCTAACCGGGACACACGATTCACATCGAGGTTCTGGAAAAGATTTCACGAGGCGATGGGCACGAGGCTTAACATAAGCACGGTATACCACCCACAAATGGATGGTCAGTCCGAAAGGACCATTCAGACATTGGAGGATATGATTCGCGCTTGTATTATCGATTTTGGCGGCAGTTGGGACAGTCATCTGCCGTTAGCCGAATTCTCCTACAACAATAGTCATCACACGACTATAGGCATGTCGCCTTACGAAATGTTGTATGTGAGAAGATGCAGGACCCCGGTTTGTTGGGGTGAGATTGGACATAGGGAATTAGGAAGTCTTGAAGTCGTAAGAGAAACGTCGAAAAGGTTTGATCAAATCAAAGCAAGAATGAAGGCCGCTCAAGATCGTCAGAAATCCTATGCGGATAAACGATGAAGACCTATTAAGTTTGATGTTGGGGACAGAGTAATGTTGAAAGTGTCACCCTGGAAGGGAATCATATGATTGAGGAAGAGAGGAAAGTTAAGTCCGAGGTTTGTCGGACCATTTATGATAATGGCATGGGTTGGTGAAGTCGCTTATCGGTTAGAGTTGCCTGATGAGTTAAGTGGGATTCATCCTACCTTCCTTGTATCGCACTTGCGAAAGTGTTTGGCGGATGAATCGGCTCACGTACCACTTACTGACATCAAGATTGACAACAGCCTGAACTACATCGAAGAACCCGTAGCCATCTTAGACAGAAAGGAGAAGCGTTTGCGTAATAATATTATTCAATTGGTTAAAGTACAATGGTAGCATCGAAGGGGATCGAAAGCCACTTGGGAAACGGAGACGGAAATGAGGGAGTTGTACTTTCAACTATTTGACTTATGATAGGTTTCGGGGACGAAACCTATTGTAAGGGGGGTAGACTTGTAACATCCAAAAAATAAAAACGACAATTAAAGTAACGGAATAAACGAACGAGGCATGTCGGGTCGGGCCGGCCGGCGGGCTGGAAGGGGAGCCTTCCCTATAAATAGCCAAGGTCACCACTTATTTTTCTCATTTGCAACTTCTAGAGAGAGCAAGTTGGCGGATCGACCCGAGATTTCAGCAAAGTGTTGCTCCATAGCTCATGAGAAGAACCTCCAGATCAGAAACTCGATTCAGGTAACGATCGGGCCTAAATCTGAGTTTTTGTTCATTTTTGGGTGAAAAGGTAACGTTTTCACGGATAAAACTGAAAGATAAACATAGATTTGAGTTCCTTAATGGAAAGCAAACGTTTTGAAGTAAACAAGTTCGGGATCTTGACGTGATCAGACCCGAAGACGAAAGTTAGGGTTTTTACGAAGAAGCAGTTCGTGCGTACTTTTCAAGTACGCATGAAGATGATCCTGCGTACTTACCAAGTACGCAAGAAGAGGATCCTGTGTACTTATCAAGTACGCATGAAGAGGGTCATGCGTACTTATCAAGTACGCATGAAGCGGGTACTGCGTATTTATCAAGTACGCATGAAGCAAAGTCTGCGCACTTATTAAGTACGCAAGAACAAGTCCCTGCGCACTTGCTAAGTGCGCATGCATCAGTTTGTTTAGGTAAAGTCAGTATGTTTAAGAAGGTTAAACCATTAGAGTCGGGGGTTGGTCTTATGTGTATTTAACTAATCAATTCAGATCGGAAGTGACGTTGTTGGGCCTTTGTTTAGGACAACCGAGACTAGCTTATAAGGTGAGTTCTAGAAGCCCTCTTTTAAATGTTTTATATAATGTTTTCGGGCTGCTGTGCATACATATGAAATGATGTTTTTACGAAACAATGTTTATGAAACTATGTTTATAAAATGATGCTTATGAAACTATGTTTACGAAATGAAATGATTTGGAATGAACAGTTTATGGAAAGAAAGTTTTATGAATGGAATGTTTACGAACGAAATGTTTACAAAGAAATGGTTTAAACTAAAGGTAAAGGGTTTCGAAAATGAATGAAAGGTTTTATGAAAAGAAAAGAAAAAGGGCAAAGGTTTTAAAGAAGTCATTACAAATCTAATCTGTCGAATGAATGGAATTGACGAATGAAGTCTGGGAATGTAATTCCCATCCTTGTGGTAGATTATGGACAGCGAGGCATAGTTGCTATAAGAGCAACAGGGGCAGTGTCTTGGTGGCCTACCAATGGTTTGATGTTGTACAACTGGTAGGGAGTAAGGACGGTTACTCAGGGGTTAACGTGACCCTATGTAAGGTTAAATTATGATCCGACGCTGTTATGGCCGTGAGCCATAGCCGTCGATGGAAGTTGTCAGTTTATGGACATGAGAGCCATAGGGGTAACTGAATGGGTATTGTCGGTCCTCGCGCAGTTAAGCCTTGGGGGCAATACAAAAGGGAATTGACGGAATGTATGGTATTGTCGGTCTTCATGCAGTTAAGCCTTAGGGGCAATACCATACTAAATGACGGTACGAATGGTAACACAGATTTAGATAGTAATGTATGACTTAAATGAATGTTAAATGTTTTAAACAAATGATCCGTTCAATGTGTTTATGATGAGGATAAATGTTTGAAGGTTTTCAATGATGAACGAAAGGCCCTGTTTTCTTCTACATGGTGTTAAACCCTAATGATTGATTGAATGATGAACCATTTCTTAAATCGAACAAAAACTAGAACTCACCAGCGTAGCTGACTTTTTAGTGTACACATTCAGGTTAAGGCAGGTTATGAGGTTGGACGGCGATGCTTGGCTAGCGATGAAGAGTTACCCGGACGCTTATGAAGACTGGTATCACGTTACGTTTTGATTTCGTTAAGTTATGTTTAGACATGTTTACGCTTCTGTATGTTGAACAATGTAATGGTTATGTTTTAATGAAGTATTTTCCGCTGCGTTATTTGATAATCAAGTTTAAGAACTTTTTGTGAATGAGTAAATCCAACAAGTGAGGCCTCCCGGGTTTGGGGCTTTACATTAGTTCAGGGCCAAGTCTAGAATCAAGTACAACAACCGCAACAAGTTCAAGCTCAAGTACAAGCACCTAAACAAGTTCCTATTCAACAACAACAAGTTCCTATTCAACAAAAACAAGTTCCTATTCCACAACCACAAGTTCCTATTCAACAACCACAAGTTCCTATTCCACAATAACAGATTCATATTCCTGTTAATGAACCAGTTCAAGAAGATATTGCTCAAGATAATGAACAAGATTTGGGTATGAATATGGATAATTTTGATAATGAAGCTGTGAACTCACCCATTCATGAAGCTGAAGGAAATGTGGTGGATACGAGTTCCGGTGATACTATTTTACCTGATTCTGAAGCTACTGACTCTGATTCGTCTAGAGATTTTAGCTCATATCATTATGAGAGATTGGCTACGTTACCATTGGCAAATACGAGGAAACGTATTAAATCTAAAGCCAGAAAGCCGAGGCGTAAGTCTGTTCGGAATCCTCCTTCTGGATCAGTACCTGGCAAGAGAACTTTAATTGATGAGAGTTCTGACTCGGATAGTGATGTTATTCCAGTTCCAAAGGCTCAGAAGCTTATGTCTGCTTCTATTGCTGCTGTTCATTCATCTCAAGGTGTTGAGGACGCTACTTTTGTTGCATGCTTACTAGTTACACCTCCAACATCTAAACATCCATCTCCGGTGATTTCTTCGCATGTTCCACACTCATATGACGCTGGTCCTTCAAAGCCTTCTGATTCTGAAAGGATTACCTTCCTTGAATCACAGGTGCTTGCATTACAAACTCAGGTAGATACTCTTGTGTCTACTGATACTCAGAGACAGTTGGTTCTTCAAACTCAAGCTACACAAATTGCTGACATGCAGTTATTGATGTCCAAACTTGTTGAGCGTCTTGACGCTCACAGGGAGTTAAGGATACATGATACTTGTCATGCTGAGTCAATTCAACAAAAGAATGATGATGACAATGATCCTAGTGGTAATATTGAGGGTGATCGTCAATACGCTGACGTGAATCCAATCTCAAGAGTTCAGGGGGAGTCTACATCAGGTAATATTGAAGGAACCAAGAATGATTCTGGAGTGAATGAAGAAATTTTATTATTGGAATTCTTTGCTGATTCTGAAGAAGAAGCTGAGAAGTTAGAATGTCTGTATGATATTGACGAATTATTTGATGATATTGAAGAGGATGTGATGGATAATGAAGTTGAAGAAGGAGAGATTGTAGTGATTGAGATAGAAAAGAGTAAAGATAAAGTTACATATGAAGGAAGTGATGGTCTGAATGTACCGTATAACTTCATCCAAGATGATGTTATTCATGAGTTTTCTTATGATGGAGTAACAGATTCTATGGACTCTGTTGAAGATATCACTACACCTGAAGATACTGCTCAATCCAAGATAGATTCTGATGCTGATACTACTCATCATGTGTCTCCTAAGTTGAATGAAGAACCTGTGATGTATAGAAATACAGGAATGACTAGAGAACAATGGAGAAAAGTAGTTAACAGTTGGATGAAAATACTACCAAAGTCACCTATGCAACCTGCTTAAAAATAAAGATATGTGAATAAAGAGAGGTGTATTGGAAGAATCATCAGTTGGTTTTATGATGATGACACGAAATTGTTTGCTCTTAAAAGATCTGATGGTGTTCAATACTTAAAGCCTAGGATCAAGTATTTCAATACCTTGCCAAGGTGTGAAATGAATGTTCTAGCTACGAAACCACTGATTAATAGATCAAAGTGTGGATTAGCTGATGTGATTGCTAACCTGATTAAAAGAGAAGGTGGATCAGGGAAGTATGAAAGATTAAAGCCATAGAAAGTAAAAAGAGTGAAGATTGTAGATCAAAAGACTGAGATTGTAACATGGAAGTATATGTTCAAGCCAGTACGTGTTGTACAGAAGATACCATTAAAGAAAATACCACAAGATTTTCTAGGGAATATGAAATGGTGGTACTTAGATGTGAATACTGGTGAAGCTAGGATTGATAATAAAGATAAAAAGGTCATTTGTTAGTTTGTATGACACAATGAATCTTATTAACTTCTCAAAGAAAGATCAGAGGACGTTAAGAAAGAATGAGACTATGTTTACTGATGAATGGAGAGAACAAGGATTGCAGTATAAAAGAATGCTAGAGATATGTCAGAGATATGGAGTGCACGTAGGAAGTAGATTACCAGATAACTGGAAGAGCTTGTCATAAAGACTGAAGACAGAAGATCAAGCTATTGTCAAGGGGGAGTCTGTTAGGACATAGAATGTATGACAAAAGCTTTGTAATAGTTTAGGTCTTATTGTCTTTATGTTTTTATGTAATTGTATAGATTTTGTCTAAGTGATAGAACAAGTTATGCTAGAGGCAAACTTAACTATTAGAGGCGAACTTAGTCTCATGTGAGGCAAACTTGTTAAGTTCGCCTAAGCATCTTTGAGGCGAACTTGCAGAGTTTGTGTCTATAAATAGGAGTTTATAGAATCTATTCTGTAACAGAGAAGAAATATAGATTAATCGACCAAGTGTATTCTGTAAACTTTGTGTTTAGTGGAATACAAAAAGAAGTTTATTTACCTGTTGTTTCTATTGTCAATTCGTATACATACGTTAACACAGTAGGATTCCGCACTCCGTGTTATCCAGACGTCCTGTCACGAGATCGATCTAAGATAAGTGTTGTGGACCTACAAGTTAAACCTGTGATGGTAATATAAGGAGAGTTAGCAGGGGAAACCCGTACGTGGTTCATTAATGAGTCAAGTAAATGCTAGTATGTTGTTAAGCGTTATGTGTTTGATATTGTGTGTATTGTGTCGTTGTCCTCGTGACACGGCGTGTATCGTGTTATCATGGGTCTGTGGGGTGTCCATAGTGTACACGGGTTAGAACCCAGTATGGTGTTTGGGTGTCGTATAATTAATCACTCAAAAAGAGTTGGGTAATGTGTCTAGACGTTAAAAAGGATATGTCTAAAGTATGTGTTGGTTTACACATGTAAGTGATCCGTGAAAGGGTGGTGAGTCATAGTACATGTCTAGGTAGTATCATGTGAATATATATGTGTTGCTTTGTGTGCTTGCATTGTTGCACATGTGTATGGTCAACAGTGGTGTGGAGGACGGAGTCCTTCGGGGTCATCATTGTACGCGTGATCTGGCAGTCATTTTGTGGTGAAGTGTCAGTCACCGTATGGTAGATGATATAGTCACCATTTGGGTAGCTGTGTAGTCATCGTAGATGACGAGTGTGTCACTATGTTTACTCGCGGGGCCCTGTAATAAGAGTATATGTGACACCCAGTATTTCAGGTCAAAAGCCATATTATTTTAGCACGTTCATACTCCATATTCCTGGAATATTATCTTTGACATAGTATTGTCAAGGAGTCTAGCAAAGTAAAACGTATCATACTTTAGTACTTTTAAGAATTACTAGGTCAAAAACATTTATTACTCTTAGTGTATGACCATTGGTGATTAACAAGATTTTATTCCAGTAAAGTCTAGAGACACGTTTTAATATAAAAACGTATATATTGGTGACTAAACCTTAAAACATGGACATAAAAATGTTGGTTGCATGACTTTGAGTTATTTATGTGTATACATGTATGATATAGTTAAAGTAATAACTATGTCGGGAATTCACTAGCAGATTATTAAAGCTAGTCAAACTACACAAAATGTAGGACATCTTAATAATTAAAGATATTAAGGCGAGTATTAATTTCGGGTAATATACCGCGTCTAAATCAATCACATCTTCATCATGATTGATTTGCTTACACAACACTCAAGCGTCATAATCATCATGATTATGACCAAGAGTGCAAGCAACCTCAAAGATCACATCACAATCATTATATCTTCGCTTATATTTCACTCCAACATCAAATCATGTTAATGATGACTTGTTGAGATCTACACTCAACCCCCGTTTCATCTAATAATTATATATATATATATATATGTATATATATAAAAATATCTAGGTATATAGATATAAAATTTACATCAGTAAAAGTTCCTACACCGGGTGTTACATCACGAGATCACCTACCTGGTTTACGCTACCTTAAACCAAACTAACTAGCAACTGAGAGGTAGCTAGTGATTGGACAACACCCAACCCCCCACCCCTAACTCATTCTCGGCCGAACCCAAGGTGGGGCCACCCACCTTGCCATCCCACCATCCTCACTCATCATATGTGTCATAAGGCCATGCCCATTTTACCAAGACTCCAAGCAAGAGTCACCTCCATCACATCAACCATACCTTGTAATAATGATACATGATAATCACCAATCCAACACTCCATCCAACATATATATATATATATATATATATATAAGGTTGTATGGAGGAAGAACAAGAGTTTCCTCTTGTTCTCTCCATCTCTCTGCTCAAATAACACACACACATACCCACAAATTCAAGTGCCAAGCCCTAGTACTTCAAGAAGAAATCTCCCTCAATCCCCCCTCTCCAAAACCAAAAATGCAATTCCCGTAACTCAGCTTCATGCCAGATTTTTGGTCAACTTCGGAAGGCCATATCTCCTTCGTTACTTGGCCAAATAAGTCCATTCATTTTCTAGAATGAATATCTATGTTAACAGAGCAGAACCCAGGTGGAATCACTCGAATCCATGGAGTATTCGATCTCCATACAGCCGGAGCAAGAAGACCGCTCAGTGCAGGTCGAATCTGGACACCTCTTCTCATTTTCCTGTCTTGAGGTACCTACACAACTCCAAATCCAGTAATTCTTTTTTTACATCTCCTCTGGTTTCAATAAACTTGATTTTAGAAGAAAACCCCAAGTCATTTGGTCTTCTAAAACCATCTAAAAGTCTACTCGGAGTACGCCTAAAAATCTGAGTTTTCAAGAACAAAATAAAACATAAAAGTCTTGATGAGTTTTGGCTTTATTTCTTGATAAGTCATGTTCGAATATATATATTTAAACATTTACATGTTCATACATAAAATATCAAACTAGAAGGACCATGGACAAGACAAGGACACATCAAATATAAACTATATATATATATATATATATATATATATATATATATATATATATATATAATCACATAAAATAACACTTGGATGATGGTGTTCTTCATAAACCCTTCATTCCATTCATGTGTTATGTTGAAGGATACATGTTCGTGAAAGTTATATGATCATGTGTGACTTACCTGGCAAGACCCGAGGTAGTGCCCTATGATTCAAGAAGACATACGAACGATTATCATCAACATATGAACGTGAAAGATGTTACTAAAAATATATGTTTATGGATAAAATTTGTGATATATATGTGTTGGTGTACGGTTTTGGTTAAATTATTGAAATGTTCTAGGAATTAAAGATTAGTATCCTAATATGAACATTTGATATATGTAAATGGAACTTATGAAGAGATTCGGTTAAAAATAAATAATCACATGACATCGTGGAACATAAGTAAATATATTTTAAGTTGCTACAAAAATAATATTTATTTTTGGTACACTTAATAAGTCACCAATAGGGAAACATATTATTTTCTCGGAAAAAATGTAAGCATCTAGACTGGAATAATAATCACCAATGAGTCGTAAATAAAAACACTATTTTTACTAAACAAAGGCGTACTTAACGGGATTCGTTAAGTCGGATGAACAACTTACGTATATGAAGGGTAGTCTTAACACATTAGTACCCTTGTGTGATTAGGTTACGGATAGACAAGAACTCTTAGCGCACTGTTATTTGCTAGGATTTCATCAGATACAAGGTGAGTTCACGACCCCCTTTTATTTTTCTACTGTTTTGTAAACATCGGGGGAGAAACATACTTACTTGTTATGTTTTGAAAACATGAAATACAATTGCTTATACGTTTGACAATATGAACATTTTGGTTTAACTCTTTGTGAGTTTCACTAACCCCCCTTTTTTCTAAGTTTTTGAAATATTTTGGGGTGGAAACATACTTCTAAATAATTTTTGTATGTAAATGAATGAACTAATGATCTGACCGTATGTGTGTATTGAGGGAAAAATAAAGCGCTTAAAGTCCTTGGAATAAAAACTTAGTAACCATTAGCTATGGACTTAGCCCGGGATTCTTTGGATAGTACTATTGGGGGTGACGCTTCCGGTCATGATTAGTCACGCTAATCAGGGGTCCAAATGGCCGAATGACCGCATATTGTCTTAACTCGCAGAAAGGCGAGGGGAGGCACAGAAAGTTGGGGTTTGGTTACGGTCTCGTACATTACATACTGTTTTGTATTCCTTGCAAGTTTACAAATGGGGTTAATTGATCGGATTAGTATTCGGATTCATTGGTAATACATACAAAGAGTTTTGATCGGAAAATGATCATGTGTAAACATTGGATTTATGACGGTAAAGTCATTGGAATGTTTTTAAAAGGAAATTACTTATTTTATGACGGTTAAGTCATGGATATGTTTTCAAAGGAAAACTACATATTTTATGACGGTTAAGTCATGGACATGTTTTCAAAGGCAAACTACTTATTTTATGACGGTAAGTCATGGACATGTTTTTTAAAGGAAAACTGCTTATTTCATGACGGTGAAGTCATGGGCATGTTTTCAAAGGAAAACTACTTATTTTATGACGGTAAAGTCATGGGCATGTTTTCAAAGGAAAACTACTTATTTTATGACGGTAAAGTCATGGGCATGTTTTCAAAGGAAAACTACTTATTTTATGACGATTAAGTCATGTATACGTTTTCGGGGAAAACTAACTGTACTAAATGAACAATCTCTGTGAACTCACCAACCTTTGTGTTGACACTTTCAACTATGTTTCTCAGGTAACCTTTAGCCATGGAGCGGTTGGAATAGGCTAGCTATAATTGGATAAATTCTTACTAGCTGGAAGGACATAGATTATCTGGTCTCAAGTCTGTCATTGATCTAGAAGAACTTAAATCATTGTATTACTTAGTCTTAGTATTTATGAATGTATTCAAGTCTTAGAAATCACTATTACAGCTTCCGCTATCGTGTAATGAACCAATTGTTGCAACTTGTATTTATTTATTAAGTAAATAAATTTGGGGATGTGACAGTAGAACTGAGCTTATGACGAGTATCTTGACGGGTGTAACCCTGACGAGGGTGCGGTGACAACGTATGTGTTTGTGTGCATATATATGTGTTAAATTGCATGCAAGAGATGGGTTATAATAATTGTGTATGATATGATATTGATGTGATAAATATATGGAATCAATGTGTTGTGTTGGGTTAGATTGACCGTTGAGTCGGGATGAGTACATTGTGTACAACTGTTGAGTCAGTTGGTTTATGAGAATCGTGGTTAGGGCGGGTAAGTCGGTGTCTAGAGGCTGGATGACTTAACCAGTGTATGGTTAATATATATGCTAAATTGTGTGTCCTCGAAGTACTAAGCTCGATCCATGTCGGAGAGACTTACTAGGTTTAAATGACGGGTATAGTCTGGGGTGGTGAATCCTTTTGGGATATTTTAAGATAACAGAGGTTATTTATATGATGAAAATCTATTAAACTATTTTCTAAAGACTAGAGGGTCTTGAGTGAAGATAAACAATAAATGAGACGAGTTGGCTTTTGTTAACTTAAACTACTAGAACTCACTCAGCGTAGCTGAATTTGTATGTACATTAGATTGTTTTGCAGGTGAGTCTGCTAGATGAGGTATCTTGGCTTGGGAGCGGGGCTACTCGGGTTGGCGCGCATGCATTCGTCAATTAACGTTATGAAAGTTAACGAGTTTAAAAGATAAAATTATTTTGAGAAAGACTTTAGCTGTTTATTTATATGAACGTTAAAGTGTTTTTAACGAGTTTACATAGTGATGAGATCCAACTGTAGGGTGCCTAGTTTGGGGCCTTACAAGTTGGTATCAGAGCTGTGGTTTAAGAGAAAACAGGTGTTTTTTAAACAAATAAAATGTCTTAACTTAAACTGAAAATGGGACGAGGGTGAAACGAATGCCACCACAAGTAACCGCGAGCCAAGAGGTACGTCTTTTGAGTTGAGTCGTAATTGTTACTTACCAATTGTGTAGTGTTACACTAGGTGAAGTAATCGGTGTGAGTAAGTGATTTATGGTTCCGTGTGGGATCATGATGTGTGCTATGTGCTATAGTAGTATGTAGAACTACGCGAAGTTGTATGGTGTGATTAAATGAGACTATGATGTGAGTTGAGTAATGCAGAGTAGCATTAATTGTAACTATGAGAGATAGTTTGGTGTGTCGATATGATTTAGTAATTTTGTGTGTAACCTTGGATGGTGTGAAATTGTGATAAAGATGATAACTTGCTAGATTATTGTGTGGTGCTATGTGAGTTGTGTACGATTCATGTGATCTGGGATGTATGAAAGATAGAAAGCTAGTGTGAATATGATGGGGAAGGTTTAGAATCCGAGCAGTAATATGGACAACCAAATTGCATTTGATCACCGTGATTTGGCAGTCTATGATTACTCTCATATTCTGAATTTGAGGCCCATAGTAATCACTCCAGAGTTCTATCTTGTGCAGTGTGACAATCCGGACTTTTCAAATTAACTTCGTTAACAATTCCGTTAAATATCCTATCTAAAACTTAACATGTTAACTAAACCCAGTTAAATCTAACCCCAGGGTCTAATTCTGCCATTTTCTGATCTCAAACTTCAGGGACTGATCCTGTCAAGTCTCTAAACTTGACCTGTTGACTTGCAAAGTCAAAATCAAAAGGGAATTGATCCCTGTTGACTTCTAGGAGTCAAACTTGTAACATTTTGATCTCAATTCGCATTTATGATCGATGTTATACCGGAATTTGTAACCGTCGTATACAAACAGACCTTTAACGAACTTAATTAAGACTTAATCATCAGCATTATACTGAAATTAATCTGAATTAGTAGGTATTAACTCAAAACCGTCGACAATGATTATTTGACTCTCGAATTCGATTAATCCTGATGTTAATCTCACAAATTGAACTCCTGCGCCCTTCATTCAAACACCGTTGAAGCAATTACACACATCAAGCTCGTCGGAATCATAGCAGAAGTCGCCGGAATCTAACCCGCAAGCCGTCAGCACTCGGTTTAGTCGATCACCATCAATCCGTCAACATTTCTGGTAACTAATTGCATCCTTAGTTTCGTTTGAGTCTATTAACTGAAAGCCCTATGAGTATTGGGGCTCATAATTCAAATTAATTGAAATCCAGAATCTAGGGTTCATACGAAATCCAATTTGGGCCTTTTGACTATGGACTCAATCATAATTCAATTAAACCATATGGCTAGAATCGAAATCACTCTTTTAGTGGAAGCCCCATGTTAATTTGGACTTTCACTATCGAATTTAACTCAAATCGATTCTAGGGTTCATATCCATTAGGTTTAATCGAACCCTATCCTAGACACATTTGAAATGCAATTAATTCTTATCAGTAGACTCGCCTTCATGTCTACATTAAAATCCCTATGAAATATATGGGTTTTATCATCTAATCGAAACCGGATCGAACCTAGGGTTCTTATGGCTTTCTAGTTAATCGAATTCATACCAACACTCTTTTTAAATGAAATTAAAATATACCAGCAGATTCGCAATCATCAAATTAACAAAAACTCTATAAATCCAACACTTTTCAATATCAGTATCAATCAAATCGATTCAGGATCAAATCGAGGGTTTTCGGCCTTTTGAATCTAATATTTAACGATCATAAACTTGTTGGTTTTACAATTAAATACACACACAAATGAGTATGGACCCGATTAAAAAAACCCTTAGGTCACTTTGATCGATCGTTATCAGATTCGTGGAAATTGGGGCTGGTTTCGATCGGACTGTGATATGGGGGAAGATCACGCTGGATCTTATTGATAAAACCTTTTGAACCGGGTATCTAACGCGATACCCTAGCGGGCAGGAATGGTTGAGACAATATGCATGTGTGGGAGAGACCCGGGTTCGAGACCGGGCTCCCACATTTTATTTTTGAGACACTTTTGATAATATTAAATTATTAAAAATCAAACCCTATATTATTATAATATTATATTAATCTGTTTTAGCCCGGGAAACCACCCGTAAGCTCGGGTTTGAATTATTAACCCATTTTTTTTTATATATTATTCCCACTTTTAAAAATAATTTATTTATGTTATTGTCGAATAAAAATAATATATTTATATTATTTTCAAACCGTAACTTCATATAAAATAATATGTTTTTATTATTTTTAACCCGTGACAAATCCTATTAAATAATATATATTTTTATATTATTTCAACTCGTTTCATTACTTTGTGTGACGTTTAAACTAAAAATAATATAATCGTTTATATTATTTACTCACGTTTATATACTCGATTAAAAATATTATATTTATTATTTTCCCACACAAATGATTATTTAAATAGTACTACGATCCTAAAAATAATATATTAAATTATATTATTTTCCTAATTTTTGTAAACGACATTAACGTACGAATGTATTTATTTATTTATTTATTATTCGTTATTAACGTACGACACGTAACGCTTTCCCTTAATAATTATATTAAGAAATTTATATAATTCCGTAGACACGTTCGTCTACTCTTTAATCCTTAGAATGCTTTAAGACGTTCAATCTTCCGTGTCGTCGTCACAAATCCTAATGTGTCCCTAACTATTATATTTGTATCTCTAGGACATACGTAAGCCGTGCAGGCTGACACTTGTGTACCAAATCTCTTACTTGTGTGATACTGCCTACTACCCAACGCAGGTGAGTTTCAATGATATCACTGTTGAGGCTAAGCGTAAGACACTATCATGAAAAGTCCTCACACACATCGGACCGTTAATATGGTATGAACGAGGTAATTTTGGTAGTACTACTGGGTTTGACAAACCCCACCCGCCGTTAGTCGCGCTAACTCGATTTGAGGTTGAACGGGTGTTATATTGACCTTAACACATTAGTCAGAGTTGATAGACCTGGCTGGAGGCAAACAAACAAACACGCTGTCAGTTTCGGTTGCGAGCGCTTTAGCAAAACTTGAATATAGGCATGCAACCTATTGATATATATATTGAATGTACATAATCCGCAAACGTTTTATTTGAAATGATTGAAACCTATGAACTCACCAACCTAGTGTTGACTCGTTTTCTTACATGTTTTCTCAGGTTGGCACTCAGGGTCACGTTAAGTCATGCATATGTCTTGGACTTCAATTGAAATAATTATCTATTGAATAATATCTATGTCTCTTTGTAATTGGACTTAGGCGCGTTGTTTTGCGCATTTACTTTCGTTTAACGCTTCCGCAAATACACTCTGAACCTTGAACTTTTACGTTATTACATTTCAAGTCCCATATAGTGTCGTTTGAAGTAACTTATGTCTGAGATCCTGGTTCGTCACCTTCCAAAACGGTAAAACTCCGTTATTGGAATTTGTGGGTGTGACAGATTGGTATCAGAGACATTGGTTATAGAGAACTAGGACTGCATTCTAGACTATAGCCACACACATTAGTTACTTGGCATAGACACTCGACATAGATACTTACTCCTTGTGTTTCACGAATTATGTTTACACCACCATCTTCACCACCTACCATTCAGGAACGTGACATTCGTGCCATTGCATCACCGGAGCCCAAGAAGCGTAGGCTTGAGCCCATTGATAACTCTATTGTGTATGGAGAGCCCATGCATATCCAGAATGGGAGTGACTGGGATTGGTACCCCGGTTTACTGAGCAAATGGGTTAGACAGGAACGAGTTCCATCACCGTACTTTGGAGCTTCATCATCACCAGGACCACGTTTACCATTGCTACCTTGTCACTCGGAGCAAGCCTTTGCAGCATTTGTAGCAACTATGGATCGAGAGATCTGGAATATGAGAGACACAGGAGGAGCGATCACAGGTCTGTTAAGAGGGGAGAAACAGACGGATCATATGATGGATCTGCTAGTAGCAGAACTGGCAGACACTGACCACTTGCATAATGCATTAGTGGACGAAGTAAGGGCTTTACAGGCTAGATTGAATGTACTCGAGGAGGCTGAGGTAGAATCTCAGGAAAGAATTGGGGAGTTAGAGATACAACTTGCAGCTGCTTTAGAGCCAGCTGAAGTACCCGACCTTGAGCCTGAGGATGAGCCCGAGGAAGTATAGGGGGATGATGTTGAGTCAGTCATCTCATCCGCCGGCAGTGGAGCTTGATATTCCATTCTATTGTATCTTATCTTATCTTGTCATTTCTTTATGTTTTAAATAAAAACCTAAATGGGTAAGGATGTTCCCATTCTAATAAAATCTTAGTGGACTGTTTACGTCGAGTTATTTATTCTATGACCTTATGATTTAAGTAGCCTTGTACTATAATCATAAACCTGCATGTCTTTACACATCTTTTTCTGTTTGCTTACACTATGTCAATATGCGATGAATTTACTCATTTCTTGTGTTTTTGAATATGAAGAATCATGGTCGGACGTGGTCGTGGCGGTCGCAACGGTGGTCGTGGAAATATCAACCTGACACCAGCAGAACTGGCCGCGTTGATTAATGACAGTGTTGCTGAAGCCTTAGCAGCACACATTGCAGGTAAACCTGTTAACCATTAACTCTAGACGACCAACTGTACGCATTTATTCCACTCTTTCCTAAACCTAACCTACTATTTCCAATCCAGGGGCAGCGAACAATCCACAGAACAATCAGCATGTCTGTACCTTCAAGACATTTATGGACTGGAAGCCTCACACATTCAGTGGAGCTGAGGGAGCTGTCGGATTACTCCGATGGTTTGAAAAGATTGAATCTGTGTTCTCCATGTGTAACTGCCCTGTAGCCGACCGAGTCAAATTTGCATCGGGAACTTTAGAGGGTCATGCCCTCACATGGTGGAATGCACAGGTCCAGATGCTAGGTCTGGACATGGCCAATGCATCACCATGGGAAGATTTCAAGATCATGATGAAAGAAGAGTACTGTCCCCGGGAAGAGATCCAGAAACTCGAGGGAGAATTCTGGAATATGAAAATGGAGGGTTCTGAAATAGAACTCTATACTACTCGCTCGCACGAGCTAGCGGGGATGTGTCCTCACATGGTTACACCATCCTACAAGCGGATAGAAATGTTCATCAGTGGATTAGTACCACAAATCCAGAGCATGGTTACTTCTTCCAACCCCACTACCATCCAACAAACCATCCGTCTTGCTCACAAACTGACGGACCAAGCTGTTACCCAAGGGACACTACCTCCCAGGAAGTCAGCATCCAAGTCTACTGACAACAACAAGAGGAAGTTTGATGGTAGTAATAACAACATGGGATTTCAGCCAAATCAGCCACAACAACAACATCAGCGTAGGTTTGAACCTACGAAGAACTTCAACCAGTCGACCTCTTCGGGTCAGCATCAGAGTGGTTATACTGGGAGACACCCCAGGTGTAACAGATGTAATTACCACCACCTCGGTTCTTGTGACGAAACCGTTGCCAGCGGTGTGGCAAGGTGGGCTATGCTGCCAAAGACTACAGAGGGGAATTACAAGCCAAGCAGCTTTTCCAACAACCGGGTCTTACCAAGGGTCGTTTTGAATAAGGAAAAGAGGGACACTTCTGAAAGGATTGTCCACAATTAAAGAAGGGTGACATCGAAAACAACAACAACAACCGCCAAGGCAATAATAACAACCAGGGCAATAATGCAGGGAATGGTGCAAAGGGGCGAGCCTTTGTACTAGCATCCGGAGAAGCTCGTTATTACCACAACGTGGTTACCGGTAAGTTCCTTCTAAACAACTATTTTGCTTCTGTACTATTTGACACTAGTGCTGATAGGAGTTTCATGACTAATAAACTTAGTAACCTACTAAGAAAAACCCCGACCCTGTTAGAGGACAAATACACCACAGATATAGCAGACGGACAAATAATAGAAGCAACCCATGTTCTTAAGGGTTGTAAACTCGAACTGGCTAGCCATAAATTTGAAATTGATCTCATGCCGGTCACACTCGGTAGTCTCGACGTAATTTTCGGAATGGACTGCTTACCCAAGAACCAAACCGAGATTGTCTGTCGTGAGAAAATTGTTCGCCTCCCTCTTCCTGATGGAGAAACGCTCTCTGTCCATGGCGAAAGGAGTGGTGCTGCTATGGACATCATATCTTTCATGAAAGCACATAAATGTCTACACAAAGGACATACTGTTATTTTGGCTCTCGTCGCCGAACAACCATCTGAAGAAAAGAGGTTGAAGATATACCTATCGTTCGTGATTACCCGGAAGTATTTCCCGAAGACTTGCCTATCGAATTTAACTCAAATCGATTCTAGGGTTCATATCCATTTGGTTTAATCGAACCCTATCCTAGACATATTTGAAATGCAATTAATTCTTATCAGTAGACTCGCCTTGATGTCTACATTAAAAGCCCTATGAAATCTGTGGGTTTTATCATCTAATCGAAACCGAATCGAACCTAGGGTTCTTATGGCTTTATAGTTAATCAAATTCATACCAACACTCATTTTAAATGAAATTAAAATATACCAGCAGATTCGCAATCATCAAATTAACAAAAACCCTATGAATCCAACACTTTTCAATATCAGAATCAATCAAATCGATTCAGGATCAAATCGAGGGTTTTCGGCCTTTTGAATCTAATATTTAACGATCATAAACTTGTTGGTTTTACAATTAAATACACACACAAATGCGTATGGATCCGATTAACAAAACACCTAGGTCACTTTGATCGATCGTTATCAGATTCGTGGAAATTAGGACTAGTTTCGATCGGAATGTGATATGGGGGAAGATCACCTTGGATCTCATTGATAAAACCATTTGAACCGGGTATCTAACGCGATACCCTAGCGGGCGGGGATGGTTGAGACAGTGTGGATGTGTGGTAGAGACCCGGGTTCGAGACCGGGCTCCCACATTTTATTTTGGAGACACTTTTGATAATATTAAATTATTAAAAATCAAAACCTATATTATTATAATATTATATTAATCTGTTTTAGCCCGGGAAACCACCCGTAAGCTCGGGTTTGAATTATTAACCCATTTTTTATATATTATTCACACTTTTAAAAATAATATATTTATGTTATTGTCGAATAAAAATAATATATTTATATTATTTTCAAACCGTAACTTCGTATAAAATAATATGTTTTTATTATTTTTAACCCGTGACAAATCCTATTAAATAATATATCTTGGGAATTCGGAGCACGAAGCCAATGGGCGGAGCTGTGAGAGTAGATGATGAAATCGTTTACATGGACGCTTGACCAGAAATGTTTATGATGAGATCAAGGTGATGACGCTGAAGATTTCAGCACGGAATTAACAAGGTGACGAAGGACCTTCCTGGAACACGTTCCAAATGAATAAATAGGGATGTCTTCCCTGAACAAGACAACGTATAGCTGAACAAGTGAAGGATTGCACATAAGTGACCGGGAAGTAGGTGCGTACGCTGGTAAATGTAAGGCTAGCTTAAAGCGAGCTCCTATGGAGCATACAAGTAAATCAAGAGTGTGGTTGTGGTAACAGACATGGCGGTAATTAGAGAGCTTTTGTGAAACCTCGAGAGCTAATGAGGGTGACCCTAGTGTTGGGTGTGTACGTACTTAAGGGACGTATGGAATGCGTGATAATGAAGTAAAGGGATACTATGGTAGATAAATTTAGTGGAGACCAGTGTAGCACTGCACAAGCTCCTAGAGATCATCAGAGAGGAGCAGAAGTAATACCCTTATGGGTAGGCGGTGGACTTGAGTTTGGGAAATCTGTGTAGCTCTGCACACTGATACATTTAGTGGAGATTAGTGTAGCTCTGTACAAGCTCCTAGAGATCATCGGAGAGGAGCAGAAGTAATACACTTATGGGTAGGCGGTGGACTTGATTTTGGGAAATCGTCGCGGAATCACGATCAAAGTATGGAGCCTACTTAGGAGGATGATCATCGGAATGACAGTTCATTAGGTTTATACAAGGGGCAAAGGCAACTGTACCGTGAGCTGGTATAACAATAGTGGCAGATGCAGTCATTTGGCTAAGGGATGAGAAATAAGGGAATGAGTAGATGAAACCTACAAATCCCAAAGTTGAAAGCGGGTAACATAGCAAACGTCTTTGAACACCAATAATGGTGACCTAGATGTAGCGTAAGGAGATTGTATTGATGTACACAGCGAGTAAATGACACCTAAGGGTTTTGGTGCACATGCACGAATAGAAGGATGGGTTGTGTTGGTTTGTACCGACGCAGGATTCGAGGACGAATCCTGTTTTAAGGGGGGTAGACTTGTAACATCCCGAAAATTCAAGAACTAAGTGAATCGGTTATTAGTTGAACCGAGCCTCCTTCAAATAGCATGGGCTATGTGGCTTTCACGTAAAGCTCGGATAACTGAACTTTGAGGACCCGATTATTCGTTATCTTTGAAAGTTTGGATAAGAAAAGCATTAGATGGATATTGAAGGACCCAGATTGAAACTTGAAGTGGTATTTAAACCACCTAAGCCGCAAACCCTAGGCAATTTGGCTAGGTTGTGCTCGACGGCAAGGAGAAAAATAAAGGGGGAGACGCCGGGATCGGATGAGGCCGGAAGACGGTGGTTTCGCGGTGGTTCCGCAATGGTTTCAAGCTATAACTTCACGTCACGTCAAGGTATTCCTCATTTAAATCTCCGTATGAATATTGTTAGTGTTTGTTAGTGTGTTTTATATGAAACCCGATTAGGTTTTCGGGTCGTGTTTCCGACCGGCGCCAAGGACGAAGTAGGTAGGGAGGCCGATTATGGTGGTGATTCATGGAGGAGGTGGAGGTCGGTCTAGGCTGTTTCATGGGAAGTTAAAAGGGAGGATGACGAAGATAGTTTGGTGTGTGTGGCCGACAGCGGTGGTGGTTCCGGTGACTGTGGGGTGCGATGATAGTCGTATAGGAGGTTGTGGTGGCGTGTGGCCGGTGTTAGCTATGGTTGTGCGACAGCAAAGACAGTGAGCTCGGGAGGAACCAGGGACGGTAGAACCGGCTAAGGTGAACGTGACGATGGTGAGGCACAGTGGTGGTGCTTGGTGGGGAGTCGTGGTATGGCTAGGCTTCTACCCGGCTAGGGCCTTGCTCTCTACGAAGAAGACGAGGATAACGACTGTGGAGGTGCACAACAAAGGAACCGGTACGACACTTGTTAGGGGTACTATGTTGCATGACAAGCACGACAAGGGTGCACGGCGTGGGACACGAGTTGGTGTTACTCAGTGGTGATGGTTCACGGCAATGGACGGGGAAGAGATTGGGGATGGGCAACACTCGATTAGGGTTGTTGCATGTGTTGCATGTGCATGCACGTTCATGCATGGGAACCCGGTTAAAGTTTACGACTTCTAACGGGTCGATGACGATCCGGTTCGAAGGCGGCATGAGATTAGGGTTTCATGAAGTTGGGATGACAACCGGTGGGGCTCAGGGTTTATTATATTGTTACCCGTTATCCAGCGTATGTTTTAAACGTATCCTGATTGTGTGGTCATACAATTGACAGGTTCGGGGTTTGAGCAAGCACGCGTGGTGCAGAGCTAGGATTTGAACGCGGAATAACCGGTGAGTTTCTAATCTCCTCTTTTAAATGTTTTACTTTTTTGGTGCTATCATACATACTCACGTGTTTTACTAAGCGAACGTATTACAAGTTATGGTTTAAACTTGAAGTGTTCTATGAAATCGTTATGTAATAATGAAGCTAAGTTGTTGGAACTATTTTTTGGCCATCTCATATAATACAGTCTGAAGACGGAAGAATTCTTTGAAGTTAAAAGATTTCGACCGAAATCTTATAGTTTTCGGATAAAATACATTTCGACCAAAATGTATTTCGTACGAACTCATTCTGTCTTCTTAGTATAAATACTTGTTTAGTTTGACTTTTGTAAGTGGGACTTCATTTGATATATCAATACAATAGAGAGAGTTACACCTTTAACTATGTGTTTTTAATCCAATCTCATATCTTGATTATTCTAATCGATTCTCATTTCTACCAATCGATTGCTTGATTTGCTCGAATAAACGGTTTCCACAAGTGGTATCAGAGCTTTCGGTGCTCGGTTTTGGGAGATTCAAGCATGTTTCAAAGTTTTTTTTAAAGTTTTCAACTTTTCAAGATTCAAAAGTCATCAAATTGGATCGTTTTCAGTGCCATATATGAGTATTTAGCATGCAAAACAGTGGAGATGAAGTTTGGCATGATTTTCGGGGATTAATTTGAGGTTCGGAAGTTGCAGGTCGAAATTTTTCGAGTTTCAGTTGAATCGCCCGAAATCTCTGTTTAAATGGGTCGAAATCTTGACTTTTTGGTCGAAAAGTCTCATCTCAAGTTTTCGGTCGAAAAGTCTAATCCCAAGGGTTTTCGGTCGAAAAGTCTCCTCTACAAGTTTTTCGATCGAAAAGTCTCCTCTACAAGTTTTTCGATCGAAAAGTCTGATCGAAATCTCAAATTTTGTCTGAAATCCCTCCTGATCGAAATCTTACTTTTCAGTCGAAAGGTCCTGCCCGAATTCTCAAAGTTTTCGGTCGAAAAGTGTGGGAAAAAATAAAAAATAAAAAATAATTTGGCAGGAAAAACTTTCTTGTTCAAAATTTTTAGAGGATGTTCTGAGCTGATTTTGAAAAAATGAGATAGTTAAAAAAAATTATAAAAAAAAACGATTTTCAATGGCTGACGAAGGGGGTGTGATAAGGTCTTTGTAAATGAATTGGGGTATGTTCATCCAGATCTGTCTAAGGAAGATGTGAAAGGAAAAGCCAGACAAGACCAATTAAAGAAACGATATCAAGTATTCACACACGCAGATGGAGAATCTTTGACTGAATAGTATCACAGATATGTGAAATTGATCAATGATCTAAAGAAGGTTGATCTTGAAAACGAAAAATCAGAAGTCATGGATACATTTCTCAATACTCAACCACAGGAATGGGAGATTTATAAACTTAATATCAGAAATAAAGGATTACAGTTTAACTCATTAGAGGATTTGTGTGCAAAGCTACAGTTGTATGCACTCAAAGCTGATCAGAACAGAATAGTGATCAAAGGAGGATATGGTTATGATTTTCAAGGAAATTGTAAACACATAGAATCAGATTTAGTTGCTGAAGCAGTGAAAGAGTTACAGAAACTTACAGCTAATTCTGAACTGCTCAACGAAAATATGTGTTATGTGGAGTGTTTTGAGAAAATTGTTGATTACAAGAATCAAAATCAACTTCTGATAGATGCATTGAAACAGGCACATACTACAAACAAAATTCTAAAAGATCGTGAGAAAGAGTATAAAAGGAAGATTAATGACTGTGTGAAAGAAAATTCTCACGTGAAGCTTCAGTTAAAGAGAAAGAATTATGAGATTCAACTGTTGATTGCTGAAAGCGAAACATAAAAGAAATTGATGATCGAGAAGATGGAAAAGATAGCAAATGCAGCAATTAAAGTTGATAAAATAAACATTTCTATGAAAGTGGCTAGTGGAATCATTGAAGCTCAAATACTCTAGCCTTGGATATAAAGGAAGTGGTGAATGTATTGAGGCTAAAGTTAATGATAAGGTGAATAGCGAGATGGGATACAAGAGTGTCTTTCTTCCATTTACTACAAATGGATTTTATTCACATATGCCTCAACCATACATTCCAGAGCCATTTGTGCCAAATGTTTATCCTTCGTTAGAGCCAAATAGAATTTCCAAAGAAAATAATGTTGAATTGAAGATTCCAAATGATCTTACTTCTGATGATGATTGCGTCAGTGACAAATCTGAAGAAAATCAAGAATGTGTTGATTATTTTGACAATAAGGGTGGCTTAGGGTTCAAGAAAGACAATCCACTTAATTCTAATGCCATCCCATTCGTTTCAAATAAATTTACTCCGCTCATGTTGGTTAAAGAGGGAGTAGAAATGTCAAAAGTTGTAGAACAGAAGTCTAAAGACAAGTCAGAATCTTGAAAGGGGCCTTATCAAAGACCATGTCCTACTTTGAATAAATGTTTCAACTGTGGAAAGCATGGTCATTTATCAAGAGATTGTTGTATCAAGAAACACAAGTCTTTCAAACAGAAGGTAGTTTCTTAACCTCAGAGAAAGTTTCAAAAAAAGGTTGTTAATGTCTTTAATAGTTTGAAGACATTTTGGACATACAATATGTCGAAACGAAAATAAGATTGGAAAGACAAATCTAAACCACGACAAGTTTGGAGAGTTAAACATTCGAGTCCCAGATCTAGATTTGATGATGCAAAGTGTATGGGGGAGTTTGGCAGAATTCTTGTGTTTCTATATGCAATGGCCTATGGAGAGATTGTTGGAACTATTTTTAGGTCATCGCATATAAAACAGTCTGAAGACGGAAGAATTCTTTGAATTTAAAAGATTTCGACCGAAATCTTATAGTTTTTGGGTTTTCGAATGAAATACATTTCGACCGAAATGTATTTCGTATGAACTCATTCTTTGTCTTCTTAGTATAAATACTTGTTTAGTTTGACTTTTGTAAGTGAGACTTCATTTGATATATCAATACAATAGAGAGAGTTACACCTTTAACTATGTGTTTTTGATCCAATCTCATATCTTGATTATTCTAAGCGATTCTCATTTCTACCAATCGATTGCTTGATTTGCTCGAATAAACGGTTTCCACAAGTGGTATCAGAGCTGTTGGTTAATAGTTCTTGGTATTCAAGAAGATTTTAAGTCAAATTTGATCAAATTGAAGTAATTTGGGTGCCATTGTTGCTGATTTGAAGCTACTTTTGATGGAGATGAAGTTTGCATCAAGTTTGAAGACTTGATTCTTTACTTGGATCATCACAGAAAGTTTTTGGTCAATTCAAGTGTTCTTCTGTTGAATTGTCCGAAAAGTTTGTTTGAAGTAGCCGAAAACTCTGTTTGAAGAAATCGAAAAGTATTTCGTCTGAAAAGTATTGTCCGAAATTTCATCTGTCCGAAATATTCTGAATTTTCGATCGAAAAGTATTGTACTAAGTTTTCGACCGAAAATTTATAAGTTGGAAATTTTTCTGATTTCGACCAAGTTTCAAATTACATGTAAAGAATGGCTGGAAAGGTATACGATACTGAGAGGGTTATTGGGAAATCACCACCGATGCTGAAATCAATATCAGAATTTTCAAATTGGAAGATAATGATGAAGGCTTATTTCAAATTTACTGAACACACACTTTGGGAATCAATTGTAAAAGGTCCTCACATTCTTAAGACTGCAAATGCGGATGGGTTGGTCCCGATTGCTGATCCTGATCATTATTCAGAGGAAGATAAGAAATTAATCGAAAGGGATAACAGAGCATTGGGTTCTATTATTCTAGCACTTCCTACTGAGTTGTATTTGATTTTTGAGCAACCTGAAACTGCTCAGGGTTTGTGGAATGCTTTGTGCTTAAGATTTGAAGGTAATGCATCTCTTCAGGAAAGTAGAACCGATCTTCTACTGAAGCAATATAACATGTTTTGTTTTAAAAAGAATGAGACTCTCAGTGAGTAGGTGACTATGTTTACAACCATGATCAACAGGTTGAGAAAAATGAGAGTAAAATTTGAAGAGTATGAGCTAGGAAAGAAGCTGTTAGACTCACTGCCAGATTGCTGGAGCATACCTTGTATGCTAATCAAGAACACAACTCCAGATCTAAAGAGTAAAACACTTGATGATATTATCTGTTTACTCGAGTCTTATGAATTGGATGCAAAGAAGAGAGAACTGAACAACAAAGATAAACAAAATAACTCAAGTTCAACATATACAACATTATTTTCTGGAAGTAGTGAAGGAAATAGTGGAACAAAACCTGAGAAAAACAAAGGTTGTTGTGAACACTCCTCTGGTGAGAAAGACAAGTCATCTGGACAAATCCCTGAAGATTAGAATGCTCTGTTCGGAGCTTTCATGAGCAGCTACGATGCACTGGTGACATGAAAGTTACAACCTGTCGTGCATGATATAGAAGATCTTGTTCAGATCAATCCTGATGATTTAGAATATATGGACTTGCAATGGCAGATGGCCATGATAGCTGTAAGGGCTAAAAAGTATTTGCAAAAGGTTGGGAAGGATAAGTTGCAGTTTGGTAAAAAGGTTGGTTTTGACAAAGCTAAACTCAGGTGCTATAACTGTCAACAGCTTGGTCACTTCGCTCATGAGTGTACCAAGGACAAGAAAAAGAAGGTTGAGGGAAGCAGGGTTAAGCTGGTGGAAATGATTGATGAATCTGCTAAGTCAAAGAAGGCTCCAACAACACTCATGTCCAAACAACTGAGTAATTATGAATGGGAGGATGAGATCGAAGACGCTGAGGATGAAATGGATGAAGCCTTGATGGCTGAAATTGAAGATTCAATGAAAACAGTTGATATTGCCAGTGACTGTGTGCTCAAAATTGATTCTAAAGAAAAGGGCAAAACTGCTGTTTCTGATGAAACTTCATCTGAGAATGAGGTAAATTCTGAAAATAAATTTGATATTGTTCCTCATTGTGTTTAGATCGAATGCAAAACTATCATGCAGCAAACACTTTTTTGATTGCTGAAAATGATAAACTAAAAAGAGTAAACAAAGAATTGAAACAAAATGAAGTAGAATTTACAAGAAAAATTAAAGCATTATTGAAAGATAATGTAACATTTAAAGAATATTTGGATAAAAAGGACGTTTTAATCAAAGATCTTTCAAAAAAACTTATCAAATCTAAAACTGATTTAATAAAAGAAAGGGTAATTGTTTCAAAGTGGAAAATGCAACAAAATGTCTTTGATGAATGTGTGAGAAAACAGAGAACTGTTTACATCAAAGACGGGTTGGGTTACAACAAGGTTCCACATCCTAAAAATTTTGTACCATTTCCTGAACCGCATGAATCGAATGAGTTGATGATGTCGAAAATTCTAACTTTCATGATATGTATATTAGTGCAGATATAAACTCAGGGTGTGTGGATGATGAAAATGAACTTGATGGAGTGAAAAAAATTTCAGCATTCAATAAACAGTGCACTATGGAGTTTATTAGGTACTGTAAACAGTACCTAGATGTTGACTGTAATCTAGATAAATTTGTTCAATTTCTAGTTTAAATGCTGATGCAAAAAATATTAATGCTTCTGATTCTGATTCTGATATTTCTTATGTTTCGGCATGTTCTACTAACAGTTGTGTTGAGTTTGATTGTGTGTCTGAAGTGTCATCAACATCTACTTTCTTTGATAAAGTGGTGCATACAGCTAGATATTATGTCCCACTTAATGAACTCTCTAGTCTAGTTGGTGATGTGGTCTTAGATGAGTTTGGAAATCCTCTGATTCAAGAGTATGATTTGTCAAGTGAGAGACCAAAGAAAAATAATGTCATAGCACCAGAGAATCATATTCTTACCGGTGAGACAGATAACAATAAAGTTGTCAAAGTTAAAGTGAGTGTACCAACAAATGTATGAAGAAAGTCTTGGTTTGTCAAAGGCAAATCTATTGATGTAAAAGACAAGTTCATTGATGTTAAAGATAAGTCTATTCAAATCAAAGAACAATTAAGAAAGAAAAGTTGTGGCCTAAAGAGTGAAGTAGGCCAGTGTTCAAAGTCAAAGTCAAAGCCTAAGAGCTACAACTGCTTTGTGTGTGGTCAGGTTGGTCATTTTGCGAGAAATTACAAACACAACTCTAGTGAGTCAAGGTTCACAAAGAACAAAGCGAAAGTTAAGAGCAACGTTAATCGGCATTTCAAGCGAGCGTCTGAGAACGACAGTGTATCAGAGTCTAGAGTGATACAAAGATACAGTCATGATTACATGCTTTCCAGAAATTGTCATGCTTTATATTTTGCTATTTTGCTAAAGAAAAAATTACTATGAAATATGCGAAAAATGTTGGTTATGTTTGGAAAGTTAAAAATGAACAGTCTTCACATATGGTTGGAATAAAGAAAATATAAAATTGATAAAATTGAAAGAACAAGATGTTAAAGATGTTAAGACTATAAAAGGTAAAAGTCAGCTCGGGTCAAAGATGATCTGGGTACCTGTTTATCATTAATTTTGTCTTGAATATGCAGAGTTTAACCGAGAGGACTATTAATAATGCTTGGCATGTTGATAGCGGTTGCTTAAGGCACATGACTGGACAAAGAAAAATTTTGGAAAATTTTCAAACTTTTGACGGAGGTTTTGTTGCATTTGCTGGAGATAAAAAGGGAGGAAAAATAGCTGGTCAAGGAACAGTGTCGAATGAACTCATAACATTAGAAAAAGTAAATTTTGTGTCTTAATTGGAATTCAATTTATTAAGTGTTTCTCACGTTTGTGATAAAGACATACCAGTTTATTTTACTGCAAAGGAATGGTTGTTCTTAATGCCTGGATTGGTTATTCCAGAAGAAATGATCATGATGCGTGCTCCAAGGAAATTCAACACATATGTGGTTGATATGAATGATCATACTACACCAGTAAACGTTTCATGTTTATTATCAAAGGCAACTGGTTCAGAATCTTATTTGTGGCATCGAAGAATGGGTCATATGAATTTAAAGAACATAAATAACTTGGTGCATAAAGATTTGATGCGAGGATTGCCAAAGAAAGAATTCATAATTGAAGAAAATTGCATGTCATGTGCGAAGGGAAAACAACACAAGAAGTCCCATCCAAGAAAAACATAACAACTTTTACTAGACCTTTATTTCTTATTCATATGGATTTGTTTGGTCCAGTTCGAGTTAAAAGTATTGCGAAAAAGTCATATTGTCTTGTTATCATAGATGATTTTTCAAGATTTTTATGGGTATTTTTCCTTGCAACAAAGGATGAAACACCTGAAACAATTATTGATTTTGTCAAACGAATAGAAAACATCTGTGATAGCAAAGTTTCAATCATTCGCAGTGACAATGGAACAGAATTTAAAAATAAACTAATAAGTTTGTTTTGTGTAGAAAAAAGGAATAACACATCAGTATAGTGCTGCGAGAACACCACAACAGAATGGAGTAGCTGAAAGGAAGAACAAAACTTTAATAGAAGCTGCTCGAACAATGCTTGTCAATTCCAAGTTGCCCATTATCTTCTAGGCTGAAGCAGTAAACACTACATGTTATGTTTTAAACAAAGTTCTTATGGTGAAACAACTTACAAAGACTTCGTATGAACTATTCTATAAACGAAATCCATATATCAAGTTCTTCAGAGCATTTGGTTGTTCTTGTACATTGTTGTATACACAAGATTCATTGCCAAAATTTGCAGCTGTCGGTGATGAATGCTATTTTTTGCATTATTCTTCATATCAGAAAGCTTATAGAGTGTACAACAAAAGAACCAAAAATTTTCAAGAATCGTTTTATGTGGGGTGGCAAGAACTAAATACTCCTACAGATCAAAATGGACCTAACTGGTTCTTTGATGCTGAAGTAATCTTCAAAACATTTGATCAAAAACTTCAAATGGATTCTAATGAAGCAAGTACTTCGGGTACTGTAATTGAGTCTTCTACAAGTAGTGATCTATCTGTTGGAAAGTTTTTGATTGGGCCGCAGAATTTAATGATTCAAAATGAGACGTCTGAGAATGTTACTACATCAACTCAAACACAAGAAGATCTTGTTGATAACTCTGTCACTAATGTTGATTCTGAAGTACAAGAAATTCCAAGTACAAATGATGAACCAACAGTTAATGAAGTTTAGTTGGATCCTATAATTGATCAGACTGAGGATGTAATTCAGACAAGTTCTTCTAGTGTTGAAGATTCAAATGATCAATTACCAGAGTTGAACGATACAAACATGCCAAAATCTGTGGAGGTTGAGCATATTCAAAATCATCAAATCCATTCTGCTCATCCAGTTGAGAATATTATTGGATCTCTTAAAGATGGAGTAAAAAAAGAAGTCAAACTGGAAATATAAATGTTTGTGTGTACTCCTATTTCTTATCTCAAGAGGAACCAAAGAATGTTACTGTTGCTTTACAAGATCCAAGTTTGATTGAAGCTATGCAAGAAGAATTTCTTCAGTTTAAGAAGTTAAACGTGTGGCATCTTGTGAACTTACCTGAGGGTAAATATCCAATTGGAATGAAGTGGGTCTTCAGAAACAAAAAAGATGATCGTGGGATTGTAGTTCGGAACAAAGCTTGTTTGGTTGTACAAGGTTTTTATCAAGAGGAGGACTAGATTATGATGATTTCTTCACTTCTGTTGCACGAATTGAAGCCATACGAATCTGTTTGGCTTATGCATCATACAAGAAATTTACTGTATATCAAATGGATGTAAAAACAGCTTTTCTGTATGGGGTGGTAAAGGAAGAAGTTTACGTGAATCAACCACCAGGTTTTGAAGATCCAGCTCATCTATTTCAAGTGTATAAGCTTGATAAAGCATTGTACTGGTTACATCAAGCGCCTCGTGCGTGGTATGAAACCTTGTCAATACATCTTACATCAAATGGCTTCGTTCGTGGAATAATTGACAAGACCTTATTCCTGAAGAAATATGATGCTGATTTGTTAATTGTACAAGTTTATGTCGATGATATTATCTATGGATCAACAAATGAAGCTCTTTACAAAGAATTTGAACAAGTTATGAAATTAGTGTTTGAAGTGAGCTTGATGGGAAAAATGCAGTTCTTTCTAGGGTTACAAGTTGAGCAGTCTGAATCAGGAATTCTTATTCATCAGGCCAAATATGTGAAAGATATTCTTACAAAATTCAAAATGACTGATTGCAAATCAGCTTTAACACCAATTGCTCCTCATGAACCTTTAACTGTCGATGCGTCTAGAGTTGAAGTAAATTAAAAGATGTACAGGTAAATGATTGGCTCGTTGATGTATTTGACTGCTAGTCGACCAGACATCATGTTTGTTGTTTGCTCTTGTGCCAGATATCAGGCAACTCCAAAAGAATCTCATGAATCAGCTGTTAAACGAATTTTCTAATATCTTAAGGGTCGAGTAAATTTAGGTTTATGGTATCCTTCTGATTCTGAATTTAATTTCTTTGCTTACACTGACAGCGATTATGGAGGTTGTAATTTGGACAGGAAGTCAACTTCAGGTGGATGTCAATTTTTGGGGGAGAGACTGGTGTCTTGGCAGTGTAAGAAACAACGAATGTATGCACATCAACTGCTGAAGCTGAGTATACTGCTGCCTCAAGCTGTTGTTCACAAGTTGTCCGGATTCAACATCAAATGCTAGATTTTGGAGTAAATTTCCTAGAAACTCTGATTTATTGTGACAACGATGCAGGGCTCGGAATAGTAAAAAAATCCCATTCAACATTCCAAAACAAAGCACATTGCGATCAGGTTACATTTCATTCGTGACTGTTTTGACAATGGGCTGATTAAACTGGTCCATGTCGATACCTTAGAGCAAAAAGCCGATATTTTTACAAAAGATTTTTCAAAGGATCGGTTTAACTCTTTGGTTGAGATGTTGGGGATGATTTCTTTTTTAAAAAAATTGAATAATAAATAGTCCATTTTTTAATTGAAAGACCTTAGAAATCTGTTCCTCAACGATTTTCTTTTAAGTGTTAAAATTGTGTTGTGTACGCTTTATATGTGTGTTAGCTTAATGAATGTTTGTTCTCATAAGTGATATAATTAGTAAATAATGTCACATCACAATTTTAGGGGGAGAATAAAAGAAAAAGAAAATTTGTGTGTCTGAATGACGTATATATAGGAAATGATAGTACAAGTGTGTGCTGAGCTTATGCATGAATTGGATATGATGGTGACATCGGTTACAATTTTTGATATGCTGGTAGGCTCTGCATTTGTAAATTAGGCGATATTTGTGTGATTAACTAAATAGCAATCTTTGTGTTTTACCCACAACGAATATCGGTACTTTCATCATTCGAATGCAAAGTGAATCTAGTCATACCATGAGACCAGGATCTTGATGAGTTCTTAGCACAATTTGTTTACTCTATTGACTATATACGTCAAATATATGATTTAGAGTTAAACACCTTCATACAGTTGATGGTTCTGGTGAAAATCTCGGATGGAAACCAGGAAGTCAGTCTGTTTCGCCATTTGAATCATTTGTGATTTCAATTGACATATCCAATATCTTATGGATATCTGCATACCCAAATCATTCATGATTCTTCACATCTCATATGAATCAATATGATTCTGTACTATCTTAGAAACCAAGACAATGAGTCAAAATGATTCTGAATCAATATGATTCCAATCAAATCCACTTGAATTATTTTTCCTGTGCTAAAAACGCTACCTTCATGCTGGATATTGGATCATGATCTGGTGAAATTTTGTGTTAGTTTTAAGTTCATTCCATCTCGATTGTGGGGTACACACTGTATTGATTAATATAACCTTAAATGTCACACAGTATTTGCTGAAACGTGATGCATGAGTTTACGTGGATAACAATACTGGCAATCAAGGTTGAACTGTTTAGATCATGATTTGATATGCAGTGTAGTTAAGACAATATACATTTATGATCCTATGTCATTTCAGTTCATCAAAAGAAAATGTCTGCGAATAAAGTAGTTGTTATGATCTGGATTTTATGTTTAAAGTTTTTTCGTTTTTGTTTTGTTTGTTTTGTGTGTGAGTGAAAAGTCTGTTGAATGGATCGAAAAGCGTTTCAGATGGAAATGAAGTTAATTCTGATTCGTCCGAAATGTGTTTTCGACCGAAAAATGTTTTCGATCGAAAAATCATGGCTTGAGAAATTTTTGAAAAATAAGAGTTTTCGATCGAAAAAGACGTTTGATGAAAATTCTGATTAGAAAAGTTTTCAATCGAAATAGTCATGGTTTATATTGTTGATTACAAGAGTTTTCGATCGAAAAGTTCAAAGTTGTGATTTCAACTTTTCTGGTGAAAAGGTTAAAAGGAGTTTTTCAATCGAAAAGGTTGCAAATAAGGGAGTTTTCGATCGAAATGTCCAGAGTTAAGGATTTTTCAGAAATTTTCTAATTTTATGTGTTTGTTCTTTACTGATATGAACCGTTTAAAGTTTGAACCCAAGCACAATATTTGTGCGTCCTTAACCACAAACACCAAGAAAGCACATGGTTATGAAGAGATTGTCAGGTTCTTGATAAATTCCTGAATTCACACAGCAATATCAACACAAGTTAGAGTGTTTGAGAAACATATGAGGGAGTTTTGGGACAATGTAGAATACAAGAACGTAAACAAGGAGATTTGGATAGAAAGCTCTGTTGGTGGGAATACAATAAAAGTTATAGAACAAGTTATTCATGAAGTGTTAAACTTCAGAGACGCAGCTGATTTTCCTTACAAAATTAATCACATTGCAATCTCAGGGATAATTCTAAGTATGGGATGTGAAGGAACGTTTCTAAGAAGACAGATGAAAAAACTATGTTTTCAAAACAATGGAGATACCTTGTCCATGTATTAATTCATTGCATGAGTCCCAAAACATCTGCCTTTGATCCAATGGGTGAAGTATTCAGCAGAGCGTTAGTGTGTCTGGCAACTCATAGAAGATTTAATTTTTCAAGAATGATATTCGAGGCAATGATTAGAAACTTCGTGGGACCAAGGCAAAACTACAAGTTTATAATGTACCCAACATTTGTACAAATGATTATTAATACACTGACGCCGAATCTGGAAAACGATGGTGTTGAACCGCCTTTGGATTAAATGAACGAAGCAATCTTCAGCAGCATGAATAATGTGAGGAAGACAAGCAAACTTAGTGGTACTGTGACACCACTATTTCCTAATATGCTTGAAGAAAATCCGGATCCAGATTTTACTATTGAAGATGAAATCAATGACTTAATGGCAGAAGATATAGAAGATGGAGTTGATAGTGACAATGTTGAAACTGACCAAGTGCAGAATAATGATCAGGGAAATTATAATGATCAAGGTCATGGTGGTGTATTGTATTTAAGCACAAAGCCTTCTAGACCTCCTCCGTCTAAGGGTATTGTATTTACTGATCCAGAATTACAGAAGAAAAAGAAAACTACAACAAGACTTGATAAAGGAAAAGGTAAAGCTAAAGAGGTACCGGGGAAGCATAAGTCCAAAAGATCTAGAGGTTATGAGTTGGTTGATGAAGAGTTTATTAACTATGCAACCAGGGAAACTGCAGATGTTGTTAGTCAATTAAAGACTCGTATCTCAAACTTGCAAAGTAGAGAAGCTACTAATTCCAGAGAGATCAGAGAATTGAAAATTGAAAGTACTAAACAAAAGGGTGTATAGCTCAACAGCAGCAACAGATTGATCAACTTCAGAAGATGGTACATGATTTAATAGCTCTTACGGGTGTTCAAATTGGTACAAACCTATCAGAGAATGTTGAAGAGATTCATAGTCCAACAGCCACTGAACCAATTCCTTCTACGAGTGAACAAGTTCAAACTCCAGTTTTTAAA
Organism: Smallanthus sonchifolius; assembly: GCA_023525975.1. NCBI lineage: Eukaryota > Viridiplantae > Streptophyta > Magnoliopsida > Asterales > Asteraceae > Smallanthus > Smallanthus sonchifolius. Next base: position 74,222,362 of record CM042023.1, on the reverse strand, counting down.
GAAACTATTTATGAAGACAACATGTTATTTGATGTTGATATGCTTCTCAATGATGAAGGTGAAGGATTGGAGAAAATTGATGAGAACTAAGAAGAGACAGAGAAGGAAGAAGAAGATGATGATGAAGAAGTGGTGATCATTGGTGAAATAAAAGATGATAACAATTCTTCAGATGGCGATGATAATAGTGACGGTACTGGTGGTGTTGGTGGAAGTGGAAAAACAATTGAAGATGCTGAACAAGAAACTCCAACCAACACTGGATACAAAAAGTATGAATTTGTATAACAGCAGACGTATGTTGAAGAAGATAGTTCAGTGATTGGTAAATTGGATAAGCTTGTAGATGAAAGAGAGCCATTTACTGTTTCTGAAGATATTGAATCACCATCTAAAAGGCAAAAGACTTCAAAGATTGACAAGAGTACTTGGTGGACAGTGACTGAGAAGCCATCAATTGTAGAAAAGATTACACAGACAATAATTAGTCCAGAACAAGCGTTAACTGGTGAAATATTAGCATGGATGTATGATGGTGAAAAGAAGATGTATGTAATAAAGAGATGTGATGGGAATATCCAGTATTTTGACAGAAGTTCAAAGTTAAACACATTTCCATACTGGGATATTCGAGAGCTAAGTCAACTGAAGATGATCAATCCATCGAACAATTCATTTGCTGCTAATTTTGAAGAGTTTTTAAAGAGAGAGTGTGGAAAAGCTAAATTTGAAAAGTTCAAACCACAGGTGCCTGAATGTAGAAAGTTGAAAAGAAATGATAAAGATGGAAAAAGAAGGTTTAGATACATTGTGAAGCCTGCTGATACAGTTTCAACTGTTTACATTCCAGCACGTAAAGAGACATTCATTAAAAGCTTCGAGAAGTGGGTGTATGATAATAAAACACATGAAGCTGTGATTATACAGGATCATTTACCAGAAGTAAGAATTTTTGATCCAGTGGATTTGTTTAGCTTTTCTGATGATGATTTAAAGATTTTGTACAAGAATTTTTGATCCAGTGGATTTGTAAAGATTTGTTTAGCTTTTCTGATGTGATTATACAATATCGTGTTAGCATGGGTCTATGGGGTGTCCATAGTGTACACGAGTTAGAACTCAGTATGGTGTTTGGGTGTCGTAAAATTAATTATTCGGAACGAGTTAGGTAATGTGTCTAGACGTTAAAAAGGATACGTCTAAAGTATGTGTTGGTTTACACACGTAAGTTATCCGTGAAAGTATGGTGAGTCGTAGTACATGTCCAGGTAGTGTCATGTGTATATATATATATGTGTTGCTTTGTGTGCTTGCATTGTTGCCCATGTGTATTGTCAACAGTGGTGTGGAGGACGGAGTCCTTCGAGGTCATCATTATACGCGTGATCTGGCAGTATATTATGTGCTGAAGTGTCAGTCACCATATGGTAGATGATATAGTCACCATTTGGGTGGCTGGGTAGTCATCGTAGATGACGAGTGTGTTGCTATGTTTAGTGGCGGGGCCCTGTAACAAGGGTAGAACTAAGCTTATGACGAGTATCTCGATGGGGATAACCCTGGCGAGGGTGCGGTGACAAGGTATGTGTTTGTGTGCATATATATGTGTTAAATTTCATGCAAGAGATGGGTTATATTAATTGTGTATGAGATGATAATGATGTGATATATATATATATATATATATATATATATATATATATGGAATTAATGTGGTGTGTCTGGTTAGTTGACCATTGAGTCGGGATGAGTACATTGTGTACAACTGTTGAGTCAGTTGGTTTATGATAATCCTGGTTAGGGCAGGTAAGTCGGTGTCTAGAGGCTGGATGACTTAACCGGTGTATGGTTAATATATATATGGTAAATTGTGTGTCCTTAGAGTAGTAAGCTTGATCCATGTCGGAGAGACTTACTAGGTTTAAATGACGGGTAGAGTCTGGGGTGGTGAATCCTTTTGGGATATTATAAGATAACAGGGGTTATTTATATGATGAAAATCTATTAAACTATTTTCTAAAGACTAGAGGGTCTAGAGTGAAAATAAACAATAAATGAGACGAGTTGGCTTTTGTTAAACTAAACTATTAGAACTCACTCAGCGTAGGTGACTTTGTATGTACGTTAGATTGTTTTGCAGGTGAGTCTGCTAGATGAGGTATCTTGGTTTGGGAGCGGGGCTACTCTGATTGGTGCGCATGCATTCGTCAGGTAACGTTATGAAAGTTAACGAGTTTAAAAGATAAAATTATTTTGAGAAAGACCTCCCCTGTTCATTTAAATGAACGTTAAAGTGTTTTTAACGACTTTACATAGTGATGAAATCCAACTGTAGGGTGTCTGGTTTGGAGCCTTACAAGTAGGTAAGTGATCTTGTAAAAACCCTAAAGCATTGTATGTGAAAATGCATAGATGTTGGAAAGGTGTTGACAAGTGGTCTAAAAATATATGTTTACATATGCATGTAAAATAGTAAGAATACTTAAATGCATATATAGAAATATAGAAATACTTGTATGCATGTATTGGTAAAAATAAATGCATGACGTACGTAAACATAAGTATTTGCATGTGGACGTGGTAACGTGGTCTATATGTACGTGGGGTAATTAACATGCATGGATATACTTGACAACAACTCTATATGCATACACACACACACACACACACATATATATATATATATATATATATATATATATGTTTCGGTTCTTATACATGCATACATACACTTTAACAAATTCCAAGTTAATAAACTTTAAAAACTTACATTTATATATATATATATATATATATATATATGTATAAATCATGATTTCTACATGTATGCATTCATGTTCGAGTGTTTTTATTAAGTGTTAACCATACTTAAGATTACTAACCACACTCATCATTATATGTTCAAAACAACAAGAGTATATATACATACACAATTTCGGTATTTATATATATATATATATACAAAACTTTAGTTATTAAACTTAATAAAGTTAAACCTTATAAAACTCTTTAACTTTTCAAATCCTTTTGTTTTCATAGTGAATAACAAGCTTTGATAAGAAAATAAAGATGGGAGTAGAGATTTGTATCGGTTTCATGTCGCTTGACAAAGCTATGAGAAGAACAACGATTAGAAAGTGATAGGGGCTTGATTTGCTAGCAAAACCGATGTCACACTCCAACCGACGGCGGAATACGTCGGGGCGGGACATTTAGACTGTTCATGAGCACAAGGTTGACTAGATTTCAATATATTAATCATCAAATTTCATTTCAAACAAATCAAACACAACCAAGTTCAAAAGTACATAGATGAAATACAAATTGTTATTGAATTAAAAATAACTAAGTCCCAAAACCTATGTGTAGCAAGTCTTGATCAAATCACACATTAGCACCTGCAACATGAATAAAATAAGGTCAACTAAAAAGTTGGTGAGCATACACAGGTTTGTACATAGGTAGTATATATAGATGTGAATAAACAAATGCTTACATAACATGATAAAATAAGGCATTTATGGGGAGCAACTGTTGTGTAACCAAAGTACAATCAAACCTTTGTAACTAGCATGCAAATTGTGTTGTCGGTAACAATCACCCCAATCTAGGTGGGTTTGTCAGACTCAAGAGATCTATCATTGTTAATCGTCGGCTTGAATAGTTAATGATTGCACATAAATTGCACACAAACAGTTAACACACCTAGCACTCAAACATAAAGCTCAAATTTTGAATACATGAATGTAAAGAGGATTTATGTTTGTGTAGTTTGTGTAATTGTAAACAATTGAATGTTTAGAGTTCATGTTTCACCCCAAAAAGTATAAAAGTGTGAAAAGGGGCTATGTAATACTCACTTGTATCGATTGTGTAGATAACACGAGCAATAGGTCTCATGAGTGATTTTGTAATCACATAATTAACTTAGAGTGAATTGTATGATCTTGAATTAGTTAACATGCACAAAGTGTATAGTAGAGTCTAGGGTTTCAACGGGATTGAGTGTAGGTGCTTGTACAAAGGGTTTGTGTTATTTCATGTAAAGGATGTATGTAAGTTGGTGTTTGTGTATGAATAAAAGTCTAAATATTAAATGTGATAGTAAGGTATATTTGACTTAAAGAAAGTAATGATTGTTTTAGGGTTTTGGTAAATAGTTTAAATAAATAAATTATTTTATTTATTTAATATTATAAAAATGTGTAATACAATGAGTGTAAATATATATATTAGTTTATATATTCAAGAAATTATCTTAAAATAATTTAACCCTAAATGAATTATTATTGTAAAAAGATAATAATTAATAAATAAATTCTTTTATTATTTATTAATAAAATGATATGTTCTTTTAAAGTATAGAAAATGTGAATATAGGTGTAAATATATATTTAAAAAGGTTTTATTTGTTTAATTAGGTTTTAAACCTTAATATTTCAAGTTAATAGAAAAAGGACTTATAAGAATTTGTTTTATGATAATGCGTTTTATGAGAATCTTGCCATAATTCTTATAAAAATTAGGTATCGAAATATTTTGTTTAATAATTACATTTAAAATAAACTTTTAAATGATCATTATAAAAGTTAGATTTTAATCAATTTAATTTGTAAAATAGTTATTTTATGAAATCAAATTGCAAACTTTTATACTAATTGGTCCTAAATGATGTTGGGTTTATAAAAAAATATTTTTTATAACATTTCTAAAGCATCAAAACGATATTTTTTAAAAAAGCAGGCCACCCGATTCGAACCCGGGTGGTTCCTGTGCGGGTCTAGTGTGTTACCGGTGGACCAGGGACTGATCCTTGATACATAATCGTTTTTACTGAATTTTAAGAAAAAGGGGCAAGGGGTTGGGTTCTGGTATCAGAAAACACTCAAAAAGACTTATTGGATGTGGGTTTCGAACTCACACCACCTAGTCCAACGGTGCAATGAGTTAACTCGCTGGGCTAGGTGGTTTCGTTGTTTAAGTATGAAACCCAGAAGGCTAAATATGCAAATTAAAACAAAAACAAATCCCTAATTGAATCCCATATGAACAAGCTTCGATCTTCAATGCAATTGCGCTCGATGCCCTATATCGTATAAAATTGACAGAGGGCTATTGATCACTTTAGGATTACGAAGCCAAGGGTACAGGACTTACTCGATGAGATGAAGTATCGAGGGTTGACGACTAGAGAGACATGGACGAATTTCTTGATGCTCGACTGGGCCGCAGAGATGAAATGAGACGCGATTAAAGATCCAGAGAGTTTGTAATGGTGATTGCGCAGGTGTGTGGCTACATTGACTCGTCCAATTCCATTGTAAATGCACGATTCAATTAAGAGTTTGAATGTGATAGCTGTCGAATAAATTACGCGTCAATTCGATTGATTGGGAGTGTATTGAGTCATGTTTGTGGTCTGGGTTCATGCACAATTATCCCACGCATGATTTATTGTCAAAAACACGTTTTGAATTCATGGATTTTTCCTGATTTAGCTTGGTTTGATTCATACGAGTCAAACTTGTTTGAATTCGAATTCGTCCACAAAATTTAGTTAAATTGGTGTGATAAAGGGACTGGAAAACTGATCGGGAATCCTCCAAGTATACAAGGCAGGTCCATTGCATTCGGGTTTGACTGAATCCAAGGCTAATTCATAAAAAAATTCATTTTTGTTTGACTTTAAAAAGTCAAAGGGGATGGTAAAAGATTCAAATTATTAAATAGGATTGATTTTTAGGTGAAAGGGTTCAAATGCCTGGGTTATGGATGGTTCAAAACAATGAGAGAGGGTTCAAATGTAATAGATGAGGGTTCGAACTAGTTTATTTAACTAGAAATTATATATATATATATATTTATAAATTTGATTTTTGTATAAAAACTATAAAACCATAATCTTTCCCTTTTTAAACTTTATAAAACTAACTATATTCAAAATATCTAAGATGTTAGTTATATATTTGCTAAACAAATATTCTTATGAGGTTTAATTAGTAAAATTCGATACATGAATATATTTGCATAAATATATTTATAAATAAATAAACATATATATAGATACGCAAACATTTGTTTTAGAAATTTATATGTAACGCAAGGTTTAAAATAGAAATATTAAAAACGATTTATGGGACATAATGTGCTTGAACAATATACATGATTTAAATGTGTGTTATTATTGAAATAGTTAAAATCAAATATAGCCGGAATGTCATGGATGTTACAGTATCCCCACGTTGAGGGAATTTCGTCTCGAAATTGATCTTGTGGATGTTACCGAGTTAGGAAAAAGGTGAGTTTGGATTCTCCGCGAGTTTTGATTGTTGGTCTGAGGAGTATAACTAATGAAAAGATTCAGGTTGGATTCTCAATTCAGCTCAAGTCATCACATCAAACAAAGATGGTGGTGGTGGATTTGGTTTGAAGATGATTAAGGAGAAAATTGTTGAAACAGAGTATGGACTCAAATAAAATGAAAAGCATCTCTTGAAATGAGGATGATGAGGATTGATTAGCAAACCTTGTTTAAGATGTAATCTAATATGTTCATGAGTTGTCAGTGGATAAGAGATTTCACAAACATTGACAACGTCAAATAACATAAAACTCTACGTGACATGAATAACGCTACTTCTGATAATATGACTGGAACACTTATATATAGGAAGTACCAGCGGCGTATCCACCATGCCCTTGTCATATCAGATTAGTTTCATTATTATATATCATGATAGGTTTCATGTCATAACACGCGATAGAATTTGCTATGTTTTCCATGCGCTGATTTTTTAATAATTACGTGTGCACCTGTAATTATCCAAAGCGTCGCATGGTCTGTATAGTTCATCCCATTGTGTGTGTGGTTCAATGGGGGTAACACAAAATCACTTAATTCATAACTATTGTCTGTGTCCATAGATAGTAGAGTCAATCAGGTACTAAAGGGTAATAACGTGGCATAATTTAGGGTTCCATAGCTTCCTCGTGTTGGAACAAGAATACGTTAAACCCCGAGTAGCTTTCATGGATAAGATGAATAATCATGCCTTGTGTATGGTGTACTTAATCAATTGCAACAATGTAAACAATCTAATTCCGTGTATAATGTAAGCGCTCAAGTTTCCATGTATGATCTAGTGTCTTGTACATTGTAAACAAATAGGTTTCATGTATTATGTGATCAGTGTAATATTATGTATATTGCAAACAACTAAGTTTCATGTATCATGTGAGTGTTCATTTGTAAGTTATTGGATCTCATGAGTAATGTAAACTAACGAATTTTGCAGGTAGTCGAGTGTTGTAGACAAGCGTGTTGTTTAGCGTTCATGTATAATGTGGGTAGTTAGGTTCTAGCTCTTTAAATCTAGTTGAGGTTTGTGGGGATGGTTAACGTATACACGGTATGGATCGTCTTTTGAAGCGGCAAGTGAAAGGTAACGAGGAGGTTCTGAAAACACTCAGGGAAAAGTGTTTACAAATAATTGATCCTTGTTTGAAAATATGAAATAGTAAATTGTTCTTGGTTGTAGATATATAAAGTAATGAAACTATTGGGTTAAATAATCTAAATAAACAGACAATTTATAGGAAAAATCTTTTAATTTAAATTTTCAATCATTAGTAAGAGAATAATTTTAAGATGAATTATTGGCTTATACAAGTAGTCGTATATTGATTTAGCCACGGTTTAGAAATAATTACTTCAATGAGGAAAATCATAATTATTTATCAATTCAAAATAATATTTTTATAAAATAGGTTGTATTAAGTTCCCTTACACAGTGAAAATGTTTATGGAAAAATTTATATTTTCTGATACTCTCTAAAAGTTTGATAAACGTTTGGTTTGAAAATAACGAGGTTGTTTAAATCTAATAGGTTGGGTTGTTTACGAAGGAGATTGTCGGTAGTGTACTAAATCGTGTTGAATGAAGAAGGTGATACATGGAAAATTTTGATGAAAATATGATGGGTGTAATTCACACTCAACGTGTCGAATCAATGAATAATAACTTTAGAGTTGGAATATATAAAATTGATTAAATGCTAAAAATGTTAAACATTACTCAAAACGTAGGGAAATGGTTCTCAAACTAAAAATTTTAAGACAATAAATAAAAAAAATTTGTTAACGTCTCTTGTAGCTTTCCACTAGGAGGAAGATAATTCCCAAGACGAGAACTGCTATGGTCACTTGGGTAGCCGACCTGGCTTCAGCTTTAGCTGTCTCCGTGCGATGCTCCAGTATTTCTTTTTCGAGGATGTAGATTAATTCCTTTTGGTACCCTAATTGGTTTGCTAGGCTATCCATTCTTTGTCCTTGTAAGTCGTGCATTACCTCATGCTCCATCCTTTGCCTCTCAAACTCTGCGGTCCTCACATATTGGTGAATGTCATCGATTGGAATTCTCATAGTACTAGCGGGTGCCATGGTATGCCTTACCCAAGGGTTAGAATGATACGGGTCGGGCACTAGATAAGGGTCTCTTAGTGGGGGTGGTAATTGAGCGTGTAGATGGGGTGCCTGATACTGGTTTCTGGGTGGGGACGATCCAGGTGTTCGAAGTCTTAGACTAGTGTTCCTAATCCAGCCTGCCCTTACATCAAACCTTGCTCTAGCAGCTGCTGGTGTTGGTGACCGATACACGGGTGACCTAGTGTCTTCTTCCCAATCAGATTCTGCTCCGGGACGGAATACCAGGGAGGAAGGCGAGTAGGAGTCCATGTCTAGCTGGAAAACAATGAAAAGGTTGTAAGCGACAGTGAAATACTGACTGTTAAATATAGGAGTTCTCGTAGGTTTTAGAGTTTGACTAGTCGTAAAACCGAGTCTTCACAATAGTATTTTAGAAGTACACTTGACCTATAAGCAATGCATCCCTGAGGAGGATTCCTAGGAAAGAGGGGTGGGTCATTAGGACACACTTAAGTACCCTGTCTTTTCTTAGCCAGAATCCCTCATGGGCCTACACACTCTTCCAGCCATCATGTATTAATAACACTATTGTTGGGCTCATAGTCATGATGAGAATTGTTCTGGACTGGGCTTTGAGGCCCGAAAGTGAGACTTATATATTGTAGTAGACTTCTTCCTCTTGGAGGGTAAGTAGGCTTCTTGTTTATTATTAATAGGCATTAGGTCCAATAGTTTAGATTTAGATCACAAGAGGTGGTGACATTATATGTGTGAGTTTAAGGGTGCATGAAAAGCTAAGTGTGTATAAGTGTGTGTTAAAACTTAGGATATCACTTAAATGAATCAAATAGATAGCATGAATATAGCACAACAATTATCAGACAGTGTGACACATAAATTATTAAATATTGTATCAGGTAGTGTATTTACTTATGATAGTATGTAGGAATATTCACACAAGGAGAAATCATTTAGCATGTAGTAGCATAGCATTGTATGGGTGTCCTAAGGTTATAGTCTAGGTTAAAAGTGTGTAATAACCTAATTCACTATAACCAAGGCTCTGATACCAATCTGTAACACCCAAACCGACGGCGGAATACGTCGGGGCGGGACATTTAGACTGTTCATGAGCACAAGGTTGACTAGATTTCAATATACTAATCATCAAACTTCATTTCAAACAAATCAAACACAACCAAGTTCAAAAGTACATAGATGAAATACAAATTGTTCTTGAATTAAAATAAACTAAGTCCCAAAACCTATGTGTAGCAAGTCTTGATCAAATCACATATTAGCACCTGAAACATGAATAAAATAAGGTCAACTAAAAAGTTGGTGAGCATACACAGGTTTGTACATAGATAGTATATAGATGTGAACAAACAAATCTTTACATAACAAGATAAAATAAGGCATTTATGGGGAGCAGCTATTGTGTAACCAAAGTACAATCAAACCTTTGTAACTAGCATTCAAATTGTGTTGTCGGTAACAATCACCCCAATCTGGGTGGGTTTGTCAGACTCAATAGATCTATCATTGTTAACCGTCGGCTTGAATAGTTAATGATTGCACAAAAATTGCACACAAATAGTTAACACACCTAGCACCCAAACATAAAGCTCAAATTTTGCATACATGAATGTAAAGAGGATTTGTGTTTGTGTAGTTTGTGTAATTGTAAACAATTGTATGTATAGAGTTTATGTTTCACCCCAAAAAGTATAAAATTGTGAAAAGGGGCTATGTAATACTCACTTGTATCGATTGTGTAGATAACACGACCAATAGGTCTCACTAGTGATTTTGTAATCACCGAAATAACCTAGAGTGAATTGTATGATCTTGAATTAGTTAACATGCATAAAGTGTATAGTAGAGTCTAGGGTTTCAACGGGATTGAGTGTAGGTGCTTATACAAAGTGTTTGTGTTATTTCATGTAAAGGACGTATGTAAGTTGGTGTTTGTATATGAATAAAAGTCTAAATGTTAAATGTGATAGTAAGGTATATTTGACTTAAAGAAAGTAATGATTGTTTTAGGGTTTTGGTAAATAGTTTAATTAAATAAATTATTTTATTTATTTAATATTATAAAATTTGTAATAAAATAAGTGTAAATATATATATTAGTTTATATATTCAAGAAATTATCTTAAAATAATTTAACCCTAAATGAATTATCATTGTAAAAAGATAATAATTAATAAATAAATTCTTTTATTTATTTATTAATAAAAGGATATGTTCTTTTAAAGTATAGAAAATGTGAATATAGGTGTAAATATATATTTACAAAGGTTTTATTTGTTTAATTAGGTTTTAAACCCTAATATTTCAAGTTAATATAAAAACGACTTATAAGAATTTGTTTATGATAATACGTTTTATGAGAATCTTGCCATATTCTTATAAAAATTAGGTATCGAAATATTTTGTTTAATAATTACATTTAAAATAAACTTTTAAATGATCTTTATAAAAGTTAGATTTTAAACAATTTAATTTGTAAAATTGTTATTTTATGAAATCAAATTGAAAACTTTTATACTAATTGGTCCTAAATGATGTTGGGTTTATAAAAAATAATTTTTATAACATTTCTAAACCATCAAAACAATTTTTTTTAAATAAGCAGGCCACCAGGTTCGAACCCGGGTGGTTCCTGTGCGGGGCTAGCGTGTTACCGTTGGACCAGGGACTGATCTTTGATACATAATCGTTTCTACTGAATGTTAAACAAAATGGGCAAGGGGTCGGGTTCTGGTATCAGAAAATACGCAAAAAGACTTGTTGGATGTGTGTTTCGAACCCACGCCACCTAGTCCAGCGGTGCAATGACTTAACCGGCTGGGCTAGGTGGTTTCACTGTTTAAGTATGAAACCCAGAAGGCTAAATATGCAATTTAAAATGAAAACAAATCCCTAATTGAATCCCATATGAACAAGCTTCGATCTTCAACGCAATTGCGCTTGATGCCCTATGTCGTATAATATTGACACGGGCTATTGATCACTATAGGATTACGAAGCCAAGGGTACAAGACTTACTCGATGAGATGAACTATCGTGGGTTGACGACTAGAGAGACAGGGACGAATTTCTTGATGCTCGACCGGGCCGCAGAAATGAAATGAGACGCGATTAAAGGTTCAGAGAGTTTGTAATGGTGATTGCGTAGGTGTGTGGCTACATTGATTCGTCCAATTCCATTGTAAATGCACGATTCAATTAAGAGTTTGAATGTGATAGCTGTCGAATAAATTACGCTTCAATTCGATTGATTGGGAGTGTATTGAGTCATGTTTGTGGTCTGGGTTCATGCACAAATAACCCACGCATGATTTGCTGTCAAAAACGCGTTTTGAATTCATGGATTCTGACTCATACGAGTCAAACTTGTTTGAATTCGAATTCGGCCTCAAAATTTAGTTAAATTGGTGTGTTAAAGGGACTGGAAAACTGATCGGGAATCCTGCAAGTATACGACAGGTCCATTGCATTCGGGTTTGACTGAATCCAAGTCTAATTCGTAAGAAATTCGTTTCTGTTTGACTTTAAAAAGTCAAAGGGGATGGTTAAAGATTCAAATTATTAAACAGGATTGATTTTTAGGTGAAAGGGTTCAAGTGCATGGGTTATGGATGGTTCAAAACAATGAGAGAGGGTTCAAATGTAATAAATGGGGGTTCGAACTATTTTATTTAACAAGAAATTATATATATATATATATATATTTATAAATTTTATTTTTGTATAAAAACTATAAAACCATAATCTTTCCCTTTTTAAACTTTATAAAACTAACTATATTCAAAATCTAAGATGTTAGTTATATATTTACTAAACAAATATTCTTATGAGGTTTAATTAGTAAAATCCGATACATGAATTTATTTGCATACATATATTTATAAATAAATAAACATATATATATATATATACTCAAACATGTGTTTTAGAAATTTATATGTAAGGCCCCATTCCCGGGTAACCTCACTTGTTGGATTTACTCATAAACATAGTCATAAATACTAAACTTAAATTTAAAACATTCGAATTCAATCATTACATAACGTAACATAACATGACATAACAGCGGAAGTCTTAACAATTAAATACATAACATTGTCTTAACATATATAAGAGTGGGATGTCAGTCTTGTGCCGGGTAACCTTCACGCCATCGCACGACCCTTCCTTCCTTTACCTGAAATGTATACTAAAAGTCAGCTAACGCTGGTGAATTCTAGTTTAAAGACAATCATATATAATATTTATCTTATCATGTGTATTATATATATATATGTAGATATAATATACTTAACATTCGAGCTTTTACATATTCTTTGCTTTACTGTTCTCACATAACATTCATATTGAGTATATACATATGTACATACAAACTTACTTGGGGAGAACATTCATTTGGCCATAAACTTAAGGGTGATCAACCCATCATACTTGTCGCAAATGTCACAAAGACATCGCAGTGAGAACTACCGTCGTAGCCCTTTTCATAAACCGTCCGGCTCTAGAAAACCGTCCGTCAAAACTTAAATCTGTCCGGCAACCTTTGTCCGTCCGCTCTTAAACCCGTCCTACCGTCGTAGTCCGTTCATTCGCCCGTCTACCCAAGGGCATCCGTTTTCCACGTGGCTATTATGTATGCAACCATTCTAAATATAATAAGGCATTTGCTTTGACCGTCCATTAGTGCCTTTTTGTACGTCCTAGCTTGCGAAGGAATGTTTTTGTCCCTGTTGCAAAATAGTCACGTGGTCGTCCGTCTACCGAAGTAGCCGTTGTCATAGAAGGGTTCATAACGTTTACATACATTCATAACATGCAATATATATAATATAAAGCAAGATTTCATTCATTTACGTTATGTCCTTCTTTCATTCATTCTTTATAATCATACGTTTCATTCTTTGTTCATAATTCATTTTCATATATAAGTATATAAATATGTTTGTATACCACGTATGATCACATTGACATTCATAGCATTTATTCATTTAGTGTATACACTTCAGCCCCAAAACATTTAAAATGATTTGAACATAACATAGAAGGGGGCACATATAACACACCTGATAAGCTAGTCTTGGCTGTCCTAAACAAAGGTCCAACAATGTCACGTATGATCTGAATTAGGTAGCTAAATACACATCAGACCCAATCCCGACTCTAACGGTTTAATCATACTGAATTAGGCGAACATACTGACTTTACTAGCTGGTCTGCTGCCTGCGCGCGTACTTGACAAGTACGCAGAACATTCTTCTTGCGTACTTGATAAGTACGAGGATCTTCCTCTTGCGTACTTGGTAAGTACGCAGGATCTTCCTCTTGCGTACTTGGTAAGTAGGCAGGACGTCCTTCTTGCGTACTTGATAAGTACGCAATACCTGTTTCCTGGACAAAATCCGAAATCCTTGCATGCTAACCCGATCATGCCAATCTTACAATTTTATTTGATCAAAACGTGCAGTTTTCATTCTAGATGCTAGTTCTAAGCTTATTATCAGGTTTCATCCATTAAAACGTCTCCTATTTAGCTAAAACCCGAGAAACCCCAAAATGAACAAAAACTCAGTTTAGGGTCGAATTGTTACCTGGATTGGAATTCTGATTCGGAGGTTTTGCTCACGAGCTCAATAGTAACGTGCTCCTTCAATTTCGGGTCGATCCGTCAACTTTCTCTCTCTAGACCTGAGCTTTCCTTTCTCTCTCTAGATTGCAAGTGTTGGTGAAAAATGAGAGTCTAAGCCTGCCTCGACCCTTATATACCTGGGCTTCCCTCGGCCCGTTGGAGCCGAGCCCAAGCCCATCCGTTTTTCTTTTGTTTTATGACGATTAAGTCTCTATTGCGTTATTATTTACTAAATTACTATTTTTGGGATGTTACAAGTCTACCCTCCTTAAAGAGGTTTCGTCTTTGAAACCGTTTATATGTTAAACAATTGAGGATATAGTCCCGTCATCTCGTCTTCTTTTTCCCATGTAACTTCTGACCCTTTTATGTGCTTCCATTGTACTTTAACTAAATGGATCGACTTATTGCGTAGTCGTTTCTCATCTCGGTCAAGAATGGCTATCGGTTCCTCTACATAATTTAGACTGTTATCCACTTCGATCTCATCATAAGGTATGTGAGCTGTGTCGTCAGCTAGGCACTTGCGTAAGTGCGACACGTAGAACGTAGGGTGTATTCCACTAAGCTCAACGGGTAGGTCGAGTCTGTAAGCAACTTGACCCACTCTCGCTAAGATCTTGAAAGGTCCGACAAACCTTGGACTTAGTTTGCCACGTTTTCTGAATCGAATGATTCCTTTCCATGGTGATACATTTAACAGTATCATGTCCCCCACTTGAAACTCTAAATCCCTTCTTCTCTTATCCGCGTATGATTTCTGTCTGTCCTTTGCGGCTTTCATTCGAGCCTTGATTTGATCAAACTTCTCGGAAGTAGCTTTGACCACTTCGAGACTTGCGAAATCCTTTATGTCCAATTTCCCCCAACAAACCGGGGTCCTACATTTCCTTCCATACAACATTTCAAATGGCGGCATGCCAATAGTCGAGTGATAGCTGTTGTTATATGAAAATTCTGCCAATGGTAGATGGCTGTCCCAGCTCCCACCGAAGTCAATGATACAGGCCCGGAGCATGTCCTCCAAGGTCTGAATGGTCCTTTCCGATTGACCATCGGTTTGGGGGTGGTAAGCGGTGCTGATGTTCAGTCTAGTGCCCATTGCTTCATTGAATTTCTTCCAAAACCTTGACGTGAATCTAGTATCCCTGTCGGACACAATCGACAGTGGCATACCATGTCTGCTCACACCTTCCTTGATAAATATTTCTGCTAGTCTTTCTGACGAAGAAGTCTCACGTATTGGCAAGAAGTGAGCACTTTTCGTCAAGTGGTCGACAATCACCCAGATGGTATCATTGCCTTTAGCTGTTCGCGGTAGCTTAGTAATGAAGTCCATCTCATAATGCCCATAACGCGTGCGAAACGCGGTCTTTGGTACGTCTTCTTCTTTTACTTTCAACTGATGGTAACCCGACCTAAGATCGATCTTTGAGAACCAACTTGCACCTTGCAATTGATCAAAAAGGTCATCTATTCTAGGTAGTGGGTATTTGTTCTTTACTGTCCTCTTGTTCAATTCATGGTAGTCAATGCACATGCGCATGCTGCCGTCCTTCTTCGATACAAATAGTACCGGAGCGCCCCATGGTGAAATGCTCAGTCTAATAAATCCTTTTTCTGTTAGTTCCTCTAGTTGAGACATCAATTCTTTCATTTCTGACGGAGCCAATCGGTAGGGGGCTTTGGCAACGGGCTCAGCTCCTGGCAGTAGCTCAATCTGAAATTATATTTCCCGATCGGGTGGTAACCCAAGTAGATCCTCAGGGAATACTTCTGGAAAGTTGCACACCATGGGTACATTCTTGAGTTCATTCATTTTCATTCTATCATCAATAACATATGCCAGATAAGCTTCGCAACCGCGCCTCATGTAACTTTCGGCCTTGATCATCGAGATGACGTTCGGCATCGTGTAATTCCAATCCCTATAAACCATAATTGGGCTGCCGCTAGGAGCTTTGAGGTGTACCCTCTTACGTTTACATATGATTTGAGCTTCGTTGGCAGCTAGCCAATCCATACCCAATACTATATCGAATCCTCCTAAGGTGAGAAGGAATAATCGAGAAGGAAACTTATGGCCCTCTATTTCTATGATGCAATCCTCTGTTACTTGGAATACTGCCGAATTTTTACCAACGGCAGTTTGTACGCTAAATGCCTTTACTACGGCGTTGATAGTGCAATCTAGTTTACGACTAAATGCATTGGATATAAAGCTTTTACTAGCACCAGAGTCAAATAAAATAGCAGCATGTTCATCATTAACTAGGAACGTACCTGACACAACATCAGGGTTTCCCCTTGCTTCCTCCTCAGTCAGGGCGTAGGCTCGAGTCCTAGCCTGCGGTTGTTCCTTTTCAGCTTCCTTTTTCCTTTCCCGAACCAGATTGTCTGGTTTTCCTGCAATCCCTAGTCTGGTGTCCATATCTTCAACAACTTTGGCACTTGACGTCCTTCAAACAATCTCGGGAGTAGTGCCCCGGCCTCCCGCACTTATAACACATGGTGGTGCCGATTCGACACTCGCCAAGATGTTGCCTTCCACATTTCTTGCATGTTTCGTATTCATCCGACCTTGGTTTCTTAATTTCAGTTGCTACATTCCCTTTTTCGGTGCCTCTAGACGGTTTCTCTCACTTTCTCTTTTGTGTCTCAGGTGCCGGGTCCTCACATAATCGTCGTAGACGATTCCGCTCAGATTCACTACTGACTCAAAGGTCGAGGGTAGGTACCCGGACCCTTTGAGGTAGGCCCTTCACATAGTACTTAATCATTCGTTCTTCTGTCTCCACCAGGTGGGGTACCAGTTGGGCTAGCTTATTGAACCTAGAAGTGTACTGGCGGTGCGTCTTGTTGCCAGCCTTGAAGTTTAGGAACTCGTTCTCCACACGATCAATCTCGTTCTGTGGGCAGAACTTTTGGATTATGAGCTTCTTCAGGTCTTCCCATGTCATTCTGGCAAGAGCGTTTGGCTACTTTGTTCTCTGAATGTTTCTCCACCAACCTAGTGCTTCATTGGTGAAAGAATGAGCAACATAATTAACAGCCTGGTCCGGTCGACACTCGCTGATGTTGATTACAGCGTTCATCCTCTCATTACATTCGAACATAGCCACTGAATCCTTGTTCCCATCGAACTTGGGTGGGTCTCCATCCCTGAAACCTTTGTAAGTACACCCACGATTGCTTGATCCCACCTTTACTTCATCCCCATCACTGTCATACACTTTCTCTTCATGGTCTCCTTCATCTTCCTCTCTACTTTTCTTTAGTGTCTCGGATAGTAGATCAGGCAATACTTTCTTCAAAGTGAGTACAACTTCACGGGCAATAGCATCCCTGACCTCGGGTTCTAACTGTAGAGGCCCTTGATTGTTGTTCCCAGTTGGGGTCACTTCTGTTTCGTGCACAATCTCGGTGTGTTCTGCGTGCACAATCTCAGTGTGTTCTGCGTGCACACTCTCTTCCTCTTCAAGTCTTTGATTCAACGGAGGTCTACCTACTCAGCCAGTGCGACCACCTCGGCGTCCTGTTCTTCCTCCACCAGCCATAATTTCTATTTTCCTGATAGTTATGAAGGGAATTCATCAATGTCATTTCTTCAGATCATAGTTTGGAACAGTACGAGCAAGGTAAATTATTAATTACAGTGACCGGTTTGTGATTACTAATTTACATTGCTTTTCGGGTTCAAATTCTTCAAATTGGTTGTGACATTGACATCTATTTGTTCAAAGTTAAGGTATCTATTCTTATCCAAGTGCATTAACTTTAGTACTTACTTACCGTGCTGGCGTTGGTTACCCATACTGACATCCGTGCGTTGGTCCCATAATCAGTTTGAGTCCAGACATTTAGGGATGTCTGAATCTCTCAAACTATTGCTCAGATACCAACTTGTAAGGCCCCATTCCCGGGTAACCTCACTTGTTGGATTTACTCATAAACATAGTCATAAATACTGAACTTAAATTTAAAACATTCGAATTCAATCATTACATAACGTAACATAACATGACATAACAGCGGAAGTCTTAACATTTAAATACATAACATTGTCTTAACATATATAAGAATGGGATGCCAGTCTTATGTCGGGTAACCTTCACGCCATCGCGC
This sequence comes from Smallanthus sonchifolius, assembly GCA_023525975.1. Classification (NCBI taxonomy): domain Eukaryota; kingdom Viridiplantae; phylum Streptophyta; class Magnoliopsida; order Asterales; family Asteraceae; genus Smallanthus; species Smallanthus sonchifolius. Next base: position 74,204,147 of record CM042023.1, on the reverse strand, counting down.
GACCCTTCCTTCCTTTACCTGAAATGTATACTAAAAGTCAGCTAACGCTGGTGAGTTCTAGTTTAAAGACAATCTTACATAATATTTATCTTATCATGAGTATTATATATATGTATATATAATATACTTAACAATCGAGCTTTTACATATTCTTTGCTTTACTGTTCTCACATAACATTCATATTGAGTATATACATATGTACATACATACTTACTTGGGGAGAACATTCATTTGGCCATAAACTTAAGGGTGATCAACCCATCATACTTGTCGTGAATGTCACAAAGACATCGCAGTCAGAACTACCGTTGTAGCCCTTTTCATAAACCGTCCGGCTCTAGAAACCCGTCCGTCGAAACTTAAATCCGTCCGGCAACCTTTGTCCGTCCGCTCTTAAACCCGTCCTACCGTCGTAGTCCGTTCATTCGCCCGTCTGCCCAAGGGCATCTGTTTCCAACGTGGCTATTATGTATGCAACCGTTCTAAATATAATAAGGCATTTGCTTCGACCGTCCATTAGTGCCTTTTTATACGTCCTAGCATGCGAAGGAACGTTTTTGTCCCGTTTGCAAAATAGTCACATGGTCGTCCGTCTACTGAAGTAGCCGTTGTCATAGAAGGGTTTATAACGTTTACATACATTCATAACATGCAATATATATAATATAAAGCAAGATTTCATTCATTTACGTTATGTCCTTCTTTCATTCATTCTTTATAATCATACGTTTCATTCTTTGTTCATAATTCATTTTCATATATAAGTATATATATATATTTGTATACCACGTATGATCACATTGACATTCATAGCATTTATTCATTTAGTGTATACATTTCAGCCCCAAAACATTTAAAATGATTTGCACATAACATAGAAGGGGGCACATAGAACTCACCTGATAAGCTAGTCTTGGTTGTCCTAAACAAAGGTCCAATAACGTCACGTACGATCTGAAAGTTAAATACATATCAGACCCAATCCCGACTCTAACGGTTTAATCATACTGATTTAGGCGAACATACTGACTTTACTAAGTGGTCTGCTGCCTGCGCACTTAGTAAGTGCGCAGGGCCTTGCTCATGCATACTTGACAAGTACGCAGAACATTCTTCTTTCGTACTTGATAAGTACGCAGGATCTTCCTCATGCGTACTTGGTAAGTACGCATGATCTTTCTCCTGCGTACTTGGTAAGTACGCATGACGTCCTTCTTGCGTACTTGATAAGTACGCAATACCTGTTTCCTGGACAAAATCCGAAATCCTTGCATGCTAACCCAATCATGCCAATCTTACAATTTTCTTTGATCAAAACGTGCGGTTTTCATTCAAGATGCTAGTTCTAAGCTTATTATCAAGTTTCATCCATAAAAACGTCTCCTATTTAGCTAAAACCCGACAAACCCCAAAACGAACAAAAACTCAGTTTAGGGTCGAATTGTTACCTGGATTGGAATTCTGATTCGGAGGTTTTGCTCACGAGCTCAGTAGTAACGTGCTCCTTCAATTTCGGGTCGATCCGTCAACTTTCTCTCTCTAGACCCGAGCTCTTCTTTCTCTCTCTAGATTGCAAGTGTTGGTGAAAAATGAGAGCCTAAGCTTGCCTCGACCCTTATATACCTGGGCTTCCCTCGGCCCATTGGAGCCGAGCCCAAGCCCATCCGTTTTTCTTTTGATTTATGACGATTAATTCTCTATCACGTTATTATTTACTAAATTACTATTTTTGGGATGTTACATTATATGTAATGCAAGGTTTAAAATAGAAATATTAAAAAAGATTTATGGGACATAATGTGCTTGAACAATATACATGATTTAAATGTGCGTTATTATTGAAATAGTTAAAATCAAATATAGTTGGAATGTCACGGATGTTACAACCGACTCCTAAACCTCCAAGACTCCTTGAATCTCCAAGCTCCTAGCTATCACTTCTAAGGAGAGTTTGTTCTTGGATTTGAAAGTTACAAAATGAATGTGTGTGTGTTTGTGTCGATATATGAAGAGAAAAATGGAGATGGAGTGCTCTAGTAATCAACATCATTACAATCATGGTGGTGTAAGATGGTTATGACATTTGGTTTGATTTTCACTTGAATAGGCATGGGCATTATGACATAAGAATGAAGCATGAAAGATTTAGTGGTGAATGTGGGTGGCCCCCACAAGGTTCGGTCTAGATTGGGTGGTTAGGGGGGTTGGGTCTTGTTCCATTCACTACTTGCATTCCAATTGTTAGTTAGGTAGGTTTAGGGTGGTGTAAACCCGGTAGGTGATCTCGTGATCTAGTATTCGGTGTAGTAACTTTAATGATTTAAATCTTATATATCTATATACCTATATATTTATATATAAATATTAGATGAAACGAGGGTTGAGTGTAGGTCTCAACAAGTCATCATCATTACGACTTGACTCGTTGGAGTGGAGTATAAGCAAAGATATAATGATGGTGGTGTGATCTTTGAGGTTGCTTGCACTCTTGATCATAATCATGAAGATTATGAAACCTGAGTGAAGTGTAAGGAAAGTCATCATGATGATGCGATTGATTTAGACGCGGTATACTACCCGGAATTAATACCCGCTTCAATATTTTTAATTATTAAGACGTCCTACATTTTGTGTAGTTTGACTAGCTTTAATAATCTGCTAGTGAATCCCGACATAGTTAATATTTTAACTACTTTGTACATGTTCACACATAGAAAATAAATTAAAACCATGTGAACAAACATTTTTGTGTCAATCTTTAAAGATTTAGTCACCAATGACCATACATTGTGGGTTATAAATGTTTTTGACCTTATAAAAAAATGTGAATATGAACGTGCAAATATGAATATGGCTTTTATCCTAAAATACTGGGTGTCACATTCTCCCCTTGTGAAAGAGAATTTCATCCCGAAATTTAGTTGATGTTATCTTGGATTGGTGTATTTGTGAACAAGGACTAGTACTTGATTTTCATTTGATCTTCGTGTTCCTATGTATTCTCAGTGTCACGCTTCGAGTTCTAACATACCTTAACCAATTCAATACGGTTACGCCCTGTTCCCTGGACTTTTCAGTCAGTGATTTCAATAGGTTACTGAACAGGGTGTGGTTTGTCACATATATGAATTTCACCAGGAGATATGATTAACGTTTTGTCTACTAAATACTTATTGAGAATTGACACATGAAGCGCATCTTGTACATTGCTTAGTTCTCGTGACAACTTAAGCTTGTAGGTTACCAGGCCAACTCTAGCCCGTATTTCAAACAGTCTGATGTATTTATGGTTATGTTTGCTACGATTGCCAAACCTGGCAATTTCTTTCCAAGGGGAGACCTTTTAACGAAATTCGGTCACCAATTTGGAATTCTAATGGCTTTCGTCTGATGCTAGCACAACTCTTTTGTCTGTCTTGAGTGGCTTTCAGACGATCTTTGATTTCGACGATCTTGTCGGTGGTTTCCTTGCCAATCTCAGCACCAGTCAAATGCTTGTCGCCAACCTCTGCCTAACTTAGCAGTGAGCGACATTTACGACCATACAAAGCCTCAACGGAGCGGCTTGAATGCTGGTATGATAGCTATTAATAAATGAAAACTCAGCCAACGGTAATTGGGTATCCCAATTTCCTTCGAAATCGTTTACACACGCACGGAGCATATCTTCTAAAGTTTGAATGGTCCTTTCACTTTGACCGTCCGTTTGTGGATGACATGTAATTATGTCAAGGTCTGTGCCCAGGGCCTCTTGTAGTGATTGCCAGATTCTTGACACGAATCGGCGGTCTATATATCTGAGATAATGGAAACTGGCACACCTTGTCTAGCCATAATTTCCTTAATATACATCCTTGCACTTTTCTCGGTTTTATCTATCTCCTTTATTGGCAGAAAGTAAGCGGATTTCATCAAACGATCGACGATCATCCATATAGTATCATAGCCGCTAGATGTTCTGGGTAGATTTGTAATGAAATCCATTGACGGGTTGGTTGTTTTAAATATGTTTTAATTTATTGTTATTATAATAATTAATTAAAGTTCAAAGAAGCAACTTTACGCGTCGATATATCCCAAGTGTATTCTCCGTTCGGAGGACGGGTTGGTTCGTTGCGTAGACCTCACATGATTTTACGGGGAAGAGTAAACGAAAAATATTTTTTTAATACGTATAACATAAATAACTTGGTACAAAGTTAGAGAAAAGGAATTTTTTTTTAAATTTATTTTTTAGAGTAATTGAAGTTCAAACAAGCAACTTTACGCGCGCATATCTTCCAACTGTATTCTTCGTTCGGAGGACGGGTTAGTTCGTTGCGTAGACCTCACGTGATATTACGGGGATGAGTAAACAAAGAAGATTTTTTTTAAATGTACAACATAAATAACTTGGTCCAAAGTTAGAGAAAAAGAGTTTTTTAAAAATTTATTTTTTAGAGTAATTGAAGTTCAAAGAAGCAACTTTACGCGAGGATATATCCCAAGTGTATTCTCCGTTCGGAGGACGAGTTGGTTCGTTGCGTAGTCCTCACGTGATTTTACGGGGATGAGAAAACAAAAAATATTTTTTTAATACGTATAACATAAATAACTTGGTCTAAAGTTAGAGAAATGTGACATCCGGCAATTTTAAGGTTATTTATCGTAAAACTTTAGAACGCATTTATAATTTAACTATGTGCGCCTTAGACTTAATTTCAGTTAATTAGATTATTATAAAGTCTAACAAAGCCCTTCGTATGCATAGGTTTGCATTTCGTGAAATTTCAGAAATTCGGTACCACGTATCGGTAAAATGTCCGTATTTAGTGTTGGTGACGACCCGGTTAACCTTAAAAATATCAGTTTTGATGAAAATTAAATAACCTGATTTATATTAGTGGATTATGTGTGAAATTTATGTGCTATGTGTTAAATATAGCTTTCAATGATTTTCGGTGCGTTTTTCCCGATACAATCGCGTACCGGATGAGTTAAAATAAACTGTTAGCAAAAATTATTATTTTTACTAATTATGATAGCAAATAATTAGTGGGTATTTTATATATTTTTATTTTGATGAAAAACCATGTTTAAAGTGGTAAAATTTTATAAACTTGTTGTAGTTTTTATAAAATGTCACCTACACTTGTGTGGTGTAGTTTTTATAAAACAAATAAGATTCTAGAATACATCTCTCTCTCTCTTAAAAATCAGCCATAAAGAGTGGGTCCCACACCCTAATCAAGTATTAAACACACTCATTTGATTCCTTACACACTTTATACAAAACTACCCTCCGCATATTTGATCATTCAACTTGCATGGGATTTGAATGGAAGATGTCAAATCTTCTATCTCTCTCTCTCCTCTCTCTCTTTAGGCTGAAATCCATCCCCCACCCCCCTATAAATACCCAGTCAATCTTCATTTGTAACTCCACACCATTTCTATCATCTTCTCTCTAAGTATTTTCAAGCATTCTTGAGTTTTTGGTGTTCTTTGAGCATTTTCTTGAAGATTCAAGAGTTGTGGAGCCAAATACTCAAGAAAACCATCCATCATCTTGCATTTCTCTAGTATTCTACTTGATTTAGTCAAGTGGTATGAATCTCCATCTATTTCTTTACTTTTCTTAAAGAAAGCTTTGATTATTGCAAGTATTGATCACCTTTAATAAAAAGGATTTTTATGAACTATTAAAATCAGCAAATAATGGGTCTTTATTGAAGATTTTCATGGATTTATTTGTATGTATGTCGTGTATATGCATGTATGTTTATATGCTCATATCTTGCAAAAAGTAGTGAATTAGGGCTTGATCCTTACATGCAACCAAATATTTTGTTATGGTTTATTTCAAACAGAAAATAATGGTATATTATTGCATAAAAACATGTTAAGTTTATGCATGGATCATTGAATTGGTGATAGGTGTTTATTGCTAAAGATTGTTGTCCAAAAGCATGATTTAAACTAGGGTTTTGTCATGGATTATTTAGATTGTGTAAAATCTGGAAATGTTGATAAACATGATGTTTTATAGTAATAATGACCAGCTCTAATATAAGGCCCCAAACCTGGGAGGCCTCACTTGCTGAATTTACTCATCACAAACAGTTCTTAAACTTGAATATCAAAATAACGCAGCGGAAAATTTCATTAAAATATAATCATAACATTGTTCAACATGCGAAAGCAAAATATAGTCTAATACATAAGCATAACATAACTAATCATAACGGGATGTCAGTCTTCATATCATCCGGGTAACTCATCAGGCCGCCCAGCATCACCATCCATCATCATAACCTGCCTTAACCTGAATGTGCAAACAAAAAAGTCAGCTACGCTGGTGAGTTTTAGCTTTTCATAAAACATTAACTTCAAATATTTGCCAAAAACATATCATTTAACTTCATTAATAAAAGCGTACGAAAACATGCAACAACGTAACATAACATCATAAACATAAGTCAACGAACATATCGAATCTGCGCCTTCTCGTAACCCTCAATTCCAAAATCGCATACTGGCGGAATAACCTAAAGATCACCACCACTAGGCCCATCAACACTGTATTGTCCTTCGGGTGAAGAAATCCTAGGGCCCGATACTTAGGTCATTCAACACCAAACTTCAAGCATGGCATCACAAGGATGACATGTACCAAACTTCAAGCACTGCACCCTGTAAGGCACAAGTACCAAACTTCAAGCACGACTACCACGCAAGGTAAAATCGTACCAACTTCAAGGATCACGGTAATCCCCTTGGTGACCGTCATCACCCTAGTTGTACAATAGTTGGCCAGCCACAAAGGCCCCTAAAAGGTAAAGGCCCATAACATACATCCCATACCCATAACCTTCATTCCCTAAGGAATATTGGCAAATTCGTTCGTTTGTGACTTTCGTAAACATTCACTTCTTTTACTTCAAAACTTCAGTTAAAGTATTCATACGTTTTATTAAAAATCATTCATAAACACTTCATAAACTTCTTTTGGCAAAATATTTCATAAACACTTCTTTCAAAACCTTTCCTTCCATAACATTGTTCATAAACATCATTTTATAAAACGTCGCATACATCATTCATAAACATCGTTTTATAAAATAGTCACATCGTTACGTATGCACACTAGCCCAAAACATTTATTTAAAACATTTAAAGAAGGGCTTCTGGAACTCACCTGATAGGCTAGTCTCAGTTGTCCTAATCGAAGGCCCAACAACGTCACGTACGATCTGGATTGAGTAGTTAAATACACATCAGACCTAATCTCGACTCTAACGGGTTAACCATACTGAATTAGGCGAACATACTGACTTCACTAACTAGCTATATATACCGATTGACCTGATGCCTGCGCACTTAGCAAGTGCGCAGGGCCTTGTTCTTGCGTACTTAATAAGTACGCAGACTTCGTTCTTGCGCACTTGATAAGTACGCAGGACCTGATTCTTACGTACTTGATAAGTATGCAGCACCTGCTTCTTGCGTACTTCATAAGTATGCAGGACCTGCTTTCGGGCAGCCTTCCTCCCCGCAAAAACCCTAACATTTTGCATGCAGATCCGACCTCGTCAAGATCCGAACTTTGTACGTTCAAAACGTTTGCTTTTCATTCTAGATTCTAGATCTATGTTTACATTCAAGTTTCATACATAAAAATTCCATATTTTTTTATCCAAAACCCGAAAATCCCAAAATGAACAAAAACTCAGATCTAGATCAGATCGTTACCTGTATCGAGCTTCTGATTCGGAGGTTTTGCTCACGAGATATGGAGTAACACACTTCTTCAATCTCGGGTCTATCCGCCAACTTTCTCTCTCTAGAACTTGCAAATGAGAGATTATGGAGTGTGTTAGCTATTTAAAGGAAGGAGACTCCTTTCATCAAGTTCGCCGACCCATCTGGACCGGCCTGTCACACAACGTTCGTTTATTCCGTTCGTCTCACGTTTAACCCATTATTTTTAATCGTCGTTTTATGTTTGGGATGTTACATCTAAAAGTGTTATTTAGGTTGTGATGATTTGCTAAGTGTATGACATGTTTATGTTGCTTAAAAGACGCTAAAAAGGTACATTTTTGTATGAAAATAGATAGATTTGTAAATCTGGAATCATGACTGTAATATGATGATATTTTATGTCTAAAATATAGATTTTTAGTAATATGTATGATTCTTGTTGTTTGGATGCGTTTCGTTAGGTTGTACGCTAAACTAGTCGATTAAAACGGTAGTTTTCAGCATGAAAAATGTGTATTTGTTAAATCTGATTTTGAGCAGTAAGTTTGAGTATATTTTATGATTAAAATACAACTCTTAAGGTATATAATGAGTTCATGTTATAAAATATGCGTTTGTACTTGTCGTTGACATTTCGGTTGTCACGTATGTGCTAGAAATTGCCACGTTTAGATACTTTATGTCAAAATAATGAAAGATTGTTTTGTTTGATGAAATATATTTTATTAGGTATATTTTGATGATATATGATGTTTTATGAACTCATGTGTTAGAAATTTGTAAGTTTGTTCCTTAAAAGTTTTAGACATATGTATGGGTGTTTATATGTGCTATTTGGTTATATTCTTACATTTTGGTTGATGATAAGAAATAACACTTGATGTCTTCATATGCGTGTATGATCCATCGTTTTTCGTTAAAAACATAACCGCGTGTCGAAGTCACCAACGGGTCGTTTAAATTAATATTTTCTTAAAAATATTTTAAGTCTAAGTAGGTTGGGTTAACAACTTGCTTGTAAGACATGAGGTTCATTTAGTAATGTATCACTCGTATTTTGGGCACTGTTAGTGTTCGTGGGCGTATAAATTGCTAGCACCCGTTTTCCCGTCGTTCGTTACTTCAAGGTGAGTTTTTCACGGCCCCTTTTTAAACTATTTTGTTGTTTTATAAAATATGGGGGAAGAACATGCTTTCTTTTGTTTATCATGATACTTGACTTACGTTATGTGTTCGTTTGATGGTGTCGAGTAAGGGCTTTCGTTACGTATTCATGTATTCTTTCATGAATTGCCCTGCCGTTATAATCATTAGCTTCATGTAGGCCGCAAGGTGTGTTGATAGATCTATTTGGGACTGACTGCCCACTCTCGTGATCAGTAGCGCTGATCGGTCGTTCGTACGAGAGAATATATTTTGAAAGGATTCATGGGGACAAGTTGTATTCATGTATCAGTTTAATTATAAGCTCTATGTACTGTCATTTGTCATATTCTTAGCTAGTCTATGACATATCACATGTTTGTCCAAGTTACTTGATAGTTCGTAAAATTCGTTTATGTTTTCGTTTAAACCCATGAAACTCGCTCAACTTTATGTTGATGTGTTTTAAGCATGTTTTTCAGGTACTTAGATGCTCTCGTGCGGTCATGAAAATGGGCTTTTGGGCAAACACTTGCATCGGAATTCAGTTGTGACATTTTAAACTTTATTTTGGATCCTCGTATGTTAGATCATGAAAACTCTTGTTTTAAATTTCAATGCTTTTAATTTTGGATAATCTGAAGACTTATCTTTGTTTTGTTAAACCATTCTGATGTTTTAAATAAATGTGTTTGCTTATTATCATTGGGCTCCAACTTATATGACCACCATGCTTACGTGTCGTTTCCGCTGCGAATCGTCGTTTTCGGGGTGTGACAGAAGTTGGTATCAGAGCTTATGGATATAGCGAACTAGAAAATGTTTTCTTAAAAATCTACACTATAACTTTTAAAAATTGGTTTTTTGGGTTAAAGACGTTTTCATACCGCATGCATCTTATATTAAGAGTAAGTGTTAGTATTTAGGTAGTATTAGGATACTTCCTCTATGTACCTTACGTGCCTTAGGTATGTTGCATACGTACGTGCTTACATTTATCGGCAAATCATTTGTATCGTGTAAATATACCGTGTCCCAGATGTCTCATTCGCCTTCCATCATCTCGATCTCTTCTGATAGTGAGCCAGAGTTCTCATCAGTTTCGCCGATGTCACTAGATTCGGTTCTTGATTTTGGATTTGACCCTAACATGCTGAATTTTGCCATTCACCCATATTATGGGAATGGGTGGATAGAAGAATATGAAGATGAAAAGGTACCATCTGGTGAAGAAAAACTTGAAGATGAAGAGGTACCAACAAGTGAAGGGGAATCTAAAGAAGAAGAGGAGTCTAGCGAAGAGGAATCTGATGATGAAAAGGAGTCTAGTGAGGAAGAGCCAGTTGAGATGAGTTCTTTGGTTAAGAAACCAATCAAGGAAGCTCTAGTTGCTGAGTTAGGCAATAAGGAAACTCCAGCTAGTGAAGAGCCTACTCTAGTGATTCCCATGACTATTAGCCATGTTCATGAGAATGATGAGGTTATGTTTGCCATTGAGCCTGTTAGGCCAACTATGGGAAATTTATGTCTTCCATCTCATCGATCTTATCATGATAATCCTGAAGGTCCACTTCTGAAGTTTACTGCTAGGAAGACTGTGTCACCAGTAAAGAAGAGAAAAATGGCCGATAAAGATGATGACGATGCGGCAACTGGGAAAGGAGACCAGGTTCAGGCCTGAGAAGATGTGGCTAAATTAGGAGAAGGGTGGAAGAATGTGAGAAGAAGGCCGAAGAAGCCATAAAGATGGTCGAGGAGGTTACTGCGAGAGCCGCGGAAGCGGAAGTTAGAGAGGTTGAGGACTTAAAGCGTGTAGATGCACTTGAGGAGTGCCTCGAGGCCTCTCTAGCCCTTGCAGTTACGTGTGTTCTGCTCGCTGTCACTGTTTCTTGCCTCGTTGTTCTCTCTCGTCAGAACCACTAGTCATTGTCCTTGACGATGTTGTTTTTGGAGTTCATGTCTCTTTCTTGTCTTATATTGGTGAAACTTGTTAGGGTTGGTCGTATACCACACCCATTTTTGTACATCATTTGGTTTAATGATGTATTCAAGTTTGAACTCTAATTTTTAACAATGATGACATGAAGTGGTTAATTTTGGTTTATCGTGGTGTTTGTTAAATAATTTTCATACACACATGAATGACATGGATATTGCATGATATATATTGTCTCACTCGTTGTATTGTTGTATTGGAAAAAGGAATATGCTACCACGGAGAGAAAACTCAAATGCCAACCCACTCCCCACTAGGGCCGAGGAATTGGCCCAGTTGATTTCGCAACACGTCAACACCGCCCTCACTAATAGGACGGACAACCAGAACATGAACCAGGGGAACCATATTGAAGGGTGCTCTTACAAGACCTTTCAAGCATGTCAGCTCCGACTCTTTTCTGGAACTGAAGGACTAGTCGGCATTGTCCGCTGGATTGAGAAAATGGAGTGTGTGATGGTCATAAGTAATTGTACTGTAGCTCAACGCGTGAAGTATGCAACAAGTTCATTTCAAGATGAAGCTCTAACCCAATGGAATACTCAGATTCAGGGTCTCGGTGAGGCTAATGCCTACGGTCTCACTTGGGATCAGTTGAAGGAAATGTTGATGCGTGAGTATTGTCCACGCAACGAAATTTAGAAAATAGAAGCAGAATTCTGGAATTTGGCCATGGTAGATGCCGAAGTAAGGGAATATACGACCAAGTTTCATCAATTGGCACGCCTTGTACCCCATCTCGTAACACCAGAGCACAAAAGAATTGAACGTTATATCTAGGGCTTGGCACCTCAAATCCGTAGTATGGTGACGTCAGCAAACCCTATGACTATGCAGAGTGATGTGCAGTTAGCACACTCCCTGACTGATGATGCTGTTCGTATAGGGACATTGAAGAAGAGTGGTTTAGGGAAGAAGCCGGTGGAAGTTGTAGATGTAATGACTGAGAAAGGAAAAATGTCAACTAAAGGAAAGTGTAAGTGGTCTGAAGGATCTGGGAGTCATGCTGGTAACTCTCAGAACAAAAGGAGGAATCAGGGAAGGATGTATGCAGCCAACACCACGAAAACAAGAAGGTATCAGGGTCCTAACCCAAAGTGAAAAAAATGTGGTTATTTTCACACTGGTCAGTGCCACGTCTGTGACCGTTGCAGCAAATTTGGACATCAAGCCCAAACCTGTCGTGTGAAATTGGGAGTGAAGAAAGAAGAATCAAACCCTGGATGTTATGAATGTGGAATTGTAGGGCATTTCAAGAAGGATTGTCCCAAACTGAAGAACTAGGGAACCCGTGGCAGAGCATTCGTGATGGAGGCCAAGAAAGCACAAAAGGATCCATCGATTGTTACCGGTACATTTCTCGTTAATGACCGTAATGCTTATGTTTTATTTGATACCGGAGCCGATAAAAGCTTTGTTTCCAAAAACTTTGAACCTTTTCTTAGTTCAAAATCAAGTAAATTAGATGTTAAGTATTCTATAGAGTTAGCTAACAGAAAATTAATAGAAGCCGAGGAAGTTTTTCGTAAGTGTACCATGCGTTTGGGAGATCGTTCGTATAGTATTGACCTTTACCAGTAGAACTTGGAAGTTTTGATGTTGTTATTGGCATGGATTGGTTATCAAAGAATCATGCAGAGATTATGTGCGATAAGAAGATAGTTCGTCTTCTACCTCCGACTGGTGAACCGTTGGAAATTCAAGGCGATGAGTGTGCCCCTTTGAGAATTGTTAATATGATGAAAGCATAGAAGTATTTGCGAAAAGGGTACCCAGCATACTTAGCCCACGTGGTTGACACTAGGGTTGAGGAGCAAAAGCTTGAAGAGATCCCTGTAGTTCGTGATTATCTGGAGGTATTTCCTGATGAGTTACCTGGATTGCCACCGCAAAGGCAAGTCGAGTTCAGTATTGACCTAGTTTCCGGAGCAGCACCTATTGCTCGATCTCCTTATCGTTTAGCACCATCTGAAATGCAAGATCTATCTAAACAATTGCAAGAATTGTTGGATAAAGGTTTTATAAGACCGTGTTTATCGCCCCGGGGAGCGCCGGTTTTATTCGTGAAAAAGAAAGATGGTTCTATGAGGATGTGTATCGATTATCGAGAATTGAACAAGCTTACCATCAAGAATCGGTATCCGTTACCTAGAATTGATGACTTGTTTGATCAGCTGCGAGGATCGAGTTATTATTCGAAGATCGATTTACGTTCAGGCTACCATCAATTGAGGATTGTTGAAGAAGATACTCTGAAAACTGCATTCCAAACCCGGTATGGTCATTATGAGTTTTTGGTCATGCCTTTTGGTTTGATAAACGCTCCTGCGGTATTCATGGATCTCATGAATAGAGTGTGTAGACCATACTTGGACAAGTTCATGATATTGTTTATCGATGATATACTCATCTATTCACGGACCAAGGAAGAACACGAGCACCATCTGAAGCTGATTTTGGAGATGTTGAGGAATGAGAAGCTATATGCTAAACTTTCCAAATGCGAGTTCTGGATCCGAGAAGTTCATTTTCTTGGACACGTATTCAATGAGAAGGGTATACACGTGGATCGAGCAAAGATTGAAGCAATTAAGAATTGGGAAGCGCCAAAGAGTCTAACCGAGGTACGACAATTCCTAGGTTTGGCAGGTTATTATCGAAGGTTTATTGAGAATTTCTCCAAGATAGCGCAATCCCTAACGCTATTGACCCAGAAAGACAAGGAGTATATCTAGGGGGAAAAGCAAGAGGCAGCGTTTCAATTGTTGAAAAAGAAGTTATGCAGTGCCCCTATCCAGTCTCTTCACGAAGGGACAGATGGATTCGTGGTGTGCTGTGACGCCTCTCGCCAAGGTCTTGGTTGTCACACCCCGGCCAGCGGCGGATTATACGCCGGGGCTGACGCGGTTGTTCATAAGCACATGATCATCTATTAAATATGATAATATTTATTATTCAAATTAAAAGCATCCGTTACAGAGGTAAATGAAACGTTCAAAACATAATTTAAATTAAACAAGGTCCAAATCCTAGGTGAGCAAGTAGTCCTCAAACAGGTGCACCTGAAACATGTAAGTAACTGTCAACTACAAGTAGTTGGTGAGAAACATAGGTTTTGACACCAAAAGAGTTAGTATAGATTACAATTCAATATGTTCAAAGTATGTCTAAAGCACATATGTGAAAACACACAAGGTTCCAAGCGTACAATCAAGCCATGTTATATGTATGCACAATCCCCCGGATTACGTGAAGTTCTCAATGTAACACTAACCCGGCAAGGTTCGTGTTAAGTAATGTATCGGATTCCCGTATAAATGATCATAAAAGGTACTACCTTAGGCTTGCCACACAAGTTAATGATTGTACTGACATGAACACATGTAATGGTCACCAAGTAGTTTAAGATATAAGCATAAGGACCATAGCATATGAACACAGGGTATTGAATTGTGTATGTAAATGTATTTGTAATCATGTTTCACCCCAAAAGTAAAAATAGTAAAAAGGGGCTTTGTAAACTCACATTGGTTCGGTAGCTTGAAATCACAAGTATGTGAAGTTGCACAAGTTGTTTAGCTAACAACAAGGTTAACATATGTTTGCATTTATATATGTATCAATGATATGCTCCAAAGATTTAGGTAGTAAAGGTTGAACTAGGTTGAATGAGTATGTATCTATTTGTTGTGAATAAGAAAATAATATGTTTGTTTAATAACGAAAATAATATGATCGTTAATAAAGGGTTGAATACAAGTTTATATATATATATATATATATATATATATATATATATATATATATATATATATATATATATATGAATAATTATTTTGATTACAAAATAATGAATAAGTATTTAAATAATATTTACTTGAATATATACGTATTTAGATTAAAAGTTTATACGTTTTAAATTAATTAATTAGTTAAATGGACAATAAAAGAGCATAGATTATACTAAATAATTGTGTATTAAAAGTAGTTAATAAATGTTTTTAATTAAAACGATTATATAGTTTCTTAATTAGTTTTTAATTCTCTAAAACTATTAAATAATTATTTAAGATTAATAATTTGGTTCATAAAAAATATTCCGAGTCTCGGGAGTTTTATAAAACAATTTTTATAAGAAAAATGAGGTTGAAATTCGGTTTAAAATCACTTAAAAAAAACATTGCAGACCACGGGACTCGAACTCGGGTCTGCTGGGAGCCAACCAGACACACCAACGCCGGACCAGTAGACCTGGGCGTATGCCTTGGTTTAAACCAGACGCGGTCCGTATATATCTCCCAACCCGCATGCGTCTTCTTCCCCAAATTTCGAAACCCGAACCCTAGCCACCCCATTCGTCCCGATTTCGAAGCGATTGGTCAGTAAACCATAGGGCTTTTTATCGGAAACTTGAAACGAATCTAATGGCATAAATTTTACCTCGAACGATTACGAAACGAGGGAGAACGACTAGGGAGTCGACTTCGGAAATCCTCGAGTTCGCCGGAGCTCTATAGGGGAAATGCGATGCTAACAGAAGCGTAGGAAGTTCGTGGAGTTTGTAGTGAAGATGTGGGTTCGATTTTATAGTCCAATTTTGGGTTTAATGTGCGAATTGATGACGGACTTGATTAGTGTGACAACCGTGACTTTTACGGTCAACACCTGTGTTCGACGAGTTCGTATAATAATAGTATTATTATTATGTTGAAATATACTTTCACACGAAAGGAACTCGTTAGTGAACGGAAGATAATAGCAAGATTTATTTTGGTGTTATAATGTTAAAAAGTTGATCAAGTTCAGGTTTATACGTGTTAACACACGAGTCGAGCAGTTTCGTAAAATTTAATTTAAATCCGAAAGAATATATATTTACGAGACGCAAGGACTCAAGAGAAAATATTAAATTCTAACGAGTTATTTTTGGGTAAAATAACGCCACTATTTTTATCGGGTTCGTTTAAGCGAAAAACTGACACGCGATCGGAGACCACACGGGCTATAAATACCCCATCTTCACCCACATTCTCATTTTGAAAAAAAAATCAGCAAAAGTTAGAGAGAGAGAGTGGAGAGGGCTGGAGAGGTTTCCAGCGAAGTGGTGGTGGGCCGGCGGTGGTGCGTGGCGGTCAACGGTGGTCCGGCGCGGTGGCCGGTGTCGGCCGACGCCCGTTTTTCCCCTAGAACCATTTCTCGACGCTAGGAACGCAATGGTAAGCTCAGATTTGTCTAAATCCTTGCTTAAATTCGTTAAAAAGAGTTTTTAAATTCTGTCCAGAAAGTTTTATGCATGCAAGTCTTAAAATCGGACGATCCCCGGAAATCCGACCGTTAGAAAAGCATGAATTTTGGATATGATCTTGTCAACACATAGACGCAAAACCCTACTGGAGGAATGTTTTATCAGAGCTCTCAAGGTATGCTTTTCATACCCTCGAATGTTACTGATCGGATTTTCGGATTTGAAAAACTGGGTCTCAAAGAATCGTCGATCCCCTGAGATCCGACCGTTGGATCATGATGATTTTTGGACAGTAGTTTCTTAGCACATATATGAATGTTTTCACGAAGGAAATTCCGATCAGATGTCGGGAAGTATATTTTTGAATACGAACAGATTGTAACAGTTTCTAGGATCCAAAACAGGAAATTGATCGGGTTGCATGGCCATCGAAACGGCATTGCATGTCAATTTTGAGCATGTGGGAATGCTTGGGAGATAAAAATGATCCTAATGGTGTTGTTGGTTCGTATTGCATGTGATACGGGAGGTTCCGCGTACGCGAACCATTTATACGGAAGGTATAAACTTTACCCGTTAAGCTTTGATTTTATGTTAGAATAGTTTTATTAGTCATTGGTTGGGAATTGAACCCAAAAAATATTTAGTATTGAGATATTTAGTATTTTTAGTGGTTATTAGGTTATACACCCAACCCCGGTTCACGTGGAACTAATATAATTATTTTTATACAACAATTGTTTTTGATAGATTTTTATAAACTTTTGATTTAGTTTCCAAATTTATTTATTTTTAAAAAAAAAAGTGGTTTTAGTCAGTAGAATATGTTTTAGAATGAGTATCTGAAAATTTTGGTTATCTAAATCTTTATAGATTATTTATTAAAATTCACACAAGTTTAATACATGGAAATTTGGGAAAAATACTTATGAGTATTGAAAAATTCTGGAAATTGGGCAGTGATAGTTTTATGATGAACTAATACTCCTGTCCAAATTTTATGAAAATTGGAGTTGTTTAAGTATACGTTTAGTATTTATAAAGTTTAAACGGACGATTTAGTGTTTGTATACTTCTGGATAAAATCAGGACTTGAAACTTAGTATGGGATCTTATATTGACTTAAAAATAATATGATAAAAATTTGGTAAAGTTTTGATGTGTTTAGATATTTTTCCCTAATTTGTAAAATGTTAACAATATTAAATAATCTGGATGTTAGAAAAATATGAAAATTTTTCAGAAATTTTTATTTATATACCTAATCAATTTGTATAAATTTTAAGTAGTAAATTTATGTCTAAGTATGGTTTTGGAATTATGGTCCATTTAAATTTTATAAAAAGTTATTAATTTTGAAAAAAATTTATATAAAATTAATTTTATAAAAATTCTAAGGGATTTTGGACAGAAGTATAACCCCATTTAAACATAAAATTTGACTTTTAAATTGGGTGATAATATCACACTAAAACCCTAATTTCGGACGAATCTGATTTTCAAACTAAACCGGACCTTACGCTCGTAACCGCGTTTTTGATCAAACGAAACCTTGACTTGAGATTTTTTTATATATGACTTTATAACTACTGATGTTCATTATTAAAATCTAAAACTTAAGGTTTTAAGGTCACGAATTTATATAAAAGTCGTTTTACAATTTCTAACAGTTCGTACGCGTATGCACGGGTTTTGGGTATGCAACCGATTACATAGCCACTTTTTGTTTTGTTGACTTAGTCACAACCTTTAGGAGTCCTGAATGCATCGTTTGTGTCCACTTGACTAGTAGGACTCGGGTTTTATCGGTTTTTGTCGACTGTGTCGCATCACTCGCCCGCATTGTCCAGGTGAGTTTCGCGGCCCCCTTTTTACTTACTGTTTTACTGTTTTTGGGGGAAAGCTGTTTCATTTTTTTTAGTCACATGTTACATGATACATTGATTACATTAGTTATTTTTTTTATAATGCCTTAAAGTCCCCAATTTTAGGCAATCAATTAGCTGAGCGTAGCCGTTGGGAATTTTGAGTAGTACTACTTGGGTTGACACCCCCGCTCATGGTTTGGTCGCGCCAACCAGACTTGTAAGGTCACTTGGGCGCAAAGTTAGCCAATTTTTTTAGGCGGTTGTTTGCATTAGAATTCCGTATGGGGTACTTTATTTTTATTTTGTCGAGGCTTTGATTGCGGTTCAGGGTAATATGTTGTCTAATACATGTGTACTCGATCAGTGGATTTTTGATCACTTTGGATTTTTATACGAAAATTTTTATAGAGTCACAAAACCTGCGAACTCACCAACTATTTATATAGTTGACCCGTTTTCGAAACATGCTTTCAGGTAAACAAAATTGAAGAAGAGATTTTTATGAGGGCTCACTTTTGGATTAGAACTATTGTTTTGTAACATCCCAAAAATAATAAAACGAATAAATGTAGCAAGACCGGTGATTTAGTTGGAATATTTAAATAAAAAGGGAGCGGGCCTGGGCCCGGCTTCAATGGGCGGAGGGAAGCCCATTGCACATAAGAGGCAAGGCAGCCCTCTTCCCTGCTCATTTCCCCAACTCACGCAGCTTTTAGAGAGAGAAAGGAGAGCTCGGGTCTAGAGAGAGAAAGTGACGGATCAACTCGGGAATTCAGGAGAACGTTGCTGCTGTTCTCGTGATCATATCCTCTGAATCAGAAATCCAATCCAGGTAACGATTCGATCACATTATGAGTTTTTGTTTGTTTTGGGAGTTTTCGGGTTTTGGCTAAAGGATAACGATTTTTGCGGATGAAACTTGAAAGTGAACTTGGGTATAGCATCTAGAATGAAAAACGAACGTTTTGATCAAAGAAAATCTAGATATCGACATGATCAGATTCGCATGCAGAACATTCGGATTTTTGGGGAAGGCGATAAGTGCAGACCCATCGAAACTACTTAGTTTCGATATGTGTAGACCCATCGAAACTACTTAGTTTCAATATGTGCAGACCTATCGAAACTACCCAGTTTCGATATATGCAGGCCCAATCGAAACTACCATAGTTTCGATATGAGCCCCCGATCCGAAGCTAAGATAATACATAAGTTACTTATCGAAACTACCTATTGAAACTACCTATCGAAACTACCTATCGAAACTATCTATCAAAACTACCTATCGAAACTACCAAGTTTCGACAGAAACAACCTATCGAAACTACCAAGTTTCGATATAAGCTAATCAATTGAAACTACTATGTTCAAGCATAATAATGTCTAGTGTCATCTAGGAGCACCATCTTATGTGTATGACTTTATTATACAGATCGTGAGTGACATTAGTGAAGCCCAGTAGCCAGCTTAGTGTATTACAGAAACTACTCATCAGGTGAGTTCTATGTGCCCCCTTCTATGTTATGTGCAAATGATTTATAAATGTTTTGGGGCTGAAGTGTATACACTAAATGAATAAATGAAATGAATATCAATGTGATCATACGTGATATATTAAGGTATATGTGTAGATACCTATGAATGCGAATAATGACTTACGAACAAAGAACGACACGTATGTTTGCAAAGAATGAATGAATGAATGGTATAACGTAAATAAATGAAACCTTGCCTTATAAATATATATTGCATGCGAAGAATGTAAGTATACGTTATGGACGGAAACGAAGCTAACGACTACTACGGTAGACGGACGACCACTTGACTATTATGTAGCTAGAGAAGGAAGTCTAGAAAGGTAGACTAAATAAAGGCCACTACGATGGAGTAAGTCGCTAAATCAATATTCGGCTGTATAATTAGTTCAAGTGGGAAACGGATGCCTTATGGCAGACGGGCGAATATGACGGACTACGACGGTAGGACGGTTAAGACGGACGGCCGAAGGTTGGCCGGACGGAAAAGTTAAGGCGGACGGTTTCTAAGACCGGACGAGTAAAAGGGCTACGACGGTAGCTTAAGGGCGTATGTCTTTGTGACATACGCAGTAAAAGACGGGTTGATCACCCTTATGTGTATGACCAATAAATGGTAAAGAAAGTAAAGGTGAATGCATATCTATGTAATCACGTAAGAAAGATAAGGAAAGAATGTTAAGAAAAGTGAAAGAAAAAGGGTGAACGCATATATATATATGTAATCACATTAATAAAGAAAAGAAAGATGAAAGAAAAGCAAAAGCTATGAATACGTATTTATATGAATGACTTTATAATAATGCTTACTTATGAAGTAAAGAAAAGAATGTTTATATCTAAACGCATTAAACTAGAACTCACCAGCGTTAGCTGACTTTAGTATACATTTCAGGTAAAGGAAGAAAAGGTCGTGCGAGGGCGTGAAGGTTACCCGACACAAGACTGACATCCCACTTTTGTTTGTTAAGACAATGCTGTGTTTTTAATTGTTAAGACTTCCGCTGTTATGAAATGTAATTGAATGATGAATGTTTTTAATTTAAGTTCAGTATTTATGACTATGTTTATGAGTAAATCCAACAAGTGAGGTTACCCGAGAAAAGGGGCCTTACAAGTTGGTATCAGAGCAATAGTTTGAGAGATTTAGACATCCCTAAATGTCTAGACTCAAACTGATTATGGGACCAACGCACGGATGTCAGTATGGGTAACCAACGCCAACGCCAGCACGGTAAGTAAGTAATGAAGTTAAGGCTCTTGCATAAGAATAGATACCATAACTTAGAACAAATAGATGTTAATGCCATGACTGATTTGAAGAGTTTTGAACCCGAAAAGCAATGTAAATTAGTAATCACAAACCGATCACTGTAATTAAGAATTTACCTTGCTCGTACTGTTCCAAACTATGATCTGAAGAAATGACATTGATGTATTCCCTTTGTAACTATCAGGAAATTAAGAATTATGGCTGGGGGAGGAAGAACAGGACCTGAAGGTGGTCGCACTGGCCGACGAGGTAGACCTCCGCTGAACCCAAGATTTGAAGAAGAAGAGAGTGTTCACGCAGAGCACACAGAAAGTGTGCACGAAACAGAAGTGACCCCAATTAGGAACGACAGTCCAGGGCCTATACAGTTGGAACCTGAAGTCAGGGATGCTATTGCCCGTGAAGTTGTGCTCACTTTGAGGAAGGTATTGCCTGACCTACTATCTGAGGCACTAAAGAAAAGCAAAGAAGAGGATGAAGGGAACGATGAAGAGAAAATTTATGACAGTGACGGGGATGAAGTAAAAGTGGTATCAAGCAACCGTGGGTGTACTTACAAAGGATTCAAGGATGGAGACCCACCCCAGAACGAAATTGATCGCGTGGAAAATGAATTCCTAAACCTTAAGGCTGGCAACAAGACACACCGCCAGTACACTTCTAGATTCAATGAGTTGGCTCAGCTAGTACCCCACCTGGTGGAGACAGAAGAGCGAATGATCAAGTATTATGTGAAGGGCCTACCTCAAAGGGTCCGTGTCCACATGAAAGCCAACCTACCCTCGACCTTTGAGTCGGTAGTGAACCTGAGCGGAATCGTCTACGACGATTATGCCAATGAGGACCCACCAACAGAAACCCAAAAGAGAAAGTGGGAGAACCCGTCTAGAGGAACCGGGAGAGGGAATGTGACAACGGAAACTAAGAAGCCAAGATTGGATGAATATGAAACTTGCAAGAAATGTGGAAGGCAACATCTTGGCGAACGTAAAATTGGCACCACCACATGCTATAAGTGCGGAAAGCCGGGGTACTTCTCCCGAGAATGTGTAAGAGACGTCAAGTGTCAAGTATGTGGATTGTTTGGACATTTGACAAAGAACTGCAGGAAGGCCGGCCAATCTGGTTCAGGAAAAGATAGGGAACAGGAACAGCCTAAGGCAAGGACTCGTGCCTATGCCTTGACTGAGGAAGAAGCAAGAGGAAACCCTGATGTCGTATCAGGTACGTTTCTAGTAAATGATGAACATGCTGCTATTTTATTTGGCTCTGGTGCTAGTAAAAGCTTCATATCAAATGCATTTAGTCGTAAATTGGATTGCACTATCAACACCATAGTAAAGGCCTTTAGCGTACAAACTGCCGTGGGTAAAAACTCGGCAGTATTCCAAGTAACAGAGGATTGCATCATAGAAATAGAGGGACATAAGTTTCCATCTAGATTATTCCTTCTTACCTTAGGAGGATTCGATATAGTATTGGGTATGGATTGGTTAGCTGCCAACGAAGCTCAAATCATATGCAAACGTAAGAGGATACACCTAAAAGCTCCTAGCGGCAGTCCAATTACGGTTTATGGGGATTGGAATTGCACGATGCCAAACGTCATCTCGATGATCAAGGCCGAAAGTCACATGAGGCGCGGTTGCGAAGCTTATCTGGCATATGTTATTGATGATAGAATGAAAATGAAAGAACTCAAGAATGTACCCGTGGTGTGCAACTTTCCGGAAGTATTCCCTGAGGATCTACCTGGGTTACCACCCGATCGGGAAATAGAATTTCAGATTGATTTATTGCCAGGAGCTGAGCCCGTTGCCAAAGCCCCCTACCGATTGGCTCCGTCAGAAATGAAAGAATTGATGTCTCAACTAGAGGAACTAACAGAAAAAGGATTTATTAGACCGAGCATCTCACCATGGGGCGCTCCGATACTATTTGTAAAGAAGAAGGACGGCAGCATGCGCATGTGCATTGACTACCGCGAACTGAACAAGAGAACAGTAAAGAACAAATACCCACTGCCCAGGATAGACGACCTTTTTGATCAACTACAAGGTGCGAGTTGGTTCTCAAAGATCGATCTTAGGTCGGGTTACCATCAGTTGAAAGTAAGAGAGGAAGACGTACCAAAGACCGCGTTTCGCACGCGTTATGGGCATTATGAGTTTCTCGTGATGTCCTTCGGATTAACTAACGCACCAGCAGCGTTCATGGATTTGATGAATAGAGTATGTCGACCCATGTTGGATCGATCTGTGATAGTTTTTATAGACGACATACTGGTATATTCGAAAAACGAGGGTGATCACCACTGCCACCTAAGGGAGGTTCTTGAGGTGCTAAAGCAGGAAAAGTTGTACGCAAAATTCTCCAAATGCGCGTTCTGGCTTAGGGAAGTCCAATTCCTAGGTCATGTAATAAACCCAAACGGCATCATGGTGGATCCTGCAAAGATCGAGACAGTAAAGGAATGGAACATCCCAAAGACACCAACAGAGATTAGAAGTTTTCTAGGATTGGCAGGCTACTATCGAAGGTTCATTCAAGATTTCTCAAGAATTGCCTCGCCACTAACCAATCTGACACGGAAGGAAGTAAAGTATGAATGGGGTCCAACCCAAAACAACGCGTTTGAGGAACTTAAGACACGATTAACTCAAGCTCCAGTCTTAACACTACCTGAGGGAAATGAAGACTTGGTAGTCTACTCTGACGCTTCAGGGCAAGGTTTAGGGTGCGTACTCATGCAAAGAGGAAAGGTAATTGCTTATGCATCGCGGCAACTAAAGATTCACGAGGTTAACTACCCAACACACGATCTAGAATTAGCAGCAGTAGTTTTCGCGTTGAAAATATGGAGGCACTATCTGTATGGAGTTAAATGCACCATTTACTCCGATCACAAAAGCCTGAAGTACTTTTTCGAACAAAAGGAATTAAACATGAGACAAAGAAGGTGGTTAGAGCTACTGAAAGACTATGACTGTGAGATATTGTACCATCCGGGCAAGGCAAACGTAGTGGCTGACGCTTTAAGTAGAAAGGAAGAATCGGCACCTATCCGGATCAAAGCGTGTTAGCTGATTATAACACCAGATTGGATGGGTGAAATAGCAAAAGCACAAGATGAAGCGCTGTTAGAAAGAAATGTGAAACGGGAAAGAATAGTAGGACAACAAGGGAACTTGGATGCAAATGCATACGGTGTACGAACTAGGTTTGGCCGAATGTGGATACCTAAGATTGGCGAGCTTAGAGCCAAAATACTTGATGAGGCCCATAAGTCTCGCTATTCTATCCACCCCGGGACAAACAAAATGTATCAAGACTTGAAGAAAGAATACTGGTGGCCTGGCATGAAGAATGATGTGACCGAGTACGTGAACAAGTGCCTAACGTGTTCACTAGTTAAGGCCGAGCACCAGAAACCATGCGGTAAAATGCAGCCTTTACCAATACCAGAATGGAAGTGGGAGGAGATCACCATGGACTTCATTACCAAGCTACCGCGAACAGCTAAAGGCAATGACACCATTTGGGTGATCGTCGACCGCTTGACAAAGAGTGCTCACTTCTTGCCAATACGTGAGACTTCTTCGTCTGAAAAGCTAGCAGAAGTATTTATCAAGGAAATTGTGAGCAGACATGGTATGCCACTGTCAATTGTGTCCGACAGGGATACTAGATTCACATCCAGATTTTGGAAGAAATTCAACGAAGCGATGGGCACTAGACTGAACATCAGCACCGCTTACCACCCTCAGACCGATGGTCAATCTGAAAGAACCATTCAGACCTTGGAGGACATGCTCCGGGCCTGTATCATTGACTTCGGTGGGAGTTGGGACAGCCACCTACCATTGGCAGAATTTTCATATAACAACAGCTATCACTCAACTATTGACATGCCGCCATTTGAAATGTTGTATGGGAGGAAATGTAGGACCCCGGTTTGTTGGGGGGAAATTGGACAGAAGGATTTTGCAAGTCTCGAAGTGGTCAAAGCTACTTCTGAGAAATTTGATCAAATCAAGGCTCGAATGAAAGCCGCAAAATACAGACAGAAATCATACGCGGATAAGAGGAGGAGAGATTTAGAGTTTCAAGTAGGGGACATGGTACTGTTAAAGGTATTACCATGGAAAGGAATCATCCGATTCAGAAAGCGTGGCAAACTCAGTCCAAGGTTTGTCGGGCCTTTCAAGATTTTAGCGAGAGTGGGTCAAGTTGCTTACAGACTCGACCTACCCGTTGAACTTAATGGAATACACCCTACGTTCCACGTGTCCCACTTACGCAAGTGCCTAGCTGACGACACAGCTCACATACCTTACGACGAGATCGAAGTGGATAACAGTCTAAATTATGTAGAAGAACCAATAGCCATTCTTGACCGAGCTGAAAAACGACTACGCAATAAGTCGATACCGTTAGTCAAGATACAATGGAAGCACAGAAAAGGGTCAGAAGCTACATGGGAAAAGGAAGACGAGATGAGGGGACTATACCCTCAATTGTTTAACGTATGAACAGTTTCGAGGACGAAACCTCTTTAAGGAGGGTAGACTTGTAACATCCCAAAAATAATAAAACGAATAAATATAGCAAGACCGGTGATTTAGTTGGAATATTTAAATAAAAAGGGAGCGGGCCTGGGCCCGGCTTCAATGGGCGGAGGGAAGCCCATTGCACATAAGAGGCAAGGCAGCCCTCTTCCCTGCTCATTTCCCCAACTCACGCAGCTTTTAGAGAGAGAAAGGAGAGCTCGGGTCTAGAGAGAGAAAGTGACGGATCAACTCGGGAATTCAGGAGAACGTTGCTGCTGTTCTCGTGATCATATCCTCTGAATCAGAAATCCAATCCAGGTAACGATTCGATCACATTATGAGTTTTTGTTCGTTTTGGGAGTTTTCGGGTTTTGGCTAAAGGATAACGATTTTTGCGGATGAAACTTGAAAGTGAACTTGGGTATAGCATCTAGAATGAAAAACGAACGTTTTGATCAAAGAAAATCTAGATATCGACATGATCAGATTCGCATGCAGAACATTCGGATTTTTGGGGAAGGCGATAAGTGCAGACCCATCGAAACTACTTAGTTTCGATATGTGCAGACCCATTGAAACTACTTAGTTTCAATATGTGCAGACCTATCGAAACTACCCAGTTTCGATATATGCAGGCCCAATCGAAACTACCATAGTTTCGATATGAGCCCCCGATCCGAAGCTAAGATAATACATAAGTTACTTATCGAAACTACCTATTGAAACTACCTATCGAAACTACCTATCGAAACTATCTATCAAAACTACCTATCGAAACTACCAAGTTTCGACAGAAACAACCTATCGAAACTACCAAGTTTCGATATAAGCTAATCAATTGAAACTACTATGTTCAAGCATAATAATGTCTAGTGTCATCTAGGAGCACCATCTTATGTGTATGACTTTATTATACAGATCGTGAGTGACATTAGTGAAGCCCAGTAGCCAGCTTAGTGTATTATAGAAACTACTCATCAGGTGAGTTCTATGTGCCCCCTTCTATGTTATGTGCAAATGATTTATAAATGTTTTGGGGCTGAAGTGTATACACTAAATGAATAAATGAAATGAATATCAATGTGATCATACGTGATATATTAAGGTATATGTGTAGATACATATGAATGCGAATAATGACTTACGAACAAAGAACGACACGTATGTTTGCAAAGAATGAATGAATGAAAGGTATAACGTAAATAAATGAAACCTTGCCTTATAAATATATATTGCATGCGAAGAATGTAAGTATACGTTATGGACGGAAACGAAGCTAACGACTACTACGGTAGACGGACGACCACTTGACTATTATGCAGCTAGAGAAGGAAGTCTAGAAAGGTAGACTAAATAAAGGCCACTACGGTGGAGTAAGTCGCTAAATCAATATTCGGCTGTATAATTAGTTCAAGTGGGAAACGGATGCCTTATGGCAGACGGGCGAATATGACGGACTACGACGGTAGGACGGTTAAGACGGACGGCCGAAGGTTGGCCGGACGGAAAAGTTAAGGCGGACGGTTTCTAGGACCGGACGAGTAAAAGGGCTACGACGGTAGCTTAAGGGCGTATGTCTTTGCGACATACGCAGTAAAAGACGGGTTGATCACCCTTATGTGTATGACCAATAAATGGTAAAGAAAGTAAAGGTGAATGCATATCTATGTAATCACGTAAGAAAGATAAGGAAAGAATGTTAAGAAAAGTGAAAGAAAAAGGGTGAACGCATATATATATATATGTAATCACATTAATAAAGAAAAGAAAGATGAAAGAAAAGCAAAAGCTATGAATACGTATTTATATGAATGACTTTATAATAATGCTTACTTATGAAGTAAAGAAAAGAATGTTTATATCTAAACGCATTAAACTAGAACTCACCAGCGTTAGCTGACTTTAGTATACATTTCAGGTAAAGGAAGAAAAGGTCGTGCGAGGGCGTGAAGGTTACCCGACACAAGACTGACATCCCACTTTTGTTTGTTAAGACAATGTTGTGTTTTTAATTTTTAAGACTTCCGCTGTTATGAAATGTAATTGAATGATGAATGTTTTTAATTTAAGTTCAGTATTTATGACTATGTTTATGAGTAAATCCAACAAGTGAGGTTACCCGAGAAAAGGGGCCTTACATGTTTATAGTTATGATTATATACTTTGGTTGTAGTCAGGCATTTAGACACTTTGTACTGCTTTAGAGATTTTTCTTGTATTTGTACTTTCGTTAGAAGCATGTAGTATGGTTCAATGTAATGCACACTTTTCCTTTAAGTTTCTCTTGTACTTGTGTTCAATGCGATATACCGGTTACATCCCATACTTCCGCCTTGTTGGGGTGTGACAATTAGGGATGGTTATGGGATCGAACTCGTAAATACATCATTGATTCCAACTAATTGTATCGTTAAACTATAAGGGAACGGTCGCACATTGATGTAGTAACATCAATTGTAGTTAAAACGAGTTAACTCGATCGATTGAAATTTCAATTTCGTTTGGTTTGACTCCGTAAAGTCAAAATTGGCGAATTGGGGAAGAATGGTGTGAATTTGCACTTTGGCCCCTGCTGTTTCGGTCCTTTATTATTTCATGCAATTACTTTGTTTTTTTGTTGGAAATTAAGTTTCAGGATTTTCCATTTAAGCCCTAGACTTTATTAAAACATAAAAAGTCACCAAGTTGTTACAAATCTAGGATAACTAAATGTTATAACTACAAAATTATAGCCTTTGTAAAATAAGGATGGTTTTATTTATATAAAACTTATTTATTTTGTAATTCATATAACTTAACTTTTATAAATCCTCAAACCTACCTATAGGGTTTATAACATTTGTATTCACATCATTATATACATATATATATATATATATATATATGAATATAAGTTTAGAAAATAACTTAGTATATATGTATGCATTTAATAGGATAAAACATTTATGATTCCAAATAACTAGGTATTGAATTTGAATATGTACACCCAATGCATGTATGTATGAGGATAATTAAGATAATATTATTAATGTAAGGCATTTAAAATAGAGGGGTACAAACGCCGAAATTGTTAAAATAGAAGCCGAAATTTCCTGAGTATTACAGTCTCCCATACTTTAGGAAATTTCGTCCCGAAATTGATTAGGAAGAAGGTCCTGGAAACAGATGTGGGTATTTGGCTTTCATTTGATCCTCACGCTCCCAAGTGAACTCAGGGCCACGTTTGGATTCCCACCGAACTTTAACAATTGGAATGCGACTTCGCTTGAGTTGCTTAACTTCTCGGTCCATGATCTCCACGGGCTTCTCCACGAAGTGCATTGTTTCGTCAATGTGAACCTCGTCAAGTGGCATGTGGAGATTCTCGTCAGCTAAGCATTTCTTTAGGTTCGAGACATGAAATGTCGGATGAACGTTGCTGAGTCCTTCAGTAGATCCAATTTGTAGGCTACCTTCCCAATTTGCTCAAGGATTTTAAAAGGACCTACGAATCTTGGTGCAAGTTTCCCTTTCTTTCCAAAACGAACTGCGCCTTTCCAAGGGGATACTTTGAGAAGAACCAGATCGCTAACTTGAAATTCTAAAGGTTTTCGATGTTTATCGGCATAGCTCTTTTGCCGACTTCTTGTTACCAGAAGGTTGTCTCGGATTAACATTATCTTGTTGGAAGTCTCTTGAATAAGTTCAGGACCAGTGATTTGTGATTCACCAATTTTAGTCCAACAGATAGGGGAGCGGCACTTCTGACCATAAAGTGCTTCAAAAGGAGCCATGTTAATGCTAGTGTGATAGCTGTTGTTGTACGAGAACTCGACTAGGGGTAGATGTAAATCCCAATTTCCCTTGAAGTCAATGACACAGGCTCTAAGCATGTCTTCGAGAGTTTGAATCGTTCGCTCAAATTGACCATCAGTTTGCGGATGATAAGCAGTACTAAGATTTAGTTGAGTACCTAGAGCTGATTGTAGGGATTGCCAGAAACGGGAGGTGAATCGTCCATCACGATCAGAAATAATGTTGAGAGGCACACCGTGACGACTAACGATCTCATCAATATAGATTCGAGCTAGTTTTTCAACTCGATAGTCCTCACGTATGGGTATGAAATAAGCAGACTTTGTTAAGCGATCGATGATTACCCAAATGCTATCATGACCACGAGATGTGTGTGGGAGTTTGGTTATAAAGTCTATGGCAATACACTCCCATTTCCACTCAGGTATCTCGGGTTGTTCAAGTAAACCGGATGGACGCTGGTGCTCGGCTTTAACCTTTAAACAAGTAAGGCATTTGGACACATAGAGGGCAATCTCCTTCTTCATACCAGGCCACCAGTATTGGGTACGGAGATCCATGTACATTTTGTCTGCACCAGGATGCACAGAATAACGCGTCTTGTGAGCCTCGTTCATGATAAAGGTACGAAGGTTGTCACGGTCCGGAATCCAGATACGATTTAGAAAGTAAAGTAATCCATTGGGTTTGGTTTCAAGTTGGAGTTCAGCACCACATGACATTTCATTGTACATGTTTCCTTCAGT
This sequence comes from Smallanthus sonchifolius, assembly GCA_023525975.1. NCBI lineage: Eukaryota > Viridiplantae > Streptophyta > Magnoliopsida > Asterales > Asteraceae > Smallanthus > Smallanthus sonchifolius. The sequence goes on along the minus strand of CM042023.1, from coordinate 74,174,252 downwards.
GACAGAAAGATGTTGTGCTTCTAGGATGTGAGTTTGAATATCATTTTGGATTCGAATGTTGTGGATCTTGATAGGTTCCTTACGGCTAAGAGCATCAGCCACTACATTCGCCTTACCAGGATGATAACGAATATTACAGTCGTAGTCATTTAGGAGTTCAACCCAACGCCTTTGCCTCATGTTGAGTTCCTTTTGGTTGAAAATGTGTTGGAGACTCTTGTGATCGGTGTAAACCTCACATTTGGTACCATATAGGTAATGTCTCCAAATTTTAAGAGCAAATACGACCGCACTCAACTCAAGATCGTGCGTCGTATAATTCTTCTCATGGATTTTGAGTTGTCGGGACGCATAAGCAATCGCTTTGCCTCGCTGCATTAGTACACAACCAAGGCCTAAGTGGGAAGCGTCACAGTAAACGACAAAATCTTCGGTTCCATCAGGAAGAGTCAGGATAGGAGCCTCACACAGTTTCTGCTTTAGGTTTTGAAAGGCTTCCTCTTGTTTTGGTCCCCACTCATAGGGTTTGCCTTTGTGAGTTAAGGCTGTGAGAGGTACCGTGATCTTTGAAAAGTTTGCTATGAAACGACGATAATAGCCCGCTAAACCTAAAAATGAGCGGACTTCGGTAGGGTCTTTGGAGCTTGCCAGTTCTTCACCGCCTCAATCTTAGCGGGATCCACGTGAATACCCTTCTCGTTGACTATATGACCCAAGAGTTGGACTTCCTTTAGCCAAAATTCACATTTGGAGAACTTAGCGTATAATTGCTCCATTTTCAAGAGATCCAAAACCAGACGCAAGTGTTCTTCGTGTTTCGCTTTGGATTTTGAATATATGAGGATATCATCAATGAAGACGATCACGAACTTATCCAAGTACGGCTTACACACGCGGTTCAGAAGATCCATGAATACCGCGGGTGCATTGGTTAGTTCGAAGGGCATAACCATGAACTCGTAATGGCCATATCTAGTACGAAAGGCTGTTTTGGGGATATCGGATTCGAGGACTCGTAACTGGTGATAACAAGAACGAAGATCAATCTTAGAGAAATAAGTCGAGCCTTGAAGTTGATCAAATAAATCGTCAATCCTCGGAAGTGGATAACGGTTCTTCACGGTAAGCTTGTTAAGTTCCCGATAGTCGATGCACATTCTGAAAGAACCATCCTTCTTCTTGACGAATAGAACAGGTGCTCCCCAAGGGGAAATGCTAGGACGAATAAATCCTTTGTCAGAAAGTTCTCGAAGTTGGCTTGAAAGTTCCTGCATCTCTGATGGTGCAAGACGATAGGGTGACTTGGCCACGGGGTTTGCTCCTGGCACTAAGTCAATACGGAATTCAACTTGACATATAGGAGGAAGACCAGGTAAATCTTTGGGAAAAACTTCAGGAAAGTCTTTGATTACAGGAATGTCTTGGAGACTCTTATCTTTGCCTTTTCGTTCCACAATGTGGGCCAAGAATGCTACACATTTCTTCCGTAGGTACTTCTGTGCTGTAGTGCAAGACATAAGCTTGAGTCCCTTTGACGGTTTCTCACCATAGACGTTCAAAATTTCACCCAAGTCAAGAGGGATACGGATATACTTGTCAAACCAGACAACTTTAGCATGGTGCTTGGTCAGCCAGTCCATGCCTACTATGATGTCGAAACCTCCGAGAGCCATAGGAATAAGATTGATTGAAAAATCATGATCGCTCAAGGTTAAGGTACAATCTCTAATAATGGTGTCACATGAAACAGAATAACTATCCGCTACTAAAATGTCAAAGGGTTTATCTAGCTTAGCTCGACTCATAGCAAGTTGTGGTTCAAATTCAAAGGACACAAAACTCCCATCGGAACCAGTATCAAACAGGATAGAAGCATATTGGTGATTTATTGGGTATGTACCGTTCACCACATCGTTGTTGGCTTGAGCCTCATTGGCATTGATGTTGAAGGCACGTCCTCGAGCTACGGGGTTTGCATTCCCCTGATTCACATTTCCCCAGTTCATATTCCCCTGGTTCCTGTTTCCTTGGATCATGTTACCTTGGTTCCCGTTCCCTTGAATCATGTTGCCCTGATTCATGTTGGCTTGGTTCACAATGACCAACCTAGGGCAACGGTTCCTGAAATGATTTGGGTCACCACACTCGTAACAAGCACGACCCTGGGCGATAGCAGCAGGAACAGGGATAGCAGGTTGGTAGATTTGGTTAGTCGATGGGGCACGGCAGGTGTTAGCCCAGTGTCCATAATGCCCATAAGTGGTACACAAAAGACATGGGACGTTCACAGTGTGATGAAATTTGCAAGTGTTGCACATTGGTAGGGTTCCTACATACGGCTTCTTGTTGGGGTTGAAGGCAGTAGGTGCCACTTGGGCTAGAGGAGCAGCAAGAGTGATGATGGCGAAGTTCATACATTTCCTCTTTTTTCCATTGAAGGAGGACTCAGCTTTGGTTTCCTTGGTGGGTTCAGTGGTGGGTTTTTCAATGACTTTCTTAGTACCCTTCTTTAACAAAGTCCCTGCCTTAACATGGTTATCTGATAGTGTGGCAGCTAAACGGATAGCCTCTTCAAGAGTGGCTGGGTTACTACCCAACACGGTATCCTGAATCTGCATGGGCAGACCGTTGATGTACTTCTCGATGGCTCGGGAGAGAGGAGTGACCATGTGGGGCACCAAGAGGCTAAGCTCATGAAAGCGGGTGGTGTAGGTAAGGCTTTCACCACTGTCTTGTTTGAGATCCCAGAATTCAGCTTCTAGTTTCTTGACCTCATTACGGGGGAAAAACTCATCTGTCATGAGTGCTTTTACATCGGCCCAAGGCAAGGCTAGTGCAACCTCTATCCCGCGGTTACATTTTTCTCCATTCCACCATGTTAGTGCCCTCTTCTGGAAGACACTAGTAGCATAACGAACTTTCAGAACCTAAGGACAGTCAGCATTGATGAAGGTTCCCTCAATGCTTTCAAACCATTGGAGGAGTCCAGTGGCTCCTTCGTTCCAGTAGAACTTGGTGGGGTTGCAGGAGTTGAAGTGTTTGAATGTACCCGTGGGATTCCTTGGTGCAGCATTCTGGTTCAGTTGGTTGACCATAGTTGGTAGGATCGTAGCCATTTGCTGGATGATCCTATCGGTGAGGTTGTTCCTACGCTCATGACGGGGAGGCATTCTACAAACGGGTGAATAGAGAGTTCATAAGATGTGAATCATGTATAAGAGTTTGCAATTTAATCATGAGATGTTAGGTGAAACATAGGTGGTACCCTAATGGGCACATTGGCTTATCAAGGTACTTTAAGTCTTTATAATGTTTGAGAAGTCATGCGTTAGCCTATAAGTGGACACACATCCCAAGATTTCCCAGGAAAGCATAACTGGTCCATCGGTTGATTTGGATTTATACGAAATGCTTTCCTTGACAGAACTCCTAGAATACAGGCATCCGCCCTTCCGGATTGCACAAGTTCTCATTCATTAATTAGAACTTACATACCTTTGACGAGAGTTTCATTCGGATTAGACTCTTAAGTCCAAGTGTAAGTTTCATGTAGTTCAAGTAGTTCCAAACAGTTTCATGTAGACCCTTGGATATTGTAGTTCATGTAGTTACATCAAGAAATCAGAAGTAGGTAAATGTAGGTAAGTATGATAGAGTGGAGTTCCTAACAAAAGACACGAGTTAAACTCATGTTTGGGACTCCTAGGTTATAGTCTAGGTCGTGTGTCTAATAACCTAATTCCCTATACAATGGCTCTGATACCAATCTGTCACACCCCGGCCAGCGGCGGATTATACGCCGGGGCTGACGCGGTTGTTCATAAGCACATGATCATCTATTAAATATGATAATATTTATTATTCAAATTAAAAGCATCCATTACAGAGGAAAATGAAACGTTCAAAACATAATTTAAATTAAACTAGGTCCAAATCCTAGGTGAGCAAGTAGTCCTCAAACAGGTGCACCTGAAACATGTAAGTAACTGTCAACTACAAGTAGTTGGTGAGAAACATAGGTTTTGACACCAAAAGAGTTAGTATAGATTACAATTCAATATGTTCAAAGCATGTCTAAAGCACATATGTGAAAACACACATGGTTCCAAGCGTACAATCAAGCCATGTTATATGTATGCACAATCCCCCGGATTGCGTGAAGTTCTCAATGTAACACTAACCCGCCAAGGTTCGTGTTAAGTAATGTATCGGATTCCCGTATAAATGATCATAAAAGGAACTACTTTAGGCTTGCCACACAAGTTAATGATTGTACTGACATGAACACATGTAATGGTCACCAAGTAGTTTAAGACATAAGCATAAGGACCATAGCATATGAACACAAGGTATTGAATTGTGTATGTAAATGTATTTGTAATCATGTTTCACCCCAAAAGTAAAAATGGTAAAAAGGGGCTATGTAAACTCACATTGGTTCGGTAGCTTGAAATCACAAGTATGTAAAGTTGCACAAGTTGTTTAGCTAACCACAAGGTTAACCTATGTTTGCATTTATATATGTATCAATGATATGCTCCAAAGATTTAGGTAGTAAAGGTTGAACTAGGTTGAATGAGTATGTATCTATTTGTTGTGAATAATGTGTTTGTTAATAAGAAAATAATATGTTTGTTTAATAACGAAAATAATATGATCGTTAATAAAGGGTTGAATACAAGTTTATATATATATATATATGAATAATTATTTTGATTACAAAATAATGAATAAGTATTTAAATAATATTTACTTGAATATATACGTATTTAGATTAAAAGTTTATACGTTTTAAATTAATTAATTAGTTAAATGGACAATAAAAGAGCATAGATTATACTAAATAATTGTGTATTAAAAGTAGTTAATAAATGTTTTTAATTAAAACGATTATATAGTTTCTTAATTAGTTTTTAATTCTCTAAAACTATTAAATAATTATTTAAGATTAATAATTTGGTTCATAAAAAATATTTCGAGTCTCGGGAGTTTTATAAAACAATTTTTATAAGAAAAATGATGTTGAAATTCGGTTTAAAATCACTTTAAAAAAACATTGCAGACCACGGGACTCGAACCCGGTCTGTTGGGAGCCAACCAGACACACCAACGCCGGACCAGTAGACCTAGGCGTATGCCTTGGTTTAAACCAAACGCGGTCCGTATATATCTCCCAACCCGCATGCGTCTTCTTCCCCAAATTTCAAAACCCGAACCCTAGCCACCCCATTCGTCCCGATTTCGAAGCGATTGGTCAGTAAACCATAGGGCTTTTGCTCGGAAACTTGAAACGAATCTAATGGCATAAATTATACCTCGAATGGTTACGAAACGAGGGAGTCGACTTCGAAAATCCTCGAGTTGGCCGGAGCTCTATAGGGGAAATGTGATGCTAACAGAAGCGTAGGAAGTTCGTGGAGTTTGTAGTGAAGATGTGGGTTCGATTTTATAGTCCAATTTTGGGTTTAATGTGCGAATTGATGACGGACTTGATTAGGGACGGTTATGGGATCGAACTCGTAAATACATCATTGATTCCAACTAATTGTATCGTTAAACTATAAGGGAACGGTCGCACATTGATGTAGTAACATCAATTGTAATTAATACGAGTTAACTCGATCGATTGAAATTTCACTTTCGTTTGGTTTGACTCCGCAAAGTCAAAATTGGCGAATCGGGGAAGAATGGTGTGAATTTGCACTTTGGCCCCTGCTGTTTCGGTCCTTTATTATTTCATGCAATTACTTTGTTTTTTTTGTTGGAAATTAAGTTTTAGGATTTTCCATTTAAGCCCTAGACTTTATTAAAACATAAAAAGTCACCAAGTTGTTACAAATCTAGGATAACTAAATGTTATAACTACAAAATTATAGCCTTTGTAAAATAAGGATGGTTTTATTTATATAAAACTTATTTATTTTGTAATTCATATAACTTAACTTTTATAAATCCTCAAACCTACCTATAGGGTTTATAACATTTGTATTCACATCTTTATATACATATATATATACAGAAAATAACTTAGTATATATGTATGCATTTAATAGGATAAAACATTTATGATTCCAAATAACTAGGTATTGAATTTGAATATGTACACCCAAGTATGTATGTATGAGGATAATTAAGATAATATTATTAATGTAAGGCATTTAAAATAGAGGGGTACAAACGCCGAAATTGTTAAGATAGAAGCCGAAATTTCCTGAGTATTAAATTGGTTGTGTCTTAATGCAGAATGGAAAGGTCATAGCCTATGCATCTCGTCAACTCAAGATGCATGAACAGAATTATACGACGCATGATTTGGAACTGAGTGCGGTAGTTTTTGCACTCAAAATTTGGAGGCACTACCTATACGGTACCAAGTGCATAATTTTTATAGATCATAAGAGTCTCTAGCACATTTTTGACCAGAAGGAGCTGAATATGAGGTAGAGACGTTGGATAGAATTGCTCAATGACTACGATTGTGATATTCATTATCACCCAGGCAAGGCTAATTTCATGGTCGATGCCTTGTGTAGGAAGGTGTGACGTTTCGGATTTTTCGTTCTCGCACTTGTATTATATTTATCATGTAATCATTTTTCTATTAAATGAAATGCGAGTGTTTTTATTTAATTTTGTACAAAATATATATATATATTATTTTATGGATTTAAAACAATTAAAATTTTATAAGTTTTAAACTTATATAAAATTTTATATAAAAATTCTAAATTAAAAGTTGCACATTCAATGAAATAACCTATTTAAATGAGATAAATAGCTTTTATAAAAATTATTATTAATAATAATAATGAAAATAAAGTTATAAAATATAAATAGATTTAAAAGAAATTAAATTAATTTATTTAATAAATAGTTTAGGGTTCGTTTTGTAATTAATCAAACTAGAGGGTTTTAAAACAGAAATCTGTTGAGGGGCTGTTTCTGGACAAACCAAACCTCAGGGACTCATCCGTAATTAATTCAGGGACTAAATTAAAACAAAAACAAACTCCAGGGACCAAAGTTGCCAATCCCCAATTCGCATTTCCGGTCACCACCCACATTTGTCCGGCGGTCCAAGCGTTTTTCCGGCGACATCTCGACACACCTGTTCCCTGCACCTCGACAGCCGACAAAGGTGTCTCTGAATTCGTCTTGCCCGTGCGAACAAGAACCCTCGACCAATTGGTCTCCCCAACATACGGATCGTCTGATCCTGTTGGTGGCCGAGAAACCCACGCTCAAATTCGAGCCCGACAGTCAACCTCCACGCGTGTCGATTGTCTGGTTAGCTTCGTCTCGTTCAGAACAATGTCGGTACATGCCCAATCGCACGTTCTAGCATAGAAATCGAGCTCCCCTATAAATGACCATGGTCGGCCCTGTACGAACTGGCTACCCTCCTTCCACACACTTTCACTCCAAATTGAGGACTCCATCACCTTCGCCGACCCTGAGTGAAGCTGTGACCAGGATTACAAGAGCTAATTCCACTCAGAAATCGATCCCCGCTTGTGACTTTTTCGAGTTCAAGGCTTCTGCCGTCCAGGCCCTTCGCGACCAAGTTCGAACCTCATTTCGGTTCCATTAGCTTCAGTTATCATCAGGTAAACTATTCCAATCGAAAACACGGCATTCGCACGAGGGTTACCGGGCAAACCCAGTGTCCTTGGACACGGTTTGCCGGTCACCGAGGACCAGCGACCAACTCCTCCTTTTTGTATTTAAATTATTCGATACACACATAACCAGCGATGGGCAGTAGCCCGGCTGGTTATGCGCGTGTGTGTTTATGCTGTAGGTCGCGGGTTCGAGCCCGGTTGGCCTTCGGCCCAAACTTTTTTTTCCAGTTTTTCATTTTATTTATTTTAGTTATTTGTTTTAATTTGTTTTAATATTCTTTTATTACAATAAAGACTAAAACGAGTCGGTTTACTCGATCGTTTATTTTAAAAATCAATTAAACTATATTTTTATAAACCATCCCATTTTTTTTATATTTTTATAAACTTATTAAAATACATTATAATATATAAAATGTCCTATTTTTATAAACCATGTAATATTTTTATAAAACTTATCAAAATACCTTTTCACATATACAATGTCCCACCTTTACAAGTCTTGAATATTTTTAGTAAACTTGTTAAAACAAATTTTAATATATATATAATATATGATTAGTCAAATAAAGAATTTTCTTTTATTTGTTATTGTAATATATAAATACGTTAAACATAATAAATATTTGTTTAAAACAATATATATATATATATATATATATTTTTATAAGTTAAAGTTCTACAAAACCGTTATCATTTTCTACCCTATTTTATACAAATAATTATTAAGGATAGCATCATAAAACCTATACTCATTAAATACGAATGCACTCATAATCATACAATAATATTTATCCATCCACATAGGGTTTCATCGTGCCTAGGTTACAACATCCTTATCACACGCACTCGTGGATTAACATATCCGCTAGCCAGGTGAGTTACATAGCCCCTATTTTACATTTTCATACATTTTGGGGTGAAACATTATACATGCTACTCACATTGTTTATACGTGTTATACATGAGACTATATGCTTATTCTTTGAATGTACATACATTTAAACACAAGACAACCAACTGTAATATTGATAGATCTATTGTGCCTGACCAGCCCACCCGGTTAGGGTGTTTATTACTGCATACTCGGATATAACCGCGTGTTATATTCAAACATATCAGATATAGTGGGTAACTATATTCAAGCATACCGGACTTAGCTGTTGTGCTCTGTTCAAGCGCGTCAAACTCGGTTTGAATTGTGATTTAAATAAATGTTACATCATATACTATGTTTAACAAGATAAACAATGAGTTGCAAAATGATTTACACTACTATTTACCGGGATTACTAAACCTATGTACTCACCAACTTTTTAGTTGACACTTGATTTTAATAATGTTTCAGGTTTGGTTATATGACTGTCTGCTGAAGATTTCTCCACTTAAGGAACTATGGACCTAGTTAAATAAATCAATGTTTTGACCTAGACTAGGTTATTTGAAATGTAATGTATTTGAATTTTGTTGTCTTTAAATTTAAGTAATGAATTATGAAACCTTTTAGTTATCATGTGCTTTTGAACAATCATTCTAATGTCCGCCTCGATGATTCCGCCATTGGTCGGGGTGTGACAGATTGGTATCAGAGCCATGGTTATAGGGAATTAGGTTATTAGACACAATGACCTAGACTATAACCCTAGGACTCCCTTTTTTGTGTTATGTGCTAAATGATAAATTGCTATGTGAATTATTTGTAGATTAGGTATTATTTGAATTTTCCCGAGTTTGATACATGAGACTTATACACATACATACAAGACTTTGATACATGATACATACTTTACATACACATTTGACAAACAAACTTATGCAAACAAATACACTACTCATCCTTGTCCATACTCTTTCCTGATCCATGTTAATTACAACATTCCTACACATTTTATACTCATAGACTCTCAAGTCCATTAAAATATTGAAAATCTCGTCAACGACTTAATTTCTTGAAACCAGTAAAGGACACGTGCAATCTGGAAGGGTGACACCTGTACATTGGGTTTTCTGTCTAGGAAAGCATTTCGTATAAATCCAAATAAACGGACCCGTATGCTTTCCTGGGAATTCCTGAAGTGAGTGTTTACCTATAGGCTAAAGCATGTCTCCTTGAAAATTTTGAGGAATTATTTAATGTTGATGAGTCAACGTATTCGCAAGGATACGATCCGAACTTAAACTCAAAATTTGGGGACATTATAGCAAAATAGGAAGAACTAGACGAACATGCAAAGCAAGTCATTATTGCGGGTGCACACGTAATAACGATTTGTAGTGCATACAAGTCCCGGCAATTCCTACTACGCGAATAATGATCTATAACATCACGTTCTACCCGGAATAGATGGCTTAGTTTCCCCCATTAACTTTGAATTAATACACATGCACTGGCACGCGTCATGATGAATCCCGCTTTTCTGCTTACATTATTTCCCACTATAATTCATATATATCCATCTTATCTAAAATATCATTGTCTTTTTTTTATGGTGTTAGAATGCCTCCTCGACGTGCAAACTCTAGCACTTCCAACCCGGATCTTGCTACTCTCCTTGCCCAGCTAGTAAGGCAAATGACCCAAGCAAATAACAACAGTGACGGGTCTCACAACATCCAAGGGAACGGTGGTACCAACCCGCCTCATTGCATGTTTAAGCACTTTAACTCGTGCAATCCTACTAAATTCTCTGGGACTGAAGGTGCTACCGGCCTACTTCAATGGTTTGAAAGCATGGAAAGCACATTCCTAAACAGCGACTGCCCCGATAATCTTCGGGTTCGTTATGCCACAAGTGTACTCCAAAAGAGAGCCCTCACCTGGTGGAACGGTGAGAAACGCACTCGTGGTGCTGAGGTTGCTACATCCTTATCATGGGATGATCTGAAGAAGGCCATGACTGATGAATTCTGTCCTCGGAATGAAATGAGGAAGCTCGAGGCTGAATTTTGGGATCTTGCCCAAGACAGCGGGGATAATCTAGCTTACACCACCCGGTTTCAAGAGCTAAGTCTGCTGGTGCCTCATATGATCACTCCCCTTGCTCGGGGAATTGAAAAATACATAGGCGGCCTGCCTATGCAAATTCAAGATGCTGTGCTAGGAAGCAATCCTCCTACTCTTGAAGCTGCTATCCTTCTATCAGCTACACTATCCGACAACCATGTCAAAGCCGGAACCTTAACAAGAAAGGGTTCCAAGAAGGTTGTCTCCACTCTTGCAGCCGTCAAAGATGTAAAACCCGAGTCTTCTAACCGCAACAAGAAACGAAAGGGTCGAAACTTCGCAGCCGTAACTCCCGCTGTACCTGCTATCCAAGTGGCCCCTTTGGGTCAAAACCCGAAACCTTATTTGGGTCCAAATCCCCAATGTCAAACCTGCAAGTACCATCATCCTGCCAACTTACCATGCCGATTGTGTTCAAGCTGCGGACGATATGGACACGTGGTCACTACTTGCCGTACCCGTCCTCCCGTCCACCAAGCTGCTCCAGTCAACCGTCCAAACTATCCGGCACTTCTCAATGGTCGGACATGCTACGAATGTGGAGACCCAAACCACTTCCGTGACCGATGCCCAAAACTTCATCACCAAGGTGGTCCCCAAGGACGAGCGTTTAACATAAACGCCAATGAGGCTCAAGCAAACAATGACGTGATAAACGGTACGTTTCTCATAAATAATCATTATGCATCCGTTTTATTTCATACCGGTGCCGATAGGAGCTTTGCATCTCTTACCTTTGAATCTCGACTTGCTAAACAAAGAACGAAACTTGACGATCCTTATTCCGTGGAGATAGCAAACGGGAAATCTATTGCTATAAATTCTGTTATCCGCAACTGCAATCTCGAGCTTAATAATCATGAATTCTCTGTTGATCTCCTTCCAATGCAATTGGGAAGTTTTGATATTATAATTGGCATGGACTGGTTATCCAAGCACCATGCCGAGGTTATTTTCCACGAAAAGTGCATTCGTATACCTCTCCCTTCGGGCGACACGTTAGTTATTTTTGGTGAAAAACCGTGTCGTGGTCTTCAACTCATGTCTTGCACCTTGGCACAAAAGTACTTGCGGAAAAAGTACGTTGCCTTCTTGGCTCACGTCGTTGACACGAAAGACAAAGGTAAGAAATTGCAAGATATTCCGATCATTCGAGACTTTCCCGAAGTATTCCCCGAGGATTTACCCGGTCTTCCTCCTACTAGACAAGTGGAGTTTCGTATCGACCTTGTGCCCGGGGCAACTCCCGTGGCAAAAGCCCCCTATCGTCTTGCGCCTTCCGAGATGCAAGAGCTTGCGAGTCAATTACAAGAACTCTCATCCAAAGGATTCATCCGCCCGAGCCATTCACCTTGGGGTGCTCCCGTGCTGTTCGTAAAGAAAAAGGATGGATCGTTTCGAATGTGCATCGATTATCGTGAACTCAACAAACTTACAATTAAGAACCGATATCCTTTACCCCGTATCGACGATCTTTTCGATCAGCTTCAAGGTTCAACATGTTTCTCCAAGATTGACCTTCGTTCCGGATACCATCAACTTCGTGTTCTCGATGAAGACATTCCAAAGACTGCCTTTCGGACTAGATATGGTCACTACGAGTTTATGGTCATGCCATTCGGTTTGACTAATGCACCTGCGGTCTTCATGGACCTCATGAACCGTGTATGCAAACCTTATTTGGACAAGTTTGTGATCGTTTTCATTGACGACATTCTCATCTATTCTAAAACGAAAGCGGAACATGAACAACATCTTCGTTTGATTTTGGAACTCTTGAAGAAAGAACAACTATACGCCAAATTCTCCAAGTGTGAATTCTGGCTAAAAGAGGTTCAATTTTTGGGTCACATAGTCAACGATAAGGGAATTCATGTGGACCCGGCAAAGATCGAGGCGGTGAAGAACTGGAGTACTCCTAGGACTCCTACCGAGATTCATTCATTTCTTGGTCTAGCAGGTTACTATCGTCGTTTCATCTCAAATTTCTCCAAGATTACGGTCCCGCTCAATGCCCTGACTCACAAAGGTAAGCACTACGAGTGGGGACCCAAGCAAGAGGAAGCTTTCCAAACTCTAAAGCACAAGCTCTGCAATGCTCCTATTCTAACTCTTCCTAGTGGTAATGACGACTTTGTCGTTTATTGTGATGCATCCAACCAAGGTCTTGGTTGTGTTCTTATGCAACGAGGTCAAGTAATTGCATACGCATCACGACAATTCAAAGTCCATGAGAAGAACTATACGACCCATGATCTCGAGCTTGGTGCTGTCGTTTTCGCCTTGAAAATTTGGAGACACTATCTATATGGCACCAAATGCGTGGTTTTCACCGACCACAAAAGTCTCCAACATATTTTCAATCAAAAAGAGCTTAATATGAGGCAACGACGATGGATTGAACTTCTAAACGACTACGACTGCGAGATCCGCTACCACCCCGGCAAAGCAAACGTTGTAGCCGACGCCTTGAGTCGTAAAGAACGTATCATGCTTCATAGTGTTTATATTCATAACGATATCCATGCCCGTATTCTCAAAGCACAACACACCTCGGTTACCGAGGGAAACATGTATCAAGAAATGGCATGTGGTGTAGAACTCCTGTTAGAAACCAAAGCCAACGGCCTATTGTATTACTTGGACCGTATCTGGGTTCCCGATCGCGACGATCTTCGTATATTTTTGATGAACGAGTCCCACAAAACTCGATATTCGGTACATCCCGGAGCTGATAAGATGTACATGGGTCTCCGTCAGCATTATTGGTGGCCCGGCATGAAAAAGGATACTGCCCTCTTTGTGGCAAAATGCCTAACTTTTCTAAAGTGAAGGCCGAACACCAAAAGCCTTCCGGACTCCTCGAACAACCTGAAATTCCCGTGTGGAAGTGGGAGAACCTTGCTATGGACTTCATCACCAAGCTCCCACGCACTTCTAGTGGGCACGATAGTATCTGGGTTATTATCGATCGACTCACAAAGTCTGCTCATTTCTTGCCCATTCGTGAGGACTATCGAGTTGAGAAATTGGCTCGGATCTATATTGATGAGATCGTAAGTCGTCACGGAATCCCTTTGAACATAATCTCCGATCGTGATTCACGTTTTACTTCTCGATTTTGGCAATCATTGCAATCAGCACTTGGCACTCGTTTGGATTTGAGTACGGCTTACCATCCTCAAACTGATGGACAAACCGAACGAACAATCCAAACTCTCGAGGATATGCTTAGGGCTTGTGTCATTGATTTTGGTGGCAATTGGGATTCTCACCTACCACTAATTGAATTTTCCTACAACAACAGCTACCACACAAGTATTAACATGGCACCGTTCGAGGCTCTTTATGGACGAAAATGTCGTTCACCGATTTGTTGGAACGAAATTGGTGAAGCACAAATCACCGGTCCCGAGCTTATCCAAGAAACCTCCGATAAAGTCTCTCTTATCCGTGACAACATTCTGGTAGCAAGGAGTCGGCAAAAGAGTTATGCCGATAGGCGACGAAAACCCTTGGAATTTCAAGTTGGAGATATGGTCCTTCTAAAGGTATCACCTTGGAAAGGCATAGTCCGATTTGGAAAGAAAGGAAAACTTGCACCTCGATATGTGGGTCCATTCAAGATACTCGAGAGGGTAGAAAAAGTAGCCTACAAACTCGACCTTCCTTCAGAACTCAGCAACGTTCATCCGACCTTTCATGTGTCTAATTTGAAAAAGTGTCTAGCCGACGAGAATCTCCACATCCCTCTAGACGAAGTGCGTATTGACGAAAAAATGAACTTTGTTGAAAAACCCGTGGAAATCATTGACCGAGAAGTCAAGAAACTCAAGCGTAGCCGCATCCCCGTTGTCAAGGTCCGTTGGGAATCTAAACGTGGACCCGAGTTCACTTGGGAACGTGAAGACCAAATGAAGACCAAGTATCCGCATCTCTTTTCATAGCCTCCACTAGTTGAATTTTGGGGCGAAATTCCTCTAACATGGGGAGACTGTGACGTTTCGGATTTTTCGTTCTCGCACTTGTATTATATTTATCATGTAATCATTTTTCTATTAAATGAAATGCGAGTGTTTTTATTTAACTTTGTACAAAATATATATATATATATACTATTTTATGGATTTAAAACAATTAAAATTTTATAAGTTTTAAACTTATATAAAATTTTATATAAAAATTCTAAATTAAAAGTTGCACATTCAATGAAATAACCTATTTAAATGAGATAAATAGCTTTTATAAAAATTATTATTAATAATAATAATGAAAATAAAGTTATAAAATATAAATAGATTTAAAAGAAATTAAATTAATTTATTTAATAAAAAGTTTAGGGTTCGTTTTGTAATTAATCAAACTAGAGGGTTTTAAAACAGAAATCTGTTGAGGGGCTGTTTCTGGACAAACCAAACCTCAGGGACTCATCCGTAATTAATTCAGGGACTAAATTAAAACAAAAACAAACTCTAGGGACCAAAGTTGCCAATCCTCAATTCGCATTTCCGGTCACCACCCTCGTTTGTCCGGCGGTCCAAGCGTTTTTCCAGCGACATCTCGACACACCTGTTCCCTGCACCTCGACAGCCGACAAAGGTGTCTCTGAATTCGTCTTGCCCGTGCGAACAAGAACCCTCGACCAATTGGTCTCCCCAACATACGGATCGTCTGATCCTGTTGGTGGCCGAGAAACCCACGCTCAAATTCGAGCCCGACAGTCAACCTCCACGCGTGTCGATTATCTGGTTAGCTTTGTCTCGTTCAGAACAATGTCGGTACATGCCCAATCGCACGTTCTAGCATAGAAATCGAGCTCCCCTATAAATGACCATGGTCGGCCCTGCACGAACTGGCTACCCTCCTTCCAAACACTCTCACTCCAAATTGAGGACTCCATCACCTTCGCCAACCCTGAGTGAAGCTGTGACCAGGATTACAAGAGCTAATTCCACTCAGAAATCGATCCCCGCTTGTGACTTTTTCGAGTTCAAGGCTTCTGCCGTCCAGGCCCTTCGCGACCAAGTTCGAACCTCATTTCGGTTCCATTAGCTTCTGTTATCATCAGGTAAACTATTCCAATCGAAAACACGGCATTCGCACGAGGGTTACCGGGCAAACCCAGTGTCCTCGGACACGGTTTGCCGGTCACCGAGGACCAGCGACCAACTCCTCCTTTGTGTATTTAAATTATTCGATACACACATAACCAACGATGGGCAGTAGTCCGGCTGGTTATGCGCGTGTGTGTTTATGTTGTAGGTCGCGGGTTCGAGCCCTGTTGGCCTTCGGCCCAAACTTTTTATTCCAGTTTTTCATTTTATTTATTTAAGTTATTTATTTCAATTTGTTTTAATATTCTTTTATTACAATAAAGACTAAAACGAGTCGGTTTACTCGATCGTTTATTTTAAAAATCAATTAAACTATATTTTTATAAACCATCCCATTTTTTTTATATTTTTATAAACTTATTAAAATACATTATAATATATAAAATGTCCTATTTTTATAAACCATGTAATATTTTTATAAAACTTATCAAAATACCTTTTCACATATACAATGTCCCACCTTTACAAGTCTTGCAATATTTTTAGTAAACTTGTTAAAACAAATTTTAATATATATATAATATATGATTAGTCAAATAAAGAATTTTCTTTTATTTGTTATTGTTATATATAAATACGTTAAACATAATAAATATTTGTTTAAAACAATATATATATATATATATATATATTTTTATGAGTTAAAGTTATACAAAACCGTTATCATTTTCTACCCTATTTTATACAAATAATTATTAAGGTTAGCATCATAAAACCTATACTCATTAAATACGAATGCACTCATAATCATACAATAATACTTATCCATCCACATAGGGTTTCATCGTGCCTAGGTTTCAACATCCTTATCACCCGCACTCGTGGATTAACATATCCGCAGGCCAGGTGAGTTACATAGCCCCTATTTTACATTTTCATACATTTTGGGGTGAAACATTATACATGCTACTCACATTGTTTATACGTGTTATACATGAGACTATATGCTTATTCTTTGAATGTACATACATTTAAACACAAGACAACCAACTGTAATATTGATAGATCTATTGTGCCTGACCAGCCCACCCGGTTAGGGTGTTTATTACTGCATACTCGGATATAACCGCGTGTTATATTCAAACATATCGGATATAGTGGGTAACTATATTCAAGCATACCGGACTTAGCTGTTGTGCTCTGTTCAAGCGCGTCAAACTCGGTTTGAATTGTGATCTAAATAAATGTTACATCATATACTATGTTTAACAAGATAAACAATGAGTTGCAAAACGATTTACACTACTATTTACCGGGATTACTAAACCTATGTACTCACCAACTTTTTAGTTGACACTTGATTTTAATAATGTTTCAGGTTTGGTTATATGACTGTCTGCTAAAGATTTCTCCACTTAAGGAACTATGGACCTAGTTAAATAAATCAATGTTTTGAACTAGACTAGGTTATTTGGAATGTAATGTATTTGAATCTTGTTGTCTTTAAATTTAAGTAATGAATTATGAAACCTTTTAGTTATCATGTGCTTTTGAACAATCATTCTAATGTCCGCCTCGATGATTCCACCATCGGTCGGGGTGTGACAGAAGGAGCGAGTCAAGCCCTTACGCGTGCGTGCGCTAGGATTGACCATTCGCACAAACCTCACAACTCAGATTCGTGATGCACAACAAGAAGCTCTAAAGGAAGAAAATTTAAAGGATGAGAATCTTCGTGGTATGGTTAGAGAACTTATACCCAAGTCTGACGATGCCGTGTACTTCATGGATAGAATATGGGTGCCTCTGGGAGGCAATTTACGAGAAATTGTTTTGGATGAGGCCCATAAATCAAGATATTCGATTCACCCAAGATCGACGAAAATGTATAAGGATCTTAAGGAGCACTACTGGTGGCCGAACATGAAGGGTGATATTGCTTCATACGTTGGTAAATGCTTGACTTGCGCAAAATTCAAGACCGAGTACCAAAAGCCATCTGGACTTCTACAACAACCGGAGATTCCGCAGTGGAAATGGGACTGTATTGCCATGGATTTCATCACCAAATTACCCCGAACGTCTAATGGCTACAATTCCATCTGGGTGATTGTTGATCGTTTGACGAAATCGGCACATTTCCTGCCCGTGAAGGAATCTTACCGAATGAAGAAAATGGCGAGCAATTGTTGAAAAAGAAGTTGTGCAGTGCCCCTATCCTGTCTCTTCCCGAAGGGACAGATGGATTCGTGTTGTGCTGTGACGTCTCTCGCCAAGGTCTTGGTTGTGTCTTAATGCAGAATGGAAAGGTCATAGCCTATGCATCTCGTCAACTCAAGGTGCATAAACAGAATTATGCGACGCATGATTTGGAACTGGGTGCGGTAGTTTTTGCACTCAAAATTTGGAGGCAATACCTTTACGGTACCAAGTGCACAATTTTTACAGATCACAAGAGTCTCTAGCATATTTTTGACCAGAAGGAGCTGAATATGAGGCAGAGATGTTGGATGGAATTGCTCAATGACTACGATTGTGATATTCGTTATCACCCAGGCAAGGCTAATGTCGCGGTTGATGCCTTGAGTAGGAAGGAGCGAGTCAAGCCCTTACGCGTGCGTGCGCTGGGATTGACCATTAACACAAACCTCACAGCTCAGATTCGTGATGCACAACAAGAAGCTCTAAAGGAAGAAAATTTAAAGGATGAGAATCTTCGTGGTATGCTTAGAGAACTTATACCCAAGTTTGACGATGCCTTGTACTTCATGGATAGAATATGGGTGCCCCTGGCAGGCAATTTACGAGAAATGGTTTTGGATGAGGCCCATAAATCAAGATATTCTATTCACCCAAGATCGACGAAAATGTATAAGGATCTCAAGGAGCACTACTGGTGGCCGAACATGAAAGGTGATATTGCTTCATACGTTGGTAAATGCTTGACTTGTGCAAAAGTCAAGACCGAGTACCAAAAGCCATCTGGACTTCTGCAACAACCGGAGATTCCGCAGTGGAAATGGGACTGTATTGCCATGGATTTCATCACCAAATTACCTTGAACGTCTAGTGGCAACGATTCCATCTGGGTGATTGTGGATCGTTTGACGAAATCGGCACATTTCCTTCCCGTGAAGGAATCTTACCGAATATAGAAATTGGCAAGCATATACCACAAGGAAGTAGTGTCCCGGCATGGGGTGCCGACTTTGATCATCTCCGATAGAGATAGTCATTTCACATCGAAGTTTTGGTGGTCACTACAAAAAGCCTTTGGTACTCGTTTGAATTTAAGCACAGCGTATCATCCACAGAGTGATGGTCAAAGCGACAGGACCATCCAGATTTTGGAAGACATGCTTCGTGCTTGCGTAACCGACTTTGGTAGAAGTTGGGATACTCACCTACCGTTGGCTGAGTTCTCCTATAATAACAGTTACCAAACTGGCTTGAAAGCCACTCCGTTTGAAGCCCTGTATAGGAGAAAATGTCGGTCACCACTTTGTTGGGCAGAAGTTGGTGACAAGCATTTAACTGGACCGGAGCTTGTCTAGGAAACTACCGATAACGTTTTCAAGATCCGTGATCGTTTGAAGGTTGCCTAGGACCATCAGAAGAAATACGCTGATAGAAGAAGGAAACCATTAGCATTCCAAGTGGGAGACAGAGTTATGCTGAGAGTCTATCCTTGGAAGGGGGTATCTAGGTTTGGCAAGCATAATAAGCTTAGCCCCCGCTACATTGGACCTTACAAGATTATTGCCCGTGTAGGACTAGTTGCTTACCGACTGCAGTTACCGCGAGAACTGAGTGAAGTTCATAACGTATTCCATGTGTCCAATATGAAAAAGTGTCTGTCTGATGAGACACTCGTGATACGTTCAAATGAAGTGTGTGTTGATGACAAGCTTCATTTTCGTGAAGAGCCCGTGGAGGTTTCAGAATGGAAGATTCACAAGACCAGACGTAGTCGTATCAACTTGGTTAAGGTCAGATGGAATTCTAAGCGTGGCCCCGAGTTTACGTGGGAACGCGAAGATGAGATGAAATGAAAGTACCCTCATTTGTTTAAGTCTGTCCGTAACCAGGCTTCGTAGCGTAAAATTTCGGGATGAAATTTCTTTAAGGATGGGAGGCTGTAACATCCGGCAATTTTAAGGTTATTTATCGTAAAACCTTAGAACGCGTTTATAATTTAATTATGTGCGTCTTAGACTTAATTTCAGTTAATTAGGTTATTATAAAGTCTAGCAAAGCCCTTTGTATGCATAGGTTTGCGTTTCGTGAAATTTCAGAAATTTCGGTACCGCGTATCGATAAAATGTCCGTATTTAGTGTTGGTGACGACCCGATTAACCTTAAAAATATCAGTTTTGATGAAAATTATATAAACTGGTTTATATTAGTGGATTATGTGTGAAATTTATGTGCTATGTGTTAAATATCACTTTCGGTGATTTTCGTTGGGTTTTACCCTGTACAATCGCGTACCGGATGAGTTAAAATGAACTGTTAGCAAAAATTATTATTTTTACTAATTATGATAGCAAATAATTAGTGGGTATTATATATATTTTTATTTTGATGAAAAACCATGTTTAAAGTGGTAAAATTTTATAAAAGGGTTGTAGTTTTTATAAAATGTCACCTACACTTGTATGGTGTAGTTTTTATAAAACAAATTAGGTTCTACAAGACCTCTCTCTCTTAAAAATCAGCCATAAAGAGTGGGTCCCACACCCTAATCAAGTATTAAACACACTCATTTGATTCCTTACACACTTTGTTCAAAACTACACTCCACAAAATTGATCATTCAACTTGCATGGGATTTGAATCGAAGATGTCAAATCTTCTCTCTCTCTCTCTCCTCTCTCTCTCTCTCTCTTTGGGCCGAAATCCATCCCCCACCCCCTATAAATAACCATTCAATCTAATGGAGTTTTACCATTTGGGAAGTGACGAACCAGGATCTCAGACATTAGTTACAATGAACGACTCTACATGGGACTCAAATGAAAATATCATATCAATCAGAGTTAAGGCGGAAGCGTAAAGAAAGTAAATGCACAAAACACACGCGCCAAAAGAATAGTCCAAAAGTCCAAACCAAACACAATTCAAAATAGTCCAAACAGTTTGATAAAACATAAATCAAAGGCAGAATTCCATGCATGTCCTATTGTGTGCACATGTGCCTTATCTTAAGCTACCTGAGAAAAACAAGTAAGAAAATGTCAACACGAGGTTGGTGAGTTCATAGGTTTCAGTTTATAGAAGCTTTTAACAGATTAATGTACATTCAATATACAAATCAATAGGTAGCTAACCCATAAACATGCTAACTAATGCGCTCGCAACCGACAGCTGACTGTTTATATGCCTCCCACCATCATGGTGCATGTTTAGGTCAATATTGCACCCGTTCGACCTCCAATCGAGTTAGCGCGACTAACGTGGGTGAGGTTTGTCAAATCCTGTAGTACTACTCAAATTACCTCGTTATGTTCATATTAACGGTCCGATGTAAGGACTTAAAGGATAATGTGTACGCACAGTCATACAAGTGATATCATATATGAATTACAAAAATCAAAAGCATTTACAACATGTTTTCTCCCCCTGTTTAAAAATAGTAAAAAGGGGCCGTGAAAACTCACCTGAGTAGCGTAGGTAGTATCACACAAGAGATAAATTGGAATCACGAGTGTAAGTCTCAAACGACTTACGAATGCCCTATAATTATAAACACATAAATTAGAGACAAGTAGAGATTTGTGACGACGACACGGAAGATTGAACGTCCTAAGGAAAAGCTCTAATGATTAAGAGTAGACGAACGTGTCTACGGGAATAAGAATTCTTTAATTAATAATTACGATGTATACGATACGCGACGGATGACAAAATAATATAATAATTAAATTCGAGCGATTTCGTCATTACATAATGGCCTACGAAAATAATATAATACATATATTATTAAAATAATTAATTGTGCGATAAAATAATTATTTTATTCAAAGATAATAACGAGTGTAAAATATTATAAGTAACTACATTATTTATTATTTTAAAACGTTACACGAAACTAGTAACGAGGCGAAATAATATAAAATATATATATATATATTGATTTTTACTTGGAGTAACGGGTATAAATATATTATTTTATACGAGGTTATGGCTTGAAAACAATATAAGTATACTATTTTTTTAAAAGTGGGATTAATAATGAAAATAGAACATAAATCCAAACCCGAGCCTACGGGTGGTTCCCCGGGCTAAAACATATTAATATAATATTTTAATAATATAGGGTTAGATT
Source organism: Smallanthus sonchifolius (assembly GCA_023525975.1). Taxonomy (NCBI): domain Eukaryota; kingdom Viridiplantae; phylum Streptophyta; class Magnoliopsida; order Asterales; family Asteraceae; genus Smallanthus; species Smallanthus sonchifolius. The sequence continues at coordinate 74,152,244 of CM042023.1, read as the reverse complement.
TTTAATAATTTAATATAACCAAAAGTGCCTCAAAAATAAAATGTGGGAGCCCGGTCTAGAACCCGGGTCTCTCCCACACACGCACACAGCTTTAACCAGTCCCGCCCGCTAGGGTATCGCATACAAACCCGATTTCAATTGGTTTTAACATACAAGTTCAGCGTGATCTTCCCCCATATCACGATCCGATCGAAACCAACTCCAATTCCCACGAATCTGATAACGATCGATCAAAGTGACCAAGGGGTTTTGTTAATAGGGTTAATACACATCTGTGCGTGTATTTAATTGCAAAACTAACTAGTTTATGATCGTTTAATTTTAGATTCAAAAGGCCGAAAACCCTCGATTTGATCCTGAATCGATTTGACCGATTCTGATAATGAAAGGTGTTGGATTCATAGGGTTTTTGTTCATTTGATGATTGCGAATCTGTTGGTGTAGTTTAATTTCATTTAAAATGAGTACTAGAATGAATTCGCTTAACGAGAAAGCCATAAGAACCCTAGGTTCGATCCGATTTCGATTAGATGATAAAACCCATAGATTTCATAGGGCTTTTAGTGTAGACATCAAGGCGAGTCTACTGATGCGTTCAATTTCTGTAATCCGTATCGAAGTGATAGGGTTCGACTAAACCGAAGTCGTATGAAACTAGGTATCGGATCATGATGAATCCGATAATGGAAACCAAAATTAAGATAGGGCTTCCTATATACAGAGGATTGCGAAGATAATAATGTGTATTAATTGGATTTAAATAGAGTCTAAGGTGTTGATCGATTAAACTGGTTTACGATGAACCCTAGAATCTGCTTTGAGTTGGATTCGATAATGTAACCCTAATTTGGTTAGGGCTTTCATATATCAGATGGAAACGAAGCTGAAGGTGTAATCAATTACCTGAATTGATATCGAATTGATAGAGTTCGACTAGAACAGGTTCCGGCTGTAACTAGTTGGTCTCCGGCGGCTTCTGCTGTGATTCCGACGAGTTTGATGTGTGCAAATGCTTCAACAGCGTTCTAATGAAATGCGCAGGAGTTTAATTTATGAGATTAACAACAGGTTTAGACGAATTTGATGTTCAATATGATTATGGTCGATGGTTTCAGTTTAATGCTCATTATTCGAGCTTAATTCGATGTAATGACGATGATTAAAGCATTGATTAGGTTCGTTAATGGACTGGTCGTGCATTTACGTTACTAATTCGAGCAATTCGGTTATGGATTACGAATTTGGTTCAAGAACTCGCGATTTTGATTTTGCAAGTCAACAAATTGAGTATTGAGAACGAATGCTCGTGCATTTTTCTTTAATCCTTCAGCGGGTTCAGGACCTGTCCCTTCAGGCTTCTTTAGTTTGGGACAATAAATCTTGATGTGGACAGCCTCACCACATTCATAGTAGGTGAAGGGTTTCTTTTTGTAGCAATATTTTGTTTTGTGTCCAGACATTTTGCAGAAACTGCAATAAGGTCCAGATCGACATTGTCCCAAATTGAGTTTCAAGAAAATGGCAGGACTAGTCCCTGTAGTTTCATGTGAATTGGAGTTTAGGATTTAGTAGGAAAGGTCCCTCAAGTTTGGATGGAGTTATAAACAAGGTTAGTTGACTTTCAAAGTCAACATAATACAATTTTGACTTTAAACAGTCAACAAAATGGTTGAAGGGTATTACACAACTAGTCCTTGGAGTTTAAGTTTGGAATATTGACAGAATTAGTCCCTGAAGTTTGAGTTAAGTTAATTAGGTTAACTTTAACTGGATTTTGTTAACGGAGTTAACTGGAAAATTCCGGATTGTCACATCATCCCCTAGTTGAAAGAATTTTCGTCCCGAAAATTAAATAATAAATTTTTTTTTTTGGATGTCACATCATCCCTTAGTTGAAAGAATTTTCGTCCCGAAAATTAGAATAGTACCTTAAGAGTTTGAAGTGGATTGCTTGAACAGATGAGGATACTTGCGCATCATCTGGTCCTCGCGCTCCCAAGTGAATTCCGGTCCGCGTTTCGAGTTTCGACGGACTCTGACAATAGGGATTTTACTGCGTTTTAACGTTTTGACCTCCCTATCCATGATTTCGACTGGTTCTTCGATGAAACGTATCTGTTCATCAATGTGTAGTTCCTCAAGAGGAATCGCAAGTGTCTCATCTGCTAGACATTTCTTCAAGTTCGAGACATGAAAGACATCGTCTACACCACTCAGTCTTTCAGGTAGGTCCAGTTGATACGCTACTGGGCCAATTCTCTTCACTATTTTGAATGTTCCAACATAACGAGGATTCAGTTTGCCTCGTTTCCCAAAACGAATGACACCCTTCCAAGGCGAGACTTTTAACAAGACCATATCCTCTACTTGAAATTCTAGCGGTTTACGACGCTTATCGGCATAGCTCTTTTGACGGTCATGAGCTGCCGCCATACGGTTTCTAATTTGAATGAATTTCTTAGAAGTTTCAAGTACTAGTTCATGACCTGTAAGTTGACTATCCCCAACTTCAGCCCAACAAATAGGAGAACGACATTTCCGTCCATATAATGCTTCAAATGGAGCTGCTTTGATGCTAGTGTGATAACTGTTGTTGTAGGAGAACTCCACCAACGGTAGGTGAGACTCCCAGGTGTTACCGAAGTCAATCACACAAGCGTGTAGCATATCCTCCAGAGTTTGAATAGTATGTTCTGTTTGGCCATCAGTTTGAGGATGGTATGCTGTGCTCATATCTAGACGGGTGCCTAAAGCTTTATGTAACGATTGACAGAAATGACAGGTGAATCGTGCATCACGATCCTAAATGATGGAGATTGGCACCCCATGCCTAGATACTACTTCTTTCAAGTATATACAAGTAAGCTTATCCATTTTGTCGGTTTCCTTGATTGCTAAGAAGTGAGCGGACTTTGTTAAACGATCCACGATTACCCAAATGGTATCACATCCGGTAGGAGTTCGTGGCAATTTTATGATAAAGTCTATGGATACCGTCAGACTTGACCACGAGTTGTGCTTCCATACCGCGTGTACCTTCCAGCGGTAGGTTTTCCTCTTTCAAGGCTTCGAGTTGAGCACTGCGAATTTTGTCAGGTAATCTAGGGTGAATGGTAAGTTGTAATGCTCGAACTCGTTTGGGCTTGGTTTCCTTTCGACTAAGGGCATCAGCTACAACGTTAGCCTTACCCGGGTGATATCGGAATGCACAGTCATAATCATTCTAGAGCTCGACCCAATGATGATGTCTCATGTTCAGCTCTTTCAGCTCGAAGATATGTTGAAGACTCTTTTGGTCGGTATAGATAGTGCACTTGGTACCGTATAAATAGTGTCTCCATATCTTAAGTGCGAAAACTATGGCTCCCAACTCTAGATCATGAATGGTGTAGTTTTTCTCGTGAATCTTTAGTTGATGCGAAGCATATGCGATCACCTTTTCTCATTGCATTAATACACAACCCAAACCCTAAATAGATGCGTCGCAATACACCACAAAATCATTTGTACCCTCCGGAAGAGCAAGGATAGGTGCACTGCAAAGTTTCTGCTTAAAAGGTTGGAATGCTGACTCTTGGTTATCGCCCCAGTTATAGGCTTTACCCTTCTGAGTTAAGGCAGTGAGAGGTTGTGCAATTTTTGAAAATCCTTCGATGAATCGACGGTAATAACCAGCCAATCCAGAAATTGTCGCACCTCAGTCGGAGTTGTCGGTGCTACCCAATTCTTGATGGCTTCTATCTTTGATGGATCGACACGTATTCCTTTCTCGTTAACCACATGTCCTAAGAATTGAACTTCCCAGATCCAGAATTCACACTTGGAAAACTTAGCATACAGTTGATCCTACTTAACTAATTCCAAAATTAGGTGTAGATGTTCCTCATGTTCCTCCTTGTTCTTGGAATAAATGAGAATGTCGTCGATGAAAACGATGACAAATTGATCAAGGTATGGCTTACACACACGGTTCATGAGGTCCATGAATACCGCAGGTGTGTTGGTTAATCCGAAAGGCATGACCAAAAATTCATAGTGGCCGTACCTTGTCCTAAAAGCAGTCTTAGAGATATCTTCATCTCAGACACTCAATTGGTGGTAGCCGGACGTGAGATCTATCTTGGAATAGAAGCTGGATCCTTGGAGTTGATCAAAGAGATCATCTATGCAAGGCAAAGGATAACGATTCTTGATTGTGACTTTATTTAGCTCACGGTAGTCGATACACATACGGAAAGTTCCGTCCTTCTTCTTGACAAAGAGAACTGGAGCTCCCCATGGCGATGAGCTAGGTCGGATGAAACCTTTATCCAACAATTCCTGTAACTGAGTTGATAGCTCTTGCAATTCACTAGGTGCCAGTCTGTAAGGTGCCCGAGCGATCGGTGCCGCTCCGGGTGCCAGATCAATTTGAAATTCAACTTGGTGGTGTGGTGGCGGACCAGGCAAATCTTCAAGAAATACTTCCAAAAAAGCACGAACGATGGGAATATCATCAATCTTCTTCTCTTCTGAGGGCTGCTCAGCAACGAGAGCCAAAATAGCAGTATGCCCTTTTCGAAGGCATTTATGTGCTTTCATAAAGGATATGATGCCCATGACTGCACCGACTTTTTCGCCCTGAACGGAAAGGGATTCTCCACTCGGGAGAGGAATGCGACCAATTTTCTCACGACGGATGATTTCGGCTTGGTTTTTAGATAACCAATCCATGCCGACAATTACATCAAAACTACCAAGCGTGACCGACATAAGGTCGATATCAAGTGTATGACTAGCTAGCTCAAGCTTACAACCCTTTAGAATGTGGGTTGCTTCAATTATTTGGCCAGCAGCTATCTCTATTATATACTTAGCTTCTAACAGAGTTGGAGTTCCTTTTATCAAATCACTAAGTTTTTTAGATATAAAACTCCTATCAGCACCAGTGTCAAAAAGGACAGAAGCAAAGTAATTATTTAAGAGAAACTTACCGATGACCACATTATAATCATAGCGAGCTTCTCCAGATCCTAGAACGAAAGCTCGTCCTTTCACACCATTCCCTCCATTATTGGCATTATTACCACCACTGTTGTTGCCTTGATTGTTGCTACCTTTACCATTGTTACCCTGGTTATTGCCACCATTACCATTTCCATTCCCATTTCCATTACCGTTCCTCTTCGACTGAGGACAATCCCTCTGAATATGTCCCTCCTTGCCGCATTGAAAACATCCCCTTGTGGACCCTTGCGGTCGGAATGGTTGCTTATTCTCTACAATATTTTGCAGCGTGGCCCATCTTGCCACACCAATGACAATGGTTACAAGCACCGACGTGGTGATAATTGCAGTTGTTGCACTTAGGGGCTCTCCCCGCATAACTACCTTGTTTTTTACCTGAGGAGGTCGTCTGATTGAAGTTATTAGCAGGCACAAACTTTCGTTGTTGCTGCTGGGGTTGATTGAACTAGGGTCCTTTGGAGTTAGAGTGAGTGTTGGAGTGGTGATCAAACTTACGTTTATGATTGTCGGTGGATTTAGAGACCGAACCTCTCGGGGGTAAAGTCCCTTGAGTCACCGCCTGATCAGTTAGCTTGTGGGCTAGTCGGATCGTCTGCTGGATAGTAGTAGGGTTGGACGAAGTAACCATACTTTGAATTGAGGCACTAGACCTCCAATATACAGCTCAATTCTCTTGTAGTCTGGGGTCGCCATATGTGGGCACATGAGCTCATGGGAGCGTGTGGTGTACAACTCAATTTCAGAACCTTCCATTTTCAGATTCCAAAATTCACCTTCTAACTTCTGAATTTCATCGCGAGGACAGTACTCCTCCTTCATCATCGTCTTAAACTCCTCCCACGGGAGTCCATTTGCCATGGCCAGACCCAACATCTGGACCTGGGCGTTACACCACGTGAGAGTCGGGCCCTCCAAAGTTCCAGCGGTGAACTTGACCTGATTGGCCACTGGGCAGTTGCACATGGCAATCACCGATTCTACCTTTTCGAACCACCGGAGTAGTCCGACAGCTCCTTCGGCTCCACTAAAGGACTGGGGCTTACAGTCCATAAATGTCTTGAAAGTGTAGGCGGGTTGCCGATTCTGTTGACCTGGATTTAGAAGCATAATATACGGTTGGGATTATAGAACTTAGGAAATGCGCTTTAAGAGATGAATTGACCTCATTAGTCAATAGTTAAAGCATTTACCTGCAGCGTTCTGTGCTGCGAGAGCCTCTGCCACAGTATCGTTGATTAGTGCCGCCAGCTCAGGTGCTGTCATGTTAATGGTACCACGGCCACCAGCACGACCTCCACGTCCTCTTCCCGACATGATTCTTCACATTCACAAATACAAAACAATGAGAAATATATCACATATTAAACATTATTTATGTACATGTAAAGAAATACAACATCTAATATTTTGGAAATTAAATAAATTGTAAGGCTACAAAATAAATAACTCAAACATTAAACTACTCATGCTTTTATTGAATGGGAACAACCTTACCCATTTAGGTTTGAAAAGAGAAAATAACATAAGCAAAACATGAATGAAAAGGAAAGATAGAATAGAAAGATCATCAAGCGTTTTCGTCATCGGAAGAAACGTATGATTGTGCATCGTCGATCTCCACCGGTTCCTCCTCGGGTGGCTCCTCCTCCAAGGGCTCATCCTCGAAGGGCTCCTCCTCAAAAGGCTCCTTTTCATCATCCGAAAGTGGAATGTCTTCCGGAAATAGGGCTGCTTGCAGTTGGGCTTCTAAGTGAGTCACTCTCTTTTGAAGTCCTTCAGCAGCATGGTTTGCTACTTGTAGCTGGGCTTCCAGATTAGCCACTCTCTCCAGAATCCCTCCTACCTCAAAATCCGAGGTGTCTACCCTCGTCTCCAAATGTGTAACCCGATCCGCCAAAAGTTTATGGACCTGATCCGTCGCTGCTAGCTCAGCAGTCAAAAGCTCAATTCCTACCTTGTTCTCCTCTATTTGTGTCTCTCGCTGCAGAATGTCAGGTATCTCATCAGTAGCATCTTTTACAATGCTCAACTCCCTAGACATGTAAAATACAAAAGCTGCAAAAGCTTGTTCCATAGTGCAGGGCAAGCTAGGTAAAGTAGATGATGAGGAAGCGGAACCAAATTAGGGTGATGGAATATTTCCCATCTCGATCCACCTTTGGATCATTTGCGGGTATGCATTCCAATTGTGAGCAGGATTCGTTGCTTGCGCGCTACTCGGTTCACACTTATCAACCGAATAGTCACTAGAACTAGTCCGCCTCCTTTGGGCTCCGGGGATGATAAGGTAGGTGCATCATGTCTTGGTGCCTTAGGTGATAGAGGCGTAGTTGACGACATGATCCTGTAATATAATATATAAGTGCCAAACATCCAAGGTTTATGACATGTAACTAATGTGTCAGGTTATAGTCTAGTATGCAATCCTAGTTCTCTATAACCAATGGCTCTGATACCAATCTTTCACACCTCCAAATTTCAACTAACGGAGTTTTACCGTTTGGGAAATGACGAACCAGGATCTTAGACATTAGTTACATTGAACGACTCTACATAGGACTCAAATGAAAATATCATATCATTCAGAGTTAATGCGGAAGCGTAAAGAAAGTAAATGCGTAAACACACGCGCCCAAAAGAATAGTCCAAAAGTCCAAACCAAACACAATTCAAAATAGTCCAAACAGTTTGATAAAACATAAATCAAAGGCAGAATTCCATGCATGTCCTATTGTGTGCACCTGTGCCTTATCTTAAGCGACCTGAGAAAAACATGTAAGAAAATGTCAACACGAGGTTGGTGAGTTCACAGGTTTCAGTTTATAGAAGCGTTTAACAGATTAATGTACATTCAATATATAAATCAATAGGTAGCTAACCCATAAACATGCTAACTAATGCGCTCGCAACCGACAGCTGACTGTTTACATGCCTCCCTCCATCATGGTGCATGTTTAGGTCAATATTGCACCTGTTCGACCTCCAATCGAGTTAGCGCGACTAACGCGGGTGAGGATTGTCAAACCCAGTAGTACTACTCAAATTACCTCGCTATGTTCATATTAACGGTCCGATGTGAGGACTTAAAGGATAATGTGTACGCACAGTCATACAAGTGATATCATATATGAATTACAAAAATCAAAAGCATTTACGACATGTTTTCTCCCCCAGTTTAAAAACAGTAAAAAGGGGCCGTGAAAACTCACCTGAGTAGCGTAGGCAGCATCACACAAGAAATAAGTTGGAATCACGAGTGTAAGTCTCAAACGACTTACGAATGCCCTAAAATTATAAACACATAAATTAGAGACAAGTTGAGATTTGTGATGACGACACGGAAGATTGATCGTCCTAAAGAAAAGCTCTAATGATTAAGAGTAGACGAACGTGTCTACGGGAATAAGAATTCTTTAATTAATAATTAAGATGTATACGATATGCGACGGATGACAAAATAATATAATAATTATATTCGAGCAATTTCGTCATTACATAATGGCCTACGAAAATAATATATTATATATATATATAATTACAATAATTAATTATGCGATATATAATAAAATTATTATTTTATTCGAAAATAATAACGAGTGTAAAATATTATAAATAACTACATTATTTATTATTTTAAAAAGTTACATGAAACTAGTAACGAGGCGAAATAATATAAAATATAAATATTATTTTATACTAGGAGTCACGGGTATAAATATATTATTTTATATGAGGTTATGGCTTGAAAACAATATAAGTATACTATTTTTTAAAAAGTGGGATTAATAATGAAAATATAACATAAATCCAAACCCGAGCCTACGGATGGTTCCCCTGGCTAAAACTTATTAATATAATATTATAATAATATAGGGTTTGATTTTTTATAATTTAATATAACCAAAAGTTCCTCAAAAATAAAATGTGGGAGCCTAGTTTCGAACCCGGGTCTCTCCCACACACGCACACAACTTTAACCAGTCCCGCCCGCTAGGTTATCGCATACAAACCCGGTTCAAATTGGTTTTAACATACAAGTTCAGCGTGATCTTCCCCCATCTCACGATTCGATCGAAACCAGCCCCAATTCCCACGAATCTGATAACGATCGATCAAAGTGACCTAGGGGTTTTGTTAATCGGGTTAATACGCATCTTTGCGTGTATTTAATTGCAAAACTAACAAGTTTATGATCGTTTAATTTTAGATTCAAAAGGCCGAAAACCCTCGATTTGATCCTGAATCGATTTGACCGATTCTGATATTGAAATGTGTTGGATTCATAGGGTTTTTGTTCATTTGATGATTGCGAATCTGTTGGTGTAGTTTAATTTCATTAAAAATGAGTACTGGAATGAATTCACTTAACCAGAAAGCCATAATAACCCTAGGTTCGATCCGGTTTCGATTGGATGATAAAACCCATAGATTTCATAGGGCTTTTTGTGTAGACATCAAGGCGAGTCTACTGATGCGTTCAATTTCTGTAATCCGTATCGAAGTGATAGGGTTCGACTAAACCAAAGTCGTATGAACCCTGGGTATCGGATCATGATGAATCCGATAATGGAAACCAAAATTAAGATAGGGCTTCCGATATACAGAGGATTGCGAAGCTAATAATGTATATTAATTGGATTCAAATAGAGTCTAGGGTGTTGATCGATTAAACTGGTTTACGATGAACCCTAGAATCTGGTTTGAGTCGGATTCGATAATATAAGCCCTAATTTGGTTAGGGCTTTCATATATGAGATGGAAATGAAGCTGAAGGTGTAATCAATTACCTGAATTAATATTGAATTGATAGAGTTCGACTAGAACGGGTTCCGGCTGCAACTAGTTGGTCTCCGGCTGCTTCGGCTGTGATTCCGACTAGTTTGATGTGTGCAAATGCTTCAACAACGGTCTAATGAAGTGCACAGGAGTTCGATTTGATAGATTAACAACAGGTTTATACGAATTTGATCTTCAATATGATCGTGGTCGACGGTTTCAGTTTAATGCTCATTATTCGAGCTTAGTTTGATGTAATGACGATGATTAAAGCATTGATTAGGTTCGTTAATGGACTGGTCGTGCATTTACGTTACTAATTCGAGCAATTCGGTTATGGATTACGAATTTGGTTCAAGAACTCGTGATTTTGACTTTGCAAGTTAACAAATTGAGTTTCAAGAAAATGGCAGGACTAGTCCCTGTAGTTTCATGTGAATTGGAGTTTAGGAATTGGCAGGAAAGGTCCCTCAAGTTTGGATGGAGTTAGAAACATGGTTAGTTGACTTTCAAAGTCAATAGAATACAATTTTGACTTTAAACAGTCAATAGAATGGTTGAAGGGTATTACACAACTAGTCCTTGGAGTTTAAGTTTGGATTATTGACAGAATTAGTCCCTGAAGTTTGAGTTAAGTTAATTAGGTTAACTTTAACTGGAACTAGGACAACACATCCTATATGTAATCATTAGCGTTTAGCTTATATCCCGACTCACCCCGACTAACTCATAATACATGACATCATACTAGCATTTACACGACCCGTTAGCTAAGCATGCACCACACACACCCTTACTCCGGATAACACATCCTGCTTAAACCCATCAATAGCTAAATCATACCCCGACTCACCCCGACTAACCCTTAACACGACATATGTCAACAACTGTTTCACCCCTACCTCACATAATCTCATAGTCACCCCCATTGGCCCTCCGACTCATTAATGAATGTTTTAATTCATAAACACCTTGGGTTAAAACCCAAAACTCTTAATATGTTTAATAAAAGAGGGGATTAGAAACTCACCGGTCACGAAGCTTTCCTTCCGTAAGCCGCATACCCGCAAACACGTAGTCCAACGCATACCTGTCGTCAAATTAATCATCCAGGTCAACACTCTAACCTTTATAACACTAACCCACTTACTCAGGACCAGCAAGTTACAAGCTCGGTCTAAATCGTCCCAAACGGTACAACCGGCGCACTCATAAGCGTATAAAAACCCTTAAATTAACGTTACCGAAAAACGTTCCCGAATGTCGTTCCCAACAATTTTCTCAGATCCCAAAATAGTCCCCAACAGTGAATATAAAGTTCTATGGTGCCATACATTTGCGTACAAGCCATTCTAAGCGGTTTTGTACGAAACTACTGAGCACCACGGGAGAAGAAAACTTGTTTTGCTCATATCTCGACCATACGAGCTCTGTTTCACGCGATCCACTTATGTCACACCTAGACCGATGGCGGAATCATCGAGGCGGACAATGGAATGATTGTTCAAAAGCACATGATAGCTAAAATATTGCATAATTCATTAATTTAATTAAAGACAACAAATATTCAAGTACAATACAAATTCAAATAACCAAGTCTATTCCAAAACATTATTTAAATCAAGTGTCAACTATAAAGTTGGTGAGTACATAGGTTTCGTGAACCCGATAAATAGTATATAAAACGTTTTGCAACTCATTGTTTATCTTGTTAAACATAGCATATATTGTTGTATCCTTCATGTTTATCTAAGCACAATTCAAACATTGATTGACGCGCTTGAGCATAGCACAACAGCTAGACCCGGTATGTTTGAATATAGTTATCCACTATATCCGATATGTTTGAATATAACACGCGGCTATATCCGAGTATGCAGTAATAAACACCCTAACTGGGTGGGCTGGTCAGACACAATAGATCTATTAATATTACTATTGGTTTTCTTTGTGCTTAAAATAAATGAATGTACACCCAAGATAATTCACGATAAACAAGCGTATAATCAATATGTATAACACGTATAAACAATTTGATGAGTAGCATGTATAATGTTTCACCCCAAAGCATGTAAAAATGTAAAATAGGGGCTATGTAACTCACCTGGCTTGCGGATGTTTAATCCACGTGTGTAGGTGATAAGGATGTTGAAATCTAAGCATGATGAAATCCTATGTAGATAAATATGTATTATTGTATGTTTGTATATGTGTATTCGTATTTAAATGTGTATAGGTTTATAATAACATTCCTTAAAATTATTTGTATAAAATATTGTAGTAAAATAATAATGATTTTTTGTAAAATTTAACATCTAAAAATATATATTTAATCTTGTTAGATATTTATATTTTTAAACAAGTAGATATTATATTTATAAAAATTTCTATTTTCTTTATTTATATTATTATTATATATATTTTCTTTTGTGATTTAAAACTTATTTAAACGAGTTTATAATATATAGGGTTTATTATTTATTATTTTAAAAATTTGACGGGTTAAATATGTGTAACGAGAAATTGTTTAATTTTTCCCAAAATAAACGAACGAGTCAACCAACTCGTAATAGTTTTCATTACATAGGGAAAATTTTAAAATAAAATAAAATGAATAAATAAAATAAAAACAGAAAAAAATGGGTTGGGCCGGAGGCCATCAGGATCGAACCCGCGACCTAAGACTCAAACACACACACGCATAACCAGTCGGGCTACTGCCCATCGCTGGTTATGTGTGTATTGTTTAATTTATAAACACACACGCAAAGCTGGTCGCTGGTTCTCGGCAACCGGCAAACCGTGTCCGAGAACACTGGTTTGCCCGGTAATCGAAGGTTTGAGGTCGAGTTGTCGATTGGAACAGATGGCCAGATGATAACAGAAGGTAAAGGAACGAATTTGAGACTCTTACTTGGTCGTAAAGGGTCTGGACGACAGGGCCGAGAGTCCGAAAATACCAAGATCGGGAAACTATGCTTCGGGATGAATTGGGCTCTAAAAATCTGGTCACAGCTTCACACAGAGGCGACGAACGCAATGGTAGTCTCAATTTGGAGTCAGAGTGGGTGATGAAGGGATGGCGAGCTCGAGGAGGTCCGGTAATGGCTATTTATAGCCGAGCTCGCTCCCGATAATGAGACATGCAATTGAGTATGTCTGGACATTCGTCTGGGTAAGACGAAGCTATCGAGCCGTCTTGCGAGCGTGGAGGTCTACTGACGAGGCCGAATTCGCGGCGTGGACTTTCGGCCACAAACACGATCTGACGTTCTGTATGATGGGGAGACAAATTGGTCGAGAGCTTTTGTTCGCGTGGGGACGACGAGGTCAGGGAGACCAATTTCGGCTGTCGAGGTGTAGGGGACAGGCGTGTCGAGTGGGTCGCCGGAAATTAGCTTGGACCGCCGGTCAATGGGGGAGACGACCGGAAACGCGAATTGAGATTTGTCAACTTTGGTCCATGGAGTTTGATTTTGATTTAAAATAGTCCCTGAGATTTTTTACAATTTTGTCCCTGTGGTTTGATTTATCCAGGATTAGCCCCTTAACTGATTTTTGTCTTAAAAACCTTTTAGTTTCATAATTTTCAGAACAGCCCCTTAACTTTTATAAAAATAATTAATTAGATTTCTTTTTAATTTCAATTACTTTTTTTAAAAACTTATATTATTATTATTATTATAAATATTTTTATAAAAGTTAGTTATTTTATTTAAATGGGTTATCTTATTTATATATGAACCTTTTAATTTAGATTTTTATATAAAATTTTATATAAGTTTAAAACTTATAAAATTTTAATTATTTTAAATCGATAAAATAAAAATAAAAAATATATATATATTTTGTATAAAATTAAATAAAAACACTCGCATTTCATTTAATAGAAAATGATTACATAATATAAAGCGTGAATAAAAACCCGAAATGTCACAGTCTCCCCATGTTAAAATTCAACTAATGGAGGCTATGAAAAGAGATGCGGATATTTGGATTTCATTTGGTCTTCGCGTTCCTAAGTGAACTTGGGTCCACGTTTAGACTCCCAACGGACCTTGATAATGGGGATGCGGCTACGCTTGAGTTTCTTGACTTCACGGTCCATGATTTCCACGGGTTTCTCAACAAAGTGCATTTTCTCGTCAATACGCACTTCATCAAGAGGGATGTGGAGATTCTCGTCGGCTAGACACTTTTTCAAATTAGATACGTGAAAAGTCGGATGAACGTTGCTGAGCTCTGAAGGAAGATCGAGTTTGTAGGCCACTTTTCCTACCCTTTCGAGTACCTTGAATGGACCCACATATCGAGGTGCAAGTTTTCCTTTCTTTCCAAATCGGACTACGCCTTTCCAAGGTGATACCTTTAGAAGAACCATATCCTCAACTTGGAATTCCAAGGGTTTTCGTCGTTTATCGGTATAGCTCTTTTGCCGACTCCTTGCTACTCGAATGTTCTCACGAATAAGAGAGATTTTATCGGTGGTCTCTTGGATAAGCTCGGGACCGTTGATTTGTGCTTCACCAATTTCGTTCCAACAAATCGGTGAACGACATTTCTGTCCATAAAGAGCTTCAAATGGTGCCATGTTAATACTTGTGTGGTAGCTGTTGTTGTAGGAAAATTCGATCAGTGGTAGGTGAGAATTCCAATTGCCGCCAAAGTCAATGACACAAGCTCTAAGCATATCCTCGAGAGTTTGGATTGTTCGCTCGGTTTGTCCATCGGTTTGGGGATGGTAAGCCGTGCTTAAATCCAAACGAGTACCAAGCGCCGATTGTAATGATTGCCAAAATCGGGAAGTAAAACGCGAATCACGATCGGAGATGATGTTCAATGGGATTCCGTGACGACTTACGATCTCATCAATGTAGATCCGAGCCAATTTCTGGACTCGATAGTCCTCACGAATAGGCAAGAAATGAGCAGACTTTGTGAGTCGATCGATAATAACCCAGATACTATCGTGCCCACTAGAAGTGCGTGGGAGTTTGGTGATGAAGTCCATAGCAAGGTTCTCCCACTTCCATATGGGAATTTCAGGTTGTTTGAGGAGTCCGGAAGGCTTCTGGTGTTCGGCCTTTACTTTAGAACAAGTTAAGCATTTTGCTACAAAGAGGGCAATATCCTTTTTCATGCCGGGCCACCAATATTGTTGACGAAGACCCATGTACATGTTATCAGCTCCGGGATGTACCGAATATCGAGTTTTGTGGGACTCGTTCATCAAGAATATACGAAGGTCGTCGCGATCGGGAACCCAGATACGATCCAAGTAATACAACAGGCCGTTGGCTTTAGTTTCTAGCAAGATTTCCACACCACCTGCCATTTCGTGGTACATGTTTCCCTCGGTAACCGAGGTGTGTTGTGCTTGGAGGATGCAGGCTTGGATATCGTTATGAATATGAACACTATGAAGCATGATACGTTCCTTACGACTCAAGGCGTCGACTACAACATTTTCTTTGCCGGAGTGGTAGCGAATCTCGAAGTCGTAGTCGTTAAGAAGTTTGACCCATCGTCGTTGCCTCATATTAAGCTCTTTTTGATTGAAAATATGTTGGAGACTTTTGTGGTCGGTGAAAACCACACAATTGGTGCCATAAAGATAGTGTCTCCAAATTTTCAAGGCGAAAACGACATCACCAAGCTCGAGATCATGGGTCGTATAGTTCTTCTTGTGGATTTTGAGCTGACGTGATGTGTATGCAATTACTTGGCCACGCTGCATAAGAACACAACCAAGACCTTGGTTGGATGCATCGCAATAAATGACAAAGTCGTCATTACCACTAGGAAGGGTTAGAACAGGAGCATTGCAGAGCTTGAGCTTGAGAGTTTGAAAAGCTTCCTCTTGTTTGGGTCCCCACTCGTAAGGCGTACCTTTGTGAGTCAAGGCAGTGAGCGGGACCATAATTTTGGAGAAATTTGAGATGAAGCGACGATAGTAACCCGCTAGTCCAAGGAAGGAACGAATCTCGGTAGGAGTCTTAGGAGTACTCCAATTCCTTACCGCTTCGATTTTTTCCGGGTCCACATGAATCCCCTTATCGTTGACTATGTGTCCCAAAAATTGAACCTCCTTTAGCCAGAATTCACACTTGGAGAACTTGGCGTATAGTTTTTCTTTCTTCAAGAGCTCCAAAATCAAACGAAGATGTTGTTCATGCTTCGCTTTCGTTTTAGAATAGATGAGAATGTCGTCAATGAAAACGATCACGAACTTGTCCAAATAAGGTTTGCATATACGGTTCATGAGATCCATGAAAACCGCAGGTGCATTAGTCAAGCCAAAAGGCATGACCATGAACTCGTAGTGACCATATCTAGTCCGAAAGGCAGTCTTCGGAATGTCTTCATCGAGAACACAAAGTTGATGGTATCCGGAACGAAGGTCAATCTTGGAGAAACATGTTGAACCTTGAAGTTGATCGAAAAGATCGTCGATACGGGGTAAAGGATAACGGTTCTTGATTGTAAGCTTGTTGAGTTCACGATAATCAATGCACATTCGAAACGATCCATCCTTTTTCTTTACGAACAGCACGGGAGCACCCCATGGTGAATGGCTTGGTCGGATGAATCCTTTGGATGAGAGTTGACTTGCGAGTTCTTGCATCTCGGAAGGTGAAAGAAGATAGGGAGCTTTTGCCACGGGAGTTGCTCCGGGCACAAGGTCAATACGAAACTCTACTTGTCTAGGGGGAGGAAGACCGGGTAAATCCTCGGGGAATACCTCGGGAAAGTCTTGAATGATCGGAATATCTTGCAATTTCTTACCTTTATCTTTCGTGTCAACTACGTGGGCCAAGAAGGCAACGTACTTTTTCTGCAAGTACTTTTGTGCCAATGTGCAAGGCATGAGTTGAAGACCACGACACGGTTTTTCACCGAAAATAACTAACGTGTCGCCCGAAGGGAGAGGTATACGAATGCACTTTTCGTAGCAAATAACCTCGGCATGGTGCTTGGATAACCAATCCATGCCAATTATAACATCGAAGCTTCCCAATTGCATTGGAAGGAGATCAACAGAGAACACATGATTATTAAGCTCGAGATTGTAGTCGCGGATAACAGAACTTATAGTAATAGATTTTTCGTTTGCTATCTCCACGGAATAAGAATTGTCAAGTTTCGTTCTTTGTTTAGCAAGTCGAGATTCAAAGGTAAGAGACACAAAACTCCTATCGGCACCGGTATCAAATAAAATGGATGCATAATGATTGTTTACGAGAAACGTACCGTTTAGCACGTCGTTGTTTGCTTGTGCCTCATTAGCGTTTATATTAATCTCTCGTCCTTGAGGACCGCCTTGTTGATGAAGTTTTGGGCATCGGTCACGGAAATGGTTTGGGTCTCCACATTCGTAACATGCCCGACCATTGAGAGGTGCCGGATAGTTTGGACGGTTGGCTGGAGCAGCTTGATGGACGGGAGGATGGGTACGGCAAGTAGTAACCACGTGTCCATATCGTCCGCAGCTTGAACACAATCGACATGGTAAGTTGGCAGGATGGTGGTACTTGCAGGTCTGACATTGGAGATTTGGACCCAAATAAGGTTTTGGGTATTGACCCAAAGGTGCCACTTGAATAGCAGGTGCGGTGGGAGTTACAGCTGCGAAGTTTCGACCCTTTCGTTTCTTGTTGCGGTTAGAAGACTCGGGTTTTATATCTTTAACGACCGCAAGAGTAGAAACAACCTTCTTGGAACCCTTTCTTGTTAAGGTTCCGGCTTTGACGTGGTTGTCGGATAGCGTAGCGGATAGACGGATAGCAGCTTCAAGTGTGGGAGGATTGCTTCCTAACACAGCATCCTGAATTTGCATAGGCAGCCCGCCTATGTATTTTTCAATTTCCCGAGCAAGGGGAGTGATCATATGAGGTACCAATAGGCTCAGCTCTTGAAATCGGGTGGTGTAAGCCAGATTATCCCCGCTGTCTTGGGCAAGATCCCCAAACTCAGTCTCTAGCTTCCTCATTTCATTTCGAGGACAGAATTCATCAGTCATGGCTTTCTTCAGATCATCCCATGATAAAGATGTAGCAACCTCAACACCATGAGTGCGTTTCTCACCGTTCCACCAGGTGAGGGCTCTCTTTTGAAGTACACTTGTGGCATAGCGAACCCGAAGATTATTGGGACAGTCACTGTTTAAGAACGTGCTTTCCATGCTTTCAAACCATTGTAGTAGGCCGGTAGCACCTTCAGTTCCGTAAAATTTTGTAGGGTTGCACGAGTTAAAGTGCTTAAACGTGCATTGAGGTGGGTTGGTACCACCGTTTCCTTGGATGTTGTGAGACCCGTCACTGTTGTTATTGGCTTGGGTCATTTGTCCCACCAGTTGGGCAAGAAGATTAGCAAGATCCGAGTTGGAAGTGCTAGAGTTTGCACGTCGAGGAGGCATTCTAACACCATAAGAAAAGACAATAATTTATGATATTTTAGATAAAGTGGATATATATGAGCTATAGTGGGAGTAATGTAAGCAGAAAATGCGGGATTCATCATGTCGCGTGCAAATGTATGTGTATTTATTCAAGGTTGATGGGGAAAATAAGCCATCTATTCCGGGTAGGAGATGTTGTCATAGATCATTATTCGCGTAATAGGAATTGTCGGGATTCACATGCACTACAAATCGTTATTACGTGTTCACCCGTACTAATGATTTGCTTTGCATGTTCATCTAGTTCTTCCTATCTTACTATAATGTCCCCAAATTTTGAGTTTAGGTTCGGATCGTATTCTTGCGAATACAATGACTTATCAACGTTAAGTAATTCCTCAAAACTTTCAAGGAGACATGCTTTAGCCTATATGTAAACACTCATTTCAGGAATTCCCAGGAAAGCATACGGGTCCGTTTATTTGGATTTATACGAAATTCTTTCCTAGACAGAAAACCCAATGTACAGGTGTCACCCTTCCGGATTGCACATGTCCTTTACTAGTTTTCAAGAAATTAAGTCGTTGACGAGATTTTCAAGAATTTAATAGACTTGTGAGTCTATGAGTATAAAATATGTAGGAATGTTGCAAATAGTATGGATGAGGAAAGAGTATAGATAAGGATGTGTAGTGTGTTTGTTTGCATATGTTTGTTTGTCAAATGTGTATGTAAAGTATGTATTGTGTGTTTAAAGCCTTGTATGTATGCGTATAAGTCTCATGCACTAAACTTGGGAAAATTCAAATAATACCTAACTACAAATAATTCACATAGCAATTAATCATTTAGCACGTAACACATAAAAGGGAGTCCTGGGGTTATATTCTAGGTCATTGTGTCTAATAACCTAATTCCCTATAACCATGGCTCTGATACCAATCTGTCACACCCCGGCCGATGGCGGAATCATCGAGGTGGACAATGCAATGATTGTTCAAAAGCACATGATAGCTAAAATATTGCATAATTCATTAATTTAATTAAAGACAACAAATATTCAAGTACAATACAAATTCAAATAACCTAGTCTATTCCAAAACATTGATTTAATTAACTAGGTCCATAAGTTCTTAAGTGGTAGAATCTTCAGCAAGCAATCACATATCAAAACCTGAAACATTATTTAAATCAAGTGTCAACTATAAAGTTGGTGAGTACATAGGTTTTGTGAACCCGATAAATAGTAGATAAAAACGTTTTGCAACTCTTTGTTTATCTTGTTAAACATAGCATATATGGTTGTATCCTTCATGTTTATCTAAGCACAATTCAAACCTTGATTGACGCTCTTGAGCATAGCACAACAGCTAGGCCCGGTATGTTTGAATATAGTTATCCACTATATCCGATATGTTTGAATATAACAGGCGGCTATATCCGAGTATGCAGTAATAAACACCCTAACCGGGTGGGCTGGTCAGGCACAATAGATCTATTAATATTACTGTTGGTTTTCTTTGTGTTTAAAATAAATGAATGTACACCCAAGATAATTCACGATAAACAAGCATATAATCCATATGTATAACACGTATAAACAATTTGATGAGTAGCATGTATAATGTTTCACCCCAAAGCATGTAAAAATGTAAAATTGGGGCTATGTAACTCACCTGGCTTGCGGATGTTTTAATCCACGTGTGTAGGTGATAACGATGTTGAAATCTAAGCACGATGAAATCCTATGTAGATAAATATGTATTATTGTATGTTTGTATATGTGTATTCGTATTTAAATGTGTATAGGTTTATAATAACATTCCTTAAAATTATTTGTATAAAATATTGTAGTAAAATAATAATGATTTTTTGTAAAATTTAACATCTAAAAATATATATTTAATCTTGTTAAATATTTATATTTTTAAACAAGTAGATATTATATTTATAAAAATTTCTATTTTGTTTATTTATATTATTATTATTATATATATTTTATTTTGTGAATTAAAACTTATTTAAACGAGTTTATAAAATATAGGGTTTATTATTTATTATTTTAAAACTTTGACGGGTTAAATATGTGTAACGAGAAATTGTTTAATTGTTCCCAAAATAGACGAACGAGTCAACCAACTCGTAATAGTTTTCATTGCATAGGGAAAATATTAAAATAAGATAAAATGAATAAATAAAATAAAAACAGAAAAAAATGGGTTGGGCCGGAGGCCATCAGGATCGAACCCGCGACCTAAGACTCAAACATACACACGCATAACCAGCCGGGCTACTGCCCATCGCTGGTTATGTGTGTATCGTTTAATTTATAAACACACACGCAAAGCTGGTCGCTGGTTCTCGGCAACCGGCAAACCGTGTCCGAGAACACTGGTTTGCCCGGTAATCGAAGGTTTGAGGTCGGGTTGTCGATTGGAACAGATGGACGGATGATAAAAGAAGGTAAAGGAACGAATTTGAGACTCTTACTTGGTCGTAAAGTGTCTGGACGACAGGGCCGAGAGTTCGAAAATACCAAGATCGGGAAACTATGCTTCGGGATGAATTGGGCTCTAAAAATCTGGTCACAGCTTCACACAGAGGCGACGAACGCAATGGTAGTCTCAATTTGGAGTGAGAGTGGGTGATGAAGGGATGGCGAGATTGAGCAGGTCCGGTAATGGCTATTTATAGCCGAGCTCGCTCCCGATAATGAGACATGCAATTGAGTGTGTCTGGACATTCGTCTGGGTAAGACGAAGCTATCTAGCCGTCTTGCGAGCGTGGAGGTCTACTGACGAGGCCGAATTCGCGGCGTGGACTTTCGGCCACAAACATGATCAGACGTTCTGTATGATGGGGAGACAAATTGGTCGAGGGCTTTTGTTTGCGTGAGGACGACGAGGTCAGGGAGACCAATTTCGGCTGTCGAGGTGCAGGGGACAGGCGTGTCTAGTGGGTCACCGGAAATTAGCTTGGACCGCCGGTCAATGAGGGAGACGACCGGAAACGCGAATTGGGATTTGTCAACTTTGGTCCATGGAGTTTGATTTTGATTTAAAATAGTCCCTGAGATTTTTTAGAATTTGGTCCCTGTGGTTTGATTTGTCCAGGATTAGCCCCTTAACTGATTTTTGTCTTAAAAACCTTTTAGTTTCATAATTTTCAGAACAGCCCCTTAACTTTTATAAAAATAATTAATTAGATTTCTTTTTAATTTCAATTATTTTTTTATAAACTTATATTATTATTATTATAAATATTTTTATAAAAGTTAATTATTTTATTTAAATGGGTTATCTTATTTATATATGAACCTTTTAATTTAGATTTTTTAATAAAATTTTATATAAGTTTAAAACTTATAAAATTTTAATTATTTTAAATCCATAAAATAAAATAAAAAATATATATATATATTTTGTACAAAATGAAATAAAAACACTCGCATTTCATTTAATAGAAAATGATTACATAATATAAAGCGTGAATAAAAACCCGAAATGTCACAACTCATCCACGCGTTCGTCTCGACATGCTTGACCTCAAAATATTATTGGTGTTGACCGCTGCCACCACCGCTGCTGCCAGAATGCGGATTCGTGTTTCAGCATGTTCGGTTTTGCGCGTCACTATTCGAGTAGCTTAAAACCGACCCAAATGAACTCCGGTTTAGGCGAATAATATGTCCACGCATCCGTATCGCCGAACCCTTTCAAACAAACAGTCGCCGTCACCGGGAACCGCCGCCTCCATCGCCGAAAAACCAAACAGTGGCCGATCTCACCCCTTTTCGCGCGTGTGTCTTTGCGTTGCTCGAACCCCTATCAAACGAACTCGGAATTAGATAAATAATACCACGCGACCGTGTCGACAAGCCCATCGGCCTCCTAGCGTCGCCGCCAGAGACGCAAATAGTGGCCAGAATCATCGCCAAATTTCTCATTTTCGCTTGATTTATTAACCAATCGTCTCCATGTCGCCATCTAGCGGCCTTAACACTGAAATTAAGCAACCTTAATTGGAAAAACCATCCAAACCGAATACAAGGATGAAAAGGAGATTACCTTGTCAAAGTTCTAAGACCGTTGGCTCGATACTGGCGTCGGATGGTCGCCGGCCGCCCTCCGTCCGGCCATCTCCCCCTTGCGGCTCTCTCTCTTACCGTCGCACTACCCTTGACCGATTATGGTCTTGGGTTTGCACTAATGTGGTACTTAAACCACTAGTAATTAGATTCGGGTCCCTGTATTTCTGTTATGTGCAATTCATTCTCAAACCGTGCATTAACGACTAACCGGGTCTTCTCATCTAAGTCAAATAAATAAAGTTTCACAAGAAAACCTTACAATTTTTCTCATTTAATAAAGAGTCGGGTCAAACCATTAACTTTCAGATTTTTGGAATGTTACATAAACGAGGAAGGAATTTAAGTAGATCCAGCTAAGATTGAGGCTATATTTAACTGGGAAATCCTAAAAACGCCAACCGAAGTGAGAAGTTTTCTCGTTTTAGCGCGTTATTACCGAAGATTTATTATGGATTTCTCAAGAATCGCCGTTCCTTTGACTTCATTGTCCCGCAAGGTAATCAAATATGAATGGGGTCCCAAACAAGACAAAGCGTTTAAAACACTAAAGCAGAAATTACTCAAGCACCAATTCTATAGCTGCCCGAAGACAACGAGGGTTTTGTGGTTTACTGCGATGCATCATACACTGGTCTAGGTTGTGTATTGATGCAAGGAAGCAAAGTCATAGCTTATGAATCATGATAACTTAAGACTCACGAGAAGAACTACACGACTCATGACCTAGAGTTAGGTGCCATAATCTTTGCACTAAAACTATAGAGACATTACCTCTAAGGAGTCAAATTCACAGTCTTCATGGACCACAAGAGTCTAAAGTATGTCTCCAGTCAGAAAGAGCTAAGCATGAGACAAAGACGATGGATGGAAGTCCTAAGCGACTATAACTGTGAGATATGCTATCAAGAAGGAAATGCTAATGTTGTAGCCGATGCCCTAAGTAGAAAAGAACGGAAAAACCAAAACGAGTACGTGCCCTAAGACTCGACCTTCAAGTCCGTCTTACCTCTCAAATCAAAGAGGCACAGAAATTGTCACACCCCAACCGACGGCGGAAAACGTCGGGGGGGACATGTAGACTGTTCATAGCTCATGATCAAACTAAAGTTTCATATTTAAAATTAACTCAAATTCCATACATTGTTCAACAAAATACAACTGACATTCAAACAAAATACATTCACATGATCCAATGTTTAATTAACTAGGTCTCCATTCCTAGGTGTAGCAACTTGAACAACCACTTAAACATTTGTACCTGAAACATGATGAAAACATGGTCAACTTAAAATAGTTGGCGAGCATACATAGGTTTTGACACCACAGATAGTTTCCAAGTGTTTATGTACAATTTATATGAAGCATGGCAAATAAGGCAATTATAGAGAACCACTATAGTAAAACTGGGTTCACAATCAAACTTATTGACTAAAGGGCATAACACTCAATGTTATCCTAATGTATTGTCAGCAACAATCACCCTACCTGGGTGGATTTGTCAAATGCAATAGATCTATCATTGTTATTGTCGGCTTATACAAAACTAATGATTGTACTTGTATGTTTGTAATTGTAGTATAACTCATAGTGTTCAAGCACAAGGCACAAATTGCACACACGTTCATAAAGTTTGAATTGTATAAATTGCAAATAGTTTGAATGTAATCATGTTTCACCCTAAAAATGTAAAAATGTAAAATGGGGTTATATAAACTCACATGTAATAGTAGTTTAGAGACCACAAGGACATGATGTTGTACAAATGATTAGCTAACCACAAGGTTAACCTAAGATTGAATTGTATAAATGTATCAATGACATGCACAATGACTAGGGGAAATCCTATGCACAAAGGAATAGGGTGTGAGCATGGTTGAGTGAGCATGTACTTGTTTGAGTTTCCAACGATGTTTATGAAAAATCCTTGTAAAAAGGGTGTATGTAAAAATGTGTGGTTTCATTTGTTTTAGTAAATGATTGAGTATGTGTATATATGAATAACTAATTTATGTATTTTTTGTTCATAAATAGGCAATTTAAATGGATAATTAGGTTGCTCTTGATCGTAAATAAATGAATAAGTAAGTGAAAAAAGTAATAAGTTGAATAAATGGATAATTGGATAAATAAATAAAACCCTTTATTTATTTAGTTTAATTATCATAAACAAAAGTGTTTAAAAGAAAATAATGATTTATGTTCTAAGTGAATAAGTAGTCTAACGACCTAAATAACTAAAGCCAAATTTTGAAATAATATGTTCTAATAAAATAAATAATTAACTATAATTGAATATTGATTAGAAGCATGAAATATGTTTTTTTTAATTGTTTTATGAAAATAAAAGATTGTACAATTTCTCTACAAGGTAAATGGATTTATAAAAAAATGATTATAGTTAAGTCACAATTATAACTTATAAGCTAAGGAAAATAAATAATGATTTTGTTTAAAGTAAAATTGTATTTTAGATTAAAATTTATTAGGTTTTTAACCCAAAGATGATTAATAAAATTGTTTCCCATGAGAATTTATCATCTTAATTTGTTAAAACAAACCTGAGTTTTATAGGATTTATAAAATAATTTTTATTTATGCCTAAAAGGTGGTAAAAAAATAAAAGGGAGTACTTGGACTCGAACTCGGGTCTGCTGTAACACCCCAATTTCTAAAGAAATACAAGTTGAAGGACTAAAATGGTCATTTAATGTAACCCTAGGGGGTTAAAATGACATTAAATTAAAGTATAAGGGGTTAGAATATAATTGATTCAAAGTTTAAGGCTAAAAATGAAATATTGTGAACACGGGCGGATGTCGGACCGACTTCAGATCCATATCGGTCCGACATGTAGGGTGCAATGAATTACTAGGAAATGACACGTGTTGGATGACTCACCATAAGATCTAACGTGTGTACTAGCGAATATCGGACCGGCATGAAACCATAACGGTCCGCTATGCCCATAGCGGACCGACATCTTACACATAACGATCCCTTATTTGCTCACCAGGCCGATACATCGCCTCATCTGGATGTCGGACCGACATCACCAGGGATATCGGTCCAACATGGGTCGCATCTCAGCTCTATAAATAGATGGCTTTGGCCATTCATTTGAAAACATCAAAAACACTCCCACCTCACATACACACGAATTTTAGAAGGATCAAGGGTCTCGGTGCGACACGTTTAAATACGAGTGCGATACGCTGCGAGTGCGGTTTGAGTTCGGAGAAGCGTTTAAATCGAGGAACGAACTTAGGAACTACCAAAGAATAAAGTAAGTACATTGGACCCGTATGTGATACCCAGCATTTTAGGTCAATATCCATATCATTTAATTTCACGTTCATGATTTATATTTCCTACTTTATTATTTTGACAAAGTATTGTCAGAGAGTCTAGCAAACGAACACTTAGTACAGTTAGTAATTTTTGAGAATTACTAGGAAATAAGTAATTTTAACCAGCAAGGTGCGTTCGTTGGTGACTAACAATATTTTTATTCCAGTAAGGTCTAGTAATACGTCTTAATATAAAAACATAAATATTGGTGATAAAACTATTAAAAGTGGACACAAAAATGCTTATTTCGTGGTGGCAAGTTATTTTTGTGTGTATACTTATATATTATATTTAAAGTATTAACTATGACGGGTTTAATTAGTAAGACTGCTAAAAATAGTCAAGATACAAAAATATAGGGTTTTTGACATTTAAAAGTTTGTACACCGAGTGTTAAATCACGGGATCACATAACGGGTATATACTCAAAAAAACCTATCAACTAATGATTAGATTTAGACTACAAGTTTGAATTAAACCCAAACCCCCCCCCCCCTTGCCCCTCTTCTCGGCCAAGACCCACCCCATGTGGGGCCACCCACTCACCACTCCACCTCCTAAACCCACCTATTACATGATTTGTGTCATAAGAACATGCTTATTCAACCTCTTTATCAAGCAAGGATCAAATCAATCCACTCATCCATCATTGTAATCATTTGGTCTAGATCAACACTCCACCTCTCTCCCTCCTCTCTCCATTTATGGCACACACACACACACATACTCACACTTGCACATTCAAAGTTCAAGAGCAAGTTAGAGGAGCAATCTAGAAGATTGGAGATTCAAGGGAGATTGGAGCAAAAAGTCGGGTTTTGATAGCAAAAGAGCATCCATCACCTTCTACACGTTTCTTCACCTAGCTTGACTAGTGGTGAGAACCCGACTCAAATCATTCCTTTTCATCTTCACATTCTTGCTAAAACATGTTGTTCACCAAGAGAAACAAGGATTTTGAAAAGATTAAGGAACTTTTATAAAAGCTTAACTTTATTTAAGTTAAAAATTAGGGTTTTTGTATAAAAACATATATAAGGGTCGAAAAAGTTGGTGATTATATACGTGATTTGTTGTTTTGATCATTTTAATGATAAGTTGATGTTGATTAGTGTGATGTCAAGTTTCAAAGCAAAGAGAAACTAGAATATGCAAACATATATATATGGGCCGAAAATGCATGCATATATATAAATAGGTTCGATTTGGTAAATGATTTGGAAGTAATCAAATATATGGATACATGAATATGAATGTTAATTTAATATATATATGGATGTATTCTTGTTGTTGGATGATTTTGTTAAGAAGTTATAGATTAGAAAAAGACTAAATAAATACTTGAGGGAAAAGTAAAATACATGTATATATTTATATGTGTTCAAATTTAGTAACTTGGAATATTGTTAAGTTTGAAATAATATGTTCATATAAGGAGGTTAAACATATATACGGGTCTATGATCATAAGTTGTAGAACTTGGAAAATGGTTAATAATGTGCATGTAATATATATATATATATATATATATATATATATATATATATATATATATATATATAAGTCATGATATATGAATGATGGAAAGTTTTTAACTCGGAATGAGTTATGAAATGACTAGATAATGGAAATCATATATATATATATATATTTATAACTTGTTTATATTTGATAACATGGAACGTTGACATGGGTGCATAAAGTAGAAAAATAAATAAATAAATGATCGCATGTTATCGTGAAACATAGTTAAGCGCATGTTGAAATATGGTTATACTTGTGTGCACATATTGATCGAAACAAATACATGTTGAATGAAATGTCATTTGGAACAAGTAGTTGCATGTGGACGTGTTAACTTGGTATATGTGCACGTAGGATAATGGACATGCGTAGGACGTACTTGAACGATATTTGTTATATTATGTAATTATTGGTAAGAAATAACTGTATGGTTATACGTGGACTATAGTATGAATATATTATAAGATGATGCAAAAATAATATTTATTTTTGATAAACGTAACAAGTCACCAATATGGAAATATAATATTTTCTCAGAAAATAAGTAAGCGTCTAGACTAGAATAATTATCACCAACGAGTCGTCACGATAAAACAGTTTTATTAATTAAAGATGTACTTAACGGGATTCGTTAAGTCGGGTGAACAACTTGCATCTAAGACGGTTAGTCTTAACACGTAAGGTATCCTTGTGTAATTAGGGTACGGATAAGCGGGGTTTACGGTTATTCAAGTTTTTGCTAGCATTCTGTCAAGGTGAGTCTCACGGCCCCCCTAATAACTCTTATTGTTTTGTAAATATTGGGGGAGAAGCATACTTAATTAATTAAGTTTTGGAAAAACATGGATACTCTGTTTTAACTCCTTGTGAGTTGCACTGTCCCCTTTTTTTAATTGTTGAAAAGGTTTTGGGGAGAAAATATACTTGTAAACTATTTTCACATAAATGAATGAACAAAGACCAGATCGTTATGTGTGCATTGAGTGAACAATTATAGCTCATAAAGTCCCCTGGAACAAACATAATTAGTAATCATTAGCTATGGTCTTAGCCTGGGATTATGTGGATAGTACTATTGGGGGTGACGCCCCCGGTCATGGTTAGTCGCTCTAACCAGGGGTCCATATGGCCAAATGACCGCATATCGTCTTATTCTCGTGGTATAGCGAGGGAGGGCCATTCATTGTCATGGTTTGGTTATGGTCTCGTGCATTTACATATTATTTGTATTCCTTGCAAGCTTACAAATGGGGTCAGTTCGTCAGGAAAAGTTCAATTCATTAGTTATATATGTACTATTTGATCGGAAACTTATTCATTTAAACATTTGTAGACGTTGGAACTACAAGAATATTTGATCAAAACCTGTGAACTACAAGAATATCCGAAGCCAAGAGGTATGTCTTTTCAGATCACTACAAAGGAAGCAAAAGATGTTCCTGGCGTTTTATCAGGTACATTCCTCTTGAATTTCCTACCTGCTTGTGTTTTATTCGATACAGGATCTAGTCGATCGTTTATTTCCTTAAAGTATGCAAACGCTAGAAACTTCAATAGAAGTAGGTTGGCTAAGGCATTAGAAGTCGAAATTGCGAGTGATCGAAACTGCGTGGTAACTAAAATATGCCAAGATTGTCGACTACTGATAGAAGGAGAAGAATATCTTGTCAACTTGATCCTGATACCGATGCAAGAATTCGACATGATCATTGGAATGGACTGGTTATCTTCACATGCTGCAACGATTATATGCAATCAAAAGATTGTACGATTCATGACGCCTACAGGAAAGGAAGTGAGTGTCATTGGTGAACGACGGAACCATATCACACTATGTACAATAGCCAAGATAAGTATCTACGTGAGACAAGGTCATCAAGCCTTCTTAGCCTATGTAGCTGATGTAAAGATGAAAGGGAAAGAACTGGATCAAGTTCCAGTAGTAAAAGAATTCCCAGAAGTATTTCTAGATTATCTTCCAGGTGCTCCACCTAAGAGAGAGAGATCGAATTCAAAATCGATTTAATTCCTGAAGCTAAACTGGTGGCTAAGGCTCCATACCGGATAGCACCAACATAAATGAAAGAGTTGATGTCACAACTGCAAGAGTTGTTAAACAAGGGATTTATACGTCCAAGTGTATCCCCTTGGGGTGCACCAATTCTGTTCATGAATTGAACAAATTGATGGTAGTATGAGAATGTGTATAGACTACCATGAATTGAACAAATTAACTATCAAGAATAGACATCCTTTACCTAGAATTGATGATCTGTTTGATTAATTGCAAGGATCAAGTTGGTTTTCCAAGATTGACTTAAGATCTGGTTATCATCAATTCAAGGTACGAGAAGAAGATGTACCTAAGACAACATTCAGAACTCGTTATGGACACTACGAATTTGTAGTGATGCCATTTGGAGTAACAAATGCTCTGGCAGTTTTCATGGACCTCATGAATAGAGTATGATGGCCAATGTTAGACAAATTAGTTATTGTCGTTATTGTTGACATCCTGATTTATTCAAAGAATGAAGAAGAGCATACACAACACCTTCGTGAAGTATTTAGTACTTTACGGAAGGAGAAATTTTATGCTAAATTCTCAAAATGTTCATTCTGGTTAAGGGAAGTTCAATTTCTGGGTCATGTTGTAAACGCGAAAGGTATCTCAGTGGACCCAGCAAAGGTAGAGACTGTAATAAAATGGTCTCCACCTAAGAATCCATTGGAAGTTAGAGGTTTCTTGGGATTAGTTGGCTACTATAGAAGGTTCATCCAGAACTTCTCTAAGATATCCACCTCATTAACTAAGCTAACTCGAAAGAACTCAAAATACGAATGGAATGCGGCACAAGAGAAGGCATTCCAGATATTGAAAAAAAGATTGACACAAGCTCTAGTTCTAGCATTACCAGAAGGAGTAGAAGAATTTGTGGTATACTCTGATGCCTCAAAACTTGGATTAGGATGTGTTCTAATACAAAGAGGAAAGGGAATAGCTTATGCCTCTCAACAGCTAAAGACACATGAAGCAAATTATCAAACACATGATCTGGAATTAGCTGTGGTAGTGTTTGCACTAAAGATCCGGAGGCACTACTTGTACGAAACGAAGTGCATGATTTACAAAGACCACAAAAGTCTCAAATATTTCTTTGACCAAAAGGATTTAAACATGAGGCAACGACGATGGTTAGAAGTGGTCAAGGATTATGATTGTGAAATCTTATATCATCCCGGAATTATGTAGGGTATGGGGTAATGACGAATTAGTCTAAACACTAAACAGAAATAATGGAGTAATCACGACGCATCCAAGGGGTGGTGGATAGGCCGCTGGTACTTCCTATATATAAACCACTTGGTACTTCATGGTGAAACCATTATGAATGTTTAGGGGTATAGACTAATAGATAATAATTAAATATAATGAACGTACCGGAGAACATCCAACCGGTATGTAGTTATCTGACAAATGGAATGTTCTGTCTAAGGAAAGAGTGGTGTATAAATCTCTCCTAGACCCGTCACTCTTTCCTGGAAATATCTCTGTTGGAGGTACTGCTCTAGAAGGAAAATCACCCCAGTTTACAATATATGACGAATATGAATATATGATGGAAGTATACCATGCATAATGAATGGGAATACATGATGAACAGGAATACGTGAAATGCATGATGAATACGTGAATGTATGATGATATGTACAAATATGGGTGAGTATGATGGAACGAATCTAAACCCTAAAATGGAATAACGAAGTACTCACAAAGTGTTAAAGGGGTGGTGGATACGCCGCTGGTACTTCCTATATATAAACCCTTTTAATGCATCATGCAGAAACTATTACAAAGTTTAAGGTGAGGACTGGTTGGGAAATAAATCAAGCATATACATGAAATAAAAACAAAAATCTTGATACATTTGGGAGGCTGTGAGTCTAAGATACTCAAGGTCCCAAATGAAATGAGATATCGGCATGTAAGGTGGATCTCAATAATAAAGAAGAAAAATAAAAAGATTCCAAGCCTTCGGGGCTGAGGAAAAAGGGACTCCAAGCCTACGGGGCTGAGGAGGAAAATATTCTAAGCCTACAGGGCTGAGGAATGAATGAGTCTTCATGACAAATGCAAAGGGTCTATATTGACGAGTATAAGAACCTTGCCAATACTCGGACCGGAGGTACGGCCTAAGATGGTTGCGATGGGTTAGCACACCCATAAAATATACGAATGACGTGACCAGAGGTACGTCCGGAGATGGACACGGGGGCGCCGAGAGCCTGGGAAACTTGAAAAATAATAAGAACCTAAAGGGTTCATAATAAAATAAATGATGCAGTGTACTTACTTAGCGTAAGCTAATTCAAAAATGTTTTCCAAACACTGTAGGAAAGAAACACGTGGAATGAGGCTTCCTGAGGATGGAGCGGTCAGAGTTAGAGATCCCTATGTAATATGATGTAATTACATTATCTTTTTGTAAAAAAAATGATATTATAAATGAAAAGGTTACCTTAGCCATTTAATGGCAAGGTTTTTGTCAAACTGGGACCTTTTTCCGCATTACTAAACTCTGATAAAATAAGAGATAAGTAGGGTGTTTTATCTGCCATGGGAAATGTAGGCACACAAACCACTCGACCAGTGGTCCGGTAGTGTAATTGGGTCGGTTCAACAGGATGGTAAGCGTATAGGGACCGGTTCTAGGGTCAAATATACGCGCAAACAAAAAGGTGGAACTGGGTACGGGTGGGTTCGAACTCGTGACCACACACGTATAAGTCAAAGCTCTTAATCGGTGGACTGGCATTTGTCTTGATGAGAATGGGATTTGTTTAGTTTAAAACCAACAGTCCCACACCTTTTTCTTCCCCAAAATTTGTGAAACCCATAACCCTAATCCCAATCCACCATGAATTCTCATCGGTACGAGTTCATAATGATAGGGCTTTTGATCAGCAGGCCAAAACGAGTAGGAGGGTTGTGAAGTTACCTGGAATGATAACACAACGGGTGGATTGATTGAATGTGCAGGGTCGAGCTCCTTCGGCTGAGATTGATGCTCCAGAGACGAAGTGAGGTTAGTTTGGGAGTTTAGGGAGTAAGTAAAGGGTGTCGCAGAGATGTATGACGGGCTTATATGTTTCAATTTCACACATAACGTAGGTTTGATTTGGGTTTAAGGCTAGAACGGTTACGGGATCAAAATTTCGAATTCGATCATTCATTTGCAGTAATTATGTAATCAATCATGTTCAAAACTGTGACTACAACATAATTTCAAGATCAATTGGAGTTAATTGCACGAGTTTGATGATTTGGTAACCGAAGTTGGTGCATGTTGACTTCTACAAGTTAAAGTAAAGGGGGACGGGTTCAATCTTATGGTAAAAGTCCAATTTGAGATGTGGGGGTTCAAGTTTGTGTTCATAGGGGTTCATTGGCATTGTGTGGGGTTAAAAACCTATATCATTTGATTTAGAAAAATCATTTCTATATATTTAGATTAGTTTTTATGAACTTTGTAAAAATTAACCATATTAGATTTAATTTAAATAAATTTATAGCGTTTTATTTCATAATGCCAAATATATAAAAAACTTTGTTTGAAACCAAACAATTCTTTTAATATGGTTTGTTTAAAAATCTCAACTATATAAATATTTTTACATACATTTATAAATTGATTACATATGTACCTACGTGTATATATATATATATATATATATATATATATAAAGAGTGAGATTATATGATTAAAGTTTATAAATTGATCTATCAAATTGTATATGTACGTGGATATATACATATTATATATATATGTATGTTTATTTTAACGTTAAAATATGAAATCGTATGAATGAAATCTGAACTTGAAACACTTTTAATCATGGTTAAGGAATCACAATGCATTGAACTAGAATGGAATTAAAATGTTATTATTGTACAAACAAAGCACAAGGAAAATCATGGATGTTACAGTACCCCCATATTGAGGGAATTTCGTCCCGAAATTCAATTAGTGGAGGCTACTGAATCAGGGAAGAGATGCGGATACTTGAGCTTCATTTGATCCTCACGCTCCCAAGTAAACTCGGGGCCACGTTTAGATTCTTAATGAACTTTAATTGCCGGTTTGAGGAGTATAATTGATAGCAAGATTCAGGTCTGATACTCAAAGTCAAGCATGAATGATGATAGTGAATTTAGTTTGAAGAGGATTGAGGGGAAAACTGTCGAAGAATGTTTTGAACTCCAAAGATGGAGTGCATCACTTGAAGTGAGAACGATGAGAAATTGATGGTCAAAACTTGTCTAGGATGTATCCTAATATGTTTAAGGAATGTCATTGGATAAGAGTTTTCAAAAACATTGGTCAAGGTCAGAATAACATAAAACTTCACGTGATACGAACAACGCTACTTCAGACAATATGACAGGAACACTTATATATAGGAAGTACCAGCCGCGTATCCACCATGCTCTTATCATATCACATTAGTTGCGTTACTATATATCACGATAGGTTTTATGTCATAACACACGAAAAAATTGACTATGTTTTCCATGCTCTGACTTTTGTAATTATTGTGCACCCGTAATTATTCAAATCGTCGCATGATCCGTATAGTTCATCCCATTGTGTGCGGGTCAAGAGGGGACACAAATCACTTAATTCATAACTATTGTTTTCACATATGTGTTGCTAACAAATAACTATGTCTATAGATAATAAAATCAATCAAGGAATAAAAGAATAACAATGTGGCACAACCCAATGGTTGTCCTAAATAGATGACATAATCCTCAATATTACCCATAAAGTTTGTAGTTCCCTCATGTTTGAACAAGAATACGTCAAACCCCAAGTAGTTCAAAGTTTATAGTTTCCTCGTATTTGAACAAGAATACGTCAAACCCCGAGTAGCTCTTATAGCAATCAAAATGAATAATCATGCCTCACTTATAATGTAGACAATCAATTGCAAACAATCGAGTTTCATGTATAGAGTAAAAAATCATTTTTTAAATGATCAAGTTTCGTGTATAATGTAAACAATCGAGTCTTATGGATAATGCGAACAATTAAATGTAAATAATTGAATCTCATAAGTAATGTAAACTATCGAATTTCGTAGGTGATCGAGCTTTGTGGACAAGCGTGTTGCTCGGCGTTCATGTACAATGTGGGTAGTCGAGTTTTAAATTTTCAAATTCGTTGGTGTTTATATGAATGGTTAACGCCCATGCGAAATGATTCATCTTCTCGAAGTTGGCTAGTAATCTCAAACTCTTTTTAATAATTGTGACAAAACGTAGTAGGTGTAAATAGTTCAAACAACGACAAGATAACGTAAATGATTACAATGCATAATTTATTCTAGATTAAATCTCCATTTGACTCCATCTTACACTTGCTTCAAACGGTCTTATTCACCGTCTCCGTATTGACTTGAATTTCGTTGGTGTTTATGTTGAAAGCACACCCACGAGCACCACTTTGGTTTGCATTAGCCAATCTTGGGCATTGGTTCCGAAGGTGGTTTGGATCACCACACTCATAGCAAGCACACCCATTAGTGATAGCCACTCTAGCTTGGTTAACAACTTGCGGATTGGCTCGGTTTCCTATATTAACTTGGTTAACGGGAGGCCTAGATCGACAGGTATTTGCCAAATGACCATACCTTCCACAACTTGCGCATAAGCGGCACGATACATTTGGGAAATGATGGTAGTTGCATGTGTTGCATTGAGGATTGTTGCCCACATATGGCTTTTTATTCGGGTTTTGGACCATGGGAACAATTTGGTTGATTGGTGCAGCAGGGGTAACGACAGCAAAGTTACTAGCCTTACGATTCTTATTGTTGTGGGAAGGTTCGGGATTATCTTCTATGGTTGGTTCGGATGGAGTTGCTTTGTGATTGGATTTCTTTGCACCTTTCCTTGTTAACGTGCCTGCCTTCACGTGATTATCGGTTAATGTGATGGCTAGCATATGACGTCTTCAAGAGTTGCGCGATTTCTTCCTAACACGGTGTCTTGAATCTTCATAGGTAGACTACCTATATACTTCTCAATGCATCGGGATAGTGGTGTAACCATGTGGGGCACGAGAAGGCTCAACTCATGGAAACGAGTTGGGTATACTAAGTTTTCACCACATATCCCAAAATTCAGCTTCTAGTTTCTTCATTTCATTCCGACGACAAAAATCCTCGGTCATTATCCTCTTCACTTCATCCCATGGTAAGGCCATTGCCACATCAACACCTCGAGCATGTTTCTCTCCATTCCACCAAGTGAGCGCCCGTTTTTGAAAGACGCTCGTAGCATAACGAACTCGGAGGTTGTCGGGACAATCACTATTGAGAAAAGTGTTCTCGATGCTTTCGAACCATTGGACGAGGCCGGTAGCTCCCTCGGTACCATAGAACTTGATGGGGTTGCAGGAATTGAAGTGCTTGAAGGTGCATTGGGGCGGGTTAGCACCACCACCACCATTAGTACCACCATTGGTAGCACTATTGTTGTTGTTGTTTGCTTGAGTGAGTTGGTTCACAAGTTGGGTGTAATACCCCAATTTTTCAAAAAAATATAAGTATAAGGGTTAAAGTTGTTATTTGATAAAACCCTAGGGAGTTAAAATGACATTATGTAAAAGTAAAAGGGGTTGGAATGCAATTGATTCAAAGTTCAGGGGCTAAAAATGAAAATTTTGAAAGTTGGGTAGGTGGCGGACCGCCACCAAAGGGATAGCGGTCCGCTACGTAGAGAGTAAGGGATCACTTAGGAAAAGCCACGTGTCAGGTGACTAATGTTGAAAACTGACGCCTAGGGAAGCTGGTAGCGGACCGTCATGGGGTCCTTAGCGGTCCGCAGCCGCGATAATCCTTAGCGGTCCGTCACAATTAAGTGTAACGGTCCGCTACATGCTCACCAAGCCAATTAAGCAGCCACAAAGGGGTGGCAGACCGCCACCCTATGTCTTAGCGGTCTGCCACGGAACCGTCGAGCACTCTATAAATAGATGGACCTAGAGCTTGGTTTTAGAACATCTCAGCCTGAAAACACACTCACAAAACACACACTTAACCTAGGGAAGTGTGCCAAAAGCCCCAGTTCACGTAGGGAAGCTCG
The DNA here is from genome assembly GCA_023525975.1 of Smallanthus sonchifolius. Lineage (NCBI taxonomy): Eukaryota > Viridiplantae > Streptophyta > Magnoliopsida > Asterales > Asteraceae > Smallanthus > Smallanthus sonchifolius. The sequence goes on along the minus strand of CM042023.1, from coordinate 74,115,950 downwards.
ATTTTTCCACCTTTTAGACCCCAATACGCAGGAGATAGTTATGAGGTAAGATTCTGACTTGTTCCTAATGACTTGGTTATTTCCACTAAGCTAGGAACTTGCGATTAAGTAATGTTATAATGGATTAGGACTTTGATCCAAGTCGTGGTGCTGTTTACATTAACACGTAAAGATTATTTGAAAGAGGAAGAGATTAGAGGTGAGTTCTATGATGCCCTGTTTAAACGTTTTTAAATGTTTTGGGCATGATGCACGTGTTATGAATGTTTTAGATACTGTATGCCATGGATTTAAATCTTTGAGCCAGTATCCATGATGTTGCAAGGAATGTTTTATGTTGTAAAATGAAAGGTAACCTTCCAACCGGTATGTAGTTATCTGACAAACGGAGTGTTCTGTCTAAGGAAAGGGTGGTGTATAAATCCCTCCTGGACCCGTCATTCTTTCCTGGGAACATATCTGTTGGAGGTACTACTCTGGGAAGATAATCACCTTGTTTTTGAAAGGAAAGAATAATGATTTTATGTTGTAAGACTTGTCTTGGTTTACCAAGATAAGTAAGGATGAAAGGATGTCATTGGCAGTGATTGCATTGACATGAAATGTTTTGACCATACTAGTCTTAAAGGAAAGGTTTTTGTCAAATCCCACATAATATCTTGCAACTTATGGGCAGTGATTCCTATATCTCTGAAAGGGGACGCATTGAATGCGGGCCGTTACATTCCTTTGTGGTATGTAACGAGGGAATGTCCTTTATATAAAGGGAATGGAAGGTGGTGACGACCACTTAAGAGGTTTACGAACGTCGATAATAGATAAGTTGTACAAGGTTAATGTTATGCTGGGAATAGGTGAATGTAAAAAGGGAAAAGTATTATGTTGAAAATATTTTGATTGAAACCTAGAACTCACCAGCATAAAGCTGACCCATGTTTAAGCATGTCTGTCAGGTAAGAGTATGGCTTAAAGTAAAGCAAAGAAAGGAGGCATTTTGAGCAGGTTGTCTGGCATCCTAACTAGAGACTGACATTAGTATTATGTTGTACTTTCTTTAAGAATGTACTAAGACAAGTTTTTATAAATAAATAATGTTTTAAAGTCTTCCGTTGTGTATGTTTCTCTGATTACTATATGTTCATGAGTAAATCCGACAAGTGACCGGCATTCCGGGTGATCCGGGATGTGGGTGTAACAAGTTAGTATCAGAGCTATAGTTTAAGAGATTTAGATACTTGCCCAAGTATCTAGACTTAAACTAGGGTTAAGGGACCATAAAATGCCAGTTGAGATGCCCAGTTAGGATAGCCTAATGCCAAGGGTAAAAGAAAAGAGGTATGAGTATTTAGTTGTGTTGATGCACTTTCCTGTGACAACACTCTGGATAGAGTCTTAGTTTATATTTCTAATGTATGTAATTTTTCTTTGTATGTAAGAGTAGTTATGTAATAGTTTATCGAGTTGTATTTACTGTTACATAGTGTATGTTTCATTTCTTCTAAGTGTTTTGCGCACTTACATGTGCGCAGGAGAAAGCTCATGCGTACTTAGTAAGTACGCAGGAAGACCCATGCGTACTTGCTAAGTACGCAAGAGCATTTGGTCCTGCGCACTAGGCATCAGGTTTGTTTAAATAGGTTTGGTTCACAGAGGATAAGTACGCAGAACTCATATCTTAGACGAACTCAGTTTGTTAAGTACGCAATTTGTAATCTCTCTGTAACCGTCGAGTGTTTATAATAGAAAGAGCTTTTATTGTGACTCTCGTGTTGGTTTACTTCGTCTTAGTTAGACTCTCCGCCTAGTCACGGGTATTCCGCACCCGGTCTGACTAGTAGACCACTTGCATGCAACGATCCGACACACACGAAGGGACCTACAAGTGGTATCAGAGCATTGCTCTTGAATTCGAGTGTTGTAAGTGAGTTTGGAGACGTTTTTTACTGAGTTTTACAAGCAAAAAGAGGTATTTTTGTTGATTTTTGTGATAAAAAGGGGTAGCTCTTGAGCACTTTTTTAGAAGCAAAAATCTCTCAAAGACCAATTTTTTGTTGTGTATTTGAGTTATTTGAGCATCAAAGGTTGGTTAGAAACAAGTTTCTGACCCTTTGGCTCATTTGCATTAATCATCAGACCAATTTTTACCATCTCCGGCGATTTTCATGTCACCGGAAAAGGTTGGTGAGAGTTGCTGAAAAGGTATCCTGCGTACTTACCATTTTTGGCAAAAAGTACAGTCTTCTGCGTACTTACTAAATACGCAAGAGTTATCTCCTGCGTACTTACAAGTGCGCAAGACTGTATCCTGTGTACTTAATCATTTCCTCCTGCGTACTTACAAGTACGCAAGAGCAAGTCTTAAATACGCAAGACTATTTCTCAAGTGCGCAAGGCCAATCCTAAGTGCGCAACTGTGTCTGATTTTTCTGAATTTTGACTAAGTGTTCACTATGTCGAACCTTCAAAATCTTGGAAACATGTTAAACTATGATAATGAGATCGGTACACCTCAGAAACCACCTAAGTTGCTAAACGTAAACGATTATTCCAATTGGAAGGCACGTTTCGAGCACTACATTTCGTATACCGACCCATCACTATGGATACCAATCCTTGAGGGATATAAGCATCCCACACACATTTATCTTGATGATGAATTGCCCAAGCCTATCTCTAAGCTTTCTGACGAAGAAAAGAAAGCTTATGATCGAGAAAAGAAGGCACTTGGTTCGATCACTATGGCGTTAACTCGGGAATTGTTCCACAGTTTTCGAGGGTATGAAAATTCTAAGGATCTCTGGAAAGCCTTACAGAAGAGATTCGAAGGAAATAGTGACATCAAGAAGAGTAAGCGGGATCTTCTCAGGAAGCAGTATGAGTGCTTCAGATTCTTTGAGAACGAATCTTTAGATGACCTCATCTCTATCTATCATTTACAGACTGAGTTGAATGCTTTTGACCTCAAGTATCCTGATGAAGAGATGGTGGAAAAGTTTTTGGATGCCTTACCACCAAAATTTGAGATGTACACAACTCTGATGAGAGAAAATCCTAAATTCTATTAGTTGACAGTAGAGGAAGAAATAGAAAAGATTCAAGCTCATGAAATGAACTTGAAAAGAAAGGAGAGCTCTGGAAGACCCCAGATACAAGACCCTTCTATGTATCATGGGACGACTTCTACATCCAAGTCATCTGGCTCTGAAATTGCCCTCTTCACTGGAAATCCTACTGAAGAAGACCACTCAACTGGATGTGGTGGTCATGCTTGTTATGCTTCAGGATCAGGGTTGGGGTCTCATCATCTAAATACCTCAAGAAATCCTCCTGCTACGTCTTCAGCTAACAACTCAGCTATAGCCAGAATAGCTGAAGATCATGTAGCATTATTCTCATCTTGTATGCTTGCATATGAAAACTTCATAGGTGGCAAGCTTACTGATCCAGAGACGATTGAAGAAGATTTTAATCAAGTGGATCCTGATGACATGGAGGACATGGATATTCAATGGAATATTGCCATGCTTTTGAGGAGAGCCAAGCGTTTCCTAAACGGAACAGGAAGAAAGTTTATTGGCGGACATCCTAATGCCAAGGTCGGATTTGACAAATCTATGGCCAAATGCTACAAGTGTCTGAACTATGGACACTTTGCTCGTGAGTGTCAGAAAGACAGAGCACCTGCCTCTGGTTTTACCCGACCCAACCAAGAAAACAGCAATGTCCAAAACAAACCAAACCACCACAATCAAAGCCAAAGTGGAACGTCCAATGCACTGGTAGCACAACAGGACGACATCTTTGATTGGGGCGTTCATCTTGAGGATGCCATCATCGCACAAACACAGGTTGGTCTCATGGCTGAGATCATGGAAATGATGGAAGCAGAGAGAAGGGAAGCTTCTATGGCTGACCCAAAAGAGTCTACTACTGCTGCTACAGAGGAAGAGGAGGAAGCTGAATGAAAGGCAGCTTCTGTAGCTGAGAAAGAGGAATCGACTGCTGTTGCTCTCATGGCCATTGGAGAAGCAACAAGTTCATCTCATGAGGTAGACTCTAATCCCATTTCTGTTGTTTAATGTTCTAAGTGTCTATGGCTAAAACTTGAAAACTCTAAGCTCCAAGACAAAATCGAACCCCTAAGTATGGCAGCTCTAAACTATAAAGAAAACGAAAAACGTTTTAAAGAATCTATTGAAACATTGACAAAGGAAAAATGTGAGTATTCTTTAAAAATGAGCGATCAACAGCTTCACTTGGATATTGCTTATAAGGGGTTAGAAAAACGGAACAATGAAATCAACAAACTGCAAAATGAGATCTTGCAGTTAAAATGCACTAATGGGAAGTTGAAAAACTCTCGCTTTGTGGTGGAACAATATGAATCTGTAGTGAGGAAAATGAATGGTCTAGGTCTTGGTACCAATGCCATTCCTCCACCAATCAGTGGGAAGTTTGTCAATGGATTATTAGACATTGATCTCACTTGTCTAGATGAGTCCTCTGATAAGGATGATTCCCCTAAAAAGGATGAATCCTCAAGTAAGGCTAACTCCACATCTAGTGAGGAGTTTGTTACTGCTTCTGAAGATGGGTCGGTTAACTCTTGCCCTGAAGGAGTAGTATCTGAGGAGTTGTTGACTGAACAGAAAGTCAAGAAAAACATTATCACTAATGGTGATAATTGCATCTTAACTGAACCTGATGTCATTGAATCAAATGATAAACTTAAGGTAATGCTTTATGGGGGTATAAAAACCTTAACCAAGTAAAGAAAGAGGCTTTTTAAGCTCATTTTGGTCTTGGTTACAAAGAAAATTTGGAAAAATACTATACTCCCAAAAATCAAATTGTTAAGGTTCAGAAACCAACTCCTCCTGCTCATAATGCTGAGTTATCTAAGGCCAGATCTAATGAGCCTTACAAGAGAAATTATGTAGACAAGAGGAACTGTTTTCACTGTGGCTTGGTTGGTCACATTTTTGTGAACTGTCCTTCTAAGAACTAAGGGAAACGACCTGTTATTTCACAACCATCTGTTATCCCCATGTCGCCATCAGTGAAACCATCTCCCAAAAGTCCAAAGCAGAATGGGGTGAAACCACCAGTCCAACCGATGGCAAAGCCAAAGATCAAATCTGAGGCCAAACCATCTGTTGCAAGAAAGGTAAAGCAACCTGCTGTACCTCGTGTGTCTACATCTGGTAGTACACGTACTAGGGAGAAATCTATGGCTAGACTCTCTAAGCCACAGAGAAGAAGAAGGAATAAGAGGTTGAGAAAGCTGGAACAGCTGACTAAAGCTCAATCAGGTGAAGCTTCCACAAGTTCACCGGCTGTGGTTGAGCCAAAGTCTCCTGTTCTGGTTAAGAATCAAAAGAGATCCTGGAACAAGAAAGTAAAAGGTTCTCAGTCTCCTGTTCCCAAATCCTTCATCGATTCACCAATTTTGAACAGTCATCATGACTGTGAGTTGAAAGAAGTAGTTTATTTTGAGAAAGACGGACGACCCAAGACCACAATGGCTTGGGTCTCCAAATCTAACTAATTCTTTTGTTACTCGTGCAGGGACATCCGAAAGGTACTATCTCTAACCGCTGGTTTGTAGATAGTAGATGTTCCAGGCACATGACAGGAAACATGGCCCTGCTTCAAGACGTTAAACCATTCAGAGGCGGCTATGTGGCCTTTGCCGGAGAAAAAGGCGGCAGCATCACGTGTCAAGGCGTGGTTTCAAACGGTTGTGTCAGCTTTGACAATGTCAACTTCTGTGAGCAGCTGAAGCATAACCTGTTGAGTGTCTCCCAAATGTGTGATAAGGAGTACTCGGTGATGTTTGACAAGTCAGAATGCCTGATTCTCAAACCTGGTTTTGAGGTTCCCGAAGACTGGATTCTGATGAGAGCACCAAGAACGAATGACACTTATCAGATCGATATGAGTGTGGCAACAACCACCACATCAGTTTCTACTTGTTTGCTTACAAAAGCGACAGAGCTTGACTCTATCTTGTGGCATAGGAAACTCGGACATATTTCTTATCGTAAAATGAATCATCTTGTCCGAAACGGTTTGGTAACCGGGTTTCCTATGTTGAGATTTACTGTTGCAGATGACTGTATGCCTTGTAAAAAGGGCAAACAGCAACGGAAGTCTCACAAGCCCAAGCTCCAAAACTCTATTGATACCCCTTTGGAGCTATTACACATGGATCTGTTTGGCCCCATAAGTATCAGGAGTATTGGAGGTAAGTCGTTTTGTCTAGTTGTAACTGATGATTTCTCACGTTTTTCTTGGGTGCATTTTTTAGGTACTAAAGACGAGACTGCTGATATTCTTCAATACTTGATCCTGAGCTTGGAATCTCTTTGCAAGCTGAAAGTGAGAAGGATAAGGAGCGACAACGGAACTGAGTTCAAGAATAATTTGATGGAGCTTTTCTGTCTCAAGAAAGGGATCTGTCACGAATTCAGCGCGCCGTACACGCCTCCGCAGAATGGAGTTGCTGAACGGAAGAACAGAGCACTGATTGAGACTGCAAGGACTATGCTGTCGGATGCAAAGCTTCCTGTCACTTTCTGGGCAGAAGCAGTTAATGCAGCGTGTCACGTCTTAAACAGAGTCCTGGTTGTGAAGAGGCACAACAAGACTTGTTACGAGTTGATCAACAATCGACTTCCCAATCTTGATTACCAAGTTCCTTTCGGTAGTCCTTGTTCCTTGTTGCTACAGTACAAAGACCGCCAGTCTAAGTTTCATGCAAAAGCGGTGGAAGGCATTAGGATACGTTGCCAACTCGCCTTGCAAGAGAGTGTACAATATAGGAACTCGTACTGTCGAGGAATGGTTTGAAGTGGATTGCAGTAAACACAGCATTCCACCCGAACCAACAGGTCCAGCTTGGGGTTTTGATTATGATGCGCTATTCAAGTCATTTAATCTTCCTGATATATCTGCTGACGATGCCGCAAATGTTTATGTATTATTTGGTGGCGACAATGACTCCAGCTTCTCTACTCGTGCTACTGTACCGATTGTAACTCCTGATTCCAATGCTGCATCTGTATTTGGAACTCATGATAGTGATAACAGTGAAGATGTTGGAGATGACGCTCCAGCTAATCCTAACACAACTGTAGGAAATGAAGCTCCAGCTGATCCAATTAACATTGAATCTTCTTCCTCTGGAACACAGGAAATGGGGGAGTTAAGCACGAATCTTGATCCAGAAATTCTGGAACCGATTGTACCGGAGACGAGAGTGCATAAGAATCATCCAATCGATAACATTATTGGTGATCCTTATGCCGGCGTTCAGACTCGTCATCGAACCATCACTAAGAACACCAGCATTTACACAGAGATACTTGACACTGGCTTCATGGAAACATGTCTACATGATGCATTCGTGTCCCAGTTAGAGCCGAAGAATGTGAAGGAGGCTCTCACTGACAACTGCTAGATTGAGGCGATGCAAGATGAATTGTCTCAATTCCAAAAGTTGCACGTGTGGGATTTGGTCGACTTGCCAAAAGGCTTTCTGCCAATTGGAACCAGATGGGTGTTCAAATGCAAGACGGATGATCGTCATGTCATTGTGAAGAACAAAGCAAGATTGGTTGTTCAGGGTTTTTATCAGCAAGAGGGCTTGGATTACACAGAAGTATATGCCCCAGTTGCTAAAATTGAAGCCATTCGACTGTTCTTGGCTTATGCCACATATGTCGGCTTCAAGGTCTATCAACTTGATGTGAAGAGTGCTTTCCTTTATGGTAAAGTTCATGAAGAAGTCTATGTCACTCAACCTCCCGGTTTTGAAGATCCGCATAATATCAATAAAGTGTATAAGCTCGACAAAGCACTTTATGGTCTTCATCAAGCACCGCGGGCATGGTATGAGACATTATCTAAGCATTTACTGTCTAATGGTTTCGACCGTGGACAGATTGACTCGACTCTCTTCATTAGGAAAGCAGGAGGTGACATTCTTCTTGTACAAGTATATGTCGACGACATTATCTTTGGATCTACCAATGAAGGGATGTGTAGGGAATTCGAGCAGGTGATCAAGTCTAAATTTGAAATGAGTAATATGGGTGAATTGTCGTTTTTCCTGGGTTTGCAAGTCAGTCAAAGAGAGGATGGCATTTATCTACATCAAACTAAGTATGTGCAGGACATCTTGTCAAAATACAAGATGAATGATAGCAGTACTTATGGCACACCTATCCCAGTCAATCATGGTTTGCATCCTGACAAAGATGGAAAGGATGTGGACAGCAGGTTGTACCATGGGATGATCGGATCACTTATGTATCTCACAGCTTCAAGACTCGATATAATGTTTGCTGTATGTTTGTGCTCAAGGTTTCAGTCTCAACCGAAGGAGTCACATATGATAGCCGTGAAGAGAATTTTCAGATACCTGAAAGGGAAACCCCGATTAGGTCTTTGGTACTCTAAGCAGCAGTCATTCGACCTCAAAGCATACACTGATTCAGACTATGGCGGTTGTAACCTTGACAGAAAGTCAACTTCTGGTGGATGTCAATTCTTAGGAGACAGACTGGTCTCCTGGCAGTGTAAGAAGTAGTCAATGGTTTCTGTCTCAACTTGTGAAGCAGAATACATTGCTGCAGCGAGCGGTTGTTCTCAAATACTGTGGATTCAGCAGCAGTTGAGAGACTACGGCTTAAACTTCACTGGAACTCCTCTATTCATTGACAACAATGCCACCATGTCCATCACAAATAACTCGGTGAAACATTCCAAAACTAAACACATAGAGATTCGCCATCATTTCATCCGTGATTGTGCTGAAAAGCATTTAATCGAACTTGTAAAAGTTCACACGGATGACAATCTTGCTGACCTTTTCACAAAGGCATTTGATCGATCCCGTTTTGAACATCTTGTCAACTTGATTGGAATGTTCAATCCTGAGTGAAACTAAGTTTTCTTAACTCAATTCAATTCATGAAAGTTAAATTTTTAATCCTTTTAAATTTTCTGTAGAGTTCTTTTAGTTTTAAAATATTTTACAAGAACCAAAAACAAAATAGAAAATATAGAAAATTTCAAAGTTAACTTGAGAAAAGAGGAAATGATAGTACATCAGAAATGATCTAAACGTCATAGACTGCTCATATGGGAAATGAGTGCGCCATGTTTACTTAATTGTTTAAATTATTATGTTTTTAATCTGTTTATTTACAAGTAATTTGAATTGTCAGTAGGCTGTATGCGTCTTTGAATCACCAGTAGTGTGGAAACTAAATCTAAGTTACAATCGTGATTTGAACCAATGTTTGCAAGTGTGTGTGCGTAAAAGAATAGAAAAGATCATTATCATATAAAGGATGTTAGATTTTGGCAATAATTTTCTTTTGAGATCAGTTTCGGGTTATGTCGTTAGCACAATTAATGCGGTTCATCTCACTGCCCATACTCACAAGTATGCAAGGAGAGATTGAATCAAGACATGTCTCTACATTAACAGTTAAGCATGTATTCACCCTTGAATCACTTCTGATTCATTGGAATCAAATCCAGATAAAAGTTAGATTCCCTTACCTTGAAAACTCAAACACCATATATATTATCTTAAATTATCATTTCGATATTCACTGAAGAAAATCAAACAAACCAAGACAAATGAATCATTTGATTCTGAATCTTATGATTCCTGATAATCCTTATGGATTCTGTTTGATTTTTCCTGTGCTAATAGATGTAGCTTCATTCTGAAAATCTAGAAAATCATTGGGAAAATCTTAGATGCGTTGAGATAGTGCAAGTTAAAATAGCATTTCAGTGGGGTACACGTTGTATATCTTATAATTAATACCCTAATACACAAGAACATGATACAAAGATGCGTATAGTTTCAAATCTTATAATATTGTCAACTTGAATTACTTGTTTATGTGCTTATTATGTATGAATAAAGAGTAATCCATGACATGATCCCATATTTTTTGATGTTTATTTTGTATCGTTTTTGGTAAAAGATAGCCTGCTATGATCCTCTACTCGTGTCTTTGATCAAAAATAGTTGGTGTGAATACTTGTATATATCTATCTAGAAAAGAACAAAAAGATTTTACGTTTATGCATTGTTCAAGTTTAATCAGAAAAAGCCAAAAATATTTTATGTTTAACCTTCATGAATTGTATTTGAAACCTCGTGATTGAATATTTTTATCTTGTTCGTTATTTGATCTGAAAATCTTCATAAATCTAAGTTTCAAATTTGCACACTTAAGGCTTGTGCGTACTTGTCAAGTTCGCACGAAGTAAACCTTGCGCACTTAGCAAGTACGCAAGAGTTAGTCTTGCGCACTTGTAAACGCGCAAGAGTTAAGTCCTGCGTACTTGTAAGTACGCAAGAGTTAACTCGTGCGCACTTAACAAGTACGCACAACCGATAAGTGACGGGTATAAAAGTGACACTTAGAAAAACTCTTCAGTTTCAAGCGTTCAAGTCGATCTTTTTTCCCTCTGCAAATTTAACTCAAAATCAAGTGTGTCTAAACCATTTTTTCATCTCGTCTATACTTTCATCATCTCATTTCATCTCATTGGTGAGAATCTAGGCGATTTCCATCCATAAAATCGTAACATTGGACCGATTTTTTACTTAGAAATTTTTAGGTTAAATCCGAAATATTTGGGGTAAAATTGGGGTTCTTTGGGTAACTTATTGACATTTCTATGCTAATAGGGTTCTTAATCGACTCCATATTCATCCATTTCGTCCTCGATTCTAGCCGTCGGTGGAATTTTAATCGACAGTGGGATTGGGCGACGTTTTTAAGTCGAAATTGGTCTTGGTTTGGTAGTTATTGGTGTTAATAATGGTCCCATAAGTTCGAATCCTCGATTCCGACCTAGTGGCGACCTACTTGACCCGGTCTTTGAGCAATCTGTCATTTTGTTAAAGTTCTGAAATTTTTGCCAAGTGTTGTTCTTGCGCACTTAGCAAGTACGCAAGAAGCAATTCCTGCGTACTTGCTAAGTACGCAAGAGGAAAAGCTTGCGCACTTGCTAAGTGCGCAGGACCAACACTTAGAAAAATTTTCAAGTCTGAAATTTTTGTTCATAGTGTACCTTCTATACCGTGTCATGTTTGTTCATCTTCAATAATATACGTTGTTCTGATTATGTTTTCTGTGTGTTTCTGCAGACTATGGCTCGGGCATTCACTGATGAGTTCAACTTGTTAGCGAACACTCAACCTGAGTGGAAAGGGGCAGCTTTGCAGCATCGGCAGATCATTGACTTTTTGAACCGATCAAAAATAAGTTATGCAATCTCAGCTAACCCAACAGTCTCAAGACCTTACTTGGAGCAATTCTGGGAGACGGCAGAGCACGACTGCACGGTTTCCCGTAATATCATAAGGGCTACCGTTGATGGTCGGGCTATTGCTTTCTCTGAGGATACAATAAGAAGGGTCCTGCAGTTCGGCATCTCGCTACCGACCCGACATCCTATCCAGATTACTATGTGGATGGATGTTGGAGGCATAGAATGGGATATGTCGGAGCGAGGGACTATGCTTCTTACAAGAAGATGTGGGTTTTGGATCAATGGCGGTATTTTGCCCACATCATGATCGTGTGCACCTCGTCAAGAAAAGCAGGGAAAGATGCCATGGGTCATGACCTTGCAGCAGCCATGGTGGGCTTGTCTCTTAATAGGAGCTACAACTTCTCTCGCTACATCTTCAAAGCAATCAATGATCAGATCAATACAGCAGAGAAGTTTAGGTTCCTATTGTACCCGAGGTTTGTGTAACTTTTGATTGATGATGCATTGCCAAATCTACGTGCTATCGGGGAGAGACTGCAAGTAAAACGGGTGGACAAGAGAGTATTTGCTCAGTTTCTAAAGCCAGGCAGTGTAGATCCTACCCCTGTGCATACTGAACTCTTTGGCCACCTGCTTAATGAAGCATATGTCGCACCAAAAGATTGGAATTGGTATAGTCCCAATTCGGCACTAGAGATGAGTGATGATTCTGATGAACAAGAAGAAGAAGAGAATGAAAGTGATGGAGGTGATGATGAAGGTGGTGATGGTGGTGCTGAGGAAGATTCTGATGAAGCACCATCCCAGGCACACCCTAGGAGATCGGCACAGGTAACCCTGCCTGCGTCGTCTTCTAAAAGAAAGCGACAAAGCTCGAGCAGCGAATATGAGCCGACTTCTGACTCTAACGCTGCTCTACAAAGACAAAGGCAAGAGAGTGCCAACAAGAAAAGGGGCGATAAGCAAGAGGTTGCTATCCCCAGGGTTGTAGAGATCCCGACTGTGCAGCAAGTACAACCTGCAGCTGACAGTCCAGAGTCAGAATCTACCCCACCAGCACAACAACTGTATAGAAGGAGGAGAAGGCCACTAGTACAAAGTAATGTGGCAGTCACGGCGGTCACAGAGGAGATTCCTGTGACGGTGACCCTCCCTACTCCAACCGTCCAGGTGACGGTGACTACTCCACTTCTCACGGAGTCAGTCACCATAACACCCACTCCCATCATTACATCCCCACACCCACCTCACACCACTGAGCCGTCAGGTCAACCCTTCAACTATGGTGATTTCTCATAAGGGTTTGACTTTGACACAAACTTCTCCTCCCCCATCCATAATGTTGAAGCCTTATCATCTAGGCATTCTGATCCGTATGAAGCAAGGATCAATGTCTTAGAGACCCAAGTTGCTGAACTGTTGAAGACCATTCAAAAGTCAAACGAGGAGTCTGATGCTCAACAAGCACAGATTAATTCTCTGGCTGATGAAGTTAGGATTCTCCACAGCCAGAGAACAGGGACAAATGAGCAACTGAAGAATGTTATGGCACAGAACGAGCTGCTGATGAAAACCAAAGAAATGATTCTAGGCCACAGAACTTCACTTGAGCTAAGGATGGATTTACAGAGAAAAGAGCACGAAGCGATGGTCAAATTAGTTGAAGAACTGACCAAGAAGCTTAATGCTCAGGGGGAGAAAGGGAAAGAGAAAGAGAAAGAGAAGGAGAAAGAAAAAGAAAATAAATCCACTGGTGCTGAGCCTTGTCATCCAGTCGACTTGACTAAGGATGATGATAAAGACAAGGATCCTGAAGCCGGTCCTAGTGGAGGTGAGCACCAAGCTTTGGCGATTGTGCCCATCTCTTCTATTCCAATGGCTGAGGGGGAGTCTACTCAGCAAGAGGGTGGTGATACATCTGGTGGTGGTGGTGATAAAGGGAAGTCAGTGGCTGAAGTACTTAAGGACTTATCTGATGATGAGATCCTATATCTAGAGCCTGACTACTCTAAAGAAGCACAGATCGATGCTCTCTTCAATCTAGAAGAAGGAGAGATAGACTCTGGTGATGACTGGAATGATGAAGATGAGGATGTGGTAATAGAGATTCCCAAGGGCGACGGGGAAGGAGAGTACGAGTTAGAGGATGGTGAGATCTTTGAAGTACCATCGCTCAAATCTCTGCTCGAAATAGGCTCAGTTGACATGGCAAGTAATGTTGAAGCTACAACTGAAGCCTCCCCAATCGACCCTACACCTGTGGACCCCGAGGCACCAAAAGATAAAGACATGCCTTCTGCATCATCTAAGGGTCCAGCTCCCGCGTGGCAAAAGACGTCCATCACAGACAAGCACGGAGCTACAGGTATGATCTTGGCTGTTAGGTTCGAGGAGGACAAGCAGCTGTTCGCCATCAAAAGATCTGGGGGGTTCAATACTTGAAACCAACCAGTAAGGCGTTCAACTCTTTGCCTAAGTACGACCTTGTGAACCTCGCAAACCGCGACCTACTGAGTCACTCGAGTCATGCAGTAGCAATGGGTTTGTGGGTAACACTACAGCGGGAAGCAAGATCAAGGAAATTTGAATAAATCAAGCCTCAAGTGCCCAGAAGAGTCAAGGATAAGCACACTGTACATCCTGTGACTAAGAAGCACATAAAGAGATTGGTATACAAGCCAGTGCAATGTGAAACTAAGATTCCCTTGAGCAAGTTATCTCAGGATATTCTTGGTGACAAGTGATACTGGTACGTTGATCCAAAAACGGGCGAGGCTGTGATCATGGGAAAGGTTCGTTCCAAGAGTGGGAACACAATACCAAAAGAACTGATTAGAATCTTTGATGAAGTCTGCTTCATCAACTTTTCTGTGAAAGATCTGGAGGTACTAGCAGAACGCTACTGTGTCCACACGGATGAATGGACAAAGCTCCTTGCTTCTAAATATGACAAGGTGATTAAGTTCTGCCTTGATTACAAGAAGAAGATGGAAGCTAAGGAGCCAGTGCTGTGAAGACTGAAGATTGAAGACTGAAGACGATGAAGATCCAGAGCTGTTGTCAAGGGGGAGTTTGTTGATGCACTTTCCTGTGACAACACTCTGGATAGAGTCTTAGTTTGTATTTCTAATGTCTGTAATTTGTCTTTGTATGTAAGAGTAGTTATGTAATAGTTTATCGAGTTGTATTTACTGTTACATAGTGTATGTTGCATTTCTTCTATGTGTTTTGCGCACTTACATGTGCGCAGGAGAAAGCTCCTGCGTACTTAGTAAGTACGCAGGAAGACCCATGCGTACTTGCTAAGTACGCAAGAGCATTTGGTCATGCGCACTTGCTAAGTGCGCAGGCATCAGGTCTGTATAAATAGGTTTGGTTCACAGAGGATAAGTACGTAGAACTCATATCTTAGACGAACTCAGTTTTTTAAGTACGCAATTTGTAATCTCTCTGTAACCATCGAGTGTTTATAATAGAAAGAGCTTTTATTGTGACTCTCGTGTTGGTTTACTTTGTCTAAGTTAGACTCTCCGCCTAGTCACGGGTATTCCGCACCCGGTCTGACTAGTAGACCACTTACATGCAACGATCCGACACACACGAAGGGACCTACAAGTTGGAACATAATAGAAAGATAACTAGAGCACCGAAAGTGGTGTAAATAATTAATTTTGTCGTGTCCACAGTTATTAATGTTTACAATACACATGTGTTCTAGCTATCAATCTATCATGCGAATACTAAAGCATTCAATATCTTTTGTAGAAAATGGTTGGTAGAGGAAAGGGTAAAAGAGGAGGAAGTATTAATCCCAATACTTCCAGAAGATAGACGCGGTCTACCGCAAATGCCGAACCTGAAATAGAAAATAGGGATCATGTAGAAATAAATGAGCCGGTAGTTGAACCTCAAATGCAAAGTGCAATAGACACGGCTGTAGCTAAAGCTTTGGATACGGCTTTGCCTATCCTATTAGCTAGCCTAGAGGAAAGTAGGAGGAAAGATAAGACAGAAGAGGTCATTAAGAATGTAGACGATAACGATCTTTATGAATACGAATCCGACAATTCTTATGAAGTCAGACCAATGAAGAAAGGAAGGAAGGGATGCTCCTATAAAGAATTCAAGGATGGCAGTCCTCCAAAATTTGATGGGACAAAGGATGCCACAGTCACTCATCAGTGGATCCGAGAAATTGAAGCGGTAATAAAGATTAGTGAATGTAGAGATGATCAGAAGATGAAATACGTCGCTCACTCATTCATATCAGAGGCGTTATGTTGGTGGGAGAACCTGGTCATAGGTATGGGTGAGAAGGCTATCGGCCGTATGTCTTGGGAAGAATTGAAGAGATTACTGATTGAGGAGTTTTGTCCTGAAAACGAAATGGACAAACTTGAGAGAGATTTTCTCAGGCTAGAAGCTGGTAGTATGACTTATCGAGAGTATACTACAAAGTTTAACAGGATGGTCCGTTTGGTACCCCCACTTAGTAACCCCTGAAGTTGTACGAATTAAGAGATACGTACAAGGGTTACCATCTGAAATCCGAAGGTTAGTTAAAACTTCGGAGTTAAAAAGATTTAGATCCGCCGTACAACTTGCTTCGACTATGTATGACGAGGTCTATGGTTCCCACCTCATGGAATCAAAAAGGAAGTGTCCTGAATGTTCTCAGGGCCAGAAAAAGCAAAACAATAGTGGTTGGAAGAACAAGAAGACAACTATTAATGGTATCACCATGTGTACCACTTGTGGTAAGAATCATGCCGGAGAATGTAGATTGAAGTCTGGCGTTTGTTTCAAATGTGGCAAGGCAGGTGTGACACCCAGCATTTCAGGTCAATATCCATATCCATATTTGCACGTTCATATTTTATATTTTCTGGTTTATTATCTTGACATAGTGTTTCAAGACGCTAGCAAAGGAACACACATGTTGTGTTAGTAATTTTAAGAATTACTGAGAAATAAACAATGATAACCCGCAAGGTACGTTCGTTAGTGATTAACAAGATTTTATTTAAATAAGTCTAGGGACGCTTTATGATATAAAAACATAAATATTGGTGACAAAACTATTAAAAGCGGACACAAAAATGTTAATTTATGGTGACAAGTTATTTTTGTGTGTATACATATATATTATAGTTAAGATATTAACTATGACGAGTTTAATTGGTAGACTATTAAAACATAGTCAAGATACAAAAATATATAGAGTTTTAATCCTAAAAGGTTATACACAGGGTATATGATCACGGGATCACCTACCGGGCTTGCACTACCTAAATACCGTCTACCTAATCACTGTAATAATTACCATTGAAATGACAAGACCCAAACCCCCCTCCCCTGACCCTCTTTTCAGCCTAATCCACCAAACCACCAACTCATCATCAGCTTTCTTACAACTTGTCATAGTACACCATGCTTCATGTAATCCCCAGGAAATTCCGACCTTTATCCGGCACTTGAAATTTCATTTTCATGTGATTTACATAAATTTATCTCAATAAACTATTTTATTTATTACACTTCATGAGTGTCCAAACATACATACATTGGGTGTACTTATTCAAATTCAATATATATTTATTTGAAATTATAAATGTTTTATTTTATTGAATGCATACATATATACTAAGTTATTTTCTAAACTTTATATATATATATATATATATATATATAGGGGGAGGATCAAATAAGAAGTATGTTTTCGCTAAGAACTCTAAGAAATGACCAAAACGCTTAGAAACGATATCAAACGAACTCCAATTGAGCTCATTTCAGCGGCGTTGGAACCGTATCGTCGAACTCTATCATCTTAGCTTTTAGGGTTTAGCTTTTGAGGTTTAGATTTTACGTTTGAATTTTAGAGTTTTAGCCTTATGGTTTAGCCTTGGGGTTTAGGTTTTAGGGTTTGGATTTTATGGTTTAGGTTTTTTTGGGGGGTGGGGTGGGGTGGGGGTTTAGGTTTTTGGGGGTGGGTGGGGGTGGGTTTAGGTTTTTTGGGGGGTGGGGTGGGGGGTTTAGGTTTTTGGGGGGTGGGGATGGTGGTTTTAGTCCTTTTGGGGTGGGGTTGGAGGGGGTTTAGGCTTTTGGGGTTGCGGGTGGAGGGGGGTTTTGGTTTTTGGGTCCGGATTAGAGTTCAATAAGACGGTTCCAACGCCGCTGGAATGAGCTCAATCGGAGTTCGTTTGACCCACTTCTTAGCGTTTCTTAGCGAAAAACCACTTCTTAGTGGAACCTTCCCCTATATATATATATATATATATATATGAATATGCGAATACAAATGTTATTAACCCTATAAATAAATTTAGTAATTTATAAAGAATTAACTATATAAATAAAAACCCTTTTATCTTACAAATTTTATAACTTGTATTTATAACATTTAATTATGTTATAGGATCTATGAAAGGGTATAAAACTTTAAATAATTTTCATATTTTATAAGGTCCAGGGGTTAATTATGCCAAATTCTCAAACTTAATTCTAATTAAAATCTAAGTTTGTTCATAAAATGTTACACACCTGAAAGTCCAGGGATCAAACTGCAAATTCCACTTGCCTTCTTCCCCATACGCCGATTTTGACTTTTTCAGAGTCAAACTAAATGAAATTCAATTTCCAATCGATTGAGTTAACGCGCTTTAACTACAATTGATGTTACTACATCAATGTGCGACTGTTTCCTCATGATTTAACGATACAATTAGTTTGAAATCAATGATTTATTTACGAATTTAATCCCATAACCGTGCTAATCAAGTGTGCAATCAATTCGTGCATTTAACACGAAATTAGCCTATAAAAACGATCCTACACCTTCACTACAGACGCTATAAACTTTCTACACCTCTGTATTCATCGCATTCCTCCCCTAGAGCTCCGACGAACTCGAAGAAATCCGACGTCGACTCCCTAGTCGTTCTCCCTCGTTTCGCAACCTTTCGAGGTAAATTTATGCCATTAGATTCGTTTCAAGCTTTCGATCAAAAGACCTATGGTATACTGACCAATCGCTGCGAAATCGAGACGAATTGGTTGCTAGGGTTGGGTTACGGGTTGGGAAGACGAAGGCTTGCAAGCCTAAAATGATTAACTATTTACGCGCCTGGTGTTGGTCATGGGACAGAGCCCAGATCAGTTGGTTAATAACCATGCCCCATACACGACAGGTCGCGGGTTCGAGTCACAACGCCCTTTTTTTTCTTTTTCAGCTGGTTTCTGGTCATTTTAATACATGATTTGATAATTTAAATTCCAGAATTTTTCCTTATAAACCCAATAAAAGGTTTAGTAATTTTAGAAAGTCAGAAAACATAAAATAAGGTTTATTCATTTCAAATTATTAAAAGCATATTGTATATGTTATGATTCTTAAATGAGCAAAAATAGAAATGGGTTATTTAAATAAATATAAATATGTTGTGTTATCCACAAAATTGTAATGTTTATAAAACAAGATTTCAAATGATTATTTAAGTATCATTAACCCATTTCTCGAAACACATAAATAAATATTTTTGTAAAAAATAGCTATTTACAACATTTAGAATTTGTAGAAATACTTAAGGCAATATTAGTTTTCTTTTAATATCCCATTATGCAAGTTCATCCATTGTCATATTAATATTCATTTAACATCCCTTTTATTCATTTTTTTAGAAAGCTTTAAATAGTTTAAATAATTATTTTATTTGCATAAAACAAATATTTAAACCTTTTCCTAAAACGAAATTTAGTTAGTAATTATTCTAGACTAGTTATCTAAATAAATTCAAACGTATTATTATCGTATACGTGTATAATTAATTAGAAATCCTAATAAATTATATAAGTTATTCTATCGTTATTTCAAATACTTATAATAAACATATATAATCGTACAAACCTTATAATCTGTCTCAAATCTTAAGAATCCCTAGAACCCCCAATAAACTTGTGAATATCTTACATTCATTTCCAATAGATATGCATTCAGTCTAGAGTACAATTACATGTGTAGGTTAATTGTGAGGAATCCTCACGAAGCTATCTTTCATTTGCATTTCAATCAACCCATTAGCTTCATTGCAGGTGAGTTTCATAGCCTCCTTTCTATTTACTATTGTTTACAAATACTCGGTGTGGAACATGTTTACATACTATACTTACCAAATTCAATACCAATGTTCTCATGCTATTTACTATGTGCTTTATGTCTTAAACTCCTTGGTGACCATTACATGTGTTCATGCTATTACATTCATTAACCTGCTACCCAGGCCTAAGGTAGTACCTAACATAATCATTTATAGGGGAATCCAATTCCAGTTAACACAGACCTTAGAGGGTTTTGTGTGTACCATATCACTATTTTTTTCCAAAACACAATCAGTGGGATTGTACTTACCAGTTTTCAATTTACTACGGTTTGATTTTACGCTTGGAACCTTGTATGTTTTCACATTTATGCCATAGTTACGCTTTGAACAATATTGAATTACAAACACTTTTTACTTAACTTTTGTTAGTGTCAAAACCTATGTTACTCACCAACTACTTGTAGTTGACATTTACTCACATGTTTCAGGTGCACCCATTTGAGGACCCTACCTGCTCATCTAGGACTTGGACGTAGTTTAATTTAAATTATGTTATGTTTTGAACGTTTCGTTTTCCATTCCCTATGTAACAGATGATTTTAAGTTAATGAATAAATATTGTCATTTAATAATAGATGATCATGTGCTTATGAACAACCGCGTCAGCCCCGGCGTTTAATCTGCCGCCGGCCGGGGTGTGACAGATTGGTATCAGAGCCATGGTTATAGGGAATTAGGTTATTAGGCACATGACCTAGACTATAACCTAGGAGTCCCAAACATGAGTCTAACTATTAGGAACTCCACTTTATTCCTACCATTCATACTTACCTACACCTACCTATTTTTGATTACTTGATACAACTACATAAACTTCAACATTCAAGATTCTACTTGAAACTATTTGGAACTACTTGAACTACATGAAACTTACACTTAGACTTAATAGTCTAATCTGAAGCAAACTCTCGTCAAAGGTATGTAAGTTCTAACTAAGGATTGAGAACTTGTGCAATCCGGAAGGGTGGATGCCTGTATTCTGGGAGTTCTGTCTAGGAAAGCATCTCGTATAAATCCAAATCAACCGATGGACTAGTTATGCTTTCCTGGGAATTCTTGGGATGAGTGTCCACTTATAGGCTAAAGCATGACTTCTCAAACTTTAGAAAGACTTAAAGCACTTTGATAAGTCAATGTGCCCATTAGGGTACAATGTATGCTTCATCTAACATCTCATGATTAAATTGCAAACTCTTATTCATGATTCACATCTTATGAACTTTCTTTTCACCCGTTTGTAGAATGCCTCCCCATCATGAGCGTAGGAACAACCTCACCGATAGGATCATCCAGCAAATGGCTACGATCCTACCAACTATGGTCAACCAACTGAACCAGAATGCTACACCAAGGAATCCTACTTGTACATTCAAACACTTCAACTCCTGCAACCCCACCAAGTTCTATGGGAACGAAGGAGCCACTGGACTTCTCTAATGGTTTGAAAGCATTGAGGGGACTTTCATCAATGCTGACTGTCCTGAGAACCTAAAGGTTTGTTATGCTACTAGTGTCTTCCAGATGAGGGCACTCACATGGTGGAATGGAGAAAAACGTAACCGTGGGATAGAGGTTGCACTAGCCTTGCCTTGGGCTGATGTGAAGACACTCATGACAGATGAGTTTTGCCCCCGTAATGAGGTCAAAAAACTAGAAGCTGAATTTTGGGATCTCAAACAAGACAGTGGTGAAAGCCTTGCCTACACCACCCGCTTTCATGCGCTTAGCCTACTGGTGCCCCATATGGTCACTCCTCTCTCCCGAGCCATTGAGAAGTACATCAATGGTTTGCCCATGCAGATTCAGGATACCGTGTTGGGTAGTAACCCGGCCACTCTTGAGGAAGCTATCCGTCTAGCTGCCACTCTATCAGACAACCATGTTAAGGCAGGAACCTTGTCCAAGAAAGGTGCTAAGAGAAACATTGAAAAATCCGCCACTGAACCCACTAAAGAGACCAAGGTTGAGTCCTCCTTCAATGGAAAAAAGAGATAAGGCAAGAACTTTGCCATTATCACACCTGCTACTCCTTTAGCCCAAGTAGCCCCTACTGCCTTCAACCCCAACAAGAAGCCTTATGTGGGGACTCTACCTCTGTGCAACACCTGCCAGCTCCATCATACTACCTACATGCCATGTCAATTATGTACCAATTGTGGACGTTATGGGCATACGGCTAACATCTGCCGTACTGCTCCCCGAGCTAACCAAGCTAATCAACCTGCTGTTCCTATTCCTGTTCCTGCTGCTATCGCCCAGGGTCTTGCTTGTTACGAGTGTGGAGACCTAAATCATTTCAGGAACAGCTGCCCTAGGTTGGTCATTGTGAACCAAGCAAACATGAATCAGGGCAACATGATTTAGGGGAACGGGAACCAAGGTAACATGATCCAGGGAAACAGGAACTAGGGGAATATGAACGGGGGAAATGTGAATCAGGGGAATGCAAACCTCGTAGCTCGAGGACGTGCCTTCAACATCAATGCCAATGAGGCACAAACCAACAACAATGTGGTGAACGGTACGTACCCAATTAATCACCAATATGCTTCTATCCTATTTGATACTGGTTCCGATAGGAGTTTCGTGTCCTTTGAATTTCAACCACAACTCGCTATGAGTCGAGCTAAGTTAGACAAACCCTTTGATATTTTAGTAGCGGATCGTTATTCTGTTTCATGTGACACCATTATTAGAGATTGTACCTTAACCTTGAGCGTTCATGACTTTTCAATCAATCTTATTCTTATGGCTCTCGGAGGTTTCAACATTATAGTAGGCATGGACTGGCTGACCAAGCACCATGCTGAAGTCGTCTGTTTTGACAAGTATATCCGTATCCCTCTTGACTCGGGTGAAATTTTGAACGTCTATGGTGAGCCGTCAAAAGGACTCAAACTTATGTCTTGCACAGAAGTATTTACGGAATAAGTGTGGCATTATTGGCCCATATTGTGGAATGAAAAGTTAAGGATAAGAACCTCCAAGATATTCTTGTAATCAAAGACTTCCCTGAAGTTTTTCCCGAAGACTTACCTGGTCTTCCTCCCACACGTCAAGTCGAATTCCGTATTGACCTAGTGCCAGGAGCAAACCCTGTGGCTAAATCACCTTACCGTCTTGCACCATCAGAGTTGCAAGAACTTTCAAGTCAACTTTGAGAACTTTCTGATAAGGGGTTTATTTGTCCTAGTGTTTCCCCTTGGGGAGCATCTGTTTTATTTGTCAAAAAGAAGGATGGTTCTCTTCGGATGTGCATCGACTATCGGGAACTCAACAAGCTTACCGTGAAGAACCGATACCCCCTCCCGAGGATTGACGATTTATTTGATCAACTTCAAGGCTCGACTTATTTCTCTAAGATCGATCTTCGTTCTGGTTATCACCAGTTACGAGTCCTCGAATCCGATATCCCCAAAACAGCCTTTCGTACAATATATGGTCATTACAAGTTCATGGTTATGCCCTTCGGACTAACCAATGCACCCGCGGTATTCATGGATCTTATAAACCGCGTGTGTATGCCATACTTGGACAAGTTCATAATCGTCTTCATTGACGACATCCTCATATATTCAAAATCAAAAGTGGAACACAAAGAACACTTGTGTTTGGTTTTGGATCTCTTAAAGAAGGAGAAAATGTATGCTAACTTCTCCAAGTGTGAATTTTGGCTAAAGGAAGTCCAATTCTTGGGACACATAGTCAACGAGAAGGGTATTCACGTGGATCCCGCTAAGATTGAGGCGGTAAAGAACTGGCAAGTCCCAAAGACCCCTACTGAAGTCCGCTCATTTCTAGGTTTAGCGGGCTATTATCGTCGTTTCATAGCGAACTTTTCAAAGATCGCGGTACCACTCACAGCCTTAACTCACAAAGGCAAACCCTACGAGTGGGGATCAAAACAAGAGGAAGCCTTTCAAACCCTAAAACAGAAACTATGTGAGGCTCCTATCCTGACTCTTCCCGATGGAACCGAAGACTTTGTCGTTTACTGTGACGCTTCCCACTTAGGCCTTGGATGTGTACTAATGCAGCGAGGCAAAGTGATTGCTTATGCGTCCCGACAACTCAAAATCCATGAGAAGAATTATACGACGCATGATCTTGAGTTGGGTGCGGTCGTATTTGCTCTTAAAATTTGGAGACATTACCTATACGGTACCAAATGTGAGGTTTACAAATGACTACGACTGCAATATTCGTTATCATCCTGGTAAGGCGAATGTCATGGCCGATGCTCTAAGCCATAAGGAACCTATCAAAATCCACAGCTTTCGAATCCAAAATGATATTCAAACTCGCATCCTTGAAGCACAACATCTTTCCGTCACTGAAGGAAACATGTACAATGAAATGTCATGTGGTGCTGAACTCCAACTTGAAACCAAACCCAATGGGTTACTTTACTTTCTAAATCGTATCTGGATTCCGGACCGTGACAACCTTCGTACCTTCATCATGAATGAGGCTCATAAGACTCGTTATTCAGTGCATCCTGGTGCAGACAAAATGTACATGGATCTTCGTACCCAATTTTGGTGGCCTGGTATGAAAAAGGACATTTCTCTATACGTGTCCAAATGCCTTACATGTTTAAAGGTTAAAGCCGAGCACCAGCGTCCATCCGGTTTACTTGAACAACCCGAGATCCCCGTGTGGAAATGGGAGTGTATTGCCATGGACTTTATAACCAAACTCCCACAAACATCTTGTAGTCGTGATAGCATTTGGGTAATCATCGACCGCTTGACAAAATCTGCTCATTTCATACCCATACGTGAGGACTATCGAGTTGAGAAACTAGCCAGAATCTATATTGATGAGATCGTTAGTCGTCACGGTGTGTCTCTCAACATTATTTCTGATCATGATGGACGATTCACCTCTCGTTTCTGGCAATCCCTGCAATCAGCCCTAGGTACTCAACTAAATCTTAGTGCTGCTTATCACCCGCAAACAGATGGTCAATCTGAGCGAACGATTCAAACTCTCGAAGATATGCTTAGAGCTTGTGTCATTGACTTCAAGGGAAATTGGGATTTACATCTACCCCTAGTTGAGTTCTCATACAACAACAGTTATCACACAAGCATTAACATGGATCCTTTTGAAGCACTTTATGGTCGAAAGTGCCGCTCTCCTATTTGCTGGACTGAAATCGGCGAATCACAAATCACTAGTCATGAACTTATTCAAGAGACTTCCGATAAGATAATGTTAATCCGAGACAACCTCCTGGTAGCAAGAAGTCAGCAAAAGAGCTTTGCCGAAAAACGTCGAAAACTTAGAATTCCAAGTTGGCAATATAGTTCTTCTCAAGGTATCCCCTTGGAAAGGCGTAGTTCATTTTGGAAAGAAAGGGAAACTTGCACCAAGATTCGTGGGTCCCTTTAAAATCCTTGAGCGGATTGGGAAGGTAGCTTACAAGTTGGATCTACCCGAAGGACTCAGCAACGTTCATCCGACATTTCATTTCTCGAACCTAAAGAAATGCTTAGTTGACGAGAATCTCCACATACCACTTGACGAGGTTCACATTGACGAAACAGTTAGGACATAGATTTGTAATGACAAAAGCTTGTAATAGTTAGATTTTATGTCTTTATGTTTTTACTATGTAATTGTTTAAAGTTGCTAAGTGTTTTTACAAGTGTGCCTAGAGGCGAACTTGTTAAGTTCGCCTAGTCTATCAGAGGCAAACTTAATAAGTTCGCTTAGGTCTAACTGAGGCGAACTTGTTAAGTTCGCTTAGTCTGTTTCAGGCGAACTTAACAAGTTCGCTTACAGCAAGTTAGTTTCTATATATATAAGTTTACAGAGTCATTAGACAGTACACCGAGCAGAGAGAACGATTTGTCTGATTGAGTCTGTAAACCATTGTGATTCTGAATATATTTGAGAAGTTTATTTACGCGTGTTGTTTTGAATTGTCGGTTAGTATACAAACGTTAACACGAAGGATTCCGCACTTCGTGTTATAGAAACGTCATATCACGAGTTCGATCAGTAGTTGAGTTACCTGGACCTACAAGTGGTATCAGAGCTTATGCTCGTGAATTAAGTACGATTCTCGGTGATTAGTGACGGTTTTTGTTTACAATTTGACAAGAAATTCAACATTTTTGAATTTTCTGCAACAATGGAGTTTTTCAAGTTCTTGAAGATAGTTTCTCTGCTGAATTCGTGATTTTGAAAGTGTTTTTGACGAAATTAGTCCGATAGAACTGTTTTATTTGATAAAATTCATAATCCTACGGTTCAATTTCCTTAAATTCCATCAATTCGCTGAGAATCATGAATTTTGAAGGTTTCGGTTCGTGTTTGAATGAAGATTCTTTTGAATCTGTTACAGCAGTTTAAGCGAAGTTGCTGAGTTCCTGTGCAGGCGAACTTAGCAAGCGAACTTATTAAGTTCGCTTCTCACATTTTCAAGCCAACTTAGCTGTTAAGCGAACTTACCGGATTTCCTCCTTAAGCGAACTTGTCTTGTTCGCCTGATATCAAGTTCGCTTAGTACTCACTAAAGCGAACTTATTAAGTTCGCCTGAGGGTAAAACAGCTCAATACTTAGAAATTTTTCAGAAAATTTTTTAACATGGCAAATATGGTTCAATTCACAAACATGTTCAATTATGACAATGAGATAGGTACATCTCAAAAACCTCCGAAGTTGCTGAATCTAGCTGCTTATTCAAATTGGAAAGATCGGTTTGACCAATTCGTATCTTTTACCGATACTAGTTTGTGGATTCCAATTTTGGAAGGATATACACACCCTACTCATTCATGGATGGGAAAAGATGATGTTCCAAAACCAGTGTCAGCTTTAAGTACTAAAGAGAAGCTGTTATTTGATCGAGAAAAGAAAGCAATGGCTAGCATTTCGATGTCTCTACCAAAGGAAATTTATCACAGTTTTAAACAGTTCAAGTCTTCTCAACAACTGTGGGAAGCATTACAGAAAAGGTGTGAAGGGAGTTTAGATGTGAAGAAAAGTAGAAAAGAGTTACTAAAGAAGCAGTTCCTAGTTTTTAAACATTTTCAGAATGAATCTTTGGATGATCTTGCTACAAGATTCTATCATCTTCTTAGTGAACTGGCTAATGCATCTGTGGTATATGAGACTGAGGAAATCAATGATAAATTCTTGGAGGCTTTACCATCAAAGTTTGATGTGTATACGGTTTTGATCAAAGAAAATGTTAAGTACAAAACCATGTCTCTTGAAGAAGTCCTAGGAAAGATTCAGTCACATGACATGAATATGAAAAAGAAAGAGACTAATATGGAGCATATCCAGGATCCCTCGATGTATTTTGCCAAATCTGTTGGTAAATCTGGTGCTGGAGTGGCATTCTTTTCTGGTGATGCTCAAGAGTCTTCAAATGATCAGTGTTCTGGAGTTCCAATTTATTCTGGTCATACGAGCCATTTTGGTTTTTCTGCTACTACTGCTTCAACATCATCTGGATCTCATGTGAATCAGAAAGTTGATGGTGATTATTTGGCTATGTTTTCTTCATTCATGGCATCATATGAGAATTTCATTGGAGGAAAAATACATGATCCTGAGGTAATAGAAGAAGATTTCAGACAGATTGACCCTGTTGATCTGGAAGAAATGAATATCCAATGGAATATGGCCATGTTAATGCGACAAGCTAAAGATTTTTTTAAGAGAACTGGCAGAAAATATATTGGTTCAAATAGTCGATCGCGTATGGGTTTTGATAAGAGCAAAGTTAGGTGTTACAATTGCCAAGAGTATGGTCACTTTTCTAAGGAGTGTGTGAAGCCAAAGGTAGAATTTGATTCTCAAAATAAGCAATCTAACTTTCAGCATAATAGGAATCAACCACATGGTTCATATGGTAATCAAAATCATGGTCCTTCTGGTAATACAAATCATGCATCTGCATCATCAGCTTTAGTTGCTCAAAATGATGAAAACTATGATTGGAGCATTCATCTGGAAGATTTGGTGGGTGCTGTGAGTCAGGCTTTTGTTGCAGAAATTCATTCAGAAAAACCAGAAGAGTCTACTGATGATGAAAGTTCTAGTGATGATTCATGTGATGGTGATAGTGTTCCAAGTGTTGATGATGAGGAAGAAGGAGAGAAAAGTATTGATTCTGATGTTGTGACAGGGGTTGCTGAGGAAGAAATTGTTCTTACAGAAAATGCTTCAGTTGGTGAAGATTCAGAGAATATTCCTATTGCCAAAGTATTCATGGCAGACATGTCTGACCCGACTAAGGTAAAAGACTCTGTTTGTCATATATTTTGTTCTAATTGCATTTCTGTTAAAGATAAACTACAAAAAGTCATGGATGATAACACAAATTTGATTTGTGACATGAAATCAATGCATTCAGTTAATCAGAAACTGAAAGATAATGATAAACTGTGCATTGATAGAATTGAGTCTTTGAAAAGAGACTTAAATTCTCTTGGGTTAAAATACAAAGAGCAGGGTTATCATCTAGATATGGCTTATGCTGAAATTGAAAAACGGAATGAAGTAGTTGCCCAAAAGAACAAGGAGATTTCTAAAAAAGAATCTGAGGTGATAAAGTTACATAGAAAGCTGGAACAGTTTGAAAATTCGTCTGTAGTGTTTGATTATTTTAATGCTAATGCTGATCCCACAAAAAGGGTTGCTGGTATTGGGTTTGTTCCTCCTCCGTTCAATGCAAATTATGTAGTTGAGCCTGAAATCATTCATGAAGAGGAGATTGATCCCAAGACAGTATTAAAAGTGAATCCAGTGACGGGTGAAGACATGGTGTATGATTCTGATACAGAGGATGAAGTGTTTGATGATTCAAAGGTTGAAGGCATTCCGAGAGAAGTGAAAATTGAGGAACCAAAGGTTGTGAAGAATGTTACTAGAGATAGATGCATCTTGACAGAACCTGATGAGGTGAAAGTGGTTCCAACTAAACTTTCTTCAATCTTAGCGTCAAGTGGGTTTGTTGCGGCTGGTTTTCAAAAGGTGAATTCTTCAAAGGTGCCAAAACAGACTTATGTTCCTAAGAAGCCGGTACATTGTTCTGGGCATTCATCCAAAGCTTATTCTTCTGATGGTTCTTCAAATTCAAAGAAAACATCGTATTTCAGAAGTTATCAAGAAAGACGAGTGTGCTGGTCATATTTTGATTAATTGTCCATTCAAGAACAAGGGTAAAATGAAGACTGTTCCTTCACAACCGAATGTGGTGAAGATTCTTAAAAGAAATGATGAGGGAAAGTCGTCTTCTAGTTTGGAGAAAAATGTGATTGGTCATTTTTTTGTTAAATCCCATGGATTTAAACAACAGAATTTATTGCATGCTAAATCCTTTGTTTTCAAAGAGAAACTTGAGATTCCAAAAGTTGGAATTTCAAAGGATTCTGTTCAGGAGGTTAAATTGTCTAGACCTCAAAGAAGAAGAAGAAACAGAAAATTAAAGAAAATTTTAGAAACATCTGAATCTGACAATAATAAATCACATAATGTTTTTCAAAATAATAAAAATGGTTCTTCTTTGAAAAGGTCTGATTGTCAAACATCTGTTCCAAAATTGAATGATAAAATTGATTGTACATTACAAGAAGTTGTTTATTTTGATCAATCCGGACGACCCAAGACCACGATGGCTTGGGTTCCACTTTCTAACTGATTCTCGTTGTTTATGTAGGGACAACCAAGGAGGACTATCAACAATACATGGTATGTGGATAGTGGTTGCTCTCGACATATGACAGGGAATGTTAGATTGCTTGAGGATGTGATTAAAATTGATGGTGGTTATGTCGCTTTTGCGGGTAATAAAGGCGGGTACATAACAGGCCAGGGAACGTTAAAGAATGACAAAGTAAAATTTGAAAAAGGGAATTATGTTGAGCAGCTAGAACACAATCTTTTAAGCGTATCACAAGTCTGTGACAAGAAGTTTTCGTTCCATTTCAACGATCATGAATGCTATATTCTGAAACCGGGTTTTGTGATTCCTGATGAATGGATTCTCATGAAGTCTCCAAGGAGAAATGACACGTATGTCCTTGACATGAGTGTCGCCACTACAACGGATTCAATTCCAACATGTTTACTCTCCAAGGCGTCGGAATCTGATTCAATATTGTGGCACAGGAAGCTAGCTCACATAAACTACAGGAAGATGAACTACATTGTTAGGAATGATCTTGTGCTTGGTATTCCGAAAATGAAATTCTCAGTTCCTGATGATTGTATACCGTGCAAGAAGGGGAAGCAGAGAAAGAAATCTCACAAATCGATGTCGACGAATTCTATCGTAACTCCTTTGGAGTTGCTGCATATGGATTTGTTTGGTCCTATCAGTATTAGGAGCATTGGTGGGAAATCGTATTGCTTGGTCGTAACTGTTGATTACTCCAGATTTTCATGGGTTAAGTTTCTTTCTTCTAAAGCTGAAACTACTGAGTTAGTACAATACTTAATCCTGGGTTTGGAGAATTTATTCAATCTGAAAGTCAGAAGAATCAGGAGTGACAATGGCAGCGAATTTAAGAATAGCAAAATGGGCTTATTCTGTCTACAAAAAGGAATTCATCATGAATTCAGTGCACCATATGTTCCTCAACAAAACGGTGTCGCTGAACGAAAGAACAGGACGTTGGTCGAAACAGCTCGCACGATGCTTGCAGATTCTAAGCTTCCAGTCACCTTTTGGGCTGAAGCTGTGAATACTGCGTGTCATGTTTTGAACAGGGTCTTGACCGTAAAGCGACATAACAAGACTTGCTATGAATATCTAAATAATCGAAAGCCAAATCTGGAATACTTATTACCTTTTGGTAATCCGTGTACCCTACTGAAGGTTAGAGATGTCCCAACAAAATTCAGTACAAAGGCTATTGAAGGGATTTTTCTGGGGTATGTGGCTAATTCAACAACCAAGAGGGTTTATAACAAAGAGACACGCCAAGTTGAAGAATGGTTCCATATTGACTGTTCAAATCGGTCTTTACCACAAATGGCGATTGGTCCGGATTGGGCATTTGATTATGAAAACTTATTCAAGTCTTTTCATTTACCTTCTGACATTTCTGATGAAGATGTTGCTGTTATCTATGATTCTTATCAAGATGCTCAGCACAATGGATTTCTACCAAATGCAGTTCCCAATTCATCGATTCCATCTACTTCTGCTTCAGATCCAAATGTTGCTTCTTGTTCAGGTCCACAAAATTCAGAGAGTGAGGAGGATAATGCTATTTTTCAAGATTCTTCTGCTGATCCGTTGTTGAGTGATGATCCATTACCTTCGACACAGGCTCAGGGGGAGATTCCAACAAATTTAGACTCGGCAATTCCAATTCCTCAAGATTATTCTTATCAATCTGACTCTACTCAAGTTGATGCGTTGCCGGTTCCTGAGATCGCATCCATCAAGGAACACAAAGATCATCCAGTAACAAATATAATTGGAAATTTCCAGGATAGAGTGAAAACTCGTTCTCTTGTTGACAATACTTGTTTGTATACTTGCATTAAAGATTCTGGTGTTCTTGATGATTGTTCACATTCTTGCTTTATTTCGCAGATTGAACCCAAGAATGTAGAGATGGCTTTAAATGACAATAACTGGATAGAAGCTATGCAGGAAGAACTTGCTCAATTTGACAAACTTAAGGTTTGGAATCTGGTTGATCATCCGAAAGGTGCGTATCCGATAGGAACAAAATGGGTGTTTAAATGTAAAAAGGACGATCGAGGTGTCATTGTACGCAATAAGGCAAGATTAGTTGTCCAGGGCTTCAATCAACAAGAAGGAATTGATTACACCGAAGTTTATGTGCCAGTTGCAAGGCTTGAAGCTATAAGGCTATTTCTAGCTTTTGCTTCCTTTAAAGGTTTTAAGGTGTTTCAATTAGACGTCAAGAGTGCATTTTTATATGGAAAGGTCAAGGAGGAAGTCTATGTGTGTCAGCCGTCGGGGTTTGAAGATCCACTGAATCCGAACATGGTTTTCAAGCTAGATAAGGCCCTCTATGGTCTTCATCAGGCTCCTCGTGCGTGGTATGAGACGTTATCTACACATCTTTTGGCGAATGACTTTGTTCGTGGAAAGATCGACTCGACCTTATTCATAAAGAAATCAAGGGGAGATTACCTACTGGTACAGATTTATGTGGATGATATTATTTTTGGCTCGACAAATGAAGGGTTGTGCAAAGACTTTGAGGGTGTTATGAAGTCGAAATTTGAAATGTCTGCGATGGGAGAGTTATCGTTTTTCTTAGGTTTACAAGTAAATCAAAAGGAAGATGGTTTCTTTATTCATCAGTCCAAGTATGTCAAAGACATCTTGAGCCGGTTCAAGATGGAGGACTGTACTTCATACGATACTCCAATTCCGGTCAATCATAAGTTAAATTCTGACCCGGAAGGAAAAGATGTGGATTGTCGACTTTACAGAGCTATGATTGGATCCCTCATGTACTTAACCGCTTCAAGGCCGGATATAATGTTCACCATGTGTATATGTTCCAGATTTCAGGCAAAGCCAAAAGAATCTCATTTAATTGCTGTGAAAAGAATCTTTCGGTATTTAAAAGGAAAACAACGTTTAGGGCTATGGTATCCTCATGGTTCTAACTTTGATTTCAATGCTTATACTGATTCTGATTTTGGTGGTTGTTGTCTGGACAGGAAATCTACAACAGGTGGTTGCCAATTCTTAGGAAATCGACTTGTATCTTGGCAATGCAAAAAGCAAACCACAGTCTCGATTTCAACATGCGAAGCAGAATACATTGCTGCTGCAGTTGTTGTTCACAAATCCTGTGGATACAACAACAATTGAGAGATTACGGTTTGAATTTCACATAAACCCCCATGTTTATTGATAACAATGCTACTATGTCCATAACGAATAATCCTGTTAAACATAGTAAAACTAAGCACATCGAAATTCGATATCATTTTATACGAGATTGTGCAGAGAAAAGGTTGATTGAGCTGGTCAAGGTACACACTGAAGATAATTTTGCTGATTTGTTTACTAAGGCATTTGATCGTACAAGGTTTGAATTCTTGATAAAAATGATTGGTATGATCAATCCCGAATAAAAGTTTTTCAAAATCAGAATTTCATGGAAAATTTTCTTTTAAGTTCTTTTATTGCTTTATTACATTTCTGCATTTACTTTTTCAGTAAAAAAGGTTTAAATTATAAAAAGTCAAAACAAATTGAAAAATATAAAATTTGACATCCTTTGAGCTTTTAAGAAGAAATGATAGTACATCAGTGATTAGTTCATTTCACACGACCTTAATAGACCTTGATATATGAATGATTATAATAAGTTGATCTGATCTAAATTTCAAAGTCTGCATAAATAAGAAATGATAGTGTTGTGAAGGCTCTATTCTTGATAATTTGTTTTATAATTTGTGTATAAAATTTGAAACTTAAATTGTCAATAGGCTAAAAGCGTTTTGAAACTAATAGTAGTGTGAAAATTAAATATAATATGATTACATCTGTGCTTTAAATCCATTATATTCCTAGGTGTGTATGTTAAAAGATCACTATCTGATAAAGAATATTAGCTTTTAATAAGAATTTTCCTATGAGATCAGTTTCGGCTTATGTCCTTAGCACTATTCATTCAATTTGCTTCAGTGCCCATGTCCCTGAAAGCATGCAATTTGAAGTATAATCAAGATATGTACTTTACAACATTTGTCAAACATATACTAGCCCTTGGATCATATTGATATATCATCTTTACTGATTCCATTGAATTCATAATCCAGATAACAGTTGGATCCACATGCCTGAATCTTATGATTCCACAAATATAAGCCAAAATATTGAATCATTCGATTCTGAATCTCATTGATTCCTTTACAATCCAATTTGAATTCTGCTATTCATGTGCTAAGTGATGTCTCCTCATTCTGAATATTCGGATAATCTTTAGTAAAATCTTATATATGTCTTGAAGATAGTGCATTTATTTTCTATTTGGCATATATGTGGGGTACACAATGTTTATCATCTAAATGGTACTAAATCACAAGAATTTGGAGAATAAACGCTTATAGTTTCAAATAATATAATATTGACAATTTTAAGAATTCAGGCTTTATATTTCAAATTCGGTATAAATAAAAGAGCATTTTATAACCTGATCTTATTTACATTGAAATTTATCACGTATCATTTCAAATATTATTCAAATTAAATGAGTTTCAAAAGAAAAAGATGCAAAATGCACAAAATTGAGTTGAATGGTCTCTTACTATAGGTTACCCTTTGTTATTGATAATATGTGTGATGAATTAATTGAATACTGATATGATCTTCTTGCTCATGATGTACAAACCAAAAATATGTGATTTCAGTTTATTCAGGTAAAAATCAAAATATGTGATTCTGTTTGTATAGAGAAAAACCAAAAATCAGTTTATTCAGGTAAAAATCAAAATATGTGATTCTGTTTGTATAGAGAAAAACCAAAAATATGTGATTTCAGTTTGTACAGAGAAAAATCAAAAATATGTGTTTTCGTCTGTATAGATAAAATTCAAAAAGATTTTGATTTTTATTTTCCATGAAAATTCTAAACTTTTATTAAAATTGTTCGGGATTGGATCAAATATGTGTTGCTGACGGAAGTTAGAGATTTGAAAGGTTGAAGTTGGTAAAATTTGTGTTCAAGGCAAAACAAGTTGAACAGTAATTAAGTTCGCCTGTGTACAGTGAAGCGAACTTAATAAGTTCGCTTAAAACAGTGAAGCGAACTTAATCTAAAGTCTGGGGTGAAGCGAACTTAAGGGTGAAGCGAACTTATCTTGTTCGCCGAAGGCTTGTTAAGCGAAGTTAACAAGTTCGCTTAATCAAGCGAACTTAATCTGAATAAGTGTTGAATCAGGCGAACTTGTTTCTCATTGTCTTCATCAGAACATAAGCGAACTTGCCCAAATTTTTCGAAAATTTAAATCTATGTTGTGAGTGTTAATTGCTGGTTGTATCTTGATCAAAATTGTATTGCGAATCTAACAAAGGTAGTTTCGTTGATTTTCATCCGCTAAATTGAGAGTATTCGATGGTTTTTCATCTCGGTTTTAGTCGAACTGTTACAGGAACATTTTTCACCTAAGTTTTGCCCTAAATATAAAATTGATCATCATTCTTGGTTATAATGTGATATTCGATTGCTTGTATTTGCTTATTTCACTATTTCGATCGATTTGCCGGAGTTTGAAAATCTGTGTTTGAATTTGAAACGTCTCAGGTTCAGGCGAACTTGTTCCAAGCGAACTTGTTCGAAGCGAACTTGTCAGGCGAACTTAATAAGTTCGCCTCTTGCACTACTAAGCAAACTTATTAAGTTCGCCTAGGGGTCAGAAGTGAAAAAGGAGTTGTGATTTTTTTTTTGTTAAATTTTTTTTTGAAATTTTTTTAAATTTTTTATGTTTTGTTTACAATTTTTTTTATTTCATATATGTGTAAGTATACTAATGTTTGTTGTGTTGTCCGATATTTTCACAGATGGCTCGACGTGTCGAATATAAGCATAATCAAGTGGCGTTGTTAGATCCTAATATGCCCGAAGCAGTTCATTTTCAGGGCATTATCAATTTTCTGAATCGATCAAGACTACATGTTGCATTATCTGCGGATCCTTATATTAGCTTGGTGTACATCCAACAATTCTGGGATATGGTACATCAAGATATCGATGTGGAACCACATGTCCTTCGTGCAACAGTCAATAATACCGAGATTGCAATTTCAGAAGAGACAATTCGTGCTGCTCTAGATTTGGGTGGAAATGCTGAAGATCCAATATCTTATATTAACACTCTTATTATGGGTTGTTTTCAAAGGATGGGTTATCGTGGACGACAAAATGATACACAAGCTAGGAAAGGTGGACTAGTAGGTGAATGGAGGTACTTTATGCATGTGATTATACAATGCATCTCTCCACGAAAAGCTGGTACAGATGGCTTGAAGATGGCTCTTCAAACAGCTATGGTGGCCTTAACATTGAATAAAAGATTCAATTTTCCGCTTTATTTCTATAGGGAGATGGTAATGCAGATAAATCCGGCTGAAGGTCAAGGTTTCTTGATGTATCCAAGATTTATTCAACTGATACTCAATCATCTTATTCCGGATCTTCCACAACATGCTATAAGATTGACTTTGACTCCAATGTCAAAACGTATTTTTACCGACTGTACAAAGGTGAAACAACATAATGTCGCGTTGATTCCAGTAAATACTCCACTGTTTGGGCACATAATCAATCCTGATTATATTGCACCACCTAATGATAACTGGTTTCATCCTAATGAACTTGCTCAAGCTCAAGGAGTTAACGTTCCAGCACAACAACAACAGCAACAGCAACAACCACAACAACCTGCACACCAACAACAGATACCAGTTCCACAAATTCAAGTTCAACAACCACAAACACAAGTTCCTATACAACCTCATATTCCTATTCCTGAACAAGTTCCTATTCCACAAGCTGCCGTTGATATTCCGATTCAGGAACCAGTTCAAGAAGAGGTCGTTCATGATCCTAATCAAGATCTAGGAATGAACATGGATGATTTTGTTGATGATGATGTGAACTCGGCCATTCATGAACAAGAAGGGAATGTGGTGACAGATGCTGAGTCTAGTTCGAGTTCAAGTGATACAATATTATCTGATGATGACATCACTGATTCTGATGAATCTAGGGATTTTTCTCCAGGTCATTATGAATGGTTGGCTGCTATTCCACTGGCTAATATTGGAAAACGCATTAAATCTCAAGCCAGACGACCACTACGCAAGTCTGTTTGGGATCCTCCTTCCGGATCAGTACTTGGAAAAAGATCTTTGGTCGATGAGAGTTCTGACACTGACAGTGACTTTAATCCAGATCCTACACGTCCAAAGTTAATGTCTGCATCGATTGCTGCTGCCAAATCTTCTCAGGGAGTTGAGGATGCTAATTTTGTTGCTTCTCTAATCATTACTCCTCCACGATCTAAGGATCCATCTCCAGTTCATACTCCTGTTCATCCAGTCATACATACTACTTCAAGTCCTTCTATTCCACAATCCACAGCTGGTCTGTCAAAGCCTTCTGATTCTGACAGGATTACTTTCCTTGAATCTCAAGTGCTATCTTTACAAACACAGGTTAACTCACTTGTATCTATTGATTCACAACAGCAGCTGGTGATTCAGACTTAAGCTCAACAGATTGCTGATATGCAAGTCTTAGTGTCCAAACTCGTTCAGCGTCTTGACGCTCAGGGGGAGTTGAGGATACCTGATACTTGTCACACAGAGTTAATTCAAAGACGTGATGATGAAGACAATGATCCTGCTGGAAATATTGAGGGTGATCGTCAATACACTGACGCTAATCCTTTATCTAGAGTTCAGGGGGAGTCGACATCACAATCTCTTGAAGGAAACAAAGACAAAGATACTTCTGGTACTAATGACGAAGAAATTCTGTTATTAGAATTCTTTCAAGACTCAGAAGAAGAGGAAGCTGAAAAGATTGAATGTCTTGATGACATTGATGATTTATTCAATGACATGGAAGATGATATGTCAGATACTGAGATAGAAGAAGGTGAAATAGTAGAGATTGAAATAGAGAAAGATAAAGACAGTGTTACATATGAAGGTTGTGACGGTCTTAAGGTGCCGTATAACTTCATCCAAGAGGATGTTGTTCCTGAGTTCTCTTATGACGGAATAACTGACTCTATGGACTCTATTGAAGACGTCACACTGCCTGATGATACATCCGAGTCAAAGATGGATACTGATGATGAGAATCTTCAATTCAATAAGGGTGCTGAAACTGAAACTACTCACACTGAGTCTCCGAAGATTAATGAAGAACCTGTGATATTCAGAGATACAGGGATGACACGAGAACAGTGGAGAGAAGTTGTAAACAGTTGGATGAAGGTGCTACCCAAGTCTCCAGCACAACCAGCTCAGAAAGAGAAATATGTGAATAAAGAGCAGTGTGTAGGAAGGATCATAAGTTGGTTCTATGATGGTGAATCAAAATTGTTTGTAATCAAACGATCTGATGGTGTTCAATACTTAAAGCCAAGGATCAAATATTTCAATACCTTGCCGAGGTGTGAAATAAATGGTCTAGCTTCAAAGCCACTCATAAATAGATCTAAGAATGGTTTGGCTGATGTGATAGCAAACCTGATAAAGAAAGAAGGTAGTTCGGGTAAGTATGAACGGTTGAAACCACAGAAGGGAAAGAGAGTGAAGATTATAGATCCTAAGACTGGGAAAGTAACCTGGAGATACAAGTATAGACCAGTGCGTGCTATTCACAAGATACCATTAAAGAATATTCCTCAAGACTTTCTTGGGAATATGAAATGGTGGTATGTTGATGTTAATACTGGTGAAGCAAGGGTTGAAGACAAAGATAATAAGGTCATTGTGTGTTTCTATGACGCAATGAATCTTATTAATTTTTCAAAGAAAGATCAGAGGACGCTGCGAAAGAATGAGATAATGTATACTGATGAATGGAGAGAACAAGGTCTACAGTACAAAAGAGTTTTGGAGATATGCAGAAGATACGGTGTGCATGCTGGCAGCAGACTACCAGACAACTGGAAGAGTTCAAGATAAAGACTGAAGACAAAAGATCAAGCTATTGTCAAGGGGGAGTCTGTTAGGATATAGATTTGTAATGACAAAAGCTTGTAATAGTTAGATTTTATGTCTTTATTTTTATACTATGTAATTGTTTAAAGTTGCTAAGTGTTTTTACAAGTGTGCCTAGAGGCGAACTTTTTAAGTTCGCCTGGTCTATCAGAGGCGAACTTAATAAGTTCGCTTAGGTCTAACTGAGGCGAACTTGTTAAGTTCGCTTAGTCTGTTTCAGGAGAACTTAACAAGTTCGCTTACAGCAGGTTAGTTTCTATACATATGAGTTTACAGAGTCATTAGACAGTACACCGAGCAGAGAGAACAGAGAGAACGATTTGTTTGATTGAGTCTGTAAACCATTGTGATTCTGAATATATTTGAGAAGTTTATTTACGCGTGTTGTTTTGAATTGTCGGTTAGTATACAAACGTTAACACGAAGGATTCCGCACTTCGTGTTATAGAAACGTCATATCACGAGTTCGATCAGTAGTTGAGTTACCTGGACCTATAGAAACAATGCACTTCGTGGAGAAGCCTGTGGAGATCATGGACCGAGAAGTTAAGCAACTCAAACGAAGTCGCATTCCAATTGTTAAGGTTCGGTGGGAATCCAAACGTGGCCCAGAGTTCACTTGGGAACGTGAGGATCAAATGAAAGCCAAATACCCCCATCTGTTTCCAGGACCCTCTTCTTAAGCAATTTCG
The DNA here is from genome assembly GCA_023525975.1 of Smallanthus sonchifolius. Taxonomy (NCBI): domain Eukaryota; kingdom Viridiplantae; phylum Streptophyta; class Magnoliopsida; order Asterales; family Asteraceae; genus Smallanthus; species Smallanthus sonchifolius. Next base: position 74,077,082 of record CM042023.1, on the reverse strand, counting down.
GGATGAAATATCCTAAAGTAGGGAAGACTGTAATCCCCAGGAAATTTTCAACCTTTATCCGGCACTTGAAATTTCATTTTCATGTGATTTACATAAATTCATCTCAATAAACTATTCTATTTATTACACTTCATTAGTGTCCATACATACATACATTGGGTGTACTTATTCAAATTCAATATATATTTATTTGAAATTATAAATGTTTTATTCTATTGAATGCATACATATATACTAAGTTATTTTCTAAACTTTTATATATATATATATATATATATATATGAATATGCGAATACAAATGCTATTAAACCTATAAATAAATTTTGTAATTTATAAAGAATTAACTATATAAAAAAAACCCTTTTATCTAACAAAATTTATAACTTATATTTATAACATTTAATTATGTTATAGGATTTATGAAAGGGTATAAAACTTTAAATAATTTTCATGTTTTATAAGGTCCAGAGGTTAATTATGCCAAATTCTCAAACTTAATTCTAATTAAAATCTAAGTTTGTTCATAAAATGTTACACACCTGAAAGTCCAGGGATCAAACTGCAAATTCCTTTTGCCTTCTTCCCCATACGCCGATTTTGACTTTTTCAGAGTCAAACTAAATGAAATTCAATTTCCAATCGATCGAGTTAACGCGTTTTAACTACAATTGATGTTACTACATCAATGTGCGATTGTTTCCTCATGATTTAACGATACAATTAGTTTGAAATCAATGATTTATTTACGAATTTATTCCCATAACCATGCTAATCAAGTGGACAATCAATTCATGCATTTAACACGAAATTAGCCTATAAAAATGATCCTACACCTTCACTACAGACACCACAAACTTTCTACACCTCTGTATTCATCGCATTCCTCCCCTAGAGCTCCGGCGAACTCTGTCACACCCCAACTGACGGCGGAATACGTTGGGGCGGGACATGTAGACTGTTCATGAGCACAAGGTTGACTAGATTTCAATAATTTAATCATCAAATTTCATTTCAAACGATTCAAACACAAACAAATTCAAACAAGTGCATAATTGAAATACATAATATTCTTTATTTAAATTTAACTAAGTCCAAAGCCTATGTGTAGCATGTCTTGATCAAACTCACATATTAGCTCCTGAAACATGAATAAAATAAAGTCAACTAAAAAGTTAGCGAGCATACACAGGTTTATACATAGATAGTGTGTAGATATAAATAATCAAATCCTTACATAACATGATAAAATAAGGCATTTATGGGGAGCAGCTATTATGTAACCAAAGTACAATCAAACCTTTGTAACTAGCATGTAAATTTGTGTTGTCGGTAACAATCACCCCAATCTGGGTGGGTTTGTCAGACTCGATAGATCTATCATTGTTAACCGTCGGCTTGAATAGTTAATGATTGCACATAAATTGCATACAAAAGTTAACACACCTAGCACTCAAACATAAAGCTCAAATTTGCACACATGAATGTAAAGAGGATTTGTGTTTGTATAGTTTGTGTAAATGTAACAATTGTATGTATAGTGTTCATGTTTCACCCCAAAAAGTGTAAAAGTGTGAAAAGGGCTATGTAATACTCACCTGATTCAAAGGTGTAGCTAACACACGAGGCTAGATAGCAAAGTGATCCTTGAAAACTCACAAGGTTAACCTAGGTTGTAAAGTATATGGATCTTAATTAATAATGTGCACAATAGTCTATGTCTAAGTCTAGGGTTTAATTGGATGCGTGTACAAAGAGTTGGAGTTGTAGTCTGAAAAGGTATGTGTAGGTTAAATGGGATGAGTGTTTTATAAATTGAAAGGCTGAAAAATAGATAATCTTAGGTTTGGTTTGAATAACTAAATAAATTAAATAATTGTTATTTAGTTATTTAGTTATAAATGTAATATGTGAATTATCTTAAATATAAATTAAATAAATAAATTTTCTCTATCTATTTATTTAGAAAGATGTGAAAAATAATATTTAATTATAAGATTACTTTAATTACAATTTAAACTCTAAATGTATTAGAAAAAGTAGTTTATATAAATAACAACTAAATTTACTTATTTATTTATCATTTAAAATAGTATGATAAAAATGTACATTTATATTTAAATAAGGTTTCATTTGATTTAACTATAGATTAAAAATTTTATAAATTCTTATACTTTATTTCCAGAAAAGTATAAAAGCTTTCCACAATTTTTATAAAATTTAATCTCTTTGTTTAATTATTTTAAAATCTATTAAGAATGGGTTTTTGTATCACATGGTAGGAGTATTTATAAAATCTTCGAAAAATTTTATAAATTAGGTATTTTTCTTTTTGTTTTAATGGTTTATTCCAAAATAATTTGTAAATTGTTTTTATAAATGGGATTTAGACATTTATATTGTAAAGAAATAAAGGTTTCATGTAAAAATGCATATTATTGTACAAACATGATCTAGTTAAAGTTAGGTTTATAAAATAATTATTTTGAACTTAATTACTGTTTAAAACGATTTTTTAAAATAAAAGAACGCCACCCGGCTCGAACCCGGGTGGGTTCTTTGTATGTATAGCCTTCTACCACTGGACCAGGGCTCAACCCATGTACTAGAACCAGTTTGACTGGGTGTTAACGTGATCAAGGTAGTTACCGGTTCTGGATTTTATACACACGCAAAAAGAACCTGGTTTGTGGGTTTCAAACCCACGCCATCTGGTCCGATAGTGCAAGGGCTTAGCCAGTCGGACCAGATGGTTTCGCTGGTTAAGTAGGGATCCCAAATAATTAAATACGATAAATGATTTAAATCAAAATCCCCTTTTATATTCGTAAGAACAGTGTTAAAAGATTGACAGAAATCGAACTCGATTCGAATTGGTTTCTGAAATCTGATAAGGGGCTTTCGGTGTATGAGTAAAAACGAATCGAATGGTGTAAACCTTACCTGATTTGGTTGGGTATTGAAGGCTGCCGGCTAAAAGTTCAAACCCGCTGTTCTTGGAACTGGATCGGGAAGCAGAAGTGAAATGAGGGACGAATTAGTGTTTAGAAAGGTTGTATGAGAGTATGCGAAAGTGTTGTAGTGGTTCTAATGAACCAATTTCACCTAAATTGGTTGATTCGATTCGAGATCCGAGGATGGCAGCTGTCGGCTGTGATTACACGGAAATTCAATGGTTAGGCAGTGAATTGGGCCGTGTAATAGTCTGGATTCATGCGTAAACAGTCTAGGTGTGATTTACAGTCATCAACGCGTTTTAATTTCGCGGATTCATTCCTGAATTAGATCGGTTTGACTCTGCCGAGTCAAACTTGCTTCAATTTGAAATTAACCGCGCATTTTGATCGAATCGGGATGGTAAATGGGCTGGGATAAGACTGGTACTTGATCCAGGACTCCACGCAGGTCCAAAACAGTCGGCTCGATCAAGTCTCCTCCCGAATTGAAGTGGTTTTGGCCGGGTTGACTTTTGGAAGTCAAATGTGGTCAAAATTGGTTTATGGGGTCAGACTTGAGGGTTCAAACTCAAAGGAGGGGTTCAATCACTGTTAGGTTTACTTTTTAATTTAATGTATATATGTGTATGCACTTGTAATATGTGTAAATATATACATATGCATGTATAAATATATATTTGCATAGAGATTTTGAGATAAAGGTGATGTAGAATTTAGAATTTCCATTGATTCCTAGGGTTTAATTGTTTGCACAAATAAAACATTGTACTAGAACCAGGTTTGAAATGTGTTATATTGAATTGCAATTAAAGATAATAAAATCAGAAATGTTACAAACTTGAAGAAATCCTACATCGACACCCTAGTCGTTCTCCCTCGTTTCGCAACCATTCGAGGTAAAATTTATGCCATTAGATTCGTTTCAAGCTTCCGATCAAAAGCCCTATGGTTTACTGACCAATCGCTGCGAAATCGAGACGAATTGGGTTGCTAGGGTTGGGTTACGGGTTGGGAAGAAGAAGGCTTGCAAGCCTAAAATGATTAACTATTTACGCGCCTGGTGTTGGTCATGGGACAGAGCCCAGATCAGTTGGTTAACAACCATGCCCCATACACGACAGTTCGCGGGCGCCTTTTTTTTCCTTTTCAGTTGGTTTCTGGTCATTTTAATACATGATTTGATAATTTAAATTCCAGAATTTTTCCTTATAAACCCAATAAAAGGTTTAGTAATTTTATAAAATCAGAAAACATAAAATAAGGTTTATTCATTTCAAATTATTAAAAGCATATTGTATATGTTATGATTCTTAAATGAGCAAAAATAGAAATGGGTTATTTAAATAAATATAAATATGTTGTGTTATCCACAAAATTGTAATGTTTATAAAACAAGATTTCAAATGATTATTTAAGTATCATTAACCCATTTCTCAAAACACATAAATAAATATTTTTGTAAAAAATAGCTATTTACAACATTTAGAATTTGTAGAAATACTTACGACAATATTATTTTTCTTTTAATAACCCATTATGCAAGTTCATCCATTGTCATATTAATATTCATTTAACATCCCTTTTATTCATTTTTTTAGAAGGCTTTAAATAGTTTAAATAATTATTTTATTTGCATAAAACAAATATTTAAACTTTTTCCTAAAACGAAATTTAGTTAGTAATTATTCTAGACTAGTTATCTAAATAAATTCAAACGTATTATTATCCTATACGTGTATAATTAATTAGAAATCCTAATTAATTATATAAGTTATTCTATCGTTATTTCAAGTACTTACAATAAACATATATAATCATACAAACCATATAATTTGTCTCATATCTTAAGAATCCCTAGAACCCCTAATAAACTTGTGAATATATTACATTCATTTCCATTAAATATGCATTCAGTCTAGAGTACAATTACATGTGTAGGTTAATTGTGAGGAATCCTCACGAAGCTATCTTTCATTTGCATTTCAAACAACCCACTAGCTTCATTGCAGGTGAGTTTCATAGCCTCCTTTCTATTTACTATTGTTTACAAATACTCGGGGTGGAACATGTTTACATACTATACTTACCAAATTCAATACCAATGTTCTCATGCTATTTACTATGTGCTTTATGTCTTAAACTGCTTGGTGACCATTACATTTGTTCATGCTAGTACATTCATTAACCTGCTACCCAGGCCTAAGGTAGTACCTAACATGATCATTTATAGGGGAATCCGATTCCAGTTAACACAGACCTTGGAGGGTTTTGTGTGTACCATATTACTATTTTTTCCAAAACATAATCAATGGGATTGTACTTACCATTTTTTCATTTACTACGGTTTGATTGTACGTTTGGAACCTTGTATGTTTTCACATTTATGCCATAGTTACGCTTTGAACAATATTGAATTACAAACACTTTTTACTTAACTTTTTTTAGTGTCAAAACCTATTTTACTCACCAACTACTTGTAGTTGACATTTACTCACATGTTTCAGGTGTACCCATTTGAGGACCCTACCTGCTCATCTAGGACTTGGAACTAGTTTAATTTAAATTATGTTATGTTTTGAACGTTTCGTTTTCCATTCCCTATGTAACGGATGATTTTAAGTTGATGAATAAATATTGTCATTTAATAATAGATGAACATGTGCTTATGAACAACCGCTTCAGCCCCGACATTTAATCTGCCACCGGCCGGGGTGTGACACTTCCTCATTTCTAATTTCATGCAAAGGTCAAATCAACATCTAAATTATTAGGATTGTAATGATGATGGAGTATTTCACACACCAACTCCTTCATGAATTCATATGTATATATATATATATATTGACATATGCATACATACATACACATTTTATTCTTTCAAACCCAAGAACACAAGTCTAGAAAGTTAAGTTAGAAGATTAGAGATTCAAGGAAGATTGGAGCTTAAGTCGGGTCTTGATAGCAAAAGAGCATCCATCATCTTATACTAATAGATCTTCACCTAGCTTGACTAGTGGTGAGAACCCGACACAAATCCTTTCTTTTCATCTTTATATTCTTGATTAAAACATGTTGTTCACCATAAAAATCAAGGAGATCTAAAAAGTTAATAAGTTTCTATAAAGCCTATCTTCATAAAGTTTAAAAATTAGTGTTTTTGTATAAATATATATATATGGGCCGAAAATAATGAGATTTTATGCATAATTAGTCGTTTTGATCATTTATGTCGAGTTGTTTATTTGATCATTTTAATGATAAGTTGTTAATAATAAGATTTAAAATAAGGAAAAACTAAAGTGGTATATATATATATATATATAAAGAGGCCGAGATATGCATGTCTGTGTGTATACATGTTTGAAATGAGTAATGATTTAGAAATGGTTAAGTAGATGCATACATGTATAAAATCACAAGTTGTGTATAGTTATGTGTAGATATGGTTGTTTGACCATTTGAATTGAAGAAGACAATTTTAAATGAAAAGTCTGATAATACCTAGGTAAATGAGATATATGTAAATATATGTATGTTAAATCTTAGTAACTTGGAAAAAAGGGCTAAACAAAAGAATATATATATGTATATATATATATATATATATATATATATATATATATATATATATATATATATATATCCGTACGTATGTCACAAATTGTTGACTTGAATAAATTATTTGGAGTATGTGTAAGCATTTAGAAATCGGACTATATATATATATATATATATATATATATATATATATATATATATATATCCGTACGTATGTCACAAATTGTTGACTTGAATAAATTATTTGGAGTATGTGTAAGCATTTAGAAATCGGACTATATATATATATATATATATATATATATATATATATATATATACACGGGTGTATGATCCTAAGTTGTAGAACTTGGAAGATGGTTAATAATATACATAAATATATATATATATATAGGAGTCATGATATATATATACATATATATATATATATGAATGATGGAAAATTGTTAACTCGGAATGAGTTATGAGACGACTAAATAGTTTAAATCGTATATAAGTTTATAACTGTTTATAGTTGATAACATAGAACGTGGACATGAGTACATGAAATCTAAAGACGTTCAGTTTAAAATAAATGATCATATAACATGTTTAAGTACATGTTGAATAAAAACAAGTTAATAAATGTCGTTCGAAATAAGTATTTGCATGCGAACGTGTTAACATAGTTTATGTGCGCGTAGAAAAATAGACATGCATAGAACATACTTGAACGATATTTGTGATTTTATATAATTATTGGTAAGAAATAATTATATGTTCATACGTGATCATAATATAAATATATTATGAGTTATCGCAAAAATAATATTTATTTTTGATAAACGTAACAAGTCACCAATATGGAAACCTAATATTTTCTCGAAAAATATATAAGTGTCTAGACTAAAATAATAATCACCAACGAGTCGTCACATTAAAACATTGTTTTATTAAACAAAGATGTACTTAACGGAATTTGTTAAGTCGGGTGAACAACTTGCGTCTAAGACAGTTAAGTCTTAACACGTAAGGTATCCTTGTGTAATTAGGATATAGATATGCAGGGCCTACAGTTATACAAATATTTGCTAGCGTGCACTACTGACGAGGTGAGTTTCACTGTCCTCTTTTTCTAAGTTTTGAAATATTTTGGGGAGGAAACATACTTGTAACTATTTTTATATATAAATGAATGAACAAAGATCAGACCGTTATGTGTGTATTGAGGGAACAATTATAGAGCTCGTAAAGTCCTCTGAAACAAACGCTTTGTAACCATTAGCTATGGACTTAGCCTGGGATTCTTTGGATAGTACTATTAGGGGTGACGCCCCCAGTCATGGTTAGTCGCGCTAGCCAGGGGTCCACATGGCCGAATGACCACATATTGTCTTAACATATACTCGCAAGGGGGCGAGGGAGAGGCATACATCTGTCATGGTTTGGTTACGGTCTCGTGCATTACATATTATTTGTATTCCTTGCAAGCTTACAAATGGGGTCAATTGGTCATGAAATGTTCAATTCATTGGTATATATATATATATATATATACTGTTTGATTGGAAAAACTTATTCAATTGAACGTTTGTAAACGTTGGAACTACAAGAATAGTTGATCGAAACCTGTGAACTCACCAACCTCGTGTTGACACTTTTTAAGTATGTTTTTTAGGAAATTGAACGTGGTCGTAATGGTTAGCAGTGTAGGTTACATGCATGCATGATGGATACGGCTTTTGGAGGATTTCTCTTGTATAACTCATCATATGGGTCATATTTGCGAAATCTTAATCTTTTATAAACTCAAATTGATATTTTGGGATGTAAAACTTTAAAATTAATTATGTATCCAATCATTATGTATGTCTTTGCGGTAATCATATGCTTTGGAAACCAGTGAATGTTACGCCTCGCGTTTTCGCCTTAGCGGGGTGTGACAGAACTTGGTATCAGAGCCAATGATTATAGCGAAGTAGGAGTCAAAAACTGAACCTAGTCTATAATTTGAATGAATCACTAAAACATTTTCATTGCATAAGCATTTCATAACCATTCATCATGTCATATGGATATGGTACTCACATTAGTCACATCATGTCACACACTAACCCCACTCTAACTTAAGTCCGCTACCCCGAGACGACCAAGCACCGCTTAGAATCCATAAGAAGTCCCTGAGATGGCTGAACTTGCAGATGTGTCTGCGGCCAAAGTACCTAGAGTGGATGTATCTTACTGGGATTGGTTGATCCGAGCAATTCGGATGTGGAGGGTAGAGGAGAATCTTCCGACGACATGCGACCCCGCTGCGTTATCCTGCTTATCACGACCCGTACCACTCAACGGGGAGTGCGTGGAGTGCTCTATTCCCATACTGTTGTCCAGAAGCTATACTCATGGGGACAAGATCGGCTATCTGGAGACTGACATAGGAAATCTTCAGGAGGACATGGCGTGTATGCAACAACTGAAGTCGCACGCTTTAGGGGTGATTGAGGATCAAGTACTGTGCGACCAGTCCGTTGAGCACGCAGCTAATCGATTTGTGGAGATCGAGAGGAGACTTGTAGAGATGGAGTTGAGGACCACCGCCGCAGAACAGAGTGTAGAGGCAGCCTAGTAGAGGGCGATTGAGGCTGAGCTCCGGGTCACTTTAGCCGAGGCACGCGTCGAGTCTATGATCACCGCAGCTGCTGCTCCACCGAGGGTACCTTCCTACTTCTAGACTTATTACGGGCGGGTTGTGCCCGTAGCACATTACGTAGTTTGAAACTTTGGTACTGATGTGGTCATATGAACCCATCTATGTTGTATCCTTGTCTTTTGGAACAATGTACTATGTATGTTTTAACTATGTATGTGTAATATATGTTGTGATGATGGTTGTCTACGTTTGATGTTGTTGTATCCTTATGTCATGTGATATCATTATTATTATATAATGTTGTTTCTTTTTAAATCTTATGTTAGAAAGAACACAATGGCACCTAAGCGAAGGATGCCGCGTGACACCACTAGCGACAACAACGAGACGATTTCCCTAAACGTGGAGCAACTCATATCACACCGGGTAGCTGCCACCTTAGAGCAGTATGAAGCTAACCGAAATAGTGGCGGAGGGAACGACAGCGGTACTGGCAGAGGAGGTGCAGGAGGTAGCGGCACAACCAGAGGTTCTGGAGGTAAAGAACGAGTAATCACATCTGTAACACATAGTCATGATCCAAATTAATGACGTTATTAAATTAATGACTTGTGATCCTAAAGATGCTTCAAACAGGAAGTGCACCTACAAGGCCTTTCTATCCTGCAACCCTCGCAGCTTCAATGGCACCGAGGGTGCAATAGGCCTAATGAGGTGGATAGAAAAGATGGAATCGGTGATTGACATCAATGAGTGCACTGTTGACTGCATGGTGAAGTATTCTACTTGTACGCTCACTGATAAGGCATTGACCTGGTGGAATACCCAAGTGAAAACTTTGGGAAGGCAGACAGCGTATCAATTGTCTTGGGAAGATCTGAAAATCATGATGATCGAGGAATACTGTCCTTGAAACAAATTACAAAAGATCGAGGCTGAGATGTGGAACCTACAGATGGTAGGAGATGATGTGGTTGGGTACACCGATCGTTTCAATGAACTAGCAATTCTGGTACCGCACATGGTCACGCCAGAACACAAGCATGTGGAAAGATATTTGTGGGGCCTTGCGCCTCAAATTCGCAGCATGGTAACTTCATCTAATCCGATGGATGCCAAGAGCGCTATAATCTTAGCATTCAAACTCAGAGATGATGTTGTACGTAATTGATTGTTTGTGAAGAAGGAGAATGAGGAAGGTAGGTCTGGAGAGAAAAGGAAGTGGATGGGAAATTCAAGTAACAAGTCTGGGAAGCAAGGGTTTAAGAAACAAGAAACTATGAAGGCCTTTGCAGCCAACACTGTGGAAAGGAAAGAGTATGAGGGGAGCCTACCGAGATGTAAAAAGTGTGGATATCATCATGTTGGTGGGTGCATCAAGTGTGGAAAGTGTGACAAATTTGGTCACACCACACAGAGTTGTCAAACTAACACCAACCGCATGGGTAGAGCCAAACCATGATGCTTCAAGTGACAATCCGGACTTTGCAGTTACTTCCGTTAGCAATCCCGTTAAATATGTTGTTAAATCCTAACCCGGTTAACCCAATATTAAACCCCGGGGACTGTTTCTGTCATAAATTGATCTAGTATTCCAGGGACTAATCCTGCCAAGCTTCAAAACTGGATTCGTTGACACTCAAAGTCAAACTTTAAGAAAAAAATCACTTATGTTGACTTTCAAAAGTCAAACTCGCAAACCTTTGCTCAAATTTGAATTCCATAACCGAAATTGTTTGGAATTACAACGGATCATGCACTTTAATTCTATTACCGTCCATAATGAGATCATAATTAAGTTGTAATTGAGCGAATTAAACCCAATAATGGGTGTTCAAGTCGAAATCGTCGAACCATCGCCCCTCTTTATCAAAATCGACAAATTCCTGTATTGTTTTCACAAATTGAGCATACACACACGTAACTCGCACCTCTCCGAAGCTTTTGCACAAACTGAATTGGCCACAGTTGAAGACGTCAGAGACTATCACAGTCGCAGTCGGCCATCATTTTAGTCGAGAACCTTCAATCCATCATGCATTTTGGTAATTTCTTGTACCCATAGTTTCGTTTTAATCTGTTGATCATTAGCCCTATGCTAATTTGGCTTCATAACATCGATTCGATCAAAATCAGTAATCTAGGGTTCATATTATTTCGTTTTAGTCGAACCCTAACAATCCGATAACAAATATTGAAATTGAGCACATTCTTAGCTTCGTCTCAATGTATAGACTGAAAGCCCTATACCTATTTGTAATTATATCATCGAATTGATCAAGATCCTATAACTAGGGTTCGTTCTTAATCTGTTTTAGGGTTTTTGATCTTAAACCTATTCTCCATCAAATTAAACTACCCTAACAAATTCGCAAGGTCCAATTTGGTAAAAGCCCTATGAATTCAAAGCCTTTTAACATCGAATCTTGTCAAATTGACTTCTTGTTCTTGTTTTTAGGGTTTCGGTTCTTGAGACCAGGATTTAACGATTTAAACTCAATGGTTTTGCAATTAAACTCATACCCAGATTCGCCATATCCCAATTAACAAAACCCCTTAGACATTAGGTTCAATTGAAATCGTAATCGATCAAATCTAGGATGATCTTGGGTTCGGATCGCGATTAAGGGAAAAGGGTTGGGGTTTGGAAACATTAAAACCAATTCGCAAGCACACCAGTCGCGATACCCTAGCGGACGAGACTGGTTAAGACAATGTGCGTGTGTGAGAGAGACCGGGGTTCGAGACCGGGCTCCCATACTTTATTTTTGATGCGTTTTTTGTTATATTTAATTATTATAAATCAAACCCCCTATTATTATAATATTATGTTAATGTGTTTTAACCTGGAAAACCACTCGTAAGCTCGGATTTGGATTTAAAACCTATTTTTATTATTAGTTCCACTTTTAAAAATAGTATATTACATTATTTTCAAGCCACAACCTCATATAAAATAATATATTTATATTATTTTCAACCCATGATTAATATTATAAAATAATATATAAGTTTCGTATCATTTTATAACTCGTGTAACGTTTTAATCTATTTAATAATATAATTGTTATATTATTTACTCGTGTTTATTACCTCCATTAAAAATAAGATATTTATTATTTTTCCTCGAATGAGTATTTAGAATATTCATGCGAACCTAAAAATAATATATTAAATTATATTATTGTCCTAAGTTTTGTAAACGACAAAACGCTCGAATATATTTATTATATATTACTTTGTCATTCGTCGCGTAACGTATACGTATATCTTAATTATTTATTAAAGAATTCCTATTCCGGTGGACACGTTCTTCTACTCTTGGTTGTTAGAGCGTTTCTATAGGACGTTTCTCATTCCGTGTCGTTGTCACAATTACCATTTTATCCCTAATTTATGTGTTTATAATTTTAGGGCATACGTAAGTCGTTTGAGACTTACACTCGTGGTCCCAAATTATCTCTTGTGTGATACTACCTACAATGCAACGCAGGTGAGTTTTCACGACCCCTTTTACTGTTTTAACTTGGGGGAGAAAACATGATTCAACTATTTTGAGATTTTGTAATTCATATGTTATCAATGTTAAAGCTAAGCGTAACACGCTATCACAGAAAGTCCTCATCTCACATCGGACCGTTAATATGGATCTTAGCGAGGTAATGTTTAGTAGTACTACTGGGTTTGACAAATCCCACCCGCGTTAGTCGCGCTAACTCAATTGGAGATCGAACGGTTGAAATGTTAGCCTATTAACATTTGCCAGAGTTGATAGAGAAAGGGGGTAATGGAAACCACAACCCTAACTAGAATAACAACAATGGTGGTAACAACGGCAATGGTGGAGGAAATGCTGCGAAGGGACGAGCCTTTGTTCTAGGATCTGGAGAAGCTCGTTATGATCATAATGTGGTCACCGGTAAGTTTCTCTTAAATAATTACTTTGCTTCTGTCCTTTTTGACACTGGTGCTGATAGGAGTTTTATATCTAGAAAACTTAGTGATATAACTCCAACTCTGTTAGAAGCTAAGTATATAATAGAGATAGCTGATGGCCAAATAATTGAAGCAACCCACATTCTTAAGGGTTGTATGCTTGAACTAGCTAGTCATAAACTTGATATCGACCTTATGTCGGTCACACTTGGTAGTTTTGATGTAATTGTCGGCACGTATTGGTTATCTAAAAACCAAGCTGAAATCATCTATCGAGAGAAAATTGTTCGAATTCCTCTCCCGAGTGGAGAAACCCTTTACATTCAGGGAGAAAAGGTTGGTGCGGTCATGGGCATCATATCCTTTATGAAAGCACAAAAATGCCTTCGAAAAGGGCATACTGCTATTTTGGCTCTCGTTGCTGAGCAGCCCTCAGAAGAGAAGATGCATGATGATATTCCCATCGTCCGTGATTTTGTGGAAGTATTTCCCGAATATTTTCCTGGTCTGCCACCACACCGCCAAGTTGAATTTCAAATCGATCTGGCACCCGGAGCGGCACCGATCGCTCGGGCACCTTATAGACTGGCACCTAGTGAATTGCAAGAGTTATCTACTCAGTTACAGGAATTGTTGGATAAAGGTTTCATCCGACCTAGCTCATCGCCATGGGGAGCTCCAGTCCTATTTGTCAAAAAGAAGGATGGAACTTTTCGTATGTGTATCGACTACCGTGAGCTAAATAAAGTCACAATCAAGAATCGTTATCCTTTGCCTCGCATAGATGATCTCTTTGATCAACTTTAAGGATCCAGTTTCTATTCCAAGATAGATCTTATGTCCGACTACCATCAATTGAGAGTCCGAGATGAAGATATCTCTAAGACTGCTTTCAGGACAAGGTACGGGCACTATGAATTTATGGTCATTCCTTTCGGATTAACCAATGCACCTGTGGTATTCATGGATCTCATGAACCGTGTGTGTAAGCCATACCTTGATCAATTTGTCATCGTTTTCATCGACGACATTCTCATTTATTCCAAGAACAAGGAGGAACATGAGGAACATCTACGTTTAATCCTAGAATTACTTAAAAAATAGCAACTATATGCTAAGTTTTCCAAGTGTGAATTCTGGATCCGGGAAGTTCAATTCTTAGGACATGTGGTTAACGAGAAAGGAATACATGTCGATCCATCAAAGATAGAAGCCATCAAGAATTGGGCAGCACCGACGACCCCGACTGAGGTGCGACAATTTCTGGGATTGGCTGGTTATTACCGTCGATTCATCGAAGGATTTTCAAAAATTGCACAACCCCTCACTGCCTTAACTCAAAAAGGTAAAGCCTACAACTGGGGCGATAACCAAGAGTCAGCATTCCAACATCTTAAGCAGAAACTGTCACACCCCCAATTTCAACTAACAGAGTTTTACCATTTGGAAGGTGACACACCAGGATCTCAGTCATAAGTTACATCAAACGACACTATATGGGACTTGAAATGTCATAACATAAAAGTTCAGAGTTAATGCGGAAGCGTAAACGTTAAAATGAAGTCAAAAGTAATTACACGCAATAAGCGTTAATTAATATAATTAAGTAAACTGGTTAAAATGTCTGAAATGAATGATATGACAATAGGACTCCAAGCATGTCCTAAGTGCGCAACCTGTGCCAAAGCGACCTGAGAAACATGTAATAAAAAATATCAACACGAGGTTGGTGAGTTTACAGGTTTCAAGTTTAGAATAAGAGAGTGTTTGCCAGATTATGTACATTCAATATGCATATCTATAAGTAGCTAGCCTATGTTCATGTCTTACTAAAGCGCTAGCAACCGAAGCTGACTGTTTATTTATTTGCCTCCTGCCAGGTCTATCAACACTGGCGGTGTGAGTAGGCTAACATTTCACCCGTTCGATCTCCAATCGAGTTAGCGCGACTAACGCGGGTGGGATTTGTCAAACCCAGTAGTACTACTAAATATTACCTCGCTAAGATCCATATTAACGGTCCGATATAAGATGAGGACTTTCTTTGATAGCTTGTTACGCTTAGCTTTAACATCGATATCATACGAATTACAAAATCTCAAAATCGTTTAATCATGTTTTCTCCCCCAAGTTAAAATAGTAAAAATGGGCCGTGAAAACTCACATGCGTTGCGTTGAAGGTAGTATCACACAAAGGATAAGTTGGAACCACGTGTGTAAGTCTCAAAAGACTTACGAATGCCCTAAAATTATAAACACATAAATTAGGGATAACAATGGGAATTGTGACAGCGACACGGAATGAGAAACGTCCTAAAGGAACGCTCTAATATTCAAGAGTGGACGAAAGTGTCCACGGAGTTAGGAATTACTTTACGCGACGAGTGACACAAATAATAATAAATATAACCGGGTGTTTTGCCATTCAAAAAAATTAAGAAAATAATAATATATATATACGAGTAAATAATATAACTAATTATATTATTATTTAGTCTCAATCGATACACGATGTTATAAAATGATTTGAAATAATATAAATATGTATATTATTTAATATTACGGGTCACGGTTTGAAAATAATATAAACATATTATTTTATACGAAATTACGGTTTAAAAATAATATAAACATACTATTTTTAGTTGATAATAACAATAATATTTTATTTAAAAAAATGGGAATAATATAAAAATATGTTAATAATTCAAACCCGAGCCTACGGGTCGTTTTCCGGGCTAAAACACATTTATATAATAATATAATATTATAGAGTTTGATTTTTATTAATTAAATATAACAGAAAAATGCTCAAAAAAATAGTTGTGGGAGCCCGGTCTCGAACCCGGGTCTCTCCCACACACGCACACTGACCCAACCAGTCCTGCCCGCTAGGGTATCGCGTTAGATACCCGGATTAAATTGTTTTAACATCCAGGTTCAAGTGATTTTCTTCCCAAATCCATTCGCGATCGAAACCCAGCTCTGATCCATCGATTCCGGTGTTAATCGATCAAAACAGTAGAGGGGTTTTGATAATCGAGTTGAGGCGGTCCTGTGGTTAAGTTTAATTGCAAAGTTTTCATGTTTAAGATTGTTTAATTACAGAAAGAAAAGTCGTAACCCTAGTTTATGAACGCTTAATCGATTTGAAATATTCTGATAATAAAAGTGATAGAATCATAGGGCTTTTAGTAAAGACAACATTGCGAATCTGATGATGTGGTTTAATTGTATTTATTTTGAGTTTAAGATTGAAAAACCCCAAATCGTTTCCAGGATGAACCCTAATTACTGGATCAAGATCAATTCGATGATGGAAGCCCGATATTTCATATGGCTTTCACTCTACAGATGATTACGAGTCTAATGGTATGATTTAATTTGATTTAAATACGGTTTAGAATTGAATTCGATAACTTGGTTTCATATGAACCCTAGATTACGGGTTACAACAATTTGTATAATAAAACATCGAATTGACAGAGGGCTTTCAAGGAAGATGGTATTGCGAATCAAACTGAATAGGTTAATTGTATTTTGATTGGGTCTAGACTAGGGTTCGATTAAACCGGTCTGATATACCCTAGATTCTTGATTTCGATCGAATTGATAATGTAAGCCCTGGTAATGATAGGGCTTTCATTCTATGGATAAAAACGAAAGTGTAGATGCAAACAATTACCAGAAATGTTGTCGGATTGATGGTGATCGACCAAATGTCGGCCCGAATTCGAATTGCTTAATCCCGGCGGTTCTGGTTGCGTCTCCGGTGAATGTGGTATGTGTAAAATCTTCGCAGTGTCTTGTTTGTTGTGTGCGGGAGTTCAATTTTTGAAAATGATACATGGTTTTGATCAATTTGATGATCGGAGATGATAGAGGTGACGGTTACGGTTTAATACCTATTAATTCAGTTTAATTTCAGTGTAATGGTGATGATTAAGTCTTAATTAAGTTCGTTAAGGGTCTGTTTGTATACACCAGATATGAATTTTGGTATAACATTGATCATGAATGCGAATTGGGATAAAAAATGTCATGGGTTTGACTTTAAAAGTCAACCGAATTGGTTTGTTCTTGATTTTGACTTTGAGAGTCAATAAATTGAGTTTAGGGATTTGGCATGATCAGTCCCCGATGTTGGACATTAGGAAAAGGCAGAATTGGTCCTTTGTATTTGCTATTGAGTTAACTGGGTTAGGTTTTAACAGGAAACTTAACGGGATTTCTAACAGAATTAACTGGAAAGTCTGGATTATCACTGAAACTTTGCAGTGCACCTATCCTAGCTCTTCCGGAAGGTACGGATGATTTCGTGGTGTATTGCGACGCATCTATTCATGGTTTGGGTTGTGTATTAATGCAACGAGAAAAGGTGATCGCATATGCTTCGCGTCAACTAAAGATTCACGAGAAAAACTACACCACTCATGATCTAGAGTTGGGAGCCATAGTTTTCGCACTTAATATATGGAGACACTACTTGTACGGTACCAAGTGCACCATCTACACCGATCACAAGAGTCTTCAGCATATCTTCGAGCAGAAAGAGCTGAACATGCGACAACATCGTTGGGTCAAGCTTTTGAATGATTATGACGGTGCGAGCCGATATCATCCGGGTAAAGCTAACGTTGTAGCTGATGCCCTAAGTCGAAAGGAAACCAAGCCTAAACGAGTTCGAGCATTACAGCTTACTATTCACCCCGGATTACCTGAAAAAATCCGTAGTGCTCAACTTGAAGCCCTGAAAGAGGAAAACCTACCACTGGAAGGTACACGTGGTATGGAAGCACAACTCGAGGTCAAATCTGACAGTATTCGCTATTTCGCTAAACGAATATGGGTTCCAATATTCGGAAATTTTAGGGAACTAGTCATGGATGAGGCTCATAAATCTCGTTACTCTATTTATCCAGGTTCTGACAAGATGTATCATGACATAAAGGTGCTGTATTGGTGGCCAAAGATGAATGCCAATATAGCCACCTATGTGAGCAAGTGCCTAACTTGCGCGAAGGTCAAAGTTGAATATCAAAAGCCTTCTGGTCTTCTCCAACAACCAGAGATTCCCATGTGGAAATAGGAACAGATATCCATGGAATTTATCACAAAATTGCCACGAACTCCTACCGGATGTGATACCATTTGGGTAATCGTTGATCGTGTAACAAAGTCCGCTCACTTCTTAGCAATCAAGGAAACAGATAAAATGGATAAACTTACTCGTATTTACTTAAAAGAAGTAGTCTCTCGGCACGGGGTGCCAATCTCTATCATTTCGGATCATGATGTACGATTCACCTCTCGTTTCTGGCAATCGTTACATAAAGCTTTAGGCACGCGTCTAGATATGAGCACAGCATACCATCCTCAAACTGATGGCCAGACAGAACGTACTATTCAAACTCTGGAGGACATGCTACGAGCTTGTGTGATTGATTTTGGTAACACTTGGGAGTCTCACCTACCGTTGGTGGAGTTCTCCTACAACAACAGTTATCACACTAGCATCAAGGCAGCTCCATTTGAAGCGCTATATGGACGGAAATGCCGTTCTCCTATTTGTTGGGCCGAGGTTGGGGATAGTCAACTTACAGGTCCTGAACTCGTACTTGAAACTTCTGAGAAAATCATTCAAATTAGAAACCGTATGGCAGCAGCTCGTGATCGTCAAAAGAGCTATGCCGATAAGCGTCGTAAACCGTTAGAATTTCAAGTAGGGGATATAGTCTTGTTAAAAGTTTCACCTTGGAAGGGTGTCATTCGTTTTGGGAAACGGGGCAAACTGAATCCTCGTTATGTTGGACTATTCAAGATATTGAAAAGAATCGGGCCAGTAGCGTACCAACTGGACCTACCTGAAGGACTTAGTGGTGTACACGACGTCTTTCACATCTCGAACTTGAATAAATGTCTAGCAGACGAGTCACTCGCGGTTCCTCTTGAAGAACTACACATTGATGAATAGTTGTGTTTCATCGAAGAACCCATGGAAATTATGGATAGGGAAGTTAAAACGTTAAAGCGCAGTAAAATCCCTATTGTTAGAGTTCGATGGAACTCGAAACGTGGACCGAATTCACGTGGGAACGCGAGGAGCAGATGATGCGCAAATATCCTAATCTGTTCAAGCATTCCGCGTCAAATTCTTAAGGTACTGTTTAATTTTCGGGACGAAAATTCTTTCAACTAGGGGATGATTTAATATCCCGGGAAAATTTTTTTTATTATTTAATTTTCAGGACGAAAATTCTTTCAACTAGGGGATGATGTGACAATCCGAACTTTGTAGTTAGTTCCGTTAGCAATCCCGTTAAATATGCTGTTAAATCCTAACCCGGTTAACCCAATATTAAACCCCGGGGACTGTTTCTGTCATAAATTGATTTAGTATTCCAGGGACTAATCCTGCCAAGCTTCAAAACTGGATTCATTGACTCTCAAAGTCAAAATTTAAGAAAAAAAATCACTTATGTTGACTTTCAAAAGTCAAACTCGCAAACCTTTGATCAAATTTGAATTCCATAACCGAAATCATTTGGAATTACAATGGATCATGCACTTTAATTCTATTACCGTCCATAATGAGATCATAATTAAGTTGTAATTGAACGAATTAAACCCAATAATGGGTGTTCAAGTCTAGACCGTCGAACCATCGCCCCTCTTTATCAAAATCGACAAATTCCTGTATTGTTTTCACAAATTGAGCATACACATACGTAACTCGCACCTCTCCGAAGCTTTTGCACAAACTGAATTGGCCGAATTAACAGTTGAAGACGCCGGAGACCATCACAGTCGCAGTCGGCCATCATTTTAGTCGAGAACCTTCAATCCATCACGCATTTTGGTAATTTCTTGTACCCATAGTTTCGTTTTAATCTATTGATCATTAGCCCTATGCTAATTCGGCTTCATAACATCGATTCGATCAAAATCGGTAATCTAGGGTTCATATTATTTCGTTTTAGTCGAACCCTAACAATCCGATAACAAATATTGAAATTGAGCACCCCCTTAGCTTCGTCTCAATGTATAGACTTAAAGCCCTATACCTATTTGTAATTATATCATCGAATTGATCAAGATCCTATAACTAGGGTTCGTTCTTAATCTGTTTTAGGGTTTTTGATCTTAAACCTATTCTCCATCAAATTAAACTACCCTAACAAATTCGCAAGGTCCAATTTGGTAAAAGCCCTATGAATTCAAAGCCTTTTAACATCGAATCTTGTCAAATTGACTTCTTGTTCTTGTTTTTAGGGTTTCGGTTCTTGAGACCGGGATTTAACGATTTAAACTCAATGGTTTTGCAATTAAAGTCATACCCAGATTCGCCATATCCCAATTAACAAAACCCCTTCGACATTAGGTTCAACTGAAATCGTAATCGATCAAATCTAGGATGATCTTGGGTTCGGATCGCGATTAAGGGAAAAGGGTTGGGTTTGGAAACATTAAAACCAATTCGCAAGCACACCAGTCGCGATACCCTAGCGGGCGAGACTGGTTAAGACAGTGTGCGTGTGTGGGAGAGACCCGGGTTCGAGACCGGGCTCCCATAATTTATTTTTGAGGCGCTCTTTGTTATATTTAATTATTATAAATCAAACCCCCTATTATTATAATATTATGTTAATGTGTTTTAACCCGGGAAACCACCCGTAAGCTCGAGTTTGGATTTATAACCTATTTTTATTATTAGTTTCACTTTTAAAAATAGTATATTACATTATTTTCAAGCCACAACCTCATATAAAATAATATATTTATATTATTTTCAACCCATGATTAATATTATAAAATAATATATAAGTTTCGTATCATTTTATAACTCGTGTAACGTTTTAAACTATTTAATAATATAATTGTTATATTATTTACTCGTGTTTATTACCTCCATTATAAATAATATATTTATTATTTTTCCTCGAATGAGTATTTAGAATATTCATGCGAACCTAAAAATAATATATTAAATTATATTATTGTCCTAAGTTTTGTAAACGACAAAACGCTCGAATATATTTATTATATATTATTTTGTCATTCGTCGCGTAACGTATACATATATCTTAATTATTAATTAAAGAATTCCTATTCCCGTGGACACGTTCTTCTACTCTTGGTTGTTAGAGCGTTTCTATAGGACGTTTCTCATTCTGTGTCGTTGTCACAATTCCCATTTTATCTCTAATTTATGTGTTTATAATTTTAGGGCATATGTAAATCATTTGAGACTTACACTCGTGGTCACAAATTATCTCTTGTGTGATACTACCTACAACGCAACGCAGGTGAGTTTTCACGGCCCCTTTTACTGTTTTAACTTGGGGGAGAAAACATGATTCAACTATTTTGAGATTTTGTAATTCATATGTTATCAATGTTAAAGCTAAGCGTAACACGCTATCACAGAAAGTCCTCATCTCACATCGGACCGTTAATATGGATCTTAGCGAGGTAATGTTTAGTAGTACTACTGGGTTTGACAAATCTCACCCGCGTTAGTCGCGCTAACTCGATTGGAGATCGAACGGGTGAAATGTTTGCCTATTCACATTTGCCAGAGTTGATAGACCTGGCAGGAGGCAAATAAACAAACAGTCAGCTTCGGTTGCGAGCGCTTAAGTAAAACATGAACATAGGTTAGCTACCTATAGATACATATTGAATGATCAATAAATCTGGTAAACGTTTATTTATATACTGAAACCTGTGAACTCACCAACCTCGTGTTGACATCTTTTCTTACATGTTTTCTCAGGTCGCTAAGATAAGGCACAGGTGCACGTTAGGACATGCATGGGATTCTTCTATTTTGATTGTTGCCTTATTTAATTTGTTTGGACTATTTTGGATTGTGTTTGGTTTGGAAATTTGGACTTTTGGCGCGTGTGTTTTCCGCATTTACTTTTCTTTACGCTTCCGCATTTAAACTCTGATTATTATGATATTTTCATTTGAGTCCCATGTAGAGTCGTTCAATGTAACTAATGTTTGAGATCCTGGTTCGTCACTTCCTAAACGGTAAAACTCCGTTAGTTGAAATTTAGGGGTGTGACACTTCACGTGTGGTGACCTGAAGCACTTCAGGAAGGACTGTCCCAAGTGGAAGAATCAGAACAATGCTCAAGCACCAGGTAGGGCATTTGTGATGGGTGCAGGGGACGAACGCCGGGACCCGAACATTGTCAATGGTACGTTCCCGATAAATAATCACTATGCCTCTGTACTTTTTGATTCGGTTGCTGATATGAGCTTTATGTCAAATGATTTTAATCCTTCACTCGGTATTAAGGGCAGCAAACTAGAACAAAGTTAACAATTGAATTAGCAAATGGTAAATTAATAGAAATCGGAGAGCTTATTAAGGGTTGTACTTTATGTCTAGAAAACCATACATTTAGTATAGACCTTCTACCTGTCGATCTGGGGAGTTTTGACAATGTTATTGGCATGGATTGGTTATCGAAGAATCATGCCAAGATCGTATGCTTCGAAAAGATTTTACGTCTCCCACTACCAAGTGGAGAAATTCTTTCAATTCAAGGTGAATAGTGTAGAACGATGCTGAAGATGATAAGCTGCATGAAAGCTCATAAGTATCTACGTAAGGGTTATTGCGCATTCCTGGCCCATGTTGTCGAGAAGAAACCCGAGGAATGTCGACTTCAAGATATTTTGATCGTTAGGGATTACCCCGAGGTATTTTCCGAAGACTTACCTGGCTTACCTCCACCAAGACAAGTCGAGTTCCGGATCGACCTAGTTCCAGGAGCCGCACATGTTGTGAAATCGTCGTACCATCTAACACCGTCTGAGATGCAAGAATTATCAAGTCAACTGCAAGAGTTACTTGATAAAGGTTTTATAAGACCGATTTTCTCACCCTGGGGAGCTCCGGTCTTGTTTGTAAAGAAAAAGGATGGAACCTTTAGAATGTGTATTGATTACCGGGAGTTGAACAAACTGAGAATTAAAAACCGGTATCCTCTTCCTCGAATAGATGATTTATTCGACCAACTTTAAGGTTCCAGCTTCTATTCTAAGATTGATCTACGATCAGGGTATCATCAACTGAGAATCCAGGAGGAAGATGTACCAAAGACGGCCATTAGGACTCGTTATGGTCACTAGAGTTTCTAGTTATGCCATTTGGTTTGACTAATGCACCGGAAGTTTTCATGGATCTCATGAACCGCGTGTGCAAGTCGTACTTGGATAAATTCATGATTGTGTTTATCGATGATATATTGATATATTCACGAACCAAGGAGGAACATGAACGTCATTTGAAATTAATCTTGGAACTACTCAGAAATGAGAAGCTATATGCCAAATTCTCTAAGTGTGAGTTTTGGATCCTAGAGGTTCAATTTCTTGGACATGTCATCAATAAAAAGTGTATCCACATGGATCCGTCCAAGATTGAAGCTATCAAAAACTGTGAAGCACCAAGAACTCTGACTGAGGTGCGTCAATTTCTGGGTTTGGCAGGCTACTACAGGCGATTCATTGAGAATTTTTCAAAAATAGCCCTGCCTTTGACCACGTTAACCCAGAAGGATAAAAAGTTTGATTGGACTGATAAGCAAGTATCAGCTTTTCAATTGCTGAAGCGGAAGCTTTGTAGTGCACCAATCCTATCCCTTCTCGAGGGAAACGAAAATTTTGTCTTGTACTGCGACGCATTACACCAAGGTCTTGGATCTGTACTAATGCAAAGAGAAAAAGTCATAGCATATGCATCCAGACAGCTGAAGGTCCATGAGAAAAATTATACGACTCACGACTTGGAATTGGATGTTGTCGTGTTTGCACTCAAGATTTGGAGACATTACTTATATGGTACGAAATGTACTATCTTTACAGATCATAAGAGTCTCCGGTGCATCTTTAATCAGAAAGAACTCAACATGAGACAACGTCGTTGGGTAGAACTACTAAATGATTATGATTGCGATATCAAGTACCACCCTGGTAAGGTTAATGTCGTGGCAGACGGCTTGAGTCGTAAGGAGCGAGTTAAAACTCTTCATGTCCGTGCCCTAGGATTGACAATTCATACGAGTCTCACGACTCAAATCCGAATGGCACAGCAAGAGTGATGTGTGCTGGACGGTCTATAAAAACTAACTATAAAACCTAACCTAGACACTTTAGCTTTAAATTTATAAATCTAGACTCAGCCTAATACTAGACCACACAACCGACAAGTGTACCGATCAATGTAGTAAAGTCAAATGAAGTCCGGATATGAAACCCACGAGACACTAGCGATAACTCTATCTAGACTCTGACTCAACTAACTAAACTGAAATGTATTTCGGGGGATTTTGTGTTGTGAACTTCAAGAAATCTAGCCTACTACCATCTTCAAAACATCAACACAAAGTCTAATATTCAGAATCATATTGCAAGATATATGAATCAAATAACAAAAGATAAGAAACATAAACCGAAAAGACGATAATCCAATCGATCCACGCATCCAACGCTTCAATTCTTGATCCCTTGAGACTTCTCCCACTCAAAATCGCCAAAAATCTTCAACCTTTGTGTCTGGAATCGACTTCTAAACCCTAGAAACAAACTAAACCTTTTATACCAAGAAAATAGCCAAAAAAACCGTAATTGGGTTCTCCCGCGTACCGCGAGGCCCAGGAGTGAAGTCTCTCGCGTACCGCGAGAGACAAGATAGTCGCGACCCTTTTCCTTAAAACACACCCCTCGCGTACCGCGAGGGGGAAGGCTCTCATGTCTCGTGTACCGCGAGGCACCCTCTTTCACAGAAAATTTCCATGTTTTCTCGTTTCGCCTCGTTCGCTCGTGCCTTCACGTAATTTGCTCGTTTAAGCTCCAAACTCACCCGATTACCTACAAACCATGACACAAGTAAATACTAACTATAATAGACTCAATACGACTCTAAAACTATACAAAAACGACATGAAATAGGATAGAAATGCATGTGTGCTTTGCAACACATCAAAAGGCACTTAAAGAAGATAACATTCAGAATGAAGCTTTACAAGGAATGATTAGACAGTTAGAGCCAAAATCAGATGATAATTTATACTTCATGAATAGAATTTGGGTGTCATATTTTGGTAACTTACGGGAGTTGGTTATGGACGAAGCCCACAAGTCCAGGTACTCCATTCACTCAGGTTCGGATAAGATGTATAAGGATCTGAAGGAACTCTATTGGTGGCCAAACATGAAAGGGGAAATTGCTATCTATGTTGGCAAGTGTCTGACATGGTCAAAAGTAAAGGAAGAACATCAGAAACCATAGGGATTGTTACAACAACCTGAGATACCCCAATGGAAATGGGAACATATTTCCATGGATTTCATTACAAAGTTACCCAGGACGTCGAGCGGGTATGATACTATATGGGTAATCGTCGATCGTTTGACGAAATCAGCTCATTTTCTACCCATCAAAGAAACGGATAAAACCGAGAAACTTGCAAGGCTTTATATCAAGGAAATTGTGGCTCGGCATGGAGTGCTAATTTCAATTATCTATGATACAGAAAGCAGATTCGTGTCTAGAATCTGGCAATCATTACAAGAAGCCTTGGGCACACATCTTGACATGAGTACGGCATGTCACCCACAAATAGATGGTCAAAGGGAAAGGACCATTCAAACTTTAGAGGATATGCTCCGTGCATGTGCAATTGATTTCGGAGGAAATTGGAATACTCATTTGTCGTTGGCTGAATTTTCGTACAATAACAGTTACCACACCAACATCAAAACCGCTCCGTTTGAGGCTTTGTATGGTCAAAAGTGTCGTTCACCGCTATGTTGGATGGAGGTTGGCGACAAGCATTTTGGCCCTGAGGTTAATCAGGAGACCACAGACAAGATTTTCAAAATCAAGGATCGCCTGAAGGCCGCCCGTGACAGGCAAAAGAGTTACGCGGATAACAGACGTAGACCATTAGAATTCCATGTTGGGGACCGGGTCATGTTGAAGGTCTCACCTTAGAAGGGAGTTGCAAGGTTTGGCAACCGTGGTAAGCTTAACCCTAGGTACATTGGACCATTTGAAATATTAGCTAGGGTAGGCCCTGTAGCATATAAGCTCAAATTACACAAGAACTAATCAATGTACATGATACGTTTCATGTGTCAAATCTCAAGAAGTACTTATCAGACGAGACATTAATTATACCGCCTGATGAGATTCACATAGAAGATAAATTGCACTTCGTTGTGAAACCCATTGAAGTCACAGATTGGAAGGTTCAGAAAAACAAGGTGTAGCTGTGTTAAATTGGTTAAGGTACGTTGGAATTCAAAGCATGGCCCGAGTATACGTGGGAACGAGAAGATCAAATGAAAGCCAAGTACCTGTCCTTTTTCATGAACACTCCAAGTCAAGATGACATCAACTGAATTTCGGGACGAAATACTATTTAACATGGGGAGAATGTGACACCCAACATTTCAGGTCAATATCCATATCCATATTTGCATGTTCATATTTTATATTTCCTGGTTTATTATCTTGACATAGTGTTTCAAGAGGCTAGTAAAGGAACACACATGTTGTGTTAGTAATTTTAAGAATTACTGAGAAATAAACAATGATAACCCGCAAGGTACGTTCGTTGGTGATTAACAAGATTTTATTTAAATAAGTCTAGGGACGCTTTATGATATAAAAACATAAATATTGGTGACAAAACTATTAAAAGCGGACACAAAAATGTAAATTTCATGGTGACAAGTTATTTTTGTGTGTATACATATATATTATAGTTAAGATATTAACTATGACGAGTTTAATTGGTAGACTATTAAAACATAGTCAAGATACAAAAATATATAGAATTTTAATCCTAAAAGGTTATACACCGGGTATATGATCACGGGATCACCTACCGGGCATGCACTACCTAAATACCGTCTACCTAATCACTGTAATGATTACCATTGAAATGACAAGACCCAAACCCTACCCCCCCTAATCCTCTTTTCGGCCTAATCCACCAAACCACCAACCCATCATCAACTTTCTTACAACTTGTCATAATACACCATGCTTCATCATTTCTAATTTCATGTAAAGGTCAAATCAACATCTAAATTATTGGGATTGTAATGATGATGGAGTATTCCACACACCAACTCCTTCATGAATTCACATATATATATATTGACATATGCATACATACATACATACACATTTTACTCTTTCAAACCCAAGAACACAAGTCTAGAAAGTTAAGTTAAAAGTTTAGAGATTCAAGGAAGATTGGAGCTTAAGTCGGGTCTTGATAATAAAAGAGCATCCATCATTTTCTACTAATAGATCTTCACCTAGCTTGACTAGTGGTGAGAACCCGACACAAATCCTTTCTTTTCATCTTTATATTCTTGATTAAGGCATGCTGTTCACCATAAAAATCAAGGAGATCTAAAGAGTTAATAAGTTTCTATAAAGTGTAACTTCATAAAGTTTAAAATTTAGGGTTTTTGTATAAATATACATATATATGGGCCGAAAATAATGAGATTTTATGCATAATTAGTCGTTTTGATCATTTATGTCGAGTTGTTGATTTGATCATTTTAATGATAAGTTGTTGTTAATATTAAGATTTAAAACAAGGAAAAACTAAAGTGGTATATATATATATATAAAGGCCGAGATATGCATGTATGTGTGTATACATGTTTGAAATGAGTAATGATTTAGAAATGGTTAAGTAGATGCATACATGTATAAAATCACAAGTTGTGTATAGTTATATGTAGATATGGTTGTTTGACCATTTGATGTTAAGAAGATAATTTTAATTGAAAAGTATGATAATACGTAGGTAAATGAGATATATGTAAATATATGTGTGTTAAAGCTTAACTTGGAAAAAAGGGCTAAACATAAGAATATATATATATATATATATATATATATATATATATATATATACGGGTGTATGATCCTAAGTTGTAGAACTTGAAAGATGGTTAATAATATACATAAAATTATATATATATATATATATATATATATATATATATATATATATATATATATATATATATAAGAGTCATGATATATATATATATATGAATGATGGAAAAATTGTTAACTATGAATGAGTTATGAGATGACTAAATAGTTTAAATCGTATATATGTTTATAACAGTTTATAGTTGATAACATAGAACGTGGACATGAGTACATGAAATCTAAAGACGTTAAGTTTAAAATAAATGATCGTATAACATATTTAAGTGCATGTTAAATAAAAACAAGTTAATAAATGTCGTTCGGAACAAGTATTTTCATGCGAACGTGTTAACATAGTTTATGTGCGTGTAGGAAAATAGACATGCGTAGAACATACTTGAACGATATTTCTGATTTTATATAATTATTGGTAAGAAATAATTATATGTTCATACGTGATCATAATATAAATATATTATGAGTTATCGCAAAAATAATATTTATTTTTTATAAACGTAACAAGTCACCAATATGGAAACCTAATATTTTCTCGGAAAATATATAAGCGTCTAGACTAAAATAATAATTACCAACAAGTCGTCACATGAAAACATTGTTTTATTAAACAAAGATGTACTTAACAGAATTCGTTAAGTCTGGTGAACAACTTGCGTCTAAGACGGTTAAGTCTTAACACGTAAGGTATCCTTGTGTAATTAGGATACGGATAGGCGGGGCCTACAGTTATACAAATATCTGCTAGCGTGCACTACTGACGAGGTGAGTGTCACTGTCCTCTTTTTCTAAGTTTTGAAATGTTTTGGGGAGGAAACATACTTGTAACTATTTTTTAAATGAATGAACAAAGATCAGACCGTTATGTGTGTATTGAGGGAACAATTATAGAGCTCGTAAAGTCCTCTGAAACAAACGCTTTGTAACCATTAGCTATGGACTTAGCCTGGGATTCTATGGATAGTACTATTAGGGTGACGCCCTCAGTCATGGTTAGTCGCGCTAGCCAGGGGTCCACATGGCCGAATGACTGCATATTGTCTTAACATATACTCGCAAGGGGGCGAGGGAGGTGCATACATATGTCATGGTTTGGTTACGGTCTCGTGCATTACATATTACTTGTATTCCTTGCAAGCTTATAAATGGGGTCAATTGGTCAGGAAATGTTCAATTCATTGGTTATATATAAATACTGTTTGATTAGAAAAACTTATTCAATTGAACGTTTGTAAACGTTGGAACTACATGTAATATCCCAAAATTTACAACAAAGAATAAACGACGCTTATGGAATAACAAAATAAAGAAAGAATGAAAGAATAAGTGGGCTAGAGCAGATCGGGCCTTGGGCCGGGAGGGAGTAAAACCTTAGCCACCCTCTCCACTCCCCACACTTCATCTTCACCATATTAAAGTTGGAGAGAGACTATAGAGAGAAATCTCCAAGAATCCACACCAAGGCCTTCGTGTTGCTATGAATCATTGCTGGAACATCTCTGGAGGTTGGAGAAGGAGAAATCAAACAGAAACATGTAACAAAACACTCTCAGATTCGAGTTTAGATTTGAAAGTGGGTTTTAGGGTTTCAAAGTGGGTTTTCATAAAAAGATGGGATTTTTACGTGTAGATTTGATTAAAAAGTATGTATCTAGCTTCATGGAAGCTAGATATAAGTTTTGGACGTAAAATTATTAGAACTTGGATCAAAAACTAAGGATCTGTTCAAGAACAGCTGAATCGTCCGAAATCTCCATGAATGGTCCGAAATCTCGAATACGTCCGAAAAGTATTTCGGAACACCATATATCTCGGACGAAACTTTTTGATCGAAAAGTATCTCAGATAGGACATTTCGGTCGAAAAGTATTTTGGACAGAAAGGGATTTCGGATAGATATTTTCGAAAGGGATTTCGGATAGATATTTTCGAACAAAACAGTTCTCGGACAAAAGTTTTCGAATGAAAAGCCATTAATAGAAAATAGTTGTAACACCAAAGTTTTCGTTCGAAATAAATTTCGACCGAAAAAGATTTCGGACTAGGAGTTTTCGGATAAGATATGTAGGTTATAACATTGTTCCATTCATGACACATGAAATAGATATAATAACATCCCACCTAGCTTGAAGTTTCAGTGCTAAGAGAGATAGACAAAGTAGAAGTCTGGTAAGTTCTTATTGATCTTTTTCCTAACGGTTTTGGGCTGGCATGCATACTATTAAGGAGATAGTTTTGAAAGATAAAGTATATTTTTATAAGAATTATATGTTTTTATAAAAAAAATAAAAGAGAAAGTGTTAAAGAGTAAAATACTATCTTTAAACTTGTTCTAAAAGAAAGTAAAGAGTTAAAGTAAAGGATGGTAAAGAAGCTGCACTACGGTGTAGCTTGACAGTGACAAATGCCATACTATGTACCTATGTGTTGTTATGTGATATTTGTCTATGTGTTATGTGTTTCAATGGCATTATATAATGTGACGTAGTATAGTTGCATTGTAGTCACAAAGTAAAAAGTCCTGCAAGCAAGCAAAGTAGAAGTCTCCCACTTCGGTGTGAGCAGGCAAAGGAGTCTTCACTTCGGTGTAAGCGAGAAAGGCCCACCCTGAGGTGTGGGCATAGCAAAGTAAAAGTCTTACCCTGAGGTGTAAGCGAGCAAAGGGATCTTGCCTTTGGGCGAAGATCCACATGTGATAGTTAAAATGTTATAGTCACTTGTCATGTACAAGTGAAACGTAAAGATGCAAAGAGTAAAGGAGGACACCTTAACCAGTTGCCTCAAAGCTAAAGTTTTTATGAAAGATAGTAATGTAACAGTTTTACAATTGTAACGTAGTAAAGTTTAACGTAAAGTTAAAGTG
The DNA here is from genome assembly GCA_023525975.1 of Smallanthus sonchifolius. Classification (NCBI taxonomy): domain Eukaryota; kingdom Viridiplantae; phylum Streptophyta; class Magnoliopsida; order Asterales; family Asteraceae; genus Smallanthus; species Smallanthus sonchifolius. The sequence continues at coordinate 74,046,138 of CM042023.1, read as the reverse complement.
TTTTAAAGATAGAGAAAGAAAAGCTTATTTTATTTTTATAAAACTAAGCTACCTAAAAGAAAGTTTACAGATTAAAGTAAAGATATAACTCACCAGCGTTAGCTGACTTTTAGTATGCATGACAGGTAGTAAAGGTAAAGCAAAAGTAAAGTAAAGGAGCCCTGAGGGCTGGATAGCATGGACATCGGGCTGCAGCACTGAAGACTGACATTTCTAATCCTGATAGTTCACGTTATAGAAAATGATTACATTATCGTTTGTTGAATGTTTTAATTGAAAGACTTTCGCTGTAATAGATTCTGATTTTCGGTTTAAGAACTATGCTTGTTATGTTTTGTCCCAACTATGAGACATACCCGGTTTGGGGTGTTTCACTACAAGAATACTTGATCAAAACCTATGAACTCACCAACCTCGTGTTGACACTTTTTAAGTATGTTTTTCAGGAAATTGAACGTGGTTGCAATGGTTAGCAGTGTAGGTTACATGTATGCATGATGGATACGGCTTTTGGAGGATTTCTCTTGTATAACTCATCATATGGGTCATATTTACGAAATCTTAATCTTTTGTAAACTCAAATTGATATTTTGGGATGTAAAACCTTAAACTTAATTATGTATCCAATCATTATGTATGTGTTTGCGGTAATCATATGCTTTGGAAACCAATGAATATTACGCCTCGCGTTCCGCCTTGGCGGGGTGTGACAGCAGGACACTTGGTGTTCAACTGTCCTCTCAAACCTAAATGTTTTAAGTGTGGAGAAAGTGGGCATAGGATGTTGGAATGCCCAACACTTAAGATTAACAATCCCGAGCCATTAAAAGCAAGAATAGAGCTTATACTCTGATAACCGAAGAAGCTAAAGCTTTACCAGACGTAGTATCAATTATGTTCCTTGTTAATCACGTACCTGCTACTGTGTTATTTGATTCTGGTGCTAGTAGAAGTTTCGTATCAGAAGATTTTTGCCCATCCTTAAATAGACCTATGTTAAGATTAGACGAAACCTTTGAAGTTGAAACGACTATCGGAAAGACGATGAAAGTAGCAGAAGTCATCCAAGATTGTTTCATCAATATTGAAAGGCACATATTTCCTATTAGACTATATCCTATGATCCTCGATGGACTTAATGTAGTCATGGACTGATTGGCAGCAAATGATGCCCAAATCATTTGCAACCAGAAAGCAATTCATATACAGACTCCTAATGGCAATTGGATCACCATCCATGGTGATAAGATAAGATCAGCCGTTAAAATCATTTCCATGATGAAAGCCATGAAGATTTAAAATCGAGGCAATAAGGCCTACCTGGCATATGCTATTGATTCCATGGTGAAAACTAAGGAATTAAAGAACATGCCAGTAGTCTGTAACTTTCCTGATGTATTCCCAGAAAAATTACCAGGAATACCTCCAGAAAGAGAAATAGAGTTTTGAATAGACTTAGTGCCTGGTGCTAAGCCTGTAGCTAAGGCTCTATATCATTTAGCTCCATCAGAAATGAAGGAACTGATGTCACAACTACAAGATTTGTTAGACAAAGGTTTCATCAGACATAGTATCTTGCCTTGGGGTGCTCCGATATTGTTTGTGAAGAAGGAAGATGGTAGTATGTGCATGTGAATAGACTACCGGGAGCTGAATAAGCTTACCATAAAGAATAAATATCCGCTACCAAGGATCGATGACTTGTTCTATCAATTACAAGGAGCAACTTGGTTTTCCAAAATCGATCTCAGGTCAGGATATCATCAATTGAAGGTTAGAGATGAAGATATTCCAAAGACAGCCTTCTGTACGAGATATGGACATTATGAGTTCTTAGTAATGTCATTTGGTTTGACTAATGCCCCTGTTGCATTCATGGACCTCATGAATAGGATTTGTCGACCAATGTTGGACCGATCTGTGATCGTGTTCATTGATGATATTCTAATCTACTCAAGGAATGAAGGGGATCATGCATGTCATCTCAAAGAAGTCTTAGAAACTCTTAGAAAAGATAAATTGTATGCAAAATTTTCTAAATGTGCGTTTTATCTCTGAGAAGTTCAGTTCTTGGGTCATGTGATAAACGCAGAAAGAATTCTGGTAGATCCTTCAAAAATAGAGACTGTGATGAAATGGAACCCGGCAAAGACACCTATAGAGATACACAGTTTCTTAGGTTTGGCTGGTTACTATAGACGGTTTATTCAAGATTTTTCTAGGATTGCTACTCCATTAACAAAACTCACGAAGAAGGAGATAAAATTTGTATGGGGAGCAGAACAAGAAAATGCTTTTCAAAAGTTAAAAGAGAAATTGACTCAGGCTCTGGTGTTGTCTTTACCGGAAGGAACAGAGGATCTGGTAGTTTACTCTGATGCTTTGTATCAGGGATTGGGATGTGTATTAATGCAAAGAGGCAAGGTTATAGCCTATGCTTCATGGCAACTCAAACCCAATGAAGTTAAATACCCGACCCATGATTTAGAATTAGCTGCAATAGTTTTTGCACTTAAAATATGGAGGCATTATCTATATGGAGTTAAGTGCACAATCTACACAGATCATAAAAGCTTAAAGTATTTCTTTGAGCAAAACGATCTGAACATGAGGCAGCGAAGATGGTTAGTGCTGATAAAGGATTATGATTGTGAAATCCGGTATCACCCAGGAAAAGCCAATGTGGTGGCAGATGCTCTGAGCCTAAAAGAAGAGCATCCTCCCATCCGGGTGAAGTCATATAATATAGTTGTAACTCTTGACTTTATGACTCAGCTCAGGAATATTCAGATAGATGCATTGAAAGCAGAAAATGTTAAGAATGAGAGAATGGCTGGACAAGTGAAATACTTGGAAGAGAATGAGTATGGAGTTAAGATACGATTCAGCCGTATGTGGATACCACATATGGGTAAATTCAGAGTTAAAGTTTTAGATGAAGCTCATAAATTTCGATACTCTATTCATCCGGGTACTACAAAAATGTACCAAGATCTACGTCAAGATTACTGGTGGCCCGGTATGAAATTTGATATCATGAAATACGTGGCTAAATGCTTGACTTGTTCTTAAGTCAAAGCTGAACATCAAAATCCTTATGGCAGATTACAGCGACTATATATTCCAGAATGGAAGTGGGAACTTATCACTATGGACTTCATAACTAAGCTACCGAAAACAGCTAAGGGTTATGATATCTGATGTAGTGCGAAGCACACATCTTTATTCCTAGTGTTTTGTGCATTTTTGATTAGTTTTGTGTTTATTTTGAGTTGTTTAAGTCTGTATTTGAGTCTATTGTATATTTGCAGGTGCTCGTGAAGATTACAAGTGAATACGTGAAGAAACCGAGCAAGAAAGAGAAGCCGGGAGTTTAAAAGAGAAAAAGTGGATATTTCAAGTTCTCGCGGTATGCGAGAAGCCCAAAAGAAACCTTCACGGTACGTGAGGATCTTCAGATCACGCCTCGACTATTTTGTTCCTCGCGGTACGCGAGGAACCCAACCCAATTCTTCGCGGTACGCGAGAGAAAGAATTTTCGCAAAACCCTAGTTTTCCAAATTAAATAGATTTTGAATCCCATTATCATAAGAGCTCGATTCCAGCCATCTGAGAAGAGGTCTAGAGGCGATTTTGGGGCTAAGGAAGAAGAATTAAGTGAAAAGGTGAAGGCTTTGAGATTCGGGTTCATTTATTTAAGCGTTTTGGTTTCAAGATTCCGTCCTTGTGTTTGATTTCTGATTTTGAAACCATGTTCTTGTCTTATACTTCTGTTTTGGTGTGTTTGATCATGATATTGGCTAAAACATTGATACTGCTTGGGTCTTATGATGAATATGCGTAAAGTTTAGATTTTTATTGGTGTTGGATTCGCATGATGGGTTTATTGATTATGTAAAGGATTTTAGTGTGATAATTGTGATGAATATGCATGCTCATGTCTGATTGTGTGGATGATTATAACTCCCTTCGTTGATTATGGTAGTCTGCCAGTTTGATATTGTGAGTGGTTTGCTATACGTAGTGACCATAGGGATTGTGATTGATTGCTGATTTGAATTGAGTGTGTATCCTAGTTCAATACCCAAAAGGTGAGAATAAGTTCTCTAGTCTTCATCATTAGGAATCCGAGTGTCAGCTGTCTGAGAGGAAGTTGGTATTAGGTTTCTAGTGGTTGTTACTAGTTCAAATCATAGTTGTTATTCTAAGATTACCCCGTGCATCTTCGATGTGTCGTGGACAGTGAGACTGAAAGGTAATATGTCTATTAGGCAACTTGGTCCTAGTTGGAAATACCTTAGAAGTGATCCAACAATCTGGAGAGTTTATGACACTTTTGGTAGCTTAGTTGGTGACACCCTGAGAGTGATTAGGGATCCACTAGGTTGTCTTTAGTTGTCATCCTTAGAAACCCAGATCCATCATAGTTTCCAGAACCGGTAGAACTTGTGCTTTGCAAGTAGGATTCCGACCTAGGTAGTATTCTTCCCATCTTCTGATTTCACCTTAGTACTTGTCTTGATAGTTGAGTCGACATTATTCTTATTTAACCTTTAGTGTAGTCAACCCCCCAAACCAATTAAATCTTTAGTCCGAGTCAAAGTCTTGTAATAGTATTTAGTGTCTCTAGGGTTCGATAACTTGGTTTACCGTTAAGCTGTGCTACACTCGATAGGTACACTTGCCTGTCAATGTGGTTTAGTTAGAGTGTATTACTTTTATTACTTAGGAGTCAAGGTTAGGTTTTATAGTTAGTTTTTATAGACCGTCTAAACGACATCAAGTTTTTGGCGCCATTGCCGGGGACACTTGGCAATAGCAATATTGACTTTAACTAGTTCTTTGTTTGATTTTTGGTTTATTTTATTTTCTTTTTCTTTTGAGTCCTGTGAGTCTGCTTGTCTTTTGTGCTTTTCCTACGTGCTATCTGAGTGTCTACTATAGGATCGAGTCTTTATTTGTTTTCTTTTATTCTTGTGTCAGTTTATGAACCACACTCGTTCACAGGGATCACCACCATATTATGTTTCATTAGAGCCCAAACAAGAGCTGCACGAGCGCACCCGCGACTTTCGGGAGCGTTTGAAAGCATTCTGCAGCAACCAGGTACGTTCTCCTAGCCCAATTCCATTTCCTGCCATGGGCGACGCTGACCCACTAGCGAGGTGTACGGTGCACCCGAGGGCCAGTGACGGGGTCACCGGGGCAAGATCTTCGATCACACGCCCCGCCATTCCTAACACCAATACATGGCAGATCCCGTCACATGTCATGAGCATGATCAGTCAAACCACCCAATTTCATGGCCTTGAGGATGAGGATGCACCCGGACATTTGTCCCGCTTCGCGCGGATATGTGATACATTCAATATCACGGGTGTGTCTAAGGATGCTAACTACTTGCGTCTCTTCCCATTCTCACTCTCTGGTCGCGCATCTACTTGGCTTGACACCCTTCTACTTGGCTTGACACCCTTCCCGATAATTCTATCACGACATGGGAGGATCTTCAAGCCAAGTTCTACAAGAAGTACTATCCACCTTCCATGGCCGCTCGCCTCCGGGACCAAATCCATTCATTCCGGATGGACCCTGACGAGCCTTATCACATGGCCTGGGAGCGGTTCAACACGCTGTTGAGCTGATGTCCCCAGCATGGTCTTTCTGACTGGGCGATAGTGGAGAAGTTCTACAATGGTCTCACTTTCGAGAAGCAGAAAATGTTCAACACAGCTGCGGGAGGCCATATTATTGATAGACTCGAGCCTGATGAGTGTGAGGAGATGTTCGAGAGCTTCAATCAAGTCGAACAGCAGCATCCATCTGCTAGGACTTCCATTCCTGGTGCTAGATCACCCGCCTCTTCTCCTAGAGGTGTGCATCAGGTCACTCCTGATTCTAGCGTGGTTGTTGCACTCACCTTAATGGCTAACGAGATCAAGGAGCTGAAGCTCAGTGCTCAGCGGTGTCAAGTGTGCAGGGGAGGCCACGACACTAGATATTTCCCTGTAAATCATCAGGAGCAGGTGAGATTTGCTAGAAACCAGAACCAGAACCGAGGGTACAACAATTACAACAATACTTATCCCACCTGGGTTTAATGTTCGCCAGCAGCAGTATGGAGGAGCAGAAGTTGGAGCAAGATCGGGAAGCGGTGTCAATACAAGGAAGATCAAAGAGACGCTTGAGAATCAGACACAACTACTTGCCTACTTAGTCCAACAAGACAAGTACACGAGGCAAATACTGGATAGCCATGACACTCTATTAAAGAATCAGCAGTCGGCATTCCAGGATTTGCAACGCACGGTAGGAGACATCGCTTAGAGCCTGAAGGGTAGACAAGGAAGTCCATCTTTGGCCCCAAATGCTTCAATGATGGCCATGTCAGTTAAGAGTGTGGAGAAGAAAAAGGTTGTAGAGGATGACTCCCACTCCATTGAGTATGACATACCTTCGGTAGAGGAAGTGAAGAAGGTAGACTAGAGAGCTAGATTTGCTGAGATCGATGCTAGGATGCTAGAGGAGTCTGAGTCGAATGTTGTGTCATCTCGGAGCAGGAGAGCAAAAGAGGATGAGCACCCACCTGTTGTAGAAGAGGAAGAACCGGTGGACGAGAAGGTAGTAGAGGTGAAGCCTGCCGAGAAGGCAGATGAGAAGAAGAAGATGTGGAGATGAAGTCCCCTGAGATTGACTTGAGTCGTGTTCCCTATCCAGATCGTTTGTTGCCACATAAACACGCTAGGGAATATGGTCACTTCCTTGATATGTTTAAACAACTCAAGGTCAATCCCCCATTTATAGAGGTCCTCCAGCATATGCCAAAGTATGGCAAGTTCCTTAAAGATCTTCTTTCCAACAAAAAGAAGTTGGAGTGGATATCTAAAGTCTCACTTAGTGAGCAATGTTCTGCGGTGGTTCAGAACCAGTTGCTGAGAAGCTGCCGGATTCGGGTCGTTTCACGATACCGTGTCTGCTAGGCAGTTTACCGTTGAACCACGAGTTGGCTGATCTAGGTGCTAGCATCAATCTGATGCCATATTCTATTTATAAGCAGCTAGACCTAGGTGAATCAGAGCCAACGCGCATGAGCATTTCCTTGGCTGACCGCTCAGTCAAGTATCCATGGGGAATTGTGGAGAATCTATTAGTGAAAGTAGGTAAATTTGTCTTCCCCGTGGATTTCGTCATATTGGAGATGGAAGTGGATGATAAAGTCCCGCTCATCCGAGGACGCCCGTTCCTATGTACCGCCAAAGCAATGATAGATGTCTTTTATGGGAAACTCACACTTCGTTTAGGGATGAGTCGATCACATTTGATGCTATGAAACCCATGAAGGATGTTGGCGAGCATAGCCACTCCATGTGCATGCTTGATGCCTTCATAGGTGAATTTTTGGACTCTAATACAGTAGAGGATGTCATTGATGGAGATGGAGGAGAAATGATATATGACCCACTGGATTGGTTAGCTGAATTTGAAATGAAATTTGTAGGGTCTTCGTTCTTAAGTGCTAGCAATGATGATTACATTTTGGGTGACATATTAGCACAAGTGGAGCAGATAGTTTGTAAGGCACCAGTGGTGGACATTGTGGAGGATCCTCGAGATCCTGCTAGAGGTTTTGAGGTCACATCCATAGAAAATATCATTCCTGAACCTCTACCTATTCTTTGTTCAGAGGGGATAGAAGCCGAGTCATCCCCTAAATCTAGGCCGCCCCGTGAGAGAAACCATGCTTTGAAAGATTCATCTACTTTAGGGAGAATGCAAACCCCAAGTGTGGGGATGTCTAGGGGAGATAAACTGTTGAAGTACTTGAACCAGGTTGTTTTCGGACCTGGTAGGTTTAAGTTGTGGTAGAAAGAGCTAAGTGCTAGAAGTACATTGTTTGGTAGGAGTATGAGGTTGTTACTGATGTGGAGAACCGGTAGACCGCGAACGATGAAGGCGGTACCGGTTATGATTAAGGAGAAGCCTCCTGGTAGGCTTGCTTGAGTCTCGGGCAAGTGCTCCGGATGTAGAGTTTGTGTGCACTACTTGGTTTGAGTCCGTGTCATTTTTGTGTTTTTCGGTGTGTGTTTTGTTTGTGTCATGTTTTGCTGGGATTTGTGCTTGATTCGGTGAGGAAAATCGTCGAGAATGAAGTTCCAAGTATTTTTACATATGTTTTTATGCTTGGAATAGGTTTTTAAATAATCTGTGAAGAAAAAAATTTGAATGATAAAAAATTTTCTAAGTATAAAGTTGGAAAAAACTCAAAACTTTTTGTTACCAACACTCCCTCGCGGTACGCGAAGAATAGTAGGGTTCCTTTCGCGGTACGCGAAGTCCAAAAGAAATGGTCTAGTTAATAGCCACTCCCTCGCGGTACGCGAGGAGTGGCCGCCTGATCTTCGCGGTAAGCGGGGGAGCCCTGGTTTAGCCCACTTCCCTTATTTTCCCATGGATTCTCATCACCATTCCCCCGCATCGACCACCACTCCCATCACCATCATACCACTTCTATCATTCATCATCGTTCATCCACCACTCTCATCACCATAATTATTCACAATCCACATTCATACCATCCGACCACCACGCCAATGGGAAACTAGAAACCGTTCGTCACCGATGATTCACTTTGTCGTGGCTTTCATGTCTATGCGTTTGGCACACATCGGGTATGTTTCTCTGCTATCAATCCTGAGTCTTAGTGAGTTAGTTAAATTTTTAGTTTTTTAGTTTGAGTCAGTCGAGTCAGTCTTTATTTTAATTTGAGTTAGTTTAATGATGCGGGTTTGTGGTGAGGTTTATTTTGCAGGTTTTATCATTCTGCCCGTACTCAATCTCCATTCGGGCAGGATCGCAGGATCGATCATCTTATATTATTTTGTAAAGACAACCCATCAGAGTTGTGCAACCGCGACCGAAATGCTATACGGTGCACACGAGGAAGAGCAAAAGCTGGATACTTCAGTGCATATTATAACCAGCTAAGTCGCTTCCTGTTTTTGTTTTTTTTTTTTTTGCATTTTTATTTTTAGTTGTGTTTTGCTTCACATTGAGGACAATGTGTCTCTCAAGTGTGGGGATGTGATTGTCTAGTATAGTTTGTTTTGTTTAAAAAAATTCGAAAATACAAAAAAAAAAATTTGAAAAATGTCCATGGAAATAACTGCTTATAAATGGAAAATGATAGTACAACTAGATCTGCTTATTGAGTTTAAATGAATAAATAATTGAAAACGCGTCTAATTAGTGATGTTTTGGTAGACTCAGTCAACTAGTAGAGCTTAAATAGCCTGTGAGTGTTAAATAAGATTAATAATTGAATTAAAATTATGATATCTTGTGCGTATTCATCTTAGGATATCGGTAATACTGAAACTGTCAACATAGGGTGATAGGTACCACGTTAAGTTAAAATTTAGAGGTTTTTGAAATTTTTGGCACACCTCTCTCTTTTTATGAAAATAAATCCGAGTTTGGTACCGCCCGCATCCATATTTCCATAATATTTGAGCTTATTTGTTTAGGATTATGAGTTTTGCTTATGTGTTACCCTTCGGGATGGCCACTTGGAGAAAACACCCCTAAGTGATTCTTGTGTGCTTTATTGTTTAGACTTAATCTATGTGTTACATTCCGGGATAGTGACTTGGTCGAAACACCTCTAGATGAAGTTTAATTTGCTTATTAATGCTCATATTTCCATCCATTCATTCATGTTTCATCTGATTTCTTAAACCTGTAAATTTTAGGCTAACGTGGTAGGGTAAATCTATATGGTTTAATCCGTGCCTAAACATGACCGTGAGACGGGATTAGGTAGGGCTGTAACTTTGAGTGTGAGTCACATAGGTTGATTGATATGTTTGGTAATGTAATATTAGAACACGTAACGGGGGCTTGAAAGTTGGTGCTTGGGTTTAATCGGACAGAAATACTGATTGTTGCTTTTTAACGCGTGAGTATGTTTTGCTAATTGATAATTGATGTTTGTTAAGTTAGATCTGAGTTATGATTCCAATTGCAGCTTTTTCGAGGACGAAAAAAGGTTAAGTGTGGGGATGTTTGATATAGTGCGAAGCACACATCTTTATTCCTAGTGTTTTGTGCGTTTTTTATTAGTTTTGTGTTTATTTTGAGTCGTTTAAGTCTGTATTTGAGTCTATTGTATATTTGCAGGTGCTCGTGAATATTACAAGTGAATACGTGAAGAAACCGAGCAAGAAAGAGAAGCCGGGAGTTTAAAAGAGAAAAAGTGGATATTTCAAGTTCTCGCGGTACGTGAGAAACTTAGAAGAAACTTTCGCGGTACGCGAGGATCTTCAGATCGCGCCCCGACTATTTTGTTCCTCGCGGTACGCGAGGAACCCAACCCAATTCTTTGCGGTACGCGAGAGAACGAATTTCCGCAATACCCTAGTTTTCCAAATTAAATAGATTTTGAATCCCATTATCAGAAGAGTTCGATTCCAGCCGTCTGAGAAGAGATCTAGAGGCGATTTTGGGGCTAAGGAAGAAGAATCAAGTGAAAAGGTGAAGGCTTTGAGATTCGGGTTCGTTTATTTAAGCGTTTTTTGTTTCAAGATTCTGTCCTTATGTTTAATTTCGGAGTTTGAAATGATGTTCTTGTCTTATACTTCTGTTTTGATGTGTTTGAGCATGATATTTGGCTAAAACATTGATACTGCCTAGGTCTTATGATGAATATGCGTAAAGTTTAGACTTTTATCGGTTTTGGATTCGCATGATGGGTTTATTGATTATGTAAAGGATTTTTGTGTGATAATTGTGATGAATATGCATGCTTATATCTGATTGTGTGGTTGATTATAACTCCCTTCTTTGATTGTGGTTGTCTGCCAGTTTGATCTGTGTGTCTATGTCATAGATCTTAGGGTTTGTGATTGTGAGTGGTTTGCTAGACGTAGTGACCATAGGGATTGTGATTGATTGCTGATTTGAATTGAGTGTGTATCCTAGTTCAATACCCGAGAGGTGAGACTTAGTTGTCTAGTCTTCATCATTAGGAATCCGAGTGTCAGATATCTGAGAGGAAGTTGGTATTAGGTGTCTAGTGGTTGTTGCTAGTTCAAATCATAGTTGTTATTCTAAGATTACCCCATGCATCTTCGATGTGTCATGGACAGTGAGACTGAAAGGTAATCTATCTATTAGGGTACTTGGTCATAGTTGGAAATACCCGAGAAGTGATCCAACAATCTGGTGAGTTTAGTACACTTTAGGTTGCTTAGTTGTTGACACCCTTAGAGTGATTAGGGATCCACTAAGTAGTCTTTAGTTGTCATCCTTAGAAACCCAGATCCATCATAGTTTCCAGAACCGGTAGAAGTTGTGCTTTGAAAATAGGATTCCGACCTAGGTAGTATTCTTCTTATCTTCTGATTTCACCTGAGTACTTGTCTTGATATTTGAGTCGACATTAGTTTGCTGCATTCCTAGTTAACCTTTAGTGTAGTCAACCCCCCAAACCAATTAAATCTTTAGTCCGAGTCAGAGTCTAGTATTAGTATTCAGTGTCTTTAGGGTTCGATAACTCGGTTTACCGTTAAGCTGTGTTACACTCGATAGTTACACTTGCCTGTCGGTGCGGTTTAGTTAGAGGGTATTCCTTTTATTACATAGGAGTCTAGGTTAGGTTTTATAGTTAGTTTTTATAGACTGTCTGGACGACATCAATACCATATGGGTGATAGTAGACAAACTAACTAAGAGTGCTCACTTTTTACCAATACTTGAGACTTACTCTTCTGAAAGGTTACCAGAAATGTTTATTAAAGAAATTGTGACAAGGCATGGAGTACCAATCTCGATTGTATTTAACAGAGACACACGTTTTACGTCACGTTTCTAGAAGAAATTCCATGAAGAGATGGGGACTAAGTTATTGATTAGCACAGCATATCATCCTCAAACGGATGGTCAAAGTGAAAGGACAATTCAAACACTTGAAGATATGTTGCGTGCTTGCATTATTGGCTTCGGTGGAAGTTGGGATTGTCATCTACCTTTGTTAAAATTCTCGTATAGCAACAATTATCATGCAAGTATTGGTATGCTGCCATACGAAATGTTATACGGGAGAAGATGTAGAACTCATATCTATTGGGGAGAGGTTGGACAGAAAGAAATTGGAAGAAAATAAATTGTCCAAGCAATGGGTGTAAAGTTAGATCAGATTAAAGCCCATCTAAAGGCTGCTCAGGACAGACAAAAATCATATGCGGATAAAAGACGAAGGCCGATAGAATTTCAAGTTGGAGATTACGTTCTGTTGAAAGTATCTCCATGGAAGGGAATCATTAGATTCAGCAAGAGAGGAAAGTGTAAGGCCCCTTTCTCGGGTAACCTCACTTGTTGGATTTACTCATAAACATAGTCATAAATACTGAACTTAAATTAAAAACATTCATCATTCAATTACATTTCATAACAGCGGAAGTCTTAACAATTAAAAACACAACATTGTCTTAACAAACAAAAGTGGGATGTCAGTCTTGTGTCGGGTAACCTTCACGCCCTCGCACGACCTTTTCTTCCTTTACCTGAAATGTATACTAAAGTCAGCTAACGCTGGTGAGTTCTAGTTTAATGCGTTTAGATATAAACATTCTTTTCTTTACTTCATAAGTAAGCATTATTATAAAGTCATTCATATAAATACGTATTCATAGCTTTTGCTTTTCTTTCATCTTTCTTTTCTTTATTAATGTGATTACATATATATATATATATATGCGTTCCCCCTTTTTCTTTCACTTTTCTTAACATTCTTTCCTTATCTTTCTTACGTGATTACATAGATATGCATTCACCTTTACTTTCTTTACCATTTATTGGTCATACACATAAGGGTGATCAACCCGTCTTTTACTGCGTATGTCACAAAGACATACGCCCTTAAGCTACCGTCGTAGCCCTTTTACTCGTCCGGTCCTAGAAACCGTCCGCCTTAACTTTTCCGTCCGGCTAACCTTCGGCCGTCCGTCTTAACCGTCCTACCGTCGTAGTCCGTCATATTCGCCCGTCTGCCATAAGGCATCCGTTTCCCACTTGAACTAATTATACAGCCGAATATTGATTTAGCGACTTACTCCACCGTAGTGGCCTTTATTTAGTCTACCTTTCTAGACTTCCTTCTCTAGCTGCATAATAGTCAAGTGGTCGTCCGTTTACCGTAGTAGTCGTTAGCTTCTTTTCCGTCCATAACGTATACTTACATTCTTCGCATGCAATATATATTTATAAAGCAAGGTTTCATTTATTTACGTTATACTATTCATTCATTCATTCTTTGCAAACATACGTGTCGTTCTTTGTTCGTAATTCATTATTCGCATTCATATGTATCTACACATATACCTTAATATATCACGTATGATCACATTGACATTCATTTCATTTATTCATTTAGTGTATACACTTCAGCCCCAAAACATTTATAAATCATTTGCACATAACTTAGAAGGGGGCACATAGAACTCACCTGATGAGTAGTTTCTGTAATACACTTAGCTGGCTACTGAGCTTCACTAATGTCACTCACGATCTGTATAATAAAGTCATATACATAAGGTAGTGCTCCTAGATGACACTAGACATTACTATGCTTGAACCTAGTAGTTTCGATTGATTAGCATATATCGAAACTTGGTAGTTTCGATAGGTTGTTCCTGTCGAAACTTGGTAGTTTCGATAGGTAGTTTCGATAGGCTGCTTATGTCGAAACTTGGTAGTTTCGATAAGTAGTTTCGATAAGTAACTTATGTATTATCTTAGCTTCGGACCGGGGGCACATATCGAAACTATAGTAGTTTCGATTGGGTCTGCATATATCGAAACTGGGTAGTTTCGATAGGTATGCACATATCGAAACTAAGTAGTTTCGATGGACCTGCACATATCGAAACTAAGTAGTTTCGATGGATCTGCACTTATCGCCTTCCCCAAAAATCCGAATGTTCTGCATGCGAATCTGATCATGTCGATATCTAAATTTTCTTTGATCAAAACGTTCGTTTTTCATTCTAGATGCTATACCTAAGTTCACTTTCAAGTTTCATCCGTAAAATCGTTATCTTTTAGCCAAAACCCGAAACTTCCCAAAACGAACAAAAACTCATAATGTGATCGAATCGTTACCTGGATTGTAATTCTGATTCGGAGGTTTTGCTCACGGGAACAGTAGCAACGTTCTCCTGAATTCCCGAGTTGATCCGTCACTTTCTCTCTCTAGACCCGAGCTCTCCTTTCTCTCTCTAAAAGCTGCGTGAGTTGGGGAAATGAGCAGGGAAGAGGGCTGCCTTGCCTCTTATGTGCAATGGGCTTCCCTCGGCCCATTGAAGCCGGGCCCAGGCCCGCTCCCTTTTTGTTTAAATGTTCCGACTAAATCACTGGTCTCGTTATGTTTATTCGTTTTATTATTTTTGGGATGCTACAAGTCTACCCTCCTTAAAGAGGTTTCGTCCTCGAAACTGTTCATACGTTAAACAATTTAGGGTATAGTCCCCTCATCTCGTCTTCCTTTTCCCATGTAGCTTCTGACCCTTTTCTGTGCTTCCATTGTATCTTGACTAACGGTATCGACTTATTGCGTAGTCGTTTTTCAGCTCGGTCAAGAATGGCTATTGGTTCCTCTACATAATTCAGACTATTATCCACTTCGATCTCGTCGTAAGGTATGTGAGCTGTGTCGTCAGCTAGGCACTTGCGTAAGTGGGACACGTGGAACGTAGGGTGTATTCCATTAAGTTCAACGGGTAGGTCGAGTCTGTAAGCAACTTGACCCACTCTCGCTAAAATCTTGAAAGGCCCGACAAACCTTGGACTTAGTTTGCCACGCTTCCTGAATCGAATGATTCCTTTCCACGGAGATACTTTCAACAGTACCATGTCCCCTACTTGAAACTCTAAATCCCTCCTTCTCTTATTCGCGTATGATTTCTGTCTGTCTTTTGCGGCTTTCAATCGAGCCTTTATTTGATCAAATTTCTCGGAAGTAGCTTTGACCACTTCGAGACTTGCAAAGTCCTTTTGTCCAATTTCCCCCCAACAAACCGAGGTCCTACATCTCCTTCCATACAACATTTCAAATGGCGGCATGCCAATGGTTGAGTGATAGCTGTTGTTATATGAAAATTCTGCCAATGGTAGATGGCTGTCCCAACTCCCACCGAAGTCAATGATACAGGCCCGGAGCATGTCCTCCAAGGTCTGAATGGTTCTTTCAGATTGACCATCGGTCTGAGGGTGGTAAGCGGTGCTGATGTTCAACCTAGTGCCCATCGCTTCATTGAACTTCTTCCAAAACCTTGATGTGAATCTAGTATCCCTGTCAGACACGATCGATAGTGGCATACCATGTCTACTTACAATTTCCTTGATAAATGTTTCTGCTAGCTTTTCAGAAGAAGAAGTTTCTCGTATTGGCAAGAAGTGAGCACTCTTTGTCAAGCGGTCGACGATCACCCAAATGGTATCATTGCCTTTAGCTGTTCGCGGTAGCTTGGTAATGAAGTCCATTGTGATCTCTTCCCATTTCCATTCCGGTATTGGTAAAGGTTGCATTTTACCGCATGGTTTCTGGTGCTCGGCCTTAACTAGAGAACACGTTAGGCACTTGCTCACGTATTCTGTCACATCATTCTTCATGCCAGGCCACCAGTATTCTTTCTTCAAGTCTTGATACATTTTGTTTGTCCCGGGGTGGATAGAATAGCGAGACTTATGGGCCTCATCGAGTATTTTGGCCCTAAGCTCACCAATCTTAGGTATCCACATCCGGCCAAACCTAGTTCGTACACCGTATGCATTTGCATCCAAGTTCCCTTGTTGTTCTACTATTCTTTCCCGTTTCACATTTCTTTCTAACAACGCTTCATCTTGTGCTTTTGCTATTTCACCCATCCAATCTGGTGTTATAATCAGCTGACACGCTTTGATCCGGATAGGTTCCGATTCTTCCTTTCTACTTAAAGCGTCAGCCACTACGTTTGCCTTGCCCGGATGGTACAATATCTCACAGTCATAGTCTTTCAGTAGCTCTAACCACCTTCTTTGTCTCATGTTTAATTCCTTTTGTTCGAAAAAGTACTTCAGGCTTTTGTGATCGGAGTAAATGGTGCATTTAACTCCATACAGATAGTGCCTCCATAATTTCAACGCGAAAGCTACTGCTGCTAATTCTAGATCGTGTGTTGGGTAGTTAACCTCGTGAATCTTTAGTTGTCGCGATGCATAAGCAATTACCTTTCCTCTTTGCATGAGTACGCACCCTAAACCTTGCCCTGAGCGTCAGAGTAGACTACCAAGTCTTCATTTCCCTCAGGTAGTGTTAAGACTGGAGCTTGAGTTAATCGTGTCTTAAGTTCCTCAAACGCGTTGTTTTGGGTTGGACCCCATTCATACTTTACTTCCTTCCGTGTCAGTTTGGTTAGTGGCGAGGCAATTCTTGAGAAATCTTGAATGAACCTTCGATAGTAGCCTGCCAATCCTAGAAAACTTCGTATCTCTGTTGGTGTCTTTGGGATGTTCCATTCCTTTACTGTCTCGATCTTTGCAGGATCCACCATGATGCCGTTTGGGTTTATTACATGACCTAGGAATTGGACTTCCCTAAGCCAGAACGCGCATTTGGAGAATTTTGCGTACAACTTTTCCTGCTTTAGCACCTCCAGAACCTCCCTTAGGTGACAGTGGTGATCACCCTCGTTTTTCGAATATACCAGTATGTCGTCTATAAAAACTATCACAGATCAATCCAACATGGGTCGACATACTCTATTCATCAAATCCATGAACGCTGCTGGTGCATTAGTTAATCCGAAGGACATCACGAGAAACTCATAATGCCCATAACGCGTGCGAAACGCGGTCTTTGGTACGTCTTCCTCTCTTACTTTCAACTGATGGTAACCCGACCTAAGATCGATCTTTGAGAACCAACTCGCACCTTGTAGTTGATCAAAAAGGTCGTCTATCCTGGGCAGTGGGTATTTGTTCTTTACTGTTCTCTTGTTCAGTTCGCGGTAGTCAATGCACATGCGCATGCTGCCGTCCTTCTTCTTTACAAATAGTACCGGAGCGCCCCATGGTGAGATGCTCGGTCTAATAAATCCTTTTTCTGTTAGTTCCTCTAGTTGAGACATCAATTCTTTCATTTCTGACGGAGCCAATCGGTAGGGGGCTTTGGCAACGGGCTCAGCTCCTGGCAATAAATCAATCTGAAATTCTATTTCCCGATCGGGTGGTAACCCAGGTAGATCCTCAGGGAATACTTCCGGAAAGTTGCACACCACGGGTACATTCTTGAGTTCTTTCATTTTCATTCTATCATCAATAACATATGCCAGATAAGCTTTGCAACCGCGCCTCATATGACTTTCGGCCTTGATCATCGAGATGACGTTTGGCATCGTGCAATTCCAATCCCCATAAACCGTAATTGGACTGCCGCTAGGAGCTTTTAGGTGTATCCTCTTACGTTTGCATATGATTTGAGCTTCGTTGGCAGCTAACCAATCCATATCCAATACTATATCGAATCCTCCTAAGGTAAGAAGGAATAATCTAGATGGAAACTTATGTCCCTCTATTTCTATGATGCAATCCTCTGTTACTTGGAATACTGCCGAATTTTTACATACGACAGTTTGTACGCTAAAGGCCTTTACTATGGTGTTGATAGTGCAATCCAATTTACGACTAAATGCATTTGATATGAAGCTTTTACTAGCACCAGAGTCAAATAAAATAGCAGCATGTTCATCATTTACTAGAAACGTACCTGATACGACATCAGGGTTTCCTCTTGCTTCTTCCTCAGTCAAGGCATAGGCACGAGTCCTTGCCTTAGGCTGTTCCTGCTCCCTATCCTTTCCCGAACCAGATTGGCCGGCCTTCCTGCAGTTCTTTGTCAAATGTCCAAACAATCCACATACTTTACACTTGACGTCTCTTACACATTCTCGGGAGAAGTGCCCCGGCTTTCCGCACTTATAGCATGTGGTGGTGCCAATTTTACATTCGCCAAGATGTTGCCTTTCACATTTCTTGCAAGTTTCATATTCATCCAATCTTGGCTTCTTAGTTTCCGTTGTCACATTCCCTCTCCCGGTTCCTCTAGACGGGTTCTCCCACTTTCTCTTTTGGGTTTATGTTGGTGGGTCCTCATTGGCATAATCGTCGTAGACGATTCCGCTCAGGTTCACTACCGACTCGAATGTCGAGGGTAGGTTGGCTTTCACGTGGACACGGACCCTTTGAGGTAGGCCCTTCACATAATACTTGATCATTCGCTCTTCTGTCTCCACCAGGTGGGGTACTAGCTGAGCCAACTCATTGAATCTAGAAGTGTACTGGTGGTGTGTCTTGTTGCCAGCCTTAAGGTTTAGGAATTCATTTTCCACGCGATCAATTTCGTTCTGGGGACAGAACTTTTGAATTACCAGCTTTTTCAGTTCTTCCCATGTCATTCTTGCAAGAGCATTTGGGGACTTTGTCCTCTGAATGTTCCTCCACCAACCTAGGGCCTCATTGGTGAAAGAATGAGCAACATATTTAACAGCCTGGTCGGGTCGACACTCGCTGATGTTGATTACAGCACTCATCCTCTCTATCCATTCAAGCGTAGCCACCGAATCCTTGCTGCCATCAAACTTGGGTGGGTCTCCATCCTTGAAACCTTTGTAAGTACATCCACGGTTGCTTGATACCACTTTTACTTCATCCCTGTTACTGTCATAAATTTTCTCTTCATCGTTCCCTTCATCCTCTTCTTTGCTTTTCTTTAGTGCCTCAGATAGTAGGTCAGGCAATACCTTCCTCAAAGTGAGCACAACTTCACGGGCAATAGCATCCCTGACTTCAGGTTCCAACTGTATAGGCCCTGGACTGTCGTTCCTAATTGGGGTCACTTCTGTTTCGTGCACACTTTCTGTGTGCTCTGCGTGCACACTCTCTTCTTCTTCAAATATTGGGTTCGGCGGAGGTCTACCTCGTCGGCCAGTGCGACCACCTCGAGGTCCTGTTCTTCCTCCCCCAGCCATAATTCTTAATTTCCTGATAGTTACAAAGGGAATACATCAATGTCATTTCTTCAGATCATAGTTTGGAACAGTACGAGCAAGGTAAATTCTTAATTACAGTGACCGGTTTGTGATTACTAATTTACATTGCTTTTCGGGTTCAAAACTCTTCAAATCAGTCATGGCATTAACATCTATTTGTTCTAAGTTATGGTATCTATTCTTATGCAAGAGCCTTAACTTCATTACTTACTTACCGTGCTGGCGTTGGCGTTGGTTACCCATACTGACATCCGTGCGTTGGTCCCATAATCAGTTTGAGTCTAGACATTTAGGGATGTCTAAATCTCTCAAACTATTGCTCTGATACCAACTTGTAAGGCCCCTTTCTCGGGTAACCTCACTTGTTGGATTTACTCATAAACATAGTCATAAATACTGAACTTAAATTAAAAACATTCATCATTCAATTACATTTCATAACAGCGGAAGTCTTAACAATTTAAAACACAACATTGTCTTAACAAACAAAAGTGGGATGTCAGTCTTGTGTCGGGTAACCTTCACGCCCTCGCACGACCTTTTCTTCCTTTACCTTAAATGTATACTAAAGTCAGCTAACGCTGGTGAGTTCTAGTTTAATGCGTTTAGATATAAACATTCTTTTCTTTACTTCATAAGTAAGCATTATTATAAAGTCATTCATATAAATACGTATTCATAGCTTTTGCTTTTCTTTCATCTTTCTTTTCTTTATTAATGTGATTACATATAAATATATATGCGTTCACCCTTTTTCTTTCACTTTTCTTAACATTCTTTCCTTATCTTTCTTACGTGATTACATAGATATGCATTCACCTTTACTTTCTTTACCATTTATTGGTCATACACATAAGGGTGATCAACCCGTCTTTTACTGCGTATGTCACAAAGACATACGCCCTTAAGCTACCGTCGTAGCCCTTTTACTCGTCCGGTCCTAGAAACCGTCCGCCTTAACTTTTCCGTCCGGCCAACCTTCGGCCGTCCGTCTTAACCGTCCTACCGTCGTAGTCCGTCATATTCGCCCGTCTGCCATAAGGCATCCGTTTCCCACTTGAACTAATTATACAGCCGAATATTGATTTAGCGACTTACTCCACCGTAGTGGCCTTTATTTAGTCTACCTTTCTAGACTTCCTTCTCTAGCTGCATAATAGTCAAGTGGTCGTCCGTCTACCATAGTAGTCGTTAGCTTCGTTTCCATCCATAACGTATACTTACATTCTTCGCATGCAATATATATTTATAAAGCAAGGTTTCATTTATTTACGTTATACTATTCATTCATTCATTCTTTGCAAACATACGTGTCGTTCTTTGTTCGTAATTCATTATTCGCATTCATATGTATCTACACATATACCTTAATATATCACGTATGATCACATTGACATTCATTTCATTTATTCATTTAGTGTATACACTTCAGCCCCAAAACATTTATAAATCATTTGCACATAACTTAGAAGGGGGCACATAGAACTCACCTGATGAGTAGTTTCTGTAATACACTTAGCTGGCTACTGAGCTTCACTAATGTCACTCACGATCTGTATAATAAAGTCATATACATAAGGTAGTGCTCCTAGATGACACTAGACATTACTATGCTTGAACCTAGTAGTTTCGATTGATTAGCATATATCGAAACTTGGTAGTTTCGATAGGTTGTTCCTGTCGAAACTTGGTAGTTTCGATAGGTTGTTCCTGTCGAAACTTGGTAGTTTCGATAGGTAGTTTCGATAGGCTGCTTATGTCGAAACTTGGTAGTTTCGATAAGTAGTTTCGATAAGTAACTTATGTATTATCTTAGCTTCGGACCGGGGGCTCATATCGAAACTATAGTAGTTTCGATTGGGTCTGCATATATCGAAACTGGGTAGTTTCGATAGGTCTGCACATATCGAAACTAAGTAGTTTCGATGGACCTGCACATATCGAAACTAAGTAGTTTCGATGGATCTGCACTTATCGCCTTCCCCAAAAATCCGAATGTTCTGCATGCGAATATGATCATGTCGATATCTAAATTTTCTTTGATCAAAACGTTCGTTTTTCATTCTAGATGCTATACCTAAGTTCACTTTCAAGTTTCATCCGTAAAATCGTTATCTTTTAGCCAAAACCCGAAACTTCCCAAAACGAACAAAAACTCATAATGTGATCGAATCGTTACCTGGATTGTAATTCTGATTCGGAGGTTTTGCTCACGGGAACAGCAGCAACGTTCTCCTGAATTCCCGAGTTGATCCGTCACTTTCTCTCTCTAGACCCGAGCTCTCCTTTCTCTCTCTAAAAGCTCCGTGAGTTGGGGAAATGAGCAGGGAAGAGGGCTGCCTTGCCTCTTATGTGCAATGGGCTTCCCTCGGCCCATTGAAGCCGGGCCCAGGCCTGCTCCCTTTTTGTTTAAATGTTCTGACTAAATCACTGGTCTCGTTATGTTTATTCGTTTTATTATTTTTGGGATGTTACAGAAAGTTAAGTCCAAGATTCATTGGGCCATTTAAAATTATAGCTCGAGTGGGTAAAGTTGCTTATAGACTGGAATTACCGTAAGAGTTTAGTGGAATCCACTCGACATTCCATGTGTCACACTTACGAAAATGTCTGGCAGACGAAACCTCTCATGTACCACTGAATGATATAGAGGTAGATGATATATTGAATTAATTTTAGAAGCTAGTGGCTATACTCGATTGGAAAGAAAAGAGATTACGAAATAAAGTAATCAAGCAAGTAAAAGTTCAGTGGCAACATCGAAAGGGATCTGAAGCCACATGGGAGACAGAAAAAGAAATGCAGCAATCCTATCCCTACTTATTCGAGTAAGTGTCCAGTTTTGAGGACGAAACCTTTATAAGGAGGGTAGATTTGTAACACCCCAATTTTTCAATGAAAATATAAGTATAAGGGTTAAAGTTTTCATTTGATGAAACACTAGGGAGTTAAAATGACATTTTGTTTAAGTATAAGGGGGTGGAATGCAATTGATTCAAAGCAAGGGATCACTCAGGAGAAGCCACGTGTCAGGTGACTAATCGTTGAAAACTGATGCGTGGAAGGCTGGTAGCGGGCCGTCATGGGGTCCTTAGCGGTCCGTCATAATTAAGTGTAGCGGTCCGCTACGTGTTCACCAAGCCAATTAAGCCGCCTCAAAGGGGTGGCGGACCGCCACCCTATGTCTTAGCGATCCGCCACGGAACCGTCGAGCACCTTATAAATAGATGGACCTAGAGCTTGTTTTTAGAACATCTCAAGCTGAAAACACACTCACAAAACACACACTTAACCTAGGGAAGCGTGCCAAAAGCCCCGGTTCACGTAGAGAAGCTCGGTTTCCAGCTTTTCGACCCCAATATGCAGGAGATAAGTTCTGAGGTAAGATTTGACTAGTTCCTAATGACTTGGTTATTTCCACTAAGCTTGGAACTTGCGATTAAGTAATGTTATAATGGCTTAGGACTTTGATCCAAGCCGTGGTGCTGTTTACATTAGCACGTAAAGATTATTTGAAAGAGGAGGAGATTAGAGGTGAGTTCTATGATGCCCTGTTTAAACGTTTTAAAATGTTTTGGGCATGATGCACGTGTTATGAATGTTTTAGATACTGTATGCCATGGATTTAAATCTTTGAGCCAGTATCCATGATGTTGCAAGGAATGTTTTATGTTGTAAAATGAAAGGTAGCCTTCGACCGGTATGTAGTTATCTGACAAACGGAGTGTTTTGTCTAAGGAAAAGGTGGTGTATAAATCCCTCCTGGACCCGTCATTCTTTCCTGGGAACATATCTGTTGGAGAAACTATTCTGGGAAGATAATCACCTTGTTTTTGAAAGGAAAGAATAATGATTTTATGTTGTAAGACTTGTCTTGGTTTACCAAGATAAGTAATGATGAAAGGATGTCATTGGCAGTGATTGCATTGACATGAAATGTTTTGACCATATTGGTCTTAAAGGAAAGGTTTTTTGTCAAATCCCATATAATATCTTGCAACTTAAAGGCAGTGATTGCTATATCTCCAAAAGGGGACGAATTGAATGCGGACCGTTACATTCCTTTGTGGTAGGTAACGGGGGAATGGTCTTTATATAAAGGGAATGGAAGGTGGTGACGACTACTTAAGAGGTTTACTAACCCCGATAATAGATAAGTTGTACAAGGTTAATGTTATGCTGGGCAAAGGTGAATGTAAAAAGGGAAAAGTATTATGTTGAAAATATTTTGATTGAAACCTAGAACTCACCAGCATAAAGCTGACCCGTGTTTAAGCATGAGTATCAGGTAAGAGTATGGCTTAAAGTAAAGTAAGGAAAGGAGGCATTTTGAGCAGGTTGTCTAGCATCCTAACTAGAGACTTACATTAGTATTATGTTGTACATTCTTTAAGAATGTACTAAGACAAGTTTTTATAAATAAATAATGTTTTAAAGTCTTCCGTTGTGTATGTTTCTCTGATTACTATATGTTCATGAGTAAATCCGACAAGTGACCGGCATTCCGGCAGATCCGGGATGTGGGTGTCACATTGGGTAATGAGGGTAGCAAGACCATTGTTGTTGTTGTCTCGTTGGCACGATGAGGAGGAATGCTATAGAAGAAACAACACAAGGAAAAGGATGGAACTTCATGAAGATTTCTTGGATATAGATAAGGAATTAACAAATATATGTCACATTGTGTAACATGCAAAGGTAAACATATTTAGATTGTACTCATTTGGTATCATGACCATTTGAATGCTATGACATATCAAGGTTACTTAAACTCATATAACTTTCGAGAAGACATGCTTTAGTCTTGTAATACCCCGTTTTTTTATATATATAAAAATTATTTGTTCATACTTCATAATTATGGGAACAAGTGACTAATGGGTAGAACGATCCTTTAAGATATAAAAATGTTTAAACAAGTATGAAAAGCAATTATCAAATAATGATTATAGATTTATTAATTATATATAAAATATATATATATATATATTTAAAGATTTAGAAAATATATGTACACTTGAAATGTGTACGTAACATTATTTTTATATATAATAACAATATTAATAAAACAAAATTATATTAAAATTATATTAGTATTAATTGAGATAGTAAAACTACATCTGCACATATATGCAAAACTTAAATATCTATATCTATTGTGAAAAATTGTGGATAATTTAAAGCAACTAAAATTAATATTAGTAAAGATAAATATGATATGAGCCATCATGATTTAAAAGCCACCTAAACACTCTACAATTTGTTTCTAACAAACCACGTAGATATAGAAGACACGTAAAATTCCTTGCTCTCCAAGGCTTATAAAAGAAAATGCTACTATAAATATAAACCTCATAACAATTCTTCAATTCCATCACTTTCCCTTCGGAGGAATCCCGGTTAGTTTTTTTTAAGCTTTAGAATTTCCGAGGAGATACTAGAAGAACGGTGGTACGTTGAGATTTGTAAAGGAAAAGCTTGCTTAATATCTGAGACACTTAATTGAGGTGAGCTACTTTAAACTAATTTAAATAAACTGGACATATGTGGTGAAATGGTTTGGGGTTGCGGCCATCTGGAAAATTGATACTGTATGTGTATGTTACATATGTGTTGTTTGGGGGGGTTATATGTATTGCATAGGCCTATTACATTTCCCTGCTGGGCAGACCGTGTGGGAGCCGACGGGCTCATATTAGGGAACGGACCATTAAGGGACGGACCCAGGTGAACATATAGCCTTAAATCCCTGATGTAACGTGCATAGTCGGGTGAACTAGCATATGACATACACTGAGCTTGTACAGATCAGTTTATATACATGATATGATTTGGAAATGATTATGTGTCTTTACTATAAATGTGTCTGTTTATGGTTACTCACCAACATTTTGTTGACGTATTTTCAAAACTAAAACATGTGTTCAGGGACAGAAAATCAGTAGAGCAGGAATCAGAACTATTCTCGAAGGATCAAGCTTCGAGGATTATTTTACTTGTTGGTCCCCGGGTGTTTCGAATCGTCACATGCAAGTGCGTTGGCTAGTCGAACCTGGTGCGGAATGCGCGTGACTAGATGGAGTATCGACAACAACAAGTAAACTAACAACAACAACAACAACAAGATACTTTAAACTTCATCTATTGATAATCACAGCCGGTTACAGTTGAGAATGAGTGCGTACATAATCACAACATAAACCAGCTATATATACTAGACTTGTTGCCTGCGCACTTAGCAAGTGTTCAGGGCTTTCTTCCTGCGTACTTAGCAAGTACACAGACATTTGTTCTTACGTACTTGCTAAGTACGTAGGTTAAACAACCTGCGCACTTGTTAAGTGCGCAAAACACTTTACAAGACAAATACAACGACAAGTACCTACATACATGTTTACAACTCGATAAACCACTACATACAGATACTTAAATACAAAATACAAGTACATAAAGTAGAGATACAAAAGGAGAGACAATATCTAGAATATGTTGTCACACAAACATGCTCAAACATTACTTTTAATATTAATCGTATAAGGCTCGAAGATTGTGTAAGCTGGCTGTACTAGCAACAATATCAATAAAATATTATTTACGTTTCCGCTTAAGTCTATGCCAACTAGTCACATAGGCTCCCCGGTCCCAATTTAGTAAAGTTTGAATTGTGACAAGTTAGTATCAGAGCTCGAGGTTTTAGCGAATTAGGCTCTAACCTTAGGATAGGCATAGGTTAAATATAATTCTCGTTTGCAGATGAACGGAGAAGGCCCGAGCTACCATCTCATGCATACCATGGTGAACCCTAAGGACTATGCAGTGTTCGAAGGTCTGGTCGACATCCTTCCGGATATTCCTGACTTTGCCCCAGAACCGATAGCACCCCCACCTTCGATGGAAATTCCTGGCAACCCGGAACTTCCCACGGTTGCGATCAGTGAAGAAGTCGAATCGGCCTTGCGCCCTGAGCCTAACACTCTGCAGTTTATGGTATACCAAGGGAGCTACTCTGCTAGCAGCCCAGTAGCCATCCAGCGACCAACCAAACCACTCACCGAACGCCAACGCCTCATCAATCGGCTTATGACGGAGGAATGAGACTTCTACAAGCCGCTACACATAAGCGCGTTGGACGAACAGGAGAGGGACATGCCATATGTTGATTTTGGCCGGAACGCGCAAGACTTTGTCCGCTTTTGTTTTAAGGGACCAGGGGAAGGGAGCAGCCACGCGCCGAGGTAGTAAATGAATGGGGATGACTGAAAAAAATTAGAATAATAATAGCGGAGGGTTGAATAAGAAACGTCGATGCCAAAAATTTTTTCATGTAACATAGTTGATCGCTAATTTTAGATGATGATGGTTATGTACTATAATCAGCTTGGTAGTGTTTGTAATACTATATGTGGTTAGTGACGGAAGTAGTGTGAAACAGAAATTTTGATGTGAAAATTTATATCAGTTCACTTAAATATGTGGTTTGATTGTATGTCAGTATTATCAGTAATAACAATACTAACAATTATATTATAAAGATTAAATAAAGATACTAACTATATGATTATAATAGACAATGGCAGAAGAACATCATAGTACTATTAGCATCACCGGCGAAAATGAAATTCTAATGAAAAAAGAGGAACTAGACAAGCTTATTTCAGATCAAGTTACTTGAGCATTAGCAAACTGAACGTCTACTTCAACACCACCACCACCAGCTCAAACTGTTATTCACAAAGATAGTGGACTTAAGGCTTTCCAATCATGTAATCCACCGGAGTTTACTGGGATTCTTGGAGCAATTGATGCTCAAGAATGGTTGAGCCGAATGAAGACTATTTTTCAAACCTACAATTGTGTACCTGAAGAACGTGTAAGTCTGGCAAATTACACTTTCAAGAAAGAAGCCCTGTATTGGTGGAACACCATTATAGAATCCCGAGGAGTAGAGGCTGCTAATCAAATTCCTTGGGAAGACTTCACCAGAATGTTTATTGCTCAATTATGTCCAGCAAGTGAAGGGAGGCAGATGGAAACTGAATTTCTTACTTTAAAGATGAAGGAGGGTTCCTATCGACAATATGTCACCCGCTTTAATGAGCTTGCCCGGTTCGTACCGCATCTGGTAACTCCGGAAGAAAACAGGATCCACCGGTTTATTTGGGGTCTACCCCTTGACTATCAAACTTTCATCAAGTCATGCAATCCTCCCACATGCTATGTGGCAATTGAAGCTGGTTATAGCATGACAGCTGAATTGGAACAAGAACAAAAGGAGAACAAAAAGAGGAAAGGAGAAGAAGAAGGTTCAGGAACAGGGTCTAGCAAACACAAAAGGTTTAATACTGGTAATAAAGGCAAGGGAGCCTTTCAACAAGATGTCCCAACTTGTTGTAACTGCGGGAAAAAGCACATTGGTACCTACAGATTACCGGTAGTCTGATTTCGTTGTAAGAAACCTGGACACCGATCGTTTGAATGCCCTGAAAAGCCTCAAGCCCAAAATGCTATGAATATGGGGCTATTGATCATTTAAGGAATGCTTGTCCTAAACTAAGGAATGTTAACCCGGCACCAAGGCCACGGGGAAGGGCCTTTCAAATGACCGTCGAAGAGGCTAAAGAAGCAGACTGTATCATTATTGGTATGTTCCTTATTAACAACAAGCCTGCTATTGTTTTATTTGATTCTGGTTCTAGTAGGAGTTTTGTTACCAATAAATTCTGTCAAGCATTAGATAAGCATGTTAAACCATTAAGCCAGCCATACTTAGTAGAAATTGCCAACGGGGAACTATTAAAAATTGCAACCGTAATGGAAGATAGCTACTTACAAATAGGTAAACACAATCTACCCCTTAAACTCTTGGTTACCACGTTAGGAGAATTTGATATTGTGATTGGAATGAGCTGGTTAGCACAGTTCAAGGCCCATATAGATTGTGAACATAAGATTATTTACCTTCAAACACCCGAAGGGAAGCAAGTAGTCATTAAAGGAAAAAAATGGAAGACAGCCAGTACCAGTTACCACTTTAATGAAGGCTATCAAGTTACTGTGTCATGGATGTTCAACATACTTGGCATATGCAATTTCTATAGTACAGCAGCCTAAGAAAATAGAAGAAGTACAAGTAGTGAGGGAATTTGAGGATGTATTCCCAGAAGAGTTACTAGGACTACCACCTGATCACGAAATAGAATTCAAGGTAGATTTAATTCCTGAAGCAAAACCGGTAGCCAAGACTCCTTACCAGTTAGCACCACCCGAGATGCAAGAGATGATGACACAAGTTCAAGAATTGCTTGATAAAGGATTCATACGTCCCAGCATATCTCCATGGGGAGCACCGGTATTGTTCGTTAAGAAGAAAGACGGCAGTTTGAGAATGTGCATTGATTATAGAGAATTAAACAAGCTCACTGTCAAAAATAAATATCCAATGCCATGAATTGATGATCTGTTTGATCAATTGCAAGGTGCAAAATGGTTTTCCAAGATCGACCTTCGGTCTAGATACCATCAGTTAAAGGTACGAGAAGAAGATAAACCCAAAACTGCTTTTCGCACCCGGTATGGTCTCTACGAGTTTTTAGTCATGTCATTTGGACTGACTAATGAACCAGCAGCATTCATGGACTTAATGAACCGAGTATGCAAACCAATGCTGG
The DNA here is from genome assembly GCA_023525975.1 of Smallanthus sonchifolius. NCBI lineage: Eukaryota > Viridiplantae > Streptophyta > Magnoliopsida > Asterales > Asteraceae > Smallanthus > Smallanthus sonchifolius. The sequence goes on along the minus strand of CM042023.1, from coordinate 74,017,388 downwards.
ACAAGTATGTAATATTGTTTATTGATGATATTTTGATATATTCAAGAACAGAAGAGGGGCATGCCTACCACCTGAGAAGGGTATTAGAAACCTCAAGGGAGAAAAGGTTGTATACTAAATTTTCTAAATGTGCCTTCTGGCTGCAAGAAGTGCAATTCTTAGGGCATGTGATTAACTCAGAAGGAATTCAAGTGGACCTAGTAAAGATAGAAGCTATAACCAAATGGGAACAGCCAAAGACACCAACAGAAGTAAGAAGCTTTCTGGGTTTAGCTGGATATTACCGTCGATTTATTCAAGACTTTGCCAAGGTTGCTACACCTTTAACCAAGTTAACAAAGAAGGATGTTAGGTTTAATTGGGAAGTCAAGCAAGAGGAAGCTTTCCAAAAACTGAAGCAATATTTAACTCAAACCCCAGTTTTGACATTGCCTGATGGAATAGATGACTTAATAATATACTCAGATGCATCATATCAAGGACTCAGATGCGTCCTCATGCAACGAGGAAAGGTAATAGCATATGCATCTAGACAACTCAAGCCGAGTGAGAAGAATTATCCCACTCATGATTTAGAATTGGCAGCAGTAGTATTTGCCTTGAAGATTTGGCGACACTATTTGTTTGGAACCAAGTGCACGATATATACTGATCAAAAAAGCTTGAAATATTTATTTGAAAAGAAAGACTTAAATATGCGACAGCGTCGGTGGTTGGAATTAATTAAAGATTATGATTGTGAAATCTTGTACCACCCTGGCAAGGCAAATGTAGTGGCAGATGCTTTAAGTAGAAAAGAGAACCACCACCCCATCCGAGTTAAATCATATAAGCTAACATTAGCATCCGATCTGATAGGGGAAATTAAAGAAACTCAGGAGAAAGCTTTAAGAACAGAAAATTTAAAGAAGGAACGAATGATCGGACAAGTCCAAGATTTAATCGAAAACAGTCAAGGTGTTAAAGTAATAAATAATCGGGTATGGATTCCCCGACATGGGGAACTATGATCAAGAATCATGGAAGATGCTCACAAATCTCGATATTCAATCCATCCAGGCACCACAAAGATGTATCAAGATTTAAGAAAAGGTTATTGGTGGCCTGGCATGAAAAGAGATGTGGCAAGATACGTAGAGAAATGTCTAACTTGTTTACAAGTTAAAGAAGAACATTAAAAGCCACATGGAAAGTTACAACCTTTGGAGATTCCCACCTGAAAATGGGAACATCTGACAATGGACTTCATCACTAAACTACCTCGGACAAATAAAGGATATGATAGCATATGGGTAGTAGTTGATAGATTAACAAAGAGTGCTCACTTTTTGCCGATCAGAGAAACTTACTCTTCAGAAAAGCTAGCTGACACATTTATTAAAGAAATAGTTCCCAGCATAGAACGCCTATCAGCATTGTGTCAGATAGATACACCTGATTCACATCAAGATTTTGGCAGAAATTTCATGAAGAAATGGGCACTAAACTATTGTTAAGCACATCATATCATCCACAGACCGACGGACAAAGTGAAAGAACAATTCAGACATTAGAAGATATGCTACGAGCTTGCATATTGGATTTTGGAGGAAGCTGGGATAGATATTTACCTCTAGCTGGATTTTCTTATAATAACAGTTCTCATTCCAGTATTGCAATGCCCCCTTATGAAATGCTATATGGACGTAAATGTCGAACACCTTTATGTTGGGGAGAAATAGGACAAAAGGAACTCGGTAGCACGGATGTAGTGAAACTCACATCTGAGAAGTTAGAACAAATCAAGGCTAGGTAGAAAGCAGCTCAAGATAGATAAAAATCATACGCCGACAACCGACGACACCCATTGGAATTTCAAGTAGACGATAAAGTGCGACACTCGACATTTCAGGTCGATATCCGTACTTATTATAAACGCGTTTACATTATTTATGTTTCCTGACTTACCTAATTGCATAAATTAGGACATTAAAGTCTAGCAAAACCGTACGTTGTTTCATTTTATATTTTGGTAACTTTGGGAATTACCGGTTCACATACACATATAACTCGTCTAATACGAACGTTGATGATTAAATTAAATAACCAGATTAATACCTAAAGATACATAACGCGTGAAATTTCGTCTAGATAATAATTATATATTTTTTTTCTTCTCTTTGCTAAAACTTATGATACAAAATAATTTATAACGAACCCTCTCACGAGTTTTATCGTGTACTACCACCTTTCAACACGTACACACAAAATTAGTCATGTATATGCTTAAACGACACATGAATTATACATATATTTTAAATTGGACCTAAGCTAGTTAATCATTAATTGGAAAATCCATTAGGCACCTAAAACTGAGCTAAAACGCCGTTTCGAATCCAAGTCATGATTAAGCACCTAACTATCTAAATATCTAACAACTAAACTAGCTTAACAACCTAAACTACCCAACCCCCTTAATCCCCTTGACTTTCGACCGAGAACCCCCTGGTGGGCCATTCTACACTTCTAAAATAAAAATAAAAAAATAAAATCCTTCATATTTGATTTGTTGTTACAAGACCATACTTATTCACCTACTTGAACACTCCAAGTTCTTTTCAAAACCTCCATGTCTATCCATTAGATCTCACATTTAAAATCACTCCAACTTATTTCTTTTTCTTTCCCTCTCTTTACTGCAACAACACCAGCACTTTCATCCAACATATTTTAAAGAAGCTCATCCATTTCAAGCACAAAATCATCTACCTTTTGGAGTTCTATGAAGCATACAAGTGTTTTCTCTAGGGATTTTAGTTAAAAACTCAAGATCTTCCTCCTTTTCTCTCAAAAATCATCATCTCTTACTTGTTATCTTCCCTAGCTTGTCTAGAGGTAAAAACTGGACCCTTCACATCTTTATATATTTGTGTTATTTTCTTTGATTCATGACAAAAATGCACTTGGTTCACCTAAAAAGTGGAATGTTTTTATAAAACTTTCTTAAATAAATATACTAAAGTGAAAAGTGGCTTGATCTAACGTTTAATACATGTTTATATATATATATATAGGTGTGTGTCGTGAGTATATATATATATATATATGTATTTGTGTGTGTCGTGGGTATGTATATATGCATATGTGTAGTTGTTGTTCACAAAAATTACTAAAGGAAAGATGTAAACATGTGTAGAGTTTTACAAAATCTTGCTAGTCATGAACTTCAGTTACTTAACATATGAAAAATAAATAAATAAATAAATAAATAAAAATGCATAGATCTATGTGTGATGAAACCATGAGAATGTATGTATATATGTATATGGGCATGTAAACTAGAATTCCATAAAGATATAGATCTATGTAGGTATGTGAAGTATTTGTTCATAATATGTTATGTTGTCAAAATGGTTAGTTTGGTTAAAAGAAACACAAGGCTTGAATGTTAATGGATAAAAATAAGTTTTATAAAAATATCGACTTTTATGGCCTTAAATATATTTTGTTGGTAAAACTTGGTGATCCATGCATATAATGGTATTTTGGAAAGGACCAAGCCTTGGAAATATTTTTATGACAAAACAAGTGTTGAAATACTTAAGAATATATATTGGATAAAAATAACCGATAAAAGTGTTAAAATGATTATTTGAATAGTTTCGTGTCGCATGGTAAATTATAGGCTTCGGTGATATAACATGGAATAATATGTATTTGTGAATAAATATGTATACATAGGAAGAATATATAAGTCGTTAAGGGATGGAAACACTTATGTAATTAGCGTAATAACAATGATGATAATCGTTCAAACAAGGTTATATATAGATCAATACATGTGTATAAATGATTATGTATATGTACAAGTCTAGATGTAACGTCAAGTTTGAGCACGTGTTAATACAAGAGATAGTATTTCTAAGAAATATATAGTGTTATATTATAAATTATATTATCTACGCTATTACGACGAAAATGGAATATTCCTTTAAGAATAATTATAAAATTTCGTAAATATATTATTATTTGATGATTATGATTTGTATCTCTATGTCTACTTGTATAGATATATTATGTGTATAAATATTTATAAAAAGTAATAAATATTAATCAACAACGAGTCGTAAACACACCATTTTCCTTATACAAAAGCATTCTCAACCAAACCTAATGTCTTAGGTGAACAACTTGCATATGAGACGTCCATTCTCAACCCTAAGATGTCTATTGTATTTAGGGTACGAGTAGTCGAGTCTCTCTATTACGGACCTTTATTTGTTTGCTGCACGGATCTTGAGGTGAGTTTCACGACCCCTTTTTACTGTTTTGCATAATTTGGGGGAAGAACATACTTATAACTGTTTTTATATGATAACAAGAAAACAAGACCCGACCTTCATGTTTGCATGAGTTGATACATTTGGAGCTCATAAAGTCCTCTGACCATCATATTTATAACCATTAGCTATGGATTAGCCTAGGAATCTATGGATAGTACTATTAGGTTTGACACCCCCGGTCATGGTTAGTCGCGCTAACCATGGGTCCCTCTGGCCAAATGACCGCATAGTGTTCAATAATTGCTCGTGAGGTACGAGTGAGGGGCAAAACACCTGGTCTTGGTTTGGTTATGCCTCATGTATGTACATATTATTTGTATTCCTAACTAGTTTACAAATGGGTCAAGCATTACTTGTTTTGTTTATCATATACGTAAAATCATTTTCATGCAATTGGTTTGCTCATTGTATTCATATATAAAACCTGTGAACTCACCAGCCTAGTGTTGACATTTTCAAGTATGTTTTTCAGGAAACTGAACGCGATAGCAAGGGTAATACTACGTAGGGTTCATGCATACATGGTGGATATAACTTTTGAAGATTTTTCTTGTATAACCCATAATGTTCGGGTCATATTTGCAAAATCTTAATAATTTGTAACTTCAACTAATATTTTGGGCTGTAAAACCTTAAACTTAATTTATGTATCCAGTTTGCATGTATGCGTTTGCAATAATCATATGCTTTGGAAACCATGAACGTTACGCCTCGCGATTCCGCCTTGACGGGGTGTGACAGATTGGTATCAGAGCCATTGATTATAGCGAACTAGGAGTCTAAAATGGAACCTAGTCTATAATTTAAATGACTCACTAGAACGTTTTCATTGCATAAGCATTGCATAACCATTCATCATGTCATATGGATATTATAGTCACACCATGTCACACACTAACCCTACTTAAAATCCATAGTTTGGAAGCGACCTTCAAAAATGGCTGAATCCACTAGAGGATCGACGTATCGTATTGGGATTGGCTTCGCCAAGCAATCCAAATGTGGAGGGTGGAGGAGGACATCCCTATGACCTGCGACTCTGTCGGAGTAGCAGGCAGTTCACAGCTCGTGCCGCTCACCGGGGAGTGCGTGGGATGCACCATCCCCCTACTAGTGTCCCGCAGTAATAAGGAAGAGGTAGAAATTCACTATCTGGAGAAGGATGTGAAGTCCATTCGAAGAGACTTGACCACCGTTCCGACCCTACTGGGAAATGTTGCTGGAATGATGGAAGATCAGAGGCTGATCGACCAGTCCTTTCAGCATGCATCTAGTCACATGATGGAGTTCGAGAAAAGACTAACGGAGATGGAGAGGAGGACTGCCGCAACTGAGCGGAGGGCAGAGGCAGCCGAGCAGAGGGCGATTGATGCTGAACTCCGGGCTACTCTAGCTGAGGCACGTGTAGAGGCTATGATCACTGCAGCTGCTGCCCCACCGAGAGTACCTTCCTACTTTTAGACCTATTACGGGCGGGTTGTGCCCGTAACACATTATGTAGTTTGAAACTTTGGTACTGATGTGGTCATGTGAACCCATCTCTTTTGTATCCTTTTCTTTTGGGAACAATGTACTGTGTATGTTTTTAACTATTTATGTGATGGGTTATGTTGTGATGATGGTTGTTTACGTTTGATGTTGTTGTATCCTTATGTCATCTTATATCATTATTATTATATAATGTTGTTTCTTTTTAAATGTTATGTTAGAAAGAACACCATGGCGCCTAAACGAAGGATGCCCCGTGACACCACTGGTGAAAACAACACGACGATTTCCGCAGAAGTGGAGCAACTCATATCACAGCGTGTAGCCGCCGCCTTGGAGCAGTACGAAGCCAATCGGAATAATGGCGGAGGAAATGGTAGTGGTATCAGCAGAGGAGGTGCAGGAGGCAGTGGCACCGCTGGAGGTTCTGGAGGCAATATAATGAGTAGTCACCTCTGTAACACATAGTCACGACCTAAATTAACAACATTACTAAAATAGTGACTTGTGACCCTGCAGATTCTTCGAACAAGAAGTGCACCTAGGTAACATTTTCGATTTTTAGTATCCGTATTTCAATTCAATGTAATGCATTTCAAACTCAATTCTAGTGCACTGTTTTGTTCCATTCGTACCATCAATTAAATACTACATTTCAATGCAAATCCACAAATTTTACTCGGTTATATCCTACTAAACACTACATAAGTATCTATTTATACCAATATGTCAAAGACTAAAGTTACAAGGCCTGATGTTGAATCGTAACAAGAAACCCTATTAGGCACGGTCGCGCCTCGTTTTGGCACGGTCGCGCCGAGTGCTTTGGCATGGTCGCGCGACTTGCTTTGGAACGATCGCGCCCGGTGCCTTGGCACGGTCGTGCCTCGTTTGGGCACGGTCGTGCCTAGTACCAGTTGAAACGTAAATGCAGTTTTAAACACGAGATTGTTGATTGTCATAACCGATATACATTTCACTTTCATAGACAAAGAAACGAATATTATCAATTGTAACCATTAACAACAGAAAACCGATTCAAGAAAATCAAAACCTCCTCATTTGAAAATCCTCTCCTTTGAACATCGATCCTACTATTCTGGAGTGAATTTCCCCCAACCAAACGCTACACGATTCTCCCAGAAGCTACTGAACCATTTGAAGCAGCCGGAATCGTAGCAGAAGATGTCGGAAGCCAAGCTCACCGACGCCGGAACTCCTCTCTACCGTTCTCTATCAATTCGCTACTCTTCTAGGAAATTGAAACCTTTTTCTCACTCGTTTCAGTTCATGGATCAAAAGCCCCATATTAATTTGGGCTTTCATTATGGAAATCATCTCGAACTCGAAGCCACATTTACATTCAAAATAGTTTAATCGAATCCGGTCCTAACCACGTTTTTAAATTCAATTAATCTATACAAAAAGACTCGTAATAATCTATTGGGTGAAAGCCCTATGATTTCCAACCCTGTTATTATAAAAATTAGTCAAATTGTTCCTGATTTAGAACAGGCGCGGTCGCGCTAATCATCTGGCGCGGTCGCGCTAATCATCTAGCGCGGTCGTGCCGGCTTCCAGCGCGGTCGTGCCTCCTGCTCAGACCGTGGTTAGAGCACGATCGTGCCCTTCCCAGGCGCGGTCGTGTGTAAGTTAGATTTTCTTGGCATAATTATAATTTTTATCTTTTTCAAACAATAGATATTTCCGATTTAATTTCAAAATAAAAATAGTTGATTTTTATAAAAATGCATTTAATTCTATTTAGAAAGATCAAATATTTAATCTTGGAATAAATAGAAAATTATTTATTTAAAGTTTATAAAATTAAATTTACATTTATTGCTAAACCTTAAAAAGTATTTTAATGGTTAAGTTACATATATTATAAATAAATAAATAAAGAAATGGTTATTTATTTAATTTATATTTAAACAAAAACAATTATTTATTTATACTTACTTACAATTAATACTTACATTACTTTCATAAACAATAATTACTTATTTAATCAATTTCAAACCTTAACTCAAAATGTTCTAAAAATATTCTTTCAAACTTTATATTTTATTCAATACTTTCAATTACAAATCAATGACTTTTTACACAAGTCCAAATGCAACTTTAGACTTAAACTTTTGTGCACACTATTAATACAATATACATTACACCCTAGGTTAACTTGTGCTATCCAAGGATCCATATTTCAATATTTCGATTCACGTGAGTATTACATAGCCCCTTTTACTCTTTTACACTTTTTGGGGTGGAACATGAACATTATACAATACTATTGTTTACATTTACACACACTACACAAATACAAATCCCCTTTACATTCATGTGTGCAATTTGAGCTTTATGCCCGAGTGCTAGTTGTGCTAACTTTTGTGTGCGATTTTTGTGCAATCATTAACTATTCAAGCCGACGGTAAACAATGATAGATCTATTGAGTCTGACAAACCCACCCAGATTGGGGTGATTGTTACCGACAACACAATTTTGCATGCTAGTTACAAAGGTTTGATTGTACTTGGTTACACAATAGCTGCTCCCCATAAATGCCTTATTTTATCATGTTATGTAAGGATTTGTTTATTTACAAACTATATGCTATCTATATACAAACCTGTGTATGCTCACCAACTTTTTAGTTGACCTTATTTTATTCATGTTTCATGTATTAACGTGTGATTTGATCAAGATTTGCTTCACATAGGCTTTGGGACTTAGTTAATTTGAATAAAGGATTTTATGTATTTCAATTATGTTCTTTCTTGGATTTAGTTGTGTTTGGATTATTTGAAATGAAATTGATGTTTAATATATTACAATTTAGTCAACCTTGTGCTCATGAACAGTCTACATGTCCCGCCCCGATGATTCCTCCGTCGGTTGGGGTGTGACAGATTGGTAACAGAGCCAGGTTATAGGAAATTATGTTATTAGACACCTTGACCTAGACTATAACTTTAGGACACCCACTTATGCCATGCTTTATGATTATATGTTATGTGCTACATGCTGTGTGCTACATGCTTACTATGATTAATTATTATTTCATTTTTGATGCATTACTTGTTAAAAAATTCATGACTTATTAGGATCTCCTTAAATAATAATTAAATAATTAATATCCCTTCCCATATCCTAAAACCTCATAATATTCTTATCTCCTTCTCTATCTATATCTTTCTTAGCATGTGGAAACTTCATGAAGCTAAATCTATAAAATTTCTTTATTTCCTCGTTAAGGTTTTTAAACTTTGCTAATTATTCGAGGACACGTGCAATCTGGAAGAGTGACACCTGTATTCTGGGTTTTCTGCCTAGGAAAGCATTTCGCATAAATCCCAATCAACCGAGGGACCCGTATGCTTTCCTGGGAATTCCTGGGATGAGTGTTTACTTATAGGCTAAAGCATGTCTCCTTGAAAATTATATGAGTTTAATTAACCTTAACGTGTCATAGTATTCAAGTGATTATATCACTATTTGAATACAATCCCAACTATGAATTACTATTTTATTTATTACCTTATTCTGTTGTACCTAAACAACATTCATAAGTTCTTACATCTTTTCTTGTCTTGTGAAAATTTGTAGAATGCCTCCTCGTCGTGCTCCCGTGGCCAACACCAACACCTACATCGCTACTGTCGCACCCCGACCGATGGCGGAATCATCGAGGCGGACAATGGAATGATTGTTCAAAAGCACATGATAGCTAAAAGGTTGCATAATTCATTAATTTAATTTAAAGACAACAAGATCCAAATACAATACATTCCAAATAACCTAGTCTAGTTCAAAACATTGATATATTTAACTAGGTCCATAGTTCTTAAGTGGAGAAATCTTCGGCAAGTAGTCACATATCCAAACCCGAAACATTAATTAAATCAAGTGTCAACTAAAAAGTTGGTGAGTACATAGGTTTAGTAATTTCTGTAAATAGTAGTTGTAAATCGTTTTGCAACTCATTGCTTATCTTGTTAAACATAGTATGTAGGATGTATCATTTATTTAATCACAATTCAAATCGAGTTTGACGCGCTTGAACAGAGCACAACAGCTAAGTCCGGTATGTTTGAATATAGTTACCCACTATATCCGATATGTTTGAATATAACACGCGGTTATATGCGAGTATGTAGTAATAAACACCCTAACCGGGTGGGCTGGTCAGTCACAATAGATCTATCAATATTACAGTTGGTTGTCTCGTGTTTAAATGTATGTACATCCAAAGAATAAGCATATAGTCTCATGTATAACACGTATAAACAATGTGAGTAGCATGTATAATGTTTCACCCCAAAACGTATAAAAATGTAAAATAGGGGCTATGTAACTCACCTTGCAAGCGGGTATTTTTCCACGCGTGTAGGTGATAAGTATGTGGAAGCCTAAGCACGTTGATACCCTATGTAGATAAATGGGTATTATTGTAGGTTTACATGTGCGTATTAGTATTTAATTGTGTATAGGTTTATAATAGTATTTCTCAGTGTTATTTGCATAAAAGTTGGTCCAGATTTACTTGAAATTACTGATTTGATCGAAACTGTTATATAGTTGTGACAGGTATCGAAACTGTGTTCAATCGAAACTACTAGTTTCGATTGACCATTTATAAGTGATACACAGGCTGTCGAAACTACCATCTATCGAAACTACTAGTTTCGATTGATCATTTATAAGTGATACACAGGTTGTCGAAACTACCATCTATCGAAACTATTAGTTTCGATTGATCAATTATAAGTGATACACAGGCTGTCGAAACTACCATCTATCGAAACTATTAGTTTCGATTGACCATTTACTCAATCGAAACTAAGTAGTTTCGATGGCCCAGACTTTAGCAAATAAAACAGTAACATTAGTTTGTCCGGAAATCGATGGTTTGGAGTCGTGACTTCGATTGGTTCAGCTTGTCTTATGATAACAGAAGGTAAAGAAACGAAGTCGAGGATTCTTACGTGGTCGTGAAGGGGTCTGGTCGGCACAGCCTTTGAACTTGAAAAAGTCACAAGCGGGAATCGATTTCTGTGTGGAATTAGCTCCTGAAATCCTGGTCACAGCTTCACCCAGGGTCGACGAAGGTGATGGTTTCCTCAATTTGGAGTGAGAGTGGGTGGGAGGAGGGTAGCGAGCTCGTGCAGGGCTGACCATGGCTATTTATAGCCGAGCTTGATTTCTATGTTAAAACGTGCAATTGGGCACGTTCTGACACTAGTCTGGACGAGACGAAACTAACCAGACATTCAACACGCGTGGAGGTGGTCTGTCGGGCGCGAATTCGAACGTGGGTTTCTCGGCCACCAACAGGATCAGACGATCCTTATGTTGAGGAGACCAATTGGTCGGGGGGTCTTGTTCGCGTGGGAGAGACGAAGCCAGGGATGCCTGTAGCGGCTGTCGAGGTGCAGGGGACAGCCGTGTCGAGGAGTCGCCGGAGAAAAGCTCGATCCGTCGGTCAATGGGGAAGACGGTCGGAAACGCAAATCGGAAGTTGGCAAAACCAGTCCCTGGAGTTTGTTTTTGATTTAAAATAGTCCCTGAGAGTTATTACAAATGGGTCCCTGTGGTTTGATTTGTCCAGAAACAGCCCCTTAGTCGATTTCAGTTTTAAATCCTTCTAGTTTGTTTAATTACAATACAACCCCTGAACTTTTATTTAAATAAATTAATTTAATTTCTTTTAAATCAAATTAATTTAAAAATGTTTTTATAAACTTATTTTATTTTTATTATTATAAATAATTTTTATAAAAGTTATTTATCTTATTTAAATAGGTTATTTTATTAAATATACAACTTTTTAAATTTAGATTTTTATATGAAACTTTATATTAGTTTTAAAATTTATAAAATTCTAATTAGTTTAAATCCGTAAAATAAAATACCTATTTGTATAAAACCAAATAAAACTCTTACACTTTATTAAAATAGAGAATGATTACACGATAATTATAATACAAGTGCGAGAACGAAAAATCCGAAACGTCACAGCTACCATCCTTGCACAACTCGTAACTCAACTCACTCAAGCTAATGGTGCCACCAATGGTAACCATGGGGCAAATGGTGGAAATGGTGGTGCCAACCCACCTCAATGCACCTTCAAGCATTTCAACTCATGTAATCCCCTCAAGTTTTATGGTACTGAAGGAGCAACGGGACTTCTTTAATGGTTCGAAAGTATTGAGAATACCTTTCTCAATAGTGACTGCCCCGATAACCTTCGCGTTCGTCATGCCACAAGTGTCTTACAAAAACGGGCACTCACGTGGTGGAATGGGGAAAAGAGGAATAGGGGCGTGGATGTAGCAATGGCCTTACCTTGGGATGAGGTTAAAAGGCTAATGACTGAGGAATTCTGTCCTCGAAATGAGATAAAGAAACTCGAAGCCAAATTTTGGGATCTTGCCCAAGATAGTGGTGAAAACTTGGCATATACAACTCGGTTCCATGAGTTGAGTCTCCTCGTGCCCCACATGGTCACACCTTTATCCCGCTGCATTGAAAAATATATTGGTGGATTACCTAGGCAAATTCAAGATACTGTCCTAGGGAGAAATCCCGCAACACTTGAAGATGTTATCCGTTTATCCGCGACCTTAACCGATAACCATGTGAAGGCGGGGACTCTTACTAAAAAGGGCACAAAGAAAATCTTTGACACTGCAACTCCTCCTACCCACAACAAAGAAGCCACATCTGAACCCTCCCTGCACAATAAGAAGAGAAAGGCTAGAAATTTTGCTGTGGTCACTCCTGCTATTCCTGTTAATCAAGCTACACCTATGGTTTAAGCACCAGCCAAAAAGCCATATGTTGGGATCTACCCGCTTTGTGCCACATGCAACTATCATCACCCTCAGAGCATCCCATGTCGCCTTTGCACTTATTGTGGGAAATATGGCCATACGGTCAATGTTTGTAGGGCCAAAGCTCTTGCGGGCCAAGTCAACCCACCAAACCGAACCAACCCGCAAGTGGCTCATCCAGGTGTTCCTGTTATTGCAAATGGGCGTGCTTGTTATGAATGTGGTGACCCAAATCATTTCCGTGATCAATGCCCAAGTTTAGTCAATGTTAGACAAGGTGGAGCTCGTGGGCGTGCTTTCAACATAAACGCCAATGAAGCTCAAGCCAACCATGATGTGGTCAATGGTACGTTTCTTCTTAATAGTCAATATGCCTCCATTTTATTTGATACCGGTGCCGATAAAAGTTTTGTGTCTCTTAACTTTGAACCTTTACTTGCAAAGACACGATCCCAATTAGAGAAAACCTTGACCGTCGAAATAGCAAATGGTGACTCTCTTACAATCGACTCCATCATCTATGATTGCTCCCTAGAACTTAATGATCATGCGTTTCCAATCAACCTTGTACCAATGCCACTAGGAAGTTTTGATATCATCATAGGCATGGATTAGCTATCAAATCATCATGCCGAAGTCATCTGTTTCGAGAAGTGCATCCGAATACCTCTACCATCGGGAGAAACACTAAGAGTCTTTGGTGAAAAGCCTTGCAAAGGGCTTAAATTAATGTCATGCACTACTACTCAAAAGTACTTACGAAAGAAGTATGTGGACTTTTTGGCCCATATCGTTAAAAAGGATGTCAAAAAGAAGAGTATTCAAAACATCCCCATTATCCGAGATTTTCCCGAAGTGTTCCCCGAAGATTTATCCGGTCTTCCACCCGTTCGTCAAGTAGAATTTCGCATTGACCTTATGCCCGGAGCTAACCCCGTGGCTAGAGCTCCTTACCGCCTTGCACCTTCTGAAATGCAAGAACTTGCAAGCCAACTCCAAGAGCTCTCCGACAAAGGTTTCATTCGTCCAAGTCATTCATCTTGGGGTGCACCCGTCTTATTCGTCAAAAAGAAGGATGGATCATTCCGCATGTGTATTGACTACCGCAAACTCAACACGCTTACTATCAAAAACCGTTATCCTTTACCTAGAATTGATGACCTCTTTGATCAACTTCAAGGTTCTACTTGCTTCTCGAAGATTGACCTTCGATCTGGTTATCACCAACTCCGTGTACAAGAGGAAGATATTCCAAAGACTGCCTTCCGAACAAGGTATGGTCATTACAAGTTCATGGTTATGCCTTTTGGACTAACCAATGCACCCGCAGTTTTCATGGACCTCATGAATCGTGTGTGCAAACCGTACCTTGATAAATTCGTGATCGTCTTCATTGATGATATCTTAATCTATTCCAAGACTAAAGCCGACCATGAGCAACATCTTAGATTGGTTTTAGATCTCTTGAGGAAAGAACAACTATATGCCAAATTCTCCAAATGTGAATTTTGGTTAAAGGAAGTTCAATTTCTGGGTCATATCGTCAACGACAAGGGAATTCATGTTGACCCTGCTAAAATCGAAACGGTTAAGAATTGGAATGCCCCGAAGACTCCCACCGAAGTTCGTTCATTTCTTGGTCTTGCGGGATATTATCGTCCTTTCATCTCAAACTTCTCTAAGATTGTTGTCCCTCTTACCGCTTTGACCCACAAGGGTAAGACTTATGAATGGGGACCAAAACAAGAAGAAGCTTTCCAAACTCTCAAGCAAAAGTTGTGCAATGCTCCTATTTTGACTCTCCCCGAAGGGAATGATGATCTAGTTGTCTACTGTGATGCTTCCAACCAAGGTCTCGGTTGTGTTCTCATGCAATGAGGTAAAGTAATCACTTATGCATCAAGACAACTTAAGATTCATGAAAAGAATTATACGACGCACGATCTCGAATTGGGTGCGGTCATATTCGCATTAAAGATTTGGAGACATTATCTCTATGGCACGAAATGTGTGGTGTTCACCGACCAAAAAAGTCTTCAACATATCTTCAATCAAAAAGAACTCAATATGAGGCAACGACGTCGGGTTGAACTCCTTAACGACTATGACTGTGAGATTCGTTATCATCCCGGCAAAGCGAATGTTGTAGACGACGCTTTGAGTCGAAAAGACCATGTCATGCTTCAATGTGTCCGAATTCAAACTGACATTCAAAATCGCATCTTAGAAGCTCAACACGTCTCAGTCACCGAGGGTAACATGTACGAGGAAATGTCGTGTGGTGTTGAACTTCAGCTGGAATCAAAACCCAATGGCTTACTTTATTACTTGAACCGTATTTGGATTCCCGATCGCGATGATCTCCGTGCAATTCTCATGAACGAGGCTCATAAGACTCGTTATTCTATTCATCCTGGTGCGGATAAAATGTACCAAGATCTTCGCCAGCAATATTGGTGGCCCGGTATGAAGAAAGACATTGCTCTCTATATTGCTAATGTGTAACTTGCTCCAAAGTCAAAGCCGAACATCAACGTCCTTCTGGTTTACTAGAACAACCAGAAATTCCCGTATGGAAATGGGAGAATTTAGCTATGGATTTCATTACCAAACTCCCTCGTACCTCAAGTGGTCATGATAGCATTTAGGTGATCGTTGACCGTCTCACCAAATCTGCTCACTTCTTGCCTATCCGTTGTTGGGTATAATTTTGAGACTGATGCTGTCAATCGAAATTACAGTATCGAAACTACTAGTTTCGGTTGAACTTTTGTTCAACCGAAACTACTGGTTTCAGTTGAACATTTGTTCAATCGAAACTAGGTACCTTCGATACCTGTTTTTCAGGCCC
The DNA here is from genome assembly GCA_023525975.1 of Smallanthus sonchifolius. NCBI lineage: Eukaryota > Viridiplantae > Streptophyta > Magnoliopsida > Asterales > Asteraceae > Smallanthus > Smallanthus sonchifolius. The sequence continues at coordinate 74,001,890 of CM042023.1, read as the reverse complement.
ATTGGGCGGTGGCTTGGAACACAAGGCACATGTGCTTGGCCTCCTATATATAGCAGATTATGTCCTAGGAGTGAGTGTGTGTCTGTAGAGGGAATCACCACCCCAGGGGGAGCTCACCCTGGGGTGAGACTAATTATTAGTGTATGATCGAGCGTTTATTTTCATTTCAATCAAAGAATCATACGTTTTATGCTTTCAATTATCTGTTCTTTTCATTTTCATATGTTTCTGTTCGTGTATGTGATTCCCGCACCCGTCTCTACCCATTTCTGATTCGAGAGTGATACCGGATCCATAGATTCCGCCTCTCGATCCGGACTGTTGAAGGATTTCTCCGCAGATCTGTGTCTACAGTTCTGCTCAGGACCTACAAGTGGTATCAGAGCCATGGTGGCTCTTATTGCTCTCGAATCTGCTCAAAATCAAGAAAAACCCACCATTGAGACGTTAACCTTGAAGAAATCGATGTGTAGCAGGTTCATGACTGCTGTTCTACATTTCCACTTTCAAAATCTGAAGATGTAAGGCTTTTGAAGCATTTTTCAGACCTGGATTGGGGGTATCGAAGTAGCTGAAAGTTAAAGATGGTCAATCGAAACTATGTGGCGGCTGAACATTTTCTATCGAAACTTCTGGTGTTGCCCTAAATCAGAAGTAGAAGACATCGAAACTAGGCTATCAAAACTAGAGGGTATCGAAACTAGTAGTTTCGATTGAAGAATCTCCTATCGAAACTACTAGTTTCGATTGAAGAATCTCTCTATCGAAACTTCTTGTTTTGATACTGCCTCTATCGAAATTAGCCTTGTTTCTACTGAAGTAGAGCCTATCGAAACTACAGGCAAAACTGTCCAAGTACTTTCCAAAAAAAAAAAAGGTTTTTTGGAAATTTTCTTGGATAAATATTTTAACAGGATATTGCATAGAAGGAGGGGAGTTTTGGAAGAAAACTTGGAGACAACCTTTTTCAGGTTTTTGAAAATTTTGTTTCTTCGGCAATATACACGATGTTCTGCCTGATTCAGCCGTAATTCCTTTTATCAAAGTTCAAGTTTGGGCAGCGAGTAACAAAGTCAAGCATACTTGTGACAAACCGGATCATTAGTTGTTGATTAGATGGTGATTCAATCCCTTATCTTTTGCCTAGAAATAGGAGGGTCTACACTTCAGGGGGAGAATTACCACGAAAGAATTCAAATTATCAGCAGAGTTATGAAGATGAAAGACAAAGTGAGCCTTTGCTTGAAATTGACCTTTTTTAGGGGGAGAGAAGGCAAAAGTTGATCAAGTGTTCGAGAATGTCAAGAATCCTTGTAGAAAGTTGGTTATTTACTGCTAAATACTTGGGATTCAAACCTTTATCATTTTCCTACAAGATAGGAGGGTTTACACTTGAGAGGGAGAATCACAACGAAAGGCATTGGATCATCAGTCAATCTATGAAGACGAAAGACAGAGTCAGACAAGAATTGATAGCATCAGTCTAGGGGGAGATTGTTGGGTATAATTTTGAGACTGATGCTGTCAATTGAAATTACAGTATCAAAACTACTAGTTTCGGTTGAACTTTTGTTGAATTGAAACTACTAGTTTCGGTTGAACATTTGTTCAATCGAAACTAGGTAGTTTCGATACCTGTTTTTCAGGCCCATTGGGCGGTGGCTTGGAAAACAAGGCACATGTGCTTGGCCTCCTATATATAGCAGACTATGTCTTAGGAGTGAGTGTGTGTCTGTAGAGGGAATCACCACCCCAGGGGGAGCTCACCCTGGGGTGAGACTAATTGTTAGTGTATGATCGAGCGTTTATTTTCATTTCAATCAAAGAATCATACGTTTTATGCTTTCAATTATCTGTTCTTTTCATTTTCATATGTTTCTGTTCGTGTATGTGATTCCCACACCCGTCTCTACCCATTTCTGATTCGAGAGTGATACTGGATCCAGAGATTCCGCCTCTCGATCCGGACTGTTGAAGGATTTCTCCGCAGATCTGTGTCTACAGTTCTGCTCAGGACCTACATCCGTGAAGACTATCGGGTTGAGAAACTAGCCCGAATTTACGTCGATGAAATTGTGAGCCGTCATGGTGTTCCCTTGAACATAATATCCGACCGAGATGGTTCACTTCTCGTTTTTGGCAATCTCTTCAAACTGCTCTTGGTACACGATTGGATTTAAGCACGGCTTTCCATCCCCAAATTGATGGTCAAACAGAGCAAACAATCCAAACTCTTGAAGACATGCTTAGAGCTTGTGTAATTGCTTTTGGTGGCAATTGGGATTCACATTTATCCCTAATTGAGCTCTCTTACAACAATAGCTATCACACAAGTATCAACATGGCTCCATTCGAAGCTCTCTATGGTCGCAAGTGTCGTTCTCCATCTGTTGGAACGAGATTGGTGAAGCACAAATCACCGGTCCCGAACTAATTCAAGAAACATCCGACAAGATTATCCAAATCCGTGACAACATTCGAGTAGCGAGAAGTCGGCAAAAGAGTTATGCCGACAAACGACGAAAACACTTGGAATTCCAAGTCGGTGACCTTGTTCTTCTTAAGGTGTCTCCATGGAAGGGTGTGATCCGATTTGGAAAGAAAGACAAGTTAGCACCTCGCTATGTTGGTCCATTCAAGATCCTTGAAAGGATTGGGAAAGTGGCTTACAAACTCGACTTACCTCCATCTCTTGGCAATGTGCATCCTACATTTCATGTATCTAATCTGAAGAAATGTCTCGCTGATGAGAATCTCCATATACTGCTTGATGACGTGCGCATTGATGAAACGATGCACTTCGTTGAGAGACCGGTAGAAATCATGGATCGTGAAATCAAATAGCTCAAGCGAAGTCGTATTCCTACCGTCAAAGTTCGTTGGGAATCTAAGCGTGGTCCTGAATTTACTTGGGAACGAGAGGACCAAATGAAGCTCAAGTACCCCCCATCTTTTTACTGATGCCGTCGCTTCCTCTAGCTAAATTTAGGGACGAAATTCCCTCAACATAGGGAGACTGTAACATTTTTGATTTTTAGTATCCGTATTTCAATTCAATGTAATGCATTTCAAACTCAATTCTAGTGCACTGTTTTGTTCCATTCGTACCATCAATTAAATACTACATTTCAATGCAAATCCGCAAATTTTACTCAGTTATATCCTACTAAACACTACATAAGTATCTGTTTATACCAATATGTCAAAGACTAAAGTTACAAGGCCTGATGTTGAATCGTAACAAGAAACCCTATTAGGCACGGTCGCGCCTCATTTTGGCACGGTCGCGCCGAGTGCTTTGGCACGGTCGCGCGACTTGCTTTGGAACGATCGTGCCCGGTGCCTTGGCACGGTCGCGCCTCGTTTGGGCACGGTCGCGCCTAGTACCAGTTGAAATGTAGACACGCTCCTGCTTTGGCACGGTCGCGCCTCCTGCTCAGACCCAGTCATGCCCTTTGGCTAATCTCAGTTGTGTTTTAGAATCATAGACACGATCCTGCCTGGCCAAGGCACAGACGTGCCTAATGATTTGGTTAGTTATGCCCTCTGTTTGATCAACACGGTCGCGCCCTGACTAGCACGGTCGCGCCCGTGGTTAGAGAACGATCGTGCCCTTCCCACGCACGGTCGTGTGTAAGTTAGATTTTCTTGGCAGAATTATAATTTTTATATTTTTCAAACAATAGATATTTTTGATTTAATTTCAAAATAAAAATTGTTGATTTTTATAAAAATGCATTTAATTCTATTTAGAAAGATCAAATATTTAATCTTGGAATAAATAGAAAATTATTTATTTAAAGTTTATAAAATTAAATTTACATTTATTATTAAACCTTAAAAAGTATTTTAATGGTTAAGTTACATATATTATAAATAAATAAATAAAGAAATGGTTATTTATTTAATTTATATTTAAACAAAAACAATTATTTATTTATACTTACTTACAATTAATACTTACATTACTTTCATAAACAATAATTACTTATTTAATCAATTTCAAACCTTAACTCAAAATGTTCTAAAAATATTCTTTCAAACGTTATATTTAATTCAATACTTTCAATTACAAATCAATGAGTTTTTACACAAGTCCAAATGCAACTTTAGACTTAAACTTTTGTGCACACTATTAATACAATATACATTACACCCTAGGTTAACTTGTGCATTCCAAGGATCCATATTTCTATCTAGTATTTCGTGTAAGCTACGCCTTCGAATCACGTGAGTATTACATAACCCCTTTTACGCTTTTACACTTTTTGGAGTGGAACATGAACATTATACAATACTATTGTTTACATTTACACATACTACACAAATACAAATCCCCTTTACATTCATGTGTGCAATTTGAGCTTTATGCCCGAGTGCTAGTTGTGCTAACTTTTGTGTGCGATTTATGTGCAATCATTAACTATTCAAGCCGACGGTAAACAATGATAGATCTATTGAGTCTGACAAACCCACCCAGATTGGGGTGATTGTTACCGACAACACAATTTTGCATGCTAGTTACAAAGGTTTGATTGTACTTGGTTACACAATAGTTGCTCCCCATAAATGCCTTATTTTATCATGTTATGTAAGGATTTGTTTATTTACAAACTATATGCTATCTATGTACAAACCTGTGTATGCTCACCAACTTTTTAGTTGACCTTATTTTATTCATGTTTCAGGTACTAACGTGTGATTTGATCAAGATTTGCTTCACATAGGCTTTGGGACTTAGTTAATTTGAATAAAGGATTTTATGTATTTCAATTATGTTCTTTCTTGGATTTGGTTGTGTTTGGATTATTTGAAATGAAATTGATGTTTAATATATTACAATTTAGTCAACCTTGTGCTCATGAACAATCTACATGTCCCGCCCCGATGATTCCGCCGTCGGTTGGGGTGTGACAACCTATAAGGCCTTTCTATCCTGCAACCCTCGCAACTTCAATGGCACCGAGGGTGCAGTAGGCCTGATGAGGTGGATTGAGAAGATGGAATCCGTGATTAATATCAGTGAATGCACAGCTGACTGTATGGTGAAGTATGCCACCTGCACGCTTACTGACAAGGCATTAACTTGGTGGAATTCTCATATGAAAACTGTGGGAAAGCAAACTGCTTATCAGCTATCATGGGATGAATTGAAAGCCATGATGATCGAGGAGTACTGTCCTCGAAATGAGCTGCAGAAAATCGAACTGAATTGTGGAATCTGCAAATGATAGGAGATGACGTGGCGGGTTACACCGACCGATTCAATGAACTGGCGATCCTAGTGCCACACATGGTCACACAGGAATACAAAAGGGTTGAAAGGTACCTATGGGGTCTTGCACCCCAAATTCATAGCATGGTGACTTCGTCGAACCCGATGGACGCCAAGAGTGCTATAGTCTTGGCCTACAAACTGAGAGATGATGCTGTACGCAATGGGTTGTTTGGGAAGAAAGAAAGTGAGGAAAAGAGGTAAGGAGAAACGAGAAAATGGATGGGAAAACCAAATAACCAATTCAAGAATCAAGCTTTCAAGAAACAGGAAACTGTGAAGGTTTTTGCTGCTAAGACTATGGAAAAAAGGGGCTATGCCGATCCCCAACCGAGGTATGACAAGTGTGGGTATCACCATGTGGGGAAATGCACACAATGCGAAAGGTGTAGAAAGTTTGGACATCGAGCGCAGACGTGCCGACTCAATGCCACCCCCTCTGATAAAATTAAGCAAGGCTGCTATGAGTGTAGAGATCCAAAGCACTACCGAAAAGATTGCCCCAAGTTGAAGAATCAGAACATTAATCAGGCTCAGGGAAGGGCGTTTGTGATGGGGGCTGGGGACGCAGAACAGGATCCCAACATTGTCACTGGTACGTTCCCGATAAATAATCACTTTACCTCTGTACTTTTCGATACAGGTGCTGATATGTGTTTTGTGTCAAATGACTTTAAGTCCCTACTCGGTATTAAGGCCAGCAAACTAGACCAAAGTTATACAATTGAATTAGCAAACGGGAAATTAGTTAAAATCGGAGAAGTCTTTCAGGGTTGTATTCTATGTTTAAAAAACCACACATTTAGTATAGACCTGCTACTGTTGACCTGGGAAGTTTTGACGTTGTTATTGGCATGGATTGGTGGTCAAAGAATCATGCTGAGATTGTATGTTTTGAGAAGATTGTTCATATTCCACTCCCGAACGGAGAAGTTCTTTCGATTCAAGGTGAGAAGAGTGGAGTGACATTTGTCACATCCCCAATTTCAACTAACGGAGTTTTACCGTTTGGAAAGTGACGAACCAGGATCTCAGACATTAGTTACATTGAACGACTCTACATGGAACTCAAAATGAAAATATATTTTAAATCATAGTATCAATGCGGAAGCGTAAAGAAAGTAAATGCGCAAAATACACGCAAAACCAAAGTTCAAAAGTCCAAAAAGTTCAAGCGTCCAATCAAAACAAGTATAGTAGAATAATCCAAGCAAACATAATTAAATCATAATCAAGCAGTTGAATCCCATGTATGCCCTAACGTGCACCTGTGTCTTATCTTAGCGAACTGAGAAAACATGTAAGAAAATATGTCAACACGAGGTTAGTGAGTCCACAGGTTTCAATATATGTAGATAAGCGTTTACCGGATTTATGTTCATTCAGTATGTATCTATATGTAGCTAACATATGTTAATGTTCAGCTCAAGCGCTCGCAACCGAAGCTGACTGTTTGTTTATTGCCTCCTACCAGGTCTATCAACACTGGCGGTGTGAGTAGGCTAACATTTCACCCGTTCGATATCTAATCGAGTTAGCGCGACTAACGCGAGTGGGATTTGTCAAACCCAGTAGTACTACTAAATATTACCTCGCTAAGATCCATATTAACGGTCCGATATTAGTTGAGGACTTTCTGTGATAGCGTGTTACGCTTAGCATTTAACATTGATATCATACGAATTAAAAATCCAAAATTGTTTAGTCATGTTTTCTCCCCCAAGTTAAAACAGTAAAAGGGGCCGTGAAAACTCACCTGCGTTGCGTTGTAGGTAGTATCACATAATGGACAAGTTGGAACCACGAGTGTAAGTCTCAAATGACTTACGAATGCCCTAAAATTATAAACACAAAAATTAGGGATAAAAATGGGAATTATGACAGCGAAATGGAATGAGGAGCGTCCTAATGAAACGCTCTAATATTCAAGAGTGGACGAACGTGTCCACGGGAATAGGAATTCTTTAATTAGTAATTAGATTATATATATATACGTTGCACGACGAATGACAACAATAATAATAAATATGTTCGAGCGTTTTGTCATTTACAAAAATTAGGAAAATAATATAAATTAATATATTATTTTAGGTTCGAAAGGATATTCTAATTACTCATTCGTGGTACAAAATAATAAATATATTATTTTTATGAACGCGATAAATGCGAGTAAATAATATAATTAATTATATTATTATTTGGTTTCAAATATTATACGAGGTTACAAAACGATACGAAATAATATAAATCCATATATTATTTAATAATACGAGTCACGGTTTGAAAATAATATAAACATATTATTTTATACCACCTTATGGTAAATATATTATTTTTAAAAGTGGGGAAATAATATAAAAATAGGTTAATAATTTAAACCCGAGCCTACGGGTTGTTTCCCTGGCTAAAACACATTTATATAATAATATAATATTATAGGGTTTGATTTTTATTAATTAAATATTACCAGAAAAAGTTTAAAAATTATTTGTGGGAGCCCGGACTCGAACCCGGGTCTCTCCCAAACACGCACACTGTCCTAACCAGTCCTGCCCGCTAGGGTATCGCGATGATATCCGAACTGGAATGGTTTTAACATATGTGTTCTCGTGGTTTTCCTCCCCTACACAAACCGAACCAAAACCAGTCGATTTCTCATGAATTCGACCATGAATTGATTCAAATGCTAAGGGGTTTTGATAAACTGATGATTACGAACCTGTGTATGGTTTTAATTGCAAAAATGATAAGATTTAAGTCATTAAATTACTGAAAGAAGGATCGAACCCTAGTTTATAAAGTCAGAATCGATTTGAACAATTTAGATGATAGAATATGTTTAAATCATAGGGCTTTTACTAAATGAAACCTTACGAATCCGTTGATGTGGTTTAATTGCAAAATCAGTAGGTTTAGGCTCGTTTAACTTCTGTTTTAGAAACCGAAAACCCTAGTTTCTAACCATAAATCAAAATGATTAAATCTGATAATACAAGTTGTTCGATTTATAGGGCTTTCAAAAAGTTGATGATTTCGAGTCTAACCATACCAACCAATTGGATTAAGATTGTGTTTAGGTTAGGGTTCGATTAAACCCGAATCGTATGAACCCTAAGTTCTTGATCATAATCAATTCGATCAGGTAAGCCCCAAATAGTATAGGGCTTTTGATCTAGGCGTCGAGGCGAGTCTGTGGGTATGATCAATTTCAGCTTTCATTATCGGATTGATAGGTTTCGATTAAATAGGATTCATATGAACCCTAGGTATAGGATTATGATAAATCCGATAATGTGAGTCCCAATTGGTTTAGGGCTTTCGATTTGGATATTGAAACGAAGCTACAGGTGAAAGCAATTTGTAGGTCCCTTCGTGTGTGACGGATCGTTGCATGCAAGTGGTCTACTAGTCGGACCGGGTGCGGAATACCCGTGACTAGGCGGACAGTCTAACTAAAACAAAGTAAACCAAACACGAGAGTCACAATAAAAGCTCTTTCTATTATAAACACTCAACGGTTACAGAGAGATTACAAATTACGTACTTAACAAACTGAGTTCGTCTAAGATATGAGTTCTGCGTACTTATCCTCTGTGAACCAAACCTATTTATACAGACCTGATGCCTGCACACTTAGCCAATGCACAGGACCAAATGCTCTTGCATACTTAGCAAGTACACATGGGTCTTCCTGCGTACTTGCTAAGTACGCAGGAGCTTTCTCCTGCGCACATGTAAGTGCGCAAAACACTTGGAAGAAATGCAGCATACATTATGTAAAAGTAAATACAACTCGATAAACAATTACATAATGAATTTTACATACAAAGACAAATTACAGACATTAGAAATACAAACTAAGACTCTATCCAGAGTGTTGTCACAGGAAAGTGCATCAACAAACTCCCCCTTGACAACAGCTCGGGATCTACATCGTCTTCAGTCTTCACAGCACTGGCTCCTTAGCTTCCATCTTCTTCTTGTATTCAAGGCATAACTTAATCACCTTGTCATATTTAGAAGCAAGGAGCTTTGTCCATTCGTCCGTGTGGACACAGTAGCGTTCTGCTAGTACCTCCAGATCTTTCACAGAAAAGTTGATGAAGCAGACTTCATCAAAGATTCTGATCAGTTCTTTTGGTACTGTGTTCCCACTCTCGGAACGAACCTTTCCCATGATCACAGCCTCACCCGTTTTTGGATCAACGTACCAGTACCACATGTCACCAAGAATATTCTGAGATAACTTGCTCAAGGGAATCTTAGTTTCACATTGCACTGGCTTGTATACCAATCTCTTTATATGCTTCTTAGTCACAGGATGTACAGCGTGCTTATCCTTGATTCTTCTGGGCACTTGAGGCTTGAAGTATTCGAATTTCCCCGATCTTGCTTCCCGCTGTGGTGTTACCCACAAACCCATTGCTACTGCATGACTCAAGTGACTCAGCAAGTCACGGTTTGCGAGGTTCACAAGGTCGTACTTGGGCAAAGAGTTAAACGCCTCACTGGTTGGTTTCAAGTATTGAACCCCCCTAGATCTTTTGATGGCGAACAACTGCTTGTCCTCCTCGAACCTAACAGCCAAGATCATACCTGTAGCTCCATGCTTGTCTGTGGTGGACGTCTTTTGCCACACGGGAGCTGGACCCTTACAAGATGCAGAAGGCATGTCTTTTTCTTTTGGTGCCTCGGGGTCCACAGGTGTAGGGTCGACTGGGGAGGCTTCAGTTGTAGCTTCAACATTACTTGCCATGTCAAATGAGCCTGTTTCGAGCAGAGATTCGAGCGATGGTACTTCAAAGATCTCACCATCCTCTAACTCGTACTCTCCTTCCCCGTCGCCCTTGGGAATCTCTATTACCACGTCCTCATCTTCATCATTCCAGTCATCACTAGAGTCGATCTCTCCTTCTTCTAGATTGAAGAGAACATCGATCTGTGCTTCTTTAGAATAGACAGGCTCTAGATATAGGATCTCATCATCATAAAAGTCCTTAAGTACTTCAGCCACTGACTTCCCTTTATCACCACCACCACCAGAGGTATCACCACCCTCTTGCCGAGTAGACTCCCCCTCAGCCATTGGAATTGAAGATATGGGCACAATCACCAAAGCTTGGTGCTCACCTCCACTAGGACCGGCTTCAGGATCCTTGTCTTTATCATCATCCTTAGTCAAATCGACTGGATGACAAGGCTCAGCACCAGTGGATTTATTTTCTTTCTCTTTCTCCTTTTTCTTTCTCCCCCTGAGCAACAAGCTTCTTGGTCAGTTCTTCAACTAATTTGACCATTGCTTCATGCTCTTTTCTCTGTAAATCCATCCTTAGCTCAAGTGAAGTTCTGTGGCCTAGAATCATTTCATTGGTTTTCATTAGCAGCTCGTTCTATGCCATAACATTCTTTAGTTGCTCATTTGTCCCTATTCTCTGGCTGTGGAGAATCCTAACTTCATCGGCCAGGGAATTGATCTGTGCTTGTTGAGCATCAGACTCCTCCTTTGACTTTTGAATGGTCTTCAACATTCCAGCAACTTGGGTCTCTAAGACATTGATCCTTGCTTCATACGGATCAGAATGCCTAGATGATGAGGCTTCAGCATTATGGATGTGGGAGGAGAAGATTGTGTCAAAGTCAAACCCTTGTGAGAAATCACCATAGTTGAAGGGTTGACCTGACGGCTCAGTGGTGTGATGTGGGAGTGGGGATGTAATGATGGGAGTGGGTGTTATGGTTGGGGTGATGGTGACTGACTCCGTGAAAGGTGGAGTAGTCACTGTCACCTGGACGGTTGGAGTAGGGACGGTCACCGTCACAGGAATCTCCTCTGTGACCGCCGTGACTGCCACATTACCTTGTACTAGTGGCCTTCTCCTCCTTCTGTATAGTTGTTGTGCTGATGGGGTAGATTCTGACTCTGGACTGGCAGCCGCAGCTTGTACTTGCTGTACAGTCGGGATCTCTACAACCCTGGGGACAGCAACCTCTTGCCTATCGCCCCTCTTCTTGTTGGCACTCTCTTGCCTTTGTCTTTGTAGAGCAGCATCAGAGTCAGAGGTCGGCTCATTATCGCTGCTCGAGTTTTGTCGCTTTTTTTTAGAAGACGACGCAGGCAGGGTTACCTGTGCCGATTTCCCCGGGTGTGCCTGGGATGGTGCGTCATCGGAATCAGAAGAATCTGATTCTGTTGCTTCTGAATCGGATTCCTCAGCACCACCATCACCACCTTCGTCATCACCTTCATCACTCTCATTCTCTTCTTCTTGTTGTTCAACAGAGTCATCACTCATCTCTGGTGCCGAATTGGGACTATACCAATTCCAATCTTCTGGTGCGACATATGCTTCATTAAGTAGGTGGCCAAAGAGTTCAGTATGCACAGGGGTAGGTTCTACACTACCTGGCTTTAGAAACTGAGCAAATACTCTCTTGTCCACCCGTTTTACTTGCAGTCTCTCCCCGATAGCACGTAGGTATGGCAATGCATCATCAATCAAGAGTTGCACAAACCTTGGGTACATTAGGAACCTAAACTTCTCTGCTGTATTGATCTGATCATTGATTGCTTTGAAGATGTAGCGAGAGAAGTTGTAGCCCCAATTAAGAGACAAGCCCACCATGGCTGCTGCAAGGTTATGACCCATGGCATCTTTCCTGACTTTTCTTGACTAGATGCACACGATCATGATGTGGGCAAAATACCGCCATTGATCCAATACCCACATCTTTTTGTAAGAAGCATAGTCCCTCGCTCTGACATATCCCATTCTATGCCTCCAACACCGATCCACATAGTAATCTGGATAGGATGTCGGGTCGGTAGCGAGGTCTCCGAACTGCAGGACCCTTCTTATTGTATCCTCAGAGAAAGCAATAGCCCGACCATCAACGGTAGCCCTTATGACATTAGGGGATACCGTGCAGTCGTGCTCTGCCGTCTCCCAGAATTGATCCAAGTAAGGTCTTGAAACTGTTGGGTCAGCTGAGATTGCATAACTTATTCTTGATCGGTTCAGAAAATCAACGATCTCCCGATATTGCAAAGCTGCCCCTTTCCACTCAGGTTGAGTGTTCGCTAACAAGTTGAATTCGTTAGTAAATGCCCTAGCCATAGTCTGCAGAGACACACAGAAAACATAATCGGAACAACGTATGTTATTGGAAACAAACAAACATGACGTGGTGTAGTAGTTACTCATTGAACAAAAATTTCATACTTAGAAAAATTTCTAAGTGTTGGTGTTGCGCACTTAGCAAGTGCGCAGCTTTTTCTTCTTGCGTACTTAACAAGTACGCAGGAATTGCTTCTTGCGTACTTGTTAAGTGCGCAAGAACAACACTTAAGAACAAAATTCAGAAGTTGATTGGTCGTTCAAAAGTAACGGGCCGATTAGGTCGCCACTAGGTCGGAATCAAGGATGCTAACCTATGGGACCATTATCAACACCACAAACTACCAACATTTCACCAATTTTGACCTAACACCGTCGCCGACCCACTGTCGAGTAAACTTCAACGGACGGCTCAAATCGAGGATTAAAGGGTGATTAGAAAATCGATTAAGGTTCCTATTTGCATGAAACACACAGTAAGTTACCCAAACAACCCCAAATTTTACCCAAAAATTCAAGATTTTAACCTAAAGTTTTCTAAGTCACAAATCGGTCGAATGTCACTATTTTATGGATGGAATCGGTCTAAATTCTCACCAATGCGATGTAATGAGATGAAGAAAGTATAGACGAGATGAAAAGATGGTTTAGACACAATCGATTTTTGAGTTAAATTTGCAGAGGGAAATTGAAGGCTTGAAACTGAAAAAAATATCTAAGTGTCGCTTTTATACCCCTCACTTATCGGTCGTGCGTACTTGTTAAGTGCGCACGAGTTAACTCTTGCGTACTTACAAGTACGCAGGACTTAACTCTTGCGTACTTGTTAAGTACGCAAGGCTTACTTCGTGCGAACTTATCAAGTACGTACAGCCCTTAAGTGCGCAAATTTCCAACTCAGAATTATGAAGATTTTTCAAATCAACGAACAAACAAGATAAAAAATATTCAATCACGAGGTTTCAAATACAATTCATGAAGGTTAAACATAAAATATTTTTGGCCCTTTTTTTTTTTGATTAAATTTGAACAATGCATAAACTTAAAATCTTTTTGTTCTTTTATAGATAGATATATACAAGTATTCACACAAACTATTTTTGATCAAAGCACGAGAAGAGGATCATATCAGGCTATCTTTTAGCAAAAACGATACAAAATAAATATCAAAGAATATGGGATCATGTCATGTATTACTCTTTATTCATACGTAATAAGCACATAAACAAGTAATTCAAGTTGACAATATTATAAGATTTGAAACTATACGCATCTTTGTATCATGTTCTTGTGTATTATGGTATTAATTATAAGATATACAACGTCTACCCCACTGATATGCTATTCTAACTTGCACTATCTCAAGGCATCTAAGATTTTCCCAATGATTTTCTAGATTTTCAGAATGAAGCTACATCTATTAGAACAGGAAAAAATCAAGCAGAATCCATAAGGATTATCGGGAATCATAAGATTCAGAATCAAATGATTCAATTGGTCTTGGTTTCATGTGATTTTCTTCTTTGAATATCGGGATGATAATTCAGGATAATAGATATGGTGTTTGATTATCAGGTAAGGGGATCCAACTTTTATCTGGATTTGATTTCAATGAATCAGGAGTGATTCAAGGGTGAAAACATGCTCAACGGTTAATGCAGAGACATGTCTTGATTCAATCTCTCCTTGCATACTTGTGAGTATGGGCAGTGAGATGAACCGCATTAATTGTGCTAACGACATAACTCGAAACTGATCTCAAAAGAAAATTATTACCAAAATCTAACATCCTTTATCTGATAATGATCTTTTCTATTCTTATACGCACACACACTTGCAAACATGGGTTCGATTCACAGTTGTAATTTAGATTTAGTTTTCACACTACTAGTGATTCAAAGACGCGTACAGCCTACTGACAATTCAAATTACTTGTAAATAAACAGATTAAAAACATAATAATTTAAACAATTAAGTAAACATGACGCAATCATTTCCCATATGAGCAGTCCATGGTGTTTAGATCATTTCTGATGTATTATCATTTCCTCTTTTCTCAAGTTAACTTTGAAAATTTCTCCATTTTCCTTTTTTTTTGTAAAATATTTTAAAAACTAAAAGAACTATACAGAAAATTTAAAAAGAATTAAAAATTTAACTTCCATGAATTGAATTGAGTTAAGAAAACTTAGTTTTCACTCAGGATTGAACATTCCTATCAAGTTGACAAGATGCTCAAAACGGGATCGATCAAATGCCTTTGTGAAAAGGTCAGCAAGATTGTCATCCGTGTGAACTTTTACAAGTTCGATTAAATGCTTTTTAGCACAATCACGGATGAAATGATGGCGAATCTCTATGTGTTTAGTTTTGGAATGTTTCACCGGGTTATTTGTAATGGACATGGTGGCATTGTTGTCAATGAATAGAGGAGTTCCAGTGAAGTTTAAGCCGTAGTCTCTCAACTGCTGCTGAATCCACAGTATCTGAGAACAACCGCTCGCTGCAGTAATGTATTCTGCTTCACAAGTTGAGACAGAAACCGTTGACTGCTTCTTACACTGCAAGGAGACCAGTCTGTCTCCTAAGAATTGACATCCACCAGAAGTTGACTTTCTGTCAAGGTTACAACCGCCATAATCTGAATCAGTGTAGGCTTTGAAGTCGAATGACTGCTGCTTAGAGTACCAAAGACCTAATCGGGGTTTCCCTTTCAGGTATCTGAAAATTCTCTTCAAAGCTATCATATGTGACTCCTTCTGTTGAGACTGAAACCTTGAGCACAAGCACACATCAAACATTATATTGGGTCTTGAAGCTGTGAGATACATAAGTGATCTGATCATCCCACGGTATAATCTGCTGTCTACATCCTTTCCATCTTTGTCAAGATGCAGACCATGATTGACTGGGATAGGTGTTCCATAAGTACTGCTATCATTCATCTTGTATTTTGATAAGATGTCCTGCACATACTTAGTTTGATGTAGATAAATGTCATCCTCTCTTTGACTGACTTGCAGACCCAGGAAGAACGACAATTCACCCATATTACTCATTTCAAATTTAGACTTCATCACCTGCTCGAATTCCCTACACATCCCTTCATTGGTAGACCCAAAAATGATGTCGTCGACATATACTTGTATGAGAAGAATGTCACCTCCTGCTTTCCTTATGAAGAGAGTCGAGTCAATCTGTCCACGATCGAAACCATTAGACAGTAAATGTTTAGATAATGTCTCATACCATGCCCGCGGTGCTTGATGAAGACCATAAAGTGCTTTGTCGATCTTATACACTTTATTGATATTATGCGGATCTTCAAAACCGGGAGGCTGAGTGACATAGACTTCTTCACCATATAGGAAAGCACTCTTCACATCAAGTTGATAGACCTTGAAGCCGACATATGTGGCATAAGCCAAGAACAGTCGAATGGCCTCAATTCTAGCAACTGGGCATATGCTTCCGTGTAATCCAAGCCCTCTTGCTGATAAAAACCATGAACAACCAATCTTGCTTTGTTCTTCCCAACAACATAACGATCATCCGTCTTGCATTTGAACACCCATCTGGTTCCAATTGGCTGAAAGCCTTTTGGCAAGTCAACCAAATCCCACACATGCAACTTTTGGAATTGAGACAATTCATCTTGCATCGCCTCAATCCAGCAGTTGTCAGTGAGAGCCTCCTTCACATTCTTCGGCTCTAACTGGGACACGAATGCAGCATGCAGACATGTTTCCATGACACCAGTGTCAAGTATCTCTGTGTAAAGACTGGTGTTCTCAATGATGGTTCGATGACGAGTTTGAACGCCGGCATAAGGATCACCAATAATGTTGTCGATTGGATGATTCCTATGCACTCTCGTCTCCGGTACAATCGGTTCCTAAATTTCTGGATCTAGAATCGTGCTTAACTCCACCATTTCCTGAGTTCCAGAGGAAGAAGATTCAATGTTAATTGGATCAGCTAGAGCTTCATTTCCTACAGTTGTGTTAGGATTAGCCGGAGCGTCACCTCCAACGACAAGAACATCTTCACTATTATCACTGTCATGAGTTCCAGATGCAGATGCAGCATTGGAATCCGGAGTTATAATTGGTACGGTAGCACGAGTGGAAAAACTGGAGTCATCGCCGTCACCCAATAATTCATAAACATTTGCGGCGTCATCTGCAGATATATCAGGAAGATTGAATGACTTGAATAGCGCATCATAATCAAAAACCCAAGCTGGACCTGTTGGTTCGGGTGGAATGCTGTGTTTACTACAATCCACTTCAAACCATTCCTCGACAGTACGAGTTCCTATATTGTACACTCTCTTGCAAGGCAAGTTGGCAACGTATCCTAAGAAGATGTCTTCCACTGCTTTTGCATGAAACTTAGACTGGCGGTCTTTGTACTGTAGCAACAAGGAACAAGGACTACCGAAAGGAACTAGGTAATCAAGATTGGGAAGTTGATTTTTGATCAACTCGTAACAAGTCTTGTTGTGCCTCTTCACTACCAGAACTCTGTTTAAGAAGTGACACGCTGTATTAACTGCTTCTGCCCAGAAAGTGACAGGAAGCTTTGCATCTGACAGCATAGTCCTTGCAGTCTCAATCAGTGTTCTGTTCTTCCGTTCAGCAACTCCATTCTGCTGAGGCGTGTACGGCGCGCTGAATTCGTGACGGGTCCCTTTCTTATGACGGGTCCCTTTCTTGTGACAGAAAAGCTCCATCAAATTATTCTTGAACTCAGTTCCGTTGTCGCTCCTTATCCTTCTAACTTTCAGCTTGCAAAGAGATTCCAGGCTCAGGATCAAGTATTGAAGAATATCAACAGTCTCGTCTTTAGTACCTAAAAAATGCACCCAAGAAAAACATGAGAAATCATCAGTTACAACTAGACAGAACGACTTACCTCCAATACTCCTGATACTTATGGGGCCAAACAGATCCATGTGTAATAGCTCCAAAGGGGTATTAATAGAGTTTTGGAGCTTGGGCTTGTGGGACTTCCGTTGCTGTTTGCCCTTTTTACAAGGCATACAGTCATCTGCAATGGTAAATCTCAGCTTAGGAACCCCGGTTACTAAACCGTTTCGGACAAGATGATTCATTTTACGATAAGAAATATATCCGAGTTTCCTATGCCACAAGATAGAGTCAAGCTCTGTCACTTTTGTAAGCAAACAAGTAGCAACTGATGAGGTGGTTGGTGTCACGCTCATATCGATCTGATAGGTGTCATTTGTTCTTGGTGCTCTCATCAGGATCCAGTCTTCGGGAACCTCAAAACCGGGTTTGAGAATCAGGCATTCTGACTTGTCAAACATCACCGAGTACTCCTTATCACACATTTGGGAGACACTCAACATGTTATGCTTCAGCTGCTCGCAGAAGTTGACATTGTCAAAGCTGACACAACCGTTTGAAACCACGCCTTGACACGTGATGCTGCCGCCTTTTTCTCCGGCAAAGGCCACATAGCCGCCTCTGAATGGTTTAACGTCTTGAAGCAAGGCCATGTTTCCTGTCATGTGTCGGGAGCATCCACTATCTACATACCAACGGTTAGAGATAGTACCCTTTGGACGTCCCTGCACGATTAACAAAAAAATTAGTTAGATTTTGAGACCCAAGCCATTGTGGTCTTGGGTCGTCCGTCTTTCTCAAAATAAACTACTTCTTTCAACTCACAGTCATGATGACTGTTCAAAATTGGTGAATCTTTGGAGGAATTGGGAACAGGAGATTGAGATCCTTTTACTTTCTTGTTCTAGGATCTCTTTTAATTCTTAACCAGAACAGGAGACTTTGGCTCAACCACAGTAGGTGAACTTGTGTAAGCTTCACCTGATTGAGCTTTAGTTAGCTGTTCCAGCTTTCTCAATCTCTTATTCCTTCTTCTTCTCTATGGCTTAGAGAGTCTAGCCACAGATTTCTCACCAGTACGTGTACTAGCAGATGTAGACACACAAGGTACAGCAGGTTGCTTTACCTTTCTTGCAACAGATGGTTTGGCCTCAGATTTGATCTTTGGCTTTGCCATCGGTTGGACTGGTGGTTTCACCACATTCTGCTTTGGATGTTTGGGAGATGGTTTCACTGGTGGCGACCTGGGGATAACAGCTGGTTGTGAAACAATAGGCCGTTTCTCTTGGTTCTTAGAAGGACAGTTCACAAAAATGTGACCAACCAAGCCACAGTGAAAACAGTTCCTCTTGTCTACATGAGTTATCTTGTAAGGCTCATTAGATCTGGCCTTAGAAAACTCTCCATTATGAGTAGGAGGAGTTGGTTTCTGAACAGCAGTCTGAACCTTAACAGTTTGATTTTTGGGAGTATAGTATTTTTCCAAATTTTCTTTGTAACCAAGCCCAAAGTGAGCTGAAAAAGCCTCTTTCTTTACTTGGTTAAGGTTTTTATACCCCCCATAAAGCATTACCTTAAGTTTATCATTTGATTCAATGACATCAGGTTCAGTTAAAATGCAATTATCACCATTAGTGATAATGTTTTTCTTGACTTTCTGTTCAGTCAACAACTCCTCAAATACTACTCCTTCAGGGCAAGAGTTAACCGACCCGTCTTCAAAAGCAGTAACAAACTCCTCACTAGATGTGGAGTTAGCCTTACTTGAGGATTCATCCTTTTTAGGGAAATCATCCTTATCAGAGGACTCATCTAGACAAGTGAGATCAATGTCTAATAAGCCATTGACAAACTTCCCACTGATTGGTGGAGGAATGGCATTGGTACCAAGACCTAGACCATTCATTTTCCTCACTACAGATTCGTAGTGTTCCACCACAAAGCGAGAGTTTTTCAACTTCTCATTTGTGCATTTTAACTGCAGGATCCATTTTGCAGTTTGTTGATTTCATTGTTCCACTTTTCTAACCCCTTATAAGCAATATCCAAGTGAAGTTGTTGATCGCTCATTTTTAAAGAATACTCACGTTTTTCCTTTTTCAATATTTCAATAGACTCTTTAAAACGTTTTTCATTTTCTTTATAGTTTAGAGCTGCCATACTTAGGGGTTCGATTTTGTCTTCGAGCTTAGAGTTTTCAAGTTTTAGCCCTAGACACTTAGAACATGAAACAACAGAAAAGGGATTAGAATCTACCTCAGACGATGAACTTGTTGCTTCTCCAATGGCCATGAGAGCAACAGCTGTTGTTGATTCTTCTTCATCAGCTACAGAAGCTTACTTTTCTTCAGCTTCCTTTACCTTCTCTGTAGCAGCAGTTTCCCTTCTCTCTGCTTCCATCATCTCCATGATCTCAGCCATGAGACCAACCTGTGTTTGTGCGATGATGGCATCCTCCAGATGAACGCCCCAATCAAATCTGTGGTCCTGTTGGGCTACCAGTGCATTGGACGTTCCACCTTGGCTTTGATTGTGGTGGTTTGGATTGTTTTGGCCATGGCTGTTTCCTGGCTGGGTTGGGTAAAACCAGAGGCAGGTGCTCTGTCTTTCTGACACTCACGAGCAAAGTGTCCATAGTTCAGACACTTGTAGCATTTGGCCTTAGATTTGTCAAACCCGACATTGGCATTAGGATGCCTGCCAATAAACTTTCTTCCTGTTCTGTTCAGGAAACGCTTGGCTCTCCTCAAAAGCATGGCCATATTCCATTGAATATCCATGTCCTCCATGTCATCAGGATCCACTTGATTAAAATATTCTTCAATCGTCTCTGGATCAGTAAGCTTTCCACCTATGAAATTTTCATATGCAAGCATACAAGATGAGAATAAAGCTACATGATCTTCAACTATTTTGGCTATAGCTGAGTTGTTAGCTGAAGACGTAGCAGGAGGATTTCTTGAGGTATTTTGATGATGAGACCCCAACCCTGATCCCGAAGCATAGCAAGCATGACCACCATACCTAGTTGAGTGGTCTTCTTCAGTAGGATTTCCAGTGAAGAGGGCAATTCCAGAGCCATATGACTTGGATGTAGAAGTCTTCCCATGATACATAGAAGGGTCTTGTATCTGGGGTCTTCCAGAGCTCTCCTTTCTTTTCAAGTTCATTTCATGAGCTTGAATCTTTCCTATTGCTTCCTCTACTGTCAACTCATAGAATTTAGGATTTTCCCTCATCAGGGTTGTGTACATCTCAAATTTGGGTGGTAAAGCATCCAAAAACTTTTCCACCATCTCTTCAGCTAGATACTTGAGGTCAAAAGCATTCAACTCAGTCTATAAATGATAGAATCTAGAGATGAGGTCATCTAAAGATTCGTTCTCAAAGAATCTGAAGCACTCATACTGCTTCCTGAGAAGATCCCGCTTACTCTTCTTGATGTCACTATTTCCTTTGAATCTCTTCTGTAAGGCTTTCCAGAGATCCTTAGAATTGTCATACCCTCGGAAACTGTGGAACAATTCCCGAGTTAATGCCATAGTGATAGAACCAAGTGCCTTCTTCTCTCGATCATATGCTTTCTTTTCTTCCTCATCGAGTTTAGAAATAGGCTTGGGCAATTCACCATCAAGATAGATGTGTGTGGGATGCTTATATCCCTCAAGGATTGGTATCCATAGTGATGAGACGGTATACGAAATGTAGTGCTCAAAACGTGCCTTCCAATTAGAATAATAGTTTACGTTTAGCAACTTTGGTGGTTTCTGAGGTGTACCGATCTCATTATCATAGTTTAACATGTTTCCAAGATTCTGAAGGTTCGACATAGTGAACACTTAGTCAAAACTCAGAAAAATCAGACACAGTTACGCACTTGGGATTGGCCTTGCGCACTTGAGAAATAGTCTTGCGTATTTAAGACTTACTCTTGCGTACTTGTAAGTACGCAGGAGGAAATGATTAAGTACGCAGGATATAACTTAAGTTCGCACAAGTTCAGTCTTGCGCACTTGTAAGTACGCTGGAGATAACTCTTGCGTATTTAGTAAGTACGCAGAAACTGTACTTTTTGCCAAAAATGGTAAGTACGCAGGATACCTTTTCAGCAACTCTCACCAACCTTTTCCGGTGACTGGAAAATCGCCGGAGATGGTAAACATTTTCCTGATGATTAATGCAAATGAGCCAAATGGTCAGAAACTTGTTTCTAACCAACCTTTGATGCTCAAATAACTCAAATACACAACAAAAATTGGTTTTTGAGAGATTTTTGCTTCTAAAAAAGGGCTCAAGAGCTACCCCTTTTTTATCACAAAAATCAACAAAAATACCACTTTTTGCTTGTAAAACTCAGTAAAAACGTCTCCAAACTCACTTACAACACTCGAATTCAAGAGCTATGCTCTGATACCACTTGTAGGTCCCTTCGTGTGTGACGGATCGTTGCATGCAAGTGGTCTACTAGTCGGACCGGGTGCGGAATACCCGTGACTAGGCGGAGAGTCTAACTAAAACAAAGTAAACCAAACACGAGAGTCACAATAAAAACTCTTTCTATTATAAACACTCGACGGTTACAGAGAGATTACAAATTGCGTACTTAACAAACTGAGTTCGTCTAAGATATGAGTTATGAGTACTTATCCTCTTTGAACCAAACCTATTTATACAGACCTGATGCCTGCGCACTTAGCAAGTGTGCAGGACCAAATGCTCATGCGTACTTAGCAAGTACGCATGGGTCTTCCTGCGTACTTGCTAAGTACGCAGAAGCTTTCTCCTGTGCACATGTAAGTGCGCAAAACACTTGGAAGAAATGCAACAT
Source organism: Smallanthus sonchifolius (assembly GCA_023525975.1). Lineage (NCBI taxonomy): Eukaryota > Viridiplantae > Streptophyta > Magnoliopsida > Asterales > Asteraceae > Smallanthus > Smallanthus sonchifolius. Next base: position 73,979,801 of record CM042023.1, on the reverse strand, counting down.
ACATTATGTAAAAGTAAATACAACTCGATAAACAATTACATAACGACTCTTACATACAAAGACAAATTACAGACATTAGAAATACAAACTAAGACTCTATTCAGAGTGTTGTCACAGGAAAGTGCATCAACACAATTACCAGAATAGATGATGGATTGATGGGGATCGAGTAAAACAACTCTGACTTGTACAGGTTTGATCTCCGATGACTTCTGCTATGGTTTCGGTCGAATTGAGACGTGCAACAGCTTCAAATGTGTTCGTTTAGTGTATACAGATGATTCGTTTGTGAAAATAATACAGAGTTTAGATGAATTTGAGAAGAAGTCGACGGTTACGACATAATTATCCATTACTCTGTTTAATTCTCGCATAATGATGTTTTTAATTACTCAATGATGGTTGTTTATGCTAATTAAATGTGTTAGCGGTTAAGATTTCAAAAGAGAATGGGTTAATCGAGTGAATTCGGATCATGCTCGAATGTGTTGACTTTCAAAAGTCAACAGAAATCAAGAATAGGTTAATTACACTACTAATCCCTCTAGTTTCATGTTCTTAACATTGAATTTAGGCAGAAAAGGTCCTTGAGGTTTGAACTAGGTTAAGAATGTTAATTTGACTTATCAAAAGTCAATAGAATTTGGATTTTGACTTTCTAAAAGTCAACAGTCAACTTTAGGGATATTACATAACTAGTCCCTGGAGTTTAGGTTTGGATTATTGGCATGATTAGTCCCTGAAGTTTGAGTTAAGTTAGTTAGGTTAACTTTAACTGGATTTTGTTAACGGAGTTAACTGGAAAAGTCTGGATTGTCACATCATCCCCTAGTTGAAAGAATTTTCGTCCCGAAAATTAAATAATAATAATAAAAATTTCCCGGGATATCACATCATCCCCTAGTTGAAGAATTTTCGTCTCGAAAATTAAATAGTACCTTGAGAATTTGACGCGGAGTGCTTGAACAGATTAGGATATTTGCGCATCATCTGATCTTTGCGCTCCCACGTGAATTCCGGTCCGCATTTCGAGTTCCAACGAACTTTAACAATAGGGATCTTATTGTAACGTTTTAACTTCCCTATCCATAATTTCCGCAGGTTCTTCGATGAAACGTAACTGTTCATCAATGTGTAGTTTCTCCAGAGGAACTGTGAGTGATTCGTCTGCTAGGCATTTCTTTAAATTTGAGACGTGAAAGACGTTGTGCACACCACTAAGTCCTTCAGGTAGATCCAGTTGATACGCTACTGGTCTGATTCTCTTCATTATCTTGAATGGTCCAACATAACAAGGATTCAGTTTGCCTCGTTTCCCGAAACGAATGACGCCTTTCCAAGGTGAGACTTTGAGTAAGACCATGTCACCTATTTGAAACTCTAAAGGTTTACGACGCTTGTCAGCGTAGCTCTTTTGACGATCACGAGCTGCCGCCATACGGTTTCTAATTTGAACGATCTTTTCGGAGGTTTCAAATACAAGTTCAGGACTTGTGAGTTGGCTATCTCCAACCTCGGTCCAACAAATAGGAGAACGGAATTTCCATCCATAAAGTGATTCAAATGGAGCTGCCTTGATGCTAGTGTGATAACTGTTGTTGTAGGAGAACTCCACCAACGGTAGGTGAGACTCCCAAGTGTTACCGAAATCAATCACACAAGCTCGTAGCATGTCCTCCAGAGTTTGGATAGTACGTTCTGTTTGGCCATCAGTTTGAGGATGGTATGCTGTGCTCATATCTAGACGCGTGCCTAAGGATTTATGTAACGACTGCCAGAAAAGAGAAGTGAATCGTGCATCACGATCCGAAATGATAGAGATTGGCACCCCGTGCCGAGAGACTATTTCTTTCAAGTAAGTACGAGTAAGCTTATCCATTTTGTCGGTTTCCTTGATTGCTAAGAAGTGAGCGAACTTTGTTAAACGGTCAACAATTACCCAAATGGTATCACATCCTGTAGGAGTTCGTGGTAATTTGGTGATGAAGTCCATGGATATTTGTTCCCATTTCCACATGGGAATTTCTGGTTGTTGCAGAAGACCGGATGGTTTTTTATATTCAACTTTGACCTTCGCGCGAGTCAGACACTTACTAACATAGGTGGCTATATCGGCCTTCATCTTCGGCCACCAATATAGTACCTTTAGATCATGGTACATTTTGTCGGAACCTGGATGTATCGAGTAACGAGATTTATGAGACTCATCCATGACTAGTTCCCTTAGGTTCCCGAACACTGGAACCCATATTCGCTCGACAAAGTAGTGAACACCGTCAGATTTGACTTCAAGATGTGCTTCCAGACCGCGTGTACTTTCCAGCGGTAGATTTTCTTCTTTTTGGGCTTCGATTTGAGCACTACAGATTTTGTCAGGTAATCCAGGGTGAATAGTGAGCTGTAATGCTCGAACTCGCTTGGGTTTCATTTCCTTTCGACTCAGGGCATCAGCTACAACATTAGCTTTACCCGGGTGATATCGGATCACACAGTCATAATCGTTTAAGAGTTCGACCCAACGACGTTGTCGCATGTTCAACTCTTTCTGCTCAAAGATGTGCTGAAGACTTTTGTGATCGGTGTAGATGGTGCATTGGGTACTGTACAAGTAATGTCTCCATATCTTAAAAGCAAAGACTATGGCTCCCAACTCTAAGTCATGAGTCGTGTAGTTTCTCTCTTGGACCTTTAGTTGACGTGAAACATATGAGATCACCTTTTCGTGTTGCATTAAGACACAACCCAGACCTTGAATAGATGCATCACAATACACTGCAAAATCATCGGTTACGTCCGGAAGAGCTAGAATAGGTGCACTGTAGAGTTTTTGTTTAAGACGTTGGAATGCTGACTCTTGGTTATCGCCTCAATTATAGGCTTTACCCTTTTGAGTTAAAGCAGTGAGAGGTTGAGCAATTTTTGAAAATCCTTCGATGAATCGACGGTAATATCCAGCCAATCCCAGAAATTGTCACACCTCAGTCGGGGTCGTCGGTGCTGCCCAATTCTTGATGGCTTCTATCTTTGATGGGTCGACATGTATTCCTTTCTCATTAACCACGTGTCCTAGAAACTGAACTTTCCGGATCCAGAATTCACACTTGGAAAACTTAGCATACAGTTGCTCTCGCTTAAGTAATTCCAAAATTAGGCGTACATGTTCCTCATGTTCTTCCTTGTTCTTGGAATAAATGAGGATGTCGTCGATGAAAACGACAACGAACTGATCATGATAAGGCTTACACACACGGTTCATGAGGTCCATGAATACCGCAGGTGCGTTGGTTAATTCGAAAGGCATGACCATAAATTCGTAATGACCGTACCTCGTTCTGAATGCAGTCTTAGAGATATCCTCTTCTCAGACTCTTAACTGATGGTAGCCGGACCTAAGATCTATTTTGGAATAGAAACTTGATCCTTGGAGTTGATCAAAGAGGTTATCTATGCGAGGTAAAGGGTAACGGTTCTTGATTGTGACTTTATTCAGTTCCCGGTAGTCAATACACATACGAAACGTTCCGTCCTTCTTCTTGACAAATAGTACCGGAGCTACCCACGGTGATGAACTAGGTCGGATGAAACATTTATCTAACAAATCTTGCAATTGCGTGGACAACTCTTGTAATTCACTGGGTGCCAGTCTGTAAGGTGCCCGAGCAACCGGTGCTGCTCCGGGTGCTAGGTCAATTTGGAATTCAACTTGACGGTGCGGTGGCAGACAGGGCAAATCCTCGGGAAATACTTCCAAAAATTCACGCACGACGGGAATATCTTCGATCTTCTTCTCTTCTGATGGCTGCTCAGCAACGAGAGCCAAGATAGCCGTATGCCCCTTTCGAAGGCATTTTTGTGCTTTCATAAAAGATATGATGCCCATGAGTGCACCAACTCTTTCGTCTTGGACGGAAAGGGTTTCTCCACTCGGGAGAGGGATACGAACAATCTTCTCATGACATATAATTTCGGCTTGGTTTTTAGATAACCAATCCATGCCGACAATTACATCAAAACTACCAAGTATGACCGGCATGAGGTCGATATCAAATATATGTTTAGCTAGTTCAAGTTTACATCCTTTAAGGATGTGAGTTGCCTCAATTATTTGGCCATCAGCTATCTCTATTGTATACTTAGCTTCTAATAGAGTTGAAGTTCCTTTTATCATATCACTAAGTTTCTTAGATATAAAACTTCTATCAGCACCAGTGTCAAAAAGGACAGAAGCAAAGTAATTATTTACGAGGAACTTACCGGTGACCACATTATGGTCGTAACGGGCTTCTCCAGATCCTAGTACAAAGGCTCGTCCTTTCACACCATTGCCATTGTTACCACCATTGCCATTGTTATTCTGGTTAGGATTGTGGTTTCCATTACCCCCTTTCTTCAATTGAGGGCAATTCTTCCGAATATGCCCCTCCTTTCCGCACTCAAAGCAACCCCTTGTGGATCCCGGTTGTTGAAAAGGTTGTTTAGCTTGTAACTCACCCCTGCAGTCTTTAGCAGCATGACCTATTTTGCCGCACCTCTGGCAACGATTGCAAAACCCAAAGTGGTGGAAGTTACACTTGTTACACTTTGGAGACTTCCCCGCGTAACCACCCTGGTTTTGACCTAAAGAGGTCGACTGGATGAAGTTCTTAGTAGGCTCAAACCTACGTTGGTGCTGCTGCTGCGGTTGGTTAAACTGGGCTTGGTTGGGTTGGGGTCCTTTGGAGTGGGAGTTGGAGTGGTTGTGGGTATTGGAATGATGATCAAACTTGCGTTTATGAGTGTCGGTGGGTTTAGAAACCAAACCTCTCGGAGGTAGAGTCCCTTGTGTCACCGCTTGGTCTGTTAACTTATGGGCAAGTCGGATAGTTTGTTGGATAGTGGCAGGATTGGATGAAGTAACCATGCTTTGTATTTGAGGCACTAGACCTCCAATGTAAAGCTCGATTCTCTTGTAATCAGGATTTACCATATGCGGGCACATAGTAGCCAGTTCATGGGAACGTGTGGTGTAGAGTTCAATTTCAGAACACTCCATCTTTAGGTTACAAAACTCTCCCTCTAACTTCTGGATATCATCACGAGGACAGTATTCCTCCTTCATCATTGATTTGAAGTCCTCCCACGGGAGTCCATTCGCCATGTCAGACCCAACATTTGGACCTGGGCGTTCCACCATGTGAGTGTCGGGCCTTCTAAAGTTCCGGCGGCAAACTTCACCTGATTAGCCACGGGGCAGTTGCACATGGCAATTACTGATTCAACCTTCTCAAACCAACGAAGTAGTCCAACGGCTCCTTCAGCTCCACTAAAGGCGTGGGGCTTGCAATCCATGAATGCCTTGAAAGTGCAGGCTGGTTGTTGGTTTTGCTGGTTTTGCTGGATTTAGAAATAAAAATAGGATTGGAATTATAGAGTTTAGGAAGACGTTTTTAGGAGATGGATTGACATCATTAGTCAATAGCTAAAGCATTTACCTGCAGCATTCTGTGCTGCCAGAGCCTCCGCCACACTATCATTTATCAGTGCCGCTAGCTCTGCTGCCGTCATGTTAATGGTACCACGACCACCGGCACGGCCTCCGCGTCCTCTCCCTAACATGATTCTTCATAATCACAAATGAAAAACAACGAGAAATATATCGCATATTAAACATTATTCAGGTATGAGTAAGGAGATACAACATCTAATATTTTGAAAATTAAATAAATTGTAAGGCTACAAAATAAATAACTCAAATATTAAACTTCTCATGCTTCTATTGGATGGGAACAACCTTACCCATCTAGGTTTGAAAAGAGAAATGACATAAGCAAAAATAGGCATGAAAAGGAAGATGGAATATGAAGATCATCAGGCATCTTCGTCATCGGAAGAAACATACGATTGTGCATCGTCTATCTCTACTGGTTCCTCCTCCAAGGGCTCTTCTTCAAAGGGCTCCTCCTCGAAGGGCTCTTCTTCAAAAGGTTCCTCCTCGCCATCAGAAATTGAAATCTCCTCAGGAAATAGAGCGGCTTGTAGTTGGGCTTCCAGGTGTTTCACCCTCTCTTGAAGACCTTCAGCAGTGTGGTTTGCTACATGTAGCTGAGCTTCCAGAGCAGCCACCCTCTCCAGAACTCCTTCCATGTCATCGTCCGAGGTGTCCACCCTCGTCTCCAAGTGTGTCACATGATCCACCAGAAGGTTATGGACCTGGTCAGTTACTGCTAGTTCAGCAGTTAGAAGTTCTATCCCTACTTTATTCTCCTCTATTTGAGGATCTTTCTTCAAAATATTCGGTATTTCATCGGTAGCATCTTTTACAATGCCTAACTCTCTAGACATATGAAACACAAAGGCTGCGAAAACTTGTTCCATAGTACATGGCAAGCTAGGCAAAGTGGGTGATGAAGAAGTAGAACCGAAGTAAGGTGATGGGACATTTCCCATTTCGATCCATCTTTGGATCATTTGTGGGTATGTGTTCCAGTTTCGAGCAGGATTCATTGCTTGCGCGCTGCTCGCTTCCCCTTGGTCAACTGAATAGTCACTGGAAGTAGTCCGGCGCCTTTTGGGCTCCGGGATGATAAGATAGGTGTCTTATGTCTTGGTGCCTTAGGTGATGAAGGTGGGGTTGACGACATGTTCCTGTAACAATACATATAAGTTCCAAACATCCAAATGACATGTAACTAATGTGTGAGGCTATAGTCTAGTATGCAATCCTAGTTCTCTATAACCAATGGCTCTGATACCAATCTGTCACACCCCCAATTTCAACTAACGGAGTTTTTCCGTTTGGGAAGTGACGAACCAGGATCTCAGACATTAGTTACTTTAAACGACTCTACATGGGACTCAAATTGAAAATATCTTTTAAATCAGAGTATCAATGCGGAAGCGTAAAGAAAGTAAATGCGGAAAATACACGCGCCCAAAACCAAAGTTCAAAAGTCCAAAAAGTCCAAGCGTCCAATCAAAACAAGTACAGTAGAATAATCCAAGCAAACATAATTAAATCATAATCAAGCAGTTGAATCCCATGCATGCCCTAACGTGCACCTGTGTCTTATCTTAGCGACCTGAGAAAACATGTAAGAAAATATGTCAACACGAGCTTGGTGAGTCCACAGGTTTCAATATATGTAGATAAGCGTTTACCGGATTTATGTTCATTTAGTATGTATCTATAGGTAGCTAACCTATGTTCATGTTCAGCTCAAGCGCTCACAACCGAAGCTGACTGTTTGTTTATTACCTCCTGCCAGGTCTATCAACACTGGCGGTGTGAGTAGGCTAACATTTCACCCGTTTGATATCTAATCGAGTTACCTCCTGCCAGGTCTATCAACACTGGCGGTGTGAGTAGGCTAACATTTCACCCGTTTTTATGAACGCGATAAATGCGAGTAAATAATATAATTAATTATATTATTATTTGGTTTCAAATGTTATACGAGGTTACAAAACGATACGAAATAATATAAATCAATATATTATTTAATAATACGAGTCACGGTTTGAAAATAATATAAACATATTATTTTATACAACCTTATGGTAAATATATTATTTTTAAAAGTGGGAAAATAATATAAAAATAGGTTAATAATTCAAACCCGAGCCTACGTGTTGTTTCCCGGGCTAAAACACATTTATATAATAATATAATATTATAGGGTTTGATTTTTATTAATTAAATATTACCAGAAAAAGTTTAAAAATTATTTGTGGGAGCCCGGTCTCGAACCCGGGTCTCTCCCACACACGCACACTGTCCTAACAAGTCCCGCCCGCTAGGGTATCGCGATTATATCCGGACTGGAATGGTTTTAACATATGTGTTCTCGTGGTTTTCCTCCCCTACACAAACCGAACCAAAACCAGTCGATTTCTCAAGAATTCGACCATGAATTGATTCAAATGCAAAGGGGTTTTTATAAACTGATGATTACGAACCTGTGTATGGTTTTAATTGCAAAAATGATAAGATTTAAGTCGTTAAATTACCGAAAGAAGGATCGAACCCTAGTTTATAAAGTCAGAATCGATTTGAACAATTTACATGATAGAACATGTTTAAATCATAGGGCTTTTACTAAATGAAACCTTGCGAATCCGTTGATGTGGTTTAATTGCAAAATCAGTAGGTTTAGGCTCATTTAACTTCTGTTTTAGGAACCGAAAACCCTAGTTTCTAACCATAAATCAAAATGATTAAATCTGATAATACAAGTTGTTGGATTTATAGGGCTTTCAAAAAGTTGATGATTTCGAGTCAAACCATACCAACCAATTGGATTAAGATTGTGTTTAGGTTAGGGTTCGATTAAACCCGAATTGTATGAACCCTAGGTTCTTGATCATAATCAATTCGATCATGTAAGCCCCAAATAGTATAGGGCTTTTGATCTAGGCGTCGAGGCGAGTCTGTGGGTATGATCTATTTCAGTTTTCATTATCGGATTGATAGGTTTCGATTAAATAGGATTCATATGAACCCTAGGTATAGGATTGTGATAAATCCGATAATGTGAGTCCCAATTGGGTTAGGGCTTTCGATTTGGATATTGAAACGAAGCTAAAGGTGAAAGCAATTACCAGAATAGATGATGGATTGATGGGGATCGAGTAAAACAGCTCCGACTTGTACAGGTTTGATCTCCGATGACTTCTGCTATGGTCTCGGTCGAATTGAGACGTGCAACAGCTTCAAATGTGTTCGTTTAGTGTATGCAGATGATTCATTTGTGAAAATAATACAGAGTTTAGACGAATTTGAGAAGAAGTCGACGGTTACGACATAATTATCCATTACTCTGTTTAATTCTCGCATAATGATGTTTTTAATTACTCAATGATGGTTGTTTATGCTAATTAAATGTGTTAGCGGTTAAGATTTCAAAAGAGAATGGGTTAATCGAGTGAATTCGGATCATGCTCGAATGTGTTGACTTTCAAAAGTCAACAGAAATCAAGAATGGGTTAATTACACTACTAATCCCTCTAGTTTCCTGTTCTTAACTTTGAATTTAGGCAGAAAAGGTCCTTGAGGTTTGAACTAGGTTAAGAATGTTAATTTGACTTATCAAAAGTCAATAGAATTTGGATTTTGACTTTCTAAAAGTCAACAGTCAACTTTAGAGATATTACATAACTAGTCCCTGGAGTTTAGGTTTGGATTATTGGCAGGATTTGTCCCTGAAGTTTGAGTTAAGGTAATTAGGTTAACTTTAACTGGATTTTGTTAACGGAGTTAACTGGAAAAAGTCCGGATTATCACAACATTGAGGATGATAAACTGCATGAAAGCTCGTAAGTACCTACGTAAAGGCTATTGCGTGTTCCTGGCTCACATCGTCGAGAAGAAACCCGAGGAACGTCAAATTGAGGATATAACAATTGTTAAGGATTACCCTGAAGTTTTTCCCGAAGACTTACCTGGGTTACCACCACCGAGGCAAGTCGAATTCCGAATCGATTTGGTACCAGGAGCTGCACCGGTTGCGCGATCGCCATATCGATTAGCACCTTCTGAAATGCAGGAATTATCAAATCAACTGCAGGATTTGCTTGATAAGGGCTTCATAAGACCAAGTTTCTCACCTTGGGGACCTCCGGTCCTATTCGTAAAGAAAAAGGATGGAACATTTAGGATATGTATTGATTACCGGGAATTAAACAAGCTTACAATCAAAAACCGATATCCACTTCCTCGAATAGATGATTTGTTTGATCAACTACAAGGTTCTAGCTTCTACTCTAAGATCGATCTACGTTCGGGGTATCATCAACTAAGAATCCAAGAGGAAGATGTACCAAAGACGGCATTTAGGACTCGTTACGGCCACTACGAATTCCTAGTTATGCCGTTTGGTTTGACGAATGCACCAGCAGTTTTTGTGGATCTCATGAACCGAGTATGCAAGCCATACTTGGATAAATTCGTGATAGTATTTATTGATGATATATTAATATATTCACGAACCAAGGAGGATCATGAACATCATCTGAAGTTAATTTTGGAACTACTCAGAAACGAGAAACTTTACGCTAAATTCTCTAAGTGTGAGTTTTGGATCCAAGAAGTGCATTTCCTTGGACATGTCATCAATAAGGAAGGCATTCATGTCGATCCATCTAAAATAGAAGCGATCAAAAATTGGGAAGTACCAAAGACTCCGACTGAAGTGCGTCAATTTTTGGGTTTGGCCAACTATTACAGACGATTCATCGAGAGTTTTTCAAAAATAGCCCTGCCCTTAACCACATTAACCCAGAAAGAAAAGAAGTTTGATTGGAATGACAAGCAAGAGTCAGCTTTTCAATTACTGAAGCAGAAGCTGTGTAGTGCACCGATCTTATCCCTTCCTGAGGGAATCGACAACTTTGTCGTATACTACGATGCATCACACCAAGGACTTGGTTGTGTGTTAATGCAAAGAGACAAAGTCATCGCATATACCTCACGACAACTAAAAGTGCACGAAAAGAATTATACGACCCACGACTTGGAGTTGGGCGCAGTTGTGTTTGCGCTCAAGATTTGGAGACATTATCTTTACGGTACAAGATGCACTATTTTTACTGATCACAAGAGTCTCCAACATATCTTCAATCAAAAGTAACTTAACATGAGACAACGTCGTTGGGTAGAACTACTAAACGACTATGATTGTGATATCAAGTACCATCCCGGGAAAGCCAATGTTGTAGAAGACGCCTTAAGTCACAAAGAACGAGTTAAAACTCTTTGTGTTCGTGCCCTAGGATTAACAATTCATACGAGTCTTACTACTCAAATCCGATGGCAAAACAAGAGGCACTTAAAGAAAAGAACATCCAAAATGAGGCACTACGTGGAATGATCAAACAAGTGGAGTCTAAGTCAGATGATACGTTTTACTTCATGGACAGAATTTGGGTGCCGAGTAACGGTCACTTACATGGGTTGGTTATGGATGAAGTCCACAAGTCTAGGTACTCCATTCACCCGGGTTCGGATAAGATGTATAAGGATTTAAAAAAATTCTATTGGGGGCCCAATATGAAAGGATATATTGCCACATATGTCAGTAAATGCTTAACGTGTTCAAAAGTAAAGGCCGAATATCAGAAACCGTCTGGCTTGTTACCAACCCGAAATTCCCCAATGGATATGGGAACAGATTTCTATGGATTTCATCACGAAATTACCCAAGACGTCCAGTGGTTATGATACCATATGGGTAATTGTCGACCGTTTAACGAAATCTGCTCACTTTCTGCCAATTAAAGAAACCGACAAGACAGAGAAACTTACAAGACTCTACGTTAAAGAAATTGTGGCAAGACACGGAGTGCCAGTTTCTATTATCTCTGATAGGGATAGTCGTTTCGTGTCAAGGATTTGGAGGTCGTTACAAGAAGCCCTAGGCACGCACCTAGACATGAGCACAGCCTATCATCCACAAATGGATGGTCAAAGTGAAAGGACTATCCAAACATTAGAAGATATGCTCCGTGCGTGTGTAATTGATTTCGGAGGAAATTGGGATACTCTTTTACCGTTGGCGGAGTTTTCCTATAATAACAGCTACCACACCAGCATTAAGGCAGCTCCGTTTGAAGCTCTATATGGTCGTAAATGTCGTTCACCGCTATGTTGGGCAGAGGTCGGTGAAAAACATTTGACAGCTCCTGAGATTGTCCAGGAAACCACTGATAAGATCTTCAAAATTAAGGACCGTCTGAAAGCGGCCCGAGACAGACAAAAGAGCTATGCTGATAACAGACGGAAACCATTAGAATTTCAAATTGGTGACCGAGTAATGTTAAAAGTCTCACCATGGAAAGGCGTTGCAAGGTTTGGTAACCGTGGTAAGCTCAACCCTAGATACGTTGGACCGTTTGAAATTCTGGCTTGGGTTGGCCCTGTAGCTTACAAAAGAAGTGCTTGGCAGACGAGACCTTGATCATACCGCCAGATGAAATTCATATTGATGATAAACTTCATTTCATCGAGGAACCGATTGAGATTAATGATTGGAAAGTTCAAAGGCTGAGACGTAGTCGTATCAAACTGGTTAAAGTACGTTGGAACTCAAAGCGTGATCCTGAGTATACATGGGAACGAGAGGATCAAATAAAAACAAAATATCCCTCCTTGTTTAAGGATGCACCAATTCAAGATGGCACGATTTGAATTTCGGGACGAAATTCTTTTAACATGGGGAGAATGTGACACTCGACATTTCAGGTCGACATCCGTACTTTTTATAAACGCGTTTACATTATTTATGTTTCCTGACTTACCTAATTGCATAAATTAGGACATTAAAGTCTAGCAAAACCGTACGTTGTTTCATTTTATATTTTGGTAATTTTGGGAATTACCGGTTCACATACACATATAACTCGTCTAATACGAACGTTGATGATTAAATTAAATAACCAGATTAATACCTAAAGATACATAACGCGTGAAATTTCGTCTAGATAATAATTATATATTATTTTTTTCTTCTCTTTGCTAAAACTTATGATACAAAATAATTTATAATGAACCCTCTCACGAGTTTTATCGTGTACTGCCACCTTTCAACACGTACACACAAAATTAGTCATGTATATGCTTAAAAGACACATGAATTATACATATATTTTAAATTGGACCTAAGCTAGTTAATCATTAATTTGAAAAGCCATTAGGCACCTAAAACTGAGCTAAAACGCCGTTTCGAATCCAAGTTATGATTAAGCACCTAACTATCTAAATATCTAACAACTAAACTAGCTTAACAACCTAAACTACCCAACCCCCTAATCCCCTTGACTTTCGACCGAGAACCCCCTGGTGGGCCATTCTACTCTTCCAAAAAAAAATAATAAAATCCTTCATATTTGATTTGTTGTTACAAGACCATAATTATTCACCTACTTGAACACTCCAAGTTCTTTTCAAAACCTACATGCTTATCCATCAAATCTCACATTTAAAATCACTCCAACTTATTTCTTTTTCTTTCCCTCTCTTTACGGCAACAACACCAGCACTTTCATCCACCATATTTTAAAGAAGCTCATCCATTTCAAGCACAAAATCATCTACATTTTGGAGTTCTATGAAACATACAAGGGTTTTATCTAGGGATTTTAGTTAAAAACTCAAGATCTTCCTCTTTTTCTCTCAAAAATCATCATCTCTTACTTGTTATCTTCCCTAGATTGTCTAGAGGTAAAAACTGGACCCTTCTATATTTGTGTTATTTTCTTTGATTCATGACAAAAATGCACTTGTTTCACCTAAAACGTGGAATGTTTTTATAAAACTTTCTTAAATAAATATACTAAAGTGAAAAGTGGCTTGATCTATCGTTTAATACATGTTTATATATATATAGGTGTGTGTCGTGAGTGTATATATATATATATATATATATATATTTGTGTGTGTCGTGGGTATGTATATATGCATATGTGTAGTTGTTGTTCACAAAAATTACTAAAGGAAAGATGTAAACATGTGTAGAGTTTTACAAAATCTTGCTAGTCATGAACTTCAGTTACTTAACACATGAAAAATAAATAAATAAATAAATAAAAATGCATAGATCTATGTATGATGAAACCATGAGAATGTATGTATATATGTATATGGGTATGTAAACTAGAATTCCATAAAGATATAGATCTATGTAGGTATGTGAAGTATTTGTTCATAATATGTTATGTTGTCAAAATGGTTAGTTTGGTTAAAAGAAACACAAGGCTTGAATGTTAATGGATAAAAATAAGTTTTATAAAAATATAGACTTTTATGGCCTTAAATATATTTTGTTGGTAAAACTTGGTGATCCATGCATATAATGGTATTTTGGAAAGGACCAAGCCTTGGAAATATTTTTATGACAAAACAAGTGTTGAAAAACTTAAGAATATATATTGGATAAAAATAACCGATAAAAGTGTTAAAATGATTATTTGAATAGTTTCGTGTCGCATGGTAAATTATAGGCTTCGGTGATATAACATGGAATAATATGTATTTGTGTATAAATATGTATACATAGGAAGAATATATAAGTCGTTAAGGGATGGAAACACTTATGTAATTAGCGTAATAACAATGACGATAATCGTTCAAATTAGGTTATATATAGATCAATACATGTGTATAAATGATTATGTATATGTACAAGTCTAGATGTAACGTCAAGTTCGAGCACGTGTTAATACAAGAGATAGTATTTCTAAGAAATATATAGTGTTATATTATAAATTATATTATCTACGCTATTACGACGAAAATGAAATATTCCTTTAAGAATAATTATAAAATTTCATAAATATATCATTATTTGATGATTATGACTTGTATCTCTATGTCTACTTGTATAGATATATTATGTGTATAAATATTTATAAAAAGTAATAAATATTAATCAACAACGAGTCGTAAACACACCATTTTCCTTATACAAAAGCATTCTCAACCAAACCTAATGTGTTGGGTGAACAACTTGCATATGAGACGTCTATTCTCAACCCTAAGATGTCTTTTGTATTTAGGGTACGAGTAGTCGAGTCTTTCTATTACGGACCTTTATTTGTTTGCTGCACGGATCTTGAGGTGAATTTCACGGCCCCTTTTTACTGTTTTGCATAATTTGGGGGAAGAACATACTTATAACTATTTTTATATGATAACAAGAAAACAAGACCCGACCTTTATGTTTGCATGAGTTGATACATTTGGAGCTCATAAAGTCCTCTGACCATCATATTTATAATCATTAGCTATGGATTAACCTAGGAATCTATGGATAGTACTATTGGGTTTGACACTCCCGGTCATGGTTAGTCGCGCTAACCATGGGTCCCTCTGTCCAAATGACCGCATAGTGTTCAATAATTGCTCGTGAGGTACGAGTGAGGGGCAAAACACCTGGTCTTGGTTTGGTTATGCCTCATGTATGTACATATTATTTGTATTCCTAGCTAGTTTACAAATGGGTCAAACATTACTTGTTTTGTTTATCATATACATAAAATCATTTTCATGCAATTGGTTTGCTCATTGTATTCATATATAAAACCTGTGAACTCACCAACCTAGTGTTGACATTTTCAAGTATGTTTTTCAGGAAACTGAACGCGATAGCAAGGGTAATACTACATAGGGTTCATGCATACATGGTGGATATAACTTTTGAAGATTTTTCTTGTATAACCCATAATGTTCGGGTCATATTTGTAAAATCTTAATAATTTGTAACTTCAACTAATATTTTGGGCTGTAAAACCTTAAACTTAATTTATGTATCCAGTTTGCATGTATGCGTTTGCAATAATCATATGCTTTGGAAACCATGAACGTTACGCCTCGCGATTCCGCCTTGGCGGGGTGTGACATAAAGTCATGCTCAAAGTTTCTCCATGGAAAAGAATTATACGATTTAGGAAGAGAGGGAAATTAAGCCCACGATACATCAGACCTTTCAAGATTATCGCTCGTGTAGGAAAAGTAGCCTACCGGTTAGACCTACCTGCGAAATTACAATGCATTCATAATACATTTCACGTATCCCATCTTAGAAAATGTTTGGCCGATGAAGAAGCGTACGTACCTATTGCTGACATTGAACTAAACGAATACGTGGAAAGACCAATAGCCATCTTGGATAGAAAAACAAGAACTCTACGAAATAAATAAACTATTCAAGTCAAAGTTCAATGGAAACACCACAAAGGATCTGAATATACATGGGAATCTGAAGAGGAAATGAAGAAATATTACCCACAATTATTCAGTAACAATTAGGTTTAAGGGGAAGAGACTTGTAATACCCCATTTTTTTATATATAAAAAAAGTATTTGCTCATACTTCATAATTATAGGAACAAGTGGCTAATGGGTGGAACAATCCTTTAAGATATAGAAATGTTTAAACAAGTATGAAAAGCAATTATCAAATAATGATTATAGATTTATTAATTATATAAATAAATATATATATAAATATATATATATATATATATATATATTTAAAGATTTAGAAAATATATGTACACTTGAAATGTGTACGGAACATAATTTTTTATATAATAACAATATTAATAAGACAAAATTATATTAAAATTATATTAGTATTAATTGAGATAGTAAAACTACATATGCACATATATGCAAAACTTAAATATCTATATCTATCGTGAAAAATTGTGGACAATTCAAAGCAACTAAAATTAATATTAGTAAAGATAAATATGATAGGAGCCATCATGATTTAAAAGCCACCTAAACACTCTACAATTTGTTTCTAACAAACCACATAGATATAAAAGACACGTCAAATTCCTTGCTCTCCAAGGCTTATAAAAGAAAATGTTACTATAAATAGAAACCCCATAACAATTCTTCAATTCCATCACTTCCCCTTCGGAGGAATCCCGATTAGTTTTTTTTAAGCTTTAGAATTTCCTAGGAGATACTAGAAGAATGGTGGTACGTTGAGATTCGTGAAGGAAAAACCTGCTTAATATCTGAGACACTTAATTGAGGTGAGCTACTTTAAACTAATTTAAATAAACTGGACACATGTGGTGAAATGGTTTGGGGTTGCGGCCATCTGGAAAATTGATATTATATGTGTATGTTACATGTGTGTTGTTTGGGGGGGGGGGGTTATATGTATTGTATAGGCCTATTACATTTCCCTGTTAGGCAGACCGTGTGGGAGCTGACGGGCTCGTATTAGGGAACAGACCATTAAGGGACGAACCCAGGTGAACATATAGCCTTAAATCTCGGATGTAACGTGCATAGCCGGGTGAACTAGCATATGACATACATTAAGCTCGTACAGATCAGTTTATATACATGATATGATTTGGAAATGATTATGTGTCTTTATTATGAATGTGTCTATTTATGGTAACTCAGCAACATTTTGTTGACGTATTTTCAAAACTAAAACATGTGTTCAGGGATAGCAAATTAGTAGAGCAGGAATGAGAACTATTCTCGGAGGATCAAGCTTCGAGGATTATTTTACTTTTAATATTAATCGTATAAGACTCGAAGATTGTGTAAGATGGCTGTACTAGCAACAATATCAGTAAAATATTATTTATTCTTTCGCTTAAGTCTATGCAAACTAGTCACATAGGCGCCCCGGTCCCGATTTAGTAAAGTTCAGGCTGTGACAAGCCTATAAGTAAACACTCATCCCAGGAATTCCCAGGAAAGCATACGGATCCTTCAGTTGATTTGGATTTATATGTAACGCTTTCCTAGACAGAAAACCTAGAATACAGGTTTCACTCTTCCAGATTGCACGTGTCTTCTAATAATTAACAAAGTTTAAAACCTTGACGGGGTTTAAGAATTTTAACAGACTTGTGTCTATGTGTCACACCCCAACCGATTGCGGAAACGTCGGGGCGGGACATGTAGACTGTTCATGAGCACATGGTCCATTCATAACTCCAACAAAACTATTTCCATAATACATGAGCATTGAAATACATAACATGTTCATTCTTGTTCAATTAACTAGGTCCACAACCTAAGTGAAGCAAACTTGATCAACTCATATTTTGTACCTGAAACATGATGAAAACGAGGTCAACTAAAAAGTTGGTGAGCATACATAGGTTTCGACTCTAAACAGCATCAAAGTGTTGTGTATAAACAAATCCATACAAGTCATGATTAACAAGGCATTCATGGGGAGTTACTATTGTGTAACCAGGTAGTACAATCAAACCTTTGTAACTAGCATGCAAAAATTGTGTTGTCGGTAACAATCACCCCAATCTGGGTAGGTTTGTCAGACTCAATAGATCTATCATTGTTAACCGTCGGCTTGATTAGTTAATGATTGTACATGTAATTGCAAATAAGTAGTTAGCACACCTAGCACTCAAACATAAAGCTCAAATTGCACACAAATTATAAAGTGGATTTGTATTGTGTAGTTTCTGTAAATCATTGTAAGTTGTGATCATGTTTCACCCCAAAATGTAAAAATAGTGAAAAAGGGGCTATGTAAAACTCACCTGGTTCAAAGGCGTAGTTAACACGCTAGGCTAAATAGCAAAGTGATCCTTGCAACTCACAACATTAACCTAGAGTGTAATGTATACGTATCTAGATTAATAACATGCACAAAAGTCTAAGGCCAAATCTAGGGTTTCAACGGGAATTGAGTAAGGGAATTTGTACAAAAGTATTTGTGACATTTCATGAAAGGGATGCTCGAAGTTGATGTTTGGAATTTGGATAAAAGTATAAATCGTATATTCAACGTATTTAATTTTAATAGTAAATGAATTAGGGTTTAATAATAATTTTTTTTGAACAACTAAGTAAATTAAATAAATGAATCCTTTTATTTATTTATTTAGAAAAATAGTGTGAAATTATATTTATTTAAGTATAACTTAAATAAATAAATTTACTATATTTATTTATTTATGAAAATGTGACCAAACAATAGTGTAAACATATATGAGTATATTTAATTAAGAAATTATATTAACTATAATTTAAACTTTAAATGGGTTGTAAATGTAAAGAAACAAGTAAATAATAAATAAGTTTATTTACTTATTTATCAAAAATGTAAATACGTATATTTATACTTTGAAAGATTCTATTTGTTTAATTAGGGTTTTAAACCCTACTATAAGTTATTTAACAGAAAACGTGATTTATAAAGGTTGACTATAAATCTTTAATATAATTTTGTAAAAGTGGGTAATATAACTAATAATTTTAATTATCATTTTATATTGTAAATGAACCTTTAAATAGTGTAAGTAATATTTATATTTCAAAAAGACGGGTTATTATCGCACTAGTTAGTTCCAAATGGTATGGGGTTTTATGAATTAATTTTTATAACATAAAATAATGTCCAAAACGGCTAAAAAAATTATATGCGGCTTGCCCGGGTCGAACCCGGGTCTGCCCGGTGAAAGCATCCAGTATCAACCACTGGAACAGAGGGTTTTACTTGTCATGTTGTCGGTTCGATTTGACCATAACATGTTCGAGACAGGGAGCCGGGTCAAGCTATCTCAGGAGATAAAAAAAAGGTGCGGGGCTTGGTCTTGAACCCGCGACCTATTCTGAGTGGGGGTTTTGTTCTAACCATTTTATCTGGGCAAATGCCTTGACAGAATCACCCACCCTTAAACCCTTAAACGAACAAGCCCGGTCATCCCTTCCATCCCTATATACCCGAACCCTAATCCCCAAATTAGACGCGTTCGCGTACGGGATCAAGCCCGAGATGAGGGGGCTTTTATTCCCCAGATCAAAACGAGTCTAAGGGTACAAGATTTACCTGAAATGGATGAGGATAGAGGGCCGATGACTTGCGGTACAGGGACGAAAATCTTTGTGTTTGGTTGAGGTGCAGAGGTGAAACGAGGATCGACAGAGGGTTGAGAACGTTTGCAATGTGTTGTGTGAAGGTGTGTGATCGTAGTAGGTTGTTTTAATTAGGTTAATTTTACTTGAAATCTCCGTTTTGATTTCAAATGTAGAAATAGTCGCGATTGGCGGTTTTTGCGTGAAATTTGTTGATTTGGGAATGAATAGAGTCCGATTACTAGTCTAGGTTCCTACTGGGTTTATTCACGAGTAATTTGTGGGATGTATACGCGAAATTTTTGTGAATTTGGTGGAAAATTTGACACGGTTTGACTATCCAAAGTCAAACCCGTTTGATTTCGAAATTTTTCGTAATATCAGTCGAATTAGCTCGTGTATGGACTTGGGTTGGGCATGTTGATATTGGTACACGAGATGGAAGTCCACTGAACTCAATTGGATTCGAATCATGGCTTGAATTGAAGGATTTGGCCCTGTTTGACTTTTGAAAGTCAAACAGGTCACTTTCTTTTGAAATTGAGTTTGATTCTGACTTTTAAAAGTCAATTTATTTACATTTTATGTATATGTATATCCATGTGTTTAATTTATATGAATATGTGTATATATGTATGTACTTGCTGACGTGTTGAGCGAGTACAAGATCGAAAAGAAAAGAAAATGGAAATTTTATCATTGTAATACAAGGATGATCAAAGTGAAATAATGGAATTTCATAAACGTTACAGTCTCCCCATGTTAAGCGAATTTCGTCCTGAAATTTAACTAATGGAGGCTACTGAACCGAAAAGAGGTGAGGGTTTGGATTCTCAACATGTTATGACGGTTGGTTCATGGAGTATAACTGGTGGCAAGATTTAGGATTTTGATACTCGAGGTCAGGTATGAATGTTGATGATGAATTAAGTTTTGCAATGAACTGTTGAATGGTATTTTGAATCCTAAAGGTGAGATGCATTACTTGGAATGGATTTGATGGGAACTTGATAATTAGGTTTTGTTTAAGATGTAGTCTAACATGTTCAAGAATTGTCAATGGGTAAGACACTTAACGAACTTTGGTCTAGGTCAAAATAACATAAAACTTCACGTGACACGCACAACGCTACTTCTGATAATATGACAGAACACTTATATATAGGAAGTACCATCGGTGTATCCACCATGCCCTTGTCATATCACATCAGTTTCGTTGTTACATATCATGATAAGTTTTAGGTCACAACACACGACAAAATTCACTATGTTTTCCATGCGCTGATTCTTATAATTCTGTGTGCACCCGTAATTACTCTAATCATCGCATGGTCCTTATAGATCCTTCCGTTGTGTGTGGGTAAAAAGGGGGTACAATTCATCTAGTCCATATCTATTGTTTTCACATGTGAGTTGCTAATAAGTAACTATGTCCCTAGATAAGACAGTTTAGGTCGCAACTAAAGAGAAATAAGGCAGTATAACCTAAAGTTCCATAGTTTACTCGTGTTTGGACAAGAATACGTCAAACACCGAGTTGTTTTAAAGCGTTTCAGCTTCCTCGCGTTTGAACAAGAATACGTCAAACCCCGAGTAGCTTCAATGAGTTATGGTTTTCAAGTTTGGTGAACAAAGTGTATGACCATGCTTCATGTATAATGTGCTCCATCATTTGTAACAATTGTAAGTAGACTTAGTTTCGCGGATATTGTAACACACAAGTCTCATATATGATGTAACGGCACGTAGCTAGTAATCAAATAGGTGTAACGTAAACAACTTGGCATCATGTATCTTGTAAAATCAACTAAACTTGTATTGTAAGTAATGCAGCATCATGTGTATTGCAAGCCACAAATTCCATGTATGGTGTTAAAAATTTAGTACCACGTATTTGTAAACCAACAATCTTTCATGTGTAATGTCAGAAATGTAATATCGTGTATCTTGTAACCAAATGAGTTACATGTTCAACGTGGACAATCAAGTATTATGTATCAAACAAACGATTGTTATGTATTGTGTGATTATTTTAGTATGTGTATATCACAAACAACTACGTATCATATATTGCATAATCAATCCACTAGAACGTGTATTGCAAGTAATCAAATTTTACGTATCATGTAATCAGTGTAGTATTGGGTATATTGCAAGTAACTGGGTTTCATGTGTAGTGTGATCGTGTTGGGTGTATTGTGAGTGTGCATACGTATATTATTGAATTCCGAGTGTGACGTGTACTAACGAGTTTTGTATGTGGTTAAGTGTTGCGGAGAAGCGTGTTGTTTGGTGTTCGTGAAAAATGTGGTAGTTAGGTTTTTTTGTTTTGCTCTTTAAATTTTGTTGAGGCTTGCAGAGGTAGTTAATGTCTGTGCGGTATGGATCGTTTCTTGAAGCGGCAAGAGAATGATAACGAGGAGGTTCTGGAAACATTTGGGGGATGCGTTTACAATTTCTGATCTTTGTTTGAAAATAGACATTTGTAAATTGTTTTTGGTTGTAGGTATATAAAGTAGTGAAACTATTGAGTTAAATAATCTAAATAAATAGATAATTATCAGAAAAAACCTTTTTATTAAAATTTTAATTATTATAAGGAGGATATTTTTAAGAAGAATTATTGGCTAAACAAGTAGTTGCATATTAATTTAGCCAGATTTAGAAATAATTACTTTAATGCGGAGAAAATAATATTTTTATAAAATAGGCTGTGTTAAGTTCTCTTACACAGTGAAAATGTTTATGGAAAAAATTATAATAATGATACTCTCTAAAAGTTTGATAAGCGTTTGGTTTGAACAAAAATAATGAACTTGTTTAAATCAAATAATAGGATGGTTCGTTTACGAATGAGATTGTCGGTAGTGTACTAAATCGTATTGAATGAATAAGGTGATACTTGGGAAATTTTGATGAAAATATGATGGGTGCAATTCACACTCAACGCGTCAAATGAATAATAACTTTAGAGTCGAAATATATAAACTTTATTAAATACTGAAATGTTAAACATTACTCAAAACATAGGAAAATGGTTCTCAAACTGAAAATTTAAAGACAACTTTTCTGTTAACGTCTCTTGTAGCTTTCCACTAGAAGGAAGATAATTCCCAAAACGAGCACCGCTATGGTCATTCGGGTAGTCGATCTGGCTTCAGCTCTAGCTGTTTCTGTGCGATTCTCCGGTATTTCTTTTTCGAGGATGGAGATTAACTCCTTTTGGTACCCTAATTGGTTTGCTAGGCTATCCATTCTTTGTCCTTGTAATTCGTGTATTATCTCTTCCTCTATCCTCTGCCTCTCGAACTCTGAGGTCCTCACCTATTGGTGAACATCATCGATTGGAATTTCCATAGCACTAGTGGGTGCCATGGTACGCCTTACCCAAGGGTTAGGATGATACGGGTCGGGCACCATATACGGGTCTCTTAATGGGGGTCATCTAGGTGTTCGAAGTCTTGAGTCGGTGTTCCTAGCCCAAAGGCAGCTGGGGGTGGTGGTGACCGATACACGGGTGACCTGATGTCTTCTTCCCAATCCGACACTGCTCCGGGGCGGTATACCGGGGAGGAAGGAGAGTTGGATTCCATGTCTAGCAGAAAACAATGAAAAGGTTGTAAGTGATAATGAAATACTGAGTGTTAGGTATAGGAGTTCTCATAGGTTTAGAGTTTTACTAGTCATAACACCGAGTCTTCGCAATAGTATTTTTGGAATACACTTGACCTATAAGCAATGCATCCCTGAGGAGAATTCCCAGGAAAGAGGGGTGGGTCACTAAGACACACTTAAGTACCCTGTCTTTCCTTAGTCAGAATCCCTCATGGGCCTACACACTCTTCCAGCCATCGTATATTAATAACACTATTGTTGGGCTCATGGTCATGATGAGAATTGTTTGTGGACTGGGCTTTAAGGCCCGAAAGTGAGGTTTATTTATTGCAGCGGGCTTCTTCTTCTTGGAGGGTAAGTGGGCTTCTTAGTTTATTGTTAATGGATATTATGCCCAATGGTTTAAGTTTAGATCACAAGAGGTGGTGAAATTATGTGTGTGAGTTTAAAGGTACATGGAGAACTAAGTATGTATGAGTGTGTGTGGAAACTTAGGATAGCACTTTAAATAAATCAAATATGTAGCAATGAATAGGAGACAAAAGTTGGCAGGTAATGTGACACATAGATTATTAAGTATTGTATCATATGATGTAATTATTTAGTATAACATGTAAAAATATTCATCTAAGAAGTAATCATGTAACATGTAATAGCATGGCATAGTAGGGGTGTCCTAAGGTTATAGTCTAGGTCAAGGGTGTCTAATAACCTAGTTCCCTATAACCAAGGCTCTGATACCAATCTGTCACACCCCAACCGACGGCGGAAACGTCGGGGCGGCACATGTAGACTGTTCATGAGCACATGGTCCATTCATAACTCCAACAAAACAATTTCCATAATACATGAGCATTGAAATACATAACATGTTCATTCTTGTTCAATTAACTAGGTCCACAACCTAAGTGAAGCAAACTTGATCAACTCATATTTTGTACCTGAAACATGATGAAAACGAGGTCAACTAAAAAGTTGGTGAGCATACATAGGTTTCGACTCTAAACAGCATCAAAGTGTTGTGTGTAAACAAATCCATACAAGTCATGATTAACAAGGCATTCATGGGGAGTTACTATTGTGTAACCAGGTAGTACAATCAAACCTTTGTAACTAGCATTCAAATTGTGTTGTCGGTAACAATCACCCCAATCTGGGTGGGTTTGTCAGACTCAATAGATCTATCATTGTTAACCGTCGGCTTGAATAGTTAATGATTGCACATAAATTGCACACAAAATTTAACACACCTAGCACTCAAACATTAAGCTCAAATTTGCACACATGAATGTAAAAAGGATTTGTATTTGTGTAGTTTGTGTAAATGTAAGCAATTGTTTGTATAGAGTTCATGTTTCACCCCAAAAAGTGTAAAAGAGTAAAAAGGGCTATGTAATACTCACTTGATTCAAAGGTGTAGTTAACACCGGAGACTATGTAGTAACGTGATCCTTGTAACGCGCAACGTTAACCTAAAGTGTATTGCGTATGAAGATAAATTAATAAAATGTCTAAATCAAAGTCTAGGGTTTCAATGGATACGAGTATAAGGAATTATATACCGAGTTCGTGACGAATTATGAAAAAGGATTGTGTAGTTGTTGACTAAAATGAAAACAATTTGAAATGAATAGTTTAATTATATTATTTATGAATTTGAAATGTTGCAAAAATGCTTATAATACGAAGGAAATAATATATAGATTGTATTATTTTTAATTTGAGTCACGGTACAAAATAATGGAAAAATATATTATTTTATTAATGGATTATAATAATAATTACGATTTGCTAGACCAAACCCGAATCCACGGGTGGCTTGCGGGTTCAAAACATTTTAATACTTATTGTTTCAAAAATATAAATATAAATCAAAAAATCTGACCAAGGTTTTCTCACACACGACCCGTGCCTAAGACAAGGCACGGCCGTGTTAAGATCACGGACGCGACCGTGCTGGTCAGGGGCGTGACCGTGTTGATCAAATAGAGGACACAACAATGTTGATCACAAGGCACGACCGTGTCTGGGCAAGGCACGACCGTGTCTAGGAATCTGAGGCACGACCAGGTCTAGTCAAGAGGCACGATCGTGTCTTGGAGTAGCACGATCGCGCTAGATGATTAGCGCGACCGTGTCCGGTCAAGTTCAGAGACCAAATTATTCGATTCTTATAAAATTAATGTTGGAAATCATAGGGTTTTCATCAATTAGGTGATTACGAGTTTATAGGTATAGGTTAATTGGATTTAAAACATGTCGAAAGTAGGATTCGGTTAAACCATTTTCGTAAGAACCCTAGGTTACGGATCTTGACAAATTCTGTGATGACTGATAAATAAATATAGGGCTTTTGATGTGTAACCGGTTGCGAATCTAACCATATAAATTAATTGGATTATAATTGGGTCTAGAATAGTGTTCGATTAAACTGAAAACGCATGAACCCTAGATTCGGGTTCATGTTATAATCGCTACTGCAAGCCCAAATCAGGTTGGGGCTTTTGATCTATAGACTGAAACGAAGGTGTAGGAGGTTTCAATTACCAGTAAGAATGACTTATTGATAGCGTACGGTTAGAACTTGTTCCAGCGACGATGGGTTTGATCTCCGGTGCCTTTTGCTGCAACTCCGGCTGAATCAACGTGTTCGGGAGCTTCAAAGAGGATCGAATAAGGCGTACAGTGTTTTTGCTTGGGAGGATTATGGTCAAAATGATTGAAATCGACGGATACAAGAAAATAATCGACGGTTACGAGATGAATCGGCATAATTAGATTAATTCGTCGTGAATACAGTGATTAAAATATTAATTGGGTTCGTTAATGGTAGAAACATGTAGAATGGTTACGAATTCGAACGAATCTGCGATTAAAGGCTGCATTTACGTTTTAACTGACGAGAGGCGCGACCGTGCTAATAAGAGGCGCGACCGTGCCAAGGCGCTGGGGCGACCGTGCCAAAGCAAGGCGCGACCGTGCCTACTAGGGTTTCTGGTTATTTACCAAATCAGCCCTTTCAACTTCAGCTTTGACACATTTATATAAATATTTACATATATAGTATTCTAATAGAATATACCCGTGTAAAACTTGCGGATTTATATTTGAACCTAGTGTTTAATAGTTGGTACAAATAGAATAAATCAATGTACTAGAATTGGATTTGAAATGTGTTACATTGAATGAAAATTACCGATAATAAAATCAGAAATGTTACAGTATCCCCATGTTGAGGGAATTTCGTCCCGAAATTTAGCTAGCTGGGGCGACTGCATCAGCAAAGAGGTGGCGGTACTTGAGCTTCATTTGGTCCTCACGTTCCTAAGTAAATTTAGGACCACGTTTTGATTCCCAACGAACTTTGATAATAGGGATACGGCTTCGCTTGAGCTGCTTGATCTCACGATCCATGATTTCTACCGGTCTCTCAACGAAGTGCATCGTTTCATCAATGCGCACGTCGTCAAGAGGTATATGGAGATTTTCATCAGCATGGCATTTCTTCAGATTAGATACATGAAATGTAGGATGCACATTGCCAGGTGATGGAGGTAACTCGAGTTTGTAAGCCACTTTCCCAATCCTTTCAAGGATCTTGAATGGACCCACATAGCGAGGTGCTAACTTGCCTTTCTTTCCAAAACGGATCACACCCTTCCACGGAGACACCTTTAGAAGGACAAGGTTACCGACTTGGAATTCTAAGGGTTTTCTCCGTTTGTCGGCATAGCTCTTTTGCCGACTCCTTGCTACTCGAATGTTGTCCCGGATTTGGATAATCTTGTCGGATGTTTCTTGAATTAACTCGGGACCGGTGATTTGTGCTTCACCAATCTCGTTCCAACAGATAGGAGAACGACACTTACGACCATAGAGAGCTTCAAATGGTGCCATGTTTGTCACACCCCGGCCGGCGGCGGATTATACACCGGGGCTGACGTGGTTGTTCATAAGCACACGATCATCTATTAAATGTGACAATATTTATTCATCAAAATTAAACGCATCCGTTACAAGTAGAAATGGATAATAAAGCATTCAAACATGACATAAGTTGAATTTAATCTTTAATAGAGCTAGGTCCAATGTCCTAAGTGATCAAGTAGTGTCCTCAAACTGGTGCACCTGACATGTGAGTAAATGTCAACTACAAGTAGTTGGTGAGTAACATAGGTTTTGACACCAAACAAAAGTTAAGTATAGGTTTACATTTCAATAGGTTCAAAGCATGTCTAAAGCATATATGTGAAAACATACAAGGTTCCAAGTGTACAATTCAAGCCTGATAATAGAAAACTAGATACACAATCCCACTGATTGCCATTTTGAAAAAGGGAGCAAGCGGATACTCCAAGTTATAGTTGATACCCAGCAAAACCCGCCAAGGTCTTGTGGTAAGTTATAGTTTCAGTTTCCCATATAAACGATCATGTTAGGTACTACCTTAGGCTTGGGCTGTAAGTTAATGAATGTACTGGCATGAAACACATGCAATGATCACCAAGTAGTTCAAATATAAAGCATAAAGATCAAGCACAAGAACATAGATATTGAATTGTTTAAATAGATAAAGTTGATAACATGTTTCACCCCAAAAGCAAAAACAGTAAAAAGGGGCTATGTAAACTCACATTGCAATGAGTAGCTTGGATGTCACACAAGTATATTGCACAAATGTTCTAGCTAATCACAAGGTTAACCTATGTTTGATGGAACATATATATCAATGATTTGTACAACTGAAATAGAGAATCCTATTGTGCGAGGAGATTGATGTGAGTGTCCTCATTTTAATAATAAAATAATTATTTGAGTTGCAAATAATATTTTATGTAAATCTTTGATAAATATTTATATTGTAATAAGTGAAAGAATTAATGACGATGTTGTTTGTTTGTAATAATTATATAAACGTATGAATAAATAATTAGGTTTATTTTGTTTGTAAATAAATACACAAATAAATAAATGACTAGTTTTCTTTTATTTTTAATTGCATAAATTAATAGATATATAGATGAATAAATAAATGAGTAATAATTAGCTGAGTAATTAAATAATTTACTACATAAATAAATGAATGAAACCTTTCATTTGATTTATGAAAAACAAGTGTTAAAAATAATGATTTAATTAGTTGGTAATTAAACCAAAATTTAAAGTATAATAATGTTTTAATTAATTAATAATTAAACCATAATTAATTATTAATTAAAAGTATAGAATTGAGTTTTAAATGTTCTCATATAATAAAAATAAATTATATAAAAAGTTTGTATAAATATTTATAAAGAAATGAGTTTATAATCATAATCATAATTAGTTAAAAGTGGTTGTTGTACACTAGAATGGTTATCATTCCAGAGTAGTACCTCCAACAGAAACGTTCCCAGGAAAGAGTTGGTCGGATCAGAACCCCGTCTTTTCCTAGCCAGAACTTTAATGTTTGCCAGATAACTACATACTGTTTTGAAATTTACTCTATTTGCATACTTAACCAAGTTTAGTTTGTGTTTGGAAAGTATATGGGCTAAAGTGAAAATATAAGTTTATGTAAACATAGAAATTGAATATTAAATAATTTAACTTGAAAATAAGGATTTTTAGTAAAAACATAATTTTTGAAATTGAAAGGAGTAAGAATGATCAACCAAGCTTTTAAATAAAAGTTTGACACAATTTTAATTAAAATAGGGCTTTTGATCTTGGATAGGTCTATGATTATAACATAAACATGTTAGGGATCATAGATCTAGCCAGTTATGAGAGATTTTTAAAAGAAAAGTATGAACAAGCAAGAATATAAGAATAACTTCCTTATGAATATGGAAACGACTTTGAATCTTGAGAGAGGGATTAGAACTTGATATGGTGTGAGAATGAGGGAAGAATGAGGGTCTATTTATAGGGTAGTATCATGGGCTTATTTACAAAATTTAATTTGTTATAGGGATTAAGATTGCAAAATATGAAAAATAGTTTTTAATTTCATAACATATTTCAACTTAATTGCTCATAAATTTTATGTTCATGACTTCATTTCATCATAATTCATATTTAATATGTTTATAGATATAATTATATATTTATTTATTTTATTTACCTTTAGTAATTTAAAAATACTAGCAATGTTATATTTTCATAATAAATTGTTTATATCATGTGTGTATATATATAGTTTTAGAAATGACTTAGTATATACCTATATATTTATGGAATAGGATGTTGACAATTATTTACAAAGCATATAACATAAATATTTATTACTTATGAATTTGAAGTAGGTAATTAAGGTTCTTCATAAATGCGATTCACCAAAATAATGAACTTACATTACCGGAAAAGTTAAAATAAAAGCAGGAAATTTCCTGGAGATTACAATGTTGATACTTGTGTGGTAGCTATTATTGTAAGAGAACTCAATTAGGGATAAATGTGAATCCTAATTGCCACCAAAATCAATTACGCATGCTCTAAGCATGTCGTCCAGAGTTTGAATGGTACGCTCGGTCTGACCATCAGTTTGGGGATGGTAAGCCGTGCTCAAATTCAATCGTGTGCAAGAACAGTTTGGAGAGATTGCCAGAAACGGGAGGTGAACCGAGCATCTCTATCGGATATTATGTTTAAGGGAACACCATGACGGCTCACAATTTCGTCAATGTAAATTCGTGCCAACTTCTCAACACGATAATCTTCACGGATGGGCAAGAAAATGAGCAGATTTGGTGAGGCGGTCAATGATCACCCAGATGCTATTATAACCACTTGAGGTGTGAGGGAGTTTGGTAATGAAGTCCATAGCTAAATTTTCCCATTTCCACACGGGAATTTCCGGTTGTTCAAGCAAACCGGAAGGACGTTGGTGTTCGGCTTTGACTTTGGAGCAAGTTAGACATTTGGCAACATAGAGAGCAATGTCTTTCTTCATACCAGGCCACCAATATTGTTGGCGAAGATCTTGATACATTTTATCTGCACGAGGATGAATAGAATAACGAGTCTTTTGAGCCTCGTTCATGAGAAATGTACGGAGATCATCGTTATTGGGAACCCAAATACGGTTCAAGTAATAAAGTAAGCCATTGGGTTTTGGTTCAAGCTGGAGTTCAACACCACACAACATTTCCTCGTACATGTTACCCTCGGTGACTGAGACGTGTTGAGCTTCTAAGATGCGATTTTGAATGTCGGTTTGAATTCGGATACAATGAAGCATTACATGGTCGTTACGACTCAAAGCGTCGGCTACAACATTCGCTTTGCAGGGATGGTAACGAATCTCGCAGTCATAGTCGTTAAGGAGTTCAACCCAACGTCGTTGCCTCATATTGAGTTCCTTTTGGTTGAAGATGTGTTGGAGACTCTTGTGATCGGTGAACACCACACATTTTGTGCCATAGAGGTAATGTCTCCAAATTTTTAATGTGAATACGACCGCACCCAACTTAAAGTCGTGCGTCGTATAATTCTTCTAATGAATCTAAAATTTCCTTGATGCATAAGCGATTACTTTACCTCGTTGCATGAGGACACAACCGAGACCTTGGTTGGAAGCATCACAGTAGACAACTAGATCATCATTCCCATCAGGGAGAGTCAAAATAGGAGCATTGCACAACTTTTTCTTGAGAGTTTGGAAAGATTCTTCTTGCTTTGGTCCCCATTCAAAAGTTTTACCCTTGTGGGTCAAAGCGGTGAGAAGAACAACAATCTTAGATAAATTTGAAATGAAACGACGATAATATCCCGCAAGCCCAAGAAATGAACGAACTTCGGTGGGGTCTTCGGGGCATTCCAATTCTTAACAGCTTCGATCTTAGCAGGGTCAACATGAATTCCTTTTTCGTTGACGATATGACCCAGGAATTGAACCTCCTTTAGCCAAAATTCACATTTGGAGAACTTGGCATATAGTTGCTCTTTCCTCAAGAGGTCCAAAACCAACCTAAGGTGTTGCTCATGATCGGATTTAGTCTTGGAGTAGATTAAGATATCATCAATGAAAACGATCACGAATTTATCAAGGTACGGTTTGTACACACGATTCATGAGGTCCATGAAAATCGCGGGTGCATTGGTTAGCCCAAAAGGCATGACCATGAGCTCGTAGTGACCATACCTTGTTCGGAAGGCAGTCTTTGGAATATCTTCCTCTTGCACACGGAGTTGGTGATAACCAGATCGAAGATCAATCTTCGAGAAGTAAGTCGAACCTTGAAGTTGATCGAAGAGATCATAAATTCTAGGCAAAGGAAAATGGTTCTTGATGGTAAGCTTGTTGAGTTCGCGGTTGTTAATACACATGCGGAATGATCCATCCTTCTTCTTGACGAATAAGACGGGTGCACCCCACGGTGAATGACTTGGACGGATGAAGCCCTTGTAGGAGAGCTCTTGGAGTTGACTTGCAAGCTCTTGCATTTCAGAAGGTGCAAGACGATATGGAGCTCTAGCCAGGGGTTAGCTCCGGGCATAAGATCAATGCGAAATTCTACTTGTCGAACGGGTGGAAGACCAGATAGATCTTCCGGGAAAACTTCGGGGAAATCCCAGATGATGGGGATGTCTTGAATACTCTTCTCTTTGACATCATTTTGAACAACATGGGCTAAGAAGGCCACGTACTTCTTTCGTAAGTACTTTTGAGCAGTAGTGCATGACATTAACCTGAGTCCTTTGCAAGGTTTTTCAGCAAAGACTCTCAACGTTTCTCCTGACGGAAGGGGTATTCAGATGCACTTCTCAAAACAGATGACTTCGGCATGGTGATTTGATAACCAATCCATGCCTATGATAATATCAAAACTTCCTAGTGGCATTGGCACGAGGTTGATTGGAAATGCATGGTCATTAAGTTCTAGCGAGCAGTCGTGGATGACGGAGTCAATTGTAATAGAGTCACCATTTGCTACTTCGACAGTGAAAGTTTTCTCTAGTTTGGATCGTGTTTTTACATGTAGGGGTTCAAAGTTAAGTGACACAAAACTTTTATCTGCACCGGTATCAAATAAAATGGAGGCATATTGACTGTTAATAAGGAACGTACCGTTGACCACATCATTGTTGGCCTGAGCTTCATTGGCGTTTATGTTGAAAGCACGCCCACGAGCTCCTCCTTGTCTAGCATGGATGAATTTCGGGCACTGGTCACGGAAATGATTTGGGTTGCCACATTCATAACAAGCACGCCCATTTGAAATAGCGGGAACACCTTGATTAGCCACTTGTTGGTTGGTTCGGGTTGGTGGGTTGACTTGACCTGCAAGTGCTTTTGCTCTACAAACATTGTCCGTATGGCCATATTTCCCACAGTGAGTGCAAAGGCGACAGGGAATGTTTTGGAGATGGTGATAATTACATGTGGCACAGAGTGGGTAGATCCCAACATATGTCTTCTTGACTGGTGCTTGAGCCATGGGAGCAACTTGGTTAACAGGGATAGCAGGAGTGACCATAGCAAAATTCCTAGCCTTTCTTTTCTTATTATTGTGGTAGGGTTCATTTTTGGCTTCTTTGACATGTGTAGGAGGGGTTGTGGTGTCGGGAGCTTTCTTGGTGCCTTTTCTAGTCAGAGTACCTGCTTTCACATGGTTGTCGGTCAAAGTAGCAGATAAACGGATAGCATCTTAGAGTGTTGCGGGATTTCTCCCTAAGACAGTATCCTGAATCTGCCTAGGTAATCCACCGATGTACTTCTCAATGCAGCGGGATAAGGGTGTGACCATATGGGGCACAAGGAGACTCAACTCTTGGAACCGAGTTGTATAAGCCAGACTCTCACCACTATCTTGGGCAAGATCCCAAAACTCAGCTTCCAGTTTCTTCACCTCATTCCGAGGACAGAACTCTTCGGTCATTAGTCTCTTAACCTCATCCCATGGTAAGGCCATTTCTACCTCCATGCCTCTACTTCTCTTTTCACCATTTCACCACGTGAGTGCCTGTTTTTGAAAGACACTTGTGGCATGACGAACACGAAGGTTATCGGGGCAGTCACTATTGAGGAAAGTGCCCTCAATACTTTTGAACCATTGAAGGAGTCCTGTGGCTCCCTCGGTACCATAGAACTTAAGAGGATTACATGAGTTGAAGTGCTTGAAGGTGCATTGTGGTGGGTTGGCACCACCACCACCATTAGCTCCATGGTTACCATTTATGGAACCATTAGCTTGAGTGAGTTGAGTTACAAGTTGTGCAAGGATAGCAGCAATGTCGGTGTTGTTGTTGGTCACGGGAGCACGAAGGGGAGGCATTCTACAGATTTGCACAACACAAGAAAAGATGTAAGGACTTATGAAAGTTGATTGAATTTAAAGGGAACAAAATAATAGATGAAATAGTAAATCATAGTTTGGATTGTACTCAAATAGTGACATATTCACTTGAATACTATGACACATTAAGGTCAATTAAACTCATATAATTTTCGAGGAGACATGCTTTAGCCTATAAGAAAACACTCATCCCGGGAATTTCCAGGAAAGCATACGGGTCCCTCGGTTCATTGGGATTTATACGAAATGCTTTCCTAGACAGAAAACCCAGAATACTGGTGTCACCCTTCCAGATTGCACGTGTCCTCAAATAATTAACAAAGTTTAAAAACCTTAACGAGGGAATAAAGAAATTTTTATAGATTTAGATCCATGAAGTTTTCACATGCTAAGAAGATGATGATAGAGAAATAGGTAAGAAGGTTATGAGGCTTTAGGGTATAGGTAGAGATATTGTTTGTTTAAGTTATTATTTAAGTATTGTCTAACAAGTCATGAATTTTAACAAGTAAAGCATCAAAATGAAATAATACCTAATCATAGTAAGCATGTAACACATAGCATGTAGCACGTATCACATAATCATGAAGCATGTCATAAGTGGGTGACCTAAAGTTATAGTCTAGGTCAAGGGTGTCTAATAACCTAGTTCCCTATAACCAAGGCTCTGATACCAATCTGTCACACCCCAACCGACGGCGGAATACGTCGGGGCGGGACATGTAGACTGTTCATGAGCACAAGGTTGACAAGATTTCAATAATTTAATTATCAAATTTCATTTCAAACGATTCAACCACAAACAAATGCAAACAAGTGCATAATGGAAATACATAATATTCTTTATTTAAATTTAACTAAGTCCAAAGCCTATGTGTAGCATGTCTTCATCAAACTCACATATTAGCATCTAAAACATGAATAAAATAAAGTCAACTAAAAAGTTGGTGAGCATACACAGGTTTATACATAGATAGTGTGTAGATATAAATAATCAAATCCTTACATAACATGATAAAATAAGGCATTTATGGGGAGCAGCTATTGTGTAACCAAAGTACAATAAAACCTTTGTAACTAGCATGCAAATTGTGTTGTCGGTAACAATCACCCCAATCTGGGTGGGTTTGTCTGACTCAATAGACCTATCATTGTTAACCGTCGGCTTGAATGGTTAATGATTGCACATAAATTGCACACAAAAGTTAACACACCTAGCACTCAAACATAAAGCTCAAATTTGCACACATGAATGTAAAGAGGATTTGTATTTGTGTAGTTTGTGTAAATGTAAGCAATTGTTTGTATAGAGTTCATGCTTCACCCCAAAAAGTGTAAAAGAGTAAAAAGGGCTATGTAATACTCACTTGATTCAAAGGTGTAGTTAACACCGGAGACTATGTAGTAACGTGATCCTTGTAACGCGCAACGTTAACCTAAAGTGTATTGCGTATGAACATAAATTAATAAAATGTCTAAATCAAAGTCTAGGGTTTCAATGGATACGAGTATAAGGAATTATATACCGAGTTCGTGACGAATTATGAAAAAGGATTGTGTAGGTGTTGATTAAAATGAAAACAATTTGAAATGAATAGTTTAATTATATTATTTATGAATTTGAAACGTTAAAAAAATGCTTATAATACGGAGGAAATAATATATAGATTGTATTATTTTTAATTTGAGTCACGGTTCAAAATAATGGAAAAATATATTATTTTATAAATAGATTATAATAATAATTACGGTTTGCAAGACCAAACCCGAATCCACGGGTGGCTTCCGGGTTCAAAACATTTTAATACTTATTGTTTCGAAAATATAAATATAAATATGAATCAAACAATCTGACCAAGGTTTTCTCACACACGACCGTGCCTAAGACAAGACACGACCGTGTTAAGATCACTGACGCGACCATGTTGGTCAGGGGCGTGACCGTGTTGATCAAACAGGTGACACAACAAGGCTGATCACAAGGCACGACCGTGTCTGGGCCAGACACGACCGTGCCTAGGATTCTGAGGCACGACCAGGTCTAGTCAAGAGGCACGATCGTGTCTTGGAGTAGCACGACCGCGCTAGATGATTAGCGCGACCGTGTCCGGTCAAGTTCAGAGACAAAATTATTCAATTCTTATAAAATTAATGTTGGAAATCATAGGGCTTTCATCAATTAGATTATTACTAGTTTATAGGTATAGGTTAATTGGATTTAAAACATGTCGAAAGTAGGATTCGGTTAAACCATTTTCGTAAGAACCCTAGGTTACGGATCTTGACAAATTCTTTGATGATTGATAAATAAATATAGGGCTTTTGATGTGTAAGCAGTTGCGAATCTAACCATATAAATTAATTGGATTATAATTGGGTCTAGAATAGTGTTCGAGTAAACTGAAAACGCATGAACCCTAGATTCGGGTTCATGTTATAATCACTACAGCAAGCCAAAATCAGGTTGGGGCATTTGATCTATAGACTGAAATGAAGGTGTAGGAGGTTTCAATTACCAGTAAGAATGACTTATTGATAGCGTACGTTTAGAACTTGTTCCGGCGACGACGGGTTTGATCTCCGGTGCCTTTTGCTGCAACTCCGGCAGAATCAACGTGTTCAGGAGCTTCAGAGAGGATCAAATAAGGCGTACAGTTTGTTTGCTTGGGAGATTATGGCAAAATGATTGAAATCAACGGATACATGAAATTAATCGGCGGTTACGAGATGAATCAGCACAATTAGATTAGGTCGTCGTGAATACAGTGATTAAAATCTTAATTGGGTTCGTTAATGGTAGAAACGTGTAGAATGGTTATGAATTCGAATGAATCTGCGATTAAAAGCTGCATTTACGTTTTAACCGTGCCAATAAGAGGCGCGATCGTGCCAAGGCGCTGGGGGCGACCGTGCCAAAACAAGGCGCGACCGTGCCTACTAGGGTTTCTGGTTATTTACCAAATCAGCCCTTGCAACTTCAGCTTTGACACATTTATATAAATATTTACATATATAGGATTCTAATAGAATATACCCGTGTAAAACTCGCGGATTTGTATTGGAACCTAGTATTTAATAGTTGGTACAAATAGAATAAATCAGTGTACTAGAATTGGATTTGAAATGTGTTACATTGAATGAAAAATACCGATAATAAAATAAGAAATGTTACAATTTGGGTCGTACAAATGTTTACCAAATATTCTTTATATAAATCCATTCATACTTATTTTTTAGGATATTTTGGATAACGATTATATCAACTTCAAACTCGTATTTAGGACTTTAAGGTCTAAGTATTGTAGATGTTTG
Organism: Smallanthus sonchifolius; assembly: GCA_023525975.1. Classification (NCBI taxonomy): domain Eukaryota; kingdom Viridiplantae; phylum Streptophyta; class Magnoliopsida; order Asterales; family Asteraceae; genus Smallanthus; species Smallanthus sonchifolius. The sequence continues at coordinate 73,943,258 of CM042023.1, read as the reverse complement.
ACTATGAACTCTATGAATCCAAACGAGTTGTTTGAAAAGTGACTTTGACGTTTCAAAGATGTTTTGACTTGACGACCCGTTGGTGACATATTGGACTTAAGCATTCAAATCCTAACATAGAATTCAGACCTACTTTGAAATAGTCTATTATCGTCTAATAAACACATTGGCACATTCAATTGGAATTTAAAACTTGTAACGCAACTCCTGATGCATAAAAGTTTTCTTAAATGGAAAGTCAAGTTTTGAGTCTAAACATGGCAATTATGCAAAGTTATTGTTCACATGTGAAATTTGACATGTTATAACATATATAGCACATTTCAATGTTTACTTGCTAAAATAGACAAACACGTAAGTTTCAGATAGTTAAAGTTTCCTATTATAGCAAGATCATGTCATATGGTCAAGTTCATGGATAAACATCATTCATTATCATACAATGTACTTTGTTAAGTTCTACTAAGTCACTTAAACCTTCTAATCATGTTAAGAACTTGTAAACACATCTTTTCGACAATTAAAGTTTCCTTATTTAGAACCGGGCTCTAGAACTCATACACGTGCATTTTAACTCATCATTTCCATCAATCTTTCTTCCATAATGTTCATCATACTAGTTTCATGCTTTAAATTCACCCAAACATCAAGTTCTCATACATGTCAAGAAATGAAGTTTCTAAAAATAGAAAACAAGCCTAAAAACATCATGAGCGTGTGATTTTACCAAAAAAATCATACAATCTCTATATCTAGTGTTTATGCATCATTTCCAAGAAACAATTCACATCATAACCTCATTTAACAAAAACCCAAAATTTAAAGTTACTATAAATATAACCGAGCATGAAATCTCATATGACCAAAAGTTCCCTAGTAAATCTACACATATTATCTATTATCTATGCATATCCAACCATTTTCTATCCTCAAATCACCCTATCATGGCATCTAACATGAAACCCAAAATTAAAGTTTTCTAAAATAGCAAAAACGAGCATGCATGTATCATCCAACACTTTTGACAACAAGGTTTTCTATATTATTCATCTATTATCAATACTACAACATAATCAATCATCAAATCAACAAGAACACATCATCTAACAGGTGTTCATACAATAAAGTTTCCTTAAATGGAAACCGAGCCTAAGAACAAAATCCGAGTCCAAAACCACCAATATTATGTACCATTTTAGTTATAAAACTCATTTATTTCAAGAATCTATGGTTAATCTTTCATAAAACAAGTTTTCTTTGGATGCATGTTCATATGAACATGGAGATAAAAATGGAGAAAAAGATGGGTTTTGATCTTACCAAACTTGAAAATGAATGGAATGATGGATGAATCTTCTTGCAAATGCTTGATTCTTGAGGTTGGATGCTTGAATTTGGAGAAAACAAGATCAAAGAACACAAAAATGGAGGTGGAGGTGGTGGTTCTCGGCTCAAAGAAGAAGAGAGGGAGGAGAGAGAGTGAAATAGTGGAGGTGAAGAAATAAGTGGAGGTGGGGGGTATTTATAGGGTCTTTTGACTACGGGTGGTGAAAAACGAATAGTCACCGAGTTATTGATGGAAATCCCGAATAGGTATGAATGAAATTATTTAAAAATAATTTGACACATATTTGTATGTTTAATATATAAAATTTTCTGATTTTTATTTGAAAATGTCGGTACATACTCCAGACTGGCAGGACTGCGTTGAAACAGAAAGTTTCTTAGAAAATTTCTGAAAAATTCACAAAGTCTTAAAATAACATATCACAGTAATATATGTAATTTCTGCATACCAAATATATATCTAAGTGTCTGCTTAGCATTAATCATCTAGCTAGTGCACACCGCGTGTCTACCGGACTGTGCTGAAAATAAAGTATTTCTATAAATCACCGAAAAATTCATGTAGGCATTATTAATTAAATCACAGTGTAAATTTAGTTCACACACATAGATTATTTGTCTAGGTATCTGTTTTAAATTATCACCAACAGTCGTGCTGAAGGACGCGTGTTTGATTGGGTAATCTCCTGGATTACTGACGCGTGTAAATAGATTGACTTGATAAGTGTGAAATGGACTTAATTACTATAAAATTAAGTGTGATGCATGTCTAATAATGTAATATGTATCTTAGTCGGGTGTGGATATCAACCTGAAATTTATCGGGCGTCAAATTATCCCCCGATTGAAAGGAATTTCTTCGCAAAATTCAGCTTGCGGTAATAGCGGAGTGGGTGGTCTCGAATAAGTGTGGGTACTTACGCTTCATCTGATCTTTGTGCTCCCATGTGAACTATGGTCCACGCCTGGAATTCCATCGGACCTTGACTATCGGAATGCGACTCTACTTAAGTTGCTTAACCTCGCGGTCCATCATTTCCACAGGTTCTTTGACGAAATGTAGCTGTTCATCGATTTGTACCTCCTCGAGTGGTATCGTCAGTGTCTCATCGTGTAGACACTTCTTTAGGTTGGACACATGGAATACGTTGTGGATATTATGTAGTTCTTCGATAGGTTGAGTTGATAGGCAACAGGACCAATCCTTTGCAAGATCTTAAATGGTCCTATGTAGCGGGGGGTTCAGTTTCCCTCGTTTGCCCAAATGGATTACGCCTTTCCAAGGCGCAACTTTCAGTAACACTTTGTCACCTACTTGAAACTCCACTGGTTTACGCTTTTTATCAGCGTAGCTTTTCTGTCTGTCTTGAGTGGATTTCAGTCTATCTCGGATTTTAAAAATTTTCTCGGTGGTCTTGTGGACAAGCTCTGCTCCAGTGAGCTGACTATCTCCGATTTCAGCCCAACATAGGGGTGACTTGCACTTTCTTCCATAGAGTGCTTCGAATGGTGTTGCCTTGATACTTGTGTGGTAACTATTATTATACGAAAACTCGACTAGTGGCAAGTGAGTTGTCACACCCCCAATTTCAACTAACGGAGTTTTACCGTTTGGGAGGTGACGAACCAGGATCTCAGACATTAGTTACTTTGAACGACTCTACATGGGACTCAAAATGAAAATATCTTTTAAATCAGAGTGTCAATGCGGAAGCATAAAGAAAGTAAATGCGCAAAATACACGCGCCCAAAACCAAAGTTCAAAAATCCAAAAAGTCCAAACGTCAAATCAAAAGCAAGTACAATAGAATAATTCAAACAACCATAAATAGTTAAAATCAAAGCAGTTGAATCCCATGCATGTCCTAACGTGCACCTGTGTCTTAGCTTAGCGACCTGAGAAAACATGTAAGAAAATATGTCAACACGAGGTTGGTGAGTTCACAGGTTTCAATATAAGTAAATAAGTGTTTATCGGATTTATGTTCATTCAGTACGTATCTATAGGTAGCTAACCTAAGTTCATGTTCAGCTCAAGAGCTCGCCACTGAAGTTGACTGTTTGTTTATTGCCTCCTGCCAGGTCTATCAACACTGGCGGTGTGAGTAGGCTAACATTTCACCCGTTCGATATCTAATCGAGTTAGCGCGACTAACGCGGGTGGGATTTGTCAAACCCAGTAGTACTACTAAATATTACCTCGCAAAGATCCATATTAACGGTCCGATATTATTTGAGGACTTTCTGTGATAGCGTGTTATGCCTAGCATTTAACATTGATAACATACGAATTAAAAATCCAAAAATCGTTTAGTCATGTTTTCTCCCCCAAGTTAAAACAGTAAAAAGGGGCCGTGAAAACTCACCTGCTTTGCGTTGAAGGTAGTTTCACCCTAGAGGTAAGTTGGAACCACGAGTGTAAGTCTCAAAAGACCTACGAATGTCCTAAAATTATAAACACATAGATTAGGGATGATAATGGGAATTGTGACAGTGACACGGAAAGAAGCGTCTTAAATAACCGCTCTAATATTCAAGAGTGGACGAAAATGTCTACGGAGTTAGGGATTACCTTACGCGATGAATGACAGAAATAATAATAAATAAAATCTGGTGTTTTGTCATTCATGAAAATTGAGAAGATAAATATATATATATATATATATATATATATATATATACGAGTAAATAATATAACTAATTATATTATTATTTAGTCTCGATCGATACACGATATTATAAAATGATTCGAAATAATATAAATATATATTATTTAATAATACGGGTCACAGTTTGAAAATAATATAAACGTATTATTTTATACGAATTTACGGCTTAAAAATAATATAAACATATTATTTTTACTTGATAATAATAACAATATATTATTTATAAAAGTGGGTATAATTTATAAAAATATGTTAATAATTCTAACCCGATTCTACGGGCTGTTTCCCGGGATAAAACACATTTACATAGTAATTTAATATTATAAAGTTTGATTTTTATTAATTTAATATATCAAAAATTGCTTAAAAAAATAGATGTGGGAACCCGGCCTCGAACCCGGGTCTCACCCACACGCGCACAAGTCATTAATCAGTCCCGCCCGCTAGGGTATCACGATGGATACCTGGACAGAATTCTTTTAACATCCAGGCTCAAGTGGTTTTCCTCCCAAACCCACTCGCGATTGAAACCCGGCCCTGATCCATCGATTCCGGTGGTAATCGATCGAAACAGTAGAGGGGTTTTGATAATCGGTTTGAGGCGGTCCTGTGGTTAAGTTTAATTTCAAAATCTTCATGTTTAAGTTTGTTTAATTTCAGAACTAAAAGCCGTAACCCTAGATTATGAACACTGAATCGATTTGAGATATTCTGATAATAAAATTTGATAGAATCATGGGGCTTTTAACAAAACCAACATTGCGAATCTGATTATGTAGTTTAATTTCATTAAAAATAGGTACTGGTATGAGTTCGATCAATCAGAAAGTCATAAGAACCCTAGGTTCGATCCGGTTTCGATTCCATGATAAAGCCTCTGAATTTCATAGGGCTTTCAATGTATGAATCAAGCCGAGTCTATTGCTGTCTTCAATTTCAGTAATCCGTACCGAAATGATAGGGTTCGACTAAACCGAAGTCGTATGAACCCTATGTATCGGATCACGACGAATTCGATAATGGAATCCAAAATTAACATAGGGCTTTTGATATACAGAGGATTGCGAAGCTAATCATGTATATTAATTGGATTTAAATAAAGTCAAGGGACTCGATCGATTAACTGGTTTACAATGAACCCTAGAATTCCAGTTTGAGTCGAATTCGATAATTTAAGCCCTGATAATGATAGGGCTTTTGATCTATGAATTGAGACGAGACTTTAAACAATTACCAGAATGGTTGATGGGTTGATAGTTTCTGGCTAGAACGAGTGTCGTCGGCCTGCGGGCTAGATTCCGGTGACCTGGATTGCTTCTTCGACATAATTGGTGTAGGCAAAAGCTTTAGGGGAGTGTGAATAAGGTGTGAAGTGATTTCGATTGCAGGATAATAATCGAATTTGCTTGAATTCGATGATCATTGTTGCGGGTTCGACGGTTATAAGTTTAGAGAGTTAATTCGTGATTATGGAATAGTTAAAAGACCTAGAAACGGCTCATTGATGATCGATATCATCAATACAATGATTAACAGCCGAGAAATCAAGTAGTCACTTTAGTTTCTGGTTTAATTCGAATCAATTGAATGTTAGGTTTGACTTTGGAAAGTCAACAGAACTCAAAATCCTTCAATTTTGACTTTAGGGAGTCAACATTTTGGTTTTTAAACAGTTACGTAACTAGTCCCTAAAGTTTTAGTTCAAATAATGACAGAATTAATCCCTGGGGTTTAATATTGGATTAACCGGGTTAGAAATTAACTGAATACTTAACGGGATTTCTAACAGGACTATTTGAAAAGTCCGGATTGTCACATCATCCCCTAGTTGAAAGAATTTTCGTCCCGAAAATTAAATAAATAAAATAAATAATAAAAAAAAATTTCTCGGGATATCACATCATCCCCTAGTTGAAAGAATTTTTGTCCCGAAAATTAAATAGTACCTTAAGAATTTGACGCGGAGTGCTTGAACAGATTAGGATATTTGCGCATCATCTGATCCTCACGCTTCCATGTGAATTCCGGTCCGCGTTTCGAGTTCCAACGAACTCTGACAATAGGGATCTTACTGTGCTTTAACGTTTTAACTTCTCTATCCATAATTTCCACAGTTTCTTCGATGAAACGTAACTGTTCATTCACGTGTAGTTCCTCAAGAGGAACTGCGAGTGATTCGTCTGCTAGGCATTTCTTTAAATTTGAGACGTGAAAGACGTTGTGCACACCACTAAGTCTTTCCGGTAGGTCCAGTTGATACGCTACTGGCCCGATTCTCTTCATTATCTTGAATGGTCCAACATAGCGAGGATTTAGTTTGCCTCGTTTCCCGAAACGAATGACACCTTTCCAAGGAGAGACTTTGAGTAAGACCATGTCACCTATTTGAAACTCTAAGGGTTTACGACGCTTGTCGGCGTAGCTCTTTTGACGATCACGAGTTGCTGCCATGCGGTTTCTAATTTGAACAATCTTTTCGGAAGTTTCAAATACAAGTTCAGGACCTGTGAGTTGGCTATCCCCAACCTCGGTCCAACAAATAGGAGAACGGCATTTCCGTCCATACAGTGCTTCAAATGGAGCTGCCTTGATGCTAGTGTGATAGCTGTTGTAGGAGAACTCCACCAATGGTAGGTAAGACTCCCAAGTGTTACCAAAATCAATCACACAAGCTCGTAGCATGTCCTCCATAGTTTGGATTGTACGTTCCGTTTGGCCATCAGTTTGAGGATGGTATGCTGTGCTCATATCTAGACGCGTGCCTAAGGCCTTATGTAACGACTGCCAGAAACGAGAAGTGAATCGTGTATCACGATCCGAAATAATAGAGATTGGCACCCCGTGCCGAGAGACTATTTCTTTCAAGTAAGTACGAGTGAGCTTATCCATTTTGTCGGTTTCCTTTAATGCTAAGAAGTGAGCGGACTTTGTTAATCGATCAACGATTACCCATATGGTATCACATCCGGTAGGAGTTCGTGGTAATTTGGTGATGAAGTCCATGGATATTTGTTCCCATTTCCACATAGGAATTTCTGGTTGTTGCAAAAGACCGGATGGTTTTTGATATTCAACTTTGACCTTCGCGCAAGTCAGACACTTACTAACATAGGTGGCTATATCGGCTTTCATTTTCGGCCACCAATATAGTATCTTTAGATCATGATACATTTTGTCGGAACCTGGATGAATAGAGTAACGAGATTTATGAGACTCATCCATGACTAGTTCCCTTAGGTTCCCGAATACTGGAACCCATATTCGCTCGGCAAAGTAGCGAATACCGTCAGATTTGACTTCAAGCTGTGCTTCCAGACCGCGTGTACTTTCTAGCGGTAGATTTTCTTCTTTTAGGGCTTCGAGTTGAGCACTACGGATTTTGTCAGGTAATCCGGGGTGAATACTAAGCTTTAATGCTCGAACTCGTTTGGGTTTTTGTTTCTTTTCGACTTAAGGCATCAGTTACAACATAAGCTTTACCCGGGTGGTATCGGATCGCACAATCATAATCGTTTAACTCTTCGACCCAACGACGTTGTCGCATGTTCAACTCTTTCTGCTCGAAGATGTGCTGAAGACTCTTGTGATCGGTGTAGATGGTGCATTTGGTACCGTACAAGTAATGTCTCCATATCTTAAGAGCGAAGACTACGGCTCCCAACTCTAAGTCATGAGTGGTGTAGTTTCTCTCATGGACCTTTAGTTGTCGTGAAGCGTATGCGATCACCTTTTCGCGTTGCATTAAGACACAACCCAGACCTTGAATAGATGCATCACAATACACTACAAAATCATCGGTTCCTTCCGGAAGAGCTAGAATAGGTGCACTGCAGAGTTTCTGTTTAAGATGTTGGAATGCTGACTCTTGGTTGTCGCCCCAATTATAAGCTTTACCCTTTTGAGTTAAAGCAGTGAGGGGTTGAGCAATTTTGGAAAATCCTTCGATGAATCGACGGTAATATCCAGCCAATCCCAGAAATTGTCGCACCTCAGACGGAGTCGTCGGTGCTGCCCAATTCTTGATGGCTTCTATTTTGGATGGGTCGACATGTATCCCTTTCTCGTTAACCACATTCCCTAGAAACTGAACTTCCCGGATCCAAAATTTACACTTGGAAAACATAGCATATAGTTGTTCTCGCTTCAGTAGTTCCAAAATTAGGCGTAGATGTTCCTCATGTTCCTCCTTGTTCTTGGTATAAATGAGGATGTCGTCGATGAAAACGATAACGAACTGGTCAAAGTAAGGCTTACACACACGGTTCATGAGATCCATGAATATCGCAGGTGCGTTGGTTAACCTGAAAGGCATGACCATAAATTCGTAATGGCCGTACCTTGTTCTGAATGCAGTTTTAGAGATATCCTCTTCTCGGACTCTTAACTGATGGTAGTCGGACCTAAGATCTATTTTGGAATAGAAACTTGATCCTTGGAGTTGATCAAAGAGGTCATCTATGCGAGGTAAAGGGTAGCGGTTCTTGCTTGTGACTTTATTCAGCTCCCGGTAATCAATACACATACGGAAACTTCCGTCCTTCTTCTTAACAAATAGTATCGGAGCTCCCCACGGCGATGAGCTAGGTCGGATGAAACCTTTATGCAACAAATCTTGCAGTTGAGTGGACAGCTCTTGTAATTCACTAGGTGCCAGTCTGTAAGGTGCCCGAGCAATCGGTGCTACTCCGGGTGCTAAATCAATTTGGAATTCAACTTGACGGTGCGGTGGCAAACCGGGCAGATCCTCGGGAAAAACTTCCAAAAATTCACGCACAACGGGAATATCTTCAATCTTATTCTCTTCTGAGGGCTGCTCAGCAACGAGAGCCAAAATAGCCATATGCCCCTTTCGAAGGCTTTTTTGTGCTTTCATGAAAGATATGATGCCCATGACTGCACCAACTCTTTCGCCTTGGACAGAAAGGGTTTCTCCATTTAGGAGAGGGATACGAACAATCTTCTTATGACAGATAACTTCGGCTTGGTTTTTAGTTAACCAGTCCATGCCGACAATTACCTCAAAACTACCAAGTATGACCGGCATAAGGTCGATATCAAATATATGTGTAGCTAGCTCAAGTTTACATCCCTTAAGAATGTGAGTTGCCTCTATTGTATACTTAGCTTCTAATCGAGATGAAGTTCCTTTTATCATATTACTAAATTTCTTAGATATAAAACTTCTATCAGCACCGGTGTCAAAAAGGATAGAAGCAAAGTAATTATTTACGAGGAACTTACCCGTGACCACATTATGGTCGCAACGGGCTTCTCCAGATCCTAGTATGAAGGCTCGTCCCTTCGCACCATTTCCTCCACCATTTCCATTGTTACCACCATTGCCATTGTTATTCTGGTTAGGTTTGTGGTTTCAATTACCCCCTTTCTTCAATTGAGGACAATTCTTCCGAATATGTCCTTCCTTTCCGCACTCAAAGCAACCCCTTGTGGATCCCGGTTGTTGAAAAGGTTGTTTAGTTTGTAACTCACCCCTGTAATCCTTAGCATCATGACCTATTTTGCCGCACCTCTGGAAACGATTGCAGAACCCAAAGTGGTGGAAGTTACACTTGTTACACTTCGGAGACTTCCCCGCATAACCACCCTGGTTTTGACCCGAAGAGGTCGACTGGTTGAAATTCTTGGTAGGCTCAAACCTACATTGTTTCTGCTGCTGCGGTTGGTTAAACTAGGGTTGGTTGGGTTGGGGTCCTTTGGAGTGGGATTTGGAGTTATTATGGGTGTTGGAATGGTGATCGAACTTGCGTTTGTGATTGTCGGTGGGTTTAGCAACTGAACCTCTCGGAGGTAGGGTCCCTTGTGTCACCGCTTGGTTGGTTAACTTATGCGTAAGTCGGATGGTTTGTTGGATAGTGGCAGGATTGGATGAAGTAACCATGCTTTGTATTTGAGGCACTAGACCTCCAATGTAAAGCTCAATTATTTTGTAATCAGGAGTTACCATATGCGGGCACATAGTAGCCAGTTCATGGGAACGTGTGGTGTAGAGTTCAATTTCAGAACCCTCCATCTTTAGATTCCAAAACTCTCCCTCTAACTTCTGGATCTCGTCGCGAGGACAGTGTTCCTCCTTCATCATTGATTTAAATTCCTCCCAGGGAGTCCGTTCGCCATGGCCAGACCCAACATTTGGACCTGGGCATTCCACCATGTGAGTGTCGGGCCTTCTAAAGTTCCAACGGCAAACTTCACCTGATTAGCCACGGGACAGTTGCACATGGCAATCACCGATTCAACCTTCTCAAACCAACGAAGTAGTCCAACTGCTCCTTCAGCTCCACTAAAGGCGTGGAGCTTACAATCTATGAACGCCTTGAAAGTGCAGGCTGGTTGTTGGTTTTGTTGATTTTGTTGGTCTGGATTTAGAAATAAAAACAGGATAGGATTTATAGAGTTTAGGAAGATGTTTTTAGGAGACGGATTGACATCATTAGTCAATCCTCAAAAGGTTCCTCCTCAAAAGGCTCTTCCTTAAAAGGTTCCTCCTTGCCATCAGAATGTGGAATCTCTTCAATAAATAAAGTGGCTTGCAGTTGGGCTTCCAAGTGAGTCACCCTCTCTTGAAGACCTTCAGCAGTGTGGTTTGCTATATGTAGCTGAGCTTCCATAGCAGCCAATCTCTCCCGAACTCCTTCCATATCATCGTCCATAGTGTCCACCCTCGTCTCCAAGTGTGTCACACGATCCACTAAAAGGTTATGGAACTGGTCAGTTACTGCTAGCTCGGCAGTCAAAAGTTCTATCCCTACTTTATTCTCCACTATTTGAGGCTCTTTCTTCAAAATATTCTGTATCTCATCGGTAGCATCCTTTACAATGCTTAATTCTCTAGACATATAAAACACAAAGGCTGCAAAAGCTTGTTCCATGGTACATGGTAAGCTAGGCAAGGTAGGTGTTAAGGAAGTAGAACCGAAGTAAAGTGATGGGACATTTCCCATTTCGATCCATCTTTGGATCATTTGTGGGTATGTGTTTCAGTTTCGAGCAGGATTCATTGCTTGCGCGCTGCTCGCTTCCCCTTGGTTAACTGAATAGTCACTGGAAGTTGTCTGGCGCCTTTTGGGCTCCGGGGATGATAGGATAGGTGCCTTATGTCTTGGTGACTTAGGTGATGAAGGTGGGGTTGACGACATGTTCCTGTAACAATATGTATAAGTGCCAAACATCCAAAGGACATGTAACTAATGTGTGAGGCTATAGTCTAGTATGCAATCCTAGTTCTCTATAACCAATGGCTCTGATACCAATCTGTCACACCCCCAATTTCAACTAACGGAGTTTTACTGTTTGGGAAGTGACGAACCAGGATCTCAGACATTAGTTACTTTGAACGACTCTACATGGGACTCAAAATGAAAATATCTTTTAAATCAGAGTGTCAATGCATAAGCGTAAAGAAAGTAAATGCGCAAAATACACGCGCCCAAAACCAAAGTTCAAAATTCCAAAAAGTCCAAACGTCCAATCAAAAGCAAGTACAATAGAATAATTCAAACAACCATAAATAGTTAAAATCAAAGCAGTTGAATCACATGCATGTCCTAACGTGCACCTGTGTCTTAGCTTAGCGACCTGAGAAAACATGTAAGAAAATATGTCAAAACGAGGTTGGTGAGTTCACAGGATTCAATATAAGTAATTAAGCATTTACCGGATTTATGTTCATTCAGTACGTATCTATAGGTAGCTAACCTATGTTCATGTTCAGCTCAAGCGCTCGCAACCGAAGCTGACTGTTTGTTTATTGCCTCCTGCCAGGTCTATAAACACTAGCGGTGTGAGTAGGCTAACATTTCACCCGTTCGATATCTAATCGAGTTAGCGCGACTAACGCGGGTGGGATTTCTCAAACCCGGTAGTACTACTAAATATTACCTCGCTAAGATCCATATTAACGGTCCGATATTATTTGAGGAATTTCTGTGATAGCGTGTTATGCCTAGCATTTAACATTGATAACATACGAATTAAAAATCCAAAAATCGTTTAGTCGTGTTTTCTCCCCCAAGTTAAAACAGTAAAAAGGGGCCGTGAAACTCACCTGCTTTGCGTTGAAGGTAGTTTCACCCTAGAGGTAAGTTGGAACCACGAGTGTAAGTCTCAAAAGACCTACGAATGTCCTAAAATTATAAACACATAGATTAGGGATGATAATGTGAATTGTAACAGTGACACGGAAAGAAGCGTCTTAAAGAACCGCTCTAATATTCAAGAGTGGACGAAAATGTCCACGGAGTTAGGGATTACCTTACGCGATGAATGACAGAAATAATAATAAATAAAATCTGGTGTTTTGTCATTCATGAAAATTGAGAAGATAAATATATATATATATATATATACGAGTAAATAATATAACTAATTATATTATTATTTAGTCTCAATCGATACACGATATTATAAAATGATTCGAAATAATATAAATATATATTATTTAATAATACGGGTCACAGTTTGAAAATAATATAAACATATTATTTTATACGAATTTACGGCTTAAAAATAATATAAACATATTATTTTTACTTGATAATAATAACAATATATTATTTATAAAAGTGGGTATAATTTATAAAAATATGTTGATAATTCAAACCCGAGTCTACGGGCTATTTCCCGGGTTAAAACACATTTACATAGTAATATAATATTATAAAGTTTGATTTTTATTAATTTAATATATCAAAAATTGCTTAAAAAAAATAGATGTGGGAGCCCGGCCTCGAACCCGGGTCTCTCCCACACGCGCACAAGTCATTAACCAGTCCCGCCCGCTAGGGTATCGCGATGGATACCTGGACTGGATTCTTTTAACATCCAAGCTCAAGTGGTTTTCCTCCCAAACCCACTCGCGATCGAAACCCGGCCCTGATCCATCGATTCCGGTGGTAATCGATCGAAACAGTAGAGGGGTTTTGTTAATCGGTTTGAGGCGGTCCTGTGGTTAAGTTTAATTTCAAAATCTTCATGTTTAAGTTTGTTTAATTTCAGAACTAAAAGCCGTAACCCTAGATTATGAACACTGAATCGATTTGAGATATTCTGATAATAAAATTTGATAGAATCATGGGGCTTTTAACAAAACCAACATTGCGAATCTGATTATGTAGTTTAATTTCATTAAAAATAGGTACTGGTATGAGTTCGATCAATCAAAAAGTCATAAGAACCCTAGGTTCGATCCGGTTTCGATTCCATGATAAAGCCTCTGAATTTCATAGGGCTTTCAATGTATGAATCAAGCCGAGTCTATTGATGTCTTCAATTTCAGTAATCCGTACCGAAATGATAGGGTTCGACTAAACCGAAGTCGTATGAACCCTATGTATCGGATCACGACGAATTCGATAATGGAATCCAAAATTAACATAGGGCTTTTGATATACAGAGGATTGCGAAGCTAATCATGTATATTAATTGGATTTAAATAAAGTCAAGGGACTCGATCGATTAACTGGTTTACAATGAACCCTAGAATTCCAGTTTGAGTCGAATTCGATAATTTAAGCCCTGATAATGATAGGGCTTTTGATCTATGAATTGAGACAAGACTGTGACTGTAAACAATTACCAGAATAGTTGATGGGTTGATAGTTTCCGGCTAGAATGAGTGTCGTCGGCCTGCGGGCTAGATTCCGGTGACCTGGACTGCTTCTTCGGCGTAATTGGTGTAGGCAAAAGCTTTAGGGGAGTGTGAATAAGGTGTGAAGTGATTTCGATTGCAGGATAATAAGCGAATTTGCTTTAATTCGATGATCATTATTGCGGGTTCGACGGTTATAGGTTTAGAGAGTTAATTCGTGATTATGGAATAGTTAAAACACCTAGAAACGACTCATTGATGATCGATATCATCAATACAATGATTAACAGCCGAGAATTCGAGTAGTCACTCCAGTTTCTGGTTTAATTCGAATCAATTGAATGTTAGGTTTGACTTTGGAAAGTCAACAGAACTCAAAATCCTTCAATTTTGACTTTAGGGAGTCAACATTTTGGTTTTTAAATAGTTACGTAACTAGTCCCTGAATTTTTAGTTCAAATAATGACAGAATTAATCCCTTGGGTTTAATATTGGATTAACCGGGTTAGAAATTAACTAAATACTTAACGGGATTTCTAACGGGACTAACTGAAAAGTCCGGATTATCACATGAGTATCCCAATTGTTGCCAAAATCTATCACACAAGATATTAGTAGATCTTCTAGGGTTTGGATGGTTCGTTCACTTTGACTATCTGTATGTGGGTGATAGGCAGTGCTCAGATCTAAGCGTGTTCCCAACGCTTCTTGTAGTGATTGCCAGAATCGAGAAGTAAAACGAGTGTCCCTATCTGAGATGATGGAGATCGGCACTCCATGTCTTGAAACTACTTCCTTTAGATAAAGTCGGGTTAGCTTTTCCATCTTGTCGTTCTCTTTGATTGGAAGGAAGTGTGCGGATTTGGTTAAACGATCCACGATTACCCAAAGAGTATCATGTCCGCTTGGGGTTTTGGGTAACTTTGTAACGAAGTCCATTGAAATTTGTTCCCACTTCCATTGTGGAATTTCTGGCTGCTGTAGTAACCTTGATGGTTTATGATATTCCGCCTTAACCTTGGCGCATGTTAGACATTTTCCGACGTATTTGGCAATTTTGGATTTCATGTCTGGCCACCAGTAGTTTGTCTTGAGATCTTGATACATTTTGTCAGATCCAGGGTGGATTGAATACCTCGACTTATGTGGCTCATCCATCACTAAGTCTCTCAAGTTCCCATGGTTCGGTACCCAAATCTGGTCCATGTAGTGACGCACATCATCAGATTTATTCTCAAACAGTTTCTCCATGCCTCGTAGGCCTTCACTTTCCATGTTTTCCTCCTTGAGAGCCTCGAGCTGAGCGTCACGTATCTGGATAGGTAGATTCATGTGGATTGTCAAGGTTAATGCTTGAACTCGACACGGTTTCAGTTGCTCTTTCCTACTCAAGGCATCAGCAACGACGTTTGCCTTTCCCAGATGGTAGCGGATTGCACAATCATAATCATTGAGCAATTCGACCCATCTGTGCTGGCGCATATTCGGCTCCTTTTGATCAAATATGTGCTGGAGACTTTTGTGATCGGTGAAAATCGTACATTTGATACCGTATAGGTAATGCCTCCAAATTTTGAGTGCAAAAACTACAGCTCCCAATTCCAGGTCATGGGTAGTGTAGTTATTCTCGTGCACCTTGAGTTGTCATGAAGCATACGCAATAACCTTCTATCTTTGAATCAGTACACAACGGAGTCCTTGGTGTGACGCATCGGAGTAGACTACGAAGTTGTCGTTTCATTCAGGTAATGCTAAGATCGGCATGCTGCAAAGTTTTTTCTTGAGTAATTGGAATGCTTCTTCCATCCATTCATCCCAATTATACTTCACATCCTTCTGTGTCAAAGTAGTCAATGGTTTCGCAATCTTTGAGAAGTTTTCAATAAACCGTCTGTAGTATCCGGCAAGTCCCAAAAATTGTCGTATTTCAGTTGCGGTTTTGGGTGTTCACCAGTTTCTGATTGCTTCAATCTTGGTTGGGTCAACATGTAAGCCCATCTCGTTTACCACATGACCTAGGAAATGCACTTCTCTGATCCAGAAGTTGCACTTTGAAAACTTAGCATACAACTTCTCGGTTTTCAATAACTCTAAAATGATCCTTAGGTGTTATGCGTGTTCCTCCTCGTTGCGAGAATAGATCAAAATGTCATCAATGAGCACAATGACAAACTTGTCCAGATAGGGTTTACACACACGGTTCATAAGATCCAAGAACACTGCGGGTACATTGGTCAAACCGAATGGCATAACTAAAAACTCATAGTGTCCATATCAAGTTCGGAATGCCGTCTTGTGTATGTCCTCCTATTGGATTCTCAGCTGATGATATCCTAATCGCAAGTCGATCTTGGAATAATAACTTGATCCTTACAGTTGGTCGAACAAATCATCGATTCTGGGTAGTGGATATCGGTTCTTGATGGTTACCTTGTTCAATTCCCTGTAGTTGATGCACATACGAAACAATCCGTCCTTCTTCTTGACAAATAGGACAAGTGCTCCCCATGGTGAATGACTTGGTCGAATGAATCCTTTATCTAGCAACTCCTGTAGTTGGTTCGATAGTTCTTGCATTTCTGACGATGCTAGTCGGTACGGTGATCGCGCTATCGGTGTTGCTCCTGGGGTAAGGTGGATTCAAAACTTGTCTTGTCATTGCGGTGGGAGTCCGGACAAGTTTTCGGGAAATACTTCAGGAAAATTACAAACAACCGGTATGTCCTCAATCTTCCTTTCTTCAGTCCGGTTCTCCATTACATGTGCTAAGATGGCATAGTATCCTTTTCGTAGATACTTTCGGGCTTTCATACATGAGAAGATATTTAGAGGAATCCTACTCTTTTCTCCTTGAATTGCAAGTGTTTCTCCATCTGGTAGGGGAAGTCTGACCACCTTTTCGTGGCATACAATCTCCGGTACATTCTTGGACATCCAGTCCATACCGATAATCACGTCGAAACTTCCTAGTTTAACGGGGAGTAGATCTATTTCGAATATATGATTGGCTAATTCTAGGACACAACTCGGAATAATGTGGTTGGTTTTGATTAATTTACCGTCGACCAGTTCTACGGTAATCTTGTTATCTAGCACAGTAGATTCGATATCGAGTAATGCACTAAACTCACTAGACACGAAACTTCTTTCAGTACCAGTATCAAACAAGATAGATGCATAATGGTTGTTTAGAAGAAACGTACCCATGATGGTGTCGGGGTTCTGTTTGGCTTCACCTGCTCCAATCACAAATGCTCACCCTTTGGCATTGTTGTTGTTGTTTCCTGGCTTCTTGTTCTTTGGGAATTCCTTAAAAAAATGTCCATTCTGTCCACAAGTGTAACAAGCACGGGTTGCTGCAGTGTTTGGACCTGGTCCTTTCATTATACAATCCTTTGCCGCATGGCCAATCCTTTTGCACTTTTGGCACCTTGCCTCTTCGCACGT
This sequence comes from Smallanthus sonchifolius, assembly GCA_023525975.1. Classification (NCBI taxonomy): domain Eukaryota; kingdom Viridiplantae; phylum Streptophyta; class Magnoliopsida; order Asterales; family Asteraceae; genus Smallanthus; species Smallanthus sonchifolius. The sequence continues at coordinate 73,926,188 of CM042023.1, read as the reverse complement.
GCCATTGTAGTGAAAATTGCATCGATTTCACTTTGGTAGGGTTCCCGTATAGGTTCTCCTTGGCTTAATGTTAGCTTGACCTACGGTATAAGCTTTGGTAGTCTCTTGCTTTTTCTGTGGTGGTGAATTGAATAACTTCGAAGAACTACCTTCACACTTTCTTTTGTTATCAGCGGGTTTGTCAAAGAGTCCCTGACGAACGGCCTGGGACGTCAGGTTGTGTGCCAATCGGATTCCTTGCTGAATCATTATAGGCTCAGAAGGTGATATCATACCCTCGATTTGCGGGGCCAGTCCCCACAAAATAATGCTCAATACGCTTCTCTTCGGGTGTCACCATGTGACGACACAATTCTGCTAAGTCATGAAATTTCAATGTGTAATCCACCACATCTGGTCTATTCATTTTCAGGTTCCAAAACATTTCCTCAAGTTCCTGGATCTCGTTTCATGTACAGTACTTATCCCTCAATAGCTTCTTGAAGTCTCCCATGGCATAGCATTCGCTGCTTCCAAACCCATCTCTTGGACATTGGATTTCCACCAGGTGAGGGCCTGTCCCTCAAAAGTTCTGGTAGCGAATTTCACCTTTGAAGTTTCTAGACAGTTTCACATCTCGAAAGTAGATTCCACTTTCTCAATCCATCATACCAAGTTAACTGCTCCATCTCGCCCATTGAAAGAGAGCGGTTTGTAGTCAAGGAAAAGCTTATAGGTGCACACTGGGGGATTTTGTCCTTGTCCTCCTGCATTCTGATTGTTTGGAAAGGCTGCGACAGCTGCAGCTACTATTTGATTGATCAGGGCTTCCATCTAGGCTATAGTCATCGGTGCTTGTCAGGGCGGCATGTCTCTTCATATCATAATGTTAGCAAGAGTTAGATTATATGTAACATACAACCAACACATGTATACAAAATAACGCATCACATCACCAATCAACCACAAAATATAAAAGATAATAAACTTTATAAAATAGATTGTATGAAATACAAAATATTCTAGGAGTCTCCGCTCCTCACAAAAGAGAACATGTTTAAAACTTCAAATATCCTATGGGAATAGCCCGCCCACAATAGGCTGAATAGGGAAATCTAACAGAACCATCCTCTAAGAACAGCAAATGCAAACAACATCGTGTTAACGATGGTGAGAGTCGCAAATGCATCCAGGCGCTCGCCGGTCCGCACATCTCACTGTCCTGCTACAGTAACTCCCTGCTCCACCGCTGCCAGCCGGGTCTTTCCTGCGGTAACTCGTCCATGCAGTCTCCCCACAGATAGGTCATGAAGGCCCACTTCCCCCTGAATCTGAGCCAAGCGATCATCTAGTGCTTCCATGATAGCGTCCGAATCCTCGCCGGTGTCCTCGCTCTGCTGGGCTCCGGGGTCGGGTTGTGGTGGCTCGCTCCTCTCAGTGCTAGGTGGTATGGTCGGCTCAGTAGGCCTCACTTCCTGTGGTCTGACCTGATGGGAAGATTCCCCAATCTCTTGCTGACTCGTAAGGAAGTGTCTCTTGGGTAATGGCTAATCATCAGTCGAAGAAAGAGCTCGCTTCTTGAGCGGTAGTACGGTCTTGCGAGCGGTCCTACGGCGCGCAAGTCCCATGAAGTTAACCCGATCGCTGCGTAGCGGTGTAGGGCTGGGTAGCCAAGGAGGGGAAGGTGTGGGCGGTCCGCCTCCTCACTGCTGGTGTCCTCCCCATGCATGACTGACATGGCACAGTCTCTCCAGAGTCGGTGTCGGAGTCCGCTCCTTCTGCGCCTCCTTCTGTCCTCCCCATGCATGACAGACATGACTGACATTTTTGATCAGACAAAACTAAAAATAATCATAAGTCTAGCAACCAACGCTCAACTGTAGCCACTGAAAAAGGAAAAGGATGTGGTTCGCCTCTTTGTGCCTTGTACATGAATGGATTAGGTCAATAATGTACCCGTTCGACCTCCTGTCTAAGTTAGCGCTACTAGCCCGGGTAGGGTTGTTAAACCCAACCGTACTGTTCATGATCACCTCGCTTGTGGAAAAATTGACGGTTGACTCTGAGAGGACTTTGTACACACCAGTACAACTTATATAATTAATTTAACGGTGTAAGCATGGAAAATTTGATTTTTGAAAAATGTATACTTGAGCACGTATCTCACCCTAAAAGGAAAATGAGTAAAAATGGGCTGTGAGAACTCCCTTGATAAAGCGGTAAGACGATATGCAAGTCTTAGCTAATCCTGCTAAATGAGACGACCTACTCGTGCCCTTGGAAGTATTTAGGACTTTAAGGTCTAAGTATTGTATATGTTTGACTATGAACTCTATGCATCCAAATGAGTTGTTTGAAAAGTGACTTTGACGTTTCAAAGATGTTTTGACTTGACTACCCGTTGGACTTAAGCATTCAAATCCTAACATAGAATTCAACCCTACTTTGAAATAGTCTGTTATCATCTAATAAACACACTGGCACATTCAATTGGAATTTAGAACTTGCAACGCAACTCTTGATGCATAAAAGTGTCCTTAATGGGAAAGTCAAGTTTTGAGTCCTAAACATGGCAACTATGCAAAGTTATTGTTCACATGTGAAAATTAGGCATGTTATAACATATATAGCACATTTCAATGTTTACTTGTTAAAATAGACAAACATGCGACTTTCAGATAGTTAAAGTTTTCTATTATAGCAAAATCATGTCAAATGGTCAAGTTAATGGATAAACATCATTCATTATCATACAATGTACTTTATTAGGTTCTACTTAGTCACTTAGACCTTCTAATCATGTTAAGAACTTGTAAACACATCTTTTGGACAATTAAACTTTCCTTATTTAGAACCGGGCTCTAGAACTCATACACATGCATTTTAACTCATTATTTCCATCAATTATTCTTCCATAATGTTCATCATACTAGTTTCATGCTTTAAATACACCCAAACATCAAGTTCTCACACATGTCAAGAAATAAAGTTTCTAAAAATAGAAAACCACCCTAAAACATCATGACTATGTGATTTTACGGAAAAAAAATCATACAATCTCTATATCTAGTTTTTATGCATCATTTCCAAGAAACAAATCACATCATAACCTCATTTAACAAAAAACCCAAAATTTAAAGTTACTATAAATAGAACCGAGCATGAAATCTCATATGACCAAAAGTTCCCTAGTAAATCCACACATATTATCCATTATCTATGCATATCCAACCATTTTCCATCATAAAATCACCCTATCATGGCATCTAACATGAAACCTAAAATTAAAGTTTCATAAAATAGCAAAAACAAGCATGCATGTATCATCCAACACTTTTGAGAACAAGGTTTTCATATATTATTCATCAATTATCAATACTACAACATAATCCATCATCAAATCATCAAGACACATCATCTAACAAGTGTTCATACAATAAAGTTTCCTTAAATGGAAACCGAGCCTAAGAACAAAACCAGAGTCCATTTTAGTTATAAAACATAATCCATCACCAACAATATGTAACATTTTAGTTATAAAACTCATTTCTTTCAAGAATCTATGGTTAATCTTTCATAAAAACACGTTTTCCTTGGATGCATGTTCATATGAACATGAAGATGAAAATGAAGAAAAATATGGGTTTTGATCTTACCAAACTTGAAAATGGATGGAATGGTGGATAAATCTTCTTGCAAATGCTTGATTCTTGATACTGGATGCCTGAATTTGGAGAAAACAATATCAAAGAACACAAAAATGGAGGTGGAGGTGGAGGTGGTGTGGTGGAGGTTCTCGGCTCAAAGAAGAAGAGAGGGAGGAGAGAGAGAGAGTGAAAGAGTGGAGGTGAAGAAATGGGTTGAGGTGGGGGTTATTTATAGAGTCTTTTGACTACAGGTGGTGGAAAACGAATAGTCACCGATTTATTGACGGAAATCCCGAATAGGTATGAACGAAATTATTTAAAAATAATTTGACTCATATTGGTATGTTTAACATATAAAAGTTTCAGATTTTTATTTGAAAATGTCGGTACATACTCCAGACTGGCTCGACTGCGTTGAAACAGAAAGTTTCTCCGAAAATTTAGTTATAAAACATAATCCATCACCAACAATATGTACCATTTTAGTTATAAAACTCATTTCTTTCAAGAATCTATGGTTAATCTTTCATAAACACAAGTTTTCCTTGGATGCATGCTCATATGAACATGAAGATGAAAATGGAGAAAAAGATGGGTTTTGATCTTACCAAACTTGAAAATGGATAGAATGGTGGATAAATCTTCTTGCAAATGCTTGATTCTTGATATTGGAAGCTTGAATTTGGAGAAAACAAGATCAAAGAACACAAAAATGGAGGTGGAGGTGGTGTGGTGGTGGTTCTCGGCTCAAAGAAGAAGAGAGGGAGGAGAGAGAGAGAGTGAAAGAGTGGAGGTGAAGAAATGGGTGGAGGTGGGGGGTATTTATAGGGTCTTTTGACTACGGGTGGTGGAAAACAAATAGTCACCGATTTATTGACGAAAATCCCGAATAGGTATGAATGAAATTATTTAAAATTATTTTGACTCATATTGGTATGTTTAACATATAAAATTTTCAGATTTTTATTTGAAAATGTCGGTACATACTCCAGACTGGCTGGACTGCATGGAAACAGAAAGTTTCTTCGAAAATTCACGAAAAATTACAGAGTCTTAAAATAACATATCATAGTACTAAATGTATGTGACACCCGGCAAATTTCAGGTTGATATCTATAACCGACTGAGATACATATTACATTATTAAACATGCATCCCACTTAATTTTCTAGTAATTAAGTCCATTTCACACTTAGCAAGTCAATCCGTTTACACGTGTCGGTAATCCAGAAGATTACCCAATCAAACATGTGTCCTATAGCACGACCGTTAGTGATAATTTAAAAACAAATACCTAAATATATAATCTGTGTGTGAAAATTACATGTAACACTGTGATTTAATTAATAATGCCTACATGAATTTTTCGGTAATATATAGAAATACTTTTATTTTCAGCACAGTCCGATAGACACATAGTGTGTAGTAGCTAGGTCCATAATTCTAAGCAGACACTTAGACATATATTTGGTATGCACAAATTACATGTAGTACTGTGATATATTATTCCAAGACTCTGTGAATTTTTTGGGAATTTACTATGAAACTTTATGTTTTAACGTTGTCCGACAAGTCTGCAGTATGTACCGACATTTCCAAATAAAAATCCAAAAATTTTATATGTTAAACATACCAATATGAGTCAAATTATTTTTAAATAATTTCGTTCATACCTATTCGTGATTTCGACAATAAATCGGTGACTATTCGTTTTCCACCACTTGGTATCAAAACCCCCTATAAATACCCCCATCAATCACCCTCATTCCACCCTCTCTCTTCTCCCTCTTTCTCCCCTCTCTTGAGCCGAGACCACCACCCACCACCTTCATCCACCATTTTTGATTTTTTTGATCATTCATTCATCAAATCCAAGCTTCCAAAATCAAGAATCAAGCATTTGCAAGAGATTTCATCCATCATTCCATCACATATCAAGTTTGGTAAGATCAGAACCCTCTTTTTTCATTTTTCATCTTCATGTTCATATAAACATGCATCCAAAGAAAACCCATTTTTATGAAAGATTAGCCATGTAATATTAAAGGAAATGTGTTTTAAAACTTAAATGGTACATATTGTTGGTGTTTTGAACCCGGATATTGTTCATAGGCTCGGTTTCTATTTAAGGAAACTTTATTATATGTGCATGTGTTAGATGATGAGATTTTGTTGATTTGATGATGATTATGTTGTAATAATAGTTGTAGATGGAGAATATGTGCAAACTTTGTTGTCAAAAGTGTTGCATGATACATATATGCTCGGTTTTGCTATTTTAGGAAACTTTAATTTTGGGTTTCATGATAGATGCCATGTTTAGGATGATTTGATGATGGAAAATGGTTAGATATACATAAAGAATGGATAATATGTGTAGATTTGCTATCCAGAACTTTTGGTCATATGAGATTTCATGCTCGGTTCTATTTATAATAACTTTAATTTTCGGGATTTTGTTAAAAGAAGTTATGATGTGATTTGTTTGGTGGAAATGATGCATAAACACTAGATATAGAGATTGTATGATTTTTTTTTTGGTAAAATCACATGTCCATGATGCTTTTAAGCTCGTTTTCTATTTTTAGAAACTTTATTTCTTGACATGTATGAAAACTTGATGTTTGGGTGTATTCAAAGCATGAAACTAGTGTAGTGAACATTATGGAAGAATGAATGACCAAAATGATGGATTAAAATGCATGTGTATGGGTTTTAGAGCCCGGTTTCTAAATAAGTAAACTTTATGTTTTCACAAGATGTGTTTGCAAGTTGTTAACATGATTAGAAGGTTTAAATGACTTAGTAACACTTAACTAAGTGCATTGTATGATAACACATGATGATTATCCATGAACTTGACAATTTGACATGATTTTGCTATAATAGGAAACTTTAATTATCCGAACTTGTCAAATATACATATATATGGATACTTTGATTGGAAGGCGGAATTCAATGAAAGTATTGGATGGTTAACATCTAGATTTCCATACTAAGCTTGCTACCGACATGTCAGGACAGATGAATGAAATGGAACACGATATCATGCAAAACGATGATAAGTCTACCACTACCCTGAAAGAAGCTCGAGCAGCCAGAATCCAGAGCCGAGTAGCAATTGTAGTAGCACTCGTGGTGTCCCTTGCTAGCCTCCTCCTCCAGTGGTACCGTTAGGAAATATGTGTTTTATTGTCTTATCTTTATCTATGTGTTAAGTATTTATCTTTTATTGTATTGTGTATCGTTTAGGAGTTGTAGACCACAGTACTAGAACATCTTCTATTGTTGTATTATGCACCCAAAATTTTCAAGTTATTAATGGTAAAAATGCATTGTTTTTGAAATTCTACATCCTGGTATGCACATTACACATGAATTAGAAATTGATACTATATATACATATGTGCGTGCATAGAATATGCCTCCAAAAAGGAATACGCGACACACAGGCGACGAGCCAGAGAACGAATCAGCATGTCTAGCCTAAATTGTTTCACAACAATTGACTGATGTGTTTCCCGCCCCGGCGGTTCAAATCAAGGAAGCTATGAGAAACGACACTGAAAATGGTGGACGCGACAGTGGAACTAATGGAGAACTGAATGATGGAAATGGAAACAGTAAAGGCCGTTCATACAAAGGATTCACTGTTTGTAAGCCTAAGAACTTCTATGGCACAGAAGGAGCTGTTGGAGCTCTGAGGTGGATCAAAAAGATGGCTAATGTAATCAAAATAAGTGAATGCCTTGATGACCAAAAGGTGAAGTATGCACCATGTTCGTTCCATGGTAAGGCACTCACCTGCTGGAATACCCAGGAACAGACTAGGGGAGAAGAAGCGATAGCCACTATGACATGGGAGGAACTCAAGACACTTGTGATGGAGGAATACTGTCCCAGGATTGAGCTTCAAAAGTTAGAAGCTGAATTCGTGAACTTAACCATGATTGGAGCTGAGCACCAAGCATACACCAATCGATTTCATGAGTTAACTTGTCTAGTACCGCACATGGTGGACATTGAAGCTAAGAAAGTGGAAAGATACATCTACGGACTGACACCTCACATCCACGAAATGGTCACTACCAATGAAGCAAGTACTCTAAAAGCAACCATACTATTGGCTGGATCACTGACTGATGGTGTAGTGAGAGATGGTGTGTTAACAAAGACAGGATATGGAGAAAAGAGAAAATGGAGCTAAGGAAGCGGGAAGAAAGCAATCATTAGGAATGATAAGAAGCCAATGACCACTAAGAACTTCATGTTCGTCACCCGAAACAAGAAACCCTACAACGGCCCTCTCTCGAAATGCACCAAGTGCAATTTCTATCACCTTGGGAGCTGCTTTTCATCCAACAAGTGCAACAGATCTGGGCATACCGAAAGTACTGTAGGAATGACCCTACAAATCCAAGAGCCTGTTTCGAGTGCAAGAGCCCCGATCATTTTAGAAACGTTTACACCTAGCTGAACCGCGGCGCTGGAAACACCACGAATCCATCTCATGGAAGAGCTTTTGCCCTTGGAGCAAATGAAGTCTGTCAAGACCCCAATGTGATTACGGGTACGTTTCTCGTAAACAATTATTATGCATCTATATTGTTGACACTTGCGCCGATATGTCTTTTGTTTCAACCGAATTTGAACCATTACTAGGACTCGAGTCTAGTAACCTAAATGATGCTTATACTATCGAGTTAGCAAATGGTAAACTGGTAGAAGCTAAGAAAGTAGTCAACGAATGCACGGTAAATCTTAACAATCACACTTTTGAGTTAGACCTTATCCTTATCGAGTTTGGAAACTTTGATGTAGTTATTGGTATGGAATGGTTATCCAGAAAACCATTCAAATTCCTTACCGGATGGTGAGACACTTGTGATTCAAGGAGAAAAGTCTGGAAAAGGATTAAGGATTATATCATGTATGAAAGCTCGGAAATATTTGAAGAAGCAGTGCCAAGCATTTATGGCAAATGTGGTCAATAAGAAATCCGAGGAAAAGCGACTTCAAGATATTCCTATTGTACGAGGTTATCGGAAGTATACCAAGAAGATTTACCAAGACTGCCACATGTACGACAAGTTGAATTCCGTATCGATTTGATACCAGTCGTAAAGTCTCCATACCAACTAACGCCATCAGAAATGCAAGAACTAGCTAGTCAGTTGCAGGAACTGTCAGATAGAGGATTTATCCGACCAAGTTTCTCTCCTTGGGGAGCACCTGTGTTATTCTTCAAGAAGAAGGATGGATCGTTCAGAATGTGCATTGATTATTGGGAACTGAACAAGCTAACGATTAAGAACCGGTATCCACTCCGAAGAATTAATGACTTGTTTGACCAATTGCAAGGTTCGACTCACTTTTCTAAGATCGACCTTAGGTCAGGCTATCATCAATTGAGAATCCACGAGGATGACACGCCAAAGACAGCTTTCAGGACCCACTACGGTCATTATGAATTTTTGGTAATGTCATTTGGACTCTCGAAGTGTTTATCGATGGATTTGATGAAAAGAGTCTGCAAGCACTACTTTGATAAGTTCGTGATAGTGTTTATCGATGATATTTTGATCTACTCTCGAAGCAAGAGTGAGCACGAGCAACACTTGAAAGTAATTTTGGAACTGATCATGAAAGAGAAGGGTATCCACGTAGATCCAAGTAAGATCGAAGCAGTTAAGCAGTCGGAAGCGCCAAAAACGCCTTCTGAAATCCGATAACTTTTGGGTTTAGCGGGATATTACCGTCGATTCATAGAGAATTTCTCAAAAATTGCTCAACCCTTAACCTTATTAACCCAAAAGGATAAGAAGTTGGAATGGGGATAAAAACAAGAGGAAGCATTTAAACTGTTGAAACAAAAGCTGTGTAATGCACCTATTCTAGCACTTCTCGAAGGCAATGATGACTTCATCGTATATTGTGACGCGTCACGACAAGGCCTTGGTTGCGTGTTGATGCAAAGAAATAGAGTCATTGCCTATGCATCACGTTAACTCAAATTTCACGAGAAGAACTATACTACCCATGACCTAGAATTGGGAGAGGTCATTTTCGCGCTCCAAATGTTGAGACATTATATGTACGGTACTAAATGCCTTATTTATACTGACCATAAGAGTCTTCAACACATCCTATATCAGAAGATGTTGAATATGCATCAGAGAAGATGGGTAGAACTACTTAATGACTATGATTTTGAAATTCGGTATCATCCTGGAAAGGCTAACGTAGTAGCCGATGCCCTAAGCAGAAAAGAGAGAGTGAAGCCCACTCTAGTATGTGCATTAGAAATGGCAGTCCAAAATAGTCCAAAGACCATGATCTCGAATGCACATAAAGAAGTTCTCCAGAAGGATAATCTGAAAAGTGAACTCTCATGCGGAGCATAAAAGGAGTTGGAACACAGATTCGATGAGATTCTGTACTTTCAGAACCAGATATGGATCCCAAACTCAGGAAATCTGAGGGAACTAATTTTGGATGAAGTACATAAGTCACGGTATTCTGTTCACCCTGGAGCCGATAAAATATACAAGGACCTCAAAGAATATTATTGGTGGCCAGGTATGAAGAAGGAAATTTCATTGTTGTCAGAATATTACTGGTGACCTCAAAGAATATTATTGTCAGAAAATGCCTAACTTGAGCTAAGGTTAAGGCAGAACACCAGAAACCATCTGGATTGTTACAACAACCTGAGATACCGCAATGGAAATGGGAGCAAATCTCTATGGATTTCATAACTAAGTTACCTATAGCGTCTAGTGGTCACGATTCCATTTGGGTCATTATCGATTATTTGACAAAATTCGAACACTTCCTGCGATCAAGGAAGACTATGAAATGGAAATAATTAGCTAAGTTGTATGTGAATGAAATTGTAGCTAGACATGGATCTAGATAGTCGATTTACTTGAAGATTTTGGCAATCCTTATGAAAGCTCTAGGAACGCGTCTAGATCTCAACATAGCTTACCATCCACAGACTGATGGACAAAGCGAAAGGACGATACAAACCCTAGAGAACATGTTGAGAACTTATGTGGTTGATTTTGGAGGAAGCTGGGATGCTCATTTGCCACTAATCGAGTTTTCGTACAATAAGAGTTATCACACTAGTATCAAGTGTGCTCCATTTGAAGCATTATATGGACACAAATATCGGTCACCTATTTGTTGGACCGAGATTGGTGATAGCCTACTAACTGGTCTGGAGATCATTTAAGAGACCACCCATAAAATCATTCAGATCAAGGAACAAATAAGAGCAGCTAGGGATCGTCAGAAAAGCTATGCGGACAACCGTCGAAAACCTTTAGAGTTTCAAGTTGGTGATAAAGTCATGCTTAAGGTGTCCCCCTGGAAGGGTGTAGTATGTTTTGGTAAGAATGGCAAGTTAGCCCCAAGGTATGTTGGACCTTTTGAGATTCTGCAAAGAGTCAGTCCAGTTGCATACAAGCTTAAGTTGCCTCAAGAACTTAGTGGAGTGCATGATATGTTTCATGTCTCAAATTTAAAGAAATTTCTGAGCGACGAATCCCTAATAATTACATTAGATGAAGTTCAAATAGACGATAAACAACACTTCGTTGAGGAACCCGTTGAAATCATGGACAGAGATGTCAAGAAACTTAAGCAAAGTTGTATACCGATTGTCAAGGTCAGGTGGAACTCGAAAACAGGCCTAGAATTTACATAGGAATGAGAGGATCAAATGAAACTCAAGTATCCTACCCTCGTCAAGAAAAACTCTGTCTCCGTCAACCCATGTTGAATTTCGGGATAATATTCTTTTTAACTAGGGGAGACTGTGACAACCGTCAAATTCATCAAGTATCAGTTATGTAATACGTTTAGTTCATTTATGATTTTATGTGCACTATTTGGAATTAGTCAAATTGCAACGAATTATTATAAGTGATACATTCCAATTTATGGGAAATCAAGTTTAACGATAGAATTCTACGATTATTGGTGATGAGGATACGTATACAGTGAACCGACTAAACATTTGACGTAGAATACAAACTTATAATACAAGAAATGTTACATGAAATTCATATTGATTCATAACGATGCGAATTAATATTTAACGCTTCATTTTATAAAATTCGGGTCAATCTGTTATTATTTTTATAAACCTAGCCAACACTCGTTCATATAAATATGTATATATATATATAGATATTAGAGGCAATTCATAATACATAAAATCCTACCTCATTATTTTAGTTCATCTAATATATTTTTGACGAAACCCATGTTTACTTTTATAAAAATATATGTATTTATATATTTTTACATCTTGGACAAGCTAAAAACTTATTATTAAATCATACAACAATTATATCAGTGTCTAAACATAAGTATTCTATATAAATAACTCCAACTTTTATAAAACTTAAGATGCATCCATATCTTTTATAAAAACTCAAGATTTTTATATAAATAATCCACACATGCATCAAATCTTACACAACCTACCACACAACCAACCAGTTGTTTCTACCTCTCTTTTCTCTCCCTCCCTCTCCCTTGTTTTGGCCGAATACCCCTCGCCACCACCTTCCATCCTTTGATATTCTCACATGTGCACATTAATACAAACTTTCATGGTTGACTAACATGATTAGGAAGGTAGGTATGACATTTGTATGCTATAAATAGGTGCATATGAGGAGTGAAACACTTGCACCAACATCACACACTTCTCTCCCTCTCCTGTCGACCGTAACCCTCCCATACACACATTGTGTTGTTTTGAAGATCAAGCTCTTGTATCACCTCTAGAATCCTTCATTTGGTATGTATATTCAAGCCTTTCAAACTTAAACACTAGCATTTCACATCTACATAACATTCTTGCATCAAAAACCCATGATTCTATGCATACATACTAACCTAAACCATGCATATATATAAATATATCATCACATAAAATAACACTTGGGTGATGGTGTTCTTTATAAACCCTTCATTCCATTCATATGTTGTGTGGAATGATACATGTTGGTGAGGTTATATTTTCATGTGTGACTTACCTGGCAAGTCCGAGGTAGTGTCATATGATACAAGAAAACATAAGAACGATTACCATTAACATATAAACGTGAAAAGTGTTATCTAAAATATATATAAGTAACCATCATTTTATGTAAGTTCATGAATTTATACAAGTCCATTATTATCATATAAGTATGTATATACATAAATATTGGTGTGCAAATACCATAATCATGCATCATTTTGTCTAAAAATGTTAGAACGTTGAACGTTATTAAAACCCTGTAAAGTATTGTTAACACTCGAAACTAGTAATATTTATTTTAGAAACTTATATATTAAAATGAACATGACCATAAGTCATGTATCAAGGGTCACTAAATATAGAACTTTTTTGGGTAAAATATAAGTTTCAAAGATCAAAACGAGACAACAAAAGAGACCGGTTAACTATACATGCACATACGTAAAAATATAAAATAAATAGTTCGGGTATACTCGTTTGTTCATAAACATTATTCTTTTCAAACTAGAAATATTAAATATTTGTCATAAATTAATACTAGAGCGATGTCGTGCAACAAAACGCCTTTAAACGTATTTTAGTCCGGTTACGACGGAAAACGTCACATTATTTATTTTTCGACGAAAAAACTTTATTTATTGACGATTTGAGTTTTAATATAAATCTAGATTATACATGAATTCTTCTATATTAAAGGGAATATATTTATGTATGAACATAGTATTGTATACGTTATATTTTAGTCAAGTCGTACGTTCGTTAAAGTATTTATTTAACGTTTATACAAGGAAAATCATGTTGGAATAAAATAACTCATATATTATGTATTAGACTCATATCTTGATACAAAAAAAGAATTTTATAGTTAATACATTTATGATGTTGAGCTTTGTAAGAAACATAAACGACGCTAACACATCTATTAAGTCGTTAACTAGCATAAAGCCTGAAAAATATGTACATAAGCCTTTAACGAGCCTGCATCCATCACCAATGTTTCATGTATGGAGTTAAGTACTATGAACTCAACTAGTATTTATTTATTTGTAGCATCCAAGTCGGACGTTCCTGTTCGTTTCTAGTCTATTATCACACTACTCAAGACCTGAGGTGAGTATTTGTAGTCCCGTTTTTGTTTTACATATTTGGGGGAAATTCATGCTTGAAATACATTATTTCACATTCTATGATTCAAGACACCCATTTATTTTATGCTTTGCATCAGACACACGGTGTATATTACATGTGACAAGATTATCACACTAAGGCCCTATGACTACATAACCAACTAACTCATGGATTGAGCCAATGGATTAATATACATAGTATTATGAAAGCCTGACAAACTCCCATTCATTCCTTTGTTGGACACGTAAATCAACACAGTATGCTGTTTAAATGAATGCTTATTTCCACTAAGTACTAATGTTCGGTGATAAGGCATTAGCATCGGGGCAATGCAAGGTCAATAGGTTTGGTTATGGACCCATGTAGATTGAATGTATTACTTAATTGCACTTGTATAAGAAACGTATTATTTGCAAATATTTGATCGAGTCGCAAACCTACGAACTCACCAACCATTTTGGTTGACACTTTTGAGCATATTTTTCAAGAAAGAAATAAACAAGAACGCGAATTCAAGCAAAAATCCGAGTACCTTAGAACATCTTTGCATTTAGTCAGCATGCTAGGACTAATTATTTGAAAACTTCGACTTGTACTCATTTAATTTACATAACATCTTAAACATTTGAATGATGTGTAATTTATCATTTCTCTAGTAAACTATGTGTTTGCGATATCCAGTTTTCGTTACATTCCCGTGTTTCCGCTTTAGAGGGTGTGTGACAACACACCACGTGTCTGATGACTAGCGGGTGAAAACTGATGCGTGTAAACCCTAACACGGACCATCACCCAGTCTATAACGGTCCGCTATGGAAGAAAGAGGCTAGAGACCGCTAGCCCAATGCTTAATGGTCCGCTACTTGTGCGCAAAGCAAAGGGATTGCGGGTGAAGGCGGTGGCGGACCGCCACCACCCTAGGTAGCGGTCCGCTATAGGTCTAGAGTTGGCCTATAAATTGGATCTTTGAGCTCGGTAGAATTACAAACAAAGCATACACAAACACCTTCATATACACACAACCACTCTGGTCTTCAAGCATTTCGAGCTCGGTTCTTGTGAACACCTCAGATCGGCTCAAATCAAACTTTTAACTCAACAAATCAGGCCTGGAAAGGCGGAAACAATCCAAACCTATCTAGAGATCCAACCGACGAATCAAACAATGAAAAACGAGTAACACGCCATAAGAACGAGATAGATAGATCAACAAACGCTTCTTGTATTGCTAAGATGTTGATTACAATATGAACAAGAACATGTTACAAGCAAATCAGACTTATCTCTCTCTCTCTAATGCAATTGAATATAAGGTTGAAAGTTCTATCTCAAAAGCTTAATACATGTTCAAAACAAGCACACATATATAAGTAAAGATTTCGTCCAAAATCAATTTCATTCGAAAACGTTTTTGACGAAATAGTTTTCTATCGGAAACTTTAAACTTGTATAGTATTACAAAACTTGAACATTTTGGTTTCGATGGACTTTTAGGTTCCAGCAATCTCTCCCTAGTCCATTGAACACCAAACGTTAATTCCTTGCTTGTAGCAGTCATGTCTTCTACCTTGATTTTTTTGGCTTCAAGCTCCTGTAATCTTTTCTTCAAGATCTTTGCGTTTTTCACACATTGTGAGTCATTGAGCGACAAATCGCATATACGGTTTAGCTTCTGTTTTGATCACGTAACTTTGATCACATCCAATAAGATTCTAGTATAGAATTCTCAAGTCTTCATCAGATTAACTGAATAAGTCTATAGGATCAAAAACTCGAACTTCATGTTGATTTCTTTGAAGTATGACAGCTTCATGAGTCTTGCTATCATAAATCCATTTATCAAGATCCTTTATAGAGCTCTCCTTTCTGGCTGGAATATAATAGTAGTGACTGTGTCAGCAGGCTTCACTATGCATATAATCTTTCTTTTTCCAGTTGCTTTGTCTTTCTTCTTCGATTTTACTCTCTTTGGAACTTGAGGCTTGAGGCTTGAAGCTTGTAAACTTGTCTTGATTGCATTGAGCTCTCAAAAAGTTCTCAAATGTTGTTGCATGATTGTCATTGGTAGGGTTGATCAGATCAAGACGACCTAATTCACGTATGTCCCACCTTGGAAGACTTTGTAGTTTATGACTTGTTACAAAATATTGTATTTCACCCTCAACCCATTTCACCACAAATATTTCCTTGTCTTTATCATACTTCCACCCCTAGAATTCTCCCTGTCAGTGGTTTCTTAGGGCTTTGAATCTTTTGAGTTATCTTTTCCATAATCGATAATCTTTCTTCCTTTCTCCACCATGCACTCTAATCCATAACACTTATTTTTTGTGTAGGTTCGGATTAAGCTTCATCATGTTCACTCACTTCTTCAGGTATATCAAAATTATTTCTTTCATCAACCAAATTATCAAACTTTCCAATCACAGATTCTGAATCATTCAAATCTACATCCATATTTCCAGAACCTCCACATCATTCATCGTCATCGGACGGTTTATCATTGTAAAACCTCAAAAATTCCCAAGAAATTAAAGGACTAAACTTGCCAAGTTTCAAGGTTGATGGGTAGATATATGAATAAACCAAATTCAAGGACTTAAAGTGAAATTCTAAAAATTTGAGGACTTAACGATCTGCTACGTGCTGAGCAAGGACACAATGATGACAGGACACGTGTCAAGCTGACTCATGTTCTCCTAAACCCTATGGTGGACCGCCAAGGAGGCCTTAACGGTCCGTTACATAAGAAAAGGGGCTGGCGGACCACTAGCCCATGCTTAACGGTCCGCTACCTGGTCCCTAAGGTAAAATTACGGCTGGAGGCGGTGGCGGACCGCCACCACCTAGCTTAGCGGTCCGCTACGGGTTGGACTTTTGCCCTATAAATAGAACCACGGTTCTAGCCATTCTACACCAACCATTACACCCTCACCAACCCACACTCTCTTTTGAACTTTGATTTCGAGTCCCGGTGCGCGTATGAGAGTCCGGTTTCTAACCATTCGACATCAAGTTGCCATAGATTGTGCTGAGGTAAGGTTCTGATCTCCCATTAAAGCTTTGGTTATATACTATTAAGCTAGGCTCATGTAATTAATTAAAGCCATACGATATCTAGGAGCTTTGCCCGAGGTGTTGATCATATTACTGAATTGATAAGCCGAAATACTGCTGAGATGAGTTCCTAAACTGTGATGCATGAACACAATCATGACCTTGTCCGACATGATTGATTTATGAAAACATTTTGAGTATCTTGAAACGATTGTACCTATGAATGTGTTCAAGATACTTTGGCTGTTCATTTTAATAAACTATTTTAGTTTATGAATTCACCAGCTTTATGCTGGCCCATGTTTTATAAAATGTTTTGAACGCATCACATGTAGTCATTAGACAGGGCATTCCAGGACTAGATGATGATTTGATGAACGATCCGGATGATGGGTATGCCAGGAACTATAAGTCCCGAATGACTTGTTCCTTGTTAGGAACAGATGATGTAACTTTTATGATAACATGATGTAAATACTATTTTAATAAATAAAGGTTGATGGTTTTAGTTTCCGCTATGTGTTTTTGATATCAACGTCACAGTAACTAGAAGGCGACCTTCTGACCGATATATAGTTATCTCATAAACGGAATGTTCTGTCTAGGAAAGGACGTTGTATAAATCTCTCCTAGACCTGTCGTTCTTTCCTAGATGCTACAGGAATAGTATCTAGACTTAACTAGGATTCTAAAAATTTGTCTGGAATGCCCCAGGATAAGTTAGGTGTATACATTCAGTACGACCTATAACGGGAAATACCTAGAAATCAGATAATTAAAGGCATTCTTGGCCAGATGTAATTAATTTGTTAATTTCTGGATTATGACCGGTTATACGAATTCTGATGTTATACATATGTATGTA
Organism: Smallanthus sonchifolius; assembly: GCA_023525975.1. NCBI lineage: Eukaryota > Viridiplantae > Streptophyta > Magnoliopsida > Asterales > Asteraceae > Smallanthus > Smallanthus sonchifolius. Next base: position 73,908,469 of record CM042023.1, on the reverse strand, counting down.
GGTGCAAATGACAGGATGTGGTAGAGAATATAGAAGAGGTAGGGGTAGGATGCCCAATACTAGGTCTCGTACTCGCGACACGACAAACACAAACACTGATGTCACAATCCGGACTTTTAGGATTAACCCCGTTAGTAAATCCAGTTAAAAGTTTAACCTAATTAACCTAACTCGCACTCCAACTCAGACTACAAGGACCAGTAGTGTAATTAGGCAAAACTAATTTTGATTGACTTTGAAAGTCAAAATTAAAGAGTTGTGTTTCTGTTGACTTTTGATAAGTCAAACTAACAAGTTCTCAATCAAGTTAACTCAATCCAAACCATAAGGACTAAATCTGCCTAATGCCCAAACCTGAATACATGAAACTACAGGGACTGTTTCTGTATTTACCCTAAAGTCAATTTTGTTGACTTTTAGAAGTCAATCTCGCAGTTTTGATCCGAATTCGAATCCTATGATCGAATGATTCAGTAACCGTTATTCAAGTTAATACCATTCACAGCCATTATGAGACCAATTAACAACTCCATCAATAGAGAATTAAACCCAATGATGAGCATTAAACTGAAACCGTCGACCAAGATCGTATTGAACATCAAATTCATTTAAACCGGTTTTTTATCTCACAAATTAAGCATCTCCACACAGTATACGAGTCCTTCTGAAGCCGTTTCATACACCAATTCAATCAGAGGTGGAACCAAACTCGTCGGAGTTGAAGCTGTTCACAGCCGGAGCTCATTCTAGTCGGGAACCATCAATTCGAGCATCATTCTGGTAATTGTTTGTACCCTTAGTTTCATTTTAATGTCTACATCGAAAGCCCTATGATTATTTGGGCTTAAAACATCAAACTACGGATGAACCAGTTCTAGGGTTCATCACATTCGGAGTTTAATCGAATACCAGTCCAGACTTGATCTCAATCCAACTAAACTACATGATCAGGATCGCAATCCATTGTTCAGTGAAAGCCCTCTATTAATTCAACTCACTAACATCGAATTGTTCACGATCCATAAGCTAGGGTTTGTTCATAACTAGTTTTGGGGCTTTTAATCTTAGATCGACATAAATGAAATTAAACCACACAGAAAGATTCACAAGGCCTTAATCTGTAAAAGCCCTATGATTTCAACATGCTTTATCATATAAATTTTTCAATTCGAATATAAGTTTCTAATCTAGGGTTACGGCCTTTCAATCTTAGTTTAAATGATCCGAATCTAACTGGTTTCGCAATTAACCTTCACCACAGCTTCGTCTTTGGCCAATAATCAAAACCCCTAGCCTGTTGTTGCTAATCAATAAAAAAATCGTGGGGTTTGGCTTGATATTTGATCGTGCATGGGTTTGGAAGGAGAATACACTGGAACTCTTTGTTAAAACAATACGGAACCGGGTTCTGTTGCGATACCCTAGTGTAGGTCCCTTCGTGCGTGTCGGATCGTCACATGCAAGTGGTCTACTAGTCGCACCGGGTTGCGGAATACCCGTGACTAGGTGGAGAGTCTTACTAAACAAAGTAAACCAAACATGAGAGTCACAATAAACGTTCTTTGTATTATAAACACTCGACGGTTACAGAGAGAATACAAGCTGCGTACTTAGCAAAACTGAGTTCGTCTAAACAAATGGTTCTGCGTACTTAACCTCTGTGAACCTATCCTATTTATACAGACCTGATGCCTGCGCACTTAGCAAGTGCGCAGGACCAATTGCTCTTGCGTACTTAACAAGTACGCAAAGGTGTTCTTGCATAATTGCTAAGTACGCAAGAGCTTTCTCCTGCGCACATGTAAGTGCGCAAAACACTTAGCAGAAAAACAACATACATTATGTAAAAGTAAATACAACTCGATAAACTATTACATAATGACTCATAAATACAAAGACAAATTACAGACATTAGACATACAAACTAAGACTCTATCCAGAGTGTTGTCACAGGAAAGTGCATCAACAAACTCCCCCTTGACAACAGCTCGGGATCTTCATCGTCTTCAGTCTTCGGTCTTCAGTCTTCACAGCATCTGCTCCTTAGCTTCCATCTTCTTTTTGTAATCAAGACAGAACTTGATCAACTTGTCGTATTTGGCAGAGAGAAGCTTCGTCCATTCGTCAGTGTGGATGCAGTACTTGTCGGCTAGTACCTCCAGATCGTTCACAGAAAAGTTGATGAAGCAGACTTCATCAAATATCCCAATCACTTCCTTTGGCACAATATTTCCAATTGCTGACTTACCTTTACTCATTACCACAGCCTCGCCTGTTTTTGGATCAACGTACCAGTACCACATGTCACCAAGAATATCCTGAGGTAACTTGCTCAGGGGAATCTTAGTTTCACATCGCACTGGCTTGTATACCAATCTCTTTATGGGCTTCTTAGTCACAGGATGCACAGCGTGCTTATCCTTGACTCTTCTGGGCACCTGAGGCTTGAGGTATTCAAATTTCCCTGATCTTGCTTCCCGCTGTAGTGTTACCCACAAACCCATTGCTACTGCATGATTCGAGTGACTTAGCAGATCGCGGTTTGCGAGGTTAACTAGGTCGTACTTGGGTAAAGAGTTGAACGCCTCACTGGTGGGTTTGAAGTATTGAACCCCCTCAGATCTTTTGATGGCGAACAGCTGCTTGTCCTCCTCGAACTTAACAGCTAAGATCATACCTGTCGCTCCGTGCTTGTCTGTGATAGACGTCTTTTGCCACACGGGAGCTGGACCCTTTGTAGATGCAGAAGGCATGTCTTTCTCTTTTTGTGCCTCGGGGTCCACAGGTATAGGGTCGACCGGGGAGGCTTCAGTTGTAGTTTCAACATTACTTGCCGTGTCAACTGAGCCTGTTTTGAGCATAGATTCGAGCGATGGTACTTCAAAGATCTCACCATCTTCTAACTCATACTTACCTTCCCCGTCGCCCTTGGGAATCTCAATCACCACATCATCGTCATTCTCGTTCCAGTCATCACCAGAGTCGATCTCTCCTTCTTCCAGATTAAGGAGAGCATCGATCTGTGCCTCTTTGGAATAGTCAAGCTCTAAATAGAGGATCTCATCATCAAATAAGTCCTTGAGCACGTCAGCCGCTGAATTCCCTTTATCTCCGCCACCACCACCTGAGGTATCACCACCCTCTTGCTGAGTAGACTCCCCCTCAGCCAATGGAACAGAAGAGATGGGCACAATCGCCAAAGCTAGGTGCTCACCTCCACTAGGACCGACTTCTGGATCCTTGTCTTTATCATCATCCTTAGTCAGATCGACTGGATGACAAGACTCGGCACCGGTGGATTTCTTTTCTTTGTCTTTCTCTTTCTCTGTCTCATTCTCCCCCTGAGCACCTAGCTTCGCGGTTAGTTCACCAACTAATTTGACCATAGCTTCGTGCTCCTTCCTTTGTAGATCCAGCCTTAGCTCCATGGAAGTTCTGTGGGCTAGAATCATGTCATTAGTCTTCATCAACAGTTCATTCTGTGCCATGACATTCTTCAACCGTTCATCAGTCCCCGTTCTCTGGCTACGCAGAATCCTAACTTCATCCGCCAGAGAGTTTATCTGTGCTTGTTGAGCATCAGAATCCTCTTTTGACTTTTGAATAGTCTTCAACAAGCTAGCAACTTGGGTTTCTAGCCCATCGATCCTAGCTTCATTTGGATCCGGATGCCTAGATGATGAGGCTTTGGCGTTGTGGATGGGGGAAGAAAAGATTGTGTCAAAGTCGAACCCCTGTGAGAAATCACCGTAGTTAAACGGTTGACCTGACGGCTCATTGGTGGGTGTTGGGATGGGGGATGTAATGATGGGAGTTATGGTTGGGGTGATGGTGACTGACTCCGTGAAAAGTGGAGCAGTCACCGTCACCTGGACGGTTGGAGTAGGGAGGGTCACCGTCACAGGAATCACCTCTGTGACCGCCGTGACTGCCTCATCTGCTCGTACCAGTGGCCTTCTCCTCCTTCTAAACAGTTGCTGTGCTGGCGGGGTAGATTCTGACTCTGGATTGGCAGCTTCAACTTGTACTGGCTGCACAGTCGGAATCTCTTCAACCCTGGGGATAGCAACCTCTTACCGATCGCCCCTTTTCTTGTTGGCACTCTCACGCCTTTGTCTTTGTAGAGTAGCGTCAGAGTCGGAATCCGGCTCATATTCGCTGCTCGAGCTTTGTCGTTTTCTTTTTTAAGACGACGCAGGTAGGGTTACCTGTGCCGACCTTCTCGGATGTGCCTGTGATGGTGCGTCATCGGAATCAGAAGAATCTGATTCTGTTGCCTCCGAATCGGATTCCTCAGCACCTTCATCATCATCATACTCTTCCTCTTGCTCTTCACCGGAGTCATCACTCATCTCTGGTGCTGAGTTTGGACTATACCAGTTCCAATCTTCAGGAGCGACGTATGCTTCATTCAGTAGGTGGCCAAAGAGTTCAGTGTGCGCAGGGGTAGGTTCTACACTGTCTGGCTTTAGAAACTGAGCAAAGACTCTCTTGTCCACCCTTTTTACATGCAGTCTCTCCCCGATAGCACGTAGGTTTGGCAATGCATCATCGATCAGGAGCTGCACAAACCTCGGGTACAAAAGGAACCTGAACCTCTCTGCTGTATTTATCTGGTCATTGAGTGCTTTGAAGATATAGCGAGAGAAGTTGTAGCCCCGATTGAGAGACAGGCCCACCATGGCCGCTGCAAGGTCATGACCCATGGCATCTTTCCCCGCTTTCCTGGATGAGATGTACACGATCATGATGTGGGCAAAGTAACGCCATTGATCCAATACCCACATCTTCTTGTAAGAAGCATATTCCCTAGCCCCGACGTATCCCATTCTGTGCCTCCAACACCCATCCACGTAGTAATCTGGATAGGATGTCGGGTCGGTGGCAAGGTCTCCGAACTGCAATACTCTCCTTATTGTATCCTCAGAGATAGCAATAGCCCGACCGTCAACGGTAGCCCTTATGACATCTGGGGATACCATGCAATCATGCTCTGCAATCCCCCAGAATTGCTCCAGGTAAGGTCTTGAGACTGTTGGGTTTGCTGAGATTGCATAACTTATTCTTGATCTATTCAGAAAATCCACAATCTCCCTGTATTACAAGGCTGCGCCTTTCCATTCTGGTTCGGTGTTAGCCAATAGGTTGAATTCATTAGTGAATGCACGAGCCATAGCCTGCAAACACACACAGAAAACATATTCAGAACAACTTATAACACTGGAAGTAGACACACATGACATAGTATAGTAGTTACACTTTGAAAAAAATTTCAGATTTAGGAAAAATTTCTAAGTGTTGGTCCTGCGCACTTAGCAAGTGCGCAGGATTTTCCTCTTGCGTACTTAACAAGTACGCAAGAATTATTTCTTACGTACTTGCTAAGTGCGCAAGAACAACCCTTAGCAAAAATTTCAGAAACTTGAAAACATCACACATTGTTCCAATACCGGGTCGAGTAGGTCACCACTAAGTCGGAATCGACGATTCTAACTCATGGGACCATTATCGACACCAGTAACTACCAAAACACACCATTTTGTGACCTAGACAGTCTCCGACCCGCTATCGGTTCATCTTCAACCGACGGAACAATCTAAGATTGGAAAAAGATGATTATAGAATCGATTAAGTGACCTATTAGCATCTAGTGTCAATAAGTTACCCAGACAACCCCATATTACCCCAAATTTTGTCGGAATTAACCTAAAAATATTCTAAGTCAGAAAAACGGTCCAAATGTCATGAATCAATGGATGTAATTGGCCTATAATCTCACCACTGAGATGAAATACGAAGATGACAATGTGTACGGGATGAAACGATGGATTGGACACAAGCAATTTTGAGAGTAAAATTGCAAGGGGGAAACTTTGGGTTTGAAAGCGTAAAGCTTGAGAAAAGTTCTAAGTCTCTGAATTATACCCCTCAATTAATGTTCTTGCGTACTTGTTAAGTGCGCACGAATTAACTCTTGCGTACTTAACAAGTGCGCAAGGCTTAACTCTTGCGTACTTGTTAAGTGCGCAAGTGTTACTTCGTGCGTACTTGACAAGTGCGCACAACCTTTAAGTGCGCAATTTTCAACTCAGAATTTATGAAGATTTTCAAGTCAAATAACGAACAAGATAAAAATATTCAACCAAGAGGATTCAAAATCAATTCAGGAAGATTAAATACAAATATTTTTGGCTTTTCTGAATAAAGTTGAACTATGCATAAACTTAAAAATATTTTTGATCTTTTCTCATAGAAATATACAAGTATTCACACAAACTATTTTTTATCAAAGACACGAGCAAAGGATCATATCAGGCTATCTTTTAGCAAAAAAAACGATACAAAATAAACATCAAAGAATATGGGATCATGTCATGGATTACTATTTATTCATACGTAATAAGCATATAGACAAGTAATTTAAGTTGACAATATTATAAGATTTGAAACTATATGCATCTTTGTATCACATTCTTGTGTATTAAGATATTATTTATAAGATATACAACGTGTACCCCACTGATATGCTATTCTAACTTGCACTATCTCAAGGCATCTAAGATTTCTCCAATGATTTTCTAAATTTTTAGAATGAAGCTACATCTATTAGCACAGGAAAAATCAAGCAGAATCCATAAGGATTATCAGGAATCATAAGATTCAGAATCGAGTGATTCATTTGTCTTGGTTTCATGTGATTTTCTTCTTTGAATATCGGGATGATGATGCAGGATAATAGATATGGTGTTTGATTATCAGGTAAGGGGATCCAACTTTTATCTGGATTTGATTTCAATGAATCAGGAGTGATTCAAGGGTGAATACATGCTCAACAGTTAATGTAGAGACATGTCTTGATTCAATCTCTCCTTGCATACTTGTGAGTAAGGGCAGTGAGATGAACTGCATTAATTGTGCTAACGACATAACCCGAAACTGATCTCAAAAGAAAATTATTGCCAAAATCTAACATCCTTTATCTGATAATGATCTTTTCTATTCTTTTACACACACACGCTTGCAAACATGGGTTCAAATCACGGTTGTATTTTAGATGTAGTTTCCACACTACTAGTGATTCAAAGACGCATACAGCCTACTGACAATTCAAATTACTTGTAAATAAACAGATTAAAAACATAATAATTTAAACAATTAAGTAAACATGACGCAATCATTTCCCATATGAGCAGTCTGTGGTGTTTAGATCATTTCTGATGTACTATCATTTCCTCTTTTCTCAAGTTAACTTTGAAATTTTCTCCATTTTCTATTTTGTTTTTGGTTTTAGTAAAATATTTTAAAGACTAAAAGAACTATACAGAAAATTTAAAAGAATTAAAAATTTAACTTTCATGAATTGAATTGAGTTAAGAAAACTTAGTTTTCACTCAGGATTGAACATTCCTATCAAATTGACAAGATGCTCAAAACGGGATCGATCAAATGCATTTGTGAAAAGGTCAGCAGGATTGTAATCCGTGTGAACTTTTTCAAGTTCGATTAAATGCTTTTCAGCACAATCACGGATGAAATGATGGCGAATCTCTATATGTTTAGTTTTGGAATGTTTCACCGGGTTATTTGTGATAGAGATGGTGGCATTGTTGTCAATGAATAGAGGAGTTCCAGTGAAGTTCAAGCCGTAGTCTCGCAATTGCTGCTGAATCCACAATATCTGAGAACAACCGCTAGCTGCAGCAATGTACTCTGCTTCACAAGTTGAGACAGAAACCGTTGACTGCTTCTTGCACTGCCAGGAGACCAGCATGTCTCCTAAGAATTGATATCCACCAGAAGTTGACTTTCTGTCAAGGTTACAACCGCCATAATCTGAATCAGTATAGGCTTTGAAGTCGAATGACTGCTGCTTAGAGTACCAAAGACCTAATTGGGGTTTCCCTTTCAGGTATCTGAAAATTCTCTTTACTGCTATCATATGAGACTCCTTCGGTTGTGACTGAAACCTTAAGCACAAGCACACAGTAAACATTATATCGGGTCTAGAAGCTGTGAGATACATAAGTAATCAGATCATCCCACGGTACAACCTGATGTCCACATGCTTTCCATCTCTGTCGGGATGCAAACCATGATTGACTGGGATTGGTGTGCCATAAGTAGTGCTATCACTCATCTTGTATTTTGACAAGATGTCCTGCACGTACTTAGTTTGATGTAGATAAATACCATTCTCTCTTTGACTGACTTGCAGACCTAGAAAGAATGACAGTTCACCCATATTGCTCATTTCAAACTTGGACTTCATCACCTTCTCGAATTCCCTACACATCCCTTCGTTGGTCGACCCAAAGATAATGTCGTCGACATATACTTGCACAAGAAGAATGTCACCTCCTGCTTTCCTTATGAAGAGAGTCGAGTCAATCTATCCACGGTCGAAACCATTAGACAATAAATGCTTAGATAATGTCTCATACCATGCCCGCGGTGCTTGATGAAGACCATAAAGTGCTTTGTCGAGCTTGTACACTTTATTGATATTATGCGGATCTTCAAAACCGGGAGGTTGAGTGTCTTAGACTTCTTCATGCACCTTACCATAAAGGAAAGCACTCTTCACATCAAGTTGATAGACCTTGAAGCCGACATATGTGGCATAAGCAAAGAACAGTCGAATGGACTCAATTCTAGCAACTGGGGCATATACTTCATTGTAATCCAAGTCCTCTTGTTGATAAAAACCCTGAACAACCAATCTTGCTTTGTTCTTCACAACTACATGATGATCATCCGTCTTGCATTTGAACACCCATCTGGTACCAATTGGCTGAAAGCCTTTTGGCAAGTCAACTAAATCCCACACTTGCAACTTTTGGAATTGAGACAGTTCATCTTGCATCGCCTCAATCCAGCAGTTGTCAGCGAGAGCCTCCTTCACATTCTTCGGCTCTACCTGGGACACGAATGCAGCATGCAGACATGTTTCTATGACACCAGTGTCAAATATCTTTGTGTAAAGGCTGGTGTTCTCAGTGATGGTTCTATGAAGAGTCTGAACACCGGCATAAGGATCACCAATAATGTTGTCGATTGGATGATTACTATGCACCCTCGTCTCCGGTACAATTGGTTCTTGAATTTATGGATCTAGATTTGTGCTTAACTCCCCAATTTCCTGAGTTCCAGAGGAAGAAGATTCAATGTTAATTGGATTAGCTGGAGCTTCATTTCCTATAATTGTGTTAGGATTGACTTGAGCGTCATCTCCAACAATATGAACACCTTCACTGTTATCACTGTCATGAGTTCCAGATGCAGATGCAGCATTGGAATCAGGAGTTATAACTGGTACAGTAGCACGAGTAGAAAAACTGGAGTCATTGTCGCCACGCAATAAATCATAGAAATTTGCGGCGTCTTCTGCAGATAAGTCAGGAAGATTGAAGGACTTGAATAGCGCATCATAATCAAAACCCCAAGCTGGACCTTTTGGTTCTGGTGGAGTGCTGTGTTTACTACAGTCCACTTCAAACCATTCCTCGACAGTATGAGTTCCTATGTTGTACATTCTCTTGCAGGGCGAATTGGCAACATATCCTAAGAAGATGCCTTCCACCGCTTTCGCATGAAATTTAGACTGACGGTCTTTATATTGTAGCAACAAGGAACAAGGACTACCAAAAGGAACTAGGTAATCAAGATTGGAAAGTCGATTGTTGATCAACTCATAACATGTCTTGTTGTGCCTTTTCACAACCAGAACCCTGTTTAAGACGTGACAAGCTGTATTAACTGCTTCTGCCAAGAAAGTGACAGGAAGCTTTGCATCTGACAGCATAGTCCTTGCAGTCTCGATTAGTGTTCTGTTCTTCCATTCAGCAACTCCATTCTGCTGAGGTGTGTACGGTGCGCTGAATTCGTGACGGATCCCTCTCTTGAGACAAAGTTCCATCAAATTATTCTTGAACTCAGTTCCGTTGTCACTCCTTATGCTTCTAACTTTCAGCTTGCAAAGAGATTCCAAGCTCAGGATCAGGTATTGAAGAATATTAGCAGTCTCGTCTTTTGTACTTAAAAAATGCACCCAAGAAAAACGTGAGAAATCATCAGTTACAACTAGACGAAACGACTTACCTCCAATACTCGTGATACTTATGGGGCCAAACAGATCCATGTGTAATAGCTCCAAAGGGGTATTGATTGAGTTTTGGAGCTTGGGCTTGTGAGACTTCCGTTGCTGTTTGCCCTTTTTACACTGCATACAGTCATCTGCAACGGTAAACCTCAACTTAGGAACCCCGGTTACCAAACCGTTTCGGACAAGATGATTCATTTTACGATAAGAAATATGTCCGAGTTTCATATGCCACAAGATTGAGTCTAGTTCTGTCGCTTTTGTAAGCAAACAAGTAGCAACTGATGAGGTGGTTTTTGCCACGCTCATATCGATCTGATAAGTGTCGTTTGATCTTGGTGCTCTCATCAGAATCCAGTCTTCGGGAACCTCAAAACCGGGTTTGAGAATCAGACATTCTGACTTGTCAAACATCACCGAGTACTCCTTGTCACACATTTGGGAGACACTCAACAGGTTATGCTTCAGCTGCTCGCAAAAGTTGACATTGTCAAAGCTAACACAACCATTTGAAACCACGCCTTGACACGTGATGCTGCCGCCTTTTTCTCCAGCAAAGGCCACATAGCCGCCTCTGAATGGTTTAACATCTTGAAGCAAGGCCATGTTTCCTGTCATGTGCCGGGAGCATCCACTATCTACATACCAACGGTTAGAGATAGTACCCTTCAGACGTCCCTGCACGAGTAACAAAAGAATTAGTTAGATTTGGAGACCCAAGCCATTGTGGTCTTGGGTCGTCCATCCTTCTCAAAATAAACTACTTCTTTCAACTCACAGTCATGATGACTGTTCGAAATTGGTGAATCTTTGGATGAATTTGGAATAGGAGATTGAGAACCTTTAACTTTCTTGTTCCAGGATCTCTTTTGATTCTTAACCAGAACAGTAGACTTTGGCTCAACCACAGCCGGTGAACTTGTGGAAGCTTCACCTGATTGAGTCTTAGTCAACTGTTCCAGCTTTCTCAACCTCTTATTCCTTCTTCTTCTTTGTGGCTTAGAGAGTCTAGCCACAGATTTCTCACCAGTGCGTGTACTACCAGATGTAGACACACGAGGTACAGCAGGTTGCTTTACCTTTCTTGCAACAGATGGTTTGGCCTCAGATTTAATCTTAGGTTTTCCCATAGGTTGTACTGGTGGTTTCACCACATTCTGCTTTGGACTTCTGGGAGGTTTCACTATTGGCGACTTAGGGATAACGGCTGGCTGTGAGACAACATGTCGTTTCCCTTGGTTCTTTGATGGACAGTTCATAAGAATGTGACCAACCATGCCACAATGAAAACACATCCTCTTGTCCACATGAGTTCTCTTGTAAGGCTCATTAGATCTGGCCTTAGATAACTCTCCATTATGAGCAGGAGGAGTTGGTTTATGAACAGGAGTCTGACCTTTTTCAGTTTGGTTTTTGGGGGTATAATACTTTTGCAAATTCTCTTTGTAACCAAGCCCATAATGAGCTGAAGAAGCCTCTTTCTTAACTTGGTTAATATTTTTATAACCCCCGTAAAGCATTACCTTAAGTTTATCATTTGTTTCAATGATATCAGGTTCAGTTAAAATGCAGTTATCACCATTAGTGATAATGTTTTTGTGGACTTTCTGTTCAGTCAACAACTCCTCAGAGACTACTCCTTCAGGGCAAGTGTTAACCGACCCATCATCAGAAGCAGTAACATACTCCTCACTAGATGTGGAGTTAGCCTTACTTGAAGATTCATCCTTTTTAGGGGAATCATCCTTATCAGAGGACTCATCTAGACAAGTGAGATCAATGTCTATCAAGCTATTGACAAACTTCCCACTTATTGGTGGAGGAATGGCATTGGTACCAAGACCTAGGCCCTTCAATTTCCTCCCTACTGATTCGTAGTGCTCCACCACAAAGCGTGAGTTTTTCAACTTCTCATTTGTACATTTTAACTGCAGGATCTCATTTTGTAGTTTGTTGATTTCATTGTTCCATTTTTCTAACCCCCTATACGCAATATCCAAGTGAACTTGTTGCTCACTTATTTGTAAAGAATATTCACATTTTTCTTTTTTCAACGTTTCAACAGACTCTTTAAAACGTTTTTCGTTTTCTTTGTAATTATGAGCTGCCATAGTTAGGGGTTCGATTTTGTCTTGGAGCTTAGAAATTTCAAGCTTTAGCCCTAGACATTTAGAACAAGAAATAACAGAGAAAGGGTTAGAATCTACCTCAGATGATGAACTATGTGCTTCTCCAATGGCCATTAGAGCAATGGCAGTGGTAGACTCCTTTTCAACAGCTACAGAAGCTTCCATCTCCTCAGCTTCTTTTCTCTCAGCCTCCATCAGCTCCATGATCTCAGCCATGAGACCAACCTGTGTTTGAGCAATGATGGCGTCCTCTAGATGAACACCCCAATCAAAATTTTCGTCATGCTGAGCTACCAGTGCATTTGACGAAACACCTTGCTGTTGATTGTGGTGGCTAGTGTTGTTGTGGCCGTGACTGTTTCCCTGGCTATGTCTGGTGAAACCAGAGGCCGGTGCTCGGTCTTTTTGACACTCACGAGCAAAGTGTCCATAGTTCAGACACTTGTAGCATTTGGCCTTGGATTTATCAAATCCAACCTTGGCATTAGAATGTCCACCAATGAACTTTCTTCCTGTTCTGTTCAGGAAACGCTTGGCTCTCCTCAAAAGCAAGGCCATATTCCATTGAATATCCATGTCCTCAATATCATCAGGATCCACTTGGTTAAAGTCTTCTTCAATAGTTTCGGGATCCGTTAGCTTGCCGCCTATGAAATTCTCATACGCAAGCATACATGATGAAAACAATGCTACATGATCTTCAGCTATTTTGACTATAGCAGAATGGTTAGCTGAAGACGTAGCTGGAGGATTTCTTGAGGTGTGTTGATGATTAGTTCCCAACCTTGATCCGGATGCATAACAAGCATGACCACCACACCCATTTGTGTGGTCTTCTTCATTGGAGTGTCTAGTAAAGAGGGCAATTCCAGAGCCCGATGATTTTGAAGTGGAAGTCGTCCCATGATACATGGAAGGGTCCTGTATCTGAGGTCTTCCCGAGCTCTCCTTCTTCATAAGATTCATGTTATGAGCTTGAATCTTACCAATAGCCTCATCTACTATTAACTCATAGAATTTAGGATTTTCCCTCATCAGGGTTGTATACATCTCAAACTTTGGTGGCAAAGCATCAAGAAATTTTTCCACCAGTTCTTCATCGGGATATTTCAGTTCAAAAGCTTTCAACTCCGTTTGTAAATGATAGAATCTAGAGATCAGATCATCTAACGATTCATTTTCCATGAAATTGAAGCATTCATACTGCTTCCGGAGAAGATCCCGCTTACTCTTCTTAATGTCACTGTTCCCCTCAAATCTTTTCTGAAGTGCTTTCCAAAGATCCTTGGAGGTGTCATAGTCTCGGAAACTGTGAAACAATTCCCGAGTTAATGACATAGTGATTGAGCCAAGAGCCTTCTTTTCCCGATCATAAGCTTTCTTTTGTTCTTCATCAAGCTTAGAGATGGGCTTTGGCACCTCTTCATCAAGATAGATGTGTGTGGGATGCTTATATCCCTCAATGATTGGTATCCATAATGATGAGTCGGTGTATGAAATGTAGTGCTCAAAACGCGCCTTTCAATTGGAATAATCATTTACATTTAATAGTTTAGGCGGTTTCTGAGGTGTACCGATCTCATTATCATAATTTAACATGTTTCCAAGATTCTGAAGGTTCGACATAGTGAATTACTTGGTCAAAAAATCAGAAAAATCAGACACTGTTGCGCACTTGGTTTTGGCCTTGCGCACTTGAGAAATGGTCTTGCGTAGTTAAGACTTCTTCTTGCGTACTTGTAAGTACGCAGGAGGAAATATTAAGTACGCAGGATATAACTTAAGTTCGCACAAGTTCAGTCTTGCGCACTTGTAAGTACGCAGGAGATAACTCTTGCGTAGTTAGTAAGTACGCAGAAAACTGTACTTTTTACCAAAAATGGTAAGTACGCAGGACACCTTTTCAGCAACTCTCATCAAACTTTTCCGGTCACCTGAAAATCGCCGGAGATAGTGAAAAATAGGCTGATGATCAATGCAATCGAGCCAAAGGATCAGAAACAAGTTTCTAACCAACCTTTGATGCTCAAAACACACAAATACACAACAAAAATCGGTTTTTGAGAGATTTTTGCTTCTAAAAAAGTGCTCAAGAGCTACTCCTTTTTTATCACAAAAATCAACAAAAATACCTCTTGTTGCTTGTAAAACTCAGTAAAACGTCTCCAAACTCACTTACAACACTCGAATTCAAGAGCAATGCTCTGATACCACTTGTAGGTCCCTTCATGTGTGTCGGATCGTCACATGCAAGTGGTCTACTAGTCGCACCGGGTTGCGGAATACCCGTGACTAGGTGGAGAGTCTTACTAAACAAAGTAAACCAAACACGAGAGTCACAATAAACGTTCTTTGTATTAGAAACACTCGACGGTTACAGAGAGAATACAAGCTGCGTACTTAGCAAAACTGAGTTCGTCTAAACAAATGGTTCTGCGTACTTAACCTCTGTGAACCTATCCTATTTATACAGACCTGATGCCTGCGCACTTAGCAAGTGCGTAGGACCAATTGCTCTTGCGTACTTAACAAGTACGCAAAGGTGTTCTTGCGTACTTGCTAAGTACGCAGGAGCTTTCTCCTGCGCACATGTAAATGCGCAAAACACTTAGCAGAAAAACAACATACATTATGTAAAAGTAAATACAACTCGATAAACTATTACATAATGACTCATAAATACAAAGACAAATTACAGACATTAGACATACAAACTAAGACTCAATCCAGAGTGTTGTCACAGGAAAGTGCATCAACACCTAGCGGGCGGGACTGGTTAAACACTTGTGCTATTAGGGAGGAGACCCGGTTTCGAGTCTCCATCCCCCTGTTTTTGAGTTTTAATTATTTTTAGCTAATATTTTAATATAAAACCCACCCCCTTTAATATTATATTAATATATAAATGTGCTTTAGCCCGGGAAACAACCCGTAGGCTCGGGTTTGGTATTATTAACCCATTTTTATATTATTCTCACTTTTAAAAATAATATATTTATAATATTATCAAATAAAAATAATATGTTTATATTATTTTCAAACCGGGACTCCTAGTATAAAATAATATATAGTTTTATATTGTTTCGCCTCGTTTAATTACTTCGTGTGACGTTTTAAAACAATAAATAATATAATTTGTTATATTATTTAACCACGTTTATATATTCGATAAAAATAATATATTTATTATTTTTCACACAAATGATTATTTGGTTAATCCTACGAGCCTACAAATAATATATTAAATTATATTATTTTCCTAGCTTTTGAAAACGACTCAAGCGTACGAATATATGTACATATTAGTATTATTCGTAATTAGAGATGTTCGACACGAAAACGTATTTATCTTAATAATTATATTAAGAAATCCTCTTTCCAGTGGACACGTTCGTCTACTCGTTAATCCTAAGTATATTTTAGGACGTTCAAATCTTCCATGTCATCGTCACAAAAATCTCATGGTATCCCTAACTATTATGCTTATAATTCTAGTGCAAACGTAGGCTGTTCACAGGAAAACTCTCGTGTTTTCTACTTGCACCCTTGTGTGGTGCTACCTACTACTCGTACACAACTCAGGTGAGTTTACATAGCCCCTTTTTCACTTTTATATCTTTGGGGTGAAACATGATTACATTCAAACTATTTGCAACTATTACAATTCAAACATTATGATCATGTGTGTATTTTGTGCCTTATGCTTGAACACTATTTGTGCAAACAACATTTACATACTTTTTGTGCATAGTGCAAGTGTAATCATTAACTCTGTATAAGCCAACGGTATACAATGATAGATCTATTGTGTCTAACCAACACACCCGGTTAGGGTGATTGTTGCCGAAAACATTTAAGGATAACCTACGTGTTATGCCTATCAGTCACAAGGTTTGATTGTGCACACAGTTTAAACAATATTGGTTCTCCATAACTGCCTTATTAATCCATGTAACACATGAATTATTCACAAACTCTTGATATTACTTGTGGTGTCAAAACCTATGTATGCTCACCAACTATTTTTAGTTGACCTTGTTTTCATCATGTTTCAGGTGCCTACATTTGAAATCATATGCAAGATACAACATATAGGATTTGGACTTAGTGAACAAAGAACTTACACATGATTATGTATTTGATTTTGGTTGTTGATTGAACTTATGTAATGAAATCTTGATTTAATAAACAATATGAAATTTAGTTGATTATGTGCTTATGAACAGTCAAGACGTTCCCCCTGACGTATTCCGCCGTCGGTTGGGGTGTGACAACTGATGAGAATGTAAATATGAATGCTGAACCCGAGCAATCGGTGGAAGAAGTCATTATGTCTGAAGCTCAATTCCAAGGAGCAATGGCATCTGAAGTCACTCGTGTGCTTCAAACAACTTTACCTGGAATTCTTGATGATGCTCTAAGAAGAAGAGAAAATTATAATAGTATGGGAAACCGGAATGAGGGAACAAGTGGTGCTATGCCCCGAACTGAAGATACGCTTCATACCACTCCGGTAGGAAATAATAAAGGCACAACCCGAAGTCATGAAAAAGTTGGAATAATGAACCAAAGCACAGGAGTTCATGGCTGAGGGTGCAACTATAAGAATTTTAGCGACTGTCATCCCAAGCCATTTAATGGAAAGAAGGACGCCATTGCAGCCTAGAAATGGATCACTTCCATGGAAGCTGTCATAAAAATGAGCGAGTGCAGGGCAGATCAAGCTGTGAAATTTGCTGCACACTCCTTTGAATAAGAGGCTCTTGACAGGTCGGAGTCAGTCAAACAGACAAAGAGAGAAGCTGTAACCGATAGAATGACTTGGGAAGATCTCAAGTCTTTGATTGTGAACAGATACTGTCCAAAAAATTTTGTGGACAAGATTGAAGCTGAATTTCTACGGTTCGAAGGTGGAACCATGACTCATCAGGAGTACACAACTAAGATTAATGAGATGGCCAAGCTGGTGCCACATTTGGTTACTCCTGAGTCAAGGAGAGTTAAATGTTATATTCAAGGTTTACCTCCTAAGGTTCGTACGTTAGTAAAATAAATCGCACCTGAGACAATAGATTTGGCTGGTGAAAAGAGTGCGATGATGTACGATGAGGTGGCAGCCCAAGAACCACCTCAGATTGATCACAAGAGGAAACCTAAGGAAGTCATGTATAAATTTAAGCCAGGGAATAATAAATTTCCCAGTAGAGGAGAATTTAATCCCAACCCTGACAGAGTTAATCAGGGAATGAAGTACCAGACTTGTCAGAAGTTTGCCCATTTTGCAACTCAATGCCCGAATATTAAATGCTTAACTGTGGAGAGATAGGGCACTATAGGACTTCTTGTCCTAAACCACTTAAACAGAGAATAGGTGGTCAGAATAAAGGAATAGGACGACTGTTCATCTTAGGAAGTGGAGATGAACATAAAAATAAAGCTAAGGAGGTGGCAGGTACTTTCTTAGTTAATAATATTTACGCCAAAATTCTTTTTGATACATGGGAAAATAGAAGTTTTGTATCATGTGCATTTACCCCATATTTAGGCATAAAACCAATTCCGCTTATTCATGCATATGTCGTTGAAACTGCTAGTGGCGAACAGATTAGGATAACCGAATCATACCCTAGTTGTGTCATTAATTTTGGTAACGATAAGGTATTAGTTACCCTAATTCCAATAAACTTGAACGAATATGAGGTTATCCTAGGAATGCATTGGTTAATCCAATACCAGGCCCAGATTGATTGGGACTAGAGAACGGTCAAGATTAAGAAACCAGATGAAACCAGTTTGACAATTCAGGGTGATAGTGAAACCAATAAGATTAAAATTATTTCTATAGCGAGAGCTAGGAAAGGATTGATTAAGGGAGATGGTATATTCTTACTCCATACCTTAAACCCTAAACCCAAAGGACAGATTACGGATATTCCCATAGTCTGTGATCACCCGGAAGTTTTTCCAGAAGAATTACCCGGTCTTCCACCTGATCGTCAGATCGAGTTCCGAATCAAACTCATTCCTAGAGCTAAAACTGTTGCAAGATCTCCTTATCGTCTAGCTCCTTCTGAATTGAAGGAACTCATGAAACAAATTCAAGAACTCTTAGACAAAGGGTTCATTCGCCCAAGTACTTCACCTTGGGGAGCACTAGTACTATTCGTAAAGAAAAAAAGATGGAAGCATGATAATCTGCATTGACTATCGGGAATTGAATAAGCTGATTATAAATAACAGATATCCATTGCCTAGAATAGATGATCTGTTCGATCAACTGCAAGGAGCCAAGTACTTTTCAAAGATTGAACTTAGATTAGGATATCATCAGTTAAAGGTACAGGAAAAAGATGTACCTAAGACTGCTTTGAAAACAAGATACGGTCACTATGAATTCCTGGTCATGTCGTTTGGTCTAACAAATGCCCCCTCAGCATTTATGGTCCTAATGAACAGGGTTTGTAAACTATTCCTTTAAATTTGTCATCGTTTTCATCCGTGATGTTCTTATCTATTCCCAAAGCCAAGAAGAACATGCTGAGCATCTTAGAATCATTCTGGAAACCCTAAGAAAAGAAAGATTGAATGCTAAGTTTTCCAAATGTATATTTTGGAAACAAGAAGTACAATTTCTTGGGCACGTGGTGAACAAGCATGGAATACAAGTAGACCCAAGTAAGATCGAAGCTGTTATGAAATGGGAAACTCCAAAGACTTTGACATAAATCAGAAGCTTTCTTGAATTAGATGGTTACTACAAAAGATTCATTCAAGACTTCTCTAAAACTGCTACACATTTGACTTCATTGACTCAGAAAGTAGCAAGGTTTGAATGGGGTACAAAACAAGAAGAAGCATTCAACATTCTTAATAATAAGCTTAGTCATGCACCGATCTTAACCCTACCTGAAGGAAATGAGGATTTTGTCATCTATTGTGACGCTTCTCAAACTAGTCTCGGTTGTGTGTTGATGCAGCGGGACAAGGTTATTGCCTACGCATCACGCCAACTTCAAATTCATGAGAAAAACTATACCACAAATGATTTAGAACTTCATGCCATAGTGTTTGCTCTAAAGATCTGGAGATACTATCTGTATGGTACCAAATGCGTGATATATTCAGACCACAAAAGCCTCTAATATATTTTTAATCAAAAAGATTTAAATATGAGACTAAGGAGGTGGATGGAACTCATCAACGACTATGATTATTTAAAGGACTAAACTTGCCAAGTTTAAAGGACTAAACATTCCAAGTTTAAAAGACTAAACTTGCCGAGTTTCAAGGTTAAGGGGTAGATATATGAATAAACCAAGTTCAAGGACTTAAAGTGAAAATTCTGAAAATTTGAGGGTTAGCGGACTGCTACCCAAGACTTAACGGTCCGCTATATGCTGAGCAAGGACACAATGATGACAGGACACTTGTCAAGCTGACTCGCGTTCTCCTAAACACTATGGCGGACAACCAAGGAGGCCTTAACGATCTGTTATAGAAGAAAAGGGGCTGGCAGACCGCTAGCCCTTGCTTAACGGTCCGCAACTTGGTCCATAAGGCAAAATTGCGGCAGGAGGCGGTGGCGGGCCGCCACCACCTAGCTTAGCGGTCTGCTTCGAGTTGGACTTTTGCCCTATAAATATAACCACGATTCTAGCCATTCTACACCAACCATTACACCCTCACCAACCCACACTCTCTTTTGAACTTCGATTCTGAGCCTCGGTGCACGTACGAGAGTCCGGTTTCTAACCATTCGACTTCAAGTTACCATAGATAGTGCTGAGGTAAGGTTCCGATCTCCCATTAAGCTTTGGTTATATAATATTAAGCTAGGCTCATGTAATTAAGTAAAGCCATATGATATCTAGAAGCTTTGCCCGAGGTGTTGTTCATATTACTGAATTAATAAGCCGAAATACTACTAAGGTGAGTTTCTAGACTGTGATGCATGAACACAATCATGAACTTGTCAGGCATGATTGATTTATGAAAAAATTTTGAGTATCTTGAAACGATTGTACCGATTGTTTATATGTAATGTATTCTTAGCACTTATTGTATTTCACTTGCCTGTGGAATGACATGTTGGACAGGACCCATGGAACGGTCTTTGGTTATATATAGACTGAATGATGGTTCAGTTAGGTGTTGAAGCCTATGAACGAAATTTGGGTGTTGAAGCCCATGAATGTGTTCAAGATACTTTGGCGGGTCATTTTTATAAACTACTTTAGTTTATGAATTCACTAGCTTTATGCTGACCCATGTTTTATAAAATGTTTTAAACGTATCACAGGTAGTCATTAGACAGGGCATTTTAGGACTAGATGATGAAATGATAAACGATCTAGATGATGGGCATGCCAAGAAATATAAGTCCTGAATGACTTGTGTAGGATCGTGAAAGTACAAGATGGTTCTGTTCTTAGTTGAATATGGCGGAAACAATAACAACTACACAAGTATAATCGAGTAAACAGAAAGAATACTTTTAGGAACACTGTTGTATTAAGCTTTTGCAAATAAACGATTACAAATGAAAACTCAATCAGAAAGCATACATACAATGAAGTATTTACACTCTATTTATACTCACTTAGAATCAAGACAGACCCTTGATTCTAAGGATCAGATCTAAGACAAACCGTTGATCTTTTGTATATAGCTAACTATTACACGTTTAGTCTAAAACTAGTTAACTTTATTTAAGCGTCTTCTTTATGCATTATTGCTTGCATGCTTGGAGAAGAGCATTGTTGTCTTTCATTGGTTGTGCCATTGAGGTTCCTTCTGCTTTGAGTGTGTTAGTTGCTTTTGCAGAAAGTTGTCAGTGACGCTTGGCATGGATAGTCGGCTGCAACGATTTATCTTCAAGGCACAAAGCTGTCAGCAGCAAGGATGGGGATCAGTAGCAAGATGTGACCATCCAAAGCTGCTGATGATTTGCCTATCAGCAGCATCAAGTGTTGATGTTGCTGATAAGCCTATCCACAGCAACTCTGGTCTTCAGCAGATAAGGCTATCCGCAGCAGATTTGTTCTTCAGCAGAAGAACAAGTATCCGCTTCAGATAAGCTTGTCCGCAGCAATTTGTTGGTCAGCAGCAAACTCTGAGATCAGCAGCATTTGTACTTAGAGAATTTTGTAGCCATCAGTCTTTATTTCTACAAACTCCCCCGAGACTGATGCTACCAAAACTCTCTTACTGCTTTTGTTGTTGAAGCTTTTGCATGTTTCTGACTATCCTTTCAACCACATATCCTCTCTGGTCCATGCTGGGATTGTTAAGAGGAAGCTCAGATAGAGTCTTGATGTCTTTGCTTGCCATTTTGAAGATAGCCTTGCTTTAACACCTCATCTTCTGTCCTTTAACATCTGTCAGAGTGAATTAATTCTTCTCAGCATTGTAGGACCAGCTGATGAGTGGAGAGTGGGATTAGAGAGGTTTGACATCAATGATTTCATCTTTGCAGGGGTTGAAGTAATGTTTGATTACCAGCAATAGATGTCTCCCACCTTCATTCTCAGGCTCAGAGGCTTCACCCAGCTCCATCATTCTTCTTAGATCAGAGTCTGGAAGCTGTAGTATCTCATCAACCAATGTATAAATTGATCTTTTAGCTTCTGTCCTCCCCCTGAACACTTCAAACCATTGGTCTTGAGGGCTGTATGACCATCTGATTATTTCTCTTGAGTCTTCTGGTGTGGAAGTGGGTTTGTTCTTCTTTTTGGGAGGTTGTTGATGAGTGGGAGCTGGGTGTGAGGATTTGGACTTTGAGGGAGGAGAGGAGGGAGGTCTAGAAAGAGAGTGGAAGGTTGTTGGATTGAGGAAGTGTTGGGTGAGAGAGAAGGCTTGGGTTTCTTTGATTTCCTTTCTTCTTCTTGAATGAATACCCTTTTCTTGGAGCCTTTCTTCTCCAATCTTTCTTCCTCATCCTTCTTGACTTTGAAATAGAGGGCTTGCAGGTTCATGAAGTTCATGGGACCTAGCCTCCTTCCACTCTTTCCTCTAGCCTTAAGGAAGTCAATCATGATCTTCCTTTCTTCATGGGTCCTTTATTAAAGGCATTGGACTTTTTGGACTTTTGTTTGGCTTTTTCTTCTTCTTCAGCCTTCTTCTTCTTTGCCAATTGACCATGCTGACCCATGAAGGCTCTGTAGATTTCTTTATTTGATAGTTTCTCAAGGTAGTCTGCATCCTCACCTTGAGAAACTAGAGCCTTTACCCACTCCTCTCTCATTTCTTTGGCTAGTTTAGAATCAGTTATTCTGAGCTTAACCTATTCCTTCTTCTTCTCTAGTTCTTCTTCTTCCTTGTCAAATTGTTCCTACAGTTGAAGAGCAAGAGCTTCATCTTCTTCAATCTGATAAACTGCAGGAATCTTTACTTTGAGCTTATCCAGCTGTTTTGCATACAGCTGGATTTGTTGTTCTCTAAGGAGAATGGCTGTGAGTCTATCTTAAGCTTTCTTTGTCTCAGCCATCTCCTCTTCTTCTCTTCTTCTTCTTCTTTCTTCCTTTTCTTTCTTCTCTCTTAGCAACCTCTCCTCATCTTCTTTGGTCATAATTCCTTTTCCCTTATCTTTGTTGGATGCCTCTGCTTCGGCTTCATTGATCACAACAGCAAATGATTGTGCTGCTGTTGGAATCTCAGCCTCAGCTTCATTGGCAATTTGGGGAATGGATAAGGGAGGGGAACTAACTTCATCTTCTTCCCATTCCATACCTGTCACATCCTTCCATGCCTCTTTCATCTTTTCCTCTTATCTTCTTTTTTATTCTTCTTCTGTGTTCAGTCTGACTGTTGGAGAAGAGAGAAAGGATAGGTCTGAGTCAGATCCAGATTCTTCCTTATACAAAGAAGCCTTGATGATCTTGATCATTTCTTGACTTTCCAAGGAGTTGTCATTGAAGATGAGTGATCTGAGCTCAAAGACCTTGTGCAGGAAGGCTGAAGGTAGGAGCAAGATCTCCTTGATGTTGATTGTTAGAGAAGATCCATTGCTCAGGAAGAAGGTGAAGTCATGGGAGTCAGTGCTTGTCCATCCTCGCACTTCGACATCCCTGACCATTCTATTGTACAGGAATCTTCTCCAACACAGAACTTCTTCAGTGAGAAGACTGCTCCTTATTATTTCAAGTCTTCTAGGAGATAGTCTTCTTTCTGCTGTTGTTGAAGATTCAGAATAGGCTACCCTTTTTGCTGCTTGTATTTGTCTTTGAAAGTTGGGTAGATTATCCTCCATCAAGTCATAGAACCTGCCAATAGCAAGTTCTGCTGAGAGGTCCATTGAGTTGTTGATGCATTGTAGATGGTATAGGTGAAGGACTTGGATGTTGTTGAGAAAGTCCTAGTTTAGCTCTTCTACTCCGCCAAACTCCCAACCAATCTAGAACCTCTCAGACTTTCCATCATACCCCCAAGCTAGTATTGTATCAAACTCTAGCTGTGTTGAAGTCAGTGGAAATTGGGGGGCAGTGGATTGACTTATGATGGCTACTGCTTCAGGGATGATGCTGAAAGAGGTATATGTTTGTTCTGTGTCTTCATCATCATTCAGCATCTCATCAACAGCCCTGACGACTAACTTCCAGTCTTCATATGTCTCTTCTTCTTCGTTATCTGAAGCTGGCAAGTCATGAACCTGTACAAAAGCTGACTTGAATAGTGTGCTTTGAAATATAGCCTGCTCTTGAATCCAGTCGTCAAGACTGTCTGAGTCTTCCTCCATTGGGACCATCTCCCCCTTTTTGGTTGCATCAGTGGAAAAATAAGAATCAGTTTGGGTGCCTACTGATACAAGAGAGGGAGTAGGTAAAGTTGGGCATTGATGGGCTTCATGCATAGAGACTTGGTGTCTTAGTTTGGACACTTCAGCCTCTAGCATAGCCACCCTGGCCTTCAATTCCAAGTTATGAAGTTGCAGTCTATCCTCATCCACAGTTGTGGAATCCTTGGATCCAGATGGGGCCTTAGGCCTAGCCACTTCATCCCCATCACCCATGGTTTTCTTGGCGCCTGGGATTACTCTCAGTGAGGGGAGTTTCCAAGGAAGCATCCTCACTGTGAGTTTCCGTGGTTGAGGTCTTAGCAATGTTGTCACTGTCCTCCTCGTCATTTGATGGACCAGCAGTAGTGATAGCCTATTCCACATCCACTCTGTCATAACTCCTAGAGTGGACCTTCAGGGTAGGAGAACTTGGGTTGGGTGTGTTGGAAGCAAGATCAATCAGTACCTCCGAGATAGTGGTAGTTGGAGAAGGTACATCATCTTGATCAGGTTACTCAACACTTAAGTTCAGAAGAGAAAGGAGTGGCTCAGGGGGCTGTTCTATGGATCCGGGAAGTGATCTTGATCCTAATAGAGAGACATCCGAAGGAGTCTCCCTAATAATGTGGCTGTCCCTGTCACACCCCCAAATTTATTTACTTAATAAATAAATACAGCTGTAATAGTGATTTCTAAGACTTGATTACATATACGATTACTAAGACTAAATAAATACAATGATCTAAGTCCCTCTAGATCAATAGTTGACTTGAGACTTGATAATCTATGCCCGTCCGGTTACTAGGAATTGTTACAACATAGCTAGCCTATTCCAACCTCTTCATGGCTAAAGTTACCTGAGAAACATACTTGAAAGTGTCAACACAAAGGTTGGTGAGTTCACAGAGTTTGTTCATTTAGTACAGTTAGTTTTCCCCAAAAATGTATACATGACTTAATCGTCATAAAATAAGTAGTTTTCCTTTGAAAACATGCACATGACTTTACCGTCATAAAATAAGTAGTTTTCCTTTGAAAACATGCCCATGACTTTACCGTCATAAAATAAGTAGTTTTCCTTTGAAAACATGCCCATGACTTTACCGTCATGAAATAAGTAGTTTTCCTTTGAAAAACATGTCCATGACTTAACCGTCATAAAATAAGTAGTTTTCCTTTGGAAACATGTCCATGACTTAACCGTCATAAAATATGTAGTTTTCCTTTGAAAACATTCCCATGACTTCACCATCATAAATCCAATGTTTAAACATGATCATTTTCCGATCAAAACTCTTTGTATGTATTACCAATGAATCCGAATACTAATTCGATCAATTGACCCCATTTGTAAACTTGCAAGGAATACAAAACAGTATGTAATGTACGAGACCGTAACCAAACCCCAACTTTCTGTGCCTCCCCTCGCCTTTCTGCGAGTTAAGACAATATGCGGTCATTCGACCATTTGGACCCTTGATTAGCGCGACTAATCATGACTGGAGGCATCACCCCCAATAGTACTATCCATAAAATCCCGGGCTAAGTCCATAGCTAATGGTTACTAATTTATTCCGAGGACTTTAAGCACTTTATTTTTCCCTCAATACACACATACGGTCAGACCATTAGTTCATTCATTTACATACGAAAATTCTTTACAAGTATGTTTCCACCCCAAAATATTTCAAAAACTTAGAGAAAGGGGTTAGTGAAACTCACAAGGAGTTAAACCCGAATGTTCATGATGTCAAACGTTAAACCAAATGAAATTCATGTTTTCAAAACATAACAAGTAAGTATGTTTCTCCCCTGATGTTTACAAAATAGTAAAGAGTTAAAAGGGGGCCATGAACTCACCTTGTGTTCGATGAAATCCTAGCAAACAAACTTGTGCTAATAGTTCTTGTCTATCTGTACCCTAATCACACGAGGGTACTAATGTGTTAAGACTACCCGTCTTATACGTAAGTTGTTCATCTGACTTAACGAATCCCGTTAAGTACGCCTTTGTTTAGTAAAAATAGTGTTTTTATTTACGACTCGTTGGTGATTATTATTCCAGTCTAGACGCTTACATATTTTCCGAGAAAATAATATGTTTCCCTATTGGTGACTTATTAAGTTTACCAAAAATAAATATTATTTTTGTAACTTAAAATGTATTCACTTATGTTCCACAATGTCATGTGATTATTTATTTTTAACCGAATCTCTTCATATGTTCCATGTATATATATCAAATGTTCATATTAGGATACTAATCTTTAATTCCTAAAATATTTCCATGATTTAACCAAAACCGTACATCAACACATATATATCACAATTTTACCAATAATCATATATTTTTAGTAACACCTTTCACGTTCATATGTTGATGATAATCGTTCGTATGTCTTCTTGAATCATAGGACACTACCTCGGGTCTTGCCAGGTAAGTCACACATGATCATATAACTTCACGAACATGTATCCTTCAACATAACACATGAATGGAATGAAGGGTTTATGAAAAACAACATCATCCAAGTGTTATTTTATGTGATAGTATATATATATGTAGTTTATATTTGATGTGTCCTTGTCTTGTCCATGGTCCTTCTAGTTTGGTATTTTATGTATGAACATGTACATGTTTAAATATATGTATTCGAACATGACTTATGAAGAAATAAAGCCAAAACTCATCAAGACTTTTATGTTTTATTTTGTTCTTTAAAACTCAGATTTTTAGGCGTACTCCGAGTAGACTTTTAGATGGTTTTAGAAGACCAAATGACTTGGGGTTTTCTTCTAAAATCAAGTTATTGAAACCAAAGGAGATGTGAAAAAGAATTACTGGATTTGGAGTTGTGTAGGTACCTCCAAACAGGAAAATAGAGAAGAGTTGTCCAGATTCGACCTGCACTGAGCGGTCTTCTTGCGCCGGCTATTTGGAGGTCGAATACTCCATGGATTCGAATTATTCCACTTGGGTTCTCCTCTGTTAACATAGAGCTTCATTTTAGAAAAAGAATGGACTTATTTGGCCAAGTAACGAAGGATATATGGCCTTCCGAAGTTGACCGAAAATCTGGCATGAAGCTGAGTTACGAGAATTGTTTGCATTTTCGGTTTTGAAGAGGGGGGATTGAGGGAGATTTCTTCTTGAAGTACTAGGGCTTGGCACTTGAATATGTGGGTATGTGTGTGTGTTATTTGAGCCAAGAGAGGGAGAGAACAAGAGGAAACTCTTGTTCTTCCTCCATACAACCATATATATATGTTGGATGGAGTGTTGGAGTGGTGATCATGATGTATCATTATTACAAGGTATGGTTGATGTGATGGAGGTGACTCTTGCTTGGAGTCTTGGTAAAATGGGTATGGCTTATGACACATATGATGAGTGAGGATGGTGGGATGGCAAGGTGGGTGGCCCCACCTTGGGTTCGGCCGAGAATGGGTTAGGGGTGGGGGGTTGGGTGGTATCCAATCACTAGCTACCTCTCAGTTGCTAGTTAGTTTGGTTTAAGGTAGCGTAAACCCGGTAGGTGATCTCGTGATATAACACCCGGTGTAGGAACTTTTACTGATGTAAACTTTATATCTATATACCTAGGTATTTTTATATATATACATACATATAGATATATATAATTATTAGATGAAACGGGGGTTGAGTGTAGATTTCAACAAGTCATCATTAACATGATTTGATGTTGGAGTGAAATATAAGCAAAGATATAATGATTGTGATGTGATCTTTAAGGTTGCTTGCACTCTTGGTCATAATCATGATGATTATGACGCTTGAGTGTTGTGTAAGCAAAGCAATCATGATGAAGATGTGATTGATTTAGACGCGGTATTTACCCGAAATTAATACCCGCCTTAATATCTTTAATTATTAAGATGTCCTACATTTTGTGTAGTTTGACTAGCTTTAATAATCTGCTAGTGAATTCCAGACATAGTTATTAATTTAACTATATCACACATGTATACATATAAAATAACTCAAGGTCATGCAACCAGCATTTTTATGTCCATGTTTTAAGGTTTAGTCACCAATGTATACGTTTTTATTTTAAAACGTGTCCCTAGACTTTTACAGGAATAAAATCTCGTTAATCACCAATGAGCGTTCAATGCGGGTTATTATCGTTCATTTCCTAGTATTTCTTAAAAATTACTAAATATGACACTTGTCACTTTGCTAGACTCCTGACAATACTATGTCAAAAATAATATTCCACGAAATATAAAATAGGAATGTGCAAATATGACTATGGGTATTGACCTGGACTACTGGTGTCACATTCTCCACACGTTAAAGAGAATTTCGTCCCGAAATTCAGTTCTTGTCATCTTGACTTGGAGTGTTCGTGAACAAGGACGGATACTTGGCTTTCATTTTATCTTCCCGCTCCCACGTATACTCGGGGCCGCGCTTTGAATTCCAACATACCTTAACCAATTTAACCCGGTTACGCCTTATTTTCTGAACCTTCTAATCTGTGACTTCAATGGGTTCCTCAACGAAGTGCAGCTTGTCATCTATGTGAATCTCATCAGGCGGTATAATTAATGACTCGTCTGATAAGCACTTGTTGAGATTATACACATGAAACGTATCATGAGCATTGCTTAGTTCTTGTGGCAACTTGAGCTTGTATGCTACAGGGCTAACCCTAGCCGATATTTCAAATGGTCCTACGTACCTAGGGTTAAGCTTGCCACAGTTGCCAAATCTAGCAACTCCTTTCTAAGGTGAGACCTACAACATGACGCGGTCCCCAACTTGGAATTCTAATGGTCTTCGTCTGTTATCCGCGTAACTCTTTTGTCTGTTACGAGCGGCCTTCAGACGATCCTTGATCTTGAAGATCTTGTCAGTAGTCTCTTGAATAACCTTAGGACCGGTTAAATGCTTGTCGCCAACTTCCGCCCAACATAGCGGTGAATGACATTTTTTTTGACCGTACAAAGCCTCAAACGGAGCGGCTTTGATGCTGGTGTGGTAACTGTTATTGTATGAAAACTCAGCCAACGGCGGCGAGTATCCCAATTTCCTCCAAAATCGATTACACGCGCACAGAGCACATCTTTTAAAATTTGGATGGTCCTTTTATCTTGACCATTTGTCTGGGGATGATATGCAGCGCTCATGTCGAGGCGTGTGCCCAAGGCTTCTTGTACTGATTGCCAGATTTTTGACACGAATCGACTGTCCCTATTGGAGATAATGGAAACTGGCATACCATGCCTAGCCTCAATTTCCTTAATATTTAGCCTTGCACGCTTCTTAGTTTTATCTGTCTCCTCGATTGACTGAAGGTAAACGGATTTCGTTGAACGATTGGCGATCACCCATATAGTATCATAGTCCCTAGACGTTCTGGTTAGTTTCATAATGAAATTCATGGAAATCTGTTCCTATTTGCATTTGAGGAATCTCAGGTTGTTGTGATTTCCCTAAAGATTCCTGGCATTCCGCCTTTACTCTTGGATATTTCCCATAGCAATTTCTTCTTTCGTGTTTTGCCAGATATTGGAGTTCCTTGGGATCCTTATACGTTTTATTTGATTCTGGATGAACGGAGTACTTGGGCTTATGGACTTCATCCATAACCTCCCACATAGGCTACCGATACCTGGTACCCAAATTCTATCTGTATCATCCAACTTAGGCTCCAATTGTTTGATTCCATTTACTTGGTAGTCGGTATTCGAAAGCAAAGAGAATACTTCTCCGACTAACGATATTAAACGTGCAAGAACCCCTTTATTTGATTACCCTCAATACGGTAGGGTTATGTGATGCTCGTTCCTGGTAATGAAAGGGATGGTGCCTGCGAATATTGAGCGTATGTTGACACATACCCTCTATTCGTCTACTCACTTTGTCACAAAAGCAGATCTCTATAGATCTTAGGAAAGAATTACTCGACGAGGTGTCTAGGTTTTAGTTGAATATTGGGTAGTAATGACACAGTACGGAAATGAAACTTTATGTTTGTCCCTCTTATGCTTTTCGAAAGCATTTTCTCGGACTAAGACTTTATTCTTAATTCAGGTTTCGTGTTATCTATGATCTTCCATTAAAATGGATCATAATTGATTTAATATTTCAAGATTCCTTGTGTGCTCTCACTAGCAAAGTTTCTAGTCTAATCACCACTTTACCCTTTGCTTGTACCACGTTTCTGAGGCAGACCATCCTTTGGGTTGTAACGTCCTGATATGCAAACTCATGGTTTGACGACCATACTCTCGAAGTATGTACGTCATACAAAGTTCTATGTTTGCTTGGAATATTCACATTTCGTCTAGGTGAGGAAATGAACAGTGATACTATGTGTATGGTCTCATCGAATTAGCGCTTCCCCAAAATGGGCTATGGGTTTGTCAACCCATTAAGTTGGCAGAAAGGGTTGATAGCCAACTATTATTCATACAGTGTGTATGCACTTCCTTAGTGTTTTAATGGTGCTTTGGTGACTTACTGTTACGTATTCCACTCATATAGGTTATAGCCTCAAAATCCTTAGCACAAGGATAAAATTGAGGTAATGAGTGTTAAACATCGAAAACTTTATATTCTTACTGAGCCTGCGTTAAAAGGTCATTTCTTAACAATAGTTGATCTAGAGCTTCCTAATTATAGAAAATTAGGAGTGAAAGATGTGATCACGCCTCTCCTCTAGGCTGAAATCTGGGATCCATTCAACAAGATGATCTTTGGGAAAGTGCGGGTACAAAGGGTATCAAACTATCCTTCTCGAATCTTTATGGACAGTGGTCTATATTGAACAACTCAGGCTTACGTCCCGTATGCATATCATGAGCTAATGAGATTAGCAAGAAATTCCGCATTTGGGAAACCTTCAAAAGTTTTGTATGTCATTTTTTCTGTTAGTGCGACAATAGTCATCAATCGACACTTAGGTTTCTTTGGCATTCGCTTGAGCATCATCCCGACCTATTCATCACTGGGAGAATAGTCGGACTTAAAGGTGTACTGAATGTCAATGGTTGTGAGAACAACCTTGTTTGTCCAATATTCTAAAATTTTAGGTTACCTACTTGTCTCATGTCGAGCTTCCACAACACCCCATCGGTGCTATGTGTATGCGGGTCAGCATAAATTTTCTGCCCCATCACCGAAGTTAGTGCATAGCACTCTTGGCGTAACTTCCAATCTATTGTGAGATTGAACTGTATGATGGATCCTGAGATTACTTTATAATCTCCCACAATAATTGTGCAATTATTGTAAGTATTAGTTGTGGTAATGCTCAATTAGAAGCATTCCTGCCAAGTAGAATTTCAAAGAATGAATGTGCGAAATCCTCTACCGTTCAGGATTCACTAAGGATTGGTTGAATTCAGTTTGAATTTCTCTCGTTCCTCCCGAACTAGGAGAATACTTTGTGGACACCTATTTGAGAAGTCTGATTTGTTAAGATCCAATCCTTAATCAAGTGACTGAGAACATGGGTTGATCATTAGATTAGACAGCAAGACTCACTAAAGTTCCCATGCGCTGCAAATTATGATTACGTGTGCACCCGTAATGATAATTTACTTTGCATGATCCCTGTAGTGTTCCTTCTATCCCCAACTTTTAAATCAATGAGATTTGAAATGTTCAATAGATCGTGTTTACACACTTGTGTAGGAGTGTGTATTTGTTCTATCGGATTACTCTTGATTATGTGTACCGATACCCATGAGTCTGTCGAATCTGGCTGTTACCGGATGAGGTT
Organism: Smallanthus sonchifolius; assembly: GCA_023525975.1. Lineage (NCBI taxonomy): Eukaryota > Viridiplantae > Streptophyta > Magnoliopsida > Asterales > Asteraceae > Smallanthus > Smallanthus sonchifolius. The sequence goes on along the minus strand of CM042023.1, from coordinate 73,876,714 downwards.
AACGGTAGAGAGGCACCACCAGTGTCTCTCAAGAATAAAATGTGTATGGAAGTCAGGCACTATGTGTAGGGCAGAGATCCTCAAATTAGTGTCGAGCAACTCATGCTCCAAGTATGTATGTACGTATGGATTCGAATGATCCTGATGAATGTCTGGGTCTCCTGACCCATGGAGTTCTCCCCTGTTTGGTCCTGCTTATCCACCTTGGATTCCCTTCGGTCCGGGCAATCCCGTCTGCCACATCTCATGGCGAAAGTCTATTCGTTCGATCCGGTAACTCATGAATTAGAGTATTTATACCACACATACGTCAAAAAGAAAGTTGCCTCCCCGGCTAGAGTAGTTGTGGTGCAGGTATAGGTACATATTCTGGTACGGGTTCAGCCTGTTGTGATACCAAGATCGGTAACTGACAATTGCTTCCGTTGTCGCCCAAGCTCATCTCGTAACTCGATCTTCTAAGGTTGCAGTATGCTGAGTACCCGTTATTCTTGACTCGTAATCCGAACAATAACATGTTGTAAGTGTTTATTATTTCCACATTGTTGTATGTGTTTAAGTGTTCATTACATGTGCCATGTAATTGTATTAGTGTAGCTAATGATACCCTAGTGTAACTCCATACACTAATAGTCTACATAAATTGTTCGGCACCGGTTGGAATTCCCATACTCAAGTCTTAGGTGTTCTTAGTGTGATGAAAGTCTTAGAAATCTTGGTCCCTAAATGAGTCTGGTTAGAGCCTAGGTGTCACTAAGGAAACCTAATTCGCTAAAACCATTGCTCTGATACCAATCTGTCACACCCCCAAATTTTTCAAAAACTTAGAAAAAGGGGTTAGTGAAACTCACAAGGAGTTAAACCCGAATGTTCATGATGTCAAACGTGTAAGCAAATGAAATTCATGTTTTCAAAACATAACAAGTAAGTGTGTTTCTCCCCCGATGTTTACAAAACAGTAAAGAGTTAAAAGTGGGCCGTGAACTCACCTTGTGTTCGATGAAATCCTAGCAAACAACCTTGTGCTAATAGTTCTTGTCTATCTGTAACCTAATCACACGAGGGTACTAATATTTTAAGACTACCCGTCTTATACGCAAGTTGTTCATCCGACTTAACGAATCCCGTTAGGTACGCCTTTGTTTAGTAAAAATATTGTTTTTATTTACGACTCGTTGGTGATTATTATTCCAGTCTAGACGCTTACATATTTTTCGAGAAAATAATATGTTTCCCTATTGGTGACTTATTAAGTTTACCAAAAATAAATATTATTTTTGTAACTTAAAATGTATTCACTTATGTTCCACGATGTCATGTGATTATTTATTTTTAACCGAATCTCTTCATATATTCTATGTATATATATCAAATGTTCATATTAGGATACTAATCTTTAATTCCTAAAATATTTTCATGATTTAACCAAAACCGTACATCAACACATATATATCACAATTTTACCAATAATCATATATTTTTAGTAACACCTTTCACGTTCATATGTTGATGATAATCGTTCGTATGTCTTCTTGAATCATAGGACACTACCTCGGGTCTTGCCAGGTAAGTCACACATGATCATATAACTTCACGAACATGTATCCTTCAACATAACACATGAATGGAATGAAGGGTTTATGAAAAACACCATCATCCAAGTGTTATTTTATGTGATAGTATATATATATGTAGTTTATATTTGATGTGTCCTTGTCTTGTCCATGGTCCTTCTAGTTTGGTATTTTATGTATGAACATGTACATGTTTAAATATATGTATTCGAACATGACTTATGAAGAAATAAAGCCAAAACTCATCAAGACTTTTATGTTTTATTTTGTTCTTGAAAACTCAGATTTTTAGACGTACTCCGAGTAGACTTTTAGATGGTTTTAGAAGACCAAATGACTTGGGGTTTTCTTCTAAAATCAAGTTTTTGAAACCAGAGGAGATGTGAAAATGAATTACTGGATTTGGAGTTGTGTAGGTACCTCAAAACAGGAAAATAGACAAGAGGTGTCCAGATTCGACCTGCACTAGTGGTCTTCTTGCGCCGGCTGTTTGGAGGTCGAATACTCCATGTATTTGAGTGATTCCACTTGGGTTCTCCTCTGTTACAATAGAGCTTCATTCTAGCAAAAGAATGGACTTATTTGGCCAAGTAACGAAGGAGATATGGCCTTCCGAAGTTGACCGAAAATCTGGCATGAAGCTGAGTTACGGGAATTGTTTGCATTTTCGGTTTTGGAGAGGGGGGATTGAGGGAGATTTCTTCTTGAAGTACTAGGGCTTGGCACTTGAATTTGTGGGTATGTGTGTGTGTTATTTGAGCCGAGAGAGGGAGAGAACAAGAGGAAACTCTTGGTCTTCCTCCAAACAACCTTATATATATATATATGTTGGATGGAGTGTTGGATTGGTGATCATCATGTATCATTATTACAAGGTATGGTTGATGTGATGGAGTTGACTCTTGCTTGGAGTCTTGGTAAAATGGGTATGGCTTATGACACATATGATGAGTGAGGATGGTGGGATGGCAAGGTGGGTGGCCCCACCTTGGGTTCGGTCGAGAATGGGTTAGGGGTGGGGGGTTGGGTGTTGTCCAATCACTAGCTACCTCTCAGTTGCTAGTTAGTTTGGTTTAAGGTAGCGTAAACCCGGTAGGTGATCTCGTGATATAACACCCGGTGCAGGAACTTTTACTGATGTAAACTTTATATCTATATACCTAGGTATTTTTATATATATACATATATATATATATAATTATTAGATGAAACGGGGGTTGAGTGTAGATCTCAACAAGTCATCATTAACATGATTTGATGTTGGAGTGAAATATAAGTAAAGATATAATGATTGTGATGTGATCTTTAAGGTTGCTTGCACTCTTGGTCATAATCATGATGATTATGACGCTTGAGTGTTGTGTAAGCAAAACAATCATGATGAAGATGTGATTGATTTAGACGCGGTATATTACCCGAAATTAATACCCGCCTTAATATCTTTAATTATTAAGATGTCCTACATTTTGTGTAGTTTGACTAGCTTTAATAATCTGCTAGTGAATTCCCGACATAGTTATTACTTTAACTATATCACACATGTATACATAAAAAATAACTCAAGGTCATGCAACCAACATTTTTATGTCCATGTTTTAAGGTTTAGTCACCAATGTATACGTTTTTATATTAAAACGTGTCCCTAGACTTTTACTGGAATAAAATCTCGTTAATCACCAATGAGCGTTCAATGCGGGTTATTATCGTTCATTTCCTAGTAATTCTTAAATATTACTAAATATGACACTTGTCCCTTTGCTCGACTCCTGACAATACTATGTCAAAAATAATATTCCAAGAAATATAAAATAGGAATGTGCAAATATGACTATGGGTATTGACCTGGACTACTGGGTGTCACAGTCCCTTATGATATTCTCACCAGAATGTTGTGATTCTGAGTGAAGGCTGTTAGGTTGGGTTTGGGCCTTGGAGGCAAGAGAAGAAGGAGTTCCCTTGCCCCTTTTCCTAGTATATGTCGTTGCAACCGGGGACCTGTGTTCCGGTTGAACGATAACATCAAAAACAGGTGTAAGTAATTTTTGTACCTGTGCATCCTTAGTAGTATGTACAGGGGTTCGAATGGTGGAAGCAGAGTGTTGTTCAGGATGTGAGGTAGAGGGTGTGGGATCAGTATCAGCTGGGATTGTTCAACTGTCACCCGGGGTACTGTGTATGTTCAGCATTGTAGATAACAATGGAACATTGACCCCTGAGAACTTTTTGAAAACAGTTCTCATGCTTTGAAAAATATAATTTTTATGTCCCAACATGATGTAGATTCTTGCAGGTTTTGAAAGTTCTTTTAGTTCTTGATTGAAAACTTCTTGCAAGAATCTTGGGTACATAAAAAATTGTTGCTTTGCACCCTCTTGAAGGTTATATCTCAAACCCTTAAAGATAAGGTGTGCAAAGTTGAAGCCTTGGTTAGTGACCATACCATGGAAGGCGGAGGCAAGTGCGGAGCTCACCTGATGCCATCCACTCCTCTTCTAGGATATGCATTGGAGAAGAGTGTGGCAGAGATACTTCCATGGAGGGCCCATCAGCGCCTTTTCGATGGTATACTCGGTCTGATTTCCAGTGCATCCAATGGATACAAAGGTCCTCATGTATTCGTCCTTCGAGTATGAGATGGTTGCTCCCTCATCTTGAAGCTTAAGATGTTTTCTGAGTGTGGCTTCCAAGATGATGATATCCTTGCCGTCTACTTTTGCTTTAATTTGGGGAATCCCCTGTTCGGTTGACTAGACGGCGGTACTCCAGAAATCCTCCATATGAGGGATATATATATGGTAGGGTTGGTTGTGAGGGCAAAGTAGATTTTTGATCGACATAAGAAGTCGATCATATCATTAAATCGTTCGAATTTCTTTCCTTTGGCAAGGTATGCTGTAAGGTTGTGGTATGGGGAGAACTTGTCATCAGGGTTATTGATGTCTGCCATTGTTGTATAATTTGGAGGGAAGGTTAGAATATGGGAAGCTTTAAATGTTTTAAAGATGAAGGGCTTTGAATGTGGTGGGGACTTGAGAGAAAGTGATGAGGTTTTAGGATGAAATTGAAGGTGAAGAGGTGGTAAGAAAATTTGATTTGTTCTTATAACGGCAGAGGAGGGAAAAAGCAAAATAACGTGTACAGTACAACCTTATTCACCTTTTACTGTTACAGCTGTAATACACCGAGGCAGTCATGGTAAAGACTGACGTTGATTTTTACAGCGGGTAAAAGTTAATTTGGACTTAAATTTACCCATCAGCAGCAAACTTGGTTGCTGTGGATGAAGAAGCATGTCCGCTGCAACCTTGGTTGCTGCGGAAGGTTAAGTCTGTCAGCAGCAAACTTATCTGCTGCTGATGGATTTAATAATCTACAGCAAGGATGTTGCTGCTGACAGTCTTAAAGAAATCCGTAGGAAAACTGTTCCTGCTGATAACTTTAAGCAGTCAGCTGCAAATCTTTTGCTGCTGAAGATTAAACCTGTCAGCAGCTGAAGGACAAAAATGCTGCTGACTTATACTTTTATTTACAACATAAGACAAAACATATTTTAAAATGGAATTTTTTTAGAGATAGATTTTAATCAAAGTTCATCATACCAATTGATTCAACTAAATATTTAAATATAGCTTCATCAAAAGGTTTTGTAAACAAATCAGCATATTGCTCATTTGTATGAACTTTGGTTAAAATAATCCTCTTTTTCTCAGCTTGATCTCTTATGAAATGATACATGATGTCAATGTGCTTTGTCTTTGAGTGCTGCACCGGATTGTTTGTGATTGAGATAGCACTCATGTTGTCAATGTGAATTGGAGTTGCCATGAAAGTCATCCCATAATCCAACATTTGATTTTGTATCCAGATGACTTGTGCACAGCAACTTGAAGCTGCAATGTATCCTGCTTCAGCTGTAGTAGTTGAAACACATGTTTGCTTCTTGCACTGCCATGAAATCAGTCTCCCTCCCAGAAATTGACATCCCCCTGAAGTGGACTTTTTGTCCATGTTGCATCCCCCATAGTCACTGTCAGTGTATGCATACAGATTAAACATGTCATTTTTAGAGTACCATATCCCAAGTCTTGAGGCACCCTTTAGGTATCTAAAGATTCTCTTGACAGCTTGAAGATGTGAAACTTTTGGAGCTGCTTGAAATATTGCACAGAGACATACTGCAAACATGATATCTAGCCTTGAGGCAGTGAGATACATAAGAGACCCTACCATTGCACGGTATTGATGTTAATCAGTGTCTTGCCCATCTTTGTCTGGAGTCAACTGATGATGCACTTGCATAGGGGTTCTTGCAGCAGAGCAGTCAGCCATTTTGAATCTTTCCAAAATGCTCTTTACATATTTGGATTGGCTGATGAAGATTCCATTTGGGACCTGTTTGACTTGTAGACCCAAGAAGAAATTTAGTTCACCCATTGAACTCATTTCAAACTTTAAGTGCATCAGAATCTCAAAGTCTTTGCATAGTTGTTTCCATGTTGATCCAAAGATGATATCATCAACATAAATTTGAACAAGTAAGATTTCTCCCCCTTCATTTTTGATAAACAAGGTCTGGTCAATGGCACCTCTTCTGAAGTTGTTGCTTAGTAGATATCCTAACAAGGTTTCATACCAGGCTCTTTGTGCCTGATGTAGGCCATACATAGATTTGTCTAGTTTGAACACTTGAGTAGGATGTGCAGGATCTATAAAGCCTGGAGGCTGTTTGACGTATACTTCCTCACCAATCTTCCCATACAGAAAGGCACTTTTAACGTCCATTTGATAGACAGTGAAATTCTTGTATGCAGCATATGCCAGGAAGATTCTGATGGCCTCCAGCCTGGCAACAGGAGCAAAGACTTCATCATAGTCAATTCCTTCTTCCTGAGTGTAGCCTTGAGCTACAAGTCTGGCTTTGTTCTTGACGACAATGCCTCTCTCGTCTTGCTTGTTCCTGAAAACCCATCGTGTGACAATAGCATATTTACCTGGTGGAAGATCAACAAGTTTCCAGACATCTTGTATCTTGAATTGCAGCAATTCTTCCTGCATTGCCTCAATCCAGCTGCTGTGTTTTAGTGATTCATCTATCTTCTTGGGTTCCACCTGAGATAGGAAACATGAAAACAAGCATATATTGGCCTCATGAGATTTGCTTCTTATGAGAACTCCTTGGTGTACTTGGCCAATAATATTTTCATGAGGATGTTCTTTGTGGATCCTCTGTGCTGGTACCACCTCCAGCTGTATCCCTTGCTCCAGATTGCTTTGATTTTGATCAGGGGACTCTTCATTCATGGTGGAAGAGTCTTCGACATCATTACCACATCAACATCTTCAGCAATAGCATCATCAGCATCTACAGCATTGATCGAAGAGTCTTTATTTAGATTTTCAGTTTCAGACAGGCTGCTGCTGGTTACATTAGATAGTCTTGTGCCGGCTTCACTTGCTTCAATTGCTTCCATAACTGATGGAGGATCAATTGATGGTCTTCTCAGACTGATAGAAGATTTGGGAAAATCCAGTCTGTAGTCAGTGGATGAAGTGGAGGCAGGTGTTTGTGTAGACGTAGACTCCATATTTAAGAAGGTGAGAGGCTCAAATATTTGGGATAAGGAGTCTATGTCAAAGAGCTAGTTTGGACCTTTTCCCTGCTCACAGACAATGTGTTCTCTGTATCTGATTCTTCCACAATTCTTGTTCTTGAATTGAATACTCTATAGGCCTTTGATTGAGAGGAATAGCCTACGAAATATCCTTCATCAGATTTGGCACCAAACTTTGGAAGAACCCGATGTGTGATGAGAATGGTGCATGGACACCCAAAAGGTTTTAGGAACCCAATGTAGGGAATTCTTGGAAACCAAAGTTCATAGAGTGTCTTGTTGAGGGGTTTGACAATTAGAACTCTATTTTGCACATAACAGGCTGTGCTAACTGCTTCTGCCTAGAATGTGAGTGGCAGTTTTGAGTCAGCCAACATAGATCTTGTTGACTCAATAAGAGTTCTGTTTCTTCTTTCAGCAACTCCATTTTGTTGAGGAGTTCTTGGAGCACTGTATTGTCTCTCTATCCCCTTGCTTTCACATAAATAGTTTAAAGTGTGGTTTTTGAACTCTGTGCCCTAATCACACCTTATGATTTTCACCTTTTGATTGCTTTGATTTTCTACCCTTAGAATGTAGGATTTGATAATCTCAGCAGTTTCATCTTTGGTTTTCAAGAAGTATACCCAAGAGAATCTGGTGTAGTCATCTGTTATCACTAGACAATATGACTTTTTGCCCATTGACATGACATTTGTAGGACCAAAGAGATCAACATGCAGCAGTTGCAATGGAGTGTCATTTGTATTCAAGGTCTTGGGCTTGTGATAACTCTTGTGTTGCTTCCCCTTTAAGCATGCAATGCAGTGGTCTTCTAGCTGAAATTCTTTGTCAGGAATCCCTCTGACAAGATTGTTCTTCACAAATTTGTTAATGGTTTTGATATTAACATGGCTTAATCTCCTGTGCCAGAGAGCTGATTCATCAACTGAGGCTTTTGATAAAAAGCAGGAGACACTCCCAGATGGAGTGACTTCATTCATGTCCAGTACATGGAGATTTTCTTTTCTCTGAGTAGTCAATAAAATGCTTTCTGGAGGAGGTGTGGATAAGCCTGGAGACAGTACAAAGCATTCTTTATCTATGAAGAGCATCCAATGCTTTTGATCACAGACCTGGGAAACACTCATTAGATTGAAGTCCAATTCTTTGACATAGTTGACCTTATCAATGCTCATTCTTTCGTTGGACACAGTTCCTTGTCCAGTAATGGATCCTCCCTTTGAGTCACTACCAAAGGCAACATATCCTCCATTGAAATGTCTGAAGTTGGAGAGGATGGATCTGTTGCCTGTCATGTGCCTGGAACAACCACTGTCTACCACCCAGGTGTTATTCTTGTGACCTGGCAGTCCCTGCACATGATAGATTTCTATTTAGTAGGAGAAACCCAAGAGTCTGCAGACAAGAAAAAGATGGTTGTTAGTTTATCCTTTTCAGTATGTTTGCAGTCAATGGAACCAATGAAAATGCTTGGAGATGGTTTGGGTTTCAATTGCTTTGTTGGTGATTTTCTAGTTTTCCTCACATTGTTAGCAGCGGATTTTGCTACTGATGTTTCTGGCTTGTCAACAGTAGATCCTGCTGCTGATGGCTTTGTTGAAGTGGCAACATTCTTTGCTACTGAAGGCTTTGCCTTGGATTTTGCCTTATCAGCAGTGGACACTCTTGCTGCTAATGGCTTTGCCTTATCAGCAGCAGATTTTGCTGCAGAGGATTTTAGCTTATCAGCAGCAGACTTGGTTGCTGCTGAAAGCTTCTACTTTGTTTACTTGGGCTTCACTTGACTAATAACCGATGTATGTTGATCCTTCTTTACCTTTTGTCTTTGAGGAGCTTGATGAAGGATCTGGTTGAAGGGGTTAAACTTACAATTTGCAGCAGAGTGGTCTGATTCACCACAAATGATGCAAGTTTGTTGAGATTTAGACAGCTTCACTCTTGGGGGAGATAGAGATCCCCTGAACTTAGTTGCTTTGACCTAGTAGCTTCTTACCTTCTTGTTTTTGTTAGTCTTTTCAAAGGCATGCTGATTTGAATTTCTTTGGTATTCCAGGTAATGAAAGCATGTGCTGGCAGTGTGGTAATATCTGCCACACACAAAGCATGATCTTGCCAGTTTGTCTCTTGAAAGGTAGACATAGTCCTTTCTTTGGAACAGATCCTTGAAGTTCCATGGATGAGCTTTGTTATGTTCAAACGTGGCTTCTTCTACGGTCTTTTGAACATATGGAACTTTTTCTTCAGGCTTACGACATATATCAAATACCTTCCTCTTTGTGATCGTCTTTGACTGAGGCTTGGGGTTTGTGGGTCCTGATGTCTGTCCCTTTTCAACGTTTAGCTTTCTTCCATCTGGAGGATAGCTGATCTTAATATGTTTGAATGGTACATGAGCTGGAACAACTGGAATAACAGCAGGAACTTCAACTCTATTCAGAACAGCTTCAGATGGTGCTGCACTAGTTTCATCACGGTCTGAGTAGGTTGACTCAGATTCCGATGAGGTAGTGCAGTCTTCCACGAAAGGTTCATCCGTTGAAGGATCAAGGTTTCGGTTTGCAGTGTCAAGATTTGCAACATTGAAGCTTGGTTCGTGAATGGAAATATAGTCAGTAGGAGGAGGAACAGATTTGTACTGATCATTGTTATACCCAAGTCCAGTTTTTACCTTCCCATGGACTTGAATATCTAAAAGTCTTTGTAACTTTTTAGAGGAAAATTCATATTTTTCAACATAAACTTTCTATTCTGCCAGTTCAGCTCTGCTAGCTTTTAGTTTTACTCAAGATTAGTTTGTTCGCGTTTTAACGATGAAATTTCTTTCTTAAGGCAGTTAATCTTTTCTTTATAAGTATTTTCAACCTCTTTGAACTCAGATTTCATCTGATGAAACTCTTCATTTTGATCTATAAGGTTTTGGTTATGCTTTCTATAACCCAAAACTTTATCAATACAGGCTTGAGAGCAAAGATGTTCAAATACCTGATGTGCTATCTCTGTAGTGTCTGCCATAAGAGCTTGAATGTTGACAGGCAGCTCTTCATACTGGAAGCTCCAGTCGAAGTCAGAAGTTCCAACAGTTGCACAGGCTGCAGTTTGAACTGGAGGAGTAGCTTGTTGTTGCTGTCTGGTTGGGCTTGGTGAGCTTGTCTTGACTGAGGAGCAACTGGATTTGCTCTTGGTGCTTTGCATTCTCTAGCAAAGTGACTCAGTAGGTTACAGTTGTAACATATTAGTTTGCTTTTATCCAAACCAACTCCGGTGTTGGAGTTGTTACTTGCAATGGGTCTTCCGGTTCTAGAGTAGAACCTTTTTGCTCTTATAGAGAGCATGTCATACGAGTGTTGTATGTCCATTTCTTCTAAATCATCTGGATGAAAGCATTCCAGATCCTCCTTGATAAAGGACATGTTGCTTGAGTTTTCAGAAACAAAAGCAGGAGAGGTTGATGTTTGAGGAGGAACTTCTAGGAGAAATGGTGAGCTGTTTGTTTGAGAGGTAGGAGTTTGTGGATGGGTGACAATGGGAGGATAGTAGTTGCTGGAACTAGGAACTGAGTGGTCGGAGTGAAGCGCAGATGAGATGGCGGAGGAAGAAGAAGCTGATTGATGATTGGAGCTCCTTTCCTTGGCTTGAATCATTTCTAATTCATATGTTTTCAGCATGCCAAAGAGCTCTGTCATCTGGAGAGTTTTTAAATTCTCCGTTCTTCTTATAGACACTGTGTATAGTGTCTAGCAGCTTGGGAGAGATCTGATAAACTTTTTGAGAATATCTTCATTCTCTAGCTTTACTTTGGAGCACTGTAGTTCTCCCACCAGGTAAGTGTACTTGTTATACAAAACGGTTAGTGACTCACCTTCCTTCCATACGAAGTTTTCGTATTGCTGTTTCAGGACGTCCCTTCTGTTTTCTTTGACTTCCTCAGAGCCAGCAAACATCTTCTCAAGAGCCTCCCAGAGCTCTTTAGCAGTTTTGTAACTTCTGAAGTTATGAAAAACTTCATTTAGAAGGCACATTTGGATAGCTCCTAGTGCCTTGAAGTCCACCTCCATCTTCTTTATGTCCTCGTCTGAGTACTTGGAGGGCTCCTTCGGAACTAGTGGTCCTCCAGAGTCAGGAGAAGCCACCATGGGAGTGTAGGGTTGTTAGGACATAGATTTGTAATGACAAAAGCTTGTAATAGTTAGATTTTATGTCTTTATGTTTTTGGTATGTAATTGTTTAAAAGTTGCTAAGTGTTTAACTAGTGAGCCTAGAGGCGAACTTGTTAAGTTCGCCTGGTCTATCAGAGGCGAACTTAATAAGTTCGCTTAGGTATAACTGAGGCGTTCGCTTGGTCTGTTGGAGGCGAACTTAACAAGTTCGCTTATATCAGGTGTGTTTCTATATATATATGTGTTACAGAGTCATTAGACAAGATACCCGAACAGAGAGATCAGAGAGAACTATTTTGTCTGATTGAGTCTGTAACCATTGTTGAATCTGAATATATTGAAGAAGTTTATTTACATGTGGTGTTTTGAATTGTCGGTTAGTATACAAACGTTAATACGAAGGATTCCGCACTTCGTGTTATAGAAACGTCATATCACGAGTTCGATCAGTAGTTGAGTTACCTGGACCTACAAGTGGTATCAGAGCTTATGCTCGTGAATTAAGTACGATTCTCGGTGATTAGTGACGGTTTTTGTGTACAATTCGACAAGAAATTCAACATTTTTGAAGTTTCTGCAACAATGAGGTTTTTCAAGTTCTTGAAGATCGTTTCTTTGCTGAATTCGTGATTTTGGAAGGGTTTTTGACGAAATTAGTCCGATAGAATTGTTCTATTTGATAAAATTCACAATCCTACGGTTCAATTTCCTTAAATTCCATCAATTCGCTGAGAAATCATGAATTTTGAAGGTTTCGGTTCGTGTTTGGGTGAAGAATCTGTTGAATCTGTTACAGCAGTTTAAGCGAACTTGTTGAGTTCCTGTGCAGGCGAACTTAGCAAGCGAACTTATTAAGTTCGCTTCTCACATTTCAAGCGAACTTATTGGATTTCCTCCTTAAGCGAACTTGTCTTGTTCTCCTGATATCAAGTTCGCTTAGTACTCACTAAAGCGAACTTATTAAGTTCACCTGAGGGTAAAAACAGCTCAATACTTAGAAATTTTTCAGAAATTTTTTTAACATGGCAAATATGGTTCAAGTCACAAACATGTTCAATTATGACAATGAGATAGGTACATCTCAAAAACCTTCGAAGTTGCTGAATCTAGCTGATTATTCAAATTGGAAAGATCGGTTTAACCAATTCGTATCTTTTACCGATACTAGTTTGTGGATTCCAATTTTGGAAGGATATACACACCCTACTTATTCATGGATGGGAAAAGATGATGTTCCAAAACCAGTGTCTGCTTTATCTACTGAAGAGAAGCTGTTATTTGATCGAGAAAAGAAAGCAATGGCTAGCATTTCGATGTCTCTACCAAAGGAAGTTTATCACAATTTTAAACAGTTCAAGTCTTCTCAACAACTGTGGGAAGCTCTACAGAAACGGCGTGAAGGGAGTTTAGATGTGAAGAAAAGTAGAAAAGAGTTACTAAAGAAGCAGTTCCTAGTTTTTAAACATTTTCAGAATGAATCTTTGGATGATCTTGCTACAAGATTCTATCATCTTCTTAGTGAACTAGCTAGTGCATCTGTGGTATATGAGACTGAGGAAATCAATGATAAATTCTTGGAGGCTTTACCATCAAAGTTTGATGTGTATACGGTTTTGATCAAAGAAAATGTTAAGTACAAAACCTTGTCTCTTGAAGAAGTCCTAGGGAAAATTCAGTCACATGACATGAATATGAAGAAGAAAGAGACTAATATGGAGCATATCCAGGATCCCTCGATGTATTTTGCCAAATCTGTTGGTAAATCTGGTACTGGAGTAGCATTCTTTTCTAGTGATGCTCAAGAGTCTTCAAATGATCAGTGTTCTGGAGTTCCAATCTATTCTGGTCATACAAGCCATTCTGGATTTTCTGCTACTACTGCTTCAACATCATCTGGATCTCATGTGAATCAGAAAGTTGCTGATGATTATTTGGCTATGTTTTCTTCATTCATGGCATCATATGAGAATTTCATTGGAGGAAAAATACATGATCCTGAGGTAATAGAAGAAGATTTCAGACAGATTGACCCTGTTGATCTGGAAGAAATGAATATCCAATGGAATATGGCTATGTTAATGAGACAAGCTAAAGATTTCTTAAAGAGAACAGGGAGAAAATATATTGGTTCAAATAGTCGATCGCGTATGGGTTTTGATAAGAGCAAAGTTAGGTGTTACAACTGCCAAGAGTATGGTCACTTTGCTAAGGAGTGTGTGAAACCAAAGGTAGAGTTTGATTCTCAAAAGAAGCAATCTAACTTTCAGCATAATAGGAATCAGCCACATGGTTCATCTGGTAATCAAAATCATGGTCCTTCTGGAAATACAAATCATGCATCTGCATCATCAGCTTTAGTTGCTCAAAATGACAATAACTATGATTGGGGCATTCATCTGGAAGATTTGGTGGGTGCTGTGAGTCAGGCTTTTGTTGCAGAAATTCATTCAGAAAAACCAGAAGAGTCTACTGATGATGAAAGTTCTAGTGATGATTCATGTGATGGTGATAGTGTTCCAAGTGTTGATGATGAGGAAGAAAGAGTGCAAAGTGTTGATTCTGATGATGTGACAGGGGTTGTTGAGGAAGAAATTGTTCTTAAAGAAAATGCTTCAGTTGGTGAAGATTCAGAAAATATTCCGATAGCCAAAGTATTCATGGCAGACATGTCTGACCCGACTAAGGTAAAAGACTCTGTCTGTCATATATTTTGTTCTAATTGCATTTCTGTTAAAGATAAACTACAAAAAGTCATGGATGATAACACAAATTTGATTTGTGACATGAAATCAATGCATTCAGTTAATCAGAAACTGAAAGATAATGATAAACTATGCATTGATAGAATTGAGTCTTTGAAAAGAGACTTAAATTCTCTTGGGTTAAAATACAAAGAGCAGGGTTATCATTTAGACATGGCTTATGCTGAAATTGAAAAACGAAATGAAGTAGTTGCTCAAAAGAACAAGGAGATTTCTGAAAAAGAATCTGAGGTGATAAAGTTACATAGAAAGTTGGAACAGTTTGAGAATTCATCTATAGTGTTGGATTATTTTAATGTTAATGCTGATCCCACAAAAAGGGTTGCTGGTATTGGGTTTGTTCCTCCTCCGTTCAATGCAAATTATGTGGTTGAGCCTGAAATCATTCATGAAGAGGAGATTGATCACAAGACAGTATTAAAAGTGAATCCAGTGACGGGTGAAGACATGGTGTATGATTCTGATACAGAGGATGAAGTGTTTGATGATTCAAAGGTTGAAGGCATTCCGAGAGAAGTGAAAATTGACGAACCAAAGGTTGTGAAGAATGTTACTCGGGATAGGTGCATCTTGACAGAACCTGAAGAGGTGAAAGTGGTTCAAACTAAACTTTCTCCAGTCTTACAGTCAAGTGGGTTTGTTGCGGCTGGTTTTCAAAAGGTGAATTCTTCAAAAGTACTAAAACAGACTTATGTTCCTAAGAAGCCGGTAAATTGTTCTGAGAATTCATCTGAAGCTTCTTCTTCTGGTGGTTCTTCAAATTCAAGGAAAACATCGTATTTCAGAAGTTATCAAGAAAGACGAGTGTGTTTTCATTGCAATGAGCCTGGTCATATTTTGATTAATTATCCATCCAAGAACAAGGGTAAAATGAAGACTGCTCCTTCACAACCAAGAGTGGTGAAAAGTCTGAAAAGAAAAGATGAAGGAAAATCGTCTTCTAGTTTGAAGAAAGATATGAATGGACGATTTTTTGTTAATTCCCCTGAAATTAAACAACAAAATACATTGCATGCTAAATCTTTTGTATGCAAAGAAAATCTTGAGATTCCAAAAGTTGGGGTTTTAAAAGATACTTTTCAGGAGGTTAAATTGTCTAGGCCTCAAAGAAGAAGGAGAAACAGAAAATTAAAGAAAAATTTGTAAACATCTGAATCTGACAATAATGTATCAAATAATGTTTTTCAAAATAATAAAAATGGTTCTTCTTTGAAAAGGTCTGATTGTCAAACTTATGTTCCAACAGTGAATGATAAAATTGATTGTAAATTACAAGAAGTTGTTTATTTTGATCAATCCGGACGACCCAAGACCACGATGGCTTGGGTTCCACTTTCTAACTGATTCTCGTTGTTTATGTAGGGACAACCAAGGAGGACTATCAACAATACTTGGTATGTGGATAGTGGCTGCTCTCGACATATGACAGGGAATGTTAGATTACTTGAGGATGTGATTAAAATTGATGGTGGTTATGTCGCTTTTGCGGGTAATAAAGGCGGGTACATAACAGGCCAGAGAACGTTAAAGAACGACAAAGTAAAATTTGAAAAGGTGAATTATGTTGAGCAGCTGGAACACAATCTTTTAAGCGTATCACAAGTCTGTGACAAGAAGTTTTCGTTCCATTTCAACGATCATGAATGTTATATTCTGAAACCGGCTTTTGTGATTCCTGATGAATGGATTCTTATGAAGGCTCCAAGGATAAATGACACATATGTCCTTGACATGAGTGTCGCTACTACAACGGATTCAATTCCAACATGTTTACTCTCCAAGGCGTCGGAATCTGATTCAATATTGTGGCACAGGAAGCTAGCTCACATAAACTACAGGAAGATGAACTACATTGTTAGGAATGATCTTGTGCTTGGAGTTCCGAAAATGAAATTCTCAGTTCCTGATGATTGTATTCCGTGCAAGAAGGGGAAGCAAAGAAAGAAATCTCAAAAATCGAAGTCGACGAATTCTATCATAACTCCTTTGGAGTTGCTGCAAATGGATTTGTTCGGTCCTATCAGTATTAGGAGCATTGGTGGGAAATCGTACAGCTTGGTGGTAACTGATGATTACTCCAGATTTTCATGGGTTAAGTTTCTTTCTTCTAAAACTGAGACTACTGAGTTAGTACAGTACTTAATCCTGGGTTTGGAGAACTTATTCAATCTGAAAGTCAGAAGAATCAGGAGTGACAATGGCAGCGAATTTAAGAATAGCAAAATGGGCTTATTCTGCCTACAAAAAGGAATTCATCATGAATTCAGTGCGCCATATGTTCCTCAACAAAACGGTGTCACTGGACGAAAGAACAGGACGTTGGTCGAAACAGCTCGCACGATGCTTGCAGATTCTAAGCTTCCAGTTACCTTTTGGGCTAAAGCTATGAATACTGCGTGTCATGTTTTGAACAGGGTCTTGACCGTAAAGCGACATAACAAGACTTGCTATGAATTGCTAAACAATCGAAATCTGAATCTGGACTACTTACTACCTTTTGGTAATCCGTGTACTCTACTAAAGTTTCGAGATGTCCCAACAAAATTCAGTGCAAAGGCTATTGAAGGGATTTTTCTGGGGTATGTGGCAAATTCAACTACCAAGAGGGTTTGTAACAAAGAGACACGCCAAATTGAAGAATGGTTCCATATTGACTGTTCAAATCGGTCTTTACCACAAATGGCGATTGGTCCGAATTGGGCATTTGATTATGAAAACTTATTCAAGTCTTTTCATTTACCGTCTGACATTTCTGATGAAGATGCTGCTGTTATCTATGATTCTTGTCAAGATGCTCAGCACAATGGATTTCTACCAAATGCAGTTCCAAATTCATCAATTCCATCCACTTCTGCTCCAAATCCAAATGTTGCTTCTTGTTCGGGTCCGCAAGATTCAGAGAGTGAGGAGGATAATGCTATTTTTCAAGATTCTTCTGCTGATCCGCTGTTGAGTGATGATCCATTACCTTCAACACAGGCTCAGGGGGAGATTCCAACAAATTTAGACTTGGAAATTCCAATTCCTCAAGATTATTCTTATCAATCTGACTCTACTCAAATTGATGTGTTGTCGGTTCCTGAGGTCGCATCCATCAAGGAACACAAAGATCATCCAGTAACAAATATAATTGAAAATTTACAAGATGGAGTGAAAACTCGTTCTCTTGTTGACAATACTTGTTTGTATACTTGCATTAAAGATTCTGGTGTTCTTGATGATTGCTCACATTCTTGCTTTATTTCACAGGTTGAACACAAGAATGTAGAAATGGCTTTACATGACAATAACTGGATAGAAGCTATGCAGGAAGAACTTGCTCAATTTGACAAACTTAAGGTTTGGAATCTGGTTGATCTTCCGAAAGGTGCGTATCCGATAGGAACAAAATGGGTGTTTAAATGTAAAAAGGACGATCGAGGTGTCGTGGTACGCAATAAGGCAAGATTAGTTGTCCAAGGCTTCAATCAACAAGAAGGAATTGATTACACCGAAGTTTATGCGCCGGTTGCAACGCTTGAAGCAATAAGGCTATTTCTAGCTTTTGCTTCTTTTAAAGGTTTTAAGGTGTTTCAATTAGACGTCAAGAGTGCATTTTTATATGGAAAGGTCAAGGAGGAAGTCTATGTGTGTCAGCCACCGGGGTTTGAAGATCCACTGAATCCGAACATGGTTTTCAAGCTAGATAAGGCCCTCTATGGTCTTCATCAGGCTCCTCGTGCGTGGTATGAGACTTTATCTACACATCTTTTGGCGAATGACTTTGTTCGTGGAAAGATAGACTCGACCTTATTCATAAAGAAATCAGGGGAAGATTACCTACTGGTACAGATTTATGTGGATGATATTATATTTGGCTCGACAAATGAAGGGTTGTGCAAAGACTTTGAGGGTGTTATGAAGTCGAAATTTGAAATGTCTGCGATGGGAGAGTTATCGTTTTTCTTAGGTTTACAAGTAAATCAAAAGGAAGATGGTTTCTTTATTCATCAGTCCAAGTATGTCAAAGACATCTTGAGCCGGTTCAAGATGGAGGACTGTACTTCATACGATACTCCAATTCCGGTCAATCATAAGTTAAATTCTGACCCGGAAGGAAAAGATGTAGATTGTCGACTTTACAGAGCTATGATTGGATCCCTCATGTACTTAACCACTTCAAGGCCGGATATAATGTTCGCCGTGTGTATCTGTTCCAGATTTCAGGCAAAGCCAAAAGAATCTCACTTAATTGCTGTGAAAAGAATCTTTCGGTATTTAAAAGGAAAACAACGTTTAGGGCTATGGTATCCTCATGGTTCTAACTTTGATTTCAATGCTTATACTGATTCTGATTTTGGTGGTGGTTGTCTGGACAGGAAATCTACAACAGGTGGTTGCCAGTTCTTAGGTAATCGACTTGTATCCTGGCAACGCAAAAAGCAAACCACAGTCTCGATTTCAACATGCGAAGCAGAATACATCGCTGCTGCAAGTTGCTGTTCACAGATCCTGTGGATACAACAACAATTGAGAGATTACGGTTTGAATTTCACAGGAACCCCCATGTTTATTGATAACAATGCTACTATGTCCATAACGAATAATCCTGTTAAACATAGTAAAACTAAGCACATCGAAATTCGATATCATTTTATACGTGATTGTGCAGAGAAAAGGTTGATTGAGCTGGTCAAGGTACACACTGAAGATAATTTTACTGATTTGTTTACTAAGGCATTTGATCGTACCAGGTTTGAATTCTTGATAAAAATGATTGGTATGATCAATCCTGAATAAAATTTTTTCAAAATCAGAATTTCATGGAAATTTTTTTTGGTTCTTTTATTGCTTTATTACATTTCTGCAGTTACATTTTCAGTCAAAAAGTCTAAATTATAAAAAGTCAAAACAAATTGAAAAATATAAAATTTGACATCATTTGAGGTTAGAGAAGAAATGATAGTACATCAGTGATTAGTTCATTTCACACGACCTTAGTAGACTTTGATATATGAATGATTAATATAAGTTGATCTGATCTAAATTTCAAAGTCTGCATAAATAAGAAATGATAGTGTTATGAATGTTCTATTCTTGATAATTTGTTTTATAATTTGTGTATAAAATTTGAAACTAGAATTGTCAATAGGCTAAAAGCGTTTTGAAACTAATAGTAGTGTGAAAATTAAATATAATATGATTACATCTGTGCTTTAAACCCATTTTATGCCTGGGTGTGTGTGTTAAAAGATCACTATCAGATAAAGAATATTAGCTTTTAATAAGGATTTTCCTATGAGATCAGTTTCGGGTTATGTCCTTAGCACTATTCATTCGATTTGCTTCAGTGCCCATGTCCCGAAAAGCATGCAATTTGAAGTATAATCAAGATATGTACTTGACAACATTTGTCAAACATATACTAGCCCTTGGATCATATTGATAAATCATCTTTACTGATTCCATTGAATTCATAATCCAGATAACAGTTGGATCCACGTACCTGAATCTTATGATTCCACATATATAAGCCAAGTATTGAATCATTCGATTCTGAATCTCATTGATTCCTATACAATCCAATTTGGATTCTGCTATTCATGTGCTAAGTGATGTCTCCTCATTCTGAATATTTGGATAATCTTTAGTAAAATCTTATATATGTCTTGAAGATAGTGCTTTATTTTTATTTGGCATATATGTGGGGTACACGATGTTTATCATCTAAATGGTACTAAATCACATGAATTTGGAGAATAAACGCTTATAGTTTCAAATAATATAATATTGTTAATTTTAAGAATTTAGGCTTTATATTTCAAATTCGGTATATATAAAAGAGCATTTTATAACCTGATCTTATTTACTTTGAAATTTATCGCGTATCATTTCAAATATTCTTCAACTTGAATGAGTTTCAAAATGAAAAAGATGCAATATGCACAAAATTGAGTTGAATGGACTCTTACTATAGGTTACCCTTTGTTATTGATAATATGTGTGGTAAATTAATTGAATACTGATATGATCTTCTTGCTCATGATGTTCAAACCAAAAATATGTCATTTCGGTTTATTCAGAGAAAAACCAAAAATATGTGATTCTGTTTGTAAAGAGAAAAACCAAAAATATGTGATTCAGTTTGTACAAAGAAAAATCAAAAATATGTGTTTCCGTCTGTATAGATAAAATTCAAAAAGATTTTATTTTTTCCTTCCATGAAAATTCTAAACTTTTATTAAAATTGTTTGGGATTGGATCAAATATGTGTTGCTGACGGAAGTTCAAGATTTCAAAGGTTGAAGTTGGTAAAATTTGTGTTCAAGGCAAAAAGGTTGGAAAAGTAATTAAGTTCGCCTGTGAACAGTGAAGCGAACTTAATATGTTCGCTTAAATCGGTGAAGCGAACTTAATTTTCAGTCTAGGGTGAAGCGAACTTATCTTGTTCGCCGAAGGCTTGTTAAGCGAACTTAGTTAAGCGAACTTAACCTGAATAAGTGTTGAATCAGGCGAACTTGTCTCATCGTCGTCTTCCTCAGAACAAGCCAACTTGCCAGCGAACTTGCCCAAATTTCTCAAAAATTTTAATTTGTGTTGTGAGTGTTAATTTCTGGTTGCATCTTGATCGAAATTGAAGTGCGAATCTAACCAAGGTATTTTCGTTGGATTTCATCCAATAAATTGAGTGTATTTGAAGGATTTGGTCTCGGTTTTCGTCGAACTGTTACAAGGACGGGTTTTGACCTAATTTTTGACCCAAATGTAAAATTGATCCTCATTTTTTATTGTCATGTGTTATTCGATTGTTTGTTCATGGTTGTTTCATGATGAAGATCGATTTTCCGGAAATTTAACATCTCAGTGTTTGAATTTGAAATGTCTCAGGTTCAGGCGAACTTGTTTCAAGCGAACTTGTTCGAAGCGAACTTGTCAGGCGAACTTATTAAGTTCGCCTCTTGCACTACTAAGCGAACTTATTAAGTTCACCTAGGGGTCAGAAGTGAAAAGGAGTTGTGATTTTTTTTTTTTGAAAATTTTTTTTTTGAACTTTTTTGTTTGAAATTTTTTGTTGTTTTGTTTGTTGTTTCATATATGTGTTTGTCTATTAATGTTTGTTGTGTTGTCCGACATTTTTCACAGATGGCTCAACGTGTTGAATATAAGCATAATCAAGTTGCATTGTTAGATCCTAATTTGCCTGAAGCAGTTCATTTTCAGGGCATTATCAATTTTCTGAATCGATCAAGACTACATGTTGCATTATCTGCGGATCCTTTTATTATCTTGGTATACATTTAACAATTCTGGGATACTGTACATCAAGATATCGATGTGGAACCACATGTCCTTCGTGCAACAATCAATAATACAGAGATTGCAATCTCAAAAGAGACAATTCGTGCTGCTCTAGATTTGGGTGGAAATGCTGAAGATCCAATATCTTATCCTAACACTCTTATTATGGGTTGTTTTCAAAGGATGGGATATCGTGGAAGACAAAATGATACACAAGCTAGGAAAGGTGGCTTAGTGGGAGAATGGAGGTACTTTATGCACGTCATTATACAATGCATTTCTTCGCGAAAGGCTGCTACTGATGGCTTGAAGATGGCTCTTCAAACAGCAATGGTGGCCTTAACTTTGAATAAAAGATTCAATTTTCCGCTTTATTTTTATCGAGAGATGGTAATGCAGATAAATCCGGCTGAAGGTCAAGGTTTCTTTTTGTATCCTCGATTCATTCAAATGATACTCAATCATCTTATTCCGGATCTTCCACAACATGCCATACGATTGACTTTGACTCCGATGTCAAAACGTATCTTTACAGATTGTACAAAGGTGAAGCAGCAAAATGCTGCGTTGATTCCAGTTAATTCTCCACTGTTTGGGCACTTAATCAATCCTGATTATGTTGCACCACCTAATGATAATTGGTTTCATCCCAATGAACTTGCTCAAGTTCAAGGAGTTAATGTTCAACCTCAACCACAACAACCACAGCAACAACCACAACAACCTTCCCAACAACCACAAATACAAGTTCTTATACAACCTCAAATTCCTATTCCTGAACAAGTTCCTATTCCCCAAGCTGCAGTCAATATTCCTATTCAGGAACCAATTCAAGAAGAGGTCGTTCATGATCCTAATGAAGATCTAGGTATGAACATGGATGATTTTGTTGATGAAGCTGTGAACTCGCCCATTCATGAACAAGAAGGGAATGTGGTGACAGACGCTGAGTCTAGTTCCAGTTCAAGTGATACTTCATCATCTGATGATGACAGCACTGATTCTGATGAGTCTAGGGATTTTTCTCCAGGTCATTATGAACGGTTGGCTGGGATTCCACTGGCTAATGCGGGAAAATGCATTAAATCTCAAGCCAGACGACCACGACGCAAGTCTGTTCGGGATCCTCCTTCCGGATCAGTACTTCGTAAAAGATCGTTGGTAGATGAAAGTTCTAACACTGATAGTGACTTTAATCCAGATCCTTCACGACAAAAGTTAATGTCTGCATCAATTGCGGGTGCACAATCTTCTCAGGGAGTTGAGGATGCAAATTTTGTTGCTTCTCTGATCATTACTCCTCCACGATCTAAGGATCCATCTCCAGTTCCATCTCCTGTTCCTACAGAGATTCCTACTACTTCAGGTCCTTCTATTCCACAATCAACAGCTGGTCCATCCAAGCCTTCTGATTCTGACAGGATAACTTTCCTTGAATCTCAAGTGCTATCTCTACAAACACAGGTTAACTCTCTTGTGTCTATTGATTCTCAACGACAGCTGGTGATTCAGACTCAAGCTCAACAGATTGCTGATATGCAAGTCTTAGTGTCCAAACTCGTTCAGCATCTTGACGCTCAGGGGGAGTTGAGGATACCTGATACTTGTCACACAGAGTCAATTCAAAGACGTGATGATGAAGACAATGATCCTGCTGGAAATATTGAGGGTGATCGTCAATACACTGACGCTAATCCTATATCTAGAGTTCAGGGGGAGTCGACATCACAATCTCTTGAAGGAAACAAAGATAAAGATACTTCTGGTACTAATGAAGAAGAAATTCTGTTATTAGAATTCTTTCAAGATTCAGAAGAAGAAGAAGCTGAAAAGATTGAATGTCTTGATGACATTGACGATTTATTCAATGACATGGAAGATGATATGTCAGACACTGAGATAGAAGAAGGAGAAATAGTGGAGATTGAAATAGAGAAAGATAAAGACAGTGTTACATATGAAGGCTGTGACGGTCTTAAGGCACCGTAAAACTTCATCCAAGAGGATGTTGTTCCTGAGTTCTCTTATGACGGAATAACTGACTCTATGGACTCTATTGAAGACGTCACATTGCCTGATGATACAGCTGAGTCAAAGATGGATACTGATGATGAGAATCTTCAATTCAATAAGGGTGCTGAAACTGAAACTACTCACACTGAGTCTCCGAAGATTAATGAAGAACCTGTGATGTTCAGAGATACAGGAATGACACGAGAACAGTGGAGAGAAGTTGTAAACAGTTGGATGAAGGTGCTACCCAAGTCTCCAGCACAACCTGCTCAGAAAGAGAAATATGTGAATAAAGAGCAGTGTGTAGGAAGGATCATAAGTTGGTTCTATGATGGTGAATCAAAATTGTTTGTAATCAAACGATCTGATGGCGTTCAATACTTAAAGCCAAGGATCAAATATTTCAATACCTTGCCGAGGTGTGAAATAAATGGTCTAGCTACAAAGCCACTCATAAATAGATCGAAGAATGGTTTGGCTGATGTGATAGCAAACCTGATAAAGAAAGAAGGGAGTTCGGGTAAGTATGAACGACTGAAACCACAGAAGGGAAAAAGAGTGAAGATTACAGATCCGAAGACTGGGAAAGTAACCTAGAGATATAAGTATAGACCAGTACGTGCTATTCACAAGATACCATTAAAGAATATTCCTCAAGACTTTCTTGGGAATATGAAATGGTGGTATGTTGATGTTAATACTGGTGAAGCAAGGGTTGAAGATAAAGATAATAAGGTCATTGTGTGTTTCTATGACGCAATGAATCTTATTAATTTTTCAAAGAAAGATCAGAGGACACTGCGAAAGAATGAGATCATGTATACTGATGAATGGAGAGAACAAGGTCTACAGTATAAAAGAGTTTTGGAGATATGCAGAAGATACGGTGTGCATGCTGGAAGCAGACTACCAGACAACTGGAAGAGTTCAAGATAAAGACTGAAGACAGAAGATCAAGCTATTGTCAAGGGGGAGTCTGTTAGGACATAGATTTGTAATGAAAAAAGCTTGTAATAGTTAGATTTTATGTCTTTATGTTTTTGGTATGTAATTGTTTAAAAGTTGCTAAGTGTTTAACTAGTGAGCCTAGAGGCGAACTTGTTAAGTTCGCCTGGTCTATCAGAGGAGAACTTAATAAGTTTGCTTAGGTATAACTGAGGCGAACTTGTTAAGTTCGCTTGGTCTGTTGGAGGCGAACTTAACAAGTTCGCTTATATCAGGTGTGTTTCTATATATATATGTGTTACAGAGTCATTAGACAAGATACCCGAACAGAGAGATCATAGATAACTATTTTGTCTGATTGAGTCTGTAACCATTGTTGAATCTGAATATATTGAAGAAGTTTATTTACATGTGTTGTTTTGAATTGTCGGTTAGTATACAAACGTTAATACGAAGGATTCCGCACTTCGTGTTATAGAAACGTCATATCACGAGTTCGATCAGTAGTTGAGTTACCTGGACCTACAAGGGTCCATCCCTGATGGATTTCCACATTCCGTACTCCTGATAACAGAAAAAGCTTTCCATGTGATTCTTCCACATGTCGTAGTCTTCCCCAGATACCAATCTTGGTGGTCGGTTGATGCTGCCGATGTCTTCAAATCCATTGCTCTGTGCCATCTTTGTTTTTGTGTTGTTGGGTGACTTTGATGAAAGAGAGAGTTTAGAATAGAACCAGAAGTGATTAAACAAGTGTGAGTTTGTTTAATCTGAGCCAAAGCTCTGATACCACTTGTAGGATCGTGAAAGTACAAGATGGTTCTGTTAGTAGTTGAAATTGGCGGAAACAATAACAACTACACAAGAAAGAATACTTTTAAGAACACTGTTGTATTAAGCTTTTGCAAATAAACGATTACAAATGAAAACTCAATCAGAAAGCACACATACAATGAAGTGTTTACACTCTATTTTTACTCACTTAGAATCAAGACAGACCCTTGATTCTAAGGATCAGATCTAACACAGACCGTTGATCTTTTGTATATAGCTAACTATTACACGTTTAGTCTAAAACTAGTTAACTTTATTGAAGCGTCTTTTTTATGCATTATTGCTTGCATGCTTGGAGAAGAGCATTGTTGTCTTTCATTGGTTGTGCCATTGAGGTTCCTTCTGCTTTGAGTGTGTCAGTTGCTTTTGCAGAAAGTTGTCAGTGACGCTTGGCATGGATAGTCAGCTGCAACGATTTATCTTCAAGGCACAAGGCTGTCAGCAGCAAGGATGGGGATCAGTAGCAAGATGTGACCATCCAAAGTTGCTGATGATTTGCCTATCAGCAGCATCAAGTGTTGATGCTGCTGATAAGCCTATCCGCAGCAACTCTGGTCTTCAGCAGATAAGGCTATCCGTAGCAGATTTGTTCTTCAGCAGAAGAACAAGTATCCGCTTCAGATAAGCTTGTCCGCAGCAATTTGTTGGTCAGCATCAAACTCTGAGATCAACAGCATTTGTACTTAGAGAATTTTGTAGCCATCAGTCTTTATTTTTACAACTTGTTCCTTGTTAGGAACATATGATGTAACTTTTATGATAACATGATGTAAATACTATTTTAATAAATAAAAGTTGATGGTTTTAGTTTCCGCTATGTGTTTTTGATATCAACGTCACAGTAACTAGAAGGCGACCTTCTGACCGGTATGTAGTTATCTGACAAACGGAATGTTCTGTCTAGGAAAGGAAGGTGTAGAAATCTCTCCTAGACCCGTTGTTCTTTCCTGGGAACATCTCTGTTGGAGGTAATACTTTTGTTAGATAATTGTCCTGTGTTACGGGCGTGACCGTCATCATCTTTCCTTTCACTAGTTACCACTACCTCTTCGTCTTCCTATTTCTCATTCTCTTCTTTTTCTTCTTGATTTTGATTTTCTGCAAACCCTATGCATTCACCGTGTTGATTAAACAACACATCTACATCAAAGTCATCCTGGTATCCAGAACAGCATGTTGGACAGGACCCGTGGAACGGTCTTTGGTTATATATAGACTAAATGATTGTTCAGTTGGGTGTTGAAGCCCATGAACGAAATTTGGGTGTTGAAGCCCATGAATGTGTTCAAGATACTTTGGCGGGTCATTTTAATAAACTATTTTAGTTTATGAATTCACCAGATTTATGCTGACCCATGTTTTATAAAATGTTATGAACGCATCACAGGTAGTCATTAGATAGGGCATTCCAGGACTAGATGATGAAATGATGAACGATCTAGATGATGGGCATGACAGGAACTATAAGTCCCGAATGACTTGTTCCTTGTTAGGAACAGATGATGTAACCTTTTGATAACATGATGTAAATACTATTTTAATAAATAAAAGTTGATGGTTTTAGTTTTCGCTGTGTGTTTTTGATATCAACGTCACAGTAACTAGAAGGCGACCTTCTGACCGGTATGTAGTTATCTGACAAACGGAATATTCTTTCTAGGAAAGGACTGTGTAGAAACTTCTCCTAAACCCGTCGTTCTTTCCTGGGAACATCTCTGTTGGAGGTACTACTCTGATTAGATAACTGTGCTGTGTTACGGGCGTGACAGCCATCATATTTCCTTTCACCAGTTACCACCACCTCTTCATCTTCCTCTTTCTCATTCTCCTTCTCTTTCTCTTCTTTTTCTTCTTGATTTTTATTTTCTGCAAACTCTATGCGTTCACCTTGTTGATTAAACAAAGCATCTACATCAAAGTCATCCTAGGATCCAGAAATATTAGCATCTATAACATGAGATTGAACTTTATGTGGAGATAAAGAACTTGATGGTCCTTCTTGATTAACATTTGATTGTGGTTTTGTTGTGCTGGGTTGTGGTTGAAATCTAACATGTTTCAATAAGTCTTACACTAATTTTTGTAGTTGGTTTATTTGTTCCTGTTGTTTATGCATAGTAGTCTTTAGTTCTTTGATTTCTCTGGCACTAACAGCTTCTCTACTCTGTAGATTTGCAATTTGAGTCTTTAACAAGCTAACTTTATTCGATGTCTCTTGAGTTGCAAAGTTAGCAAACTCTTCATCAATCAAGCTAAGCTTTTGTGAAGCTTTAGATTTTACAGGTTCTGAAGTCTCCTTGGCCTTGCCTTTATCAGGATAATCTCTTTTTTCCATTTTCTTTAACCTCTTCTTCTCAAGACTCTTGAATACTATACCCTTAGACGGAGGAGGTCTAGAAGGTTCGTTATGTTCTGGTTCCTTTCTCTTTTTGGTGGTTTCTATTGTTGTTGCCTCTGGAGTTTCAGTTTCAGTTTGAACTTGAACTGTTTCTCTTTCTATAATAACTTCATCTTCAACAACTTTATTAACATTTTCATTCAATGTGTCTGATTCAACTCTTTCATTTTCACTGGTGAAACTTGTGATTCAATTTGAATGTTATCAACACGTGCTTCAGAATCTTGAACAGCTTCTTCATTATCTGGTTGATCTTGAACTTCTTCTTTATCAACCCTAGTTGAACCTCTGTCTCTGTCATCTCCATCATCACCATCATGATCATCGTCATTCTCTTTAATACCACTGCTAAGTAAATCATCTACTTCATCATTTACACTAAAGTCTGGATCAGGATTTTCTTCAAGCATGTTAGGGAATAAAGGAGTAACCATGTCACTGAACTTGTCCTTTTCCTTCTAGATTTCATGCAACTAAATACTGACTCAGACATGTGATCTAATGACAACTCAACCCCATCATTTGGTAAGTCAGGCAATAGTGTATTGATGATCATTTGTATGAACATAGGATATAAAACGAACTTCTTGTTTTGTCGAGGACCATAAAAGTTACTGATACTTGCCTCAAATATCATCCCGGAGAAGTTGAATCAACGATGTGTAGCTAAACATACTAAGGCCCTGCTAAACACCTCGCCTATTTGGTTGAATCCTCCTATTCTCGGTCCCATGCAGTGTATGAAGACATGAATTAAGTACCTCCATTGCTTTCCCAGTAGAGTCTTTGTCACCTGACGTCTTGGAAATACACCTTCATAACCCGATGCTTTGATTTATTCAGACACTTTATTATAGTTTAACCGATAAGGGAAATCAGCAGTATCTCTGAAATTAAGTACTTCTCTGATCACTTGTTTGTAACCTTGATCACTTTGCCACCAACTTTACTTTCAATCTAGATATTCTTGTTCACATGTTTGTATTCAACATTATGCCAAAACTCAAGAACTTGTGCATTGAAGACTTTAACGTTTGTTCAAATGGCGGTTGATATTGGATTTTGACAAGAAACGGACTATATCTTCACATCCTCTAGATTTCTTGTTGTTTGCAGTCAAACATGCCAATATATTGTGCCTAGAATCGAACTTTAGCAACTCCATGACTGCTTAGAAATTTCAAGTAGTTAGAATTTTTGAAAAATTTGCTAGCTCCAGAGATTTCGATCGGAAACTTTGACCGAAAACTTTTTTGATCGAAAACTCAAAATCAAAATCACTAAGTTGCAAAACTGATCGAAAAGAGATTTTGATCGAATACTTTTTTGATCGAAAACATTATCGGAAAACCAAAAACATGACTATTCATCTCCATCTGAAAACGATTTCGGAACATTCAAAGATTTTTCGGACCATTCAAAAACTTTTTGGACGGTTCAAAAACTCAAACATATTCAAGTGCGGAGATGATCAAAAGTAATCCAAGAGAAGATATGGCGTCCCTATGATGATGAAAATCGATCTAGAAGCTCAAATGTGTCACCAAATGCTCGAAAACTTAATCGAAAAGTGGAAATTGAAAAATCTGGGGTATATGGGGTCAATGGATCGAAAAAGGAGGTAGAAAATGTTTTTGGGCGAAAACTCCATATATATGCATTTCAAGATTTCGGACGAAAACATTTCGGGCAACAGATTTTGATCGAAAAATATTTCCGGCGGACTTTTCGAATGAAAAACTTTTCGGACATAGATTTCGACTGAAAAAACAACACATTGAAATTTTTTCAACTGTTTACTTTACAATCCAATTTCAAGATCATTAAGACATGTTCCAAAATTCTTTTGAACATGAACATTTCACATAGAAATAACAAATTAACTCTCTAAACATAAACACTTTTCACAAAGAACAAGAACTTAACACACTTAAAATTTGAAACACGAACACGAATAAATAAACGCAAGAATGCAACACATATAACATGTATACCACTTATTGAATGAAACACATAGTCAAAGGTGTAAATCTAAATTTTATTGATGTTGCAATGAATCCCCTTTTGAATTTCTCTTTATCTTTTTGGTGAACCAAAATTGACATAGGATCATAAATGCATAGTCTTAATGACACTTCATATCAAATCAAGATTTATACAGTTTAACGTTGATTGCCAGTGTGTTTGTCCACATAAACTCATGAATCATGTTTCAGCAAATACCATGTGACAATTAAGGTAAGATTAATCAATGCAATGTGTACCTCATAATCGAGATGGAATGAACTAAGAAACAGTTGAAGATTTCACTAGACCATGATCCAATCACCAACATGAAGGTAGTATCCTTAGCACAGAAAAAAAGCAATCCAAGTTGATTTAGTTGGAATCATATTGATTTGGAATCTTTTTCATTCGATTGTCTTAGTTTATGTGTATGAAGATACAAAGAATCGGATTGATTCAGATGAGTATATGTAGATGCAAAGAATCAGATTGATTCGGGTAAGCAGATATCCAAAAGATATTGGATATTTGAATTAATATCACGAATGAATCAAAGGGGTAAAACAGACTTCCTGGTTTCTATCCGAGATTTTCAACAGAACCATCAGCTTTGTAGAATGTGTTTAACTCTAATCATATATTTGACATATATAGTCATAGAGCAAACGAATTATGCTAAGAACACATCAAGATTCTGGTCTCATGGTATGTCTAGATTCACCTAGCATTCGATTGATAAGATGACCAATATTCGATGTGGATAAAACAAAAAGATTGCAATTTATTTAATCACACAAATACCGCCTAGTTTATACATGCAAAGCCTACCAATATACCAATAATTATAACTGATGTCACCAACATATCCAATTCATGCGTAAGCTCAGTATAACAAATATACAATCATTTCCTATTTGCAAGTCAACTAGTCACATAATTTCATATTTTCTTACCATATCTTTTTCTTTTTCATCAACACTTATTCATCAGCACAAATATTTTAATAACAACAATAACACATACTGATAATAACACATACTGATATATCACATACTGAAACATACAAAATCACTTATTTTCTTTTTCATTTTCTTTTAATCTCCCCCTAAAATTGTGATGTGCTGAAATATAGAAACAAACAATGCAAGTGTAAAACATATGACACAGACGCACAACTCACACAACTCCCACAACACAATTTTAACACTAAAAGAAAATCTTTTTGAAGGAACAAACGGTCTTTCACTTAAAATCAGAATTTATTGAAAACAAAATAATTTTTTTTATTTTAAAGCCCATTAGAACGTAGCATCCCCAACATTTCAACCGAAGAGTTAAACTGATCAGTTGGAAATGCTTTTGTAAAAATACCGGCTTTCTTCTCTAAGGTATCCACGTGGACCACCTTTATCAACCCATTATCAAAACAATCGCGAATAATATGTAACCTGATGGCAATATGTTTTGTCTTTGTGTAACCCCCCAAAGTTTTAAAATATATGAGTAGAGGGACTAAATTAGTCAATGAATGAAACCCTAGGGGGTTAAAGTGTAAATAGATAAAAGTTCAAGGATTAAAAATGGAAATTTAGAGTTATAGATCTGTGACGGACCATCACAGACGGGTAACGGTCCGTTACGGACGGTGACAGACCATCACATGGCATAACGGTCCGTTACGACTTGAACACGGGAATCATTAAGGGAATGACACGTGTCTGCTGACTAATAGCGTTTAGAAACCCTATGACAAACCGTCACAAGGGTTAACGGTCCATCATAGCCGCAAATTAGACTGCTCATCCGGAAGTTGGTGCATGGCAGGTGACTCATACTCATGACGAACCGTCATGGGAGATAACGGTCCGTTACGGACACCGTAAGAAATTGGGTGACGGACCGTCACCATTACGGGGCTGAGAGTTGCCTATAAATAGAAAGGTCAGGATTTTGAGTTGAAGCACATCTCCATACACTAATACACCATCCCAAACACACACTTAAGATCTGAGAAGTGTTCTCGAGCCCCCAGTTCTTGTAGAGAAGTCTGGTTTCCACTCTTATGGCCCCAATACGCAGTCGATAGTTCCGAAGTAAGGTTTCGACTAGTTCCTAATGACTTGGTTACTTTCACTAAGTTAAGAACTTATGATTAAGTAATGTTATAATAACTTAGGATCTAGATCCAAGTCGTTATGCTATTTACATTTAGCACGTAAAGATTATCTGAAAAAGGAGGAAGTTAGAGGTGAGTTCTATAAGGCCCTTTTTAAATGTTTTACTTTAAATGTTTTGGGCCGGTATGCATGCTATAAAGATTTACATAAATGCTATATACCTTGATTTAAATATTTGGAATAGCATTCATGTTGCAAGAGGTTATGTATAAATGATGTCTATATCTTAAAACTAAGTAACAGAGTATTCATGAGATATCAAAGAAGTGTTGGGCAACCATCCTACCAGTATGTAGTTATCTAACAAATAGAATGTTCTGTCTAAGGAAAGAATGGTGTGTAAATCCCTCCTAGACCCATCATTATTTCCTGGGAACATCTCTGTTGGAGGTACTATTTTAGAAAGATAACCACCTTATCTTCTTTGATATACCATGGAGAAAAATTTACGAGGATTTAGGATAAGGACTGATTTTGAAAGGAAGAAATGAAGTCCTGCCTTTTGGCATTGTTTCATAAAGTAAAGATTTTGAGAAAGAAAATGGTTTTGACACATAAAAAAGTTTTAGAACTTGTCATGGTACGCCCAGATAAGTAATGGCAGAGGAGTCGGGGTTTTACCTTGACTAGCAGAGGTCTTGACATTTATTGTCTTGACAAAGAGTAAAGAGAAAGAGAAAATGTTTTTGGCATGTTTTGCCATGTCAAATATTTTGCCAATATTGGTCTGTAAAGAAAGAAAATATTTTTGCCACGTCTGGCCAAATGCCAAATAATATCTTGCAACTTAGATAGACATAGAGACGTACTGTATTCCTTTGTGGAATGTAGTATGGATACCTTGTGCAAGGGTATGTATAAGTGGTGACGACCGCTTGGAGGTTAACGTGACCTCAGAAGGAAAAATGTGCAAGTATAAAATATTATGTTGGGGCAAGAAGTTAATGTGATGTTTTGAATACGTGTCATATAAATCCATTTATGTATGAGACAGAAGTCAAAGTCATTTTGAATAAAATTTAAAACTCACCAGCGTAAACTGACATGTGTTTAAGCATGTGTATCAGGAAAGGATGTAGCTTCTTACAGTAAGGGCAAGGAGCTAGAGTAGAGGCATCTGGTGGCTATCTAGCATCATCTGACGAAATGGCATTAGAATTGATGTAATTTTACTTTCTATAGATTGTATAGAAAACAAGTTTTTTATTAAATGAATATAGAATTTAAAAGTCTTCCGCTGTGTATAATCTCTGTTTACTATATGTTCATGAGTAAATCCGACAAGTGGCCGGCATTTCTGCCACACCCCCAAATTTATTTACTTAATAAATAAATAAATAAAGGTTGAAACAATTGGTTCATTACACGATTGCGGAAGCTGTAATAGTGATTTCTAAGACTTGATTACATATACAATTACTAAAACTAAGTAATACTGTAGAAGCATGTTTTTAGAAGACTTGTCTTCATTTGTTGGTGGAACTCTGGAACTAGGTTGAGAGGTGTCCGGGTCGGGACGAGTTCTCCCGACCCTTGGACAGTGATCTTAGATTAGATGTGTGCTCTTTCGGTATGTATTCTGTAATACGAGATGACTTATATGTTATGGATTACGCATCGTTTAATTGTCTTTTATCTTTGTTCGTGTTTCTCTGTCTCATTTCTTGGTTCCCACACAAATCACAGAAAAGGTCCATGTATATCAGCTGCGCGACGAGGCTCCAGGGACCTACAAATACTATGATCTAAGTTCTTCTAGATCAGTGATAGACTTGAGACTTTATACTCTATGCCCTTCCAGTTACTAGGAATTAATCCAGCATAGCTAGCCTATTCTAACCGCGCCATTGCTAAGGGTTACCTGAGAAACATACTTGAAAGTGTCAACACAAAGGTTGGTGAGTTCACAGAGTTTGTTATTTTAGTGTAATTAGTTTTCCCTGAAAAAATATACATGACTTTACCGTCATAAAAGTAAGTAGTTTTCCCTGAAAACATATACATGACTTTACCGTCATAAAAATAAGTAGTTTTCCCTGAAAACATATACATGACCTTACCGTCATAAAATAAGTAGTTTTCCCCGAAAACATATACATGACTTAACCGTCATAAAAATAAGTAGTTTTCCCCGAAAACATATACATGACTTAACCATCATAATAATAAATAGTTTTACCCGAAAACATGCCCATGACATTACCGTCATAAATAAGTAGTTTTTACTCAAAAACATGCCCATGACATTACCGTCATAAATAAGTTTAAATGAGTAACCATTGCATTGAACCATGGGTACTTAACCGACCCATTAAACCCTTTATAAATACACAATGCATTGAAGCATGAATGAACGACCGACATACCCCATTTGTAAACTAGCTAAGAATACAATTAATAATATCTTAATACATGATACCATAACCAAACCATGACAAATGAATGCCCCTCCCTCGCTATACCACGAGAATAAGACAATATGCAGCCATTTGACCCTTCAAGTCCCGGTTTGCGCGACTAACCATGACCGGGGGCGTCACCTCAATAGTACTATTCATATAATCCTAGGCTAAGACCATAGCTAATGGTTACAATATGTTAATGTTTTCCGGGGACTTTCAGCGCTCTATTGTTCCTCATGTAAACATACGGTCTGGTCTTTGTTCTTTCATTATATGAAAACCGTTACAAATATGTTTTCCTCCCCAAAACATTTCATAACCAGAAAAGGGGACAGTGAAACTAACAAGGAGTTAAACCAGAGTATTCATGTTTTCAAAACATATTAAGGAAGTATGTTTCTCCTCCGACGTTTACAAAACAGTAAAAAGATAAAAGGGGGCTGTGAACTCGCTTGGTGATTGATGTATGCTAGCAAATAACATTGTGCTAATAGTTCCTGCCTATCCGTACCCTAATCACACAAGGGTACTAATGTGTTAAGACTACCCGTCTTAAAAGCAAGTTGTTCACCCGACTAAACGAATCCCGTTAAGTACGCCTTTGTTTAGTAAAAAAGTGTTTTCATGTGACGACTCATTGGTGATTATTTTTCTAGTCTTATTGAAGCACTTTTGTGTGACAAACACTCTGGATATTGTCTTAGCTTTTGTATTTGTCTTGTATGTTTTAGTCTTTGTATGTTAGTGTCTGTAAGTATTAGTTATCTAGTTGTAATTACTAATGTTTGTTCTTGCTGTCTGATTTCTCTAAGTGTTTTGCGCACTTAGCAAGTGCGGAGGAATTACTTCCTGCGTACTTTGCAAGTACGCAAGAGTACTATGCGTACTTGTTAAGTACTCGACAAAGCACTTTATGGTCTTCATCAAGCACCTCAGGCATGGTATGAGACGTTATCAAAACATCTACTGTCAAATGGTTTCGACCGTGGACAGATTGACTCGACTCTCTTCATTAGGAAAGCAGGAGGTGATATTCTTCTTGTACAAGTGTATGTCGACGACATTATATTTGGGTCTACAAATGAAGAGATGTGTAGGGAATTCGAACAGGTGATGAAGTCCAAGTTTGAGATGAGCAACATGGGTGAATTGTCGTTCTTCCTGGGTTTGCAAGTCAGTCAAAGAGAGGATGGCATCTATCTACATCAAACTAAGTATGTGCAGGACATCTTGTCAAAATACAAGATGAATGATAGCAGTACTTATGGCACACCTATCCCTGTCAATCACGGTTTGCATCCAGACAAAGATGGAAAGGATGTGGATTGTAAATTGTATCATGTGTCACACCCTGAAATTCCACAGCGGGTTACCCGCGGGTTGTGACTGTCAAGGATCATCAGTCCCGGTCATTTCGAACGACCTCTAAATGGTTTTCGAAAAGACATCCCGTTTGAACATCATACACAAAAATTAAGTAATACAGAGTTTGAAAATGCGGAATGTAAAGTGCGGAAGCAATAATAATGTAGCAAAATACAGAAGCATAACAAATTAGGTTCCCATAAACCTAGCTTCTAATGAAAACATGATATGCGACTCCAGACATGCAGTCCTAGTCCGTGCGTGAATGCTTAGCGACCTGAGATAAACATGCTTAAAGTGTCAACACAAGGTTGGTGAGTTCACAGGTTTAAGTAACAGAAACAGAAATGAAAACAGTGTAACAGTACGCATGTATACTATTGATTCGATTGTTGATCAGACAATAAACATTAACTATATAAGCAACACCGAAACCGAAGCTCAACGAAGGAATGCAGAAACTAGCATTTTGCCTCTTACGTGCCCAGCACGCAATGGATTAGGTCAATTATGCACCCGTTAGACTCCCAGTCAGAGTTAGCGCGACTAACCCGGGTGGGGGTTGTTAAACCCAATAGTACTATTCATGAATCACCTCGCTTTGTGTAATAATTAACGGTTCGAATATGAGAGGACTTTATGTGCGGGAAATGCACCCACTTATATAAATTAAAGCGAAATCAAAGTAATTGTCATACGACTAAGTAAGAAAATGGTTTAGCATGTATCTCCCCCAAATGGAAAAGTAAGTAAAATGGGGCCGTGAAAACTCACCTGGAATGCAGTGAATGAGAAATGAAAGCAACAAGAGAAATCGAGTAACTCCGGGTAACCGACCTAACCGAGCCCTAAGAATTAATAAGGCTATAAGGTCTATGAAAGTAAACATGGTTTATGTAACCACATTCATCCAAACGACTCAACGTTGAAAGGTTACATTGACGTTTTGAAAAGGTTTAACCAAAGTTGACCGAGGTTTGACCAACTTTGACCAAGGTTTGACCAACTTTGACCAAGTT
Source organism: Smallanthus sonchifolius (assembly GCA_023525975.1). NCBI lineage: Eukaryota > Viridiplantae > Streptophyta > Magnoliopsida > Asterales > Asteraceae > Smallanthus > Smallanthus sonchifolius. Next base: position 73,840,168 of record CM042023.1, on the reverse strand, counting down.
TGACTAATGTTGACCAATGTTGACTAATGTTGACCAATGTTGACCAATGTTGACCAATGTTGACTCATATTGAAGTCATGTATAAACAACACACAAGTAACATATAAGTTGTAAACATGTAACACATAAGCATCATACAAGTTATACATGTGTAGCACAAGTAGCATATAAGTTGTACATGTGTGACACGTAAGGAACATACGAGTTGTACCTAAGTAATGTATAAGTAACACCTTGTGACATAACATACATGCTTCAACTAGTTGCATAAGAAATTAACATGTTATAAGTGACATAGCATTTGCACCTCTTAATGGCATATTTCATACACATAATTCATGTCATCATATTAATAACCTATTAGTACCATTTCCATTCTTTTAAACAAGTAGCATAACATGTCATTGCAATTTCATATTTCTTAACATAACAAAGTTTCCATTTTTGATAATTAGGGTTTTAGTGCATCTAAGGTGTCATAGCTCAAACAAACAAGTTGTACAGGGAATTGTACTAGTAACATACTAGTAACATGATTCTATGCATTTACTTTCTATTTCAAGCAAATATGAAGGTTCTCTACAAATAAAGTTTCCTTATTTAGCAAGGTTCGCCAAAACATGTCATAACACAACTCCGAATTACATATTCTTGCATAAATCATCTATTCATATGATAATGAAGCCATATAACCTACTTTAAACATTTATAGGCCACACATACAAAATATGAACAATTAAAGTTTCCTTTTTGGGAAAGTGGTCCAAACGACCCTTTTGCACATGTGTAACTTCAAATAACTCTTTTTACTACTTTAATATATATTATAGAACTATAATATCCACTTTTTACCCATTAGAAACTCAAAACACAAAATATACAAAATTAAAGTTTCCTTATATAGTAAGTTACCATAATCTAGTAAAAAAAACGACATTTCAACCAAAAAATCATATTTCCCATCTATTCTAACATTACTAGAGTCATACAAACCATCAAACATATTATATACACATTTCTACTAAAACTCAAACAATAAAGTTTCCATAAATAGAAACGAGCAAGAAACAACCTAAACTAGCATATGAAAACATAAAATGTGCATATATGCATCAACAACTCTTTTATTATGAAAACCTTTGATTAAAACATGGATTTAAACACTTGTAACCAAGATTTTTGTTTGGATGGATGGTCCATGACCATGTGGTCGAAAATATTAAAGAAACCATGGATTAAAACACTTACAATGAAGGTATGATGATGAAATGGAGATGATGGAAGCTTGAAACACCTTGGATTCACCTTGAATGCACTTAGAACACTTGAATGGAGAACCAAAGATTGAAAAAGGGTGGAGGCTGGTATGATATGGTGGCTGGACAAAAATGAGGAGGAGGGAGGATTAGGTTTAGGGTTTTTGTTGTAAAAATGGTTTAAGGGGGTTTAAGGGTGCTTTTAGTAAATGGGTTTTGGGTTTTTCCACTCTTTCAAGGCTTTTATTAAACATTTGGGCTCCTAATGTGGGTTACTAATTAAAATATCTGAATTATTTAAGCCCAAGTATAAGACCATCATTTTTATAAAAATCCAATTTAGTGTTGTTGGCACATATCGCGTATCCGCTTAAAAAGCGTTAAAATAAAAGTTACTCTAAAAATTCTGGAAAAATTCACATAAGCATGAAATATTAAATCACAGTATTACATATAATTTTTGCACACAAATTATATGTCTAAATATTATTTCTAAAATTCACCAACGTTCGTGTGACAGGACGCGTGTGTGACCCGGTAATCCGTCCGATTACCGATGCATGTAATGAAATGAAACGAATGAACTTGTTATATGAAATGTGTACTTAATTATCCTATAATTAAGTATGATGCAAGTGTAATCACGTGAATTCAAGTAATAGTCGGGTATGGATATTAACCTGAATTTGCCGGGTGTCACATACTCCCCCTGTTAAAAGGAATTTCGTCCCGAAATTCAGTTCGTGTCACTGATAGACGGTGTAGTTTTGAACAAGTGAGGGTATTTACGCTTGAATTGATCCTCGCGCTCCCAAGTGAACTCTGGTCCGCGTCTAGAATTCCAACGAACCTTAACTATGGGTATGCGGCTTTGTTTTAACTGTTTGACCTCGCGGTCCATGATCTCGACTGGTTCTTCGACGAAGTGAAGCTGATCGTCTATTTGAATCTCCTCCAATGGTATGACTAGTGTCTCGTCTGACAAGCACTTCTTCAGATTCGACACGTGAAACACGTCATGAACGCCACTGAGGGTTTCCGGTAGGTTGAGTTTGTAGGCAACAGGACCGATCCTTTTCAGAATTTCGAAAGGTCCAATGTAACGAGGGTTAAGCTTTCCACGCTTGCCGAAACGTATCACTCCTTTCCATGGCGAGACTTTCAGTAGTACCTTGTCTCCCACTTGAAATTCTAACGGTTTGCGTCTCACGTCAGCATAACTCTTTTGACGATCACGCGCGGCCTTGATACGTTCGCGTATCTGTACAATCTTTTCCGTAGTTTCATGAATGATTTCTGGACCTGTGAGTTGGCTATCTCCCACTTCTGTCCAGCAAATCGGCGATCTACACTTTCGTCCGTAAAGTGCTTCGAATGGTGCAGCCTTAATGCTAGTGTGGTAGCTGTTGTTGTATGAAAATTCGACCAACGGTAGATGGGCATCCCATCCGTTCCCAAAGTCAACCACACAAGCTCTGAGCATGTCTTCCAGGGTCTGGATGGTCCTTTCACTTTGACCGTCCGTCTGGGGATGGTATGCAGTACTCATATCTAGTCGAGTACCCAAGGCTTTCTGTAAGGATTGCCAGAATCGGGATGTGAATCGACTATCCCTATCTGAAATGATGGAGATTGGCACTCCATGTCTTGTGACTACTTCCTTTAAGTAAGTTCTGGTTAGTTTCTCCATCTTGTCCGTTTCTTTAATGGGAAGGAAGTGCGCAGATTTGGTTAGTCTGTCGACAATTACCCAGATTGTGTCACAGCCATTAGAGGCTTTGGGCAATTTCATGATGAAGTCCATTGAAATCTGTTCCCACTTCCACTGTGGGATCTCTGGTTGTTGGAGTAACCCTGATGGCTTCTGATACTCTACCTTGACCTTAGCACAGGTCAAGCATTTACTGACGTAGGTAGCAATTTCGGCTTTCATGTTAGGCCACCAATAATGTTCCTTGAGGTCATGGTACATCTTGTCAGCACCGGGGTGGATCGAGTACCTGGACTTGTGTGCCTCATCCATCACTAGATCCCTTAGATCCCCAAAACTTGGTACCCAAATCCGATCCATGAAATAACGGATGTCATCGGATTTGACCTCAAATTGCTTGTCCATACCACGTAGGGACTCATGGCATAGGTTTACCTCCTTGATTGCTTCGAGTTGGGCGTCGCGGATTTGCATGGGTAAGTTCGTGTGGATGGTCAACTGTAACGCCCGCACTCGTCGCGGTTTGGGTTGATCCTTCCTGCTCAAGGCATCAGCCACGACGTTTGCCTTTCCAGGATGGTAACGGATAGCGCAGTCGTAGTCGTTTAGCAATTCGACCCATCGACGTTGCCTCATGTTAAGTTCCTTCTGATCGAAGATGTGTTGAAGGCTCTTATGATCGGTGAAAATTGTGCACTTCGTGCCATACAAGTAGTGCCTCCAGATTTTGAGAGCGAATACTACCGCTCCCAGCTCCAAATCATGGGTAGTGTAGTTTTTCTCGTGCACTTTCAGTTGTCGAGAAGCATAAGCTATGACCTTCTCTCTTTGCATTAACACGCATCCGAGCCCTTGATGTGACGCATCGCAGTACACCACGAAATCGTCTGTTCCTTCTGGTAACGATAGGATCGGCGCGCTGCAAAGTTTCTGTTTGAGTAATTGAAAAGCGGTTTCTGCCTTGTCATTCCATTCGTATTTCTTATCCTTGTGTGTCAGTGTGGTGAGAGGTTGGGCTATCTTAGAGAAATTTTCGATGAATCGTCGATAGTAGCCCGCAAGGCCTAAGAACTGTCGTACCTCAGTCGGAGTCTTAGGTGCTTCCCAATTCTTAATCGCCTCGATTTTGGATGGGTCAACATGTATGCCTTTCTCGTTGACCACGTGTCCAAGGAACTGTACTTCGCGAATCCAGAAGTCGCATTTCGAGAACTTGGCGTACAGTTTCTCGGCTTTCAGCAACTCCATAATTAACTTCAAATGCTCGGCATGCTCCTCTTTGTTCTGTGAGTATATCAGGATATCATCTATGAACACAATCACAAACTTGTCCAAGTAGGGCTTGCACACTCGGTTCATGAGGTCCATGAATACCGCTGGTGCATTGGTTAACCCAAATGGCATGACCATGAACTCGTAGTGACCGTAACGAGTTCGGAAGGCGGTCTTTGGAATATCGTCTTCCTGAATCCTTAGCTGGTGGTATCCCGACCGTAGATCGATCTTTGAGTAATAGCTCGACCCTTGCAATTGATCGAACAGGTCATCGATCCTTGGTAGTGGATATCGGTTCTTGATCGTTACCTTGTTCAGTTCTCTGTAATCGATACACATACGGAATGATCCGTCCTTCTTCTTAACGAACAAGACTGGTGCTCCCCAAGGCGAGAAGCTTGGTCTGATGAAGCCTTTGTCTAACAGTTCCTGTAATTGGTTAGACAACTCCTGCATTTCCGATGGCGCCAGTCGGTAAGGTGACCTCGCTATCGGAGCAGCTCCGGGTGTGAGATCAATCCGGAACTCGACTTGTCGCTGCGGTGGAAGTCCGGGCAAGTCGTCAGGAAATACTTCCGGATAGTCTCGGACGATCGGTATGTCTTTAATCTTCCTTTCTCCTTCTTTCTTCTCCGTCACGTGCGCTAGGATCGCGTGATAGCCCTTCCGCAAGTATTTTCGGGCTTTCATGCAGGTAATGATCCTTAACGTAGCACCACTCCGTTCTCCTTGAATGGTCAGTGTTTCTCCGTCCGACAGTGGAATGCGGACTATCTTCTCGTGACAGACGATTTCGGCTCGGTTCTTGGACAACCAGTCCATACCGACTACTATGTCGAAGCTTCCCAATGTTACTGGCAATAGGTCTATAGTGAAAGGGTGATCGGCTAGTGTTAAGACACAATCGGGAATTATTTGTTCTGTTTCTATCAGCTTACCGTCTGCTAGTTCTACCGTGTATAAGTAATCTAAGGCGATGGGAGTAACATCAAGTAATGAGCTAAACTCAGTGGATACAAAACTCTTATCGGCACCCGTGTCAAATAAGATAGAAGCATAGCAGTTGTTTACGAGAAACGTACCAGTAACGATGTTGGGGTCTTGTCTAGCCTCGCCGGCTCCAATCACGAATGCTCTGCCCCGGGCATTTGTATTTCCAGGCTTCCGATTCTTTGGGCAGTCTTTGCGGAAATGTCCGGGATCACCGCACCCAAAACATCCGCGGTTTCCCCCGCCAGCCGGGGTTTGTTCGACTGATCGGCAGCTCTGGGCAGTGTGGCCAAAACGTTTACACTTCTGGCATCGAGAATCTTCACAAGTACCATTGTGGTGAAACTGGCACTTGTTGCACTTAGGTAGGGTTCCAGTGTATGTCCCTCTTGGCCTTTTATCCGGTTGGTTAGCCACAAACACCCTGGCCGGTTCCTGCTTCTTTTGGTTATTAGGCACATAAGGTTTAGCAGGAGCATTTTCCCACTTTCTCTTGGTTAGCCTTCTTTTGGTTATTAGGCACATAAGTATTTTCATACAAGAATACACCTTATAGCCTTATTAATTCTTAGGGCTCGGTTAGGTCGGTTACCCGGAGTTACTCGATTTCTCTTGTTGCTTTCATTTCTCATTCACTGCATTCCAGGTGAGTTTTCACGGCCCCATTTTACTTACTTTTCCATTTGGGGGAGATACATGCTAAACCATTTTCTTACTTAGTCGTATGACAATTACTTTGATTTCGCTTTAATTTATATAAGTGGGTGCATTTCCCGCACATAAAGTCCTCTCATATTCGAACCGTTAATTATTACACAAAGCGAGGTGATTCATGAATAGTACTATTGGGTTTAACAACCCCCACCCGGGTTAGTCGCGCTAACTCTGACTGGGAGTCTAACGGGTGCATAATTGACCTAATCCATTGCGTGCTGGGCACGTAAGAGGCAAAATGCTAGTTTCTGCATTCCTTCGTTGAGCTTCGGTTTCGGTGTTGCTTATATAGTTAATGTTTATTGTCTGATCAACAATCGAATCAATAGTATACATGCGTACTGTTACACTGTTTTCATTTCTGTTTCTGTTACTTAAACCTGTGAACTCACCAACCTTGTGTTGACACTTTAAGCATGTTTATCTCAGGTCGCTAAGCATTCACGCACGGACTAGGACTGCATGTCTGGAGTCGCATATCATGTTTTCATTAGAAGCTAGGTTTATGGGAACCTAATTTGTTATGCTTCTGTATTTTGCTACATTATTATTGCTTCCGCACTTTACATTCCGCATTTTCAAACTCTGTATTACTTAATTTTTGTGTATGATGTTCAAACGGGATGTCTTTTCGAAAACCATTTAGAGGTCGTTCGAAATGACCGGGACTGATGATCCTTGACAGTCACAACCCGCGGGTAACCCGCTGTGGAATTTCAGGGTGTGACAGATTGGTATCAGAGCCCTGGTTATAGAGAACTAAGTTGCATTTAGTATACTTAGACTATAACTGTAGGCTCACATAGTTTACATCACATCATACATGCATTTTCATACAAGAATACAATGGATTACTGGATATTGACTTGTTACAGGATGTCGACCTCATCGGACCCCATTGTGATCTCGGACTCTGAGGAGTACACACCGGCTACCCCATCATCATCAGTGGAGCCATTCACCCCACCCTCATCACCCCACTCATCCACGGATGAGGAACAGACACATGATTCAGTGGATCTTGTAGAGTTGGATTCTGAAGAGGATCCTGAGGAGGACCCTGAGGAGGATCCTGAGGAGGACCCGGAGGAGGATCCTGAGGAGGATCTAGAGGAGGAGGAAGACGACGCACCAGCCCCCGGAGGTGACGGAGACGCCGGCGAGGGGAGCGACTCGGGCGAGACGGTGCCCTACTCCGTACTACACGGGGACTCATCGTCCGACGACGGCTCCATACTACCTTCACCACCTCGTCTGGCGGACCCGACGCCGCCATCACCATTACTTGCACCGGTGGGAGCGAAGACCAAACTCACAGCTCGGAAGAAGAACATTCGTAGAGGAAAGCGACCAGCCCACTCCCCTGACATTACTGGACCATCGGCCAAAAGGGCTCGGATTGCATCATCAGACACCTCATCTACAGGAGAGTCATCTGGGCCATCCTACCCACCACCCTATTGGCTCCGGCCTACCCGGGAGGTACTACCGATACTTGCGACGCGCAGCAGGTTACATGACGCTGACATATCATCTCTCCAGGATGAGTTGGCACTGACAGACCAGGCACTACTGATAGTACGAGACCGGATCGAGGCCGCGGAAGAAAAGGCTCGGGAGGCAGAACAGAGGGCCACAGCTACTGAGACTGCACTACAGGCATTACAGAAGCAGGTAGCAGGACTACTTGAGGATCGCCAGAGAGAGACGGATAGGATCACTGCACTATCCAGCCGCCTCCAGCAGACTGAGGAGCAGTTGGGGATGGCACACCAGCGAGCGGCAGTAGCCGAGCATCGAGCCTCACTTGCTGACTCTACAGCCTTAGCGGCAGAACTTACGGCTAACACGGTCAGAGAGGAGTTGGAACCCGCCAGGGTTCTGATGATTCTCTGTGCCTTGTTACTTTTTACCTTCTTGCAGAGTGGTACTGTTACACCACCCAATTGATTAGCCTATCGTGAGCGGGCTGTGCTCACGCAATATTTTTGAAATATTACTTGTTTTGGAGGAGTGTTTACTCCTGAAAATACTTTGTATTTGGTACAACTTATTTATCAAGTGGTTGTCTTTTGATTATATTGCATGGTTGATTTATTGTTGATTGTTGTGTGTTATCTTATGCACGTGTGTTGATTGTTATTTATTACGCAATATCTAACCTTTATTATCATTATGATTATAAAGAAACATGCCGCCAAGGAGGACGCCCCGCAACCCAGGAGAAGGCACCAGTTCCATGACCACCGCCCAAATTGAAGCCCTTATCGCCCAACGCGTGGCAGATGCACTCGCTAACCACGAAGCCAATCGATCCAGCGGAGGGTCGGGAGGCCAAGGCGAGAGCAGAGGTATAGTACAAACCGAAAATAGTATATACTGCAAGTAACATAGCCTTACCTCGGGAAAATTTAACCTAATTACGCTCTATCATTGACACACAGGAACTGGGCATGGAACAAAGGCTTGCACCTACAAATCCTTTATGGATTGTAAGCCGCACACATTTACCGGGACGGAAGGAGCAGTGGGACTGCTACGATGGATAGAGAAGATCGAATCGGTCTTCAGCATGAGCCAATGCACGATGGAGAACAGGGTCATGTACGGAGCTGGAACTTTCGAGGGCCAAGCCCTCTCCTGGTGGAACTCTTATATCCAGACTCTGGGCCTGGATAATGCGAACGCCATTCCTTGGGAGGAATTCAAGGAAATGTTGAAAGAGGAGTACTGTCCTCGTAACGAACTCCAAAAGTTGGAACAGGAGTTTTGGAACATAAGAATGGAGGGTGCTGACATCGCGGGATACACCGCCAGGTTCCACGACTTAGCAAGACTACTACCGCATATGGTTACACCGGAATACAAACGAATTGAGCGGTACATTTGGGGTTTGGCACCGCAAATACAAAGCATGGTTACTTCTGCAGAACCCACAATTATCCACAACACAGTGAGACTGGCTCATAATCTCACGGATCAGGCAGTCCGTCAGGGACTGTTCAACAAGAAAGAAAGTTTTGTGAAAACCTTTGACAACAAGAGAAATCGAGTAACTCCGGGTAACCGACCTAACCGAGCCCTAAGAATTAATAAGGCTATAAGGTCTATGAAAGTAAACATGGTTTATGTAACCACATTCATCCAAACGACTCAACGTTGAAAGGTTACATTGACGTTTTGAAAAGGTTTAACCAAAGTTGACCGAGGTTTGACCAACTTTGACCAAGGTTTGACCAACTTTGACCAAGTTTGACTAATGTTGACCAATGTTGACTAATGTTGACCAATGTTGACCAATGTTGACCAATGTTGACTCATATTGAAGTCATGTATAAACAACACACAAGTAACATATAAGTTGTAAACATGTAACACATAAGCATCATACAAGTTATACATGTGTAGCACAAGTAGCATATAAGTTGTACATGTGTGACACGTAAGGAACATACGAGTTGTACCTAAGTAATGTATAAGTAACACCTTGTGACATAACATACATGCTTCAACTAGTTGCATAAGAAATTAACATGTTATAAGTGACATAGCATTTGCACCTCTTAATGGCATATTTCATACACATAATTCATGTCATCATATTAATAACCTATTAGTACCATTTCCATTCTTTTAAACAAGTAGCATAACATGTCATTGCAATTTCATATTTCTTAACATAACAAAGTTTCCATTTTTGATAATTAGGGTTTTAGTGCATCTAAGGTGTCATAGCTCAAACAAACAAGTTGTACAGGGAATTGTACTAGTAACATACTAGTAACATGATTCTATGCATTTACTTTCTATTTCAAGCAAATATGAAGGTTCTCTACAAATAAAGTTTCCTTATTTAGCAAGGTTCGCCAAAACATGTCATAACACAACTCCGAATTACATATTCTTGCATAAATCATCTATTCATATGATAATGAAGCCATATAACCTACTTTAAACATTTATAGGCCACACATACAAAATATGAACAATTAAAGTTTCCTTTTTGGGAAAGTGGTCCAAACGACCCTTTTGCACATGTGTAACTTCAAATAACTCTTTTTACTACTTTAATATATATTATAGAACTATAATATCCACTTTTTACCCATTAGAAACTCAAAACACAAAATATACAAAATTAAAGTTTCCTTATATAGTAAGTTACCATAATCTAGTAAAAAAAACGACATTTCAACCAAAAAATCATATTTCCCATCTATTCTAACATTACTAGAGTCATACAAACCATCAAACATATTATATACACATTTCTACTAAAACTCAAACAATAAAGTTTCCATAAATAGAAACGAGCAAGAAACAACCTAAACTAGCATATGAAAACATAAAATGTGCATATATGCATCAACAACTCTTTTATTATGAAAACCTTTGATTAAAACATGGATTTAAACACTTGTAACCAAGATTTTTGTTTGGATGGATGGTCCATGACCATGTGGTCGAAAATATTAAAGAAACCATGGATTAAAACACTTACAATGAAGGTATGATGATGAAATGGAGATGATAGAAGCTTGAAACACCTTGGATTCACCTTGAATGCACTTAGAACACTTGAATGGAGAACCAAAGATTGAAAAAGGGTGGAGGCTGGTATGATATGGTGGCTGGACAAAAATGAGGAGGAGGGAGGATTAGGTTTAGGGTTTTTGTTGTAAAAATGGTTTAAGGGGGTTTAAGGGTGCTTTTAGTAAATGGGTTTTGGGTTTTTCCACTCTTTCAAGGCTTTTATTAAACATTTGGGCTCCTAATGTGGGTTACTAATTAAAATATCTGAATTATTTAAGCCCAAGTATAAGACCATCATTTTTATAAAAATCCAATTTAGTGTTGTTGGCACATATCGCGTATCCGCTTAAAAAGCGTTAAAATAAAAGTTACTCTAAAAATTCTGGAAAAATTCACATAAGCATGAAATATTAAATCACAGTATTACATATAATTTTTGCACACAAATTATATGTCTAAATATTATTTCTAAAATTCACCAACGTTCGTGTGACAGGACGCGTGTGTGACCCGGTAATCCGTCCGATTACCGATGCATGTAATGAAATGAAACGAATGAACTTGTTATATGAAATATGTACTTAATTATCCTATAATTAAGTATGATGCAAGTGTAATCACGTGAATTCAAGTAATAGTCGGGTATGGATATTAACCTGAATTTGCCGGGTGTCACATCATGGGATGATCGGTTCTCTCATGTATCTCATAGCTTCAACGACCGACATAATGTTTACTGTATGCTTGTGCTCAAGGTTTCAGTCACAACCAAAGGAGTCTCATATGATAGCTGTCAAGAGGATATTCAGATACTTGAAAGGGAAACCCCGATTAGGTCTTTGGTACTCAAAGCAGTAGTCATTTGACTTCAAAGTGTAGGATCGGTGAATACAAGATGGTTCTATTCTAGTTGAGATTGGCGAAAACAATCACAACTAAGCAATGTAAACAAGTAAACAAGAAGAATACTGATAAATGCAATTTGTGTTAAGCTTCAAAGATTACAAGATTACAGAGAAAACTCTTAAGAAAAAGCCCACTTATACAATGACTCTAAGTACTACTTATATAGTAACTTAGAATCAAGACCGACCCTTGATTCTAAGGATCAGATCTAACACAAGCCGTTGATCTTGTATTAAAGCTATTCTACATGTAACGACAATAAATACTACAAAAGTTATCCTTACTCAAACGTCTTCTTAGGCATCATTGCTTGAGTCCTTGGAAGAAGAGCGTCATTGTCTTTTATTGTCTTGCACCAGTAACATTCTTTCTACGTGGAGTGTGCCAGTGTTGCAACAGAAAGTTGTTAGTGGTAATGGTTGCTTTATCAAAGCCATTCAGCTGCAACGTTTGATCTTCAGAGGGAATGGCTATCAGCAGCAATGTTGTTGATCAGCATCAAGACACAACTGTCCACAGCTTCTGATGATTTGCCTATTAGTAGCAACTTTCGTCTTCAGCAGATAAGGCTATCCGAAGCAGATTTGTTTTTCAGCAGAAGAACAAGTATCCACTGCAGATAAGCTTATCCACAGTAGTTTGTCGATCTGCAACAAACTCTGAGGTCCATAACAGTTGTACTTAGAGAATTTTGTAGCCATCAGTCTTTATTTCTACAAACTCCCCCTAGACTGATGCTACCAAAACTCTCTTACTGCTTTTGCTGCTGAAGCTTTTTCATGTTGCAAACTATCCTTTCTACCTCATAGCCTCTTGGGTCCTGGCTGGGATTGTTTAGAGGAAGCTCATATAGAGTCTTTATGTCTTTGCTTGGCATTTTGAAGATGGCCTTGCTTCAACATATCATCTTCTGTCCTTTAACATCAATCAAGATAAATTCGTTGGTATCAGACTTGAAGGAATAACTGGTGAATGGAGAATGGGATTGAAGAGGTTTGGCATCAATGATTACATATTTACTAGGGTTGAAGTAATGTTTGAATGCTAGCAAAAGATGTCTCCCACCTTCATTCTCTGGCTTATAGGCTTCATCCAACTCTAATATTCTTCTTAGATCTGAATCTGGGAGTTGCAGTACCTCATCAACAGATTTATAGATAGATCTTTTCAGTTCTTCCTTTACCCTGAAGACTTCAAACCATTTGTCTTGAGTGTTATAGAACCAGACAACTATTTCTCTTGAGTCTTCTGGTGTGATGGTAGGTTTGATTTTCTTCTTGGAAGGCTGCTTATGAGGAGGAGCTGGGTGGAGGGATTTGGACTTTGTGGGAAAAGAGGAATGAGGTCTAGGCTGGAGAGTGGAAGTATGGTGAGAGGAGGAAGTAGTGGATGAGGGAGAAGGCTTGGGTTTCTTTGATTTTTGTTCAGCAGTTTGAGTTATCACCCTTTTCTTGGAGCCTGTCTTCCCCAATCTTTCTTCCTCTTCCTTCTTGACTTTGGAGTACAAGGCTTGCAAGTTCATGAAACTTATGGGGCCTAGCCTTTTTCCACTTTCTCCTCTGGCCTTCAGGAAGTCAGTCATGACCTTCCTTTCTTCATGGGTCCTTATGTTGAATGCAATGGTTTTCTTGGATTTTTGCTTGGCTTTTTCTTCTTCTTCATCCATTTTCTTATTTGCCAATTGACCTTTCTGACCCATGAAGGCTCTGTAGATTTGTTTATTTGATAGTTTCTCAAGTTAGTCTGCATCCTCACCTTGAGAAATCAGAGCCGCTATCCATTCTTCTCTCATTTCTTTGGCTAGTTCAGAATCAGTTATTCTGAACTTAGCCTCTTCCCTTTTCTTCTTCTCCCTTTCTTCTTCTTCTTTATTAAACTATTCCTACAGCTGAAAAGCTAGGGCTTCATCTTCTTGTAGTTGAGAAGCTGCAGAAAATCTGGCTTTGAGTTCATCCAGCTGTTTAGCATACAGCTGGATTTGTTGTTCTCTGAGGAGCATGGCAGCTTTTCTCTCTTGAATTTTTCTTAGCTCTGCCATATCCTCTTCTTTTTCTTTCCTCCCTTTCCTTTTTCTCTTTCATCAGTCTCTCTTCCACCTCTTCAGTCATTATTCCCTTCCCCTTGGCTTTGGTTAATGCCTCTGCTTCAGCTTCATGGATCACAACAGCAGATGTTTTAGATACTGTTGGGATCTCAGCTTTAGCTTCATTGGCAGTTTGGGGAGTGGATAGGGGAAGGTTTCTTGCTTCATCTTCTTCCCATTCACATCCAGTTACTTCCTTCCAACTTTTCCTTACATCCTCCAACTATGTTCTTCTAGTTTCTGTTGCAGTGTTCAGAGTGGCGGTTGGTGAGAGAAAAGAGAAATCTGAGTCAGAGAAGGCATCTTCTGCAAGGTGTCCCTCCTTTTCAAGACGAGCTTTGATAGTCTTGATCATTGCTTGGCTCTCTAAGGAGTTCACATTGCAGATATGTGTTCTGAGTTCAAAAATGTTGTATTGGAAGTCTGAGTTGAGGAGTAGGATTTCATTGATGAGGTTGAAGAAGACAGATGATCCATCACTCAGAAAAAAGGTGAAGCCAGTGGGCCCAGTGCATGACCATCCTAGCACTTCCAGTCCCCTGACCATCTCATTGTGGATGAAGCTTCTCCAGCAAACAATTTCTTCTTCAGTTAAAGTACTGCTCCTGATCAGGTCAAGTCTACTTGGAGCCAGTCTTTGTGCTGCTGCTGTAGAAGATTCTGCGCGGTCTTTAGGATATGCTACCATGTTTGCTTCTTCTAATAATGCTTCAAACCAGGGCAGATTTTCCTCCATTAAGTCTTGGAACCTGCAGATTGTAAGTTTTGCTGAGAGATATGAATAGGTGTTGATGCAGCTGGATAAATACAGTTCAAGCACATGAAGAGGATTTAGTGCATCCCAATTCAGCTCTTCTACTCCATGTAGGTCCTCATGGCACTTCTGTAGATCGTTCTCATGATAAGACGTGTCATTAACTCGAAGTGCGGAATCCAACGAATCAACGATTGCATACACAAAAGACAATAGAGACAATCAAGTAAATAAACTTCACGCTTGTATTCCAATTCTCAATAGAGTTTACAGACTCAATCGTTCAACTCTGTTCTATTCGATTCTGTTCTATCTCACAAACTGACTCTGTAAACATCTATATATAGACTACTGACCTGCATTAGGCGAACTTAACAAGTTCGCCTCTAACAGACTAAGCGAACTTAAAAAGTTCGCCTCAGATAGACTTAAGCGAACTTAACAAGTTCGCCTCTAGCAACTTGCATAAAAACACTAAGAACATTATTAGATCTAAACTATTACAAAGTTTTTGTCATTACAAACTATGTCCTAACAGACTCCCCCTTGACAATAGCTTGATCTTCAGTCTTCTGTCTTCATGATGAGCTCTTCCAATTATCCGACAATCTGCTTCCTGCATGCACTCCATATCTTCTACATATCTCCAACACTCGCTTCCTGCAATCCTTGTTCTTTCCATTCATCAGTGAACATGATTTAATTCTTTCTCAGTGTTCTCTGATCTTTCTTTGAAAAATTGATAATATTCATTGCATCATAGAAACATACAATGACCTTACTATCTTTGTCTTCAATCCTTGCTTCACCAGTATTAACATCGACATACCACCATTTCATATTCCCAAGGAAATCTTGAAGAATCTTCTTCAATGGTATCCTGTGTACAGCACGTACTGGTCTGAATTTGTACTTCCATGTCACTTTCCCAGTCTTGTGATCTATGTTCTTCACTCTCTTTCCTTTTTGAGGCTTTAGCCTTTCATACTTCCCCGAATCACCTTCTCTCTTGATCAGATTTGCTATCACATCAGCTAATCCAAACTTTGATCTATTAATAAGTGGCTTTGAAGCTAGACCATTCATTTCACACCTTGGCAGGGTATTGAAATATTTGATCCTCGGCTTTAAGTACTGAACACCATCAGATCTTTTAATAGCAAATAGTTTTATGTCATTATCATAAAACTAGCTTATGATTCTTCCTACACACCTCTCTTTATTCACATAGTTTTCTTTCTGAGTTTGTTGTGCTTGAGACTTGGGTAGCACCTTCATCCAACTATTCACTACTTCTCTCCACTGTTCTCTGGTCATACCTGTATTTCTGTACATAACAGGTTCTTCATTCATCTTTGGAGACTCAGTGTGAGTAGTATTAGCTTCAGCATCTGTATTGGATTGAATGTTTTCATCATCAGTATCAATCTTAGAATCAGCAGTATCTTCAGGCAGTGTGATGTCTTTAAATGAGTCCATAGAATCTATTGCTCCTTCATAATTAAACTCAGGAATAACATCATCTTGGATGAAGTTATAAGGGACATTAAGACCATCACAACCTTCATAAATCACTTTATCTTGACTTTTCTCTATCTCTATCTCCACTATCTATCCTTCTTCTATTTCATTTTCTAACACATCATCTTCTATGTCATTGAATAATTCATCTATGTCATCAAGACATGCTATCTTTTCAGCTTCTTCCTCCTCAGACTCTGCAAAGAACTCCAATAATAAGATTTCTTCTTCATTAACTCCAGAAGTATCTTTGTTTCCATCAATTGATTGTGATATCGACTCCCCTTGAACTTTAGAAATAGGATTAACATCAGCGTATTGATGATCACCCTCAATATTACCAGAAGGATCATTGTGTTCATCATCATGTCGTTGAATAGACTCAGTGTGATATGCATCACGTATCCTTAACTCCCCCTGAGCGTCAAGACGCTCAACAAGCTTGGATACTAATGCCTGCATAGCAGCAATCTGCGTAACTTGAGTCTGAATCACCAGCTGTCATTGAGTATCAGTAGAAACAAAAGTATCCACCTGAGTTTGTAAAGCAAGCACTTGTGATTCAAGGAAAGTAATCCTATCAGAATCAGAAGGCTTAGAAGGACCAGCTGAAGATTGAGGAACGGAAGTACTGGGAGTAGGAGTAACCACTGGAGGAACAGGAGTGAGAACAGGAGATTTTTCTTTAGAACCTGGAGGTGTGACAATCAAGGAAGCAACAAAAGTAGCATCCTCCACACCTTGTGAAGATTGAGCAGCAGTAATTGAAGCAGCCATAAGTTTTTGAGATTTGGGATCCGGATTAAAATCACTATCAGAACTCTCATCCATTAATGTCCTTTTACCAAGTACTGATCCGGAAGGAGGATCCCGAACACACTTACGTCATTGTCTTTTGGCGGTAGATTTAAGGCGTTTACTAGCATTAGCCAAAGGTATACGAGCCAACCGTTCATAATGATCTGAAGAAAAATCTCTAGACTCATCAGAATCTGTTTCTTCATAAATAGGTAAGATTGTATCACTTGTGCTAGAACTCGACTCATTCTTTGTCGCCACATTTCCTTCTGCTTCATGAATGGGCGAGTTCACAGCGTCATCAACAAAGTCATCCATATTCATCCCTAGATCTTGTTCATGTTCATGAATGACCTCTTCTAGAACATGTTCATTAACAGGTATATCAACCTGAGCTTGTTGAATTGGAACATGTTCTTGAATAGGAATTTGTTGTTGTACAGGAACTTGTTGTTGTTGTTGAACTTGTTGTTGTGGAAATTGTACCTGTGGAATAGGTTGTTGTTGTGGTTGTTGTTGTTGTTGTTGAACATTTTGACCTTGCCCTTGAGTTAACTCATTAGGATGAAACCAGTTGTCATTTGGTGGTTCAACATAATCAGGATTGATTAAGTAACCAAACAATGGAGCATTAACAGGAATCAACGCTTGATTCTGTTGTTTCACCTTAGTGCAATCCGTAAAGATACGCTTGGACATAGGCGTCAAAGTTAATCTAATCGGATGCTGTGGGAGATCAGGAAGAATATGATTAAGAATCATCTGGATAAACCTAGGATACATAAAAAATCCTTGACCCTCAGTAGGTGTGATTTGCATAACCATCTCCCGATAGATATATCTTGCAAAATTGAAGCGCTTGTTCAATGTCAAAGCTACCATTGCAGCTTGAAGAGCAGTCTTTAAACCATCAGTACCTACTTTACGAGGAGAGAGACATTGAATAATTACATGCATGAAGTATCTCCATTCACCCACCAAACCACCTTTACGTGCTTGTGTGTCATTCGGTCGTCCACAATAACCCATTCTTTGAAAGCATCCCATGATCAAAGGATTAGGATATTATATAGGATCTTCAGCACCACCTAATGCAAGAGCTGCACGAATAGTGTCTTCAGATATAGCAATCTCTGTATTGTTGACAGTGGCACGAAGAACATGAGGTTCTACGTCAGTATCTGAATGAACTGTGTCCCAAAACTGTTGAATATACACCAAACTGATGTATGGATCGGCAGATAATGCGACACGTAATCGTGAGTGATTCAGAAATCCTATAATCCCTTGAAAGTGTATGGCCTCTGACATGTTAGGATCTAACAATGCCACCTGGTTGTGCTTGTATTCGACACGACGAGCCATCTGAAAAATATTTGGACAACAAACATATTAGCCAAATAACAAAACACAAACAATATGAAAAACAAAAAACAAAACAAAACAAAAAAAAAATTTAAAATTTCAAACACACAAAAACTTTTCTGACCCCTAGGCGAACTTAATAAGTTCGCTTAGTGTTTCAAGAGGCGAACTTATTAAGTTCGCCTAGACAAGTTTGCTTGAACTTACTGTTGTTTCAAATTCAAACTCAGAAATCAAAAAGCTTTCAATCTGTGTTGAAATCATGAAATACCCATTGTAAACCCATCGACTAGTACTAATAAGTCATTATCAATGATCAATTTCAAGATTTAAGTCTGGTGAATCATCAATTTTAGGGCAAACAGTCACGGAAGAAACCGGAACAAAAATCTCAAATTTCTCACAATTGAACGGACAAAAATCGATGAAATTACCTTAATTATGTTCGCAAATCGATTTTGATTTAGAGGGTATCGATTAACAACGCAACAACCACTGAATTTGAAATTTCAGAAAAATTTTTACAAGTCGGACAAGTTCTCTTAAACTGGGAAGACGATGAAGTGGATAAGTTCGCATGGATAAACCCTTATACATAATAAGTTCGCTTATTTAGGCGAACTTGTTAAGTTCGCTTAACGAGCCCTAGGCGAACATAATAAGTTCGCTTCACCAATTTCAGGCGAACATATTAAGTTCGCTTCACCAGAAGAAGGCGAACTTAATGCCTTCAACATTTCCCTTGATCAAAATTTTTACCAACTTTCAACCCGTCACTTCTTTAACTTCCGCCAGCAGCATGTATTTGATCCAATCCCGAACAATTTAATAAAAGATTAAAATTTTCATTGAAAATAAAAAACAAAATCTTTTTGAATTTTATCTATACAAACGGAATCACATATTTTTGGATTTTTATCTGTACAAACGGAAACACATATTTTTTGAATTTTTTTATCTGTATAAACTGAAATCACATATTTTTGAATGAACATCATGAGTAAGAAGATCATATCAGTATCCGAGTAGTTCATCACACATTTTAGCAATAACCTAGGGTAACCTATGATATGAAACAATCCAACTCATCTTGTACTCTATGTATCTTTTTCAGTATTTATAAATCATTCAATTTGAATAATATTTGAAATGATATGCGATAAATTTCAAAGTAAATGAAATCTGGTTATGAAATGCTCTTTTATTTATACCGAATTAAAAATATAAAGCATGAACTCTTAAATTTGTCAATATTATATGATTTGAAACTATAAGCGTTTATTCTCCAAATTCATGTGATTTAGTACCATTTAGATGAAAAACATCGTGTACCTCACATATATGCCAAACAGAAATATAATTTGCACTATCTTCAAGACGGATACAGTTTATTTTAATATTAGATCAATTTCTAAGATAAAATTATCTCATTTAGCACAAGAATAGATGCAGATCCCAAAGGATATAAGAATCATGATGATTCAGAATCAGAAGATTCTAATGAATTGGCTGTATAATGAGAATCAACAGATTCAGGTATGAGGATCCAACTATTATCTGGACAAGTATCAATGGAGTCAGACTAGATGATGTATCTAACTGATCCAAGGGCGAATATATGTTTCAACAGATTTTGAAAGCATATCTTAGTTCAACAAATCATTGCATGTTTTTCGAGGCATTGTGTAACAACCCCAAATTTAGGGCCTGGTTTTTTTTTTTTTACTTGCAACCTATATGGATACTTAATTGTTGTATAGCAAACTCGAACACTTTGGGCTACTAAATAGAACCCAATAAACACATTGTTGTTGCACAATGAACTTGACCCATTAGGCTTGGCCTAACTGTAGATAAAGAGACTCGACCGATTAATGGCCCCACTGAAGGCCCAATATATGAACCGAACCCAAAATGAACTAATAAACATTGTTTGACGGATCGTTACATGATTCGATATAATTTATAATTGTTACGAACCAAACCGTGTACGCGAAGATCGGTTAGAACGATTAACGCCCTAGTACAAGTTATTACTAGTTGTCCGACGCAATAAGATATTTAGACGTTAAACCTCAAATAAATAATATTAATGAATATTAGTATTTATTCGAGCGACTGATTAGGAATTTATACGCGAGATATGCGACGTTGGATGCGTGACAGTGACAAACACAGATGTAGACGTCAGCGGGTTTTGCTAGATCCGGTATAATTAAATAACGTAAACAAGTATTTACTTTATACCTATCATATTAGAATATTAATATTATTATTCTTCAGGAAGTAATAACTAGTTTCGGAACGCGACACGTTTTACCCGGAGGGGACACGTGTGAACACGTGCGCGGTATAAGGCAATATCGGCTATTACAGAAATAACACAATAAAATATATAATTATTTATTATTATAGTTAATAATAATATTATTAATAACTAATAAAAACTGTGGGAGCGTGAATCGATTGTTTGAGTAAGCGCGTTTGGCATGCGCAGTGTCAACGCACACCGGATTGAACAACAGTCGAACATGAAATCTTACGGGATAAAAATTTAAATTAATTTTATTACCGCGTCATATATTTATAAGATTTACGGAAATAAAATTTGGATTTAATTATTGTGACGAAGATTTAAGTAGACACACGATATGTGTAAACCAGTCTAGTCTATACCGTTTTTAGCCTACTCTTGTATGCATATTAATTATTGTTATTATTTATAAATTCCTAATTAAATGAAATCCTTAGAAATCTTATGAATCTTTACAAAATCTGCCACAATATTTTCAAATCTCCAAATATCTATCAAATATACGAATCTCTATATGAAATCACCCAAAACCAAGAAATGATCTTTTAAAACCCTTTTATCTATCATCACCCCTACCTTTTCATTTCCTTTAACAACAAAAACTCAAACAGAGAGAGTTTCAGGAGAAGGAGATCGGGAAAGAGGAGCGGGGGGTGCCGGCCACCTCCGGTCGGTCCGACGGCGGTGATGGCGGTGGTCTCACGGCGATGATGGCGTTGGTGAGTTTCCCATCCTACTACACCTTCATCCCTTTACAAAACCCAAATCCTACAGAGAGAGAGAGAGAAACGGCTGGGAAGAGAGAGAGAGAGAGTTCGTGAAGAGGGAGGGGAGCCGGCCACCCCTCCAGCCTAGCGACGGCGGCGTCGGGCGGATATAACACGAGAGAAGACGACGAGCCTAGGAGAGGAATGTCGATCGCGAGCTGTAACCCGTTTTTCTGGTGAAGACGGCTGCTAGGGTTCCGCCCCTAGCAGCGGCGGCGATGGCCAGGCGGCACCGACGACGATAGAGCAGGGACATCCGGTGGTTTTAGCAGTGGCAGGTTCCGGCGATTAGGGTTTTCAACCCAACTTTCCGGCAAAGCCCGTCTTTCCGGTAAGTTCCTTTCCAGTTTTTGTTAAAGTTCCGTTAAGATTCCCGGTTAAACGAGTCGTTTAGATGGCCGGGTTTCATTTCCCAAGTGTTCATATGGATTTTGACAGGTTATGGTAAAGACTCACTCGGATATGCGGGATTGTTAGGGTCGTTCCCGACAGTCCCTGTTTTGGTCAACCAAAGTCAACCACAGTCAAAGATGGTCAACGGCAGAAATAACAAGCGGGTTCTCTAAACGAGTCGTTAAGCAATCGGGTTCGCATACGAGTAGTGAGGTATAAACGCGTGCCAAGTTTTTGTATTTATTTTGTAAATTGTATTCGTTTTCTATGTAAACGTGTGTAATAGTTAGTTGAGCTAAACCGACTCGATCCCGACCCCTCGTGACTTAAATGTAAACCTAACCTCGTTTGTGTAATTGTAATAACCGAGTCTCCGTCCGAACAAAATAAAATATAAGATCTTATATTAATACACTTATATAATTATTTGGAAACCAAAGTCTATAAAAATCGAGTATATAAACAAATGTATATACCTATAGTTATTAAGATATCACACTTTATTTAAAAATATAAAACCTATATATATACACACAAATGTATAATTGTAAATTATACTAATTTGAAGTTATATTTGTAAAAACTATTTATGAACCAAAATAATAATTAGTACAAGTTAAAGTCGAGTATTTATACGATACATCAAAGTTATAAGCATACGGCCTTTAGATTTATACACCCATATTTATAGATATTAGTATTTTAAATACATATTCTTATTATCATTATAATTTCTTTTCTCCTTAAGATGCATATTAGAGATAATTAGTCTAAAATTTATATGATATAAGTTTTTATTTTTATTAAACGAGTTATATTGTTATTTTTATTAAGATTAAATATTATAAATAATTATTTAAAACTAAGTAATACTCTTATAAAAGTTGTTATTAAAAATGTTATGCTCGCTATTAGTATTATTATTACTAAAAATGTACTTATAGTGAGACTTTATAAATCGATATTTTCTTTACATAAAACGTTACACTTAAGGATAACGCTATTATTGATATTACTATTAATATTTTTATAATTATTAAAGATACATAGTTATTATTATTACTTTTATTAGTTATTATTATAATTATTATCGATAATATTATTTTTAACATAATATTATAACTATATATACCCTTACCATTATTAGGGTAATTAGCATTATTATTATTATTTTCAACTACTAAAACTTAGATTATATTTTACACTAATATTATCAACGTTACAAACATTTTCATTAACATTAGTACTATTATTTGTTTACACAAACTATATATCTTAAGTGATATCGTTATTTTTTTTACTTACTATTATTATTATACAACATTTACTTTTTTATTAAATAGTAAAATTGTTATACTTATGTTTATAGTTAATACTACCCAACACGTATTTAAACATGTATAACCTTATTCCACTTACATATACACACATGCTTACTTAACCATATTATTAGCTAATGAAAACGAGATTTGACATGATACTTTATATATTATGTATATTATATGTACAAACATTTTATAAACCCCACATTTACTTTCGATACAAATATATTTTTATGTGGCTTTATGTAAATACAAACATAGACATCACCCACATTTGTAAACTAAACACTATAATTATGTTTTAGTATTAGACGAACGTAAATAGTTTCGTCAACCCTTATGATTTATATTATACGAGTATATTTTGAATATTTGTATAAGCGTAACTATTGACTTTGATTATTATCGTCGAAACAAATATAACTACTTGTATATATATTTAGTTACTTATACATATACAAATACATCACGTAAGTAAATAATGCCTACGGATACCTTACTTGAATCGAATCATTATTATAATACTTAGTATTACTTTGATTTGGGTCAAAACATCATTTTACTACCTTTATTAGAGCATATATATACAAGTATCGCTATAATACAATAGTACAAGTCGTAACCAACACTTTTATAATACAACCATTAGAATAATAAATACGACCTGGGATTTTTACCAAAACTGCTCCAACACCTTAACGAATCGGTCGAGCTCAACCACACAGTTAATGACATTACTCTAGTACAATATACTATTGTCACAATTATAATTAGGATTGTCTTAAAGTCTACACACACGATAGCAAGCTCGCAACTTTAGCATATTGTTTAGACACATACAAGATTATCAGATGAGTTCATATGTTTTTCCCCCTCTTTTACTTAAACTTTTTGGGGTGATTACATGCTTCTGTTTTGTTTACATACTTGGTGTTTAAATTAAACAAGATCATTTTTAGCTGCCATAACGAATCCTCAAACTTTAGCACACAATCATTAACTCCTTTAGAGCCAGCGAATATATGGGTACTACTATCTGGTGAAACCCCCGCACACCATGGGCCCGACGTAACCGGGACAACCTCCCATGGAATGATGATCATATAATGATAGTAAATATCTTGTGACATATATTCGTTTAACAGTTTTGAACTTATGTTGGCAGGCATGAGTAATTAGACCCATAACAATAAGGGGTATGGGTTAGGGGAATATTATTATTTCTAGATGTCCACAGGTTGTGGGCACATGGTTGATTGTGAACTTGTTTAATTTGCACCATACATATTTGGATACTCAATATAAATTCTCTATTATTTGAACTCGTGAACTCACCAACTTTTTAGTTGACACAATATTTTTAAGCATGTATTCGGGTACCATTCTCGAGTTTAAAAATTAGCAACCTAGACACGAGCTTGCTTGAAAATAGATGATTCCTTAGAAGACTTGTGTCGAGCCATAGATTCCACCCGAGAAAGCTTTGATTAGAAGATAGAATCCATTGTTTCATTATATTTTTAGTTAGTGTTTAGTTGATATGAACCTTTGAAAATGTATAACTTGACTTAGTTGGACCAATGAAATTTATAAATTATATGTCACGTTATTTCCGCTATGTTTTGTTTTGGTATTCGATCGTTACGCCTAGCCCCCTGGTTGGGTTGTGACAGATTGGTATCAGAGCCAGCGGTTTTAGCGAATTAGGTTTCCTTAGGAATCCTAGGCTCTAACCGATTAACACCTTAAAGATCCTCACCCTTAGGACTCTGAAACTATTATGGCTTTGATTACATTCTAGTACATTAGGAAAACCTAAGTACCCCGAGACATGACTTTTAGGACCTTTGCTCATAAGTACACTTTAGGATAGTCACTTCTACATCGACACTTGAATAACATTGGTGAACACATACAATATGACTATGCTAGGAGACTACTAGAGTTATCATGTGAGTAAGTTGACAATTACACTTGATATCACGTAATTGAGAGCTTACACGCACATGTGAATTCTAGGAAATTCTATCGGGTCTCCATATGAGTAAGCCGCAAACATAAAAACTCTTCTTAAATTAAAAAAAACCCTTGACGAGGCATTCATTAGCTCAATTCATCCTTGTATACTTTTAAATTCAATACTCTCCTTAAGAAACTCGTTTCAACTGTGTTCTTTCATGATAATCGAGCAACTTCTTTTAATTCCTTTGAATCCCTTATACAAGTTATCATAGATCACTCATGAATAACATTGTTGCAACCACATTGTTTTAATTTCATATCCTCATATATCAACTATATTATCCTTAACAACACATTTGTTGACCCATTATCAAACGCCAGTTATATTCCAACTTCATTACTTCACTAATTTGACTCCCTACCTGAGATCCTACTATCTTGAAGAAGCTGAAGAGATTTGGACTAAGCCTGGCGGAAGCGTCAGTTAACCCGGAACAACGAAGATTATCTCATCTCGTGTGTCATTGGTCCACAACTTATGAAGTTGTTCCACTCAATATCATCAACTTCTCACAATGAGAACGCCAAAAGACCCTTCTCGACTTTGGATTCCTGTTATAAACTTGAGACTTTGTTCAAGAAATACTTCTTTACAAAATCCCAAGTCCAACAACTACTACCATATACATCAAATACATTACCCAAATCTTGATAAAATTAACATTTTTACTTCCATTGGAAGCCCATACTACTTAAGTTATATAAGACAAAAATCTTCTGGAAGAATGAAAGTTTATAACTATTGTCTTTTTTTTACTTAACTAACTACTATTTTAACGCGTTTGAATAATATATATTCTTAAATAATTAAAATTACCTCAAAATTTCTAAGTTATATTTTTCTACAGTAGGTTATGACTCATAAGGTATAAAAATAATTTTTATATAAATATTTTCTGTATTTTTATATTTTTAGTGCATTTAATTGTCTAAAAATGACCTAAATTCCTAATAATTATTAAATAAACTTAGAAATTCGATTTTATATTTTATATAGTCTTAATACAATATATGTAAGTCCTAAAAGGTATAAAACTCAGATTTTTATCAAATTCACTATTTATTAAAAATTCAAATAGTTCATGGTTTATTTTACATACGTTAAACATGTTTCATAATAATCGGAGACCTGCACCTAATCAATATTTTTCTTAGGTTTATATTAGTATTAGAAAGTTCTCTGTAAATTTTCATAATTTTCTAAGGTGTTTAACTATTTTTCCCAATTTATGGCTTTTAAACCCGTTTTAAATAATGCGGTCGTTTTGAAAAACGTTTTTGGGTGATTATTTTTGGGAAAATATTTATTTAGGACTTATGTCCTTTGGAGAATTCTGAGTTTGTAAATTAGTTGGTAAATATATCATTTTTGAGTAAACAAGATTGTGAAATCCGTTTTCGACGGTTTCACGACGGTTTTTCTATGTTTTTTTTTTTGCTATCTTATCATGTTTTGATCCATAAGTTGTTATGAGTCAATTTTATGAATTTAATAATCTATAAGTTTAGTATCTTTAATGTTTTGGACTTATAGGAGGTCATACATGCCTACAAAGGTGTAAAATAATGAAATGGACGCTTATAAACGTACGTTTTCGGGTAGGCTTATAAACCCTTTCGTCCGTTAGGAATTTCCAGCAAACAAATTCATTTTCAAACCCATTTTCAATTTTCTTCTCACCCTATTTGAATAACTTTGCATCCATTCAGAGAAACCTCGGAAATCGACGACTTCACAATTGACGACCTCATTAAACTCTTTTATCCCTATGTTGACTATTCGAAGTATACCCAGTGACGACCCAACCCTTTGCTGTCACACCCCGACCGATGGTGGAATCATCGAGGCGGACAATAGAATGATTGTTCAAAAGCACATGATAGCTAAAAAGTTGCATAATTCATTAATTAAATTTAAAGATAACAAGATCCAAATACGATACATTCCAAATAACCTAGTCTAGTTCAAAACATTGATTTATTTAACTAGGTCCATAGTTCTTAGGTGGAGAAATCTTCAGCAAGTAGTCACATATCCAAACCTGAAACATAATTTAAATCAAGTGTCAACTAAAAAGTTGGTGAGTATATAGGTTTAGTAATTCCGGTAAATAATAGTTGTAAATCGTTTTGCAACTCATTGTTTATCTTGTTAAACATAGTATATATGATGTATCATTTATTTAATCACAATTCAAACCGAGTTTGACGCGCTTGAACAGAGCACAACAGCTAAGTCTGGTATGTTTGAATATAGTTACCCACTATATCCGATATGTTTGAATATAACACGCGGTTATATCCGAGTATGCAGTAATAAACACCCTAACCGGGTGGGCTGGTCAGGCACAATAGATCTATCAATATTACAGTTGGTTGTCTTGTGTTTAAATGTATGTACATCCAAAGAATAAGCATATAGTCTCATGTATAACACGTACAAACAAAGTGAGTAGCATGTATAATGTTTCACCCCAAAACGTATAAAAATGTAAACTAGGGGCTATGTAACTCACCTTGCAAGCGGGTATTTTTCCACGCGTGTAGGTGAAAAAGATGTTGAAGTCTAAGCACGTTGAAACCCTATGTAGATAAATGGGTATTATTGTATGTTTACATGTGCGTATTAGTATTTAATTGTGTATAGGTTTATAATAACATTTCTTAGTGTTATTTGCATAAAAGTTGGTCCAGATTTACTTGAAATTACTGATTTGATCAAAACTTTTTATAGTTGTGACAGGTATCGAAACTGTGTTTAATCAAAACTACTAGTTTCGATTGACCATTTACAACTTACACAGAACTGTCGAAACTACTATCTATCGAAACTACTAGTTTCGATTGATCATTTATAAGTGATACACAGGCTGTCGAAACTACCATCTATCGAAACTACTAGTTTCGATTGATCATTTATAAGTGATACACAGGCTGTCGAAACTACCATCTATCGAAACTACTAGTTTCGATTGACCATTTACTCAATCGAAACTAAGTAGTTTCGATGGCCCAGACTTTACAAAATAAAACAGTAATTTTTCAGAACAATGGTTTGTCCGGTAATTGATGTTTTGGAGTTGTGACTTCGATTGGTTCAGCTTGCCTTATGATAACAGAAGGTAAAGAAACGAAGTTGAGGATTCTTACTTGGTCGCAAAGGGGCTGGACGGCAGAGTCTTAAATCCTAGAATGTCCAGAATGAGAATCGAGCTTCTGGGTGGGATTAGCCTCTACAACCTTGGTCACAGCTTCACACAGAGATGGCGATTGTAATGGTGTCTTCAATTTGGAGTGAGATTGGGTGGAGGAGGGTAGCGAGCTCGTGCAGGGCCGACCATGGCTATTTATAGCCGAGCTTGATTTCTATGTTAAAACGTGCAATTGGGCACGTTCCGACACTAGTCTGGACGAGACAAAACTAACCAGACATTCAACACGCGTGGAGGTGGTCTGTCGGGCGCGAATTCGAACGTGGGTTTCTCGGCCACCAACAGGATCAGACGATCCTTATGTTGGGGAGACCAATTGGTCGGGGGTCTTGTTCGTGTGGGGGAGACGAAGCAAGAGAAGCCTTTAGCGGCTGTCGAGGTGCCGAGAAACAGCCTTGTCGGGCGTCGCCGGAAAGTTCTTTACCCGCCGGACCATCGGAGGGGGTGACCGGATAAACGAATCAAGAATTGACAGATTTAGTCCCTGGAGTTTGGTTTGACTCGGATTAGCCCTTAAAATTAATACGGATGGGCCCTTGTAGTTTAAATTGACCAGAAACAGCCCCTTAGTCGATTTCAGTTTTAAATCCTTCTAGTTTGTTTAATTACAATACAACCCCTGAACTTTTATTTAAATAAATTAATTTAACTTCTTTTAAATCAAATTAATTTAAAAATGTTTTTATAAAATTATTTTATTTTTTTATTATTATAATCAATTTTTATAAAAGTTATTTATCTTTTTTAAATAGGTTATTTTATTAAATATACAACTTTTTAAATTTAGATTTTTATATAAAACTTTATATTAGTTTTAAAATTTATAAAATTCTAATTAGTTTAAATCCGTAAAATAAAATACCTATTTGTATAAAACCAAATAAAACTCTTACACTTTATTAAAATAGAGAATGATTACACGATAATTATAATACAAGTGCGAGAACGAAAAATCCGAAACGTCACTGTCTCCCAATGTTAGAGGAATTTCGCCCCGAAATTTAACTAGTGGAGGCTATGAAAAGAGATGCGGATACTTGGTCTTCATTTGGTCTTCACGTTCCCAAGTGAACTCGGGTCCACGTTTAGATTCCCAACGGACCTTGACAATGGGGATGCGGCTACGCTTGAGTTTCTTAACTTCTCGGTCCATGATTTCCACGGGTTTTTCAACAAAGTGCATTTTTTCGTCAATACGCACTTCGTCAAGAGGGATGTGGAGATTCTCATCGACTAGACACTTTTTCAAATTTGATACATGAAAGGTTGGATGAACGTTGCTAAGTTCTGAAGGAAGATCAAGTTTGTAGGACACTTTTCCTACCCTTTCGAGTATCTTGAATGGACCCACATATCGAGGTGCAAGTTTTTCTTTCTTTCCAAATCGGACTACGCCTCTCCAAGGTGATACCTTTAGAAGAACTATATCTCCAACTTGAAATTCTAAGGGTTTTCGTCGTCTATCGGCATAGCTCTTTTGTCGACTCCTTGCTACTCGAATGTTGTCACGGATAAGAGAGACTTTATCGGTGGTTTCTTGGATAAGCTCGGGACCGGTGATTTGTGCTTCACCAATTTCGTTGCAACAAATCGGTGAACGACATTTCCATCCATAAAGAGCTTCAAACGGTGCCATGTTAATGCTTGAGTGGTAGCTGTTGTTGTAGGAAAATTCAATCAGTGGTAGGTGAGAATCCCAATTGCCACCAAAGTCAATGACACAAGCTCTAAGCATATCCTCAAGAGTTTGGATTCTTCATTCGGTTTGTCCATCAGTTTGAGGATGGTAAGCCGTACTTAAATCCAAACGAGTACCAAGTGCTGATTGCAATGATTGCCAAAATCGGGAAGTAAAACACGAATCACGATCGGAGATGATGTTCAAAGGGATTCCGTGACGACTTACGATCTCATCAATGTAGATCCGAGCCAATTTCTCGACTCGATAGTCCTCACGAATAGGCAAGAAATGAGCAGACTTTGTAAGTCGGTCGATAATAACCCAGATACTATCGTGCCCACTAGAAGTGTGTGGGAGTTTGGTGATGAAATCCATAGCAAGGTTCTCCCACTTCCACACGGGAATTTCAGGTTGTTCGAGGAGACCGGAAGGCTTCTGGTGTTCGGCCTTCACTTTAGAACAAGTTAGGCATTTTGCCACAAAGAGGGCAATATCCTTTTTCATGCCGGGCCACCAATATTGCTGACGGAGACCCATGTACATCTTATCAGCTCCGGGATGTACCGAATATCGAGTTTTGTGGGACTCGTTCATCAAAAATATACGAAGATCGTCGCGATCGGGAACCCAGATACGGTCCAAGTAATACAATAGACCGTTGGCTTTGGTTTCTAGCAAGAGTTCTACGCCACATGCCATCTCTTGATGCATGTTTCCCTCGGTAACCGAGGTGTGTTGTGCTTTGAGAATATGGGCTTGGATATCGTTATGAATATGAACACAATGAAGCATGATACTTTCTTTACGACTCAAGGCGTCGGCTACAACGTTTGCTTTGTCGGGGTGGTAGCGGATCTCGCACTCGTAGTCGTTTAGAAGTTCAACCCATCGTCGTTGCCTCATATTAAGCTCTTTTTGATTGAAAATATGTTGGAGACTTTTGTGGTCGGTGAAAACCACGCATTTGGTGCCATATAGATAGTGTCTCCAAAATTTCAAGGCGAAAACGACGGCACCAAGCTCAAGATCATGGGTCGTATAGTTCTTCTCATGGACTTTGAGTTGACGTGATGCGTATGCAATTACTTGACCTCGTTGCATAAGAACACAACCAAGACCTTGGTTGGATGCATCACAATAAACGACAAAGTCGTCATTACCACTAGGAAGAGTGAGAATAGGAACATTGCAGAGCTTGTGTTTTAGAGTTTGAAAAGCTTCTTCTTGTTTGGGTCCCCACTCATAAGGTTTACCTTTGTGAGTCAAGGCAGTGAGCGGAACCGCAATCTTGGAGAAATTTGAGATGAAGCGACGATAGTAACCTGCTAGTCCAAGGAATGAACGAATCTCGGTAGGAGTCTTAGGAATACTCCAATTCTTTACCGCCTCGATCTTTGTCGGGTCCACATGAATTCCCTTATCGTTGACTATGTGTCCCAAAAATTGAACCTCTTTTAGCCAGAATTCACACTTGGAGAGCTTGGCGTATAGTTGTTCTTTCTTTAAGAGTTCTAAGATCAAACGAAGACGTTGTTCATGTTCCGCTTTCGTTTTAGAATAGATGAGGATGTCGTCAATGGAAACGATCACGAACTTGTCCAAATAAGGTTTGCATACACGGTTCATGAGGTCCATGAAGACCGCAGGTGCATTAGTCAAACCGAATGGCATGACCATGAACTCGTAGTGACCGTACCTAGTCCGAAAGGCAGTCTTCGAAATGTCTTCATCGAGAACACGAAGTTGATGGTACCCGGAACGAAGGTCAATCTTGGAGAAACATGTTGAACCTTGAAGCTGATCGAAAAGATCGTCGATACGGGGTAAAGGATAACGGTTCTTAATTGTAAGCTTGTTGAGTTCACGATAATCGATGCACATTCGAAACGATCCATCCTTTTTCTTTACGAACAGTGCGGGAGCACCCCAAGGTGAATGGCTCGGGCGGATGAATCCTTTGGATGAGAGTTCTTGTAATTGACTTGCAAGCTCTTGCATCTAGGAAGGTGTAAGACGATAGGGGGCTTTAGCCACGCGAGTTGCCCCAGGCACAAGGTCGATACGAAACTCCACTTGTCTAGGGGGAGGAAGACCAGGTAAATCCTCGGGGAATACCTCGGGAAAATCTCGGATGATTGGAATGTCTTGCAATTTCTTACCCTTGTCTTTCGTGTCAACTATGTGGGCCAAGAAGGCAACGTACTTTTTCCGCAAGTAATTTTGTGCCAATGTGCAAGACATGATTTGAAGACCACGACATGGTTTTTCACCG
The DNA here is from genome assembly GCA_023525975.1 of Smallanthus sonchifolius. NCBI lineage: Eukaryota > Viridiplantae > Streptophyta > Magnoliopsida > Asterales > Asteraceae > Smallanthus > Smallanthus sonchifolius. Next base: position 73,808,279 of record CM042023.1, on the reverse strand, counting down.
AACATAACTAACGTGTCGCCCGAAGAGAGAGGTATACGAATACACTTTTCGTAGCAAATAACCTCGACATGGTGCTTGGATAGCCAGTCCATGCCAATTATAATATTGAAGCCTCCCAATTGCATTGGAAGGAGATCAACAGAGAATTTATGATTATTAAGCTCGAGATTGCAGTCGCGGATAACAAAATTTAAAGTAATATATTTTCCGTTTGCTATCTCCACGGAATAATTGTCAAGTTTCGTTCTTTTTTTAGCAAGTCGAGATTCAAAGGTAAGAGATACAAAACTCCTATCGGCACCAGTATCAAATAAAACGGATGCATAATGATTGTTTACGAGAAACGTACCGTTTATCACGTCGTTGTTTGCTTGAGCTTCATTAGCGTTTATGTTAAACGCTCGTCCTTGAGGACCACCTTGATGATGAAGTTTTGGGCATCGGTCACGGAAATGGTTTGGGTCTCCACATTCGTAACATGCCCGACCATTGAGAGGTGTCGGATAGATTGGGCGGTTGGCTGGAGCAGCTTGATGGACGGGAGGACGGGTACGGCAAGTAGTGACCACGTGTCCATATCGTCCGCAGCTTGAACACAATCGGCATGGTAGGTTGGCAGGATGATGGTACTTGCAGGTCTGGCATTGGGGATTCGGGCCCTGATAAGTTTTAGGGTTTTGACCCAAAGGGGCCGCTTGAATAGCAGGCACAGCGGGAGTTACGGCTGCGAAGTTTCGACCCTTTCGTTTCTTGTTGCGGTTAGAAGACTCGGGTTTTACATCTTTGACGACCGCAAGAGTAGAAACAACCTTCTTGGAACCCTTTCTTGTTAAGGTTCCGGCTTTGACATGGTTGTCGGATAGTGTAGCAGATAGACGGATAGCAGCTTCAAGTGTAGGAGGATTGCTTCCTAGCAAAGTATCTTGAATTTGCATAGGCAGGCCGCCTATGTATTTTTCAATTCCGAGCAAGGGGAGTGATCATATGAGGCACCAACAGACTTAGCTCTTGAAACTGGGTGGTCTAAGCCAGATTATCCCCGCTGTCTTGAGCAAGATCCCAAAACTCAGTCTCTTCATTTCGAGGACAGAATTCATCAGTCATGGCTTTCTTCAGATCATCCCATGATAAAGATGTAGCAACCTCAACACCACGAGTGCGTTTCTCACCGTTCCACCAGGTGAGGGCTCTCTTTTGAAGTACACTTGTGGCATAGCGAACCCGAAGATTATCGGGACAGTCACTGTTTAGGAATGTGCTTTCCATGCTTTCAAACCATTGCAGTAGGCCGGTAGCACCTTCAGTCCCGAAAAATTTTGTAGGATTGCACGAGTTAAAGTGCTTAAACGTGCATTGAGGCGGGTTGGTACCACCGTTCCCTTGGATGTTATGAGACCCGTCACTGTTGTTATTTGCTTGGGTCATTTGCCCTACCAGCTGGGCAAGAAGAGTAGCAAGATCCGGGTTGGAAGTGCTAGAGTTTGCACGTCGAGGAGGCATTCTAACACCATAAGAAAAGACAATGATATTTTAGATAAGATGGATATATATGAGTTATAGCGGGAAATAATGTAAGCAGAAAAACGGGATTCATCATGACGCATGCCAGTGCATGTGTATTTATTCTACGTTGATGGGGGAAACTAAGTCATCTATTCCGGGTAGGACATGATGTTATAGATCATTATTTACATAATAGGAATTGCCGGGACTTGCGTGCATTACAAATCGTCATTACGTGTGCACCCGTAATAATGATTTGCTTTGCATGTTCGTCTAGTTCTTCCTATCTTGCTATAATGTCCCCAAATTTTGAGTTTTAGTTTGGATCGTATCCTTGCGAATACATTGACGTATCAACGTTAAATAATTCCTCAAAACTTTCAAAGAGACATGCTTTAGCCTATAGGTAAACACTCACTTCAGGAATTCCCAGGAAAGCATACGGGTCCGTTTATTTGGATATATACGAAATGCTTTCCTAGACAGAAAACCCAATGTACAGGTGTCACCCTTCCAGGTTGCACGTGTCCTTTACTGGTTTCAAGAAATTAAGTCGTTGACGAGATTTTCAAGATTTTAATAGAATTGAGAGTCTATGAGTAATATATGTGTAGGAAATGTTGCAATTAATATGGATTAGGAAAGAGTATGGATAAGGATGGGTAGCGTATTTGTTTGCATAAGTTTGTTTATCAAATGTGTATGTAAATTATGTATCATGTATTTAAGCCTTGTATGTATAAGTCTCATGTACCAAACTTGGGAAAAATTCAAATAATACCTAACTACAAATAATCCACATAGCAATTAATCATTTAGCACATAACACATAAAAGGGAGTCCTAGGGTTATAGTCTAGGTCATCGTGTCTAATAACCTAATTCCCTATAACCATGGCTCTGATACCAATCTGTCACACCCCGACCGATGGCGGAATCATCGAGGCAGACAATAGAATGATTGTTCAAAAGCACATGATAGCTAAAAGGTTGCATAATTCATTAATTAAATTTAAAGACAACAAGATCCAAATAAGATACATTCCAAATAACCTAGTCTAGTTCAAAACATTGATTTATTTAACTAGGTCCATAGTTCTTAGGTGGAGAAATCTTCAGCAAGTAGTCACATATCCAAACCTGAAACATTATTTAAATCAAGTGTCAACTAAAAAGTTGGTGAGTACATAGGTTTAGTAATTCCGGTAAATAGTAGTTGTAAATCGTTTTGCAACTCATTGTTTATCTTGTTAAACATAGTATATATGATGTATCCTTTATTTAATCACAATTCAAACCGAGTTTGACGCGCTTGAACAGAGCACAACAGCTAAGTCCGGTATGTTTGAATATAGTTACCCACTATATCCGATATGTTTGAATATAACACGCGGTTATATCCGAGTATGCAGTAATAAACACCCTAACCGGGTGGGCTGGTCAGGCACAATAGATCTATCAATATTACAGTTGGTTGTCTTGTGTTTAAATGTATGTACATCCAAAGAATAAGCATATAGTCTCATGTATAACACGTACAAACAATGTGAGTAGCATGTATAATGTTTCATCCCAAAACGTATAAAAATGTAAACTAGGGGCTATGTAACTCACCTTGCAAGCGGGTATTTTTCCACGCGTGTAGGTGATAAAGATGTTGAAGTCTAAGCACGTTGAAAACGTATGTAGATAAATGGGTATTATTGTATGTTTACATGTGCGTATTAGTATTTAATTGTGTATAGGTTTATAATAACATTTCTTAGTGTTATTTGCATAAAAGTTGGTCCAGATTTACTTGAAATTACTGATTTGATCGAAACTGTTTATAGTTGTGACAGGTATCGAAACTGTGTTTAATCGAAACTACTAGTTTCGATTGACCATTTACAAGTTACACAGAACTGTCGAAACTACTATCTATCGAAACTACTAGTTTCGATTGATCATTTATAAGTGATACACAGGCTGTCGAAACTACCATCTATCGAAACTACTAGTTTCGATTGACTATTTACTCAATCGAAACTAAGTAGTTTTGATGGCCCAGACTTTAGAAAATAAAACAGTAATTTTTCAGAACAATGGTTTGTCCGGTAATCGATGTTTTGGAGTCGTGACTTCGATTGGTTCAGCTTGCCTTATGATAACAGAAGGTAAAGAAATGAAGTTGAGGATTCTTACGTGGTCGCAAAGGGGCTGGACTGTAGGTCCAGATAACTCAACTACTGATCGAACTCGTGATATGACGTTTTTATAACACGAAGTGCGGAATCCTTCGTATTAACGTTTGTATACTAATTGACAACTCAAAACAACACGCGTAAATAAACTTCTCGTTATATTCCAAATCACTGTGGTTACAGACTCAATCAGACAATTTTTTCTCTCCTTGGATCGATCCCTTCTAATGACTCTGTAACACATATATATAGAAACACACCTGTTGTAAGCGAACTTGTTAAGTTCGCCTCCAACAGACCAAGCGAACTTAACAAGTTCGCCTCAGTTATACCTAAGCGAACTTATTAAGTTCGCCTCTGATAGACCAGGCGAACTTAACAAGTTCGCCTCTAGGCTCACTAGTTAAAACACTTAGCAACTTTAAACAATTACATATAAAAAACACAAAGACATAAAATCTAACTATTACAAGCTTTTGTCATTACAATTCTATGTCCTAACAGACTCCCCCTTGACAATAGCTTGATCTTCTGTCTTCAGTCTTTATCTTGAACTCTTCCAGTTGTCTGGTAGTCTGCTTCCAGCATGCACACCGTATCTTCTGCATATCTCCAAAACTCTTTTATACTGTAGACCTTGTTCTCTCCATTCATCAGTATACATGATCTCATTCTTTCGCAGTGTCCTCTGATCTTTCTTTGAAAAATTAATAAGATTCATTGCGTCATAGAAACACACAATGACCTTATTATCTTTATCTTCAACCCTTGCTTCACCAGTATTAACATCAACATACCACCATTTCATATTCCCAAGAAAGTCTTGAGGAATATTCTTTAATGGTATCTTGTGAATAGCACGCACTGGTCTATACTTATATCTCCAGGTTACTTTCCCAGTCTAAGGATCTGTAATCTTCACTCTTTTTCCCTTCTGTGGTTTCATCCGTTCATACTTACCCGAACTACCTTGTTTCTTTATCAGGTTTGCTATCACATCAGCCAAACCATTCTTCGATCTATTTATGAGTGGCTTTGAAGCTAGACCATTTATTTCACACCTCGGCAAGGTATTGAAATATTTGATCCTTGGCTTTAAGTATTGAACACCGTCTGATCGTTTGATTACAAACAATTTTGATTCACCATCATAGAACTAACTAATGATCCTTCCTATATACTGCTCTTTATTCACATATTTCTCTTTCTGAGCAGGTTGTGCTGGAGACTTGGGTAGCACCTTCATCCAACTGTTTACAACTTCTCTCCACTGTTCTCGTGTCATTCCTGTATCTCTGAACATCACAGGTTCTTCATTAATCTACGGAGACTCAGTGTGAGTAGTTTCAGTTTCAGCACCCTTATTGAATTGAAGATTCTCATCATCAGTATCCATCTTTGACTCAGCTGTATCATCAGGCAATGTGACGTCTTCAATAGAGTCCATAGAGTCAGTTATTCCATCATAAGAGAACTCAGGAACAACATCCTCTTGGATGAAGTTATAAGGCACCTTAAGACCGTCACAGCCTTCATATGTAACAATGTCTTTATCTTTCTCTATTTCAATCTCCACTATTTCTCCTTCTTCTATCTTAGTGTCTGACATATCATCTTCTATGTCATTGAATAAATCGTCAATGTCATCAAGACATTCAATCTTTTCAGCTTCTTCTTCTTCTGAATCTTGAAAGAATTCTAATAACAGAATTTCTTCTTCTTTAGTACCAGAAGTATCTTTATCTTTGTTTCCTTCAAGAGATTGTGATGTCGACTCCCCCCTGAACTCTAGATATAGGGTTAGCGTCAGTGTATTGACGATCACCCTCAATATTTCCAGCAGGATCATTGTCTTCATCATCACGTCTTTGAATTGACTCTGTGTGACAAGTATCAGGTATCCTCAACTCCCCCTGAGCGTCAAGACGCTGAACGAGTTTGGACACTAAGACTTGCATATCAGCAATCTGTTGAGCTTGAGTCTGAATCACCAGCTGTCGTTGAGAATCAATAGACACAAGAGAGTTAACCTGTGTTTGTAGAGATAGCACTTGAGATTCAAGGAAAGTTATCCTGTCAGAATCAGAAGGCTTTGAAGGACCAGCTGTTGATTGTGGAATAGAAGGACCCGAAGTAGTAGGAATCTCTGTAGGAGCAGGAGATGGAACTGGAGATGGATCCTTAGATCTTGGTGGAGTAATGATCAGAGAAGCAACAAAATTTGCATCCTCAACTCCTTGAGAAGATTGTGCAGCCGCAATTGATGCAGACATTAACTTTTGTCGTGAAGGATCTGGATTAAAGTCACTGTCAGTGTCAGAACTTTCATCTACCAATGATCTTTTCCCAAGTACTGATCCGGAAGGAGGATCCCGAACAGACTTACGTCGTGGTCGTCTGGCTTGAGATTTAATGCGTTTTCCCACATTAGCCAGTGGAATAGCAGCCAACCGTTCATAATGACTTGGAGAAAAATCCCTAGACTCATCAGAATCAGTGCTGTCATCATCAGATGATGAAGTATCACTTGAACTGGAACTAGACTCAGCGTCTGTCACCACATTCCCTTCTTGTTCATGAATGGGCGAGTTCACAGCTTCATCAACAAAATCATCCATGTTCATACCTAGATCTTGATTAGGATAATGAACGACCTCTTCTTGAACTGGTTCCTGAATAGGAATATTGACTGCAGCTTGGGGAATAGGAACTTGTTCAGGAATAGGAATTTGTGGTTGTATAGGAACTTGTATTTGTGGTTGTTGGGCAGGTTGTTGTGGTTGGTGTTGTGGTTGTTGCTGTGGTTGTTGTGGTTGTGGTTGAGGTTGAACATTAACTCCTTGAACTTGAGCAAGTTCATTGGGATGAAACCAATTATCATTAGGTGGTGCAACATAATCAGGATTGATTAAGTGCCCAAACAGTGGAGTATTAACTGGAATCAACGCAGCATTTTGTTGTTTCACCTTTATACAATCAGTAAAAATACGTTTTGACATCGAAGTCAAAGTCAATCTTATGGCATGTTGTGGAAGATCCGGAATAAGATGATTGAGTATCATTTGAATGAATCGTGGATACATCAAGAAACCTTGACCTTCAGCCGGATTTATCTGCATTACCATCTTCCGATAAAAATAAAGTGGAAAATTGAATCTTTTATTCAAAGTTAAAGCCACCATTGCTGTTTGAAGAGCCATCTTCAAGCCATCAGTACCAGCCTTTCGCGGAGAAATGCATTGTATAATCACGTGCATAAAGTACCTCCATTCTCCCACTAATCCACCTTTCCTAGCTTGTGTATCATTTTGTCTTCCACGATATCCCATCCTTTGAAAACAACCCATAATAAGAGTGTTAGGATAAGATATTGGATCTTCAGCATTTCCACCCAAATCTAGAGCAGCACGAATTGTCTCTTCTGAGATTGCAATCTCGGTATTATTGACTGTTGCACGAAGAACATGTGGTTCCACATCAATATCTTGATGTACAGTATCCCAGAATTCTTGGATGTACACCAAGCTAATATAAGGATCCGCAGATAATGCAACATGTAGTCTTGATCTATTCAGAAAATTGATAATGCCCTTATAGTGAACTGCTTCAGGCAAATTTGGATTGAACAACGCCACTTGATTATGCTTGTATTCGACACGACGAGCCATCTGTGAAAATATTGGACAACTTAACAAATATTAGAACACGTACACATATATGATACACATTTAATAAAACACACAAACAAAACAATCAACAAAAATTTAAAAAAAATTTCAAACAAAAAAAATTTCAAACACAAAAAAAATCACCAAGTCCTTTTCACTTCTGACCCCTAGGCGAACTTAATAAGTTCGCTTAGTATTGCAAGAGAAGTTCGCTTCGAACAAGTTCGCTTGGAACAAGTTCGCCTGAACCTGAGACGTTTCAAATTCAAACACTGAGATGTCAAATTTCCGGCAAATCGATCTTCATCATGAAACAACCATGAACAAACAATCGAATAACACATGACAATCAAAAATAAGGATCAATTTTAAATTTGTGTCAAAAATTAGGTCAAACTCGTCCTTGTAACAGTCCGATGAAAAACCGAGACCAAAACCTTCGAATACACTCAATTTAGCGAATGAAATCCAACGAAAATACCTTTGTTGGATTCGCACTACTATTTCGATCAAGATGCAACCAGAAATTAACACTCACAACACAAATTAAAATTTTCGAAAAATTTGGGCAAGTTCGCTTGTTCTGAGGAAGACGACGATGAGAGACAAGTTCACCTGATTCAACACTTATTCAGGTTAATTTCGCTTGATTAGGCGAACTTGTTAAGTTCGCTTATCAAGCCTTCGGCGAACAAGATAAGTTCGCTTCACCCCTAAGTTCGCTTCACCGATTTAAGCGAACATATTAAGTTCGCTTCACTGTTCGTAGGCGAACTTAATTACTTTTCCAACCTTTTTGCCTTGAACACAAATTTTACCAACTTCAACCTTTCAAATCTTGAACTTCCGTCAGCAACACATATTTGATCCAATTCCGAACAATTTTAATTAAAGTTTAGAATTTTCATGGAAAGAAAAAATAAAATCTTTTTGAATTTTATCTATACAGACGGAAACACATATTTTTGATTTTTCTCTGTACAAACTGAATCACATATTTTTGGTTTTTCTCTTTACAAACAGAATCACATATTTTTGGTTTTTCTCTAAATAAACTGAAATGACATATTTTTGGTTTGAACATCATGAGCAAGAAGATTATATCAGTATTCAATTAATTCATCACACATATTATCAATAACAAAGGGTAACCTATAGTAAGAGACCATTCAACTCAATTTTGTGCATATTGCATCTTTTTCATTTTGAAACTCATTCAATTTGAATAATATTTGAAATGATACGCGATAAATTTCAAAGTAAATAAGATCAGGTTATAAAATGCTCTTTTATTTATACCGAATTTGAAATATAAAACCTGAATTCTTAAAATTGTCAATATTATATTATTTGAAACTATAAGTGTTTATTCTTCAAATTCATGTGATTTAGTACCATTTAGATGATAAACATTGTGTACCCCACATATATGCCAAATAAAAAATAAATGCACTATCTTCAAGACATATATAAGATTTTACTAAAGATTATCCGAATATTCAGAATGAGGAGACATCACATAGCACATGAATAGCAGAATCCAAATTGGATTGTATAGGAATCAATGAGATTCAGAATCGAATGATTCAATGCTTTGGCTTATATTTGTGGAATCATAAGATTCAGGTACGTGGATCCAACTGTTATCTGGATTATGAATTCAATGAAATCAGTAAAGATGATATATCAATATGATCCAAGGGCTAGTATATGTTTGACAGATGTTGTCAAGTACATATCTTGATTATACTTCAAATTGCATGCTTTTCGGGACATGGGCACTGAAGCAAATCGAATGAATAGTGCTAAGGACATAACCCGAAACTGATCTCATAGGAAAATCCTTATTAAAAGCTAATATTCTTTATCTGATAGTGATCTTTTAACACACACACCCAGGCATAAAATGGGTTTAAAGCACAGATGTAATCATATTATATTTAATTTTTACACTACTATTAGTTTCAAAACGCTTTTAGCCTATTGACAATTCAAGTTTCAAATTTTATATACAAATTATAAAACAAATTATCAAGAATAGAACATTCATAACACTATCATTTCTTATTTATGCAGACTTTGAAATTTAGATCAGATCAACTTATATTAATCATTCATATATCAAAGTCTACTAAGGTCGTGTGAAATGAACTAATCACTGATGTACTATCATTTCTTCTCTAACCTCAAATGATGTCAAATTTTATATTTTTCAATTTGTTTTGACTTTTTATAATTTAGACTTTTTGACTGAAAATGTAACTGCAGAAATGTAATAAAGCAATAAAAGAACCTAAAAGAAAAATTTTCCATGAAATTCTGATTTTGAAAAAAATTTTATTCGGGATTGATCATACCAATCATTTTAATTAGGAATTCAAACCTGGTACGATCAAATGCCTTAGTAAACAAATCAGCAAAATTATCTTCAGTGTGTACCTTGACCAGCTCGATCAACCTTTTCTCTGCACAATCACGTATAAAATGATATCTAATTTCGATGTGCTTAGTTTTACTATGTTTAACAGGATTATTCGTTATGGACATAGTAGCATTGTTATCAATAAACATGGGGGTTCCTGTGAAATTCAAACCGTAATCTCTCAATTGTTGTTGTATCCACAGGATCTGTGAACAGCAACTTGCAGCAGCGATGTATTCTGCTTCGCATGTTGAAATCGAGACTGTGGTTTGCTTTTTGCATTGCCAGGATATAAGTCGATTACCTAAGAACTGGCAACCACCTGTTGTAGACTTCCTGTCCAGACAACAACCACCAAAATCAGAATCAGTATAAGCATTGAAATCAAAGTTAGAACCATGAGGATACCATAGCCCTAAACGTTGTTTTCCTTTTAAATACTAAAAGATTCTTTTCACAGCAATTAAGTGAGATTCTTTTGGCTTTGCCTGAAATCTGTAACAGATACACACGGCGAACATTATATCCGGCCTTGAAGCGGTTAAGTACATGAGGGATCCAATCATAGCTCTGTAAAGTCGACAGTCCACATCTTTTCCTTTCGGGTTAGAGTTTAACTTATGTTTGACCGAAATTGGAGTATCGTATGAAGTACAGTCCTCCATCTTGAACCGGCTCAAGATGTCTTTGACATACTTGGACTGTTGAATAAAGAAACCATCTTCCTTTTGATTTACTTGTAAACCTAAGAAAAACGATAACTCTCCCATCGCAGACATTTCAAATTTCGACTTCATAACACCCTCAAAATCTTTGTACAACCCTTCATTTGTCGAGCCAAATATAATATCATCCACATAAATCTGTACCAGTAGGTAATCTCCCCTTGATTTCTTTATGAATAAGGTTGAGTCTATCTTTCCACGAACAAAATCATTCGCCAAAAGATGTGTATATAAGGTCTCATACCACGCACGAGGAGCCTGATGAAGACCATAGAGGGCCTTATCTAGCTTGAAAACCATGTTCGGATTCAGTGAATCTTCAAACCCCGGCGGCTGACACACATAGACTTCCTCCTTGACCTTTCCATATAAAAATGCACTCTTGACATCTAATTGAAACACCTTAAAACCTTTAAAAGAAGCAAAAGCGAGAAACAGCCTTATAGCTTCAAGCCTCGCAACTGGCGCATAAACTTCGGTGTAATCAATTCCTTTTTGTTGATTGAAGCCCTGGACAACTAATCTTGCCTTATTGCGTACCACGACACCTCGATCGTCCTTTTTACATTTAAACACCTATTTTGTTCCTATCGGATACGCACCCTTTGGTAAATCAACCAGATTCCAAACCTTAAGTTTGTCAAATTGAGCAAGTTCTTCCTGCATAGCTTCTATCCAGTTATTGTCATGTAAAGCCATTTCTACATTCTTGGGTTCAACCTGTGAAATAAAGCAAGAATGTGAGCAATCATCAAGAACACCAGAATCTTTAATGCAAGTATACAAACAAGTATTGTCAACAAGAGAACGAGTTTTCACTCCATCCTGTAAATTTCCAATTATATTTGTTACTGGATGATCTTTGTGTTCCTTGATGGATGCGATCTTAGGAACCGGCAACACATCAAGTTGAGTAGAGTCAGATTGATAAGAATAATCTTGAGGAATTGGAATTTCCAAGTCTAAATTTGTTGGAATCTCCCCCTGAGCCTGTGTTGAAGGTAATGGATCATCACTCAACAGCGGATCAGCAGAAGAATCTTGAAAAATAGCATTATCCTCCTCACTCTCTGAATCTTGCGGACCGGAACAAGAAGCAACATTTGGATCTGAAGCAGAAGTAGATGGAATTGATGAATTGGGAACTGCATTTGGTAGAAATCCATTGTGCTGAGCATCTTGACAAGAATCATAGATAACAGCAGCATCTTCATCAGAAATGTCAGACGGTAAATGAAAAGACTTGAATAAGTTTTCATAATCAAATGCCCAATCCGGACCAATCGCCATTTGTGGTAAAGACCGATTTGAACAGTCAATATGGAACCATTCTTCAACTTGGCGTGTCTCTTTGTTATAAACCCTCTTGGTAGTTGAATTTGCCACATACCCCAGAAAAATCCCTTCAATAGCCTTTGCACTGAATTTTGTTGGGACATCTCTAAACTTTAGTAGGGTACACGGATTACCAAAAGGTAGTAAGTAGTCCAGATTCAGATTTCGATTGTTTAGCAATTCATAGCAAGTCTTGTTATGTCGCTTTACGGTCAACACCCTGTTCAAAACATGACACGCGGTATTCACAGCTTCAGCCCAAAAGGTGACTGGAAGCTTAGAATCTTCAAGCATCGTGCGAGATGTTTCGACCAACGTCCTGTTCTTTCGTTCAGCGACACCGTTTTGTTGAGGAACATATGGCGCACTGAATTCATGATGAATTCCTTTTTGTAGACAGAATAAGCCCAATTTGCTATTCTTAAATTCGCTGCCATTGTCACTCCTGATTCTTCTTACTTTCAGATTGAATAAGTTCTCCAAACCCAGGATTAAGTACTGTACTAACTCAGTAGTCTCAGTTTTAGAAGAAAGAAACTTAACCAATGAAAATCTGGAGTAATCATCAGTTACCACCAAGCTGTACGATTTCCCACCAATGCTCCTAATACTGATAGGACCGAATAAATCCATATGCAGCAACTCCAAAGGAGTTATGATAGAATTCGTCGACTTCGATTTGTGAGATTTCTTTCTTTGCTTCCCCTTCTTGCACGGAATACAATCATCAGGAACTGAGAATTTCATTTTCGGAACTCCAAGCACAAGATCATTCCTAACAATGTAGTTCATCTTCCTGTAGTTTATGTGTGCTAGCTTCCTGTGCCACAATATTGAATCAGATTCCGACGCCTTGGAGAGTAAACATGTTGGAATTGAATCTGTTGTAGTAGCGACACTCATGTCAAGGACATATGTGTCATTTCTCCTTGGAGCCTTCATAAGAATCCATTCATCAGGAATCACAAAACCCGGTTTCAGAATATAACATTCATGATCGTTGAAATGGAACGAAAACTTGTTGTCACAGACTTGTGATACGCTTAAAAGATTGTGTTCCAGCTGCTCAACATAATTCACCTTTTCAAATTTTACTTTGTCGTTCTTTAACGTTCCCTGGCCTGTTATGTACCCGCCTTTATTACCCGCAAAAGCGACATAACCACCATCAATTTTAATCACATCCTCAAGTAATCTAACATTCCTTGTCATATGTCGAGAGCAACCACTATCCACATACCAAGTATTGTTGATAGTCCTCCTTGGTTGTCCCTACATAAACAACGAGAATCAGTTAGAAAGTGGAACCCAAGCCATCGTGGTCTTGGGTCGTCCGGATTGATCAAAATAAACAACTTCTTGTAATTTACATTCAATTTTATCATTCACTGTTGGAACAGAAGTTTGACAATCAGACCTTTTCAAAGAAGAACCATTTTTATTATGTTGAAAAACATTATTTGATATATCATTGTCAGATTCAGATGTTTCCAAAATTTTCTTTAATTTTCTGTTTCTCCTTCTTCTTTGAGGCCTAGACAATTTCACCTCCTGAAAAGTATCTTTTGAAACCCCAACTTTTGGAATCTCAAGATTTTCTTTGCATACAAAAGATTTAGTATGCAGTGAATTTTGTTGTTTAATTCCAGGAGAATTAACAAAAGATCGTCCAGTCATATCTTTATCCAAACTAGAAGAGAATTTTCCTTCATCTTTTCTTTTCAGAATTTTCACCACTTTCGGTTGTGAAGGAACAGTCTTCATTTTACCCTTGTTCTTGTATGGACAATTAATCAAAATATGACCAGGCTCATTGCAATGAAAGCACACTCTTCTTTCTTGATAACTTTGAAATAAGATGTTTTCTTTGAATTTGAAGAACCATCAAAAGAACAAGCTTCAGAGGAATGCCCTGAACAATTTACTGGCTTCTTAGGAACATAAGTCTGTTTTAGCACTTTCGAAGAATTCACCTTTTGAAAACCAGCCACAACAAACCCACTTGACTGTAAGACTGGAGAAAGTTTAGTTTGAACCACTTTCACCTCTTCAGGTTCTATCAAGATGCACCTATCCCGAGTAACTTTCTTCACAACCTTTGGTTCCTCAATTTTCACTTCTCTCGGAATGCCTTCAACCTTTGAATCATCAAACACTTCATCCTCTGTATCAGAATCATACACCATGTCTTCACCCGTCACTGGATTCACTTTTAATACTGTCTTGGGATCAATCTCCTCTTCATGAATGATTTCAGGCTCAACTACATAATTTGCATTGAACGGAGGAGGAACAAACCCAATACCAGCAACCCTTTTTTGGGATCAGCATTAGCATTAAAATAATCCAACACTACAGGTGAATTCTCAAACTGTTCCAACTTTCTATGTAACTTTATCACCTCAGATTCTTTTTCAGAAATCTCCTTGTTCTTTTGAGCAACTACTTCATTTCATTTTTCAATTTCAGCATAAGTCATGTCTAGATGATAACCCTGCTCTTTGTATTTTAACCCAAGAGAATTTAAGTCTCTTTTCAAAGACTCAATTCTATCAATGCATAGTTTATCATTATCTTTCAGTTTCTGATTAACTGAATGCATTGATTTCATGTCACAAATCAAATTTGTGTTATCATCCATGACTTTTTGTAGTTTATCTTTAACAGAAATGCAATTAGAACAAAATATATGACAGACAGAGTCTTTTACTTTAGTCGGGTCAGACATGTCTGCCATGAATACTTTGGCTATCGGAATATTTTCTGAATCTTCACCAACTGAAGCATTTTCTTTAAGAACAATTTCTTCCTCAGCAACCCCTGTCACAGCATCAGAATCAATACTTTGCACTCTTTCTTCCTCATCATCAACACTTGGAACACTATCACCATCAATAGAACTTTCATCATCAGTAGACTCTTCTGGTTTTTCTGAATGAATTTCTGCAACAAAAGCCTGACTCACAGCACCCACCAAATCTTCCAGATGAATGCTCCAATCATAGTTTTCGTCATTTTGAGCAACTAAAGCTGATGATGCAGATGCATGATTTGTATTTCCAGAAGGACCATGATTTTGATTACCAGATGAACCATGTGGCTGATTCCTATTATGCTGAATGTTAGATTGCTTCTTTTGAGAATCAAACTCTACCTTTGGTTTCACACACTCCTTAGCAAAGTGACCATACTCTTGGCAGTTGTAACTTCTAACTTTGCTCTTATCAAAACCCATACGCGATCGACTATTTGAAGCAATATATTTTCTCACAGTTCTCTTCAAGAAATCTTTAGCTTGGCGCATTAACATGGCCATATTCCATTGGATATTCATTTCTTCCAGATCAACAGGGTCAATCTGTCTGAAATCTTCTTCTATTACCTCAGGATCATGTATTTTTCCTCCAATGAAATTCTCATATGATGCCATGAATGAAGAAAACATAGCCAAATAATCATCAGCAACTTTCTGATTCACATGAGATCAAGATGATGTTGAAGCAGTAGTAGCAGAAAATCCAGAATGGCTTGTATGACCAGAATAGATTGGAACTCCAGAACACTGGTCATTTGAAGACTCTTGAGCATCACTAGAAAAAAATGCTACTCCAGTACCAGATTTACCAACAGATTTGGCAAAATACATCGAGGGATCCTGGATATGCTCCATATTAGTCTCTTTCTTCTTCATATTCATGTCATGTGACTGAATTTTCCCTAGGACTTCTTCAAGAGACATGGTTTTGTACTTAACATTTTCTTTGATCAAAACCGTATACACATCAAACTTTGATGGTAAAGCCTCCAAGAATTTATCATTGATTTCCTCAGTCTCATTTACCACAGATGCACTAGCCAGTTCACTAAGAAGATGATAGAATCTTGTAGCAAGATCATCCAAAGATTCATTCTGAAAATGTTTAAAAACTAGGAACTGCTTCTTTAGTAATTCTTTTCTACTTTTTTTCACATCTAAACTCCCTTCACACCTTTTCTGTAGAGCTTCCCACAGTTGTTGAGAAGACTTGAACTGGTTAAAACTGTGATAAATTTCCTTTGGTAGAGACATCGAAATGCTAGCCATTGCTTTCTTTTCTCGATCAAATAACAACTTCTCTTCAGTAGATAAAGCAGATACTGGTTTTGGAACATCATCTTTTCCCATCCATGAATAAGTAGGGTGTGTATATCCTTCCAAAATTGGAATCCACAAACTAGTATCGGTAAAAGATATGAATTGGTCAAACCGATCATTCCAATTTGAATAATCAGCTAGATTCAGCAACTTCGGAGGTTTTTGAGATGTATCTATCTCATTGTCATAATTGAACATGTTTGTGACTTGAACCATATTTGTCATGTTAAAAAAAATTTTCTGAAAAATTTCTAAGTATTGAACTGTTTTTACCCTCAGGCGAACTTAATAAGTTCGCTTTAGTGAGTACTAAGCGAACTTGATATCAGGCGAACAAGACAAGTTCGCTTAAGGAGGAAATACGATAAGTTCGCTTAACAGCTAAGTTCGCTTGAAATGTGAGAAGCGAACTTAATAAGTTCGCTTGCTAAGTTCGCCTGCACAGGAACTCAGCAAGTTCGCTTAAACTGCTGTAACAGATTCAACAAATTCTTCACCCAAACACGAACCGAAACCTTCAAAATTCATGATTTCTCAGCGAATTGATGGAATTTAAGGAAATTGAACCGTAGGATTGTGAATTTTATCAAATAGAACAATTCTATCGGACTAATTTTGTCAAAAACCCTTCCAAGATCACGAATTCAGCAAAGAAACGATCTTCAAGAACTTGAAAAACTCCATTGTTGCAGAAACTTCAAAAATGTTGAATTTCTTGTCGAATTGTACACAAAAACCGTCACTAATCACCGAGAATCGTACTTAATTCACGAGCATAAGCTCTGATACCACTTGTAGGTCCAGGTAACTCAACTACTGATCGAACTCGTGATATGACGTTTTTATAACACGAAGTTCGGAATCCTTCGTATTAACGTTTGTATACTAATTGACAACTCAAAACAACACGCGTAAATAAACTTCTCGTTATATTCCAAATCACTGTGGTTACAGACTCAATCAGAAAAGTTTTTCTCTCCTTGGATCGATCCCTTCTAATGACTCTGTAACACATATATATAGAAACACACCTGCTGTAAGCGAACTTGTTAAGTTCGCCTCCAACAGACCAAGCGAACTTAACAAGTTCGCCTCAGTTATACCTAAGCGAACTTATTAAGTTCGCCTCTGACAGACCAGGCGAACTTAAGTTCGCCTCTAGGCACACTAGTTAAAACACTTAGCAACTTTAAACAATTACATATCAAAAACACAAAGACATAAAATCTAACTATTACAAGCTTTTGTCATTACAATTCTATGTCCTAACATGGACGGCAGAGTCTTAAATCCGAGAATGTCCAGAATGAGAATCGAGCTTCTGGGTGGGATTAGCCTCTACAACCTTGGTCACAGTTTCACACAGAGATGGCGATTGTAATGGTGTCTTCAATTTGGAGTGAGATTGGGTGGAGGAGGGTAGCGAGCTCGTGCAGGGCCGACCATGGCTATTTATAGTCGAACTTGATTTCTATGTTAAAACGTGCAATTGGGCACGTTCCGACACTAGTCTGGACGAGACAAAACTAACCAGACATTCAACACGCGTGGAGGTGGTCTGTCGGTCGCGAATTCGAATGTGGGTTTCTCGGCCACCAACAGGATCAGACGATCCTTATGTTGGGGAGACCAATTGGTCGGGGGTCTTGTTCGCGTGGGGGAGACGAAGCCAGAGAAGCCTTTAGCGGCTGTCGAGGTGCAGAGAAACAGCCTTGTCGGGCGTCGCCGGAAAGTTCTTTACCCGCCGGACCATCGGAGGGGGTGACCGGATAAACGAATCGAGAATTGACAGATTTAGTCCCTGGAGTTTGGTTTGACTCGGATTAGCCCTTAAAATTAATACGGATGGGCCCTTGTAGTTTAAATTGACCAGAAACAACCCCTTAGTCGATTTCAGTTTTAAATACTTCTAGTTTGTTTAATTACAATACAACCCCTGAACTTTTATTTAAATAAATTAATTTAACTTCTTTTAAATCAAATTAATTTAAAAATGTTTTTATAAACTTATTTTATTTTTTTATTATTATAAATAATTTTTATAAAAGTTATTTATCTTATTTAAATAGGTTATTTTATTAAATACACAACTTTTTAAATTTAGATTTTTATATAAAACTTTTTATTAGTTTTAAAATTTATAAAATTCTAATTAGTTTAAATCCGTAAAATAAAATACCTATTTGTATAAAACCAAATAAAACTCTTACACTTTATTAAAATAGAGAATGATTACACGATAATTATAATACAAGTGCGAGAACGAAAAATCCGAAACGTCACATTTGCCGATCAACAACAATTCTATATCAAAAGCCATAAACCAATTAGATTTAGCAAGCCAAGAATCAATATCAGGAAACCTTATTTCTGTGAAATTTCCTTCCATGTTATAGCTGTCTACTTCATTACCTAGATAACTACTATCAACACGCCTCAAGCCTTTTCCCCTCAAAACCAAGGGTGCTGCAGAAGAAAATACCATTACTACTCCTGAAGAATCTGATTGAACCAATAAACCCTCTCAACAATTCGCATTTTAGTGAGAATCTCTTGTTCTATATCAACAAGACTCCTTCCGCAAATACGAACGCACCAAGACGCTAATTCCTTGCGACAAACGGCCCATTGCCTGATTTTGAACCATTAAATAGAGTCTTTCAAGTAATCTACCCAATCGATCTCCTTTTAGACCTTCTTATGATAAACACTCTGATACATGATTTCTAGTTGTTGCATAGTCTTTTAAATAAGTTATCCGTTTAATCCTTTTTTACCCTTATCTAACTTCCACACCCAAACCATCCCATAACCTATATCTAGGAGAAATAATCAGCATTACGTATGTGATCTATTGCTTAAGATTTCCTATATACGCTTGCATCTTTCTTTCCCTTAGCAACAACAATTATTTCAAACAATCTAGAACTGAATCCTGATAATTACACGGTACCTGCCCCCCGAGTATGGATCATCTACGATATTCTTTGTCGTTTTTTTATGACATTTTCTTAATATTGCACATATCAATACTTATTCATTCTCTCATTTAAGAATAACAATCCACTCACATTCCATATCGTATTGCATTTCAACATCAATTGTCACTTCGTTAGGTTTACCTAACCTTACACATTGAAAATCTTATGAGCCACTTAGCCAGAATACTGACTTCATATGATAAAACCAACCATCTGTTTCCTTTCAACATGCAATTGAAATTGTTTCCTTTAATTCTCAAGCTATTAAAGTTAAAATTAAACCGTACCATAAGCTCGTCACATGACAAATCAACTGGTTGTTTACCATCAAAATTGTTTTTTTTTCAATGTTTCTCTAATAGCTCGAATGCTATTCATGACTTGTCCGGTTAAACTTTTGAGTTCTGATTGTCATCGTTTACCTTTGAAACACCAACTTAAAAATATATATTTCCTCCAGATTCATCAAGTGGTTTATAAACTTATGCTACTGTCGAGATTCAAAATCAAATATTAGAAAATACCCAAACTTAAATTTCGAGGACGAAATTTCTGTAACAATGAGAGAATGTAACAACCCCAAATTTAGGGCCTGGTTTTTTTTTTTTTTTACTTGCTACCTATATGGATACTTAACTGTTGTATAGCAAACTCGAACACTTTGGGCTACTAAATAGAACCCAATAAACACATTGTGGTTGCACAATGAACTTGACCCGTTAGGCTTGGCCTAACTATAGATAAAGAGACTCAACCCATTAATGGGCCCACTGAAGGCCCAATATATGAACCGAACCCAAAATGAACTAATAAACATTGTTTTACGGATCGTTACATGATTCGATATAATTTATAATTGTTACGAACCAAACCGTGTACGCCGGTTAGCACTACAAGAAAAGTGACCATTAGGGACTAAAGTCTTAGGGACTGATTTATCAGTCTCAAGTAAGTAGTATCTGGGACTGATTTATCAGTTGCTGGAGGTATTTGAGACTAATTTTTACACAACATATTCTACAACTAATAATCAGTCGCTAATATTAAGGTCCCTTATTTGAGACTAAATTTATGTCGCAAATATGTGTGTGTCGTAAAGTTTTTTGGAGGGAAACTTATTAGCTACTGAATTTCAGTCCCTAATATATTCCTTGTATATGAATAGTGGCACAAATGTGTTAGAGACTAATCTTCAGTCTCTAATATAGAGAGAATGTATTCGGGACTAAATATCATTCCTTAGTATTTTAAATATGGACTGAATTAGGGACTGATAATCAGTCTCGAACACCTTTTGGTATAGGAAATGCTCAGTGACTAATTTTCAATCTCCAAGTATGTTACACATATAATACCATTTGTTGGGAGGTATCGGGGCAGAAAATTAGTGTCAAAGATCTTTTTTCGTAATCTTATTCGGAACTGATATTTGGTCTCCGACGTGTCATACAGACGAAAGAACTACTATTATAAAAGAAAAATAAGAGGCTGAAAACCAGCCTCCAAAAATGAAGTACTTTAAACACAAGACTATTTATGAAACCTATTGGCTGCTATTAATTGTCGGACAAGGAAATTCAATACACATCTTTCAAGTTCAATAGTTTGTTCAAAATGTAAACGCATTATAAGTTTAAGAAAATATATAATATGTTCAAGTCCAACAAAATAGCAAAAAAAATAAGTTCAAAGTTCAACAAATACAAAAAATAAGTTCATTGTGTTCATGGCTTCTTTTACAATCTTCATGCGAGTAAATGATCCTCATGTTAACTTTTTCTTAGCTATGATAGTAGCACTTACCTGTTAAAAAAATAAAGATGTTTTAATACGCAAACAATGAAGACACTATTTAAAATGCTAACTAGTAACCAATCAATATAATTGATTTGTATTTGGTTAATCATTTAAACATTTTTGAAACTTTTTTAGTAGATGATAATGATAGAAAAGTATGATATTTATTTTTCTATCCCATGTTCGATAGTTCTGGTTGATGTCTTTTGGTGCTGTCGGAACTTATATGCTTGACAATTAGAAGTTTTTGAAAGTAATTTTGGAACCTTCATAGAAAGTGTGCTCGGGTATCAGAATTTAGAGTTCCGATTAGCAGGTAAAATTAATGTAATTAAATTATATAAATGAATGCAACCTGTAGGTCTTGCGTACTTAGCAAGTACGCATGCCTTGTAGGTCCCCGGGTGTCTCGGATCGTTACGTGTGGGTGTGTGACTAGTCAGACCGGGTGTGGAATGCCCATGACTAGGTGGAGAATCAAGTAACACAAAGTAAACCGACAAAGAAATCACTTTCAAACTCCGTCTATTATAAACTTGAAAGGTTACAGAGAGAAAATACTGAGTGCAAATGTCTGCGTACATAACTTCTGTCAACCTATTCTATTTATACTAAACCTGATCTCTGCGCACTTAACAAGTGCGCAGGGCAAATTGTTCATGCGTACTTAGCAAGTACGCAGAGTATTCTTGCGTACTTGCTAAGTACGTAGGAAGTAATTCTTGCGCATATGCTAAGTGCGCAAAACACTTAGAGAAATAATACAACAATAACATGCATTAGAAATTACAACTAGATAACTAATACATACAGACACTAACATACAAGACAAGTACAATAAGCTAAGACACTATCCAGAGTGTCTGTCACACAAAAGTGCTTCAACAAACTCCCCGTTGACAACAAGTCTGGATTGTCTTCGGTCTTCACTGCTCCCCAGCTTTAGCTTCCATCTTCTTCTTGTAGTCAAGGCAGAACTTGATCACCTTGTCGTATTTAGAAGCAAGGAACTTTGTCCACTCGTCCGTGTACATGCAGTACTTGTCAGCTAGTGCCTCCAGATCTTTCACATAGAAGTTTATGAAGCAGACTTCATCAAACACTCTGAGTAGTTCCCTTGGCAATAAGCTTCCACTATCGGACCACACCTTTCCAATCACCACTGCCTCGCCCGATTTAGGATCTACGTACCAGTACCATATGTTACCGAGGATATCCTGAGATAACTTGCTCAGGGGAATCTTGGTTTCACACAGCACTGAACTTGCTCAGGGGAATCTTGGTTTCACACAACACTGGCTTATATACCAGTTTCTTTAAGCTTCTCTTAGTCACAAGATGTCTAGCGTTCTTGTCCCTAACTCGCTTGGGCACTTGAGGGTTAAACATTTCAAAATTCCCAGATCTTACCTCTGGCTGTAGAACCTGCCACAAACCCTTCCACTCGGGCTGTGTCGCTGGTGAATGCACGAGCCATCACTGCAAAAACAAACAATAAACACAATAAGAACAAGAAGACTCATTGGATTTGAATACACATGACCAAGTATAGTACATTCACAAAGAACTGAAAATCCAGACTTAGAAAATTTTCAAGAATTCCCTTCCTGCGTACGAGTATAATTAGTATTTTCTTTAAAAATATATTATTATTAAAAGATAAAGGTGTATTTAATAAGAGAGAAACGAAAAAAATGATAAGAATAAATATAGAGACGATAAGTGGCCTGAAAAAACCTTTATTTATTATATAGTATAGATATATATATATACATACATATATATATTAAATTTCTAACATTTCACATATCAAGCTCGTTTACACCTCTAGCCACGTGTACTGGTATTTTACTAAATTTCAAGCATTTTACTATGAAATACTATGGACCTCGCTAAAAGATCGAATAGAGTCGAGCCTAAACTAGCTCGAGCCCGACCTCGAGCTCATACTATGGCTCGTTTAATAAATGAGCTAGAGCCTGAACTTCACATATCGAGCTCGAGCCGGCTCACGAGCCTAAACGACCTTTATATATATATATACTTTTGATTATTAAATATATATATATATATATATTATATATTAAATTTCTAACATTTCACATATCATGCTCGTTTACACCTCTAGCCACGTGTACTGGTATTTTACCAAAACTTAATATGTCTAATCAATATATGCATTAACCATTATAGATCATTGCAATAATCTATCTTGATCAATCAAAGGTCCACCTAGACTTTTATTACTCTGAAGACACTCACCAAGAAACGTATGACTCATGGACATAATTCATTAGATCTAACATGTTAACACCTGTTGTAATCTAATAATGCCCCTTTTACACTACTATGAACTTTTATTACTCCGAAGACACACACCAAGAAACGTATGACTCATTATAACTCATAACCACATATATTGTTCGACCAAAGTAAAATATAATAACAGTAAAGATAATAAATACAATAAGAGTAATAATAAGAATAATTAACAACAATAATAATAATATTTATAATTTATACACATTTTAAGAAGAAGGATTTGAGTGAGTGTTTAAGACTAATTTTTAAGACTTTAATTATACTAAAATTTTTATAATTAATGTTTAAGAGTTTAATTATACTAGGATTTGAGTGAATGTTTAAGACTAAGTTTTGGCTAATTTTAAAATTTGACTAATGTTTAAGACTTTAATTATACTATAACTTTTTATAAAAGTCGTAATACTTATATAAAGGGTGAAGAAGTTACTTTTAATTTTATGTTTATTCTTAAATCATTAATATAAATAATAATAACAATATAATAATAATTCAATATTAATAATACTAATAGAAAAAATAATACCCTCTAGAAGAATGAAGCAGAACGTGGCTCTCTAATTGCTCGGATACCATCGGAAGAAAATAATACCTACTTTTTAGTCCCAAATCACAGCAACAAAATCACGGAAGAATCGGGATGTCAAGCTCTTTCTACCATCGATGAAACCCACTTTTAACCCTCGTTCGCACCCACGAATACCATCATTCAATTCCTTTCTGCTGCGTGTTTCTCTGGTCTCATCTCAATTCGCCAAGAAACAATTGACGACGAGTAACATTCTCACAATACCAGGTAATATTAGAGCAACTTTCGTTCATCTAATACGAAATCAGTACACAATGTTGTGATTATTTGAATATGGTTATGCGATTTTTTGTTTTGTTTTGATTTTTGATTTTGGTAAGGTATTGTAACAGGTGTCTACAAAAGTTTTAATATTAATGAATATTAGTATTTATTCGAGTGACTGATTAGGAATTTATACGCGAGATATGCGACGTTGGATGCGTGACAGCGACAAACACCGGTGTAGACGTCAGCGGGTTTTGCTAGATCCGGTATAATTAAATAACGTAAACAAGTATTTACTTTATACCTATCATATTAGAATATTAATATTATTATTATTAAGGAAGTAATAACTAGTTTCGGAACGCGACACGTTTTACCCGGAGGGGACACGTGTGAACACGCGCGCGGTATAAAGCAATACCGGCTATTACAGAAATAACACAATAAAATATATAATTATTTATTATTATAGTTAATAATAATATTATTAATAACAAATAAAAATTGTCGGAGCGTGAATCGATTGTTTGAGTAAGCGCGTTTGGCATGCGCAGTGTCAACGCATACCGGATTGAACAACAGTCGAACATGAAATCTTACGGGATAAAAATTTAAATTAATTTTATTACCGCGTCATATATTTATAAGATTTACGGAAATAAAATTTGGATTTAATTATTGTGACGGAGATTTAAGTAGACACACGATATGTCTAAACCAGTCTAGTCTAGACCGTTTTTAGCCTACTCTTGTATGCATATTAATTATTGTTATTATTTATAAATTCCTAAATAAATGAAATCCTTACAAATCTTATGAATCCTTACAAAATCTGCCACAATATTTTCAAATCTCCAAATATCTATCAAATATACGAATCTCTATATGAAATCACACAAAACCCAAGACTCACTCGGATATGCGGGATTGTTAGGGTCGTTCCCGACAGTCCCTGTTTTGGTCAACCAAAGTCAACCACAGTCAAAGACGGTCAATGGCAGAAATAACAAGCGGGTTCTCTAAACGAGTCGTTAAGCAATCGGGTTCGCATACACTTATAAGATCTTATACTAATACACTTATATAATTATTTGGAAACCAATGTCTATAAAAATCGAGTATATAAACAAATGTATATACCTATAGTTATTAAGGTATCACGCTTTATTTAAAAATATAAAACCTCTATATATACACACAAATGTATAATTGTAAATTATACTAATTTGAAGTTATATTTGTAAAAACTATTTATGAAACAAAATAATAATAAGTACAAGTTAATGTCGAGTATTTATACGATACATCAAAGTTATAAGCATATGGCCTTTAGATTTATACACCCATATTTACAGATATTAGTATTTTAAATACAAATTCTTATATCATTATAATTTCTTTTTTCCTTAGCATGCATATTAGAGATAATTAGTCTAAAATTTATATGATATAAGTTTTTATTTTTATTAAACGAGTTATATTGTTATTTTTATTATGATTAAATATTATAAATACTTATTTAAAACTAAGTAATACTCTTATAAAAGTTGTTATTAAAAATGTTATGCTCGTTATTAGTATTATTATTACTAAAAATGTACTTAAAGTGAGACTTTATAAATCGATATTTTCTTTACATAAAACGTTACACTTATGGATAACGCTATTATTGATATTACTATTATTATTTTTATAATTATTAAAGATACATAGTTATTATCATTACTTTTATTAGTTATTATTAAAATTATTATCGATAATATTATTTTTAACATAATATTATAACTATATATACCCTTACCATTATTAGGGTAATTAGCATTATTATTATTATTATTATTTTCAACTACTAAAACTTAGATTATATTTTACACTAATATTATCAAAGTTACAAACATTTTCATTAATATTAGTACTATTATTTGTTTACACAAACTATATATCTTAAGTGATATCGTTATTTTTATTACTTACTATTATTATTATACAACATTTACTTTTTTATTAAATAGTAAAATTGTTATACTTATGTTTATAGTTAATACTACCCAACACGTATTTAAACATGTATAACCTTATTCCACTTACATATACACACATGCTTACTTAACCATATTATTAGCTAATGAAAACGAGATTTGACATGATACTTTATACATTATGTATATTCATATGTACAAACATTTTATAAACCTCACATTTACTTTCGATACAAATATATTTTTATGTGGCTTTATGTAAATACAAACTTAGACATTACCCACATTTGTAAACTAAACACTATAATTATGTTTTAGTATTAGACGAACATAAATAGTTTCGTCAACCCTTATGATTTATATTATACGAGAATATTTTGAACATTTGTATAAGCGTAACTATAGAGTTCGATTATTATCGTCGAAACAAATATAACTACTTGTATATGTATTTAGTTATTTATACATATACAAATACATCACATAAGTAAATAATGCCTACGGATACCTTACTTGAATCGAATCATTATTATAATACTTAGTATTACTTTGATTTGGGTCAAAACATCATTTTACTACCTTTATTAGAGCATATATATACAAGTATCGCTATAATACAATAGTACAAGTCGTAACCAACACTTTTATAATACAACCATTAGAATAATAAATACGACCTGGGATTTTTACCAAAACTGCTCCAACACCTTAACGAATCGGTCGAGATCAACCACACGGTTAATGACATTACTCTAGTACAATATACTAATGTCACAATTATAATTAGGATTATCTTAAAGTCTACATACACGATAGCAAGCTCGCAACTTTAGCATATTGTTTGGACACATACAAGATTACCAGGTGAGTTCATGTGTTTTTCCCTCTCTTTTACTTAAAGTTTTTGGGGTGATTACATGCTTCTGTTTTGTTTACATACTTGGTGTTTAAATTAATTAAGACCATTTTTAGCTGTCATAACGAATCCCCAAACTTTAGCACACAATCATTAACTCCTTTGGAGCTAGCGAATATATGGGTAGTACTATCTGGTGAAACCCCCGCACACCATAAGCCCGACGTAACCGGGACAACCTTCCATGGAATGATAATCATATAATGATAATAAATATCTTGTGACATATATTCGTTTAACAGTTTTGAACTTATGTTGGCAGGCATGAGTAATTAGACCCATAACAATAAGAGGTATGGGTTAGGGGAATATTATTATTTCTAGATGTCCACAGGTTGTGGGCACAGGGTTGATTGTGAACTTGTTTAATTTGCACCATACATATTTGGATACTCAATATAAAACCAACTTTTTAGTTGACACAATATTTTTAAGCATGTATTCAGGTACCATTCTCGAGTTTGGAAATTAGCAACCTAGACACGAGCTTGCTTGAAGATAGATGATTCCTTAGAAGACTTGTGTCAAGCCATAGATTCCACCCGAGAAAGCTTTGATTAGAAGATAGAATCCATTGTTTCATTATATTTTTAGTTAGTGTTTAGTTGATATGATCCTTTGAAAATGTATAACTTGACTTAGTTGGACCAATGACATTTATAAATTATATGTCACGTTATTTCCGCT
Organism: Smallanthus sonchifolius; assembly: GCA_023525975.1. Taxonomy (NCBI): domain Eukaryota; kingdom Viridiplantae; phylum Streptophyta; class Magnoliopsida; order Asterales; family Asteraceae; genus Smallanthus; species Smallanthus sonchifolius. The sequence continues at coordinate 73,780,831 of CM042023.1, read as the reverse complement.
GTGTTTTGTTTTGGTATTCGATCGTTACGCCTAGCCCCCTGGTTGGGTTGTGACACATGGGCAGTAATGTGAATTGAAATAAATTTGTGCTAAAGATATAATTCGATATTGTTCTCATGAAATTGTTTAAAACCATATATTATTTATCTGATAATGATCTTTTACACACACACACACCCAGACATATAATGGATTCCAATCACAGATGTAATCATATCATATTTAATTTTCACACTACTATTAGTTTCAAAACGCTTTTAGTCTATTGACAATTCAAGTTTCAAAACTCATATACAAATTTGAAAATAGATTATCAAGATTAGAGCATGCACAACACTATCATTTCTCATTTATGTAGACTTTGAAATTTAGATCAAATCAACTCAGTCTAATCAATCATATATCAAAGGTCTACTAAGGTCGTGTGAAATGAACTAATCACTGATGTACTATCATTTCTTCTCTAACTTAAAATGATGTTAAATTTTATATTTTTCAATTTGTTTTGACTTTTTATAAATTAAGAATTTTTTGACTGAAAATTTAAAATGCAGAAATGTAATAAAGCAATAAAAGAAATTAAAAACAAAATTTTCCATGAAAATCTGATTTTGAAAAACTTTTATTCCGGATTGATCATACCTATCATTTTGATTAGAAATTCAAACCTGGTACGATCAAATGCATTGGTAAACAAATCAGCAAAATTATCATCATTGTGAACCTTTACGAGCTCAATCAACCTTTTCTCTACACAATCACTAATAAAATGATATCTAATCTCAATGTGCTTTGTTTTACTATGCTTAACAGGATTATTACTTATAGACATTGTAGCATTATTATCAATAAGCATAGGAGTTCTTGTGAAATTCAAACTGTAATCTCTTAATTGTTGTTGTATCTACAGGATCTGTGAACAATAACTTGCAGCAGCGATGTATTATGCTTCGCATGTAGAAATGGAGACTGTGGTTTGCTTTTTGCATTGCCAGGAAACAAGTCGATTACCCAAGAACTGGCAACCACCTGTTGTAGATTTCCTGTCCAAACAACAACCACAAAAATCAGAATCAGTATAAGCATTGAAATCAAAGTTAGAACCATGTGGATACCATAGTCCTAATCTTTGTTTTCCTTTTAAATAACGAAAGATTCTTTTTACAGCTATTAAGTGAGATTCTTTTGGTTTTGCCTGGAATCTTGAACAGATGCACACAGCGAACATTATATCTGGTCTTGAAGCGGTTAAGTACATGAGAGATCCAATCATTGCTCTGTAAAGTCGACAATCCACATCTTTTCCATTCCGGTCAGAATTCAACTTATGATTGACTGGAATCAGAGTATCATATAGGGTACAGTCCTCCATCTTGAACCGGCTCAATATGTCTTTGACATACTTGGACTGATGAATAAAGAAACCATCTTCCTTTTGATTTACTTGTAAACCTAAGAAAAACGTTAACTCTCCCATAGCTGACATTTCAAACTTCGACTTCATTACACTCTCAAAATCTTTGCATAACCCTTTATTTGTTGAGCCAAAAATAATATCGTCCACGTATATCTGCACCAGTAGGTAATCTCCCCCTGATTTCTTTATGAATAAGGTCGAGTCAATCTTGCCACGAACAAAATCATTTGTCAAAAGATGTGCGAACAACGTTTCATACCACGCTCGAGGAGCCTGATGAAGACCATAGAGGGCCTTATCAGGCTTGAAAACCCTATTCGGATGAAGTGGATCTTCAAACCCCGGCGGCTGACAAACATAAACTTCCTCCTTGACTTTCCATATAAAAATGCACTTTTCACATCTAATTGAAACACCTTAAAACCTTTATAAGAAGCAAAAGCTTGAAACAGCCGTATTGCTTCAAGCCTCGCAACAGGCGCATAAACCTCGGTGTAATCAATTCCCTCTTGTTGATTGAAGCCCTGGACAACTAGTCTTGCCTTGTTTCTTACCACGACACCTCTATCGTCTTTCTTACATTTAAACACCCATTTAGTACCAATCGTATATACACCCTTCAGAAGATCTACAAGATTCCAAACCTTAAGTTTGTCAAATTAAGCAAGTTCTTCCTGCATAGCCTATATCTAATTGTTATCATTTAAAGCCATTTCAACATTTTTGGGTTCGACATGAGAAATAAAACATGAATGTGAGCAATCATCAAGAACACCAGAATCTTTAATACATGTATACAAACAAGTATTGTCTACAAGAGAACGTGTTTTCACTCCATCCTGCAAATTTCTGATTATATTTGTCACTGGATAATCTTTGAGTCCCTTGATGGAAGCGACCTCAAGAACTTGTAACACTTCAACATGAGTTGTATCAGATTGATAAGGCAAATCATGATTAATTGGAATTTCCGAGTCTAAATTTGTAGGAATCTCCCCCGAATCCTGTGTCAAAGGTAATGAATCATCACCCAACAAAGGATCAGTAGAAGAATCTTGAAAAATAGCATTGTCTTCCTAACTCTCTGAATCTTTTGGTCCCGAACAAGAAGAAACATTAGGACGGGAGCAGAAGTAGATGGAACCGATGAATTTGAAACTGTATTTGGTAGAAAGCCATTGTGCTGTGCATCCTGATAAGAATCATAGAGAACAGCAGCTTCATCAGGAGAAAGATCAGAAGGTAAATGAAAAGACTTGAATAAATTTTCATAATCAAATGCCCAATCTGGTCCAATCGCCATTTGAGGTAAAGACCGATTTGAACAGTCAATATGGAACCATTCTTCAACTTGGCGCGTCTCTTTGTTAAAAACCCTCTTGGTAGTCGAATTTGCAACATACCCTAGAAAAATCCCTTCAATAGCACTGAATTTTGTTGGGACATCTCGAACTTTCAACAGGGTGCAAGGATTACCAAAAGGTAGTAAATAATCCAGATTCGGCTTTCGATTATTCAGCAACTCGTAGCAAGTATTGTTGTGTCGCTTGACGGTCAAGACCCTGTTCAAAACGTGACACGCAGTATTCACAGCTTCAGCCCAAAAAGTAACTGGAAGCTTAGAATCTGAAAGCATCGTTCGTGCCGTTTCAACCAACGTCCTGTTCTTTCGTTCAGCAACATCGTTTTGTTGAGGAACATATGGCGCACTGAATTCATGATGAATTCCCTTTTGTAGACAGAATAAGCCCATCTTGCTATTCTTAAACTCACTGCCATTGTCACTCCTAATTCTTCTGACCTTCAGATGGAACAAATTCTCTAAACCTAGGATTAAGTATTGTACCAACTTAGTGGTTTCATATTTAGAAGAAAGAAACTTAAGCCATGAAAAGCTAGAGAAATCATCCGTTACTACCAAACAGTATGATTTTCCACCAATGCTCCTGATACTAATCGGACCGAACAAATCCATATGCAGCAGCTCCAAAGGAGTTACGATAGAATTCTTCGATTTAGATTTGTGTGATTTCTTCCGTTGTTTCCCCTTCTTGCAAGGAATACAATCATCAGGAACTGAGAATTTCATCTTCGGAATACCAAGAACCAGATCATTCTTAACAATATAGTTCATCTTCCGATAGTTGATGTGAGCTAGCTTCCTGTGCCACAAAATAGAATCTGATTCCAACGCCTTGGAGAGTAAACATGTAGGAATTGAATCCGTTGTAGTAGCGACACTCATGCCAAGGACATACATGTCATTTCTCCTCGGGGCCTTCATGAGAATCCATTCGTCAGGAATAACAAAACCAGGTTTCAAGATATAACACTCAGCATCATTGAAATGGAACGAAAACTTCATGTCACAAACTTGTCATACACTCAAAAGATTGTGTTCCAGCTGCTCCACATAATTCACCTTCTCAAATTTGACTTTATCATTCTTTAAAGTTCCATGTCCAGTTATGTACCCGCCTTTATTCCCCGCAAAAGCGACATAACCTCCATCAATGTTTTTAACATCTTCAAGCAATCTAATATTCCATGTCATATGTCGAGAGCAACCACTATCCACATACCATGTATTGTTGATAGTCCACATTGGTTGTCCCTACATAAACAAAGAAAATCAGTTAGAAATAGGAACCCAAGCCATTGTAGTCTTGGGTCGTCCAGATTGATCAAAATAAACAACTTCTAGTAATTCACAATCAATGTTATCATTAACCTTTGGAATAGAAGTTTTACCAACATACTTTTTCAAAGAAGAAACATTTTGATTATTTTGAAAAACATTATATGATATATTATTATCATATTCAGATGTTTCCAAAATTTTCTTCAATTTTCTGTTTTGTCTTCTCCTTTGTGGTCTAGACAATTTTACTTCAGATTGAGAATCTTTTGAAATTCTATCATGAGGAATCTCAAGTTTCTCTTGACACACAAATTATTTAGAGTTCAATTTATCCTGCTGTTTAAATCCAAAGGATTTAACAAAAGATCGACAGGACATATTTTGCTCCAAACTAAATGATGACTTTCTCTCATCTGTTCTTTTCGGAATCTTCACCACTTTTGGTTGTGAAGGAACAGTCTTAAATTTGCCTTGGTTTTTATAAGGACAATTGACCAGTATGTGACCAGCTTCGTTGTAATGAAAACAAACTCTTCTCTCTTTATAAGTTCTAAAGTAAGAAGAATTCTTTGAGTTTGAGGAGCCATCAGAGGAATAAGCTTCAGAAGATTTTCCAGAACAGTTTACTGTCTTCTTTGGAACATAAACCTGTGTAGGTACCTTTGATGAATGCACCTTTTGATAACCAGTAGCGACAAACCCACTTGACTGTAAAGTTGGAGAAAGCTTAGGGGTAACAACTTTCACCTCATCAGGTTCAGTCAGAATACATCTGTCACGTGTAACAGTTTTCACAACTGTTGGTTCATCAATTTTCACCTCTTTTGGAATACCTTCAACTTTCGTCTCATGAAACACCTCATCCTCAGAATCAGATTCATATACCATATCCTCACCAGTTACCAGGTTCACTTTCAAAACTGTTTTTGGATCTATTTCCTCTTCATGTATGATTTCAGGTTTAACCACATTATTTGCATTAAATGGTGGAGGAACAAATCCAATCCCAGCAACCCGTTTAGTAGGATCAGCATTTGAATTAAAATAATCCAAAACAATAGAAGAATTTGTAAAATTTTTCCAACTTTCTATGAAGTTTGATCAACTCAGACTCTTTGTAAGAAATTTCCTTATTCTTTTGAGCAACAACTTCAGTTCGTTTTTCTATTTCAACATAAGCCATATCCAGATGATAAGCTTGTTCTTTATATTTCAACCCCAAAGAATTTAAGTCACTTTTCAAAGACTCAATTCTATCAATGCACAATTTATTGTTATCTTTCAGTTTCTGATTAACAAAATGCATCGATTTCATATCACAAATCAAGTTTGCAATTTATCTTTAACAGTAATGCAGTTAGAACAGTAAATATGACAAACAAAGTCTTTTACCTTTGACGGATCAGACATGTCTGCCATGAAAACTTTGGCAATGGGAATATTCTCTGAATCAGCACCATCCGAAGCATTTTGTGTTAAAACAATATCATCTTCAGCAACACCTGATGCAACATCATAATCAATATTCTGCTCCTGTTCTACCTCTTCATCAACAATCTGCACACTTCACCATCACTCGAACCATCACTTGAACTCTTACTCGAACCATCATCATCAGCCACCTCTTCTGATTTTTCAGAATGAATTTCTGCTATAAAGGCTTGACTTACAGCACCCACTAAATCTTCCAGATGAATACCCCAGTCATAGTTCTCATCATTTTGTGGAACCAATGCCGATGATGCAGATTTGAATTTCCAGATGAACCATGTGATTGATTACAATTAAACTGAAAATTATTCTGCTTCTTTTGAGAATCAAACTCAACCTTTTGCTTCACACACTCTTTAGCAAAGTGACCATACTCTTGACAGTTATAACAACGCACTTTGGTTTTATCAAATCCCATGCGTGATCGACTATTTGATCCAATATACTTTCTTTCAGTTTTCTTCAAGAAATCCTTTGCTTGACGCATTAACATGGCCATATTCCATTGGATGTTAATTTTTCCAGATCAACAGGGTCAATCTGTCTGAAATCTTCTTCAATAACCTCAGGATCATGAATTTTCCCTCCAATAAAATTCTCATATGAAGCTATGAATGAGGAAAACATAGCTAGATAATCATCAGCAACCTTTTGATTTATATGAGATCCAGAAGATGTAGAAGCTGTTGTCGCAGAAAAACCAGAATGACTAGAATAACCAGATTGAATAGGAACTCCAGAACACTGATCATTAGAAGAATCTTGAGCATCGCCAGAAAAGAATGCAACTCCTGAACCAGTTTTACCAGAAGTCTTTGCAAAATACATTGCAGGATCCTGGATATGATCCATGTTAGTCTCCTTCTTCTTCATATTCAGGTCATGCTATTGAATCTTCTCAAGAACTTCTTCAAGAGACATGGTTTTGTACTTGATATTTTCTTTGATCAAAACCGTATACACATCAAATTTTGATGGTAATGCCTCCAAGAACTTTTCATTAATTTCTTCAGTTTCATACACCACAGAAGCACTCGACAGTTCACTAAGCAAATGATAGAATCTGGTAGCAAGATCATCCAAGGATTCATTTTGAAAATGTTTGAAGACCAAGAATTGCTTCTTCAGTAGCTCTTTTCTACTCTTCTTTACATCCAAACTGCCTTCACATCTTTTCTGTAAAGCTTCCCACAGTTGTTAAGAAGATTTGAATTGTTTGAAACTGTGATCTATTTCCTTTGGAAGAGACATCGAAATACTTGCCATTGCTTTCTTTTTCCTATCAAACAACAACTTTTCTTCATTCGTTAATGCTGACACCGGCTCTGGAACATTATCCTGTCCCATCCATGAATAAGTCGGATGCGTATAACCTTCTAAAATAGGAATCCAGAGACTGGTACCAATCTCATTATCATAATTGAACATATTCGTTACTTGAACTATATTTGCCATTTTCCTGAAAAATTTCCTGAAAAATTTCCAAGTGTTGAACACTCACTACCCTTAGGCGAAGATAATAAGTTCGCTTCTGTGATACCCAAGAGAACTTAATATTAAACCAGAAATCAGAAAATCTGATTAAGTTCGCCTAAAAATAAGTTCGCTTAATTTGTGAGAAGCGAACTTGACAAGTTCACCTGCTAAGTTCGCCTGCACATGAAATCAGCAAGTTCGCTTGCTTCAGCAGATTCAAACTCAAGAACAATTCAAACAGAGACCGCGAACCAGGAATCACCAAAAAACTTCATAATTCACTGATTTGAAGGAATTAATCAAAATTGAACCGTAGGATTATGTAATTTCTCAATTAGAATCTTTCTATCGGATCAATTTCTTCATAATCCTTTTCAAAAACACCAAATCAGAGCCAAATTAAGCTTGAAAACTCCATGGAAATGAAAATGTAAAAGATGATGAATTTCTTGTCAATTTGCATACAAAACCGTCTAGAATCACCAAGAATCACGAGCAAAAGCTCTGATACCACTTGTAGGTCCTCATGGCACTTCTACAGATCGTTCTCGTGATAAGACGTGTCGTTAACTCGAAGTGCGGAATCCAACGAATCAACGATTGCATACACAAAACACAATAGAGACAATCAAGTAAATAAACTTCACGCTTGTATTCCAATTCTCATTAGATTTTACAGACTCAATCGTTCAACTCAGTTCTATTCGATTCTGTTCTATCTCACAAACTGACTCTGTAAACATCTATATATAGACTACTGGCCTGCATTAGGCGAACTTAACAAGTTCGCCTCTAACAGACTAAGCGAACTAAACAAGTTCGCCTCTAGCAACTTGCATAAAAACACTTAGAACATTAATACATTACAAAAACATAAAGACATTAGATCTAAACTATTACAAAGCTTTTGTCATTACAAACTATGTCCTAACACTCCGCTGAACTCTTTCCCAATCCAGAATCTCTCAGATTGACCATCATACCCCTAAGCTAGTATGGAGTCAAAATCTAGCTTGTCTGCAGTCAGTGTGAATTGGGGTGCAGTGGTTAGACTTATTATGGTCGCGGCTTCAGGAAGTATGCTGACTGATGGAGGTGTGTCTTCCTTAGTGATATCTTCCTTTTCGTCTACTGAGTCTGGAAAGTCATGGATTTGAACAAAAGCAGGTTTGAAGAGATAACTTTGAAAAGCAGCCTGCTCTTGTATCCATTCTTCGAGGCTCTCAGCATCATCTTCTATTGCGACTATCTCCCCCTTTTTGGTTGCATCAGTGTAAAGGGTTGCATCTGTTTGAGTTCCCACTGATACAAGGGAAGGAGTAGGCACAATTGGGCATTGATGGGCTTCATGCATAGAGACTTGGTGCCTTAGTTTGGACACTTCAGCCTCTAGCATAGCTACCCTGGCCATCAATTCCATATTTTTGAGTTTCAGACTGTCCTCATCCACAGTTGTGGAATCCTTGGAGTTGGATGGCACCTTAGGCCTAGCCTCTGCATCCCCATCACCCTGGTTTTCTTGACACCCGGGATTGCTCTCGGTGAAGAGTGTTTCAAAGGAAACATCCTCACTGTGAGTTTCTGTGGTTAGGGTCTTAGTGATATTATCACTGTCCTCCTGGTCAGTTGATGTACCAGGAGTAGTGACAGCCCTTTCCACGTTCACTCTATCAGTACTCCCAGAGTGAACCTTCTTGGGTGATGAACTTGGGTTAGGTGCACTAGCAGCCAAGTCAATCAATACCTCTGAGATAGTGGTTGTTTGAGAAGGTATATCATCTTTACAAGGTACCTCTGCACTTAAGTTCAGAGAAGAAAAATAATGGAATGGCTCAGTGGGTTGTTCTATTGATCCGGGATGTGATCCTGATCCTAATAGAGAAGCTTCCAAGGAAGTCTCTCTAATGATGTGGCTATCCCTTTTGATATTCTCATCAGAATTTTGGGATTCTGAATGAGGACTTTTAGGTTGGGATTGGGCCTTTGAGACAAGAATAGAAGGAGTCTTCTTGCTCCTTTTTCTAGTATATTTTGCCGCAACTGGGGCCCTTTGTTCCAGTTGAACGATAACATCCAAAACAGGTGTAAGTAATTTATGTGCCTGTGCATCCTTAGTAGTATGCACAGGGGTTCGAACAGTGGAAGCAGATTATTGTTCAGGATGTGAAGAGGAGGGTGTGGGATCAGTATTAGCTGAGATTACTGAACTATCACCCTAGGTACTTTGTATGTTCATCATTGTAGATAACAATGGATTATTGACCCCTGAGAAATTTTTGGAAACAGTTCTTATACTTTGAAAAATGTTATTTTTATGTCCCAGCATAAGATAGATTTTTGCAGATTTTGAAAGATCTTTTAATTCGTTACTGAAAATTTTCTGCAAGAATCTTGGGTACATAAAAAATGATTGCTTTGCACTTTCTTGAAGGTTATATCTCAAACCTTCAAAGATGAGATGTGCAAAGTTGAAACCCTGGCCAGAAGCCATACCATGAACAGCAGAGGCGAGTGAAGAGCTCACTTGATGCCATCCACTTCTCTTCTGTGATATGCATTGTAGAAGAGTGTGGCACAGAAACTTCCATGGAGGGCCATCAGTGCCTTTTTGATTGTGTACTCGTTCTGATTTCCACTGTACCCTATGGATACAAAGGTCCTCATGTATTCTTCTTTTGAGTATGAAATGGCGGCCCCCTCGTCTTGAAGCTTGAGGTGTTTTCTGAGTGTAGCTTCAGTGACGATGATATCTTTGCCGTCTACCGTGGCTTGGATTTAGGGAATCCCCTGTTCGGTAGAGTAGACGGCGGTGTTCCAAAAATCCTCCATATGAGGGATGTATATGGTAGGGTTGACGGTTAGTGCAAAATATATCTTTAATCGACAAAGAAAATCGATCATATCATCGAACCCTTAGGAATTCTTTCCTTTAACCAGGTATGCAGTGAGATTGTGGTAGGGAGAAAACCTATCATTAGGATGGTTTATGTCGACCTCGGCCATTTTGTTAGGTTTGGAGGGAAAGAGGAAGGTTTTTGAAGGGTGGTTAAGGATGGAAAGCTTTGAATGTTGTGGAGGCTTAAGAGAAAGAGATGGGAGTTAGGGTGAAATTGAATGTGAAGAGGTGGTGAAGAAATTTGATTTGTGTTATAACAGTAGAGGAGGGAAAAAGCAAAATGACTTGTACAGTACAACCTTATTCACGTTTTACTGTTACAGCTGTAATACACTAAAGCAGTCATGGTAAAGATTGAAGGTAATTTTTACAGCAGGTAAAGGTTAATTTGGACTTAGATTTGCCCATCAGCAGTAAACTTGGTTGCTGTGGATGGTTAAGCCTATCCGCTGCAAACTTGGTTGCTGCGGATGGTTAAGTCTGTTAGCAGCAAACTCAATTGCTGCTGATGGATGCAATGATCTGCAGCAAGGATGTTGATGCTGACAGCCTTAAAGCTATCCGCAGGAAACTTGTTCTTGCTGATAACTTAAGGCAGTCAGTGGCAAATTCTTTGCTGCTGATGAATAAACCTGTCAGCAGCTAAAAAATGAAATTGCTGCTGACTTATAACTTTTTTTTACAACAAGGGACAAACACATTTACAAAACAAAATTTTAGAGACATATTTTAATCAAAGTTCATCATACCAATAGATTCAACTAAATATCTAAATCTAGCTTCATGAAAAGGTTTTGTAAACAAATCAGCATATTGCTCATTGGTATGAACTTTGGTTAAAATAATTCTCTTTTTCTCAGCTTGATCGCTTATGAAGTGATACCTGATGTCGATGTACTTTGCCTTGGAGTGCTGCACCGGATTGTTTGTGATTTATATAGCACTCATGTTGTTAATGTGAATGGGAGTTGCTATCAAAGTCATCCCATAATCCAGCATTTGGTTTTGTATCCAGATGACTTGTGCACAGCAACTTGAAGCTGCAATGTATTCTGCTTCTGCTGTAGAAGTTGAGACACATGTTTGCTTCTTGCACTACCATGAAATCTGTCTCCCTCCCAGAAACTGACATCCCCCTGATGTGGACTTTTTGTCCATGTTGCATCCCCCATAATCATTGTCAGTGTATGCATACATATTGAACTTATCATTTTTAGAGTACCATAGCCCAAGTCTTGGGGCTCCCTTTAGGTATCTAAAAATTCTCTTGAAAACTTGAAGATGTGAATTCTTTGGAGCTGCTTGGAATCTTGAACAGAGACATACTGCAAACATGATATCTGGCCTTGAGGAAGTGAGATACATGAGAGACCCTATCATTGCACGGTACTGATGTTGATCAGTGTCTTGACTATCGTTGTCTGGAGTCAGTTGATGGTGCACTTGCATAGTGGTTCTTGCAGCAGAGCAGTCAGCCATCTTGAATATTTCCAAAATGCTCTTGACATATTTGGATTTGCTGATAAAGATTCCATTTGGAACTTGTTTGACTTGAAGACCCAGAAAGAAATTTAGTTCACCCATTGAACTCATTTCAAACTTTGAGTGCATCGGGATCTAAAAGTCTTTACACAACTTCTTCCTCGTTGATCCAAAGATGATATCATCAACGTAGATTTGTACCAGTAAGATTTCCCCCCTTCATCTTTGATAAACAAGGTCTGGTCAATGGCACCTCTTCTGAAGTTGTTGCTTAGTAGATATCTAGACAAAGTTTCATACCAGGCTCTTGGGGCTTGATGTAATCCATACAGAGCTTTGTCTAGTTTGAACACTTGGTTAGGATGTGCGGGATCTACAAAGCCTGGAGGATGTTTGACATATACTTCTTCACCAATATTCCCATACAGAAAGGCACTCTTGACATCCATTTGATAAACCATGAAATTCTTTGATGCAGCGTATGCCAGGAAGATTCTGATGGCCTCCAGCCTGCCAACAGGAGAAAACAATTCATCATAGTCAATTCCCTCTTCCTGAGTGTAGCCTTGAGTTACAAGTCTGGCTTTGTTCTTGACTACAATGCCTCTCTCATCTTGCTTATTCCTGAATACCCATCTTGTGCCAATGGCAGATTGACCAGGTGGAAGATTAACAAGTTTCCAGACATCCTGTCTCTTGAATTGCAGCAACTCTTCTTGCATTGCCTCAATCCAACTGCTGTGTTTCAGAGCTTCATCTATCTTCTTAGGTTCCACCTGAGATAGAAAACATGAAAACAAACATATATTGGCCTCATGAGATTTGTTTCTTGTTAGAACTCCTTGGTGAACTTGGCTAATAATATTTTCCAGAGGATGTTCCTTGTTGATCTATTATGCTGGTACCACCTCCAGCTGTATCCCTTGCTCAAGATTACTTTGATTTTGATCAGGGATATCTTCATTCATGATGGAAAAGTATTCAATATCAACAGCTACATCAGTATTATCAGCAGTAGTATTTGCAGCATCTACAGCATTTACCGAAGTGTCTTCATTCAAATTTTCAATTTTAGACAGGCTGCTGCTGGTGACATTGGAGAGTCTTGTTCTGGCTTCACTTGCTTCAATGGCTTCCATAACAGATGGAGGATCAATGGATGGTCTTTTCAGACTGATAAAAGATTTAGGAAAATCAAGTCTGTAGTCAGAGGAGAAAGAGGAAGCTGGTGCTTGTGAAGAGGTAGATTCCATATTTGAGAAGATAAAAGGCTCAAATATTTGGGTGAAGGAGTCTATGTCAAAGAGCCAGTTTGGGCCTTTTCCCTGTTCATAGGCAATGTGATCTCTACATTCCACATTGGCTGATTCTTCCACAATTCTTGTTCTTGAGTTGAATACTCTGTTGGCCTTGGATTCAGAGGAATAGCCCACAAAATATCATTCCTTAGATTTGGCACCAAACTTAGGAAAAACCCCATGTGTGATCAGAATTGTGCATGGACATCCAAAAGGTTTTAGAAATCCAATGTAGGGAACTCTTTGGAACCATAGTTCATAAGGTGTCTTGTTGAGAGGCTTGACTATGAGAACTCTATTTTGCACATAGCAGTCTGTGCTTACTGCCTCTGCCCAGAATGTGAAAGGTAGTTTTGAGTCAGCCAACATAGATCTTGCTGACTCAATTAGAGTTTTGTTTCTTCTTTCAGCAACTCCATTTTGTTAAGGAGTTCTTAGAGCACTGTATTGTCTTTCTATTCCCTTGCTTTCACAGAAACGGTTCAAAGTGTGGTTCTTGAACTCTGTGCCCTTATCACACCTTATGATCTTTACCTTCTGATTTCTTTGATTCTCTATCCTAAGAATGTAAGATTTGAGAGTCTCAGCAGTTTCATCTTTAGTTCTCAAGAAGTATACCCATGAGAATCTGGTGTAGTCATCAGTTATCACCGGACAGTATGACTTCTTACCCATTGACATAATATTTGTAGGACCAAAGAGATCCATATGCAGCAGCTGTAGTGGAGTATCATTTGTATTCAAAGTCTTGGGCTTGTGAGAACTCTTGTGTTGCTTCCCCTTCAAACAAGCAATGCAATGATCCTCTAGCTGGAATTCTTTTTCAGGATGCCCTCTGACAAGATTATCCGTCACCAATTTTTTGATGGTTTTGATGTCAACATGTCTTAATCTCCTGTGCCAGAGAGCTAATTCATCAATTGAAACTTTTGACAGAAAACAGGATACACTGCCAGATGGAGTGACCTCATTCATGTCAAGCACATAAAGATTTTCTTTTCTCTGAGCAGTTAATAAAATCTTTTCTGGATGAGGTTTGGATAAGCCAGGAGACAGTACAAAGCATTCTTTATCTGTGAAGAGCATCCAACGCTTCTGATCACAGACCTGGGAAACACTCATGAGATTGAAGTCCAATTCTTTGACATAGTTTACCTTTTCAATAATCATTCTTTCATTCGATCCAGTAATAGATCCTCCTTTTGAGTCACTTCCAAACGCAACATATCCTCCATTGAAATGTCTAAAGTTGGAGAGGATGGATTTGTTGCCTGTCATGTGCCTGGAACAACCACTGTCTACCACCCAGGTGTTATTCTTGTGACCTGGCTGTCCCTACACATGAGAGAGATCTAGTTAGTGAGAGGAATCCAAGAGCTTGCATCCTTGTAAAAAAAGGGTTCTCATATTATCAGTATCAGCATGTGTGCATTCAACGGAACCAATGATGATTCTTGGAGGAATTTTGGCTTTCCAATGCTGAATTGGTGGTTTTCTAGCTCTCTTTGCTTTGTCAGCAGCAGATGTTGCAACTGAGGACTTTGGCTTATTAGCAGCAGATTTTGTTGATGATGATGGTTTTACTTGAACAGCAGCAATCTTGGTTGCTGCTGAAGACTTGTCTTTTGGTCGCTTGGGCTATAATTGATCAGCAACATTTTTGTTGGCTGCTGATGGTTTAACTTGGGCAGCAGCAATCTTGGTTGCTGATGAAGGCTTTTCCTTTGGTTGCTTGAGTCTTACTTGATCAGCAGCAGTTTTGTTTGCTGCTGATGGTTTAATCTTCGAAGTATGCCTACCCTTCTTCATCTTACTGATAGGCTTTTGTTGAAGAGGAATTTGATGAAGAACCTGTTTGAGAGGATTAAACTTACAATTTGCGGCAAAGTGGTCTGATTCACCACATATGATGCAAGATTGTTGAGATTTTGGCAGATGCTTTCTTGGTGGGGATAGAGAGTTTCTGAACTGAGTTGCTTTGCCTTCAAACCTTCTTACCTTTTTGTTCTTGTTTGTTTTCTCAAAAGCGTGTTGCTTTAGGTTTCTTTGTTGTTGAAGGTAATAGAAGCAGGTGCTGGCAGTATGATTGTATTTCCCACACAAAAAGCAGGATTTCGCCAGTTTGTCCCATTGAAAGTACACATAGTCCTTTCTTTTGAACAAGTCTTTGAAGTTCTAGGGGTGAGCTTTGTTGTGCTCAAAGGTGGTTTCTTCCAATGTCTTTTGAACATATGGAGATCTCTCTCCAGGCGCATGAAATATGTCAAACACCTTCCTTTGTTGGATTGATTTGGATTGAGGCTTTGAGTTGGTGGAGGTTGAAGACTGTCCCTTTTCAACAGTTAGCTTTCTTCCTTCCGAAGGATAGCTGATTCTGATTTGTTTGGTTGGTTGAGATAGTGGTACTGTTTTTGAAGGGATGAAAGGGCTTGGATTGTTGCCTTTAATAACTTCACAGGTAGGTGGTGATGAAACTTTATTGGTTTCAGTGGAGTCTGAGCATGTTGACTCAGAATCGGATGAAGTAGTGCATTCTTGTATAGAGGTTTCTTGGACAACAGGGTCAAGATATCGGTTGGCCTTGTCAAGGTTGGAAAGAATGAAACTTGGTTCATGAATGGCTACATAGTCAGCGGGTGGAGGAACAACATTGTAGTGTTGCTCAACTTGGAATCTAAGACCAACAGTTACCTTTTCATGAATTTGAGCTCCCAAAAGTCTTTGCAGCTTTTTGGATGCAAATTCATATTTTTCCACATGGACCTTTTGGTCCCCTTATTCGGCCCTTGTAGCTTTTAACTTAACCAAAAGGTCATCAATTTGAGTTTCAAGTTTTGTTTTTCATGTTTTAATGATGAAATTTCTTTCTTTAAACAATCAATCTTTTCCTTGTAACAATTTTCAACCTTTTTAAATTCAGATTTCATTTGGTGAAATTCTTCATTTTGATCTATGAGATTCTGGTTATGTTTCCTGTATCCAAGTACCTTATCAATACAAGCTTGAGTACATAGATTTTCATATACCTGAGGTGGTACCTCAGATGTGTCTGCCATGAGAGCTTGATTGTTAGCAGGAATATCCTCATACTGGAAGCTCCAGTCAAAGTCAGCAGTTCCAACAGCTGCACAAGTTGTAGTTTGTGCAGGAAGAGTGGCATGTTGCTGTCTTGGTTGAGCTTGGTGAGCTTGTCTGGTATGAGTAGCAGCTGGGTTTGCCTTTGGTGCCTTGCATTCTCTAGCAAAATGACCAAGTTGGTTACAGTTGCAACACCTCAATTTGCTTTTTTTCCAAGCCAACCTTGGTGTTAGAGTTGTTGCTTGGAACGGGTCTTCCTGTTCTTGAGTAGAACCTTTTTTCTCTTAGAGAGAGCATGGCATAGGAGTGCTGTATATCCATTTCTTATAGATCATCTGGATGAAAAAATTCCAGATCTTCCTTGATAAAGGACATATTGCTTAGGTTTTCAGAGACAAAAGCAGCAGAGGTTGATGTTTGAGGTGGGGCTTCAAGAAAAAATTATGAGTTGTTTGATTGAGAGGTTGGAGTTTGGGGATGAGTGACGATGGGAGGATAATAGTTGCTTGAAATAGGACCTGAGTGGTCAGAGTGAAGGGCAGATGAGGTGGTGGTGGATGTTGAGCTGTTTGGTAGCTTGAGCTTCTTTCCTTGGCCTGAATCATCTCTAATTCATAGGTCTTTACCATACCAAAAAGCTCAGTCATCTGTAGAGTCTTTAGATTCTCAGCTCTTATGATGGACAGTGTGTAGAGTGTCCAACAACTGGGTAGGGACCTGATGAACTTCTTGAGAATATCTTCATTCTCCAGCTTCACTTTTGAGCACTGCAGCTCACCTACAAGATAAGTATATCTATTAAATAAAACAGTTTGAGACTCACCTTCCTTCCAGACGAAGTTTTCATATTGCTGCTTCAGGATGTCTCTTATGTTTTCTTTTACTTCCGCTGAACCAGCAAACATCTTCTTAAGAGCATCCCATAGCTCCTTTGCAGTTTTGTATCCTCTGAAGTTGTGAAAAACTTCATTTGGTAAGCACATTTAGATGGCTCCCAAGGCCTTGAAATCTACCTCCATTTTCTTAATGTCTTCATCAGAGTATTTGGAGGATTCTTTGGGAACCAGTGTATCTCCGGAATCAGCGGAGGCCACCATGGGTATGTATGGTCCATCTTTAATGGATTTCTAAATCCCATATTCTTGATAGCAGAAGAAGCTTTCCATTCTATTCTTCCACATATCATAGTCTTCTCCAGACAAAAGTCTTGGTGGTCTACTGATGCTTCCAATGTCTTCAACTCCATTGTTTTGTGCCATTTTTTATTTGTGATAATGGGTGACTTTAGCAGAGGGATAGTTTAGAATATAACCAGAGAATGATAAAACAAGTGTGAGTTTGTTTAATCTGTGAGCCAAAGCTCTGATACCACCTGTAGGATCGGTGAATACAACATGGTTCTATTCTAGTTGAGATTGGCGAAAACAATCACAAAAGCAATGTAAATAAGTAGACAAGAAGAATACTGATAAATGCAATTTGTATTAAGCTTCAAAGATTACAAGATTACAGAGAAAACCCTTAAGAAAAAACACACTTATACAATGACTCTAAGTAATACTTATATAGTAACTTAGAATCAAGACAGACCCTTGATTCTAAGGATCAGATCTAACACAAGCCGTTGATCTTGTATTGAAGCTATTCTACATGTAACGACAATAAATACTACAAAAGTTATCTTTACTCAAACATCTTCTTAGGCATCATTGCTTGAGTCCTTGGAAGAAGAGCGTCGTTGTCTTTTATTATCTTGTACCAGTAACATTCTTTCTGCATAAAGTGTGTCAGTGTTGTAGCAGAAAGTTGTCAGTGGTAATGGCTGCTTTATCAAAGCCAGTCAGCTGCAACGTTTGATCATCAGAGGGAATGACTATCAGCAGCAATGTTGTTGATCAGCAGCAAGACACAACTGTCCACAGTTGCTGATGATTTGCCTATAAGTAGCACCTTTGGTCTTCAGCAGATAAGGCTATCCACAGCAGATTTGTTTTTCAGCAGAAGAACAAGTATCCGCTGCAGATAAGCTTATCCGCAGTAGTTTGTCGATCTGCAACAAACTTTGAGGTCCACAGCAGTTGTACTTAGAGAATTTTATAGCCATCGGTCTTTATTTCTACACAATGCCTATACTGATTCAGACTATGGCGATTGTAACCTTGATAGAAAGTCAACTTCTGGTGGATGTCAATTCTTGGGAGACAGGCTGGTTTCCTGGCAGTGTAAGAAGCAGTCAACTGTTTCTGTCTCAACGTGTGAAGCAGAGTACATTGCTACAGCTAGCGGTTGTTCTCAGATATTGTGGATTCAGCAGTAATTGAGAGACTACGGCTTAAACTTCACTGGAACTCCACTGTTCATTGACAACAATACCACCATGTCAATCACAAACAACCCGGTGAAACATTCCAAAACTAAACACATTGAATTTCTCCACCATTTCATCTATGATTGTGCTGAAAAGCATCTTATTGAAGTTGTAAAGGTTCACACGGATGACAACTTTGCTGACCTTTTCACTAAGGCGTTTGATCAAACCCGTTTTGAACATCTTGTCAACTTGATAGGAATGTTCAATCAAGAGTGAAAACTTTTTTCTCTTAAATAAATTAAAATCATGAAAGTTAAATTTTATTTCTTTTAAGTTTTCTGTATAATTATTTTACTTTTCAAATATTTTACAAAAATCCAAACAAAATAGAAAATTGAGTAAATTTCAAAGTTATCTTGAGAAAAGAGGAAATGATAGTGCATCAGTAATGATCTAAACGCCATAGACTGCACATATGGGAAATGATTGCGTCATGCTTACTTGATGGTTTAAATTGTTGTGTTTTTAATCTGCTTATTTTCAAGTAATTTGAATTGTCAGTAGACTGTAGGCATCTTTGAATCATTAGTAGTGTGGAAACTAAATCTAGACTACAACTGTGATTTGAACCCATGTATGCATGTGTGTGTGTAAAAGAATACAAAAAGATCATTATCAGATAAATGATGTAAGATTTTAGCAAATATTTTCTTAAGTGACCAGCTTCGGGTTATGTCTTTAGCACAATTACTGCGGTTCATCTCACTGCCCATACTCACAAGTATGCAATGAGAGATTGAACCAAGACTTGTCTTTACATCAACCATTGAGCATGTATTCACCCTTGAATCATACCTGATTCATTGAATTCAAATCCAGATAAAAGTTGGATCCCCTTACCTAAATCCTCAAACACCATATTCATTATCCTGAATCATCATACCGATATTCACTAAAGAAATCACATGAAACCAAGACAAATGAATCACTCGATTCTGAATCTTATGATTCTTGATAATCCTTATGGATTCTGCTTTATTTTTTTCTGTGCTAAACGATGTAACTTCATTCTGGAGATTTGAAAATCTTAGATGCCTTGAGATAGTGCAATTTTCATTTATGTAGTATAACAGTGGGGTACATGTTGTATATCTTAAAATTAAGTACCTTAACACACAAGAACGTGATACAAAGACGCTTATGGTTTCAAATCTTATAATATTGCCAACTTGAATTACTTGTTTATGTGCTTATTACGTATGAATAAATTGTAATCCATGACATGATCCCATATTCTTTGATGTTTATCTTATATCATTTTTGCTTACTATAGCCTGATATGATCCTTTGCTCATGACTTTGACCCAAAAATAACTTGTGTGTATATTTGTGTGCATATAATTTTCTTTCAGAAAAGCTCAAAAAGATTTTAAGTTTGTGTACAGTTCAATTTTAATCAGAAAAGACAAAAATATTTGTGTTTAACCTTCTTGAATTGACTTTGAATCCTCTTGATTGAATGTGCTTATCATGTTCGTTATTTGACTTCTTCATAATTTGAGTTGAAATTTGTGCAACACAAGTGTTTCTGTGTACTTGTCAAGTGCGCAGGAATTAAACCTTGCGTACTTGTAAGTACGCAAGACTTAAGTCATGCATACTTGATAAGTACGCAAGAGTTAAGTCTTCCGCACTTGTTAAGTACGCAAGACCAATTTGTGTGGGATATATATACAACACTTAGACTTTTCTCGGAACTTTATCTCATTTCAAACCTGTTGTATACCCGCGTCATATTTCCTCGAATCTTGGTGCGATTCCAAACTTCTTTTTCGTCCCGTTCATTGTTCCATCTTCTTATAACAATCATTTGGTGAGAATCTCAGTCGATTCCATCCATTAAATTTCCAGTTATTGACAGATTCTTCAAATTTTGAACATAGGGTCTTGACAGTGAAACTTTGACCGATTTTAGATGTTCTTGATGAAAATTACGACCTAAATCTAGTTATAAGTCACTAGTAGAAGCTTCTTGACTCCGAAATTGTCCCTAACAGGGTTTGATTTTGATTTTGACCCCTTGTGTGACCGTAGGTTACCGTCGGACCAAGGGTTGCTCAAAATCGACTGGTTTAGCAACTCATTGTTGTTGATAGTGGTTCCATAGGTCCTAATCATGTATTTCGACCTTGTGGTGACCCTAATCCACAGCAATATCTTACAACTGTTGAACTTTTAAAGTTTGAAATTTGGCTAAGTGCAAGTTCCTGCGCATTTAACAAGTACGTAAGAAGTAATTCATGTGTACTTGCTAAGTACGCAAGAAGTAATTCATGCGTACTTGCTAAGTACGTAAGAATTAACCCCTGCGTACTTGCTAAGTACGTAGGAAGGGCACTTCTGAAAAATTTCTAAGTCGGAAATTCAGTTCATTGTGTAAATGCTATATCAAGTCATGTTTGATCCATTCCACTGATGCTTCTTGTTCTTATTGTGTTTATTGTTTGTTTTTGCAGTGATGGCTCGTGCATTTACCAGTGAATTCAATCTGCTAGCTCTAACACAACCCGAATGGAAGGGTGATGCACTTCAATATAGGGAGATAGTCGACTTCTTGAACCGCTCGAAGATCAGCTATGCCATCTCTGCTGATCCTATTGTCTCAAGACCGTATCTAGAGCAATTCTGGGAATCTGCTGATCATGACTGTACAGTAACCCCAAATGTCATTAGGGCTACTGTAGCAGGTCATGATATTGCTATTTCTGAAGACACCATCCAACGAATACTACAGTTTAGGGACTTATTAACTGATCCAGTGAGTTACCCTGACTACTTTGTTGATGGATGCCGGAGACAGAGGATGGGATATGTTGGTACTATGGACTACTCCTCGTATAAGAAGATGTGGATACTTGATCAGTGGCATTACTTTACGCACGTCATGATCATGTGCCTGTCTGCTAGGAAGGTAGGAAAGGATGCCATGGGGCATGACTTGGCAGCTGCAATGGTTGGCCTCTCTCTTAACAAGGGTTATAATTTTTCAAAGTATATATACAAGTCTATCACCGATCAGATCAATGTTGCTGAGAAGTTTAGATTTATATTATACCCACGGTTCGTGCAGGTGTTGATTAATGATGTTGTACCCAATCTACCACAGATTTGAGAGAGACTGCAAGTCAAACGGGTGGACAAGAGAGTGTTTGCACAATTTCTAAAGCCAGGCAGTGTAGAACCAACCCCTGAGCATATTCCTCTTTTTAGCCACCTAATTAATGAAGCATATGTGGCCTCTGTTGACCTCAGATGGTATAGTGCAGAGTCTGAGGCTGAACTCAGTGAACACAGTGATGAACAACAGGAAGAAGAGGAAGTTGAATCTGAAGATGAATCTGAAAATGAAGGCGACGAAGAAGAAGGAATTGTTGGTGCTGAAGAATCTGACTCCGGAGCAACAGAATCTGATTCATCTGATTCTTATGATGCACCAGACCAATCACACCCAAGAAGATTGACGAAGGTGACCCTTCCCGAGTCATCTTCCAAGAGAAAGAGACAAGAGACTAGCAGTGAATACGAGCCCGATTCTGATTCGGACGCTTCTATACAAAGACAGAGACGAGAAAGTATTAACAAGCGTCGGGGCGATAGGCCATCGGCGGTATCCCTGGAGAAGTAGAAGCTAGTGTTGCACGGCAACAAGTCTTTGAGGACGTGAGCACTGCTTCAACCTCTACGTCAACTTCCACCCAGCTATATCAAAGGACGGGGGGCGGCCACGTGTAACAAGTCAACTGGTTGCCGCTACCATCTCAGAGGATGTACCTGAGATAGTACCCCTACCATTTGAGACTGTCCATCAACTGATAGTGACGACTCCAATTCAGACTGAGTCGGTCACTATCATACCAACCACCATTGACACCACCACAATTGCAACCACCATCCAATCCACAATCCCTACTACCACCCTTGAACCCATCAGTCAACCCTACAACTATGGGGACTTTACCCAGGGGTTTGACTTTGATGCGATCTTCTCATCTTCACTCCATACTGCTGAATCCTCTACATCCAAGGATCTTGATCCCCGTGATGCAAGGATAACCACTTTGGAAACACAAGTTGCTGGTCTACTTGACACTGTTCGTAAATAAAGGGAAAAATCTGAGGCTCAACAGGCTCAGATAAATTCTTTGGTGGACGAAGTTACTATTCTGAGAAGCCAGAGGACTGGGACTGAAGAGAGACTTATGAATGTGATGGCCCAGAATGAACTCCTGATCAAAACAAATAATATGATTCTGAGATACATGACGTCTTTAGAGGTACGGTTTGACATGCAGCGGAAAGAACATGAAATGATGGTCATGTTAGTAGCTGACCTGACCAAGAAGCTTGCTGCTCAGGGGGAGAGAGAAAAAGAGAAGGAGAAGCCATCAAAACCTAGCGGTGATGAGGCTTGTCATCCGGTTGATCTAACAAAGGATGATGACAAAGACAAGGATCCTGAAGCCGGTTCTAGTGGAAGTGAGCAACAAGCTTTGGTGATAGTGCCCATTTCTGTTGTTCCAATGGTTGAGGGGGAGTAGACTCACCGGGAAGGCGGTGATGCTTCTGGTAGTGGAGGCGAGAAAGGAAAGTCTACGGCTGAGATGCTAAACGACCTATCTGATGAGGTCATTCTACTGATTGAGCCAGACTATTCCAAAAAAGCACAGATTGAAGCTCTCCGCAATCTGGAAGAGGGAGAGATCGACTCTGGTGATGACTAGGATGAGGAGGATGTTGATGTTGTAATTGAAGTTCCCAAGGGCGATGGGGAAGGAAAGTATGAGTTTGAAGATGGTGAGATTTTCGAAGTTCCACCTTTTGAAACTCATCTTGACACAGGTTCAGTCGAGCATGCTAGTACTGTTGAGGTGTCGACTGAAGCCTCCCCTGCCGACCCTACACCTGTGGATCCAGAGGCACAGAAAGACAAACATATGCCTGCAAGTTCATCGAAGGATCCGGCTCCTGTCTGGCAAAAGACATCAATCATAGATAAACACGGAGCGACATGGATGATCTTAGCTGTGAGGTTCGAGGAGGATAAGAAGTTGTTTGCAATCAAGCGAGCTGGGGGGGTTCAATACTTGAAACCAACCAGCGAAGCTTTTAACTCCTTGCCAAGATACGACCTCGTGAACCTAGCAAACCGAGAGCTACTGGGTCACTCAAATCACGCAGTAGCGATGGGTTTGTGGCAAGTTCTACAACGAGTGGTAAGATCTAGGATGTTTGAAATGTTTAAGCCTCAAGTGCCCAAGCGAGTCAGGGACAAGAAAGTTAGACATCCCGTGACTCATAAAAGCTTAAAGAAACTGGTATACAAGCTAGTGCTGTGTGAAACCAAGATTCCCCTGAGCAAGTTATCTCAGGATATCCTCGGTAACATATGGTACTGGTACGTAGATCCAAAATCGGGTGAGGCAGTGTTGTTGGGAAAGGTGTGGTCCGATAGTGGAAGCTTAGTTCCAAGGGAACTGATCAGAGTGTTTGATGAAGTCTGCTTCATAAACTTTTCTGTGAAAGATCTGGAGGCGCTAGATGACAAGTACTGCATGTACACGGACGAGTGGACAAAGTTCCTTGCTTCTAAATACGACAAGGTGATCAAGTTCTGCCTTGATTACAAGAAGAAGATGGAAGCTAAAGCTAGGGAGCAGTGAAGACCGAAGACAATCCAGAGTTGTTGTCAAGGGGGAGTTTGTTGAAGCACTTTTGTGTGACAAACACTCTAGATATTGTCTTAGGTTTTGTACTTGTCTTGTATGTTTTAGTCTTTGTATGTTAGTGTCTGTATGTATTAGTTATCGAGTTGTAATTACTAATGTTTGTTCTTGCTGTCTGATTTCTCTAAGTGTTTTGCGCACTTAGCAAGTGCGCAAGAATTACTTCATCGTACTTAGCAAGTACGCAAGAATACTCTGCGTACTTGTTAAGTACGCATGAACAATTTGCCATGCGCACTAATTAAGTGCGCAGAGATCAGGTCTAGTATAAATAGGCTAGGTTAACAGAAGTTATGTACGCAGACATTTGCACCCAGTTGTATTCTCCCTGTAACCTTCAAGTTTATAATAGACGGAATTTAAAAGTGATTTCATTGTCGGTTTACTTTGTGTTGCTTGATTCTCCACCTAGTCACGGGCATTCCACACCCGGTCCGACTAGTCACCCACCCACACGTAACGATCCCAAACACCCGGGGACCTACAAGTGGTATCAGAGCATAGCTCTTGATTTCGAGTGTTGTGAGTGTGTTAGGAGCATCTTCTACACATCCTATAGAGATTTTGCAAGCAAAAGGAGGTGTTTTTGTTGATTTTTGTGTTAAAATAGGGGTGGCTCTTGAGCACTATTTTAGAAGCAAAAAATCACTCAAAAACCGACTTTTGTTGTGTATTTGAGTGTTTTGAACATCAAAGGTTGGTTAGAACAGAGCTTCTGACCCTTTGGCTCATTTTGTTTAGTCATATCTTCATTTTTTTTTGTCCCCGGGGAGATTCAGTGACCGGAAAAAGTTGGTGAGAGTTGGTGAGAGTTGGTGAAAAAGTGATCTGCGTACTTACCATATTTGGTAACAAGTGCAGTCTTGCTGCGTACTTTCCAAGTATGCAAGACTATATATGCTGTGTACTTAAGTGATCTACTGCGTACTTATCATTTACTCCTGCGTACTTGTCAAGTACGCAAGAGCAAATTCTAAATACGCAAGACCAGGTCTTTAAGTGCGTAAGGCCAGATTCAAGTGTGAAAGTTTTTTTTGATTTTTCAGAAATTTGACTAAGTGTTTCACTATGGCAAATTTTCAGAACCTCGGTAACCTTCTTAATTATGACAATGAGATTGGAACCCCACATAAACTACCAAAGCTGCTGAATGTAAATGATTATTCGAACTATAAAGCACTCTTTGAGCATTATATCTCATACACTGATTCATCACTTTGGATACCCATTCTAGAGGGTTATAAGCATCCCACATATACATATCTTGATGAGGTAGTTCCCAAGCCTATCTCCAAACTTGATGAAGAAGAAAAGAAAATTTATGATAGAGAGAAGAAGGCACACGGATCTATCACTATGGCCTTGACCAGGGAGCTATTTCACAGCTTCCTACAGTACATCCATTTATGTATGAGACAGAAGTCTCAAACATTTTGAATAAAATTTAGAACTCACCAGCGTAAGCTGACATGTGTTTAAGCATGTGTATCATGTAAGGATGTTGCTTCCTACAGTAAGGGCAAGGGACTAGAGTAGAGGCATTTGGTGGCTATCTAGAATCATCTAACGAAATGGCATTAGAATTGATGTAATTTTACTTTCTATAGATTGTACATAAAACAAGTTTTTATGAAATAAATATAGAATTTAAAAGTCTTCCGTTGTGTATGATCTCGGTTTACTATATGTTCATGAGTAAATTCGACAAGTGGTCGGCATTTCTATCACACCCCCAAATTTATTTACTTAATAAATAAATAAAGGTTGCAACGATTGGTTCATTACACGATTGCGGAAGCTGTAATACTGATTTCTAAGACTTGATTACATATACAATTACTAAAACTAAGTAATACTGTTGAAGGATGTTTTGTAACTATAGATAAAATTCTATGTATCGGTGTACGTGGCTAGTACGCAGGGGGTGTTCCTGAGTACTTAACCTTCACACCAGTTTGGTCCTGCGTACTTAGTAAGTACGCAAGGCTTTTGCCTTGCGTACTTGTCAAGTACGCATGACCAAACCCTGCGTACTTAGACAAGTACACAGGCAGTGTTCCTGCCCCTATAAATAGAAGATTTGTTTTCATTTGTAGGTGGAACTCTGGAACTAGGTTGAGAGGTGTCCGGGTCAGGACGAGCTCTCCCGACCCCTGGAGTGTGAGCTTAGATGAGAGATGTGTGCTCCTTCGGTATGTAGTCTGTAATACGGGATGACTTCTATGTTATAGATTACGTATCGTTTCATTATCTTTTGTCTTTGTTCGTGTTACTCTCTTTCGTTTCTTGGTTCCCACACAAATCACAGAACAGGTCCGTGTATATCCGCTACGCGACGAGGCTCCAGGGACCTACAAATACTATGATCTAAGTTCTTCTAGATCAATGATAGACTTGAGACTTTATACTCTATGCCCTTCCAGTTACTAGGAATTAATCCAGCATAGCTAGCCTATTCTAACCGCGCCATGGCTAAGGGTTACCTGAGAAACATACTTGAAAGTGTCAACACAGAGGTTGGTGAGTTCACAAAGTTTGTTATTTTAGTGTAATTAGTTTTCCCCGAAAACATATACATGACTTTACCGTCATAAAAATAAGTAGTTTTTATTGAAAACATATACATGACTTACCGTCATAAAAATAAGTAGTTTTCCCTGAAAACATATACATGACGTTACTGTCATAAAATAAGTAGTTTTCCCCGAAAACATATACATGACTTAACCATCATAAAAATAAGTAGTTTTCCCCGAAAACATATTTATGACTTAACCGTCATAAGAATAAGTAGTTTTACCCGAAAACATGCCCATGATATTACCGTCATAAATAAGTAGTTTTTACTCGAAAACATGCCCATGACATTACCGTCATAAATAAATTTAAATGAGTAACCAATGCATTGAACCATGGGTACTTAACCGACCCATTAAACCCTTTATAAATACCCAATGCATTGAACCATGAATGAACGACCGACATACCCCATTTGTAAACTAGCTAAGAATACAAATAATAATATGTTAATACATGATACCGTAACCAAACCTTGACAAATGAATACCCCCCCTTCGCTATACCACAAGAATAAGACATTATGCGGCCATTTAACCCTTCAAGTCCCGGTTTGCACGTCTAACCATGACCGGGGGCGTCACCCCCAATAGTACTATTCATATAATCCTAGGCTAAGACCATAGGTAATGGTTACAAAATTTTAATGTTGTTACCGTGACTTTTAGCGCTCTATTGTTCCTCATGTAAACATACGGTCTGGTCTTTGTTCTTTCATTATATGAAAATCGTTACAAATATGTTTTCCTCCCCAAAACATTTCATAACCAGAAAAAGGGAACAGTGAAACTACAAATATGTGTTACAAACACTCTGGATATTGTCTAAGCTTTTGTACTTGTCTTGTATGTTTTAGACTTTGTATGTTAGTGTCTGTATGTATTACTTATCGAGTTGTAATTACTAATGTTTGTTCTTGATGTCTGATTTCTCTAAGTGTTTTGCGCACTTAGCAAGTGCGCAGGACTTACTTCCTGCGTACTTAGCAAGTGTGCAAGAATACTCTGCGTACTTGTTAAGTACGCAGGAACAATTTGCCTTGCGCACTTGTTAAGTGCGAAGAGATCAGGTCTAGTATAAATAGTCTAGGTTAACAGAAGTTATGTACGCAGACATTTGCACCCAGTTGTATTCTCTCTGTAACCTTCAAGTTTATAATAGACGGAATTTAAAAGTGATTTCATTATCGGTTTACTTTGTGTTGCTTGATTCTCCACCTTGTCACCGGCATTCCGCACCCGGTTCGACTAGTCACACACCCACACGTAACGATCCGAGACACCCGGGGACCTACAAGTCTAGACGCTTATATATTTTTTGAGAAAATATCATGCTTCCATATTGGTGACTTGTTACGTGTACCAAAAATAAATATTATTTTTGTACTGACTTTTAAATTATTCACATTAGGGTTCATGTATAAACGTATAATTATTTCTTAAAAATAATTATATAAAATCTCAAATATCGTTAATTTTATTCTACACATGTCAATTATCCTACGTGCGTATAAACCACGTGAACACGTCCACATGCAAATACTCGTTCCGAACGACATTTATTAATTTGTTTACGGTTATCATGCATTTATTCCTACCAATATATGCATACAAGTATTTTCATATTTTAACACATGCTCAAATATGTTTTTCTATGTATCATGAATATCTTATTTGTTAACCCGAACATCTTAGATTTCATGCATAGCTATATTATCCCCTTTTTATTATTTGACATCTAATACATTTTATCCAAGTCTCAAATGTTACAAAGCATGTTACACAATACATGTCTTTACTAAATGTTCTAAACCTTTCATTATACAAAGTCCATGTTATTTAATATTTTCATATTCAAGATAATAATCATAATCGTGTATCCATACATACATATAACTTGATTTCCATATATAACATCTATAAACATGTATATATATTTATTTTTGATTTTCTCATGTATATACATATATATCTATTTAACAACTCCGGATTAACATCATTATATACGCACACCTATATATGTATACATCTTGGTTCCTAATAATGTGTATATCTCTTTAACAATGTCCAAGTTAACAAGCTTTTAAACTCACACACACACACACACACACACACACATATATATATATATATATATATATATATATATATATATATATATATCCTGATTCCTATTCATGCAACCATAAACTTAACCATTTTCCAAGTTCAACATCTTGTCATCATCCACATAAACATAAAATTACGATGTTTATGTATATATGGATGCATTATAACTATTTCAAGTTAATACAACAATAATATGCATACACATATACACCTTTATTCATGTATGCATACACTTTATCATTTCCAAGTTATTTTTAAGATCAACATGTATACATATATATATATATATATATATATATATATATATATATATGTTTCGGCCTACATACATATATATATCCATAAGTTTTTCTTGTTTCAATTCTTAAATCTTTCGAGTTAACACTTTGATACTCTTTATGAAAATCATTAATTTCCCCAAGCCCTTTCATTTTCAAAGATGAACAACGTGCTTAGATCAAGAATAAAAGGTGATGATAAAAATTGTGTTGGTTTCGTACCACTAGGCAAAGCTAGGTGAAGAACAACGAGTAGGAGGATGGTGATGACTTGAGTTGCTTTAGTAAAACCGACTACGTTAGACCTTCAAGTCTCCTTGAATCCTCCCTAAATCTCTAGCTAACACTTCTAAAGAACTCTTTCTTGGATTTTTGAAAGTGTAAAGTGCAAGTGCTTGTGTGTGTATCGGTTTATATGGATGAAGAAAAGAGGAGTTTGAGTGTTGGTTACTCTATCATCATTACAAGATGTGGATGGATTTGATGGACTTGACCTATGCTTGGATTATACTTGATGGAGTAATGTTCTTAAAATATTAATCATGAAGAGTTGTTGCTTTGGCAAGTGGGGGGTATGGATGGGGGGTTGGGTCTTGTCATTTCACTAGTTGTAGTCTAAGTATTAGTCGGGTCGGTCCTAGTTAGAGTAAACCCGGAAGGTGATCCTGTAATATAAAACTCGGTGTAGGAACTTTTATGATTTAAATTTTATATATGTCTATATACCTAGATATTTATATATATGTATATATATATATAAATATTAGACGAAACGAGGGTTGAGTGTAGATCTCAAAAAGTCATTATCATTACGACTTGATGTTGGAGTAGAGTATAAGCAAATATATAATAATGGTGATGTGATCTTTGAGGTTGCTTGCACTCTTAGTCATAATCATGAAAATTATGACACTTGAGTGAAGTGTAAGCAAAGTCACCATGATGATGTGATTGGTTTAGTCGCGGTATACTACATGAAATTAATACCCGCTTTAATATCTTTAATTATTAAGACGTCCTACATTTTGTGTAGTTTGACTAGATTTAATAATCTGCTAGTGAATCCCGACACAACTAATATCTTTAACTATTCGTACATGTTCTCACATAAGAAATAAATTAAGGCCCTGTGAACAAACATTTTTGCATCAATCTTTAAAAATTTAGTCACCAATATATACTTTGTATAAAATAAATATACCTCTAGACTTTACTTGTATAACTTTGATAATCACCAATGACCGTACATTACGGGTTATAAATGTTTTTGACCTAGTAATTCTTAAAATTACTAAAATATGACACGTGTTCCTTTGCTAGACTACTGACAATACCATGTTAAAGATAATGTTCCAGGAAATATAAAATATGATCTTTCAAATATAACTATGGGTATTGAGCTGGAATATTGGGTGTCATATTCTCCCCATGTTGAAAATAATTTCGTCCTGAAATTCAGTTGATGTTATCTTGAATTGGTGTATTCGTGAACAAGGTTTGGTACTCGATTTTCATTTGATCTTCGTGTTCCCACGTATCCTTAGGGTCACGCTTCGAGTTCTAACGTACCTTAACCAATACAATACGATTACGCCCTGTTCTCTAGACTTTTTAACAAGTGATTTCAGTAAGTTCCTTAACAGGGCTTAGGTTGTCACCTATGTGAATCTCACCAGACAGTATGATTAACGTTTCGTCGGATAAATACTTATTGAGATTTGACTCATGAAACGTATCATGTACATTGCTTAGTTCCCATGACAACTTAAGCTGGTAGTCTGCAAGGCCAACTCTAGCCCGTATTTCAAATAGTCTCCATTATCTATGGTTATGTTTGCTACGATTGCCAAACCTGGCAATTCCTTTCCAAGACGGGACTTTTAACAAATTTTGGTCTCCATCTTGGAATTCTAATGGCTTTAGTCTGTTGTTAGCGTAACTCTTTTGTCTATCGTGAGCGTCTTTCAGACGATCTTTAGGTTCGAAGATCTTGTTAGTGCTTTCCTGGCCAATCTCAGGACCAGTTAAATGCTTTTCGCCAACCATCGCCTAACATGGCGATGAGCGACATTTACAACCATACAAAGCCTTAACGGAGCGGCTTTAATGCTGGTATGGTAGTTGTTATTATATAAAAACTCAGCCAATGGCGGTGAGTATCCCAATTTCCTTCGAAATTGATTACAAGCGCACGGAGCTCATTTTTTAAATTTTGGATGGTCCTTTTACCTTGACCGTTCGTCTGGGGATGATATGAAGTGCTCATGTCAAGGCGTGTGCCCAAGGCTTCTTGTATTGGCTACCAGATTCTTGACACGAATCGACTGTCCCTATTGGAGATAATGGAAACTAGCTTACCATGACTAGCCTCAATTTCCTTAATATTTTGCTTTACACGCTTCTTAGTTTTATCTGTCTTCTTGATTGGCAGGGAGTGAGCGGATATCGTCAATCGAATGACGATTATTCATATAGTATCATAGTCACTAGATGTCTTGGGTAACTTCGTGATGAAGTCTGTGATAATCTAGACTTCTTCAGTTAACTCAGTTAGCAAAACCAGTTAAATCCTAACCTATTTAACCAATCTCAAACTTCAAGGACTGTTTCTGTCAATATTCCAAATTTAAACTACAGGGACTAGTTATGTAATATCTCTAAATCATCCCATTGACCTTACAATGTCAAAATTGAAATCTTATTGACTTTTGATAGTCAAACTAACCCATTCTTAACTCAAACTCTAACCCGAGGGAATGATTCTGTCAACTTTGAAACTCTAATTCACATGAAACTTTAGGGATTTAATCTGCCAAGTCTCAAAACCCAATCAGTTGACTCCTCAAAGTCAAAATCATATGAACCCCTTTTTGATGACTTTTCCAAGTCAAACCGGATACAATCCTCATTCAAATTCGATTCCAAACATCAAATTCGTTCGAATTGTAACTGTCTTGCACTATCACTGTCATTAACGGTCATAACCAAGTAGTTAATCCTTTTCAATTGCAAATTAAAATAGATTAATAGTCATTTAAAGCATAACCATCGACCATGATCGTAATTAGGATCGAAATCGTTAAAATCCTATGATAATCTCGCAAACGAACTATCAGCACACCTCAAACGAATACTACTGTAGCCATTGCACGCACTAATTCCACCGGAGAAGCAGTCCAGGTCGCCGGAAATCAAACCAGTCATGGTCGGCTACTGATCTAGTCGATCTCAAACAATTCAACACCTGTTCTAGTAATTATCTTTACCCATAGCTTCGTTTTTACCTGTTGAATGAAAGCCCTAAACCAATTAGGGCTTATTAACATCAATTCGATCAAGATTCCGATTCTAGGGTTCATCATAAACTGGGCTAATCGAACTCTAACCTAAACGCCATCTCAATTCAATTAAATGGTATGGTTAGAATCGCAACTTCTCACTTGTTAAAAGCCCTATGAATCTAACCCCTACCAGTATCGAATTGATCAAGATCAAAGATCTAGGGTTCATGAGTTTCCTGTTTAATCGAATCCTAATCCACACGCGTTTTAAATCAAGTTAATTTATGCTAACAGTTTCGCAATTGCATTTTTGATAAAAGCCCTGTAATTCTAACAAGTTTTAACATCAGAATCATTCGATTTAGTGAATAAACCAATTCAAATCGGATTCTACCGCGATACCCTAGCGGGCTGACTTGGTTAACCTCACGACCCACACGCAGGAGACCTGGGTTCGAGTCCGGTCTCCTGCATCCTTATTGTTGGGGCTTTTTCCACCTTATTTTTTTTTATAAAAATCAACATTTATATTATATTGATAATTTATTAAAATGTTTTAAACCCACAACCTACCCATGGACTCGGGTTTGATTTTTTATCTTATAATTAATATTATATCCACTTCTAAAATAATATATTTATAATATTTTCAAACCACGACTTCGTATAAAATAATATGTTTATATTATTTTCAACCCGTGACTCCTAGTATAAAATAATATATATTTTATATTATTTCGCCTAGTTTATTTACCGTGTGCAACCTTACAAACTTATAAATATTGTAATTATTTATATTATTTACCCTCGGTTTTTATCCTTGAATAAAAATAATATATTTATTATTTTGTCATGAAATTGATTATCGTATATTCCATACGAGTTCAAAAATAATATAAATGTTATTATTTTCTTAGATCATTATTAAATGATATAAACACACGAATCTATTTATTTATTTAATATTATTCGTTATTAACGTTCGACACGTAACGCATTGATCTTAATTATTATATTAAGAAATATATATTTCCGTAGACACGTTCATCTATTCACTAATCCTTAGAATGTGTTAAGACGTTCTAACCTTCCGTGTCGTCGCACAAATCCCAATGTATCCCTAACTATTATGTTTATAATTCTAGGGCATACGTGAGTTGTTTCAGGCTAACACTTGTGGTTTCAATCTCATACTTGTGTGATTCAACCTACTACTCAACCCAGGTGAGTTTCACGACCACGTTTTACTGTCTTTATTTGGGAGAGAAAACATGTACAACCTTTTTGGGTTACTTTATTTCATATGATATCACTATTGAGACTAAGCGTAGCACACTATCACTGAAAGTCTTCACAACACATCGGACTGTTAATTCGACAAGTGAGGTAATGTTTAGTAGTACTACTGGGTTTGACTAGCCCCACCCGCGTTAGTCGCGCTAACTCGATTGTAGGTCGAACGGGTGAAATGTTAACCTACTCTTTTGGCCAAAGTTGATAGACTTGGCAGGAGGCAAACAACCAGTCATGCTTCGGTTGCGAGAGCTTTAGTAAAACATGAATATTGGTTAGCTACATTTTCATATGCATATTGAATGTACAATAATCTGCAACGCTTTATTACAAACGATTGAAACCTGTGAACTCACCAACCTAGTGTTGGCTCGTTTTCTTACATGTTTTTCACAGGTTGGCACTCAGGATCACGTTAAGTCATGCATGTGTCTCGGACTACAAATGAAATAACCTATATTGAACAACCTTTATGATTTATTGTATTTTGAATTTGGGCGCGTTGTTTTACGCATTAACTTTTGTTAAACGCTTCTGCATATTTACTTTGAACTTGATCTTTTATATCATTACATTTTAAGTCCCGTATAGTGTCGTTTGAAGTAACTGATGTCTGAGATCCTGGTTTGTCACGTCCCAAACCATTCAGGAGCATGACATTCCTGCCATTGCATCACCGGAGCCTAAGAGACGTAGGATTGATCCCATTGATGTCACTATTGTGTATGGAAAGCCCGTGCACATCCGGGACGGGAGTGATTGGGATTGGTATCCTGGTCTACTTAGGAAGTGGGTTCGACAGGAACGAGTTCCATCTCCATAATTTGGAGCTTCATCATCGGGACCACATTTACCATTGCTGCCTTGCCACTTGGAGCAAGCATTTGCAACATTTGTGGCCACTATGGATAGAGAGATCCGGAATATGAGAGACGCAGCAGGAGCGATCACAGGTCTGTTAAGTGGGGAGAAACAGACGGATCACAGGATGGATCTGCTAGTAGCAGAACTGGCTGACACCAACCACTTACACAATGCATTAGTAGACAAAGTAAGTGCGTTACAGGCTAGAGTGGATACTCTCGAGGAGGCTGAGATTGAATCTCAGAAAAGAATTTGGGAATTAGAGACACAACTTGCAGCTGATTTGGAGCTAGCTGAAGTACCTGATTTTGAGCCTAAGGAAGAGCCCGAGTAAGTAGAGGATGAAGACGCTGAGTCAGTTATCTCATTCGCCATCAGTGGAGCTTGATGTTCCAGTCTATCTTATCTTATTTTGTTATTTCCTTTCTATTTTAAATAAAAACCTAAATGGGTAAGGATGTTCCCATTCCAATAAAATCTTAATGAACTGTTTATTTTGAGTTACTTATTTTATAGCCTTTATGATTTAAATTAGTCTTGAACTATGATCATAAACCCGCATGTCTTTACACACTTCCTTCTGTTTGCTTACACTTGAATGATGTTAATATGCGGTGTATTTACTCATTTCTTGTGTTTGTGAATATGAAGAAACATGGCCGGACATGGACGTGGCAGTCGTAACGGTGGTCATGGAAATATCAACCTGACAGCAGCCGAGCTGACCGCGTTGATTAACGACAGTGTTGCTGAAGCCTTAGCAACAGACATTGTAGGTAAACCCGATAACCATTAACTCTAAACAACCAACCGTATATATTTATTCTACCATTTCCTAAACTCAACATATTCTTTTCAATCCAGGGCAAGCGAACAATCCACAGAACAATCAGCACGTCTGCACATTCAAGACGTTTATGGACTGCAAGCCCCACACGTTCAATGGAGCGGAGGGAGCTGTCGGATTACTCCGATGGTTTGAAAAATTTGAATTTGTTTCTCTATGTGTAACTGCCCTATGGCCGACCGGGTCAAATTCGCATCAGGAACTTTGGAGGGTCCTGCCCTCATATGGTGGAACTCACAGGTCCAGATGCTAGGTTTGGACATGGCTAATGCATCACCATGGGAGGACTTCAAGAATATGATGAAGTAAGAATATTGTCCAAGGGATGAAATCCAGAAGCTTGAGGGAGAGTTCTGGAATCTGAAAATGGAGGCTTCTGAAATAGAACTCTACGCTACTCGCTCGCACAAGCTAGCGGGGATGTGTCCTCACATGGTTACACCACCCTACAAGTGGATAGAAATGTTTATCAGTGGATTAGTACCACAAATGCAGAGCATGGTTACTTCATCCAACCCCACTACCATCCAGCAAACAATCCGTCTTGCTCATAAACCGACTGACCAAGCAGTTACCCAAGGGACACCACCTCCCAGAAGGTCAGCATCCAAGCCTACTAATCACAACAAACGTAAGTTTGACAATAACGTCAACACAAAGGGATTCCAGTCGAATCAACCACAACAACAACAGCGTAGGTTTGAACCTACAAAGAAATTCAACCAGTCGACCTCTTCAGGTCAAAGTCAAGGTGGTTATGCTGGAAAACATCCCAAATGTAACA
Source organism: Smallanthus sonchifolius (assembly GCA_023525975.1). Lineage (NCBI taxonomy): Eukaryota > Viridiplantae > Streptophyta > Magnoliopsida > Asterales > Asteraceae > Smallanthus > Smallanthus sonchifolius. The sequence goes on along the minus strand of CM042023.1, from coordinate 73,744,926 downwards.
AGTGTGGGCTTCACCACAGTGGTGCGTGTGAAAGACAACGTTGTCAGTGATGTGGCAAGACAGGCCATGCAACCAGGGACTGTAGAGGTGATCTACAAGCCACGCTGCCCTTCCAACAACCGGGTTTTACCAAGGGTTGTTTTGAATGTGGAAAAGAGGGACATTTCCGGAAGGATTGCCCATAATTAAAGAAGGATGGAAATGGTAACAACAACAAAAACAACAACAACCATCAAGGCAATAATAACAACAATGACAATAATGGAGGGAATGGTGCAAAGGGGCGAGCCTTTGTGTTAGGATCCGGAGAAGCTCGATATGACCACAACATGGTTACCAGTAAGTTCCTTATAAACAACTATTTTGCTTTTGTACTATTTGACACTAGTGCTGATAGGAGTTTCATAACTAATAAACTTAGTAACCTACTAAGAGAAACTCCAACCCTGTTAGAAAATATGTACACCATAGAAATAGCAGATAGATAGGTAATAGAAGCAACCCACATTCTTAAGGGTTGTAAGCGTGAACTGGCTGGTCATAAATTTGATATGGAACTCATGTCGGTCACACTTTGTAGTTTCGACGTTATTGTCAAAATGGACTGGTTATCTAAGAACCAAGCCGAGATTATCTGTCGGGAGAAAATTGTTCGCCTTACTCTTCCTAATGGAGAAATCCTCTCCGTCCAAGGCGAAAGGAGTGGTGCTGTTATGGGCATCATATCCTTCATGAAGGCATAAAAATGTCTATGTAAAGGACGTACTGCCATTTTAGCTCTCATCGCCGAGCAGCCATCTGAAGAAAAGAGGATTGAAAACATACCGATCGTTTATGATTACCCGAAAGTATTTCCCGAAGACTTGCCTGGTCTTCCACCACACCGACAGGTCGAGTTCTAAATTGATTTAGCACCTGGAGCAGTGCCTATTGCCCGGGCACCATATAGACTTGCACCTAGTGAGTTGCAAGTTTTATCTATACAACTTCAAGAGTTGTTAGATAAAGGTTTCATTCGACCTAGCTCATCACCATGGGGAGCTCCAGTCCTATTTGTCAAGAAGAAGGAAGGGACTTTCCGCATGTGCATCGATTACCGGGAACTGAACAAACTGACGGTCAAGAACCGTTATCCTCTACCACGCATTGATGATATGTTCGATCAACTCCAAGGATCAAGCTTTTATTCCAAGATTGATCTTAGGTCTGGCTATCATCAGTTAAGAGTCCGAGACGAGGACATTTCAAAGACTACATTCAGGACTAGGTATGGTCACTATGAATTCATGGTCATGCCATTTGGACCGACCAACGCACCCGCGGTATTAATGGATCTCATGAACCGTGTGTGTAAACCGTACCTTGATCAGTTCATCATTTTTTTCGTTGATGACATCCTCATCTATTCCAAGAATAGGGATGAACATGAGGAACATCTTCGTTTGATTATGGAATTGCTGAAATAAGAACAACTGTATGCAAAACTCTCTAAGTGCGAATTCTGGATTCGTGAAGTGCAATTCCTAGGACATGTAGTTAATGAGAAGGGATTACATGTCGATCCATCCAAGATAGAGGCCATCAAGAATTGGGTGGCACTAACAACTACGACAGAGGTGCGACAATTTCTGTGATTGGCTGGTTATTACCGTCGCTTCATCGAGGGATTCTCCAAGATAGCTCAACCCCTCACTGCTCTAACTCAAAAGGGTAAACCCTATGACTGGGGTGACACCCAGGAGTCAGCATTCCAACTGCTCAAACAGAAGCTCTGTAGTGCACCAATCCTATCTCTAAACCGAAGGAGCTGAACATGAGACAATGACATTGGGTTGAACTTCTAAACGACTATGACTGTGTAATCAGATACCATCCAGGGAAGGCTAATGTGGTAGCCCTTGCTCTGAGCTGTAAGGAAATAAAACCCAAGCGAGTCCGAGCACTACAACTTACCATACACAGCGGGTTACCCGAGAAGATCCACAGTGCTCAACTTGAAGCTTTAAAAGAGGAAAATCTGTCTTTAGAAGGTACACGAGGAATGGAACAACAATTGGAAGTTATGTCAGACGGCATTTGCTACTTCGCAGAGCGAATTTGGATTCCAGTGTACGTAAACTTAAGGGAACTAGTCATAGATGAAGCACACAAATCCTGATACTCTATTCATCCAGGTTCTGACAAAAAGTACCATGACCTTAAGGTGTTATATTGGTGGCCAAAGATGAAGGCCGATATAGCCACCTACGTGAGCAAATGCTTGACCTGCTCAAAGGTCAAGGTGGAATACCAGAAGCCTTCTGGTCTACTTCAACAGCAAGAGATCCCAATTTGGAAATGGGAGCAAATTACTATGGACTTCATAACTAAATTACCCAGAACCCCTAGCGGATGCGACACCATCTTGGTGATCGTAGATCGCTTGACAAAATTTGCACACTTCCTTGCAATCAAAGACACTGACAAGATGGAAAAACTCACTCATATTTACTTGAAGGAAGTAGCCTCTCAGCACGGAGTGCCAATTTCTATCATTTCGGATCGAGACGCTCGATTCACATCACATTTCTAGCAATCTCTACAAAAATCTTTAGGTACGCATCTAGACATAAGTACGGCGTATCACCCTCAAACCGATGGTCAAACGGAACGTACCATCCAAACCCTTGAAGGCATGCTACGAGCTTGTGTGATAGATTTCGGTAATAGCTGGGAAACTCACTTGCCTTTAGTGGAGTTCTCCTATAACAACAGTTATCACACTAGTATCAAGGCAGCACCATTCGAGGCATTATATGGACGTAAATGCCGATCTCCTATCTGTTGGGCTGAATTTGGGGATAGCCAACTTACGGGTCCTGAACTGGTATTCGAAACCTCTAAAAAGATCGTTCAAATCCAAAACCGTATGGCGGCAGCTCATGATCGTCAAAAGAGCTATGCTGATAAGCGTCGTAAACCTTTAGAGTTTCAAGTAGGTGATATGGTCCTATTGAAAGTCTCAACTTGGAAAGGTGTAATTCGCTTTGGGAAACGAGGCAAACTGAATCCTCGTTATGTTGGACCATTCAAAATTGTGAAGAGAATTGGCCCAGTATCGTATCAGCTGGACCTACCTGGAGGATTTAGTGGTGTACACGTTGTCTTTCATGTCTCTAACTTGAAGAAATGTTTAGCCGCCGAAATACTCGCGGTTCCTCTTGAGGAACTACACATCGATGAACAATTGCGGTTCGTTGAAGAACCGGTAGAAATCATTGATAGGGAAGTCAAAACGCTGATACGCCATAAAATCCCTATTGTCAGAGTTCGTTGGAACTCGAAACGCAAACCGAAATTCACATGGGAAAGCAAGGATCAGATGATGCGCAAGTATCCCCATCTGTTCAAGCAATCCACGTCAAACTCTTAAAGTACTATTCAAATTTTCGAGACGAAAATTCTTTCAACTAGGGGAGATGTGACATCTCAGGAATTTTTTTTTATTATTTTAATTTTCAGGATGAAAATTCTTTCAACCAGGGGATGATGTGACAATCCGGACTTTTCCAGTTAACTCAGTTAGCAAAACCAGTTAAATCCTAACCTATTTAACCAATCTCAAACTCCAGGGACTGTTTCTATCAATATTCCAAATTTAAACTCCATGAACTAGTTATGTAATATCTCTAAATCATCACATTGACCTTACAAAGTCAAAATTGAAATCTTATTTACCTTTGATAGTCAAACGAACCCATTCTTAACACAAACTCTAATCCTAGGGACTGATTCTGTCAACTTTGAAACTCCAATTCACATGAAACTTCAGGGATTGAATCTGCCAAGTCTCAAAACCCAATCAGTTGACTCCTCAAGTCAAGATCGTATGGACCCCGTTTTGTTGAGTTTTACAAGTCCAACTGGATATAATCCTCATTCAAATTCGATTCCAAACATCAAATTCGTTTGAATTGTAACTGTTTTGCACTATCACTGTCATTAACGGTCATAACCAAGTAGTTAATCATTTTCAATTGCAAATTAAAACAGATTAATAGTCATTTAAAGCATAACCGTCGACCATGATCATAACTAGCATCGAATTCGTTAAAATCCTATGATAATCTCGTAAACGAACTATCTGCACACCTCACACGAATACTACTCTAGCCATTGCATGCACAAAATTCCACCGGAGAAGAAGTCCAGGTCGCCGAAAATCAAACCAGTCATGGTTGGCTGCTGATCTAGTCGATCTCAAACAATTCAACACCTGTTCTGGTAATTATCTTTACCCATAGCTTCGTTTTTACCTATTGAATGAAAGCCCTAAACCAATTAGGGCTTACAACAGCAATTCGATCAAGATTCTGATTCTAGGGTTCATCATAAACTAGGCTAATCGAACTCTAACCTAAACGCCATCTCAATTCAATTAAATGGTATGGTTAGAATCATAACTTCTCACTTGTTAAAAGCCCTATGAATCTAACCCCTGCCAGTATCGAATTGATCAAGATCAAAGATCTAGCGTTCATGAGTTTCCTGTTTAATCGAACCCTAATCCACACAAGTTTTAAATCAAGTTAATTTATGCTAACAGTTTCGCAATTGCATTTTTGATAAAAGCCCTATAATTCTAACAAGTTTTAACATCAGAATCATTCAATTTGGTTATGGGTTCATATCTAGGGTTACGAGATTCCAAATCAAGAATTAACCGACCCAGACTCGTTGTTTTTGCAATTAAACTCTCACACATGTTCGCAAAACCCTGATAAACAAAACCCCTATGAATCTTGGATCTATCGTAATCGAAATCGAATGAATCGGGACTGATCTGATCTTGGCTTCGATGGGGTATTAGAACACAGGGGATTTAGTGAATAAAACCAATTCAAATCGAATTCTATCGCGATGCCCTAGCGGGCTGACTTGGTAAACCTCACGACCCACACGTAGGAGACCCGGGTTCGAGTTCGGTCTCCTGCATCCTTATTTTTGGGGCTTTTTCCACCTTATTTTTTTTTATAAAAATCAACCTTTATATTATATTGATAATATATTAAAATGTTTTAACCCCACAACCTACCCGTGGACTCGGGTTTGATTTTATATCTAATAATTAATATTATATTCACTTCTAAAATAATATATTTATATTATTTTCAAACCACGACTTCGTATAAAATAATATGTTTATATTATTTTCAACCCGTGACTCCTACTATAAAATAATATATATTTTGTATTATTTCATCTCGTTTATTTACCTTGTGTAACGTTACAAACTTATAAATAATGTAATTATTTATATTATTTACCCTCGGTTTTTATCCTAGAATAAAAATAATATATTTATTATTTTGTCACGAAATTGATTATCGTATATTCCATACGAGTTCAAAAATAATATATATGTTATATTATTTTCTTAGATCATTATTAAAGGATACAAACACACTAATCTTTTTATTTATTTAATATTATTCGTTATTAACGTTCGACACGTAACACATTGATCTTAATTATTATATTAAGAAATCTATATTTCCGTAGACACGTTCGTCTACTCACTAATCCTTAGAATGCTTTAAGACGTTCTAACCTTTCGTGTCATTGTCACAAATCCCAATGTGTCCCTAACTGTTATGTTTATAATTCTATGGTATACGTGAGTCATTTCAGGCTAACACTTGTGGTTTCAATATCACACTTGTGTGATTCAACCTACTACTTAACCCAGGTGAGTTTCACGGCCCATTTTTACTGTCTTTATTTGGGGGAGAAAACATGTCACAACCTTTTTGGGTTACTGTTCCCATTTCCATTGAGGAATCTTAGGTTGTTGTTATCATTCAGGTGATTCCTAACATTCTGCCTTTAATGTCGGGTATCTCCCAACATATACAACAATTTCTCCTTTAATTTTTGGCCACACAATAGAGTTCCTCGAGATCCCTATACGTTTTGTTCGATCCTGGATGAATAGAGTACTTGGACTTATGGACTTCATTCATAACCACATACATAGGTTACTGGTACTTGGTACCTAAATTCGGTCTGTATCATCTAACTTAGGCTCCAATTGATTGTTTTTCATTTGTTTGGTGGTCGGTATTCGAAGGCAAGGTGAATACTTCTCCGAATAACGATATTAGATGTGCAAGGACCCCTTATTTGATGTTCGTCATTATGGTGGACTTGTGTGATACTCGTCCCTGGTAATGAAAGAAATGGCGCCTGAGAATCTTGAGTGTATGCTGACACATACCCTCTATTCATCTACGCATTACGATGCATAATAGCCAGTTCTCTATAGGTCTTTGAAAGGAATTACTCGACGAGGTGTTCATGTTTCAGTTGGAGATTGGGTGGCAATGACACAATATGAAAATGAATCATTATGCTTGTCCCTCTTATGCTTCTCGAAAGCACTTTCTCGGACTAAGAATTTACCCTTAATTCAGGTCTCGTGTTACCTAGGATATTTCTTTTCAAGTGTCGTAATGGACCTAAGATTTTGATGTTCCTAGTGAGCTTTCTTTAGCAAAGGTCGAGTCTAATCACCACTTTTACCCCGTTGCTTGCACTACCTTTCCGCGGCAGACTAGCATTTGGGTTGTATCGTCCTTATATGTAAACTCCCGACTTGGCTATCATACCCTTGAAGTATGTATGCCATAAAAAGTTCTATGTTTGTTTAGGATATTCATATTCCGTCTAGCTGAGGAAATGAACGGTGAGACTGTGAGAATGGCCTCATAGAATTAGTGTTCCCCCAAACTGGGCTATGGGTTTGTCAACCCATTAAGTTGGCAGAAAGGGTTCGAGAGTTTTACAATGGCCAACTATTTGTCATTCAGTGTGTCTGCACTTCCTTGGCATTCGAATTGTACTTTGGTGACTTACCATTACGTGTTCCACTCATACCGGCCATAGCCTCAAAGTCCTTAGTACAAGGACTCAGTTCATAACATTGAGGTAATGAGTGTTGAACATCAAAATTTTTGTACTTATCCTGAGTATGTGTTAAGAAGTCATTTCTTAACGATAGATGCCCTAGAGCTTCCTAATTATAGAAAACTGGAAGCAACAAATGTGATCATGCCTCTCTTCTTGGCTGAAGACTGGGATCCATTCAACAAGATGATCTTTAGGGAAGTGCGGGTACAAAAGGGTATAAAATTATCCTTCTCGAATCCTTGTGGACGGTGATCTGTTGTGAACAACTCGTGCTTACGTCCCATATGCATATCATGAACTAATGACATTAGCAAGAAATCCCGCACTTGGGACTCTTTTACGAGTTCTATATGCCGTTCTTTTGTTAGTTCGACAATAGTCATTAGCCCACACTTATGTTTCTTTGGTATTTGCAAAAGCATAAACCACGACTTATTCATTATTGGAAGAATAGTCGGACTTAAAGGTGTATTGTATGTCAATGGTTGTGAGAGGAACCCTGTTTGACCAATATTCTGAAATGTCAGATTACCTACCTGTCTCATGTCGAGCTTCCACAACATCCTATAGGTGCTATGTATACGCGGGTCACAATAATTGTCTACCCCATTACCGGAGTTAGTGCATAGCACTCCTGACGAAAATTTCAAGTAATTATGAGACTGAAGTGTATGATGGATCCTGAGATTACGCTATAATCTCCCACAATAATTGTGCAATTATTGTTAGTGTTGGTTGTGGTAACACTCAATTTGAAGCTTCTTGACAAGTAGAATCTAAAAGAATGAACGTGCCAAATCCTTCGTCTTTTAGGATTCACTAAGGATTGGTTGAATTCAATTTGAATTTCTGTCGTTCCTCCCGAACTAGGAGAATGCTTTGTGAAAACCTACTTGAGAAGTCCGATTTGTTAAATTCCAATCCTTAATCAAGTGTCTGAGAACATGGGTTGATCGTTAGTTTGGACAGCAAGACTCACTAAAGTTCCTGTGCACTGCAAATTATGATTACGTGTGCACCCGCAATGATAATTTACTTTGCATGATCCCTGTAGTGTTTCTTCCATCCCAAACTTTTAGTCAAAACGATTTGAAATGATCGTTAGATTGTGTTTGCACACTTGTGCAGGAGTGTGTATTGTTCTATCGGTTTACTCTTAATTACGTGTACCAATACTCATGAATCTGCCGAATATGGCTATTGCCGGATGAGGTTAATGGTTGAGAGGCACCACCAGTGTCTCTCAAGAGTAAAATGTGTATGGAAGTCAGGCACTATGTGTAGGGCAGAGATCCTCAAATTAGTGTCGAGCAACTCATGCTCCAAGTCTATATGTACGTATGGATCCACATGATCCTGATGAATGTCTGGGTCTCCTGACCCATGGAGTTCTCCCCCATTTAGTCCTGCTTATCCACCTTGGGTTCCCTTCTGTCCGAGCTATCCCGCTTGCCACATCTCATGGAAAAAATCTAGTCTTTCAATCCAGCAACTCATGAATTAGAGTATTTATACCGCACCTACATCAGAAAGAAAGCTGCCTCCATGGCTGGAGTAGTTATAAGTGTGGTGCAGGTATAGGTACAGGTTCTGGTACGGGTTCAGCCTGTTGTGGTAACAAGACCGGTAACTGACGATTGCCACCGTCGTCGCCCAAGCTCAGCTCGTAACTCGATCTTCTAGGGTTGTAGTGTGCTGACTACCCGTAATCCTCAATTCGTAATCCGAACAGTGACACTTTGTTGAGAAAAATTGTAAGTGTATTATTTCTACTTTGTTGTATGTGTTTAAGTGTTCGTTACATGTTCCAAGTAATTGTATTATGTATTAGTGTAGCTAATGATACCCTAGTGTAACTCCATACACTAACAGTCTACTCAAATTGTTCGGAAACATTTAGAATTCCTATACTCAAGTCTTGGGTGTTCTTAGTGTGATGCAAGTCTTAGAAATCTTGGTCCCTAAATGAGTCCGATTAGAGCCTAGGTGTCACTAAGGAAACCTAATTCACTAAAACCATGGCTCTGATACCAATCTGTCAAACCCCCAAATTTATTTACTTAATAAATAAATAAAGGTTGCAACGATTGGTTCATTACATGATTGCGAAAGCTGTAATAGTGATTTCTAAGACTTGATAACATATACAATTACTAAAACTAAGTAATACTATGATCTAAGTTCTTCTAGATCAACGATAGACTTGAGACTTTATACTATATGCCCTTCCAGTTACTAGGAATTAATCCAGCATAACTAGCCTATTCCAACCGCGCCATGGCTAAGGGTTACCTGAGAAACATACTTGACAGTGTCAACACAAAGGTTGGTGAGTTCACAGAGTTTGTTACTTCAGTGGAATTAGTTTTCCCCAAAAACATATACATGACTTTACCATCATAAAATTAAGTAGTTTTTCCTGAAAACATATACATGACTTTACCTTCATAAAAATAAATAGTTTTCCCTAAAAACATATACTTGACCTTAACGTCATAAATTAAGTAGTTTTCCCTTAAAACATATACATGATTTAACCGTCACAAAAATAAGTAGTTTTCCCCGAAAACATATACATGACTTGACCGTCATAAGAATAAGTAGTTTTACCCGAAAACATGCCCATGACATTACCGTCATAAATAAGTAGTTTTTACTCGAAAACATGCCCGTGACATTACCGTCTTAAATAAGTTTAAACGAGTAACCAATGCATTGAACCAGGGGTACTTAACCGACCCATTAAACCCTTTATAAATACCCAATGCATTGAACTATGAATGAATGACCGACAGACTCCATTTGTAAACTAGCTAGGAATACAAATAATAATATGTTAATACATGATACCGTAACCAAACCATGACTAATGAATGCCCCTCCCTCGCTATACCACAAGAATAAGACAATATGCGGCCATATGACCCTTCAAGTCCCGGTTAGCGCGACTAACCATGACCGGGGGCGTCACCCCCGATAGTACTATTCATATAATCCTAGGCTAAAACTATAGCTAATGGTTACAAAATGTTAATGTTGTTCCGGGGACTTTTAGCGCTCTATTGTTCCTCATGTATACATATGGTCTGGTCTTTGTTATTTCATTATATGAAAACCGTTGCAAATATGTTTTCCTCCCCAAAACATTTCAGAACAAGAAAAAGGGGATAGTGAAACTCACAAGGAGTTAAACCAAAGTATTTATGTTTTCAAAACATATTAAGTAAGTATGTTTCTCCCCCGACGTTTACAAAACAATAAAAAGATAAAAGGGGGTCGTGAACTCACCTTGTGATTGACGTATGCTAGCAAATAACAATGTGCTAATAGTTCCTGCCTATCCGTACCCTAATCACACAAGGGTACTAATGTGTTAAGACTACCCGTGTTAAAAACAAGTTGTTCACCAGACTTATTGAATCCCATTAAGTACGCCTTTGTTTAGTAAAACATTTTTTTCATGTGATGACTAATTGGTGATAATCTTTCTAGTCTAGACGCTTATATATTTTCCAAGAAAATATCATGTTTCCATATTGGTGACTTGTTACGTGTACCAAAAATAAATACTATTTTTGTAGTGACTTATAAATTATTCACATTTGGGTTCACGTATAAACATATAATTATTTCTTAAAAATAATTATATAAAATCTCAAATATCGTTCAAGTATATTCTACGCATGCCAATTATCCTACGTGCGTATTAACCACGTGAACACATCCACATGCAAATAATCGTTCCGAACGACATTTATTAATTTGTTTATGCTTACCATGCATTTATTCCTACCAATATATGCATACAAGTATTTCCATATTTCAACACATGCTCTAATATGTTTTTCTATGTATCATGAATATCTTATTTGTTAACCCGAACATCTTAGATTTCATGCATAGCTATATTATCCCCTTTTTATTATTTGACATCTAATACTTTTTATCCAAGTCTTAAATGTTACCCAGCATGTTACACAATACAAGTCTTTACTAAATATTCTAAACCTTTCATTAAACAAAGTCCATGTTATCTAATATTTTCATATTCAAGATAATAATAATAATCGTGTATCCATACATACATATAACTTGATTTCCATATATAACATCTCTTAACATGTATATATATTCATTTTTGATTTTCTCATGTATATACATATATATATCTATTTAACAACTTCGGATTAACATCATTATATACGCACACCTATATATGTACACATCTTGGTTCCTAATCATGTGTATATCCCTTTAACAATGTCCAAGTTAACATGATTTTAGACACACAAACACACACACACACACACACATATATATATATATATCATGATTCCTATTCATGCATCCATACACTTAACCATTTCCCAAGTTCAACATCTTGTCATCATCCACATAAACATAAAATTACGATGTTTATGTATATATGGATGCATTATAACTATTTCAAGTTAATACAACAATAATATTCATACACATATATACCTTTATTCATGTATGCATACACTTTATCATTTCCAAGTTATTTTTAAGATCAACATGTCTACATATATATATATATATATATATATATATATATATATATATCGGCCTACATATATATATATATATCCATAAGTTTTTCTTGTTTCAATTCTTAAATATTTCTAGTTAACACTTTGATACTCTTTATGAAAATCATTTATTTCCCCAAGCCCTTTCATTTTCAAAGATGAACAGCGTGCTTAAATCAAGAATAAAAGGTGAAGATAAAGATTGTGTTGGTTTCGTACCACTTGGCAAAGATAGGTGAAGAACAACGAGTAGGAGGATGGTGATGACTTGAGTTACTTTAGTAAAACCGACTCCGTTAGACCTTCAAGACTCCTTGAATCCTCCCTAAATCTCTAGCTAACACTTCTAAAGAACTCTTTCTTGGATTTTTGAATGTGTAAAGTGCAAGTGCTTGTGTGTTTATCGATTTATATGGATGAAGAAAAGAGGAGTTTGAGTGTTGGTTACTCTATCTTCATTACAAGATGTGGATGGATTTGATGGACTTGACCTATGCTTGGATTATACTTAATGGAATAATGTTCTTACAATAATAATCATGAAGAGTTGTTGTTTTGGCAAGTGGGTGGCCCCATTTGGACCATTCGACCAAGAAAAGGGGGTAGGGTGGGGGTTTGTAAGTCCCTTCGTGTGTGTCGGATCGTCACATGCAAGTGGTCTACTAGTCGGACCGGGTTGCGGAATACCCGTGACTAGGTGGAGAGTCTTACAAAACAGAGTAAACCAAACACGAGAGTCACAATAAACGTTCTTTGTATTATAAACACTCGACGGTTACAGAGAGAATACAAGCTGCGTACTTAGCAAAACTGAGTTCGTCTGAACAAATGGTTCTGCGTACTTAGCCTCTGTGAACCTATCCTATTTATACAGACCTGATGCCTGCGCACTTAGCAAGTGCGCATGACCAATTGCTCTTGCGTACTTAACAAGTACGCAAAGGTGTTCTTGCGTACTTGCTAAGTACGCAGGAGCTTTCTCCTGCGCACATGTAAGTGCGCAAAACACTTAGCAGAAAAACAACATACATTATGTAAAAGTAAATACAACTCGATAAACTATTACATAATGACTCATACATACAAAGACAAATTACAGACATTAGACATACAAACTAAGACTCTATCCAGAGTGTTGTCACAGGAAAGTGCATCAACAAACTCCCCCTTGACAACAGCTCGGGATCTTCATCGTCTTCAGTCTTCGGTCTTCAGTCTTCACAGCATCTGTTCCTTAGCTTCCATCTTCTTTTGGTAATCAAGACAGAACTTGATCAACTTGTCGTATTTGGCAGAGAGAAGCTTTGTCCATTCGTCAGTGTGGATGCAGTACTTGTCGGCTAGTACCTCCAGATCGTTCACAGAAAAGTTGATGAAGCAGACTTCATCAAATATCCTGATCACTTCCTTTGGCACAATATTTCCACTTGCTGACTTACCTTTACTCATTACCACAGTCTCACCTGTTTTTGGATCAACGTACCAGTACCAAATGTCACCAAGAATATCCTGAGGTAACTTGCTCAGAGGAATCTTAGTTTCACATCGCACTGGATTGTATACCAATCTCTTTATGGGCTTTTTAGTCACAGGATGCACAACGTGCTTATCCTTGACTCTTCTGGGCACCTGAGGCTTGAGGTATTCAAATTTCCCTGATCTTGCTTCACGCTGTAGTGTTACCCACAAACCCATTGCTACTGCATTATTCGAGTGACTTAGCAGATCACGGTTTGCGAGGTTAACTAGGTCGTACTTGGGCAAAGAGTTGAATGCCTCACTGGTGGGTTTCAGGTATTGAACCCCCCCAGATCTTTTGATGGCGAACAGCTGCTTGTCCTCGTCGTACCTAACATCTAAGATCATACCTGTCGCTCCGTGCTTGTCTGTGATAGACGTCTTTTGCCACACGGGAGCTGGACCCTTTGTAGATGCAGAAGGCATGTCTTTCTCTTTTTGTGCCTTGGGGTCCGCAGGTATAGGGTCGACTGGGGAGGCTTCAGTTGTAGTTTCAACATTACTTGCCGTGTCAACTGAGCCTGTTTCGAGCATAGAGTCGAGCGATGGTACTTCAAAGATCTCACCATCTTCTAACTCATACTTACCTTCCCCGTCGCCCTTGGGAATCTCAATCACCACATCATCGTCATCCTCGTTCCAGTCACCACTAGAGTCGATCTCTCCTTCTTCCAGATTAAGGAGAGCATCGATCTGTGCCTCTTTGGAATAGTCAGGCTCTAAATAGAGGATCTCATCATCAGATAAGTCCTTGAGCACATCAGCCGCTGACTTCCCTTTATCTCCGCCACCACCACTTGAGGTATCACCACCCTCTTGCTGAGTAGACTCCCCCTCAGCCAATTGAACAGAAGAGATGGGCACAATCCCCAAAGCTAGGTGCTCACCTCCACTAGGACCGACTTCAGGATCCTTGTCTTTATCATCACCTTTAGTCAGATCGACTGGATGACAAGACTCGGCACCAGTGGATTTATTTTCTTTGTCTTTCTCTTTCTCTATTTCCTTCTCCGTCTCCTTCTCCCCCTGAGCACCTAGCTTCGCGGTCAGTTCACCAACTAATTTGACCATAGCTGCGTGCTCCTTCCTTTGTAGATCCAACCTTAGCTCCAGGGAAGTTCTGTGGGCTAGAATCATGTCATTACTCTTCATCAACAGTTCATTCTGTGCCATGACATTCTTCAACCGTTCATCAGTCCCTATTCTCTGGCTACGCAGAATCCTAACTTCATCCGCCAGAGAGTTTATCTGTGCTTGTTGAGCATCAGAATCCTCCTTTGACTTTTGAATAGTCTTCAACAAGCCAGCAACTTGGGTTTCTAGCACATCGATCCTAGCTTCATTTGGATCTGTATGCCTAGATGATGAGGCTTCGGCGTTGTGGATGGGGGAAGAGAAGATTGTGTCAAAGTCGAACCCCTGTGAGAAATCACCGTAGTTAAAGGGTTGACCTGACGGCTCTTTGGTGGGTGTTGGGATGGGGGATGTAATGATGGGAGTTATGGTTGGGGTGATGGTGACTGACTCCGTGAGAAGTGGAGCAGTCACCGTCACCTGGACGGTTTGAGTAGGGAGGGTCACCGTCACAGGAATCACCTCTGTGACCGCCGTGACTGCCACATCTGCTTGTACCAGTGGCCTTCTCCTCCTTCTAAACAGTTGTCGTGCTGGCGGGGTAGATTCTGACTCTGGACGGGCAGCTTTAACTTGTACTGGCTGCACAGTCGGAATCTCTTCAACCCTGGGGATAGCAACCTCTTGCCAATCACCCCTTTTCTTGTTGGCCCTCTCACGCCTTTGTCTTTGTAGAGCAGCGTCAGAGTCGGAATCCGGCTCGTATTCGCTGCTCGAGCTTTGTCGTTTTCTTTTGGAAGACGACGCAGGAAGGGTTACCTGTGCCGACCTTCTCGGATGTGCCTGTGATGGTGCGTCATCGGAATCAGAAGAATCTGATTCTGTTGCCTCCGAATCGGATTCCTCGGCACCACCAACATCACCTTCATCATCATCATGCTCTTCCTCTTGCTCTTCACCAGAGTCATCACTCATCTATGGTGCTGAGTTAGGACTATACCAGTTCCAATCTTCAGGAGCGACGTATGCTTCATTCAGTAGGTGGCCAAAGATTTTAGTGTGCGCAGGGGTAGGTTCTACACTGCCTGGCTTTAGAAACTGAGCAAAGACTCTCTTGTCCACCCTTTTTACCTGCAGTCTCTCCCCGATAGCACGTAGGTTTGGCAATGCATCATCGATCAGGAGCTACACAAACCTCGGGTACAAAAGGAACCTGAACCTCTCTGCTGTATTTATCTGGTCATTGAGTGCTTTGAAGATATAGCGAGAGAAGTTGTAGCCCCGATTGAGAGACAGGCCCACCATGGCCGCTGCAATGTCATGACCCATGGCATCTTTCCCCGCTTTCCTGGATGAGATGCACACGATCATGATGTGGGGAAAGTAATGCCATTGATCCAATAGCCACATCTTCTTGTAAGAAGCATAGTCCCTAGCCCCGACATATCCCATTCTGTGCCTCCAACACCCATCCACGTAGTAATCTGGATAGGATGTCGGGTCGGTGGCAAGGTCTCCGAATTGCAATACTCTCCTTATTGTATCCTCAGAGATAGCAATAGCCCGACCGTCAACGGTAGCCCTTATGACATTCGGGGATACCGTGCAATCGTGCTCTGCAGTCTCCCAGAATTGCTCCAGGTACGGTCTTGAGACTGTTGGGTTTGCTGAGATTGCATAACTTATTCTTGATCTGTTCAGAAAATCCACAATCTCCCTGTATTGCAAGGCTACGCCTTTCCATTCTGGATCGGTGTTAGCCAATAGGTTGAATTCGTCAGTGAATGCACGAGCCATAGCCTGCAAACACACACAGAAAACATATTCAGAACATCTTATAACACTGGAAGTAGACACACATGACATAGGATAGTAGTTACATTTTGAAAAAATTTTCAGATTTAGAAAAAATTTCTAAGTGTTGGTCCTGCGCACTTAGCAAGTGCGCAGGATTTTCCTCTTGCGCACTTAGCAAGTACGCAGGAATTGCTTCTTGCGTACTTGCTAAGTGCGCAAGATTCACATTAGCAAAAATTCTAGAAAATTGTAATTTGTTCAAAATGTGGGTTGATTAGGTCGTCACTAGGTCGGAATCAAGGATTCTAACTTATGGTACCATTATCAACACCACACACTGCTTAACCTAGTTCAATTTTTGACCTAGACCAGTCGCCGACCCACTGTCGGTTCAACTTCAACCGACGGATCAATCGAGGACCAGGAGATGATTAGGGAATCGATTAAAGCTTACTATTCGCTTGTTACAGATAATAAGTTACCCAAACAACCCCATTTCACCCCAAAATATATCGGATTTAACCTAACATTTTCTAAGTCAAAAATCGTTCAATAGTCACGATTAAACGGATGAAATCGGCCAAGATTCTCACCTATGAGATGAAATAAGATGATGAAAGTATGGACGGGACGAAAAAAATGGTTTAGACACTATCGATTTTGAGAGTAAAATTGCAGGGGGAAACTTTGGGTTTGAAAGCGTAAAGCCTGAGAAAATTTCTAAGTCTCTGATTTATACCCCTCACTTACTGTTCGTGCGTACTTGTTAAGTGCGCACGAATTAACTCTTGCGTACTTAACAAGTGCGCAAGGCTTAACTCTTGCGTATTTGTTAAGTGCGCAAGTGTTACTTCGTGCGTACTTGACAAGTGCGCACAACCCTTAAGTGCGCAATTTTCAACTCAGAATTTATGAAGATTTTCAAGTCAAATAACGAACAAGATAAAAATATTCAACCAAGAGGATTCAAAATCAATTCAGGAAGGTTAAATACAAATATTTTTGGCTTTTCTGAATAAAGTTGAACTATGCATAAACTTAAAATATTTTTGATCTTTTCTCATAGAAATATACAAGTATTCACAGAAACTATTTTTGATCAAAGACACGAGCAAAGGATCATATCAGGCTATCTTATAGCAAAAACGATACAATATAAACATCAAAGAATATGGGATCATGTCATGTATTACTCTTTATTCATACGTAATAAGCACATAAACAAGTAATTCAAGTTGACAATATTATAAGATTTGAAACTATACGCATCTTTGTATCATGTTCTTGTGTATTAAGGTATTAATTATAAGATATACACCGTGTACCCCACTGAGATGCTATGATATTTTGCACTATCTTCAAGGCATCTAAGATTATTTTCAATGATTTTCTTAATTTTTAGAATGAAGTTACATCAATTAGCACAGAAAAATCAAGCAGAATCCATAAGGATTATCAGGAATCATAAGATTCAGAATCGAGTGATTCTTTTGTCTTGGTTTCATGTGATTTTCTTCTTTGAATATCGGTATGATGATTCGGGATAATGAACATGGTGTTTGATTATAGGGTAAGGGGATCCAACTTTTATCTGGATTTGATTTCAATGATTCAGGAGTGATTCAAGGGTGAATACATGCTCAACGGTTAATGTAGAGACATGTCTTGATTCAATCTCTCCTTGCATACTTGTGAGTATGGGCAGTGAGATGAACCGCATTAATTGTGCTAACAACATAACCTGAAACTGATCTCAAAAGAAAATTATTGTCAAAATCTAACATCCTTTATCTGATAGTGATCTTTTCTAATCTTTTACTCACACACGCTTGCAAACATGGGTTCAAATCACAGTTGTAATTTAGATTTAGTTTCCACACTACTAGTGATTCAAAGACGCATACAGCCTACTGACAATTCAAATTACTTGTAAATAAACAGATTAAAAACATAATAATTTTAAACAGTTAAGTAAGCATGACGCAATCATTTCCCATATGAGCAGTCTGTGGTGTTTAGATCATTTCTGATGTACTTTCATTTCCTCTTTTCTCAAGTTAACTTTGAAATTTTCTCCATTTTCTATTTTTTTTTTTTGTAAAATATTTTAAAGAGTAAAAGAACTATACAGAAAATTTAAAAGAATTAAAAATTTAACTTTCATGAATTGAATTGAGTTAAGAAAACTTAGTTTTCACTCAGGATTGAACATTCCTATCAAGTTAACAAGATGCTCAAAACGGGAACGATCAAATGCCTTTGTGAAAAGGTCAACAAGATTGTCATCCGTGTGAACTTTTACAAGTTCAATTAAATGCTTTTCAGCACAGTCAAGGATGAAATGATGGCGAATCTCTATATGTTTAGTTTTGGAATGTTTCACCAGGTTATTTGTGATGGACATGGTGGCATTGTTGTCAATGAATAGAGGAGTTCCAGTGAAGTTCAAGCCATAGTCTCGCAATTGCTGCTGAATCCACAATATCTGAGAACAACCGCTAGCTGCAGCAATGTACTCTGCTTCACAAGTTGAGACAGAAACCGTTGACTGCTTCTTACACTGCCAGGAGACCAGTCTGTCTCCTAAGAATTGACATCTACCAGAAGTTGACTTTCTGTCAAGGTTACAACCGCCATAATCTGAATCAGTGTAGGCTTTGAAGTCGAATGACTGCTGCTTAGAGTACCAAAGACCTAATCGGGGTTTCCCTTTCAGGTATCTGAATATTCTCTTCACGGCTATCATATGTGACTCCTTCGGTTGAAACTGAAACCTTGAGCACAAACATACATCAAACATTATATCGGGTCTTGAAGCTGTGAGATACATAAGTGATCTGATCATCCCACGGTACAACCTGCTGTCCACATCCTTTCCATCTCTGTCGGGATGCAAACCATGATTGACTGGGATTGGTGTGCCATAAGTAGTGCTATCACTCATCTTGTACTTTGACAAGATGTCCTGCACGTACTTAGTTTGATGTAGATAAATACCATTCTCTCTTTGACTGACTTGTAGACTTAGAAAGAATGACAATTCACCCATATTGCTCATTTCAAACTTGGACTTCATCACCTTCTCGAATTCCCTACACATCCCTTCATTGGTCGACCCAAAGATAATGTCGTCGACATATACTTGCACAAGAAGAATGTCACCTCCTGCTTTCCGTATGAAGAGAGTCGAGTCAATCTGTCCACGGTCGAAACCATTAGACAGTAAATGCTTAGATAATGACTCATACCATGCCCGCGGTGCTTGATGAAGACCATAAAGTGCTTTGTCGAGCTTGTACACTTTATTAATATTATGCGGATCTTCAAAACCAGGAGGTTGAGTGACATAGACTTCTTCATGCACCTTACCATAAAGGAAAGCACTCTTCACATCAAGTTGATAGACCTTGAAGCCGACATATGTGGCATACGCCAAGAACAGTCGAATGGCCTCAATTCTAGCAACTGGGGCATATACTTCATTGTAATCCAAGCCCTCTTGCTGATAGAAACCCTGAACAACCAATCTTGCTTTGTTCTTCACAACTACATGACGATCATCCGTCTTGCATTTGAACACCCATCTGGTACCAATTGGCTGAAAGCCTTTTGGCAAGTCAACTAAATCCCACACTTGCAACTTTTTGAATTGAGACAGTTCATCTTGCATCGCCTCAATCCAGCAGTTGTCAGCGAGAGCCTCCTTCACATTCTTCGGCTCTACCTAGGACACGAATGCAGCATGCAGACATGTTTCCATGACACCAGTGTCAAATATCTCTGTGTAAAGACTGGTGTTCTCAGTGATGGTTCTATGACGAGTCTGAACACCGGCATAAGGATCACCAATAATGTTGTCGATTGGATGATTCCTATGCACCCTCGTCTTCGGTACATATGATTCTTGAATTTCTGGATCTAGATTTGTGCTTAACTGCCCCATTTCCTGTGTTCCAGAGGAAGAAGATTCAATGTTAATTGGATCAGCTGGAGCTTCATTTCCTATAATTGTGTTAGGATTGGCTTGAGCGTCATCTCCAACAACATGAACACCTTCACTGTTATCACTGTCATGAGTTCCAGATGCAGATGCAGCATTGGAATCAGGAGTTATAATTGGTACAGTAGCACGAGTAGAAAAACTGGAGTCATTGTCGCCACGCAATAAATCATAGACATTTGCGGCGTCTTCATCAGATAAGTCAGGAAGATTGAAGGACTTGAATAGCGCATCATAATCAAAACCCCAAGCTGGACCTTTTGGTTCTGGTGGAGTGCTGTGTTTACTACAGTCCACTTCAAACCATTCCTCGACAGTACGAGTTCCTATGTACTCTCTTGCAGGGCGAATTGGCTACATATCCTAAGAAGATGCCTTCCACCGCTTTCGCATGAAATTTAGACTGACGGTCTTTATACTGTAGCAACAAGGAACAAGGACTACCAAAAGGAACTAGGTAATCAAGATTGGGAAGTCGATTGTTGATCAACTCATAACATGTCTTGTTGTGCCTTTTCACAACCAGAACCCTGTTTAAGACGTGACAAGCTGTATTAACTGCTTCTGCCCAGAAATTGACAGGAAGCTTTGCATCTGATAGAATAGTCCTTGCAGTCTCGATCAGTGTTCTGTTCTTCTGTTCAGCAACTCCATTCAGCTGAGGTGTGTATGGCGCGCTGAATTCGTGACGGATCCCTCTCTTGAGACAGAAATGTTCCATCAAATTATTCTTGAACTCAGTTCCGTTGTCACTCCTTATTCTTCTAACTTTCAGCTTGCAAAGAGATTCCAAGCTCAGGATCAGGTATTGAAGAATATCAGCAGTCTCGTCTTTTGTACCTAAAAAATGCACCCAAGAAAAACGTGAGAAATCATCAGTTACAACTAGACAGAACGACTTACCTCCAATACTCCTGATACTTATGGGGCCAAACAGATCCATGTGTAATAGCTCCAAAGGGGTATCGATAGAGTTTTGGAGCTTGGGCTTGTGAGACTTCCGTTGCTGTTTGCCCTTTTTACATGGCATACAGTCATCTGCAACGGTAAACCTCAACTTAGGAACCCCGGTTACCAAACCGTTTCGGACAAGATGATTCATTTTACGATAAGAAATATGTCCTAGTTTCCTATGCCACAAGATGGAGTCAAGTTCTGTCGCTTTTGTAAGCAAACAAGTAGCAACTGATGAGGTGGTTTTTGCCATGCTCATATCGATCTGATAAGTGTCGTTTGATCTTGGTGCTCTCATCAGAATCCAGTCTTCGGGAACCTTAAAACCGGGTTTGAGAATCAGACATTCTGACTTGTCAAACATCACCGAGTACTCCTTGTCACACATTTGGGAGACACTCAACAGGTTATGGTTTAGCTGCTCGCAAAAGTTGACATTTTCAAAGCTAACACAACCGTTTGAAACCACGCCTTAACACGTGATGCTGCCGCCTTTTTCTCCGGCAAAGGCCACATAGCCGCCTCTGAATGGTTTAACATCTTGAAGCAAGGCCATGTTTCCTGTCATGTGCCGGGAGCATCCACTATCTATATACCAACGGTTAGAGATAGTACCCTTCGGACGTCCCTGCACAAGTAACAAAAGAATTAGTTAGATTTGGAGACCCAAGCCATTGTGGTCTTGGGTTGTCCATCCTTCTCAAAATAAACTACTTCTTTCAACTCACAGTCATGATGTTTAAAATTGGTGAATCTTTGGATGAATTTGGAACAGGAGATTGAGAACCTTTAACTTTTTTGTTCCAGGATCTCTTTTGATTCTTAACCAGAACAGTAGACTTTGGCTCAACCACAGCCGGTGAACTTGTGGAAGCTTCACCTGATTGAGTCTTAGTCAGCTGTTCCAGCTTTCTCAACCTCTTATTCCTTCTTCTTCTTTGTGGCTTAGAGAGTCTAGCCACAGATTTCTCACCAGTGCGTGTACTACCAGATGTAGACACACGAGGTATAGCAGGTTGCTTTACCTTTCTTGCAACAGATGGTTTGGCCTCAGATTTAATCTTAGGTTTTCCCATAGGTTGTATTGTGGTTTCACCACATTCTGCTTTGGACTTCTGGGAGGTTTCACTATTGGCGACTTAGGGATAACGGCTGGCTGTGAGACAACATGTTGTTTCCCTTAGTTCTTTGATGGACAGTTCACAAGAATGTGACCAACCATGCCACAATGAAAACACATCCTCTTGTCCACATGAGTTCTCTTGTAAGGCTCATTTGATCTGTCCTTAGATAACTCTCCATTATGAGCAGGAAGAGTTGGTTTATGAACAGGAGTCTGACCTTTTTCAGTTTGGTTTTTGGGGGTATAATACTTTTGCAAATTCTCTTTGTAACCAAGCCCATACTGAGCTAAAAAAGCCTCTTTCTTAACTTGGTTAATATTTTTATAACCCGTAAAGCATTACCTTAAGTTTATCATTTGTTTCAATGATATCAGGTTAAGTTAAAATGCAGTTATCACCATTAGTGATAATGTTTTTGTGGACTTTCTGTTTAGTCAACAACTCCTCAGAGACTACTCCTTCAGGGCAAGTGTTAACCGACCTATCATCAGAAGCAGTAACATACTCCTCACTAGATGTGGAGTTAGCCTTACTTGAGGATTCATCCGTTTTAGGGAAATCATCCTTTTCAAAGGACTCATCTAGACAGGTGAGATCAATGTCTATCAAGCTATTGACAAACTTCCCACTTATTGGTGGACGAATGGCATTGGTACCAAGACCTAGGCCCTTCAATTTCCTCACTACTGATTCGTAGTGCTCCACCACAAAGCGAGAGTTTTTCAACTTCTCATTTGTACATTTTAACTGCAGGATCTCATTTTGCAGTTTGTTGATTTCATTGTTCCGTTTTTCTAACCTCCTATACGCAATATCCAAGTGAACTTGTTGCTCACTTATTTGTAAAGAATATTCACATTTTTCCTTTTTTAACGTTTCAACAGACTCTTTAAAACGTTTTTCGTTTTCTTTGTAATTATGAGCTGCCATAGTTAGGGGTTCGAGTTTGTCTTGGAGCTTAGAAATTTCAAGCTTTAGCCCTAGACATTTAGAACAAGAAATAACAGAGAAAGGGTTAGAATCTACCTCAGATGATGAACTCTGTGCTTTTCCAATGGCCATGAGAGCAACGGCAGTGGTAGACTCCTTTTCAACAGCTACAGAAGCTTCCATCTCCTCATCTTCTTTTCTCTCAGCCTCCATCAGCTCCATGATCTCAGCCATGAGACCAACCTGTGTTTGAGCAATGATGGCGTCCTCTAGATGAACACCCCAATCAAAATTTTCGTCATGCTGAGCTACCAGTGCATTTGACGAAACACCTTGCTGTTGATTGTGGTGGCTTGTGTTGTTGTGGCCGTGGCTGTTTCCCTGGCTAGGTCTGGTGAAACCAGAGGCCGGTGCTCGGTCTTTTTGACACTCACGAGCAAAGTGTCCATAGTTCAGACACTTGTAGCATTTGTCCTTGGATTTATCAAATCCAACCTTGGCATTAGAATGTCCACCAATGAACTTTCTTCCTGTTCTGTTCAGGAAACGCTTGGCCCACCTCAAAAGCATGGCCATATTCCATTGAATATCCATGTCCTCAATATCATCAGGATCCACTTGGTTAAAGTCTTCTTCAATAGTTTCGGGATCCGTTAGCTTGCCGCCTATGAAATTCTCATACGCAAGCATACATGATGAAAACAATGCTACATGATCTTCAGCTATTTTGACTATAGCAGAATGGTTAGCTGAAGACGTAACTGGAGGATTTCTTGAGGTGTGTTGATGATTAGTTCCCATCCCTGATCCGGATGCATAACAAGCATAACCACCACACCCATTTGTGTGGTCTTCTTCATTGGAGTGTCCAGTAAAGAGGGCAATTCCAGAGCCCGATGATTTTGAAGTGGAAGTCGTCCCATGATACATGGAAGGGTCCTGTATCTGAGGTCTTCCCGAGCTCTCCTTCTTCATAAGATTCATGTTATGAGCTTAAATCTTACCAATAGCCTCATCTACTGTTAACTCATAGAATTTAGGATTTTCCCTCATCAGGGTTGTATACATCTCAAACTTTGGTGGCAAAGCATCAAGAAATTTTTCCACCAGTTCTTCATCGGGATATTTCAGTTCAAAAGCTTTCAACTCCGTTTGTAAATGATAGAATCTAGAGATGAGATCATCTAACGATTCATTTTCCATGAAATTGAAGCATTCATACTGCTTCCGGAGAAGATCCCGCTTACTCTTCTTAATGTCACTGTTCCCCTCAAATCTTTTCTGAAGTGCTTTCCATAGATCATTGGAGGTGTCATAGCCTCGGAAACTGTGAAACAATTCCCGAGTTAATGACATAGTGATTGAGCCAAGAGCCTTCTTTTCCCGATCATAAGCTTTCTTTTGTTCTTCATCAAGCTTAGAGATGGGCTTTGGCACCTCTTCATCAAGATAGATATGTGTGGGATGCTTATATCCCTCAATGATTGGTATCCATAATGATGAGTCGGTGTATGAAATGTAGTGCTCAAAACGCGCCTTCCAATTGGAATAATCGTTTACATTTAATAGTTTAGGCGGTTTCTGAGGTGTACCGATCTCATTATCATAATTTAACATGTTTCCAAGATTCTGAAGGTTCGACATAGTGAATTACTTGGTCAAAAAATCAGAAAAATCAGACACTGTTGCGTACTTGGCTTTGGCCTTGCGCACTTGAGAAATGGTCTTGCGTAGTTAAGACTTGCTCTTGCGTACTTGTAAGTACGCAGGAGGAAATATTAAGTACGCAGGATATAACTTAAGTTCGCACAAGTTCAGTCTTGCGCACTTGTAAGTACGCAGGAGATAACTCTTGCGTAGTTAGTAAGTACGCAGAAGACTGTACTTTTTACCAAAAATGGTAAGTACGCAGGACACCTTTTCAGCAACTCTCATCAAACTTTTCCGGTCACCTGAAAATCACTGGAGATAGTGAAAAATAGGCTGATGATCAATGCAATCGAGCCAAAGGATCAGAAACAAGTTTCTAACAAACCTTTGATGCTCAAAACACACAAATACACAACAAAAATCGGTTTTTGAGAGATTTTTGCTTCTAAAAAAGTGCTCAAGAGCAACCCCTTTTTTATCACAAAAATACCTCTTTTTGCTTGTAAAACTTAGTAAAACGTCTCCAAACTCACTTACAACACTCGAATTCAAGAGCAATGCTCTGATGCCACTTGTAGGTCCCTTCGTGTGTGTCGGATCGTCACATGCAAGTGGTCTACTAGTCGGACCGGGTTGCGGAATACCCGTGACTAGGTGGAGAGTCTTACAAAACAGAGTAAACCAAACACGAGAGTCACAATAAACGTTCTTTGTATTATAAACACTCGACGGTTACAGAGAGAATACAAGCTGCGTACTTAGCAAAACTGAGTTCGTCTGAACAAATGGTTCTGCGTACTTAGCCTCTGTGAACCTATCCTATTTATACAAACCTGATGCCTGCGCACTTAGCAAGTGCGCAGGACCAATTGCTCTTGCGTACTTAACAAGTACGCAAAGGTGTTCTTGCTAAGTACGCAGGAGCTTTCTCCTGCGCACATGTAAGTGCGCAAAACACTTAGCAGAAAATCAACATACATTATGTAAAAGTAAATACAACTCGATAAACTATTACATAATGACTCATACATACAAAGACAAATTACAGACATTAGACATACAAACTAAGACTCTATCCAGAGTGTTGTCACAGGAAAGTGCATCAACAGGGTTGGGTCTTGTCATTTCACTAGTTGTACTCTAAGTATTAGTCGAGTCGGTCCTAGTTAGAGTAAACCCGGTAGGTGATCCCGTAATATAAAACCCGGTGTAGGAACTTTTATGATTTAAACTTTATATATGTCTATATACCTAGATATTTATATATATATACATATATATATAAATATTAGACGAAACAGGGGTTGAGTGTAGATCTCAACAAGTCATTATCATTACGACTTGATGTTGGAGTGGAGTATAAGCAAATATATAATAATGGTGATGTGATCTTTGAGGTTGCTTGCACTCTTGGTCATAATCATGAAGATTATGACACTTGAGTGAAGTGTAAGCAAAGTCACCATGATGATGTGATTGGTTTAGACGCAGTATACTACACAAAATTAATACCCGCTTTAACATCTTTAATTATTAAGACGTCCTACATTTTGTGTAGTTTGACTAGTTTTAATAATCTGCTAGTGAATCCCGACATAGCTAATATCTTTAACTATTTGTACATGTTCTCACATAAGAAATAAATTAAGGCCATGTGAACAAACATTATTGTGTCAATGTTTAAAAATTTAGTCACCAATATATACTTTGTATAAACTAAATATACCACCTAGACTTTACTTGTATAACTTTGATAATCACCAATGACCGTACATTGCGGGTTATAAATGTTTTTGACCTAGTAATTCTTAAAATTACTAAAATATGACACGTGTTCCTTTGCTAGATACCATGTCAAAGATAATGTTCCGGGAAATATAAAATATAAAATTTTAAATATGACTATGGGTATTGACCTGGAATACTGGGTGTCACAATTTCAGGTGATCCGGGATGTCACACCCCGGCCGGTGGCGGATTATACGCCGGGGCTGACGCGGTTGTTTATAAGCACATGATTATCTATTAAATATGATAATATTTATTCAACATAATTAAAGCATCTGTTACAATTGAAAAATAGGAAAACAAAGAGTTTAAACATAACATAATTAAGCTTCATTATTGCTAGGTTCAAAATCCTAAGTGATCATGTAATATACTCAAACTGGTGCACCTGAAACATGTGAGTAAATGTCAACTACAAGTAGTTGGTGAGTAACATAGGTTTTGATACCAAACAAAGGTTAAGTAAAAATGATTTCAAATTCAATATGTTCAAAGCATAACTAAGGCATATATGTGAAAACATACGAGGTTCCAAAGCGTACAATCAAACCGTAGTAAATGGAAAACTGGTAAGTACAATCCAACTGATTGTGTTCTGTTAAAAGTGGTAATATGGTATCCACAAAACCCGCCAAGGTCTGTGTTAACTAGTATCGGTTTCCCGTATAAATGATCATGTTAGGTACTACCTTAGGCCTGCCTCGCAAGTTAATGATTGTACTAAACATGAACACATGTATGGTCGCCAAGTAGTTTAAGACATAAAGCACATAGTAAATAGCATGAGAACAATGGTATTGAATTTGGTAAATATAGTATGTAAACATGTTCCACCCCGAGTATTTGCAAACAATAGGAGAGAGAAATGGGGCTATGAAACTCACCTGTAATGAAGCTAATGAGTTGTACGAATAGTAAATGATAGATAGGCTTCGTGATGATTCCTCACAATTAACCTACACGGTAAATTTGTATTCTAGATTCAACGTACGTCTAAAGAAAATGAAAATAAGAAATTCTCGACATAGTTGAGTTTCTAGGGATTCTTGGAATTTGGGATTGATTATAGGATTTGTACAAGTTCACGAGTATTGTCAGGATAATGATAAAGTAATTTATAGAATTAATTAGTATTTCTAGTTAATCATATAAGTATTCATAATAATACATAAGAATTTATTTAAATAATTATTCTAAAAATAATGAGTAAATAAGTTGTGATTTGGGAAAAGGTTTAAATAATTATTTTATGCCATTAACGGAATTATTTAAGCTATTAAAATAATTTCTTTTACTTTAATAAAAGAGATAAATGTAAGTTTTAAATGAATTTAATTGAAATTTATATAATTACTTATCTAAAATAATTATTTGAATTCTTATAAGTTTAAGACTGTTTTAAATAATCATTCTTTGCAAAAATAAACATTTATATGTTTAACATTGAATTAATAATGTTTAAACAATAAATTATAAAACATTATTATTTTATAAATAAGACAAAATAATTAGATTTGTTTAAATAAATCATTTATATTATTTAGGAATTTATAATATTTATAATATTTTTTTAATAAATTAAAAGTGAGTAAAATATCATTTGATATTTCCTGTTTTTATAAAAGTTTCTAATTATATTTCTTAAGATTTATGAAAGTTAAATAGAAATTTAAAATATTTTCTTATCTTTTAAAATAACCAAAATAGCTTAAAACAAAAGAAAAAAACCGGGTGGGCGCGGGACTCGAACCCGCGACCTATGTTTGGGAGCGTATGTTTTTAACCAAGTAGCCTGGGCGATAAGCCTTGTAAGAAGTAGGGTTTTAATTTGTTTTAACATAAGGGTCTTGAGACCCTTTCTTCCCCAATTCCCCCGATTGAGGGGGTGTTTGGGATTACTTTTCAAGCAACTTATTAACTTATTACCTTTTTCAAAAAGGTAATAAGTTAAAAGTTTGTTTGGATAATTGATGAAAAAGTTAGTTTTATAAGGAAGGAAAAGTTGTTTTTGAGAAGTAAGTATTTTTAACTTTTGGAAGAAGTTAAAAGTTGTTTTTGATAAGTAATCTCAAACACCCCCTGAAAACCCTAACCCCAAAAATCGTCATCAAACAGGACAATTTTGTAATCGGATCGATGGGGCTATGAATGGTAGTGTGGAATCGAGTAAGAAAATGCCATAATACCTGAATCAGGGCTTGATTCGATCCGAAGAGCTGGTGGCGGTGTTCTTCCCGTCACAAATCAGAGGAGGAAAAAAACATCTTTTTGAGTTCAGATCGATGGTAGGAGGTTAGGGGGTGTTCAAAGGGTGAGACTAAACTCGTAGTAGTGATAAACGATGGATTTAATGGACGTATGGGGCTCTGATTTGGTGGTTCAAGCTTGTAACCGAAAGCCTTCAATTCTTGATGGTTAAAGCTCTTGATTTCACAATCAAACACGAATTAACCGTCATAAATGATTGTAGTTGAATGGAGAAAAGGTTATGAACGATTTGAGTATGGATTTGAAGAGGTTGGAGTGTTTTGGATGTGGGTTTGACTTTCTCTAAAGTCAAAATTGGATAAAAGTTCCATGGTTCAACATTTTTATAATGGAGGGTTCAAAAGCTAAAGGGTTCAAATGAATTGCAGGGGTTTCAAGACTCGATTTTTTTGTTTTAATTCCTTTTAATGTTTATAAGAATTCATTTTACTTATTTTTTTTTGGTAGTTAATGGATTATATATCATCAAGGCAAATTACTTATAGAAATTATTTTTATAAAGTGTACAAAAATCTAAATGTCATTTATCAAAGCTTTGTTATGAATAAATTTTATCTTTATAAATCCTAATTTATGTAAATGGTTTATCTAATATCTTTAAAATATATAATTACTTATATATATCCATAAATATATATCCATTAATAAGGATGTGGAAAACATGGTTAATGTTCACAAGTTTTGTTAATTACTAAAATCAAGGCATAAACATGTATATATACATACATTAAATATATGTATAATTACATATTTATGTACAAATACATTTCACTTTTGGTTTGTTTATTAAAGTATGTATATGCGAATTTATTCTAAATCTAAAATTTGAAATTATGTGAATGAAATATGAATTTGAAATACTTGAAATCACGATTAAGGATTCACAATGCATTGAACTAGAATGGAATTAAGATCTTTTTATTGTACAATTAAAAAAAAATATGGCTCGAAAAACATGGATGTTACAGTATCCCTTAGTTAAGGGAATTTCATCCCGAAATTCAACTGTTGGAGGCTACTAAATCAAGAAAAGATGTGGGAACGAGTTTTGACTTTCGTTTGGAGGAGTACAATTAGATATAAGATTCAGGTCTGTTACTCAAAGTTATGCATGGATGGTAATAGTGGATTTGGTTTGAAGAGTATTAAAGAGAAAACAAATTAACCTAGGATAAATTTTGAACTCCAATGATGGGATGCATTATTTGAAATGAGAGTGATGAGAATTTTAAGATCTAAACTTGTTTAGGATATAGTCTAATATGCTCGAGTAATGTTTCTGGATAAGGATTTCATAACTATTGGTCAAGGTCAAAGTAATAAGAAACCCTACGTGATACGGACAACGCTACTTTTAACAATATGACAGGGGCACTTATACATAGGATGTACCAGCGGTATATCCACTATGCCCTTATCATATTCCATTAGTTTCATTACCGTATATCACCATAGGTTTTATGTCATCACACACGACAAACTTTACTATGTTTTCCATACGCTGACTTTTATAATTACGTGTGCACCCGTAATTACTCAAATCGTCGTATGGTCCGTATAGATCATTCTATTGTGTGTGGGTACAGAGGGGGAACACCCAAAAACATTTAGTTTATTATTGTTTTCACGTATAAGTTGTTAATAAGTGACTGTGTCACTAGATGGTAAAGTCAGTCAGTTAGGGAGTAAAGGCTAACAATGTGGTACAACTCCATACATGGGTGTCCTGAGTAGATGGCATATCCCTCCAGATTACACATAAAGTTGATAGCTCCCTTGTGTCTGAACAAGAATACATCAAACCCCGAGTAACTCAAAGTTTATAGCTCCCTCATGTTTGAACAAGAATACGTCAAACCCCGAGTAGCTCAAAGTTTATAGCTATCAATTTTCATAGATAAAGTGAATGATCATGCCTCATGTATATAGTAGACAATCAATTGTGAACAATGTAAACGGTCTAGTTTTGTATGTAATGTAGGCACTCAAGTTTCATGTATAGCGTAAATAATCTAGTCTTATGCATATTGTAAATAACCAAATATCATGTATCGTGTGTACAATCTAGTATCATCCATTTTGCAAGCAATGTTGTAAAACAAGGTCTCCGAGGCCGAGTACTCCCCGAGTAATCGCTACAAGGTAGGTTGTCGAGGCCCGAGTACTCTATGCCTAAGCCGAGTACACCCCGAGTACTCTACGCCTAGGCCGAGTACTTCCCGAGTACTCCCGACTCCGACTAGGGAGCGCCTAGCGACTTTTGCGACATTGATTGTAAGTAATCAAGTTTCATGTATAATGTAAGTAATCATGCATATTGTATACAAGCAAGTTTTATGTATAACGTGAACAATCAAGTTGCGTGTATAATGTAAGCAATTTAGTCTCAGGTATATTATGAATGTTCATATGTAAATAATTGAACCTCATAAGTAACGTAAACTATCAGACCTTGTCGGTAGTCGAGTGCTGCGGGCAAGCGTGTTGTATAATGTAGGTAGTTGGGTTTCAAGTTTTCAACTTTGTTGATGGATGGTTAACGCCTATGCGAGATGATTCATCTTTTCGATGTGGCTAGTAAGTTCATAAATTTTCGAAGGTGCAAGGTGATGAGAAAGTTTTACAGGCATTTAGAATAATATGCACACGAATAATTGACTTGAGCTTTTTGTTTGTAAATGATAAAGTAATTGAAGTTTATCCTTATTTGTAAATTAGTAAGTGAAAGTAAAGGGTTGAATAACTAGGTAATTAGGTAAATAAAACCTTTTTATTTATTTAGTTATCATAAAGAGAATGGTCAAATTATTTCATAATCAGACCAAATAACGAATTAAGAGGTCGTAATGAAATAATTAATCGAGTCATAATTAATTATTAACTAAGATAATGAGATAAATGTTTTTTTTACAAAACAGACTGCATTAAGTTCCTTCACAAGGTAAAGGGGTTTGTAAATAATTTATAATAAAATTTATAAATCAAGGGTTTGATAAAGGTTTTGTTTGAACAAAATAACTACGTTAGTCAAATTAGGAAATAGAAAAATGATTAGTTTACCAAGAAGGTTTAGATGTCAATCATTAAGGAGAGTAAAAAAAAATATATTAACATTTGTATTTGGATACATGATATGGGTTTCAATTTAAGTTTTAAGGAAAGGCGAAATATAACATCCGACTAACATCTCAGATACTTTTCCATCGGAAAACAGATGAGCACCAAGACAAACATCATTGTGGTTATTCGTACTGCAAACCGGGCTTCAGCCCTAGTTATTTCCGTCTATGAATCAAGTATTCTCTGGTCTCCATTCCTTCCCACAGAAACTCTACGGTCCTTACATATAGGTGAGCAACATCAGCTGGAACTCATAAAGCACGGGTAGGTTCCTTGGCTTGTCCTACTCCTGGGTCTGGATGGTACAGTTTAGGTGCTATATAGGGCCTCTCGGGGGAGGTGGTTCAGCCGTTGGGAGTCTCAAGCCTGCTCCTAAGCCAATCTGCTCTACGGTCAAACATGGATCTGGCACCTGGTCGTGCTGGTGACTGGTTGTCCAGTGATGGGGATCCAAAGTCTTCCTCTTGTGTTGACTCCGCTTCGGGGTGACTCTTAGGGGAGTGAGGAGGGTAAGAGGCCATGTCTAGCATGAAAAGGTCGTGAGTGCTAAAGTTCAAAGGTTTTCATGAGTTTAGGGTTTGATTAGTCATAACACCTAGTCCTCATATGTTAGGAGTAACACTTGACCTATAAGTAGTGTGTTCATTAAAGGATTCACAGGAAAGAAAGGTGGGTCACAAGGGACACACTGAACTACTCAGTCTTTCCTTAGTCAGAATGTTCCATGAACTTACACTCACTCTTCCAGCCAACATGTACCATTAACATTATTATTTGAAGTCATGGTTACGGTGAGAATCGTTAGGGATTTTGTCTTGTGACTCAAGGGTGTGTTTCATCTATTCAAGCAGCTTCATTTTCTTGGATGGTGGGGTCTAAGGGTGCAAATCTCTCACAAGAGATGATAAGGATGATAAGATTTTCAAGGCATAAGGATGGAAGGTATAGGAACTGAAATAAGTTTAAGTGTAAGAATCAAATAGGGGGGTTTAGGTATGTGTACCAAGTTATAGTAAACAACAAATGATGTTTAGATTGCATTCATCTAGCACATAACCAAATGGATGCTGTGACAAATCAAAGTGATTCAAGTTCGCATATTTTCAAGAAGGCATTCTTTAGCCTATAGCTGAACACTCACTTCGAGAATTCCCAAGAAAGCATACGGATCCTTTGGTTGATTTGGATTTATATGAAATGCTTTCCTTGACAGAAGACCCAAAGTACAGGCATTCACCCTTCCGGATTGCACGTGTTCTCTACTAATTTTCAGAACTCAAAACTTTGACGGGATGTTAAAATTTTATAGGCATTAGGCCTAAGAGCCTAACTCTTTAGTTCTCAATGTACAAGAATGAAAGTGTATGAAGTCTTAGGTATGAATAAGTGTATAGCAAGACTTAAGATAGTATTTAGTGATATCAAATAGGTATTGTGCAGACAATTCAAATAATGTAGCAAATAAGGTATCACAAGAGTAGTAGTGTTTGTAAACATGTAGGTTATCAAGTAACATATTACATAATATAATTCGTATTGTATCATGCAACGTAATACGGTAGATAATATATAGGATAATTACACAAGGGTATTCTAAGGTTATAGACTATAGACTAAGAATATGTTTCAAGAAATCCATGTAGATTCAAGTAGTTTCATGTAGTCCCTTGAACGTTGCAGTTCATGTATTTGCACTATGTAAATAGAAATAGGTAGATGTAGATAGGTAAGTGGATGTAAGTATGTGTATAATGAGTATAGAGTGGAGTTCCTAGTAAAAGTCACGAGTTAAACTCATGTTCGGCACTCCTAGGTTATAGTCTAGGTCATGTGTGTCTAATAACCTAATTCCCTATAACCATGGCTCTGATACCAATCTGTCACACCCCGGCCGACGACGGATTATACTCCAGGGCTGACGCGGTTGTTCATAAGCACATGATCATCTATTAAATGTGAGAATAATTATTCAACATAATTAAAGCATCCGTTACAATTGAAAAATAGGAAAACCAAGAGTTCAAACATAACATAATTAAGCTTCATTATTGCTAGGTTCAAAATCCTAAGTGATCATGTAATATCCTCAAACTGGTGCACCTGAAACATGTGAGTAAATGTCAACTACAAGTAGTTGGTGAGTAACATAGATTTTGATACCAAACAAAAGTTAAGTAAAAAGGATTTGAAATTCAATACGTCCAAACATCGGTTGTGACATTGACATCTATTTGTTCTAAGTTAAGGTATCTATTCTTATCCAAGTGCATTAACTTTAGTACTTACTTACCATGCTGGCGTTGGCGTTGGTTACCCATACTAACATTCGTGCGTTGGTCCCATAATCAGCTTGAGTCCTGACATTTAGGGATGTCTGAATCTCTCAAACTATTGCTCTGATACCAACTTGTAAGGCCCCTTTCCCGGGTAACCTCACTTGTTGGATTTTCTCATAAACATAGTCATAAATACTGAAATTAAATTAAAAACATTCGAGAGTAGCGGAAGCAAACATCATTCGAATTCATAACGTAACACAACATAACATAACATAACATAACATAACATCGGAAGTCTTAACAATAACATAACATTGTCTTAACATATATAAAAGTGGGATGTCAGTCACTTGCCGGGTAACCATCACGCCTTCGCACGACCCTTCCTTTCTTTACCTGAAATGTATACTAAAAGTCAGCTAACGCTGGTGAGTTCTAGTTTAAAAACAATCAGACATGACATTTATCTTATCGTTAAGTTTTATATATATATATATATATATATAATATACGTGCATTTGTATATTCTTTGCTTTACTGTTCTCACAAAACATTCATACTGAATATAAACATATGTACATACATACTTACTTTGGGGAGAACATTCATTGGTCATACACATATGGGTGATCAACCCGTCATAATTACTACGTGAATCACAAAGACAAACGCCATGAGAACTACCGTCGTAATCCATTTCATAAACCGTCCGGCCCTAGAAACCGTCCGTCGTAACATAAATCCGTCCGGCAACCTTTGTCCGTCCGCCTAAAACCGACCGTCGTAGTTTGTTCATTCACCCGTCTGCCCAAAGGCATCCGTTTCCCACGCGGATATTATGTATGCAACCGTTCTACATGTAATAAGGCATTTGCTTCGACCGTCCATGAGTGCCTTTTATACGTCCTAGCTTATGAAGGAACATTTTTGTCCCGGTTGCAAAATAGTCACATGGTGGTCCGTCTACCGAAGTAGCCGTTAGCTTCGTTTTCGTCCAAAACGTATAGATACATTAACATGCAATATATATATATATAAAGCATGATTTCATTCATTTACATTATGTCATTCTTTCATTCATTCTTTGTCAACATACGTTTCATTCTTTGTTCATAATTCATTTTCATATATATATATATATATATTTGTATACCACGTATGATCACATTGGCATTCATAGCGTTTATTCACTTAGTGTATACACTTCAGCCCCAAAACATTAAAAATGATTTGCACATAACATAGAAGGGGGCACAGAGAACTCACCTGATGAGCTAGTCTCGTCCTCTCCTAACAGCGGTCCAATGAGTGCCACACACGATCTGGATTGGTTAATTACACATACATCAGACCTAATTTAAATTACACACTTTTACTTCAGCTGAACTAGGCGAACTTAAGGCTAAGTTCGCTGCCTAAAGTCTAGGCGAACATATAGGCGAAATTGATAGGCGAACATGCTAAGTTCGCCTCTTGATGGACATAAGCAAACTTGCCAGGCAAACTTGTCAAGAAAAAATGATAAGTTTGCCTCAACCTTGCCCGGCGAACATAATCAGGCGAACTTAATAGGCGAACATAATCAGGCGAACTTAATAGGCGAACATGCTAAGTTCGCCTCTTGATAGCCATAAGCGAACTTGCCAGGCGAACTTGTCAAGCGAACTTGATAAGTTTGCCTCAACCTTGCCAGGCAAACTTGATAAGTTTGCCTGTTGAACAGTCATATTCCCCAACAAGTCCGAAATTCTTGCATGCTAACCCGATCATGCCAATCTTACAACTTTCTTTGTTCAAAATGTGCGGTTTTCATTCTAGATGCTAGTCCTAAGCTTATTTTCAAGTTTCATCCGTAAAAACGTCACCTATTTAACTAAAACCCGAAAATCCCAAATTAAACAAAAACTCAGTTTATGGTCGAATCGTTACCTAGATTGGGATTCTGATTTGGAGGTTTTGCTCACGAGCTCAGCAGTAACGTGCTCCTTCAATTATAGGTCGATCTTTCACCTTACAAGGCATTCAAGGATGGAAATCCTCCAAATATTGAAAGAACGAAGGATGCCACTGTTACTCATCAGTGGATTAGAGAGATAGAAGCGGTGATTAAGATCAGTGAATGTAGGGATGATCAGAAGGTCAAGTATGCAGCCCACTCATTTGTGTCAAAAGCATTATGTTGGTGGGAAAACTTGGTCATAGCATTGGGAGATAAAGCTATTGACCGGATGACTTGGGAAGAGTTGAAAAGGTTACTAATAGAGGAGTTCTGTCTAAATAATGAGATGGACATAATTGAAAGAGATTTTCTTATATTAGAAGTTGGTAGTATGACTCACCGAGAGTATACTACCAAGTTTAATTGAATGGCTCGTTTGGTACCCCATCCGATAACCCTTGAATATGTACGCATCAAGCGGTACGTACAGTTTTGCCATCAGAGATACGGAGATTAGTGAAAACTTCAGACCTAGAAACTTATAGATCTACTGTACAGCTTGCTTTAACAATGTACGATGAAGTCTTTGGTTCCCGCCCCGTGGAATCAAAGAGAAAATGGTCAGAGTTTTCTCAGGGCCAAAATAAGAAGAATGGAGGAGGAGGAAGGAAGCAGGAACTAAGTAGTGGTTCTAAATGCACCAAATGTGGAAAACTACACACTGGAGAATGCAGGTATGGAACAAATACTTGCTATAGTTGTGGTAAGCCTGAGCATATAGTCACCAACTACCCAAGTAAGTCGGGATTAAGGTGTTACAAGTGCGGAGAACTTGGACACCGAATCATAGAATGCCCAACTCTGAAAATTGCCACACTAGTAGTGATCAAGGATGGAAAGGAGAAGGAAGCCCCAAAGGCCAAAAGTAGGGCCTACACTTTGACCACAGAGGAAGCTAAGGCATTGCCTGATGTAGTATCAAGTACATTTCTTGTTAATAACATACCTGCTACTGTGTTATTTGACTCAGGAGCTAGTAAAAGTTTAGTATCCTTAGATTTCTATCCGTTGTTAGCTAGACCTACCAAAAGATTAACTGAAACATTTGAAGTCGAAACGGCTATTGGGAAGACAATGAAAGTAGCAGAAGTCATTCAAGATTGTTTCAAAGATCTTGAAGGACACAAATTTCCTGTTAGACTATATCCTATGATCCTCAAGGGATTTAATGTAGTCTTGGGAATGGACTGGTTGTCAACAAACGATGCCCATATCATTGGCAACAAGAAAGTAGTCCAGATGCAGACTCTAGACGGCAATTGGATCACCATCCAAAGTGATAAAATAAGATCAGTCGTTAGAATCATTTTTATAATAAAAGCCATGATGTTTATGAGTCGAGGCAATGAGGCCTACCTAGCATACGTTATTGATTCCAAAGTGAAAACTAAGAAATTAAAAGACGTACCAGTAGTCTGTGACGTTCCTAATATATTTCCCCAAGAACTACTAGGAATCCCTCGGGAGAGAGAAGTGGAGTTTAAAATCGACTTACTACCTTGTGCTAAGCCAGTAGCTAAGGCACCATGTGTAATCTACAGGAGTTTCTAGCCTTTATCCCGGCACTTGTGCTTTACTTTTCCATGATTTGTACTTCCTATTTAAATAAAGACTATCATAATTGCCTATCTCATTACATGAGCATGCATGTACATACATACTTTGGCTACAACTATTTCATTTCAAAAATGACAAATAATTGTATAGGGAATTATATAATTAAATGTTTAAAAGTCCAAGGAAATAAATAAATAAATAAATATATATATATATATATATAAGGTCATTACAAAGTCTCTCTCTCTCTATATATATATTGTGAATTCTATAAATAAAATTTGGATTATAAAAGTTATATCAATTAATTACAAATAAAGTGATTTTTAATAGAAATGAAATAAACCTTATTTTTTTATAAATTATATTTTTATGTTTATAACATTAAATATAATATTAAAATTTATTTGGTTTTATTCACTTATAAATTTTAATGATTTGATGTTTTATAAAAGTAAATGATTTTATTTTTCTTTTATAAACTTTGAACTAACTTGTACAATTTAAATGGATAAAATCAAACAAAGCTTTGATCCCCATCCAAAAAGCTTGAACCCCCCCCCCCCCCCGGCCCGAACCCTCAAGTTTGAACTACCACATTTGTAAATTGGACCTTCCGTGATTTTGAAACCCAAACACCCAATTTTGACTTTCAGAAAGTCAACAGGAGAGCAAATCGGCCTCAACGATCCAGATTCGGGTGTAATAACTTGCAATAATCATGCATATACACTACCACAACAGTTACGATCGATTTTAGTGACTCAATTTACTCTCATTCAATGATTTGAACTCAAATCATCCCGAAACCGTTCTAAGCCATAAACCAAGTTAATGCTTGGGTTCTAGATGGAATTGAAGCTTATAATTAAGCATAACATGTTCGCGACACCTTACTTCACAACCACCTAAACTCGCAGATCATCCTTCACTGAAATCGTACTACAACTCGTTCCTTTTTTTCTCGCTCTCGGTTCGTGATTATGGAGAGGACCCCGACACCTCTTCTTATCGATCCAAGACAAATTTCATGTGAGGATTCATTCCCTTTCGCTCGATTTATCACCCTATTCCAAAAGCCCCTTGAATCTAGGACGAATTGACATGGATTTGGGGCTAGGGTTTTGCATATGGTGAATTGGGGAAGAAGGTGGAATGGCCTTGACTTAGCAAGGCATAATGCCTAGATCAATTGGTTAAGGCATTTCCCCCTATCACATAGGTCGTGGGTTCGAGTCCCGCGCCCCATGTCTTTTTCAGTTTTAAGTCCTTTTTCACTATTTTAATACATAAATGGATGGTTTTAAATTTTAAATAAATTCCTATAAACTTTATAAAAATATGTTGTAACTTTTATAAAAAGCTGAATATATAAAATGATGTTTCCTTTGTTTTAATTAATTGTTTAAAATATTATTATATAACATTTTAAAACTTATAGAAATACTTATATAATGATTTTAGATAAATAATTATACAAATTCAATTTATTTCATTTAACAAGTTATATTTATTCAATGCCCATTTTATAAACCATTTAGAAGAGATTATTTAAATATGTTTAACTAGTTATTTTATTCACATAAAATAATTATTTAAGACCCTTTTATAAATTATTTATTAATTTTTTTTATAATAATTATTTAAATAATTCCAAATGTATTGTTATTTAAAGTTTATTCTACCTCATAATTTATTTATTATTTTAGAATAATCATATAAATAAATTCAATCATATCCTTATTATTGTAAATACTAAGTGATAAATTAGAGTTTCTAATTAATTCTAACTAGTATTAACTCATCAGTATAAATATATATATTTTTTCTACAAACTTGTACAAACCCCACATCCGACCCCCAAAACTACAAAACCCCTAGAGACTCAAATAGACTTAGAATTATTTATTCTTATTGAGTCTAAAATACAAATTTATCCGTGTAGGTTGATTGTGAGGGATCGTCACGAGGCCAATCCATTGTTAACAATTCATACCATTACTAGTTTCATAACAAGGTGAGTTTCATAGCCCCTTTTCTCTTTACTATTTTTTACAAATACTCGGAGTGGAACATGTTTACATACTATACATACCAAAATTCAATACCATTGTTCTCATGCTAATTACTATGTGCTTTATGTCTTAAACTACTTGGTGACCATACATGTGTACATGTTTAGTACAAATCATTAACTTGTGTTGCAAGCCTATACTACCTTTTATGATCATTTATATGGGAAACCGATACCAGTTAACACAGACCTTGGCGGGTTTTGTGTGTACCATATTACCACTTTTACCAGAACATGATCAGTGGGATTGTGCTTACCAGTTTTCCATTTACTACGGTTTGATTGTACACTTGGAACCTTGTATGTTTTCATATTTATGCATTAGTTATGCTTTGAACATATTGAATTTCAATTCATTTTCTACAACTTTTGTTTAGTGTCAAAACCTATGTTACTCACCAACTACTTGTAGTTGTCATTTAGTCACATGTTTCAGGTGCACCAATTTAAGGACTCAACTTGATCACATAGGACTGGACCTAGTTAAATTTGAATTATGTTATGTGTTGAACACTTTGTTTTCTTAATTCCAATTATAACAGATGCTTTCATTAAATAGATGATCATGTGCTTATGAACAACAACGTCAGCCCCGGTGTATAATTCGCCACCGGCCGAGGTGTGACAGATTGGTATCAGAGCCATGGTTATAGGGAATTAGGTTATTAGACACGCATGACCTAGACTATAACCTTGGAGTCCCAAACATGAGTTTAACTCGTGTCTTTCATTGGGAACTCCACTCTATACTTGTCATACACATACTTACCTATACCTGCTAATTCATTCTTGTCTACATGGTACAATTGCATACACAACAACTACATGGATTACTTGAAACCTACTCTTAGACTCAAGACTCTAATCTAAATGAAACTTTCGTCAAAGGTATGTAGGTTCTAATTAATGAATGAGAACTTGTGCAATCCGGAAGGGTGGATGCTTGTATTCTGGGAGTTCTGTCTAGGAAAGCATATCGTATAAATCCAAATCAACCGATGGACCAGTTATGCTTTCCTGGGAACTCATGGGATGAGTGTCCACTTATAGGCTAAAGCATGACTTCTCAGGCATTAGATGAACTTAAAATACTTTGTTAAGTCAATGTGCCCATTAGGGTACCATCCATGTTTTACTTTATATCTCATGACTTATTTACAAACTCTTATACATGATTCACATCTTATGAGCCTCCTATTCACTCCTATTTTGTAGAATGCTTCCCCGTCGTGAACGTAGGAACAACCTCACCAACAGGATCATTCAGCAAATGGCTACGATCCTACTGACTATGTTCAATCAGCTGAACCAGAATGCAGCCCAAAACAATCCCATGTGCACGTTCAAGCATTTCAATTCTTGTAACCCCGTCAAGTACTACGGGAACGAAGGAGCCATTGGACTTCTCCAATGGTTCGAAAGCATTGAAGGAACCTTCATGAATGCCGACTGTCCCGAGAACCTAAAAGTTCGTTATGCTACTAGTGTCTTCCAGGAGAAGGGCACTCACCTGGTGGAACGGGGTAAAACATAACCGTAGTATGGAAGCTGCACTAGCCTTACCATGGGCTGATGTCAAGACGCTCATGACAGAAGAGTTTTGCCCCGTAATGAGGTCAAGAAACTGGAAGCTGAGTTCTGGGATCTCAAACAAGACAGTGGTGAAAGCCTTGCCTACACCACCCGCTTTCATGAGCTTAGCCTCTTGGAGCCTCATATGGTCACTCCTCTCTCCCGAACCGTTGAGAAATACATCAATGGTTTGCCCATGTAGATTCAGGATACTGTTTTGGGTGGCAAACCAGCCATTCTCGAGGAAGCCATTCGCCTTGCTGCTTCCCTGT
Source organism: Smallanthus sonchifolius (assembly GCA_023525975.1). Lineage (NCBI taxonomy): Eukaryota > Viridiplantae > Streptophyta > Magnoliopsida > Asterales > Asteraceae > Smallanthus > Smallanthus sonchifolius. The sequence goes on along the minus strand of CM042023.1, from coordinate 73,703,449 downwards.
CGAACAATCATGTTAAGGCAAGAACTCTATCCAAAAAGGGTGCCAAGAAGACCCCTGAAAAACCCATTGCTAAACCCACCAAGGAGACCAAGGCTGAGTCTTTCTTAAATGGCAAGAAAAGGAAGGGCATGAGCTTTGCCATTATCACCCCTGCTACTCCTCTAGCTCAAGTAGCCCTTACTGCCTTCAACCCCAACAAGAAACCATATGTGAGGACTCTACCCTTGTGCAACAGTTGTCAGCTCCATCATACTACCAACATGTCATGCCGTCTATGTACCAACTGTGGACGTTCTGAGCATATTGCTAACATATGCCGTGTTGTTCCCAGAGTTAACCAAGCCTACCAACCTGTTGTTCCTGCTCCTGCTCCTGCTGTTGCTGCTATCACCCAGGGTCGTGCTTGTTATGAGTGCGGTGACCCTAATCATTTCAGGAACCGTTGCCCTAGGTTGGTGATTGTGAATCAAGCCAACATGGTTCAGGGAAACATGAATCAAGGGAACGCGAACCGGGGAAATGTGAATCAGGGGAATGCAAACCCCGCAGCTTGTGGACGTGCTTTTAACATCAAGCCCAATGAGGCGCAAGCCAACAACGATGTGGTGAACGGTACGTACCTAATTAATCAACAATATGATTCTATCCTATTTGACACTGGTTCCGATAGGCGTTTCGTGTCCTTTGAATTTGAACCACAACTTGCTATGAGCCGGGCTAAGTTAGACAAACCCTTTAATATATTAGTAGCAGATGGATTATCTGTTTCATGTGACACCACTATTATAGACTGTACCCTAAACCTGAACGACCATGTTCTCGATTAATCTTATCCCTATGGCTCTCGGAGGTTTCAACATCATAGTAGGCATGGATTGGCTGAACAAGCATCATGCTGAAGTCGTCTGCTTTGACAAGTATATTCGTATTCCCCTTGACTCGAGTGACATTTTGAACGTTTACGGTGAGAAGCCGTCAAAGGGACTCAAGCTTATGTCTTGCACTACCGCATAGAAATACTTACGAAAGAAATGTGTGGTATTCTTGGCTCATATTATGGAACGGAAAGGCAAAGACAAGAGTCTCCAAGATATTCCTGTGATCAAAGACTTCCCAGAGGTTTTTACCGAAGACTTACCCGGTCTTCCTCCCATACGTCAAGTTGAATTCCGTATTGACCTAGTGCCAGAAGCAAATCCCGTGGCCAAATCACCTTATCGTCTTGCACCATCTGAAATGCAAGAGCTTTCAAGCTAGCTTCGAGAACTTTCCGACCAAGGATTTTTTCATCCTAGTGTTTCTCCTTGGGGAGCACCCGTCTTATTTGTCAAGAAGAAGGATGGCTCTTTCCGGATGTGCATGGACTATCGGGAACTCAACAAGCTTACTGTGAAGAATCGTTATCCACTTCTGAGGATTGATGATTTATTTGACCATCTTCAAGGCTCGAATTACTTCTCAAAGATTGATCTTCGCTCTGGCTTTCACCAGTTATGAGTCCTTGAATCCGATATCCCCAAGACAGCCTTTCGTACAAGATATGGTCATTACGAGTTCATGTTTATGCCCTTCGGACTAACCAATGCACCCGCGGTATTCATGGATCTTATGAACCGCGTGTGTAAACCGTACTTGGACAAATTCGTGATCGTCTTCATTGACGATATTCTCATTTATTCAAAATCAAAAGCGGAGCACGAAAAACACGTGCGTTTAGTTTTGGATCTCTTGAAGAAGGAGAAGTTGTATGCAAAGTTCTCTAAGTGTGAATTTTGGCTAAAGGAAGTTCAATTCTTGGGACATATAGTCACCGAAAAGGGTATTCACGTGGATCCAGCTAAGATAGAGGCGGTAAAGAACTGGCAAGCTCCAAAAACCCCTACAGAAGTCCGCTCATTTCTTGGTTTAGCGAGCTATTATCGTCATTTCATAGCAAACTTTTCAACGCGGTACCACTCACAACCTTAACTCATAAAGGCAAGCCCTATGAGTGGGGACCAAAACAAGAGGAAGCCTTTCAAACCCTGAAGTAAAAATTATGTGAGGCTCCTATCTTGACTCTTCCCGATGGAACCGAAGACTTTGTCATCTACTGTGACGCTCCCCACTTAGGCCTTGGTTGTGTCCTAATGCAACGAGGCAAAGTGATCGATTATGCATCCCGACAACTCAAAATCCATTAGAAGAATTATACGATGCAAGATCTTAAGCTGGGTGCGGTCGTTTTCGCTCTCAAAATTTGGAGGCACTACTTATATGGTACCAAGTGTGTGGTTTACACCGACCATAAGAGTCTTCAATACATTTTCAACCAAAAAGAACTCAACATGAGACAAAGGCGTTGGGTTGAGCTCTTAAACGACTACGACTGTGATATGCGTTACCATCCTGGTAAGGCAAATGTCGTGGCCGATGCTCTTAGTCGCAAAGAATCTATCAAGATCCACAGCATTCAGATTTAGAATGACATTTAGACTCGCATCTTTGAGGCACAACATCTTTCCATCACCGAAGGAAATATATACGACGAAATGTCATGTGATGCAGAACTCCAACTTGAAACCAAACCCAATGGGCTGCTCTACTTCCCGAATCGTATCTAGATTCCAGACCATGACAATCTTCGTACCTTCATCATGAATGAGGCTCACAAGACTCGTTATTCTGTGCATCCTGGTGTGGATAAAATGTATAAGGACCTCCGTACGCAATATTGGTGGCCTGGTATGAAAAAGAACATTGCTATATATGTGTCCAAGTGCCTTACTTGTATGTAGGTTAAGACCGAACACCAGCGCCAATCTGGCCTACTTGAACAACCCGAGATTCCAGTGTGGAAATGGGAGTGTATTACCATGGATTTTATAACCAAACTCCCACACACGTCTCATGGTCATGATAGTATTTGGGTAATCATTGACCGTTTGAAGAAATCTGCTCACTTCCTACCCATTCGTGAAGACTATCGAGTCAAGAAATTGGCTCGGATCTATATTGATGAAATTGTTAGCCGTCACGATGTACCTCTAAACATTATTTCTGATCGTGATGGACGATTCACTTCTCATTTATGGCAATCTTTGCAATCAGCTTTCGGTACTCAGTTGAATCTTAGTACGGCCTACCATCTACAAACTGATGGCCAATCCAAACGAGCGATTCAAACCCTCGAAGATATGCTTAGATCCTGTGTCATCGACTTCAAGGGAAATTGGGGTTTACATCTACCCGTAGTCGAGTTCTCATATAACAACAGTTACCACACGAGCATTGACATGGCTCCTTTCGAAGCACTTTATGGTAGGAAGTGTCGTTCTCCTATCTGTTGGACTGAGATTGGTGAAGCACAACTCACTGGTCCCGAACTTATTCAGGAGACTTTCGACAATATCATGTTAATCCGAGACAACCTTCAAGTGGCAAGGAGTCGGCAAAAGAGCTATGCCGACAAACGTCGAAAACCCTTAGAATTTCAAGTCGGGGATATGGTTCTTCTCAATGTATCCCCTTGGAAAGGCGTGGTTCGTTTTGGAAAGAATGGAAAACGTGCACCAAGGTTTGTAGGTCCTTTTAAATCCTGGAACGGATTGGGAAGGTAGCTTACAAACTAGATCTACCCAATGGACTCAGCAACATTCATCCAACATTCCATGTCTAAAATCTAAAGAAATGCTTAGCCGACGAAAATCTCCACATACCACTTGACGAGGTGGATTATAAAAGTTATTTCTATTAATTACAAATAAAGTGATTTTTAATAGAAATGAAATAAACCTTATTTTTTTACAAATTATATTTTTATGTTTATAACATTAAACATAATATTAAAACTTATTTGGTTTTATTAAAACTTATAAATTTTAATGATTTGATGTTTTATAAAAGTAAATAATTTTATTTTTCTTTTATAAACTTTGAACTTAGTTGTACAATTTAAATGGATAAAATCAAACAAAGCTTTGAACCCCTTCCAAAAAGCTTGAACCCAAAACAAACCACCCCCCCCCCCCCCCCCCGGAACCTCAAGTTTCAACTCCCATATTTGTAAATTGGACCTTCCGTGATTTTGAAACCCACACACCCAATTTTGACTTTCAGAAAGTCAACAGGAGAGCAAATCGGCCTCAACGATCCAGATTCGGGTGTAATAACTTGCAATAATCATGCATATACACTACCACAACAGTTACGATCGATTTTATTGACTCAATTTACTCTAATTCAATGATTTGAACTCAAATCATCCCGAAACTGTTCTAAGCCATAAACCAAGTTAATGCTTGGGTTCTAGATGGAATTGAAGCTTATAATTAAGCAATATAGGTTCGCGACACCTTACTTCACAACCACCTAAACTCGCAGATCATCCTTCACTGAAATCATACTACAACTCGTTCCTTTTTTTCTTGCTCTCGGTTCGCGATTACGGAGAGGACCCCGACACCTCTTCTTATCGATCCAAGACAAATTTCATGTGAGGATTCATTCCCTTTCGCTCGATTTATCACCCTATTCCAAAAGCCCCTTGAATCTAGGACGAATTGACATGGATTTGGGGCTAGGGTTTTGCATATGGTGAATTGGGGAAGAAGGTGGAATGGCCTTGACTAATAAATATAAATCGAACCGATTCTTAGTAAGGCATAATGCCCAGATCAATTGGTTAAGGCATCTCCCCCTATCACACAGGTCGTGGGTTCGTGTCCCGCGCCCCATGTCTTTTTCATTTTTAAGTCCTTTTTCACTATTTTAATACATAAATGGATGGTTTTAAATTTTAAATAAATTCCTATAAACTTTATAAAAATATGTTGTAACTTTTATAAAAAGTTGAATATATAAAATGATGTTTCCTTTATTTTAATTAATTGTTAAAATTATTATTATCTCATATTTTATTTATTATTTTAGAATAATCATATAAATAAATTCAATCGTATCCTTATTATTGTAAATACTAAGTGATAAATTAGAGTTTCTAATTAATTCTTATTAGTATTAACTTATCAGTATAAATATATATATTTTTCTACAAACTTGTACAAACCCCACATCCGACCGCCAAAACTACAAAACCCCTAGAGACTCAAAAGACTTAGAATTGTTTATTCTCATTGAGTCTAGAATACAAATTTATCAGTGTAGGTTGATTGTGAGGGATCCTCACGAGGCCTATCCATTCTTAACAATTCATACCATTAGTAGTTTCATAACAAGGTGAGTTTCATAGCCCCCTTTCTCTTTACTATTGTTTACAAATACTCAGTGTGGAACATGTTTACATACTATACATACCAAATTAAATACCATTGTTCTCATGCTAATTACTATGCGCTATATGTCTTAAACTACTTGGTGACCATACGTGTGTTCATTGTAATCCCCAGGAAATTTCCGCCTTCATTTTTAACTTTTTCGGCACATGTAATTTCATTATTTTATGATTTTTTTACTATTATTCAATATAACTCATGCATACATATATTGGATGCAATTATTTCAAATTCAAGATAAATAAATATTTATGTAAAGGTTGCATAATTATTATTATCTTATGATACAAATAAATATAAATATATATATATATATATGTGTGTGTGTGTGTGTGTGTTTACAAAAGTCAATTATAAATGTCATAAAGATTAGGGTTTACATTGATAAAAATAAAAAGGTTTATATCATTAATATATTTTTTTATTTATTAGGTTTTATAAAATTATAAGATTTATTAGAGTGTAGGTGTTATAAATATTTAGGGTTCAAAATATAACTTTTTGAAACCGATGTTCAATCAAAAACTAACTAAACCTAAAATAATAAAGCCTTAAAACCCCAGGGACTATTTCTGCCTATATTCAAACTCAAACACATGAAAACTTAGGGACCAATCTTGTAATTTGGCCAATCTTGACTTCATTGACTTTAGAAAGTCAACCCGATTGTTCTTGAACCAAATTCGCAAGCCTTATTCGATTTCAGTTGGAATTGTAACTGAATTTGCACGGTTATGATCATTAACGGCCACTAATAAGTCATTAAACAAGGCATTGATTCGTAATCAAACCCAATTATGGGTAATTATGTTATAACCGTCGACCGTACCATCGAGAGTGATCAAATTCGATCATTACGTATGTTATCATCAGAATTGAATCACATGCGCATCTTACTCGAACTCCACGGAACCTGTTTCACACTTCAACTAGATCGGAATAGCAACAGGACTCACCACATATCAAGTCGTTCATAGCCGAAACATGTTCTAGTCGATCTCAATCAATTCAACACCTATTCTGGTAATTAATCTCACCCTTAGCTTCGTTTGAGTCAATTATATGAAAGCCCTATGCCAATTGGGACTCATATCATCGATTGGGTCAAAACCCAGAATCTAGGGTTCTTAAGAAAGCGATTTAATCGAACTCTACTTTGGAACCCGTTTAAACCCAATTAACCTATACCACTAGATTCGTAACCACCTGTCAAATGAAAGCCCTATGCTAATTTAACCTAATAACATCGAATTGTTTTTGATCCATAAATTAGGGTTTGTTCATATTTTAATTTGTGGGTTTTGATCTTAAACACAACGTCAATCAAATTAAACCACATAGGTAGATTCGCAATCCTTTGTTTAGTAAAAACCCTATGATTTCAATCTGTAATATTATCGAATTCGTTCCATTTGGTTCTAGGTTCATGTCTTGGGTTTCGTTATTTAAATCTGTAAATTAACAAACCAAAACTTGTTGTTTTTCAAATTAAACCTGACCTCAGATTCGTAATACCCCGACAAACAAAACCCCTATGACTTTGTACCCTTTCAGAATTGAATTCTATGGAAATCGGATGGTTTTGGGATCGGGTTCGCATGGGGGAGGATCTCACGGGAATTATTGATTAAAACTATTCGGAACCGGGTTATATTACGATGACCCTAGCGGGCGGGACTGGTTAAACACATGTGCTGATGGGGAGGAGACCCGGGTTCGAGTCTCCCCTCCCCTGTTTTTGGTTTTTAATTATTTTTAGGCATTATTTAATTATAAAATCTTTTCCTATATTATAATAATAATATATTAAAGTGCTTTAGCTCCGGAAACAACCCGTAGGCTCGGGTTTGGTTTTATAACTTATAACTAATATTATCTCCACTTTTAAAATAATATATTTATATTATTTTCAAACCACGACTTCGAATAAAATAATATGTTTATATTATTTTCAACCCGTGACTCCAATTAAAAATAATATATATTATCACCTCGTTTAGAAACTTAGTGTAACGTTTCAAAACTTATAAATAATATAAATATTTATATTATTTACCCACGTTTATATCCCCGAATAAGAATAAATATATTTATTATTCTCGCAACATAAATGATTATTTTATTAATCCTTCGAACTTAAAAATAATATATATATAGTTATATTATTTTCCTAGCCATTATTTTAATGGTACAAACGCACGATATTTATTTATTTATTATTCATAATTAGAGACGTCCGGCACGTAACGCATTTATCCTAATTATTATATTAAGAAACCTTATTCTCATGGACAAGTTCGTCTACTCTTTAATCGTTAGTGCGTCTTAGGACGTTCACTCTTCCGTGTCATCGTCACAATCTCTCATGTGTCCCTAATTATTATGCTTATAATTATAAGACATACCTAGACGGTTCACAGGCAAGCTTTTGTGCTTTCTATTGCATTCTTGTGTGGTGCTATCCACTACTAGTACACAACTCTGATGAGTTTTATAGCCCCCTTTCTCTTTACTATTGTTTACAAATACTCGGGGTGGAACATGTTTACAATACAATACATACAAATTCAATAACATTTGTTCTCATGCTATTACTATGTGCTTTATGTCTTAAACTACTTGGCGACCATGTGTGTGCTCATGTTTAGTACAATCATTAACTTGAGTTGCAAGCCTAAGGTAGTACCTTTTATGATCATTTATATAAGAATCCGATTCATTACATAACACGAACCTTGGCGGGTTTTGTGTATACATCTTACTACATTTTCAAAATGACAATCAATTGGATTGTACCTACAGTTTTCCATTTACACGGTTTGATTGTACGCTTGGAACCTTGTATGTTTTCACATTTATGCCTTAGTTATGGTTTGAACATATTGAATTTCAAATAATTTTTACTTAACTTTCGTTGGTGTCAAAACTTATGTTACTCACCAACTACTTGTAGTTGACATTTACTCACACGTTTCAGGTGCACCAGTTTAAGGACTACATGATCACATAGGAAGTGGACCTAGTTAACTTTTAATTATGTTTTGTTGAACACTTTGTTTTCTTATTCTTAATGTAACGGATGCTTTTAATTCGAGTAATAAATATTATCATATTTAATAGATGATCATGTGCTTATAAACAACTACGTCAGCCCCGGCGTATAATCCGCCGCCCGCCGGGGTGTGACATTCATGTTTAGTACAAATCATTAATTTGTGTTGCAAGCCTAAGGTAGTACCTTTTATGATCATTTATATGGGAAACCGATACCAGTTAACAGAGACCTTGGCGGGTTTTGTGTGTACCATATTACCACTTTTACCAGAACACAATCAGTGGGATTGTGCTTACCAGTTTTTCATTTACTACGCCTTGATTGTACACTTGGAACCTTGTATGTTTTCACATTTATGCCTTAGTTATGCTTTGAACATATTGAATTTCAATTCATTTTCTACAAATTTTGTTTAGTGTCAAAACCTATGTTACTCACCAACTACTTGTAGTTGACATTTACTCACATGTTTCAGGTGCACCAGTTTGAGGACTCAAATTGATCACATAGGACTGGGCCTAGTTAAATTTGAATTATGTTATGTGTTAAACACTTTGTTTTCTTAATTCCAATTGTAACGGATGCTTCATTTCGACACATTAAATAGATGATCATGTGTTTATGAACAACCACGTCAGCCCCGACGAATAATCCGTCGCCGGCCGGGGTGTGACACCATATCGGTTAGCTCCATCTGAAATGAAAGAACTAATGTCACAAATGCAAGAGTTATTAGACAGAGGTTTCGTCAGACGAGTATCTCGCCTTGGGGTGCTCCAGTTTTGTTCGTGAAGAAGAAGGACGGTAGTATGCGGATGTGCATAGACTACAGAGAACTGAACAAGCTTACAATCAAGAATAGATATCCGTTACCAAGGATCGATGACCTATTTGATCAATTACAAGGAGCGAATTTGTGACAATCCGGATTTTTCAGTTAATTCCGTTAACCATTCCGTTAAGTTTCTTATTAAAAACTTAACCCCGTTAATCAAACCTAACCCCAAGGACTAATTCGGTCACAAAATCAACTCAAAACTGCAGGGACTAGTTGTGTAAATATGCCAAACCAAATTATTGACTCCCCAAAGTAAAAATCAAATCAATTCAACCCTGTTTGACTCTTTGAAGTCAAACTCATGACAAATTCAATCAAAATCAAATTCACAAATCGATTTGTTGAAATTGAAACCGTTATCGCTCGATTAATGCCATTAACGATCTTAAACATCAATTAAAACATCCATCATTAGCAAATTAAACAGGTTAATGACGAGTTATTTTGTAACTGTCGACCCACATCAAACATTCATCGAATTCGACGAATCCTCGTATTACTTTCATATATTAAACCCTCTCACACCTTTATCGAATCTGTTTGAGCCTGTTGCAAGCATCAATTCATCCAGAATCATAGCAGAGGGAGTCAGAGATCAAACCAGTTCAAGTCGGAACTATTTTAGTCGAGGATCATCAATTCGAACTCTAATCCGGTAATTGTCAAAACCCACACTGTCGTTTCTATCTAATAATTGAAAGCCCTATGCCAATTAGGGCTTACAACATCAAATATATCAAGAACCCGATTCTAGGGTTCATACAAATACGGTTTGATCTAATCCTAATCTAAACACAATCTTAATTCAATTCATTGGTATGGTTAGAATCGCAAACAGTAACTCTTTGAAAGCCCTATGGTTAATTGGGATTACATTATCGAATGGATCATGAACCATAACATAGGGTTCATATAAAACCGGTATAATCGAACCCTGCTTTAGACTCAGTATAAATCTAATTAAAATATATCATTAGCTTCGTAATTCTCTACTCAATAAAAGACCTATATCATTTTAATCACAGAACATCGAATTGTTCATGATCCAGATTCTAGGGGTTGTTCTTACGATAATTTGGGGGTTTTGATTCTAGAATCAGTCTTAATCTAATTAAACTATTCATACACATTCGCAAGCCTTTAATGAGTAAAAACCCCATAAATCCAACTGTTTTCATCATCGAATTCGATCAAATCAGAACCGTGTTCATAAGCTACGGTTCGGCCCATTTTTTTGTAATTTAACGGCCTTAAACACGATGTTTTTGAAATTAAACTCACCCATAGATTCGCAAACCCTCGTTGAACAAAACCCCTATATTCCTATATTTAATCGAAGTCGAAATCGTGGGTATTGGGACAGTTTCGAACCGGTATGTGTATGGGAGGGAAACCCACTGGACTTGGGTGTTAAAACTATTTGAAACTGATGATGTTCGCGATAGCCTAGCGGCCGGGACTGGTTAGAGCGATGTGTGTGTGTAGGAGAGACCCGGGTTCGAGACCGGGCTCCCACAATTATCTTTTAAAACATTTTTCTGGATTATTAAATTAATAAAAATCGAATCTGTTAATATTATATTATTATATAAATGGGTTTTAACCCGAAAAACAACCCGTAAGCTCGAGTTTGAAATATTAGTTTATTTTTATAAATTATACCCACTTTTATAAATAATATATTATTATTATTAACAAGTAAAATAATATATTTATATTATTTTTAAGCCGTAAACTCGTGAAAAATAATATGTTTATATTATTCCCAAATTGTGACCCGTATTATTAAATAATATATATTTATATTATTTCAAGTCATTTTATAACGCCGTAAATCAATCGAGACTAAATAATAATATAACTAATTATATTAACCACTCGTATATATATATTATTATTTATGTCGTTCGTCGCATAAAGTCATTCCTAAACCTGTGGACGCGTTCGTCCACTCTCGTTTATTGGAGCGGTTTTTTTAGGACATTCCTCGTTTTCCGTGTCACAGTCACAATTACCATTATCGTTCCTAATTTATATGTTTATAATTTTAGGACATTCGTAGGTCTTTTGAGACTTACACTCGTGGTTCCAACTTACTTCTAGTGTGAAACTACCTTCAACGCCAAGCAGGTGAGTTTTCACGGCCCCTTTTTACTGTTTTAACTTGGGGGAGAAAACATGATTAAACTGATTTTTAGATTTTTTTATTTCATATGCTAACAATGTTAAAGCTAAGTGTAACATGCTATCACAGAAAGTCCTCATCTGATCTCGAACCGTTAATATGGATCTTAGCGAGGTAATGTTTAGTAGTACTACTGGGTTTGACAAATCCCACCTGCGTTAGTCGCGCTAACTCGATTGAATATCGAACGGGTGAAATGTTAGCCTACTCACATGGCCAGTATTGATAGACCTGGCAGGAGGCAATAAACAAACAGTCAGTTTCGGTTGTGAGCACTTGAGCTAAAACATGAACATAGGTTAGCTACCTATAGATACATATTGAATGATCATAAATCTGGTAAACGCTTACGTATTTATTTGAAACCTGTGAACTCACCAACCTTGTGTTGACACTTTTTCTTACATGTTTTCTCAGGTCGCTAAGCTAAGACACAGGTGCACGTTAGGGCATGCATGGGATTCAACTGCTTTGCTTTGTGTCTATTTATGTTTGGTTGAGTTATTCTATTATACTTTGTTTGGTTTGGACGTTTGGACTTTTGAGACTTTTGGACTTTGGTTTTGGGCGCGTGTATTTTGCGCATTTACTTTCTTTACGCTTCCGCATTGATACTCTGATTTAAAAGATGTTTTCATTTTGAGTCCCATGTAGAGTCGTTCAAAGTAACTAATGTCTGAGATCCTGGTTCATCACTTCCCAAACGGTAAAACTCCGTTAGTTGAAATTGGGGGTGTGACAGATTGGTATCAGAGCCATTGGTTATAGAGAACTAGGATTGCATACTAGACTATAGCCTCACACATTAGTTACATGTCATTTGGATGTTTGGTACTTATACATAATGTTGCAGGATCATGTCGTCAACCCCACCTCCATCACCTAACGCATCAGGGCATAAGGCACCTGCACTCTCATCCCCGGAGCCCAAAAGGCGCCGGACTACTTCAATTGACCAATGCGAACCGAGTAACAAACGAGCATTGGATTATGCTCTCAATTGGGATGTATACCCACATATGATCCAATGGTGGATCAAAATGGGAGATGTTCCATCACCGTACTTTGGATCCGCATCTTCATCACCTACACTACCTAGCTTACCATGCACCATGGAACAAGCTTTCGCAGCATTCGTATCTTATATGTTGAAGGAATTGAGTTTTGTACAAGATGCCACCGAGGAGATACCTGAACTTCTGAATAATGGACCCCAAGTAGAGAAGAATATGGTAGGAATAGAACACTTGACTACCGAACTAGCTGCAACGGACCATGTCCACAACCTTTTAGTGGATCGTGTGGCACATCTAGAGACGAGGGCTGACACTATGGATGATGATATGGAAGGAGTTCTGGAGAGATTAGCTGCTATGGAAGCTCAGCTACATGTGGCAAACCACACTGCTGAAGGCCTTCAAGAGAGGGTGACTCACTTGGAAGCCCAACTGCAAGCGGTGTGACATTTCAAAGATTTTCGTTGCGAAATTTATCGTGTAAATATTAACATTTTATTTCAAAACATATACACGTATATTTAATCAAATTTATACAAATCGGTGTATTGGCAAATTTCAATTTAGATATTTTTAATTTAAAAAAAATATATATATATATTTGAAGGTTATAAACTATATAAATCATGTTATCAAATTAGATAATTTATATAAATAAATCAATGGTTTTCAATTTTATTAACCATTCAAAATGATTGATTTTTAAATAAAAACATAAGTTTTATAAATCTTATAAACTTAAATTTCATTTTAGTTTAAAAGAATTTAAGTTAAATAAACTTAATGATTTAAATAAATAATTTAATGCATTATTTCAAAAAGATAATTATTTAAAAAAGATTAGTTTTATTAAAGAAAGTGGATTTATAAAATATATAAGTATAAAATAAATTAATTGAAATTGAAAAAGGAATCTAATTAATTATTTAAATAAAAGTTCAGGGGTTATATTGTAATTAACCAAACTAAAAGGATTTAAAATTTAAAATCGTTGAGGGGCTGTTTCTGGTCAAATGAAACCACAGGGATTCATCCGTAATTAATTCAAGGACTAAATTAAAACAAGACCAAACTTCAGGGACTAAATCTGCCAAGTCCCAAATCGTGTTTCCGGTCACCCCCAACCATGGTCCGGCGGTCCGAAGCTTTCTCCGGCGAACACCCCGACAGGGCTGTTCCCTGCACCTCAACACCCGACAAAAGCTTCCCTGGACTCGTCTCTCCCACGCGAACGAAAGTCCCCGACCAATTGGTCTCCCCAACATACGGATCGTCTAATCCGGTTGGTGGCCAAAAACCCATGCCACGATTTCGAGCCGACAGTCAACCTCCACGCGTGCTTGATAGCTCGTTAGCTTCGTCTCGTCCAGACGAATGTCCAGACACCCTCAATTTCATATTTCATTATAAGGATTGGGCTACTCCATAAACGGCCATTTACGGACCTGTCCGAGCTCGCCACCCCCTCTCTGTCTAGTCTCCCTTTAAATTGAGGATACCACCGTGTTCGTGACATCCAGACGAATCTCCCCAGCCCCCTTAGAAGTTCCAATTTGGATCAGAACCCGAGTTCAGTTGTGCGTTTTTTCGAAGTTTTGTTCCAACTTCTCGGACCACTTCGAGTCAGGTATTATCACCACATTTTGTTCCTTTACCTTCGTTTTACTAATGGGTAAGTAATGCATATCAATTTCCGAACAAATTCCGACAATTTCCGAGCAAACCAAAGTTCTCGGTGACTTGGTCTGCGAATCGCCGAGAACCAGCGACCAATTCGTGTAAGGGTTAAGTATTAAACATCACACACATAACCAGCGATGGGCGATAGCCCGGCTGGTTATGCGTGTGTGTGTTTGTGTCTCAGGTCGCGGGTTCGATCCCGGTTAGCCTACGGCCAAATTTTTTTTATTTATTTTTAATTCTGTTTTCATTTATTTATTTTATTTAATTATCTTAATACTCTTTTTATGCAATAAATACTAAAACGAGTCGGTTTACTCGTTCGTTTATTTTAAAATCAATTAAACTATATTTTTATAAACCATCCCATTTATTTTATATATATATAAACTTATTAAAATACATTATAATATATATAAAATATCACATACTTTTATAAATCTTGCAATATTTATATAAACTTAATTAATTACATTTTTAAACATAAAATATCCTATATTTTTATAAATCTTGTAATATTTTTTATAAACTTACTTAATTACATTTTTAGATATAAAATGCCCATATTTTTATAAATCTTGTAACATTTTATAAACTTATTAAAATACATGTAATATATAAAATGTCTCATTATTTTTATATGAACCTAGCAATAATTTTAATAAACTTGTTAAAATAAATTTTAATATATAAAACATCAACATAATTAATCAAATAAAGACTTATATTTTTATTTATTATTATTGTTTAAATACATAATGATTAATTATTTAAAAATGTAAAATTTTATAAGTCAAAGTTTTACAAAATCATATTCATTTTCTACCACATTTTATATTACGGATATTATTATAAAACCTATACTCATTTAAATACGAATACGCACATACATATAAACATACAATAATACCCATTTGTCTACATAGGGTATCAACGTGCTTAGGCTTCCACATACTTATCACCTACACGCGTGGAAAAATACCCGCTTGCAAGGTGAGTTACATAGCCCATATTTTACATTTTTATAAGTTTTGGGGTGAAACATTATACATGCTACTCACATTGTTTATACGTGTTATACATGAGACTATATGCTTATTCTTTGGATGTACATACATTTATACACAAGACAACCAACTGTAATATTGATAGATCTATTGTGCCTGACCAGCCCACCCGGTTAGGGTGTTTATTACTGCATACTCGGATATAACCGCGTGTTATATTCAATCATATCGGATATAGTGGGTAACTATATTCAAACATACCGGACTTAGCTGTTGTGCTCTGTTCAAGCGCGACAAACTCGGTTTGAATTGTGATTTAAATAAATGTTACATCATATACTATGTTTAACAATATAAACAATGAGTTGCAAAACGATTTACAACCACTATTTACAGGAAATACTAAACCTATGTACTCACCAACTTTTTAGTTGACACTTGATTTAAATAATGTTTCAGGTTTGGATATGTGACTGCTTGCCGAAGATCTCTCCATTTAGGAACTATGGACCTAGTTAAATAAATTAATGTTTTGAACTAGACTAGGTTATTTGAAATGTATTGTATTTGGAACTTGTTGTCTTTAAATTAAAGTAATGAATTATGCAACCTTTAGTATCATGTGCTTTTGAACAATCATCACATTGTCCGCCTCGATGATTCCGCCATCGGTCGGGGTGTGACAGATTGGTATCAGAGCCATGGTTATAGGGAATTAGGTTATTAGACACAATGACCTAGACTATAACCCTAGGACTCCCTTTTATGTGTTATGTGCTAAATGATAAATTGCTATATGAATTATTTGTAGTTAGGTATTATTTGAATTTTCCCGAGTTTGGTACATGAGACTTATACACATACATACGAGACTTTGATACATGATACATACTTTACATACACATTTGACAAGCAAACTTATGCAAACAAATACACTACTTATCCTTGTCCATACTCTCTCCTAATCCTTATAAATTGCAACATTCCTACACATTTTATATTCATAGACTCTCAAATCTATTAAAATCTTGAAAATCTCGTCAACGACTTAATTTCCTGAAACCAGTAAAAGACACGTGCAATCTGGAAGGGTGACACCTGTACATTGGGTTTTCTGTCTAGGAAAGCATTTCGTATAAATCCAAATAAACGGACCCGTATGCTTTCCTGGGAATTCCTGAAGTGAGTGTTTACCTATAGGCTAAAGCATGTCTCTTTGAGAGTTTCGGGGAATTACTTAACGTTGATAAGTCAATGTATTCGCAAGGATACAATCCGAATTTGAACTCAAAATCTGGGGACATTATAGCAAAATAGGAAAAACTAGACGAACATGCAAACAAATCATTGTTTCGGGTGCACACGTAATAACAATTTGTAGTGCATGCAAGTCCCGGCAATTCCTATTACGCGAATAATGACCTATAACATCATGTTCTATCCGGAATAGATGACTTAGTTTCCCCCATCAACCTAGAATAAATACACATGCACTGGCACGCGTCATGATGAATCCCGTTTTTCTGCTTACATTATTTCCCGCTATAACTCATATATATCCATCTTATCTAAAATATCATTGTCTTTTCTTATGGTGTTAGAATGCCTCCTCGACATGCTAACTCTAGCAACTCCAACGTTGACCTTGCTGCACTACTTACTCAACTAGTAGGCCAAATGATCCAAGCTAACAACAATGGTAATGGGTCTAATACGCAAGGGAAGGGTGCAAACCCACCATACTGCACATTCAAGCATTTCAATTCTTGCAACCCCACCAAATTCTTCGGGACGGAAGGTGCTACTAGCCTTCTTCAATGGTTTGAAAGTATGGAGAGTACTTTCCTAAACAGCGGTTGTCCCGACGTCCTCAAAGTCCGTTATGCTGCCAGCGTCTTCCAAAAACGAGCACTCACCTGGTGGAACGGTGAGAAACGTACTCGAGGCAACGAATCCACTATGTCCTTGTCTTGGGACGAAATGAAACGAATTATGACTGACGAGTTCTGTCCTCGCAACGAAATGAGGAAGCTCGAAGCTGAATTTTGGGATCTCACCCAAGATAGCGGAGAGAATTTAGCTTACACCACTCGTTTTCAAGAACTAAGTCTGCTCGTGCCCCACATGGTTACTCCCTTAGCGCGGGGAATTGAGAAATACATAGGTGGACTGCCTATGCCGCTCCAAGACACCGTATTGGGAAGTAATCCCTCCACTCTCGAAGACGCTATCCGTTTGTCTGCTGTGTTGACTGACAATCATGTCAAAGCAAGTACCTTATCTAGGAAGGGTACCAAGAAAGTGGTCGACAAAGCTGCTACTTCCGTGTCCGACAAAGACAAAGAGCCCGAATCTTCCCGTCATGATAGGAAGCGTAAGGCCCAAAACTTTGCGGCCATCATTCCTGCCGTACCTGTGACCCAAGTTACTCCTGCGGGTCAAATTCTGAGAAACTATGTAGGTTCATTTCCCCAATACCCTACTTGCAAGTATCACCATGCCCCGCATGCTGCATGCCGTCTATGCTCAAAATGTGGATGCTATGGACACGTTGTTATTACTTGCCGTGCTCGCACTATCGTTAATCAAGCTACTCAAGGCAATCATCCAATGCCTCTCGCTATCACCTATGGACGGGCCTATTACGAATGTGGAGACCCAAACCACTTTCGGAACCAATGTCCAAGACTTCAAAATCAAGGTGGTCCTCGTGGACGAGCCTTTAATATAAATACTAACAAGACTCCGGCCAATGACGACACTGTCAACGGTACGTTCCTTTGTACACTATCTTTATACATCCGTTTTATTCAATATTCAAAATTGTGTCTCTTGCTCTTAACCATCTATTTGCTAAACAACCAACCAATTTTGATAACTCGTATATCATGGTAATAGCGGATGGGAAATCCATTGCTATAAATTCTAAAATCCGTGATTGCATATAACAGCTATCTCATTCCTATACTTTCGCGAAACAAATCTATTATGTTTAAATTTAGGCATACAACTTGCTAGCTCTGTTAAAGTTTACCTAAATTGTTGAAGTTCCAAATCCTAGTAATTATGCGCGGGGAATCCCCGGTATATCAAAGGGGTGGTGGGTTAGCCGCTGGTACACCCTATACATAAACCCACTTGATATAACGAGTATAAACCGTGCATAAGTACTAAGAGGAGGACCGATTTTAGAAAATGTTTTTGCAAAACTTGAAAATATGAACACCCGTGAGATGGAGTTTTAAAGGAAAATGCTATGTCACAAAGTGATTGGCACCAATATTGTTAAATCTGAGTTCTAGTAGTTTACATTCATGCGTTGTATGAGCAATTGTATGCATAAATCTCATTATACTATTAGATCAACTAATTGACAACTCGACTCGAATTAGCATCGTCATCCGTTATCATACGATATTTCCCCGCTGAATCTTTCTCTTGTGAAGTAATTCCATTCTAAGTCTATTGGCACCCCTTTTCCCGTTCCCATAACCTTCGCTAATCGAATTTCGGGACGAAATTCCTTCAACTTGGGGAGACTGTGACATTTCAAAGATTTTCGTTGCGAAATTTATCGTGTAAATATTAACATTTTATTTCAAAACATATACACGTATATTTAATCAAATTTATACAAATCGGTGTATTGGCAAATTTCAATTTAGATATTTTTAATTTAAAAAAAAATATATATATATATTTGAAGGTTATAAACTATATAAATCATGTTATCAAATTAGATAATTTATATAAATAAATCAATGGTTTTCAATTTTATTAACCATTCAAAATGATTGATTTTTAAATAAAAACATAAGTTTTATAAATCTTATAAACTTAAATTTCATTTTAGTTTAAAAGAATTTAAGTTAAATAAACTTAATGATTTAAATAAATAATTTAATGCATTATTTCAAAAAGATAATTATTTAAAAAAGATTAGTTTTATTAAAGAAAGTGGATTTATAAAATATATAAGTATAAAATAAATTAATTGAAATTGAAAAAGGAATCTAATTAATTATTTAAATAAAAGTTCAGGGGTTATATTGTAATTAACCAAACTAAAAGGATTTAAAATTTAAAATCGTTGAGGGGCTGTTTCTGGTCAAATGAAACCACAGGGATTCATCCGTAATTAATTCAAGGACTAAATTAAAACAAGACCAAACTTCAGGGACTAAATCTGCCAAGTCCCAAATCGTGTTTCCGGTCACCCCCAACCATGGTCCGGCGGTCCGAAGCTTTCTCCGGCGAACACCCCGACAGGGCTGTTCCCTGCACCTCAACACCCGACAAAAGCTTCCCTAGACTCGTCTCTCCCACGCGAACGAAAGGCCCCGACCAATTGGTCTCCCCAACATACGGATCGTCTAATCCGGTTGGTGGCCGAAAACCCACGCCACGATTTCGAGCCGACAGTCAACCTCCACGCGTGCTTGATAGCTCGTTAGCTTCGTCTCGTCCAGACGAATGTCCAGACACCCTCAATTTCATATTTCATTATAAGGATTGGGCTACTCCATAAACGGCCATTTACGGACCTGTCCGAGCTCGCCACCCCCTCTCTGTCTAGTCTCCCTTTAAATTGAGGATACCACCGTGTTCGTGACATCCAGACGAAGCTCCCCAGCCCCCTTAGAAGTTCCAATTTGGACCAGAACCCGAGTTCAGTTGTGCGTTTTTTCGAAGTTTTGTTCCAACTTCTCGGACCACTTCGAGTCAGGTATTATCACCACATTTTGTTCCTTTACCTTCGTTTTACTAATGGGTAAGTAATGAATATCAATTTCCGAACAAATTCCGACAATTTCCGAGCAAACCAAAGTTCTCGGTGACTTGGTCTGCGAATCGCCGAAAACCAGCGACCAATTCGTGTAAGGGTTAAGTATTAAACATCACACACATAACCAACGATGGGCGATAGCCCGGCTGGTTATGCGTGTGTGTGTTTGTGTCTCAGGTCGCGGGTTCGATCCCGGTTAGCCTACGGCCAAATTTTTTTTATTTATTTTTAATTCTGTTTTCATTTATTTATTTTATTTAATTATCTTAATACTCTTTTTATGCAATAAATACTAAAACGAGTCGGTTTACTCGTTCGTTTATTTTAAAATCAATTAAACTATATTTTTATAAACCATCCCATTTATTTTATATATATATAAACTTATTAAAATACATTATAATATATATAAAATATCACATACTTTTATAAATCTTGCAATATTTATATAAACTTAATTAATTACATTTTTAGACATAAAATATCCTATATTTTTATAAATCTTGTAATATTTTTTATAAACTTACTTAATTACATTTTTAGATATAAAATGCCCATATTTATATAAATCTTGTAATATCTTTATAAACTTATTTAATTACATTTTAGTTATAAAATGTCCTATATTTTTTTTTAAATCTTGTAATATCTTTATAAACTCACTTAATTACATTTTTAAATATAAAATGTTCTATATTTTTTTATAAATCTTGTAACATTTTATAAACTTATTAAAATACATGTAATATATAAAATGTCTCATTATTTTTATATGAACCTAGCAATAATTTTAATAAACTTGTTAAAATAAATTTTAATATATAAAACATCAACATAATTAATCAAATAAAGACTTATCTTTTTATTTATTATTATTGTTTAAATACATAATGATTAATTATTTAAAAATGTAAAATTTTATAAGTCAAAGTTTTACAAAATCATATTCATTTTCTACCACATTTTATATTACGGATATTATTATAAAACCTATACTCATTTAAATACGAATACGCACATACATATAAACATACAATAATACCCATTTGTCTACATAGGGTATCAACGTGCTTAGGCTTCCACATACTTATCACCTACACGCGTGGAAAAATACCCGCTTGCAAGGTGAGTTACATAGCCCATATTTTACATTTTTATAAGTTTTGGGGTGAAACATTATACATGCTACTCACATTGTTTATACGTGTTATACATGAGACTATATGCTTATTCTTTGGATGTACATACATTTATACACAAGACAACCAACTGTAATATTGATAGATCTATTGTGCCTGACCAGCCCACCCGGTTAGGGTGTTTATTACTGCATACTCGGATATAACCGCGTGTTATATTCAATCATATCGGATATAGTGGGTAACTATATTCAAACATACCGGACTTAGCTGTTGTGCTCTGTTCAAGCGCGTCAAACTCGGTTTGAATTGTGATTTAAATAAATGTTACATCATATACTATGTTTAACAATATAAACAATGAGTTGCAAAACGATTTACAACCACTATTTACAGGAAATACTAAACCTATGTACTCACCAACTTTTTAGTTGACACTTGATTTAAATAATGTTTCAGGTTTGGATATGTGACTGCTTGCCGAAGATCTCTCCATTTAGGAACTATGGACCTAGTTAAATAAATTAATGTTTTGAACTAGACTAGGTTATTTGAAATGTATTGTATTTGGAACTTGTTGTCTTTAAATTAAAGTAATGAATTATGCAACCTTTAGTATCATGTGCTTTTGAACAATCATCACATTGTCCGCCTCGATGATTCCGCCATCGGTCGGGGTGTGACAAGCGGCCCTATTTCCGGAGGACATTCCAGTATCTGACGATGAGGAGGAACCTTTTGAGGAGGAACCTTTTGAAGAAGAGCCCTTCGAGGAGGAGCCCTTAGAGGGGGAGCCAGCTGAGGAGGAGCCAGTGGAGATCGATGATGCACAGTCATACGTCTCTTCTGATGACGAGGATGTTTGATGATCTTCCTATCCTATCTTCCTTTTCATGTTTGTTTTTGCTTATGTTATCTCTCTTTTCAAACCTAGATGGGTAAGGTTGTTCCCATCCAATAAAAGCATGAGAAGTTTAATATTTAAATTATTTATTTTGTAGCCTTACAATTTATTTAATTTTCAAAATATTAGATGTTGTATCTCCTTACTCGTACCTGAATAATGTTTAATATGCGATATATTTCTCATTATTTTTCATTTGTGATTGCGAAGAATCATGTCTGGGAGAGGACGAGGAGGCCGTGCCGGTGGTCGTGGTACCGTTAACATGACGACAGCAGAGCTAGCAGCTTTGATAAATAATAGTGTGACAGAGGCCCTAGCAGCACAGAATGTTGCATGTAAATGCTCTAACTGTTGACTAATAGTGTCAATCCTTCTCCTAAAAACATCTTTCTAAACTCTATAATTCCAATTCAATTTGTATTTCTAAATCCAGGCCAGCAAAATAAGCAAAACCAACAGCCAGCCTGCACTTTCAAGGCATTCATGGATTGTAAGCCCCACTCATTTAGTGGAGCTGAAGGAGCTGTTGGATTACTTCGCTGGTTTGAGAAGGTTGAATCAGTAATAGCCATGTGCAACTGCCCCGTGGCTAACCAAGTGAAGTTTGCTGCTGGAACTTTAGAAGGCCCGGCCCTAACATGGTGGAATGCCCAAGTTCAAATGTTGGGACTAGCAATGGCAAATGGACTCCCGTGGGAGGAATTTAAAACAATGATGAAGGAAGAATACTGCCCACGAGATGAAATTCAAAAGCTAGAGGGAGAGTTCTGTAACCTTAAGATGGAGGGTTCGGAAATTGAACTCTACACCACCCGTTCGCACGAACTTGCTACCATGTGCCCACACATGGTGACTCCGGATTACAAACGGATTGAACTATACATTGGAGGTTTGGTACCTCAGATTCAAAGCATGGTGACCTCATCCAACCCTACCACCATCCAACAGACCATCAGACTTGCTCACAAGTTGACCGATCAGGCGATGACGCAAGGAACTTTACCTCCAAGAGGTTCAGTTGCTAAACCCACCAACAACCACAAACGCAAGTTCGATCACCATTCCAACACCCACAACCACTCTAACTCCCACTCCAAAGGACCTAAACCCAACCAACCCCAGTTTAACCAACCGCAACAACAACAACAGCGTAAGTTTGAGCCTACCAAGAACTTCAATCAGTCGACCTCTTCTGGCCAAAACCAGGGTGGCTATGCGGGGAAGTCCCCGAAGTGTAACAAGTGTAACTTGCACCACTTTGGGTTCTGCAATCGTTGCCAGAGGTGCGGTAAAATAGGCCATGCTGCTAAGGATTGCAGGGGTGAATTACAAACTAAACAACCCTTTCAACAACCGGGATCTACTAGGGCTTGCTTTGAGTGTGGAAAGGAAAGGCATATTCGGAAGAACTGTCCTCAGTTGAAGAAAGGGGGTAATGGAAATCACAACCCTAACCAGAATAACAATGGTAATGGTGGTAACAATGGCAATGGGGGAGGAAATGGTGCGAAGGTACGAGCCTTCGTACTAGGATCTGGAGAAGCCCGTTACGACCATAATGTGGTCACCGGTAAGTTCCTCGTAAATAATTTCTTTGCTTCTGTCCTTTTTGACACCGGTGCTGATAGAAGTTTTATATCTAAGAAATTTAGTAATATGATAAAAGGAACTTCATCTCTATTAGAAGATAAGTATACAATAAAGATAGCTGACGGTCAAATAATTGAGGCAACTCACATACTTACAGGATGTAAACTTGAGCTAGCTACACATACATTTGATATCGACCTTATGCCGGTCATACTTGGTAGTTTTGATATAATTGTCGGCATGGATTGGTTATCTAAAAACCAAGCTGAAATTATCTGTCGTGAGAAGATTGTACGTATACCTCTCTCGAATGGAGAAACCCTTTCCATCCAAGGCGAAAGAGTTGGTGCAGTCATGGGAATTATATCCTTCATGAAAGCACAAAAATGTCTTCGAAAGGGGCATACGGCTATTTTGGCCCTTGTTGCTGAGCAGCCTTCAGAAGAGAAGAAGATCGAAGATATTCCCGTTGTGCGTGAATTCTTGGAAGTATTTCCCGAGGATCTGCCCGGTCTGCCACCGCACCGTCAAGTTGAGTTCCAAATTGATTTAGCACCCGGAGCAGCACCGATTGCTCGGGCACCTTACAGACTGGCACCCAGTGAATTGCAGGAACTGTCCACTCAATTGCAAGATTTATTGGATAAAGGTTTCATCCGACCTAGTTCATCACCGTCGGGAGCTCCGGTATTATTTGTCAAGAAGAAGGACGGTACGTTCCGTATGTGTATTGATTACCGGGAGCTGAATAAAGTCACAATCAAGAACCGCTACCCTTTACCTCGCATAGATGACCTTTTTGATCAACTCCAAGGATCAAGTTTCTATTCCAAAATAGACCTTAGGTCCGGCTACCATCAGTTAAGAGTCCGAGAAGAAGATATCTCTAAGACTGCATTCAGAACGAGGTACGACCATTACGAATTTATGGTCATGCCTTTCGGTTTAACCAACGCACCTGCGGTATTCATGGACCTCATGAACCGTGTGTGTAAGCCT
This sequence comes from Smallanthus sonchifolius, assembly GCA_023525975.1. NCBI lineage: Eukaryota > Viridiplantae > Streptophyta > Magnoliopsida > Asterales > Asteraceae > Smallanthus > Smallanthus sonchifolius. The sequence continues at coordinate 73,678,974 of CM042023.1, read as the reverse complement.
TACCTTGACCAGTTCGTTATCGTTTTCATCGATGACATCCTCATCTATTCCAAGAACAAGGAGGAACATGAGGAACATCTACGCCTAATTTTGGAACTACTCAAGCGAGAACAACTGTATGCTAAGTTTTCCAAGTTTGAATTTTGGATCCGGGAAGTTCAGTTTCTGGGGCATGTGGTTAACGAGAAAGGAATACATGTCGACCCATCAAAGATAGAAGCCATCAAGAATTGGGCAGCACCGACGACTCCGACTGAGGTGCGACAATTTATGGGATTAGCTGGATACTACCGTCGATTCATCGAAGGATTTTCCAAAATTGCTCAACCCCTCACTGCTTTAACTCAAAAGGGTAAAGCCTATAATTGGGGCGACAACCAAGAGTCAGCATTCCAACACCTCAAACAGAAACTTTGCAGTGCACCTATTTTAGCTCTTCCGGAAGGAACCGATGATTTTGTAGTGTATTGTGATGCATCTATTCAAGGTATGGGTTGTGTCTTAATGCAACACGAAAAGGTAATCGCATACGCGTCATGTCAATTAAAGGTTCACGAGAAAAACTACACCACTCATGACCTAGAGTTGGGAGCAGTAGTTTTTGCACTTAAGATATGGAGACATTACCTGTACGGTACCAAATGCACCATCTACACCGACCACAAGACCCTCTAGCATATCTTCGAGTAGAAGGAGTTGAACATGCGACAACGTCGTTGGGTTGAACTTTTAAATGATTACGACTGTGCGATTCGGTATCATCTGGGTAAAGCTAACGTTGTGGCTGATGCACTAAGCCGAAAGGAAACGAAACCCAAACGAGTTCGAGCATTACAACTTACTATTCACCCTGAATTGTCTGAAAGAATCCGTAGTGCTCAACTTGAAGCCTTGAAAGAAGATAACCTACCGTTAGAAGGTACACGCGGCATGGAAGCACAACTTGAAGTAAAATCTGACGGAATTCGTTACTTCGTCGAACGAATATGGATTCCGGTGTTCGGAAATTTAAGGGAACTAATCATGGATGAAGCTCATAAATATCGTTACTCCATTCATCCGGGTACCGATAAAATGTACCATGATCTAAAAGTACTATATTGGTGGCCGAAGATGAATGGCGATATAGCCACCTATGTTAGTAAATGTCTGACTTGCGCGAAGGTCAAAGTCGAATACGAAAAACCATCCGGTCTTCTACAACAACCAGAAATTCCTATGTGGAAATGGGAACAAATATCCCTGGACTTCATCACCAAATTACCACGAACTCCTACCGGATGCGATACCATTTGGGTAATCGTTGATCGTTTAACAAAATCCGCCCATTTCTTAGCCATCAAGGAAACCGATAAGATGGAAAAGTTTACTCGTATTTACTTAAAAGAAGTAGTATCTCGGCACGGGGTGCCTATCTCTATCATTTCGGATCGTGATGCACGATTCACTCCTCATTTCTGGCAGTCGTTACATAAGGCCTTAGGCACGCGTCTAGATATGAGCACAGCATACCATCCTCAAACGGATGGCCAAACAGAACGTACTATCCAAACTCTGGAGGACATGCTACGAGCTTGTGTGATTGATTTCGGTAACACTTGGGAGTGTCACCTACCGTTGGTGGAGTTCTCCTACAACAACAGCTATCACACTAGCATCAAGGCAGCTCCATTTGAAGCACTTTATGGACGGAAATGCCGTTCTCCCATTTGTTGGACCGAGGTTGGAGATAGCCAACTCACAGGTCCTGAACTTGTATTTGAAACTTCTGAAAAGATCGTTCAAATTAGAAACCGTATGGCGGCAGCTCGTGATCATCAAAAGAGCTATGCCGACAAGCGTCGTAAACCGTTGGAGTTTCAAGTAGGTTACATGGTCTTACTCAAAGTCTCACATTGGAAAGGTGTCATTCGTTTCGGGAAACGAGGTAAACTGAATCCTCGTTATGTTGGACCTTTCAAAATATTAAAGAGAATCGGACCAGTAGCGTATCAACTGGACTTACCTGAAAGATTTAGTGGTGTGCACAACGTCTTTCACGTCTCAAATTTAAAGAAATGCCTAGCAGACGAATCACTCGCAGTTCCTCTTGAGGAACTACACGTTGATGAACAGTTACGCTTCATCGAAGAACCTGTGAAAATTATGGATAGGGAAGTTAAAACGTTAAAGCACAGTAAGATCCCTATTGTCAGAGTTTGTTGGAACTCGAAACGCGGACCGGAATTCACGTGGGAGCGCGAGGATCAGATCATGCGCAAATATCCTAATCTATTCAAGCACTCCGCGTCAAATTCTTAAGGTACTATTTAATTTTCGAGACGAAAATTCTTTCAACTAGGGGATGATGTGACACCCCAGAAATTTTTTTTTAATTTTTGGGACGAAAATTATTTCAACCAGGGGATGATGTGACAATCCAGATTTTTCAGTTAATTCCGTTAACCATTCCGTTAAGTTTCTAATTAAAAATTTAACCCCGTTAATCAAACCTAACCCCAAGGACTAATTCGGTTACAAAATCAACTCAAAACTGCAGGGACTAGTTGTGTAAATATGCCAAACCGAATTATTGACTCCCCAAAGTCAAAATCAAATCAATTCAACCCTGTTTGACTCTTTGAAGTCAAACTCGTGACAAATTCAATCAAAACCAAATTCACAAATCGATTTGTTGAAATTGAAACCGTTATCGCTCGATTAATGCCATTAACGATCTTAAACATCAATTAAAACATCCATCATTAGCAAATTAAACAGGTTAATGACGAGTTATTTTGTAACCGTCGACCCACATCAAACATTCATCGTATTCGACGAATCCTCGTATTACTTTCATAAATTAAACCCTCTCACACCTTTATCGAATCTGTTTGAGCCTATTGCAAGCATCAATTCATCCAGAATCATAGCAGAGGGAATCGGAGATCAAACCAGTTCAAGTCAGAACTATTTTAGTCGAGGATCATCAATTCGAACTCTAATCCGGTAATTGTCTAAACCCACACTGTCGTTTCTGTCTAATAATTGAAAGCCCTATGCCAATTAGGGCTTACAACATCAATTATATCAAGAACCCGATTCTAGGGTTCATACAAATACGGTTTGATCGAATCCTAATCTAAACACAATCTTAATTCAATTCATTGGTATGGTTAGAATCGCAAACAGTAACTCTTTGAAAGCCCTATGGTTAATTGGGATTACATTATCGAATGGATCATGAACCATAACCTAGGGTTCATATAAAATCGGTATAATCGAACCCTTCTTTAGACTCAGTATAAATCCAATTAAAATATATCATTAGCTTCGTAATTCTCTACTCAATGAAAGACCTATATCATTTTAATCACAGAACATCGAATTGTTCATGATCCAGATTCTAGGGTTTGTTCATACGATAATTTGGGGGTTTTGATTCTAAAATCAGTCTTAATCTAATTAAACTATTCATACACATTCGCAAGCCTTTAATGAGTAAAAACCCCATAAATCCAACTATTTTCATCATCGAATTCGATCAAATCAGAACCGTGTTCATAAGCTAGGGTTCGGCCCATTTTTCTGTAATTTAACGGCCTTAAACACGATGTTTTTGAAATTAAACTCACCCATAGATTCGCAATCCCTCGTTGAACAAAACCCCTATATTCCTATGTTTAATCGAAGTCGAAATCATGGGTATTGGGATAGTTTCAAACCGGTATGTGTATGGGAGGGAAACTGACGATGTTCGCGATAGCCTAGCGGCCGGGACTGGTTAGAGCGATGTGTGTGTGTAGGAGAGACCCGGGTTAGAGAACGGGCTCCCACAATTATTTTTTAAAACATTTTTCTTGATTATTAAATTAATAAAAATCGAATCTGTTAATATAATATTATTATATAAATGGGTTTTAACCCGAAAAACAACCCGTAAGCTCGGGTTTGAAATATTAGTTTATTTTTATAAATTATACGCACTTTTATAAATAATATATTATTATTATTAACAAGTAAAATAATATATTTATATTATTTTTAAGCCGTAAACTCGTGAAAAATAATATGTTTATATTATTCCCAAATTGTGATCCGTATTATTAAATAATATATATTTATATTATTTCAAGTCATTTTATAACGTCGTAAATCAATCGATACTAAATAATAATATAACTAATTATATTAACCACTCGTATATATATTATTATTTATGTCATTCGTCGCGTAAAGTCATTCCTAAACCCGTGGACGCGTTCGTCCACTCTCGTTTATTGGAGCGGTTCTTTTAGGACATTCCTCGTTTTCTGTGTCACAGTCACAATTCCCATTATCGTTTCTAATTTATATGTTTATAATTTTAGGACATTCGTAGGTTTTTTGAGACTTACACTCGTGGTTCCAACTTACTTCTAGTGTGAAACTACCTTCAACGCCAAGCAGGTGAGTTTTCACGGCCCCTTTTTACTGTTTTAACTTGGGGGAGAAAACATGCTTAAACTGATTTTTAGATTTTGTATTTCATATGCTATTAATGTTAAAGCTAAGTGTAACATGCTATCACAGAAAGTTCTCATCTTATCTCGAACCGTTAATATGGATCTTAGCGAAGTAATGTTTAGTAGTACTACTGGGTTTGACAAATCCCAACCGCGTTAGTCGCGCTAACTTGATTGGATATCGAACGGGTGAATTGTTAGCCTACTCACATGGCCAGTATTGATAGACCTGGCAGGAGGCAATAAACAAACAGTCAGTTTCGATTGCGAGCACTTGAGCTAAAACATGAACATAGGTTAGCTACCTATAGATACATATTGAATTATCATAAATCTGGTAAACGCTTACGTATTTATTTGAAACCTGTGAACTCACCAACCTTGTGTTGACACTTTTTCTTACATGTTTTCTCAGGTCGCTAAGCTAAGACACAGGTGCACATTAGGGCATGCATGGGATTCAACTTCTTTGCTTTGTGTCTATTTATGTTTGGTTGAGTTATTCTATTGTACTTTGTTTGGTTTGGACGTTTGGACTTTTGAGACTTTTGGACTTTGGTTTTGGGCGCGTGTATTTTGCGCATTTACTTTCTTTATGCTTCCGCATTGATACTCTGATTTAAAAGATATTTTCATTTTGAGTCCCATGTAGAGTCGTTCATAGTAACTAATGTCTGAGATCCTGGTTCGTCACTTCCCAAACGGTAAAACTCCGTTAGTTGAAATTGGGGGTGTGACATAATTGGTTCTCCAAGATCGATCTAAGGTCGGGTTATTATCAACTGAAAGTTAAAGAGAAAGATATTCTGAAAACAACATTCCGTACAAGATATGGACATTATGAGTTTTTAGTAATGTCATTTGGTTTAACTAATGCCCCCGCTGCATTAATGGACCTAAAGAATAGGGTTTGTGGACCAATGATGGACCGATCTGTGATCGTGTTCATTGATGATATTCTAAATTACTCTAGAAATGAAGGATATCATGCATGTCATCTCAAGGAAGTACTGTAAACACTGAGAAAAGAAAAGTTGTATGCAGAATTCTCTAAGTGTGCGTTTTGGCTCCAAGAAGTTCAATTCTTGGGTCATATGATAAACGCAGAGGGAATTCTTGTAGATCCTTCAAAGATAGAAGTTGTAATGAAATGGAACCCGCCAAAGACACCTACAAAGATTCGCAGTTTCTTGGGTTTGGCCGGTTATTATAGAAGATTTATTCAAAATTTCTAAGATTGCTACTCCATTGACAAAACTTACGAAAAAGGAGACAAAGTTTGTATGGTGAGAAGAGCAAGATAACGCTTTTCAAAAGCTAAAGGAGAAATTAACTCAGTCCCCGGTTTTGTCTTTACCGGAAGGGACAGAGGATCTAGTAGTTTACTCTGATGCATCGTATCAGGGACTGGGTGCGTACTCATGCATAGAGGCAATGTGATAGCTTATGCTTCATGACAACTCAAACCCCATGAAGCTAACTACCCGACCCATGATTTAGAGTTAGCTGCTGTAGTATTTGCACTTAAAATATGGAGACATTATCTTTACAGAGTTAAGTGCACAATCTACACATATCTTAAAAGCTTAAAGTATTTCTTTAAACAAAAAGATCTGAATATGAGACAGCAAAGATGGTTAGAGCTGATAAAGGATTATGATTGTGAAATCCTGTATCACCCAGGAAAAGCCAATGTGGTGGAAGATGCTCTAAGCCGTAAGAAAGAGCATTCTCCTATCAGGGTGAAGTCATATAAGTTAGTTGTAACTCCTGACTTTATGACTCAGCTCAATAATGTCCAGATAGAAGCATTGAAAACAAAAAATATTAAAAAAGAGAGAATTGCTGGACAAGAAAAATACCTAGAAGAGAATGAGTATAGGGTTAAGATTCGATTCGACCGTATGTGGATACCACATATGGGTGAATTCAGAGTTAGAGTGATGGACGAAGCTCATAAGTCACGATATATTCAATTCATCTAGGTACTACCAAAATGTACCAAGATCTGCGCCAAGATTATTGGTGGCCCGGTATGAAATTGGATATCATTAGATATGTGGCTAAATGCTTGACTTGTTCTCAAGTTAAAGCAGAGCATCAAAAGCCTTATGGCAGATTGTAGCAACTAGACATTCCAGAATGGAAATGGGAACATATCACTATGGACTTTATAACTAAGCTACCAAAAACAGTTAAAGGTTATAACACCATATGGGTGATAGTAGACAGGCTAACTAAGAGTGCTCACTTCTTACCAATACGTGAGACTTACTCTTCTGAAAGGTTGGCCGAAGCATTTATCAAGGAACTTGTTTCATGGCATGGAGTGCCAGTTTCAATCCACAAAGAGATGGGAACTAAGTTATTTATTAGCACGACATATCATCCTCAAACGGATGGTCTAAGTGAAAGAACAATTCAAACACTTGAAGATATGTTGCATGCTTGCATTATAGACTTCGATGGAAGTTGGGATAGTCATCTACCTTTGGTAGAATTCTCGTATAACAACAGCTACCATGCAAGTATTGGCATGCCGCCATACGAGATGTTATACGAAAGGAATTGTAAAACTCCCATATGTTGGGGAGAGGTTGGATAGAAAGAATTTGGGAGCAAGGAGATTGTCCAAACTACAGGAATGAAGTTAGATCAGATTAAGGCTAGTCTGAAAGCTGCTCAGGATAGACAAAAATCCTACGCAGATAAAAGGCGAAACCCGATAGAGTTCCAAGTCGGGAATTACGTTATGTTGAAAGTATCTCCGTGGAAAGGAATTATAAGATTTAGAAAGAGAGAGAAGTTGAGTCCAAGATTCATTGGACCATTTAAGAATATGGCTCGAGTAGGGAAGGTTGCTTATAGACTGGAATTGCCAGAATAATTGAGTGGAATCCACTCAACATTCCATGTATCGCACTTGCGAAAGTGCTTGGCAGACGAAACCACTCATGTACCACTGAATGATATAGAGGTAGATGAAAGATTGAATTATGTCGAGAAGCCAGTGGCTATACTCGACTGGAAAGAAAAGAGATTACGAAATAAAGTAATCAAACAAGTGAAGGTTCAATGCCAACATCGAAAGGGATCTGAAGCCACATGGGAGACATAGGAAGAGATGAGGCAATCCTATCCCTACTTATTCGAGTAAGTAATAGGTTTCGGGGACGAAACCTTTGTAAGGGGGTAGATTTGTAACACCCCAAAATTTTAAAATATTTGAGTAGATGGACTAAATTAGTCAATGAATGAAACCCCAAGGGGTTAATGTGTAAATAGATAAAAGTTCATTGATCAAAAATGGAAATTTAGAGTTATTGACCTGTGACGGACCGTCACAGATAGGTAACGGTTCGTTACAAATGGTGACGGACCGTCACATGGCATAACGGTCCGTTACGGCTTGACCACGACAATCATTGAGGGAATGACACGTGTCTGCTGACTAATAGCATTTAGAAACCCTAAGACGGACCGTCACGAGGGGTAACAGTCCGTCACAGCCGCAAATTATACCGCTCATCCAGAAGTTGACACGTGGCAGGTGACTCATACTCGTGACGAACCGTCACAGAAGATAACGGTCCGTTACGGACACCGTAAGAAATTGGGTGAAGAACCGTCACTAATGGTAACAGTCTGTTACGGGGCTGAGAGTTGCCTATAAATAGAAAGGTCAGGATTTTGATTTGAAGCACATCCCCACACACTAATACACCATCCCAAACACACACTTAAGATCTGAGAAGTGTTCTCGAGCACCCGGTTCGCGTAGAGAAGTCCAGTTTCCAGTCTTTTGGCCCCAATACGCAGTAGATAGTTCCTAGGTAAGGTTCTAACTAGTTCCTAATGACTTGGTTACTTTCACTAAGGAACATATGATTAATTCATGTTATAATAACTTAGGACCTTGATCCAAGTCGTTGTGCTGTTTACATTTAGCACGTAAAGATATCTGAAAAAGGAGGAAGTTAGAGGTGAGTTCTATAAGGCCCTTTTTAAATGTTTTACTTTAAATGTTTTGGTCCGGCATGCATGCTATAAAGATTTACATAAATTCTATATACCTTGATTTAAATTTTTGGAATAGCATTTATGTTGCAAGAGGTTAAGTATAAAAGATATCTATATCTTAAAACTTAGTAACGGGGTATTCATGAGATATCAAAGAAGTGTTGGGTAACCATCCGACCAGTATGTAGTTATCTGACAAACAGAATGTTTTGTCTAAGGAAAGAATGGTGTATAAATCCCTCTTGGACCCGTCATTATTTCCTGGGAACATCTCTGTTGGAGGTACTATTCTGGAAAGATAACCACCTTATCTTCTTTGATATACCATGGAGAAACATTTACGAGGATTTAGGATAAGGACTGGTTTTGAAAGAAAGAAATGAAGTCCTGCCTTTTATCATGGTTTCATAAAGTAAAGATTTTGAGAAAGAAAATGGTTTTGACATATAAAATGTTTTAGAACTTATCATGGTACGCCCAGATAAATAATGGTAGAGGAGTCAGGGTTTTACCTTGACTAGAAGAGGTCTTGACAATTATTGTCTTGACAAAGAGTAAAGAGAAAGATATAATGTTTTTGGCATGTCAAATATTTTGACCATATTGGTCTGTAAAGAAAGGAAAGATTTTGCCACGTCTTGCCAAAAGCCACATAATATCTTGCAACTTAGATAGACGTAGAGACGTATTGCATTCCTTTGTGGAATGTAGAATGGACACCTTGTGTCAGGTTAGGTATAACTGGTGACGACCGCTTGGAGTTTAACGTGACCTCGGAAGGACAAGTGTGCAAGTATAAAATATTATGTTTGAGACAGAAGTCAAAAAGATTTTGAAAAAAAATTAGAACTCAGCGGCGTAAGCTGACATGTGTTTAAGCATGTGTATCAGGTAAGGATGTAGCTTCTTGCAGTAAGGGAAATGGCTAGAGTAGAGGCATCTGGTGGCTATCTGACATCATCTGACGAAATGGCATTAGAATAGATGTAATTTTACTTTCTATAGAATGTACAGAAAACAAGTTTTTATGAAAGAAATATAGTATTTAAATGTCTTCAGCTGTACATGATCTCTGTTTACTATATGTTCATGAGTAAATCCGACAAGTGGCTAGCATTTCGGGTGATCCGGGATGTGGGTGTCACACTTTGAGTGTTGGATAGGATTTTTAACGATGCCTAACACTGCTTCATTGTCACAATAAATTTGTGTTTCCATGAAACTGATTCCAAAGTCCAAGAGCTAATGTTGTATCCATATTACTTGAGAACAACAACTTGAAGCAGTTGTATATTAAGCTTCTGCAGTGGAAGTGGATACATATGTCTGCTTTTTGCATTGCCAGGATACCAAACGCTCTCCCAGGTATTGACATCCACCAGATGTGGATTTCCTGTATAAATTGCAACCTCCATAATCACTGTCAGTATAAGCATAAAAGTTAAAGTCAGATTCAGATGGATACCAAAGACCAAGTTTAACACGACCCTTAAGATAACAAAGAATCCGTTTGACAACATTTTCATGAGATTCTCTGGGTGACGCTTGATATCGGGCACATGAACAAATAGCATACATTATGTCTGGACGACTTGCAGTTAAGTACATCAAGGAGCCTATCATGGAGCGATAAAACTTTTGATTAACTTCAACTCTAGTTAGATCCGGAGTGAGAGGTTTATGTGGAGCAATGGGAGTGAAAGCTTTCTTGCAGTCTTTCATGTTAAACTTTGTCAAAATATCGTTGATGTATTTTTCCTGATGAATAAGAATGCATGAATCAGATTATTCCACTTGCAGCCCTAAGAAGAATTGCATTTGACCCATTAAACTCCAAATTTATTTTTCATCACTTCTTCAAACTCTTGATGTAGTGTTAAATTTGTGGATCCATATATGATATCATCCACATACACATGGACAATCAGCAAATCTTCACCCACTTTCTTCAAGAGCAATGTCTTATCAATTGTGCCACGGGTGAAACCATTTGAATCCAGATGAGTCAAAAGTGTCTCATACCAAGCACGTGGTGCCTGATGTAGACCATACAACGCCTTGTCGATTTTATAGACTTGTTACGGGTGTGAAGGATCCTTGAACCCTGGTGGATTCGAATTGCTTCGATTCGTGCTACTGGTGCAAAAACATCAGCATAATCTAGTCCTTCTTCATGATAAAACCCCTGGACAACAAGTCGCACTTTATTACGAATAATGATCCCTCCATCATCCTTTTTGTTCTGAAATACCCACTTTGTTCCGATTAGATACTTACCGTCAGGTAGGTCTACCAGGTGCCACACATTCAGCTTTTTGAATTGTAAGAGTTCTTCCTGCATTGCTTCTATCCAGTTTGGATCTTGGAGAGTGATATGCCCTAACTTATACATGTTTTACATGCATAATAATCCCCATATTGTAATAATTGAACAATAGTCTTGCAATTGATACTTAAAACGTTAATATTTCGTACTTGCAAGTTAATCGGTATTCCAAAAGGAAAGAAAGCACAAACAACCTAAAACATCAAGAAATCAAGCCTTTTGGTAAAAGCGTACCCGAACTTTGATCCCCCAAGAAGTCAAAATTGGTCAACACAAGTCAACAAGGAGCAAAAAGACAAAACTGGGAAACAGGGAGGGGATGCACGGCCGTGTGTGACACCCGACATTTCCAAAACGTCGTCCGTACACGACTTAAACGGGTTTACGTAACGTGTTTCCTAAATCACTAGAAATCGTACGCTTAAACGATAAAAGTCTAAGTGAACATAATGCATCGATCGTTTCATACCGTAATAATTATCAGAATTGTCGGGTCATGTGGACGTAAAATCCGTACAACACAAACGATAGCAATTAATTATTACAACGGAAAAATATTTACAATTATATTCTAAATAAATGATCATGTTCCAAAGACTAAATCTTTCATATATATTATATAAAGATTCTCGTAAGAACATTCTAGAGTTGTCGTTATGAATTATTCTCTCAAGATGCGTATAAAATGTGAGCGAACACATTTACAACTAAAAATATACGAAAACTTGAACGTCTTCATTCAAGTTCGTAATCGTGTCTAAACTAAGAGAATATATATATATACACACGTATTATATATATACGTATATATATACACGTATTATATATATACGTATTATATATATACGTATTATATATATACGCATTATATATATACGTATTATATATATATATTGACAACTTCAAATTTTATATTAAAGCGGGTACTAATTACGGGTAGTGTACCACGTTTGAGTTATTATCGACCAATACCATCATTTCACCATCATCACCCATCATTCATAATCTTACACCACTACCAACTCCATCACATCTTCAATCAACCAAACTTTCATCTAAAATCCAATCACCATGATTACAGTGGGGAGGCTTGTTCTATTATCCACCACAACACTCAACCACCTAATATATATATATATATATATGTGTGTGTGTGTGTGTATGCGTTTTAGTCACTTATAAATAAAACATACATTATGAAACTAGTTACTAACTAGTTATATACTAACTCGTACGTCTCTAATGCATCAACACCGAGCTAAATTACCATGCACTATCCTAAGTAAAATTTAAATCATCTAAAGACCTAAATATTTAGCACCTAATACTACCTGATCATCTAACCACCCAAACCACCCACCCGAGAATCATTCACGGTCGAGAATAGCCTAGTAGGGCCACCCCACAACCCAAACTCTCTCATTACTTGATTTCTTGTATAAGATCATGTTCAATCATCCACTTACACACTCTTTGCACCATGCTTTCTACTTATTTTTACCAACCAAACACACAAACTCAACTCTTTCTCCTTCTCTCTTTCTTTCTTCTCATTTTACGACAACAACATGCAACAATCCATCACCATCATTTTGTGTTATCCAACACTTCACTCCATTAACCACTCCCACATGATGATGATGATTATGGCAAAGATTACACTCTGTCACACCCCCAAATTCCACTAACGGAGTTCTACCGTTTGGCGTGTGACAAACCAAGATCTCAGTCATTAGTTACATCAAACGACACTATATAAGACTTAAAATGTCATAACATAAAAGTTCAGAGTTAAATGCGGAAGCGTAAACGTTAGAATGAAATCAAAAGTAATTACACGCAACAAGCGTCAATTAATGTAAATAAGTAACACTGTTTAAAATGTTTGAAATGAATGATATGACAGTAGGACTCCATGCATGTCCTAAGTGTGCAACCAGTGCCAAAGCGACCTGAGAAACATGTAAGAAAAAGTGTCAACACGAGGTTGGTGAGTTCACAGTTTTGTATATAAATAAACTGTTTGAGTGTTGCTGGATCCACATACGTAACTCACACCTATTGCTAGCTAGACAATGTACAAGTTACTCTAAGCGTTCGCAACTGAAGCTGACTGTTTATGTTTGAGATTCCTTCCGCCATTGCTAACATCAACAATGGCCAATGTTTAGGACAATTTACACCCGTTAGACCTCCAATCAAGTTAGCGCGACTAACCCGGGTGGGGTTTGTCAAACCCAGTAGTACTACTCAAATTTCCTCACTATACTCCATATATTAATGGTCTGAGTGTGTAAGGACTTTGCATGTTATGTTTGCACTTAGGTACACAAGTGGTAAGGAAATACTATGTGATCCATGTCCGTGTGTATGTCTCTCCCTGGCTGCTGTTCGTATGCATGTTTCTCTCCAACGGGAAAACAAGTAAGATGATGTTTGTTTGTACGCATGTTTCTCCCCAATGGGAAAACAAGTAAAATTATATTCATTTGTATGCGTGTTTCTCCCCAACGGGAAAACAAGTAAAAATAATGTTTGTGTGTATTCGTGTTTCTCCCCCAATAGGAAAACAAGTAAAAATGGGTCGTGAAACTCACCTGAGTCTGAGTATAGCGTAGTAAATAACACCGCTAAAGGATGCAACAGAGGCACAAGAATTTGCCTATATGAATTACCTAGAATTACAAGTACAATATTTAGGGACACCATGGGATTTGTGACGATGACACGGAAGATTTGAACGTCTTAGAACATTCTATGGATTTACGAATATACGAGCGTGTCCACGGGAATAAGGGTTTCTTAATATACTTATTAAGATAAATTCGTTTCGTGACAAACGTCTCTAATTATGAATAATAATATCTCCTAAATATATTTATGCGTTTGTACCATTTAATAATGGTTTATGAAAATATTATAACTAATATATAATTTTTGAACTCGTAGAAAATATACGATAATCGTTTAAGTTGCAAAAATAAAAAATATATTATTTTTATTCGAGGATATAAATGTGAGTAATTAATATAAATATGATTATATTATTAATTAGTTTGAAACTTTACACGAGGTTTATAAAAGAAGCGAAATAATATATAAATATATATTATTTTATAATAGGAGTCCCGGGTTGAAAATAATATAAATATATTATTTTAAAAGTGGGAATTTATACGAAAAACGGGTTATAAAATCTAACGCGACCCTACGGGTGTTTCACGAGGCTATAACACATTAATATAAGATTATAATATCACAGGGTTAAGTTTTATATTAAAATATTTGTTTAAAAACTGTTTAAAAATAAAAAGAGGGTGGAGAGACTCGAACCCGGGTCTCTCCCACCACAGCACACAGACACAACCACTCCAGCCCGCTAGGGAATCGCAAACACAACTGGATTCGTTTGGTTTTAATACTCACTCCCACTGAGTTCTCCCCCCCTACGCGATCCGAACCAAAGTCCCCTTCGAATCTGCCGATTCCAGCCACAATTGATCATCAAAGTATAGGGCTCTTGTTAATCTATATCATACGAATCTAGGGTGTGGTTTAATTGCAAAGTAGTTAAGTGTAAGATCGTTTAATTCCAATTTGAAATGCCGAAACCCTAGTTTTAGAACATGAAATCAAACCGGTTAATTATGATAATAGGGTTAGTTGGATTCATAGGGCTTTCAACGAGTAGGTGATGACGAATCTGACCATGAAGTTTAATTTGATTTAGATTGAGTGTAGGGTGGGGTTCGAGTAAATCGTATTCCGTATGAACCCTAGAATCTGCGTATGATAAAATCGATGATGAAAACCTGAATTGGCATAGGGCTTTTGATCTAGAAGTGAATACGAAACTGCGGATGTGATTGGTTACCTTAAATGCTATCGGATTGATGATGGTCGACTAAACCTCAGTCGCGGCTTGAAAAACATGGCCTCGGGCGTCTCCGGCTACTTTTCCGGCCAAAATGGAATGTGCAAAGGCTTTAGAGTGATTCGGCTTAGGTGTGTAGATGCTCAATTGAGAGAATAACAGACGGATTGGTCGAATTCAGTTGAAGTGGAGGGGTCTCGACGGTTATGGTTTGAATGTCCATTATTAGGTTTAATTCGAATCATTAACGCTAAAAAATGTTTCAATGATGAATGGTTTAGTCATAACTACACATTACAGTAACGAATTCGAATCATCAAGGCTCATTACGGGTTTGATTTGAATCCAAGAACATTGCGGTTTGACTTATAAATGTCAACAAAGACAATTTCATTCAATTTTGACTTTACAAAGTCAATAGGATGGGTTTTGTTTAATTACAACTTTGGTCCTTGTAGTTTCAGTTTAAATAAAGACATAATTAGTCCCTAGAGTTTGAGTTAAGTTAATTAGGTTAACTTTACCTAGATTTGGATAATAGAGTTAACTTGAAAAGTTCGGATTGTCACATCATCCCCTAGTTAAAAGAATTTTCGTCCCGAAAATTAAAATAATACAAAAAATTTTTTTAAAAATTCTGGGTGTCACATCATCCCCTAGTTGAAAGAATTTTTGTCCCAAAAATTTGAATAGTACTTTAAGAGTTTGACATGGATTGCTTGAACAGATGAGGATAATTGCGCATCATCTGATCCTCGCGCTCCCATGTGAATTTCGATCCGTGTTTCGAGTTCCAAAGAACTCTGACATTCGGGATTTTACTGTGTTTGAGCGTTTTGACTTCCCTATCCAAGATTTCTACCGGTTCTTCAATGAACCGCAATTGTTCATCGATGTGCAGCTCGTCAAGAGGAACCGTGAGTGTCTCATCTGCTAGACATTTCTTCAAGTTCGAGACATGAAAGACGTTGTGTACACCACTAAGTCCTTCAGGTAGGTGAAGTTGATGCGCTACTGGGCCAATTCTCTTCACTATCTTGAATGGTCCAACATAACGAGGATTCAGTTTGCCTCGTTTCCCGAAGCGAATCACACCCTTCCAAGGTGAGACTTTTAGTAGAACCATATCGCCTAGTTGAAATTCTAATGGCTTTCGAAGTTTATCGGCATAGCTCTTTTGACGATCACGAGCTGCCGCCATACGGTTTTGAATTTGAACGATCTTTTCAGAGGCTTCGAATACAAGTTCAGGGCATGTAAGTTGGCTGTCCCCAACTTCAGCCCAACAGATAGGAGATCGGCATTTACTTCCGTACAATGCCTCGAATGGTGCTGCCTTGCTGTTAGTGTGATAACTGTTGTTGTAGGAGAACTCCACTAAAGGTAAGTGAGACTCCCAAGTGTTACCGAAATTGATCACACAAGCTCATAGCATGTCCTCTAAGGTTTGGATGGTACGTTCCGTTTGACCATCAGCTTGAGGATGATACGTCGTACTCATGTCTAGACGCGTACCTAAAGCTTTTTGTAGAGATTGCCAGAAATGTGATGTGAATTGAGCGTTTTGATCCGAAAAAATAGAAATTGGCACTCCGTGCCGAGAGACTACTCCTTTCAAGTAAATACGAGTAAGTTTTTCCATTTTGTTAGTCTCTCTGATTGCTAAGAAGTGAGCGGATTTAGTCAGACAATCGACGAACACCCAGATGGTGTCGCATCCGCTAGGAGTTTGGGGAAATTTGGTGATGAAATCCGTAGAGATCTGTTCCCATTTCCACATAGGAATTTCTGGTTACTGCAGTAAGCCAGAAGGCTTTTGGTATTCCACCTTGACCTTTGCGCAAGTCAGGCACTTGCTCACATAGGTGGCTATATCCGCTTTCATCTTCGGCCACCAATATAGCACCTTTTAGGTTATGGTACATCTTGTTGGAACCATGATGAATAGAGTATCGAGATTTATGAGTTTCATCCATAACCAGCTCCCTTAAGTTCCTATACACCGAAACCCATATTCGCTCTACGAAGTAGTGAATGCCGTCTGATTTAACCCCATGTTGTTCTTCCATACCACGCGTGGATTACAACGGTAGGATTTCCTTCTTCAGGGCTTCGAGTTGAGCACTACGAATCTGATCAGGTAGTCCAGGGTGGATAGTGAGCTGTAATGCTCAAACTCGTCTGGGTTTAGTTTCTTTCGGCTTAGGGCATTGGCTACTACGTTAGCCTTGCTAGGGTGATACTTGATAGTACAATTATAGTCGTTCAAGAGTTCGATTCAACGACGCTGTCGTGTGTTCAACTCTTCTTGTTCAAATATATGATGAAGATTCTTGTGATCGGTGTAGATAGTGCATTTGGTACTGTACAAGTACTGTCTCCAGATCTTTAGTGCAAATACCACAGCTCCTAACTCTAAGTCGTGAGTCATGTAGTTTCTCCTCGTAGATTTTTAGTTGACGAGAAGCGTATGCGATCACTTTCTCATGTTGCATCAGTACACAACAAAGACCTTGGATAGATGGATCACAGTACACCACAAAATCATCTGTTCCCTCTGGAAGAGATAGGATGGGTGCACTACAGAGTTTCTGCTTCAGAAGTTGGAATGCTGATTCATGGGTATCACCCCAGTTATAAGGTTTACTCTTCTGAGTTAAAGCAGTGAGGGGTTGTGCAATCTTGGAAAAATCCTTCAATGAAATGACGGTAGTAGCCAGCTAATCCCTAGAAATTGACGCACCTCCGTCGGCGTTGTAGGTGCTGCCCAATTCTTGATTGCTTCTACTTTAGTTGGATTGACATGTATTCCTTTCTCGTTGTCTACATGTCCTAAGAAATGCACTTCACGAATCCAGAATTCGCACTATGAAAGTTTTGTGTACAATTTTTCTTGTTTTAGTAATTCTAGAATCAAACGCAGGTGTTCCTCAAGTTCATCCCTATTCTTGGAATAGATGAGGATGTTATCAATGAAGACGATGACAAACTGATCAAGGTACGATTTACACACACGGTTCATGAGGTCCATGAATACCGCGGGTGCATTGGTCAATCTGAATGTCATGACTATGAATTTGTAGTGACCATACCTAGTTCTGAATGCCATCTTTGAGATGTCCTCATCTCGGAATCTCAGATGATGATAACCAGATCTAAGATCTGTCTTGAAATAGAAGCTTGATCCTTGGAGTTGATCAAATAGATCCTTAATGCGGGGTAGAGGATAACGGTTTTTGATGGTTACTTTGTTTAGCTCACGGTAAACAATGCACATGTGGAAAGTCCCGTTTTTCTTCTTGATGAATAGGACTAGAGCTCCCCATGGCGATGAGCTAGGTCGGATGAAACCTTTATCCAACAACTCTGGCAGTCGTGTGGATAGTTCTGGTTGCTCACTGGGTGCAAGTATATACGGTGCCCGAGCAATAGGTGCTGCTCCGGGTGTTAGATCGATCTGTAATTTGACCGGACGGTGAAGCTGGAGACCAGGCAAGTCTTCGGGAAAGGCCTTCGGATAACCACGAACGATCGGGATATCGTAAATCTTCTTCTCCTCATATGGTTGCTCAGTGACGAGAGCCAAAATGGCAGTATGACCTTTACATAGACGCTTTTGTTCTTTCATGAAAGATATGATGCCCACGACAGCACCACTCTTTTCGCCTTGGCCAGAAAGGGTTTCTCCACTTGGGAGAGGAAGGCGAACAAAATTGTTCACGACAAATAATTTCGGCTTGGTTCTTAGATAACCAATCCATACGGACAATTACATCGAAGCTGCCGAGTGTGACTGGCATAAGGTCAATGTGAAGTTCATGACCAGCCAAATCAAGTTTATAGCCCTTAAGAATGTGAGTTGCTTCAATTATCTGTCCATCAGCTATTTCTATGGTGTACCTAGCTTCTAGTAGGGTTGGAGTACGACCGCTCAGGTAAGATATTCATGAGGTCACTGAAATAACTGGATATGCTGGGGTATAAATCAAATTAGACCAAGGATTAGTCACAGGATGAGGTAACAGGGTCAAATGAAAATTGTTGCTGGAGTTTAAGGAGTAACGTGTTAGCAGGAAAGAATTTCTCAAATTCCGCTCACATAGTTGGAGTCGGTGGTTTACCATGAGGTTTTACTAGAGTTTCAATCAAGTTAGTTTCATTGGTCAAGTCTGGATGAGAGTCTTAAGTTGACTCTTACATGAGTGAGATAAAATGATGGATCCTATGGATGATAGTTTAGTGTGTTTGTAAATACCTTCAACAGGATATTCTCGTCTATCAACTGTTAAACAGGTTTAACGATACCAACTAGTTGTTGAGTGGGTTACGAGAATTTCTACGGACAGTGGAGGCTTAAGTCTGTAGATCACAGATTAGGACTATTTATCCACACACTAAGTTTCACCAAGACTTACATGCACCTCAAATTACTATTACGTGTGCACCCGTAATGATAATTTGCTTTGCATGCTCACCCTAGCTTCTCCCTGTCCTGTGTCAGAATCTCCCTCAATTTTTATTGCCGAGTACAGAATATTGTTAGAGATAATAAGTCATTAAAAGGTGTAGTCATCAACCATAATTTGATCGACTAGGACTCATATCAGGATGAGTAGTCGGAAATTGTTTAATCCGAGTATTCACTCGAGTTGGAACATAATACAAGAGTCCAATCCAGTGGATTGTAGATGGGAACATGCATATGAAACAAATATGTACATGAAATGTGGCTTCGATGAGCGAAACTAGTTCATGAATGTGTTACTGGAAGAGGCAAAGTAGTCGTCCTTCCAACTGAGTCAGGATAGGGTTTGAGTATGCAATGAGCAAGGCGTTCTCAACCTTGTGGTCAATCTTTCTTGAACAGAATATCAACCAAAGCGTGAGCCCACGGCTCGGGAAGGTGATGACATCTCTGTGTCAATGAATTTCTACCCTAATAAGTGTAACAGTCTGCCTCTACACGGCGTAGTGTTGCTAGTGGATACAGTAGGGACTCGCCTCAGGCGATCCCAACTCCCAAATATATATGTGCTAGTTCTGTGTGTAGTCCCCAACACGAACTTGAGAAGACCCACCATTCCCTGATTGTGTCCTCGATCGGCTCAAGTCGGTGTCATCTTCGGCTCTGATGGTGTAACAAAGATGCAGATGACGGTGGCGTGAGTGACTCCTCCGAAGGCTTCGTCTCGCTGCCCACGGACGGGAGTGGATGTTGTTCTGATGACTCCCCGAGTGTCACCACCGGGAATGATGATATAATGAGAATGACGTGTTCCTCGTCAGAAGAGGGTGATATGGATGTTGTCATCATGCTTGCAATGCAATGTATGTATGGATACCATGTGTATCATGTATGAGTGTCCGTATCATGTAACTAATGCATGTGTGCGGTTATAGTCTAGTATGCAATCCTAGTTCTCTATAACCAATGGCTCTGATACCAATCTGTCACACCCCCAAACTCCACTGACGGAGTTCTACCGCTTGGCATGTGACAAACCAAGATCTCAGTCATTAGTTACATCAAACGACACTATATAAGACTTAAAATGTCATAACATAAAAGTTCAGAGTTAAATGCGGAAGCGTAAACGTTAGAATGAAATCAAAAGTAATTACACGCAACAAGCGTCAATTAATGTAAATAAGTAACACTGTTTAAAATGTTTGAAATGAATGATATGACAGTAGGACTCCATGCATGTCCTAAGTGTGCAAAATGTGCCAAAGAGACCTAAGAAATATGTAAGAAAAAGTGTCAACACGAGGTTGGTGAGTTCACAAGTTTGTATGTAAATAAACTGTTTGAGTGTTGATGGATCCACATACATAAGTCACACCTATTGCTAGCTAGACAATGTACAAGTTACTTTAAGCGTTCGCAACCGAAGCTGACTGTTTATGTTTGAGATGCCTTCCGCCATTGCTAACATCAACAATGGCCAATGTTTAGGACAATTTACACCCGTTAGGCCTCCAATCAAGTTAGCGCGACTAACCCGGGTGGGGTTTGTCAAACCCAGTAGTACTACTCAAACTTCCTCGCTATACTCCATATATTAACGGTCCGAGTGTGTAAGGACTTTGCGTGTTATGTTTGCACTTAGGTACACAAGTGGTAATGAAATACTATGTCATCCATGCCCGTGTGATGTCTCTTCCTGGCTGGGAGACAAGTAACGGATGCCTGTTCGTATGCATGTTTCTCCCTAACGGGAAAACAAGTAAGATGCTGTTTGTTTGTACGCATGTTTCTCCCCAACGGGAAACAAGTAAAATGATATTCATTTGTATGCATGTTTCTCCCCAACGGAAAAACAAGTAAAAATAATGTTTGTGTGTATGCGTGTTTCTCCCCCAATAGGAAAATAGGTAAAAAGGGTCCATGAAACTCACCTGAGTCTGAGTAGAGCGTAGTAAATAACACCGCTAAAGGATGCAACAGAGGCACGAGAATTTTCCTGTATGAATTCCCTAGAATTACAAGTACAATAGTTAGGGACACCATAGGATTTGTGACGACGACACGGAAGATTTGAACGTCTTAGAACATTCTATGGATTTACGAATAGACGAGCGTGTCCACGGGAAAAAGGGTTTCTTAATAAACTTATTAAGATAAATACGTTTCGTGACAAACGTCTCTAATTATAAATAATAATATCTCCTAAATATATTTATGCGTTTGTACCATTTAATAATGGTTTATGAAAATATTATAACTAATATATAATTTTTGAACTCATAGAAAATATACGATAATCGTTTAAGTGGCAAAAATAATAAATATATTATTTTTATTCGAGGATATAAACGTGAGTAATTAATATAAATATGATTATATTATTAATTAGTGTGAAACTTTACATGAGGTTTATAAACGAGGCGAATTAATATGTAAATATATATTATTTTATAATAGGAGTCACGGGTTGAAAATAATATAAATATATTATTTTAAAAGTGAGAATTTACACTAAAAATGGGTATAAAATCTAACCCAAGCTTACGGGTGTTTCACGAGGCTATAACACATTAATATAAGATTATAATATCATAGGGTTAAGTTTTATATTAAAATATTTGTTTAAAAACTGTTTAAAAATAAAAAGAGGGTGGAGAGACTCGAACCCGGGTCTCTCCCACCACAGCACACAGACACAACCAAAGTCTCCCCCCTACGTGATCCGAACCAAAGTCCCCTTCGAATCTGACGATTCCGGCTACAATTGATCGTCAAAGTATAGGGCTCTTGTTAATCGATATCATACGAATCTAGGGTGTGGTTTAATTGCAAAGTAGTTAAGTGTAAGATCATTTAATTCCAATTTGAAATGCCGAAACCCTAGATTTAGAACATGAAATCAATTCGGTTAATTATGATAATAGGGTTAGTTGGATTCATAGGGCTTTCAACGAGTAGGTGATGGCGAATCTGACCATGAAGTTTAATTTGATTTAGATTGAGTCTACGGTAGGGTTCAAGTAAATCGTATTCCGTATGAACCCTAGAATCTGCATATGATAAAATCGATGATGAAATCCTGAATTGGCATAGGGCTTTTGATCTAGAAGTGAATGCGAAACTGCGGATGTGATTCGTTACCTTAAATGCTATCGGATTGATGATGGTCGACTAAACCTCAGTCGCGGCTCCAAAAACGTGGTCTCGGGCGTCTCCGACTACTTCTCCGGCCAAAATGGAATGTGCAAAGGCTTTAGAGTGATTCGTCTTAGGTGCGTAGATGCTCAATTGAGAGAATAACAGACGGATTGGTCGAATTCAGTTGAAGTTGAGGGGATCTCGACGGTTATGGTTTGAATGTCCATTATTGGGTTTAATTCGAATCATTAACGCTCAAAAATGTTTCAATGATGAACAATTTAGTCATAACTACGCATTACAGTTACGAATTCGAACCATTAAGGCTCATTACGGGTTTGATTTGAATCCAAGAATATTACGTTTTCACTTATAAAAGTCAACAAAGACAATTTCATTCAATTTTAACTTTACAAAGTCAATAGGATGGGTTTTGTTTAATTCCAAATTTGGTCCTTGTAGTTTCAGTTTTAATAAAGACATAATTAGTCCCTAGAGTTTGAGTTAAGTTAATTATGTTAACTTTAACTGGATTTGGTTAACAGAGTTAACCTTAAAAGTTCGGATTGTCACATCATCCCCTAGTTAAAAGAATTTTCGTCCCCAAAATTAAATAATACAAAAAAAATTAAAAAAATTTTGGGTGTCACACACTCCATCCATGTAGTATATAAGGGAGTGTCCAACACAAAGCAAGAACTCTTGCTTCTTTCCCCCTCTCTCGGCTCATATCCCACACACACACACTTTTTATTTTGTTTAGATTTGGCACTAGAAAGCTTGTATAATCTCTTCCATTTGGAGTTTGAAGAATCCTACAAGTGATGATCCAAGAAGATCTAGCTTCCATCTTGCTAACCCGTCATCTTTTCTTCTTTGGGGTATACACTTCCACCAACACATTTCTTTTCTCTAGATCATACTTTTGATGTGCAAATTTTCACTAAAAATAATGAGTTTTCATAAAAATCACTAACTAAACAATCTAGCACGCGACATAGACTTGTTGAGTTTAATAAATGATATATATATATATATATATATATATATATATATATATGTGTGTGTGTGTGTGTGTAGTATATCATTGTATGCATAAAAATATGTTTATATGTATTTTTGTTTCATAAGGAGTTTACTAGATGATGGATGTGCACAAGCATGTGTAGAACATGAAACTTATGATATTAGTACGTAGTTTGGTCATTAAATATATAGACTTGCATGGATCTATGTATGTGTAGAACCGTATGTGTTTATAAATGTGGTTTCTAATTCATGAAACTTACAAAAAGGTTAATCATGAGTAATAAATATTTAGATCTTGAAAGATCATAAAGTGTATCATCTAAAAATCATGAAAAATGTGTAGATCTATTAATATGTGTGGTATCAAACATGTAAATATGTATGTATGTATGTTCATAATATGTATGTTGTCTCAAATGGTTAAGATATATATTTTTGGGTCCATACATTTAGAGATTTGAAAATACAGGACTTGATTATTATTGACAATACATGTATATATATATATATATATATATATATATATATATATATATATATATATAGTTGGTCGCTTCAAACGAAAATGAGTTTTACAAAATATGGAAACGTTGTGACAATAAATATATTTTTAGTAAAAACATAGTAATTTATATGCAATTATGCGTTTTTGGATAGGGATACTTTAAATATATGAAGACCCACATATATGTTTTGATAAATAAAACCGTTAAGCGAATTCAAATAATTATTATACGTCATATGATAATGATGGATTTCAAAACCACGTCATATATAAAGATACATCAAGTTATTAGTAAACATATGTTGATAGAAACTCATTTACGTCGAAACCTTAACAAATAATTTGTGTCTTTTTTGTCGAAACGGGTGTTTACATATAATTATATTCGCGATAAACCCGAAACTTGGATGAAAATGAAATATAAATAATATAATTTATTTTATTTACACCCATACGACGAGAATGGAATATTTTCCTAAAAATAGTTACACACATATATATGGGAAGTATATAACCACTTAATGATTATGACTGGCATATTTGTACTTAATCGTGTAAGTATAATACGTGCGTAGATAGTGACATGAATATGTATTAGTCACCAACGGATCGCATCACGAAACACCTTTTTCAAAAAATAAGCATAACCTTAACCGAATGTACTTAAGCAGGTGAACAATTGCACTTAAGACACTTTGTCTTAACATATATTACCCTGTGTAACTAGGGTACGAGTAGTCTAGTTTGATTAGGAACAGTTATCGTTTGCTAGCATTTCACCGGACACCAGGTGAGTTCACGACCCCCTTTTAGCTTTTTAATGTTTTGTAAACATCGGGGGAGAAACATATTTACTCAACATATTTGCTTACATATTTGAAAGCATGAAAAATAAATGTTTGATACATTTGAGAAAACACGGAACACACTTACAAACATTTTTATAATAAGAAAACAAGACACGACTATTATGTTTGCATGAGGGAACAATTATAGAGTTCGTAAAGTACGCTGAACATCACCAAATTTATAACCATTAGCTTTATAGCCTGGGATTCTATGAATAGTTCTATTATGGGTGACGCCCCCAGTCATGGTTAGTCGCGCTAACCGACGACTTGGAGGGTCGAATGGCCGCATATTATCTTAACACATACTCTTGAGGAGCGAGGGAGGGGCATTCACCGATCATGGTTTGGTTATGGCTCATGCATGAACATAATATTATAACCCTACCTAGCATACGAATGGATCAACAATACTTGTTTTGTTATCATATACACTCAGAATTATTTGTGTACAATTGGATATGTTTTTAATGGGAAAACCACTCGTTTTATGACTATGAAGTCATGACCATGTTTTCATTAAGGAAAACTACTCGTTTTATGACTATAAAGTCATCACTTGTTTTCAATGGGAAAACCACTCGTTTTATGACTATGAAGTACTCACATGTTTTCCAAGAAAACGGTTTTACATTATGGCCACGTACACGATATCCATATTTTCAAGGAAAACCGCTTTACATTGAGACAACTAAACCTGTGAACTCACCAACGTTTGTGATGACACCTTTAAGTATTTTTCAAGTATCACTTAGCTAAGGCTCGGTTGGAATAGGCCAGCCAAATGGATTAAACCTTAGTAGCCAAAGAGTGTAGTTTATCAAGTCTCAAGTCCATCATCGATCTAGAAGGATTTAGATCATTGTATTACTTTATATTTGTATTTGTAAAATTACTCATTACTTTAGAAATCTTTACTTTATCTTCCGTTGTTGTGTAATGTTACCAATCGTTGCGACCTTTATTTATTTATTAAGCAAATAAATTTGGGGGTGTGACACCGTGCATCCCAATGCACGGGCGTGCATTGCCCCTACTTGCTCCCCAAGCTTCCCAATACCCTACCATGTGTACCTTTGGATTCCTGAGGTGTTTGCACGCCCATGCAAACCAATGCACGGCCGTGCATTGCTCATTTTGAGGCCTATAAATAGATGGCTTGGGTTCTTCATTACACACACCTCAAGAGTATTTCATAGTTAGAGTAGAGAGGCTACTCCTCAAGAAGCATTAATACACTATCTCGTTAAACCATATTAACCCTATATATATACATATATCTATATATATATATATATAAATATTAATATAACAAAAAACTTATACAAACAAACACGCTATCAAGTTTTTAGCGCAGTTGCCGGGGACATGGTGATTTCAAGAAAAATTCTAGTTAACGGATTAGCCTTTTTAACCTTAACATTTTCCATCTGTTTTTCTGTTACGTTTGTTGCTGGTAGTGTATGATCCATAGCTCCAATACTGGTTTATATCAAACTTTAGCAGAGCCTGAAAGATCCTTTCACCGCCGATTATGAGAAAACTGTACTAGAAGAATGGCAATAGAAAACCACACTATTTTCGACTTGCAAACCCATAACTTGAAGCTTTGGGGTCTAGCATCACAAGGCCGACAGTTGACGCTAACAACTTTGAGATCAAATCGCATGTCATTCACATGATACAATCATCATGCACTGTCCATGGATTACCCGATTAAGATCCACATGCCCACATTGCAAATTTCCTTGAAATGTGTAACACTTTCAAACTAAACGGAGTTTCAAATGACGCTATTCGACTTCGAATGTTTCCTTTCTCTTTAAGGGAACGAGCGAAGGCATGGCTAAACTCTCTTCATAACGGGACAATAACTACATGGGATCATTTAGGTCAAAAATTCCTTTCAAAATACTTCCCGCCAGCAAAAACGGCAAAATTGAGGAATGATATTACCACTTTCACCCAAGAAGAATGGTGAATCACTAGATAAGGCATGGGAACGTTTTAAGGACATGCTAAGGAAATGTCCTCATCATGGGCTAGAAGTTTGGTTACAAGTACTATCATTTTACAATAGGTTGCATAATCAAGCTCATCTGACACTCGACGCTACTGCAGGTGGTATTTTTGGAAACAAAAGGCCACAGGAAGCTTACAACTTGATTGAGGAAATAGCTATGAACAGCTTATCAATTGTACAATCCGAAAAGGAATAGGGGAGCCAGGCAAGGCGTTCACTCTGTCGATACTGTCACTTCACTTTCTGCTCAAGTAGACGCCCTCACCATTCGACTCAATCAGATCAGCAAGGACAAGGTAAATGTTAAAACTGCTGGAGAAACAAAAGGAACCACTATGTATACTGAGCAAGTTGACTTTATCGAAACAACTCGCATGCAAAACAACCCCTACAACAAAACTTACAACCCTGGATGGAGGAACCATCCGAACTTCAGCCGGAAGGATAACAACAACCAAGGACCATCTGGTTTTGGACAACAACAACAATTTCAACAAAGACAACCTCAAAACTTGCAGCCTCGTCAACAATTTCAAGGAAATGTGAACGTAATGCCATACAACATGTTCAAAAGACTCAAGATCGGAAATCCGCAACCTGTTAACGCAACTATCGAACTTGTGGATGGAACTATTAAATCACCTATGGGAGTCATTGAGAATTTACTCGTAAAAGTCGGCAAGTTTGTCTTCCCTGCCGACTTCATAGTCTTAGAAATGGGGCCCGACTATTCTGTGCCTTTGATTTTGGGTCATCCATTCCGAGCCACTACTAGAGTAGTCATCGACATGAACGAAGGTATTTTAACACTTCGTGTTGAAAAACAATCGGTAACCTATAACATCGGAGGAAATAAATGTTTATCAAATGATCCCTTTGAAATTGCACACTTCATTGACACCAATATGGACTACCAACTTAAGAAAGCTAAGGAAATCAACAAAAGGAAATAGGCAGATCTAGGCAAAGATCTCAACAACACTAATTGGATTGACAACTACTGGACCAGCAGCCAAAATTAACTAAGAACAGGAACTTGAAGGAAGAAATGGGAGATACGGGGGAGATCCAAAGCCCCCACCTGAAGAAAGACTGATGAAGCACGTACGGGTCCGGCCAACGACCCTAAAAATAAACGTGGCACTTCCGAGAGGCAACCCAATGATCATGAATAAATTGAGAAGTTGGTGCATACGGCAAAACACATGGACCTCAGGTTTGGTTTTCCAAGTTTAAGTTTCTCGTACTTCAGTCTCCAGGTATGCCTTCTCGATAGTAGGACCTTAGTAGCTTAACTACTACCTTTTACTTTCCACTTCTGTTTTTATGTTTTTCTTTGCGTATCAAGTAGCATAGCATCACCAAGTAGTTTCCCTATTTCTTTGAGGAGTTCCACTCCACCTCTACAAGCTTGGATGCCGGAAAACCACATCAAATTTGTGAGAACTTTGATAAAAAATTTTGGCGTAATGTTGGCTACAATCACAAGCATGGGCCATAGGTTATACACTGAATTGACCGGGGGAGTACCAGTTTCTTTTCCCTTAAAACTTCATGCATTTAAATTACTGCATAACATTTCATTGCATGCATTTGTACATTGAGGCCAATGCATAGCTTTAAGTGTGGGGTGGGGAATTTGAAATTCATGACAAACTTGTTTCCTCAAAGCAGTAAAACTAAACTCGTGATTTTCTACCCATTTGACTAAAACCTTACTTTAACCGAAAACTTATTTTCCTAAAAACACTAAGTTTTTTTGATAATTTTAAAACCCTAAAAATTTAAACCTCTTTCAGCTCGTGCTTAAATAAATTAAAAAGAAATAAATGGAAACATGGAAAGTAGAAACAAATAGATATTATTCATAACGAATCACTAAACCTTATCCCATCCGTTTTTCATGTGAGAACAATCTGAGCCTTTCACGAGCATTATTATCATATTTTCGCATGCTCTTTCGTTAGTTATACTGAGTGTTTTTTGATCGAATTTTATGCATAATTAGAACTTGTATGACTTATACATATCAAGACCATGAACTAGTAATTGTATGAAAATGATTGAGACACCTAGGACCCTATTACCCCTATATATTATCCTTAAACCTAAACACCAAAAATATCCGCCTAGATAGCCCTTTGAGCCTTAGCCTTTTCTTTTCTACTACACATTACCATTTATCCCCAAATCTAGCTTTTCGTAAACATCGGTTATTGGCTAACTGACTTCAAGATGGAGAAGAATTAGTTTATCTTATGTCGTTATTTCAAGTATGCAGCCGTTAAGACAATTTGGAAAGGATTTGATTCACTAAAGGAATTGAAATACACAAAAGGAAGTGGATGTATTAGGAAGAAACAGCCCAACGATCTACAAGTAAGATATGGAAAAATATTTCAAGGAAATTGAGAAAAAGGATTTATTGAAAAATCAGGCTTGTTGATATGTTTAAAAAAACAAAAAAAAAACGGGAGAAAAGTTGGTCTTTTACCAGCTAGACATTAAAAAGCCGGACATGCATTCTTTCGATTTTAATTTTCTTTCTTGTATTCATTTCGCAAAGCTTGATTTACCGCCCGAACTCCAAGAAAAAAGTTTTCAAAGCAACAAGTGATGTAAGAAAATGGTGACACAATCAAGAACAACTACCACCATTTTGCGGCTTGTCTAAAAGATCCGCCAAAAGAAGAGCCAAAAGATATGGAAAATGTGTGAAATGTAGCAACAGGAGCTACGATGGAAAATGCAGCAAGAATCAAACTTATTTCCAACATGAGTATACGCATCTGATCAAAAGGGGTGCTATTAGGTTAAAAGCCAAGAGGTCTATACGAAAAGGCAGGAATGTATACTACACAGTGAGGGAAGAGTTGAACATGATTAGAAGTATCGGTCTTGGCAATCTGACCATAAACGAGCCCTCAGATTAGTTATACGCTCGTTATCTTAGTACTGTAGAGGGACCCACTAGTATTTTCTATCTTAAGCCAAGAATCCTTAAGCCGTGTGTTCCACGTTAGCTGCAGCCCTTAAAAACATTTTTAATCGTTAAAAAACCCAAAAAGATAGTCACTTTCACACTTTATTTTTTTTAGCCACATTACAACCCTTTTAAGTCCTCTTGATTCATGCGTATTACTTTGTTAGTTGGTGGAGACTTGATTTGCATACACGCTTATGACTATTGCGTAATTCAATTTGAACTTGAGTCTTCTACTTGACTTACATTATCCATATATATAACCCTAGAGTTGAGTGGACATTATGAGGAGTGAAAGATTATGCATAATTGAAGTTCTAGTAGGCTTGTCATGGATTCCATCATCCAAAAATAGAAAAAAAAAATATAAAAATAGAATAAGTGACTCATAAGTTATCCCGGAGTTTCCAACTACTTGGAACTCTCTTTCCTTCTGTAAAGTTTTTAGTTATGGGTCTGATCATGCATGAGTTTGTTTGAGGACAGCAAAGTTTAAGTATGGGGTATTATGATATGCCCTAATTTATACATGTTTTGTATGCATAATAATCCCCATATTATGGGACTAATTGAACAAAAGCCTTGCAATTGATACTTAAAACGTTAATATTTTGTAATTACAGGTTAATCGGTATTCCAAAAGGAAACAAAGCAAAAACAGCCTAAAACATCAAGAAATCAAGCCTTTTGGAAGAAGCATACCCGAACTTTGACCCCCCATGAAGTCAAAATTGGTCAACACAAGTCAACAAGCAGCAAAAAGACAAAACTGGGAAGCAGGGAGGGGATGCACCGCCGTGCATCCCAATGCACGGGCGTGCATCGCCCCTACTTGCTCCCCAAGCTTCCCAGTACCCTGCCATGTGTACCTTTTGCACGCCCATGCAAACCAATGCACGGCCGTGCATTGCTCATTTTGAGGCCTATAAATAGATGGCTTGGGTTCTTCATTACACACACCTCAAGAAGCATTAATACACTATCTAGAGAGTGTATTTCTTAGTTAGAGTAGAGAGTAGAGAGGCTCCTCCTCTTTGTCTGCAATAAGGGAGCCTATGAAACTTAACGTTATGCTAGTTAGTATGGTCATTCGTGGGTAAATTCTTTGTATTGCTAGAGTCAAGATGAAATTTGGTGTATGTTAATGTTTAATGTATTAATCTAGTGGTATGTTTATATCTTTAATTATTAGCTCTTAAAACCACCTTTTAGGTCGTCACACTCGTAACTTAGGCCGATTAACTTCCCAGAATTGTACCTCCAACATATATGTTCCCAGGAAAGAATGACGGGTCTACGAGGGATTTATACACCACTCTTTCCTTAGACATAATATTTCGTTTGTCAGATAACTACATACTGGTCAGAAGGTTGCCCCAAGTTACTATGACGTTGATACCAAAAACACACAGCGGGAGTCATAACTATTTCATTTCATATATAATATTGTTTTATAGTAAGGACTGACTGGAAATATAACATATTATTTCTAACAGGAACACATATAACTCTGTCCTTATAGTTCCCAAGAACATGCCATCGACTCAGGCCTTACGGTTACACAAGAACCTACCCTCAGTCAGCCCTATCCAAAACACCTATACACCTCCTAGAATGCCAACTAAGCTAGTGGTCACCTGTGCTCAAAAACATTTAAAAACTTTTGGATCAGCACAAAGCTAGTGAGTTCATAAACAAAATCGTATTTTCACAACATGTATCCAAGATACATATCACCCCAGGACCTCAACTTTACTTGGGTCTGGGTCTAATAATCATCCATTCCAATGTGACACTTGGCAAATTTCGGTTAAAACTATTAACTCAAACTCCGTTATCTCACGTGAACTCAGTTAGCCCAATTAACTCTTTTACAAACCTCAGGGACTCATTCTGTCAATATGTAAACCAAAAATATAAGGACCAAGGTTGTAATTACCACAAACCCAATATGTTGACTTTGGAAAGTCAAAATCAATCCCCTTGAGTCCAAATCAAACCTGTAACTTGCATGGCTATTCGAATTCAGGATGGTAATGATTAGCATTGATGAATTCGAGCATAACCTACCATTTTTCCATACATTTAATTATGTATTGATTGAGAATTAGTCGAATTAAAGCCCGCGAAGCCGAAACCGTCGACCCCATCGTCGACCACTGACCACTATCAAATTTGTCCAATTCAATCAACATTCTGCAACCAAACATTTCCCACACCTTGAACCAACCTCTGGGAAGCAATTGCACACATCAAACTCGTCGGAATCAAAGCGAAATCCACCAGAGACCAAGCCATACTCTGTCGGCATCGATTCTAGCCGATCTCGGTCAATTCGAACACCAATTTGGTAAACGTTTACATCCTTAGCTTTGTTTTTACCTATACATTGAAAGCCCAAACCTTTTAGAGGCTGGTAGCATCGAATTGAAGATGAACCCAATTCTAGGGTTCATACGGAACCGATTTGATCGAGCACTACCCTAGACTCAACCTAAATGAAATTAATCTATATCAAAAGATTCGTAATACTCTAATCTATAAAAGCCCTATGATTTCAACCATTCCTTTTATCAAATTTAACAGATTCGAGTCCATGCTAAGAACCTAGGGTTTCGGGTTTCAAAACAGGAATCTAACGATCTTATACTCAATGATTTTCCAATTAAACTCATAATCAGATTCGAGTTAGACACATAATCAAAACCCATATGTTATCTTGGCCAATCGCGATCGAATTCGGTGATTTTGGGGATCGGGTTTGGTTCTGATCACGATAAAGGAATGAACACTGGAGTGTTCATGATTCCAGAACAAGTTTGAACGCGATTCCCTAGCGGGCAGGACTGGTTAAGTCTATGGGCTGTGGTAGGGGTGACCCAGGTTCGAGTCCCACCATGTGCATTCTTTTTAACACAACTTTTTAAACATTGTTCTTAATTAAAACTAAACCATATATTATTATATTTATATATTAAAATGTTTTAACCCAGAAAATCACCCGTAGGCTCGGGTTTAGTATTTTAACACATTTCTTACATTATTTCACACCTTTATAATAATATAATATATTATATTCCAACCTATAACCTTGAATAAAATAATATATTTATATTAATTTCGACCCATTACTCCTATTAAAAATAATATATTATTTATTATTTTCACCTCGTTTATAAAATTCGTGAAACTTTTCAAACTAAAAAAATAATATATGTATTTATATTATTATTCACGTGACTATGATCCGGATAAAAATGAAAGTTTTTTTTGTTGTGTAACACATTTTAAATAATTATGTTATTCCTCTAGAAATAATATATTAGTTATATTATTTTCCTAGCCATTACTTTAATGGTACAAATGCACGAATATATTTATTACATATTATTATTGTAATTATAATCATTCGACACGAAACGCGTATAATTTAATTATTATATTAAGAAATCCTTATTCCCGTGGATAAGTTCGTCTAATCATTAATCCTAAGTATATTTTAGGAAGTTCGATCTTTCCGTGTCGTTGTCACAAACTCTTACGTGTTCCTAACTGTCACATCTTATTCTAAGGCATTCATAGATTGTCCGCGTGCAATCCATTTGCGGTTAGTGTTTTATTCTTGTGTGGTGCTAATTACTACGCTCTACTCAGACTCAGGTGAGTTTCACGGCCCCTTTTTACTTGTTTTCCTGTTGGGGGAGAAACATGCATATACACAAACATCATTTTGCTTGTTTTCCCGTTGGGGACAAACATGCATACAAACAAACAGTATTTTACTTGTTTCCCGTTGGGAAGAAACATGCATACGAACAGACATCTGTTTACTTGTCTTTCGCCGGGGAGAGACATACACATGAACGAACATGGATCACATAGTATTTCAATACCACTTGTGTACCTAAGTGCAAACATAACATGCAAAGTCCTTACACACTCGGACTGTTAATATATGGAGTATAGCGAGGAAATTTGAGTAGCACTACTGGGTTTGACAAACCCCACCCGGGTTAGTCACGCTAACTTGATTGGAGGTCTAAAGGGTGTAAATTGTCCTAAACACTTGCCATTGTTGATGTTAGCAATGGCGGAAGGCATCTCAAACATAAACAGTTAGCTTTGGTTGCGAACGCTTAGAGTAACTTGTACATTGTCTAGCTAGCAATAGGTGTGACTTACGTATGTGGATCCGGCAAACACTCAAACAGTTTATTTACTTGTAAACCTGTGAACTCACCAACCTTGTGTTGACACTTTTTCTTACATGTTTCTCAGGTCGCTAAGGCACAGGTTGTACACTTAGGACATGCATGGAGTCCTGCTATCATTTCATACTCATGCAAACATTCAAAACAATTTACTTGTTTTATTAAACTAAACTTGGGCGCGCTTGTTTTGCGCAATTATTTTCTTATTTAAACTCTTTCGCATTAACTCTGAACTTTTATGATATTACATTTATGTCCCATTTAGTGTCGTTTGATGTAACTAACGACTGAGATCCTGGTTTGTCACGGACCAAACGGAAAAACCCCGTTAGTGGAATTTGGGGGTGTGACATCCAAACCCTCACCTAGTAACATCAGCTTTACTCGGGTTCTGAGTCTACAACATATATATATACATGCGACTCCATGGCTTTTGGATACAAGTCTGGCCAAATACGAGAGGATCAGTTCCCGCCCGTTAGTCCCACCCAATCATGGCCATAATAAGTACTTATTACAGGATATATATATATACGGAGGATATTGGAATCTCATAAAAAATAATTTACAAAAACAACATTTTATGGAGCACAGTTCAGAGGAACTCACCTCAAGCGGAACCTCCTTTTGAATCAAATACAATTATCAATACCTCAAGATAACCCTAAATCATATATGACATTATCATAATCAACATTCCTATCTTAGGTTTACATAATCAAACCACGGGGTATTCAGAAGCCTTACCTCGATACGATCTATGACAATTTGCGGACGATCTGCTAGAAACCGGACTCTCGTATAGGAATTGGGACTCGGGCTCGGAACACTAGAGAGTATGCATGTATTTGGAGAGTGTAAAGTGTGTGAGAAATGGCTGGATCGTTCATCAATTTATAGGGCAAAATTCGAGTGCTTGATGAACCGTTACCAGGCGTGACGATCCGTCACGCCTTTGCTTAGCGGCTACGCACTTCTGGACCATGTAACGGACCGTTACCAGGTGGTGACAGTCTGTCACAAAACTGAGTCACCGGACACGCGTCAGAAACCCTAAACCACTTCTAGTTTTGGCGGCACGTACCGTTACCATTTAGTGACAGTCCGTCACGAGCGTAACGGACCGTTATGAGCTTGTGGCGGTCCGTCACAGGCTGATTTTCCATTTTTGTTGTTTTTGATCCTTGTACTTTTTGCAGCTTTACACTTCAACCCATTTGGTTTTATCCATTGACATTTAAGGCCCTTATAATACTTGGGAATTGGATGTTACAAATCTCCCCTCCTTAAAACAATTTCGTCCTCAAAATTCGACGTCAGTCAAATAAATGAGGACACTTAGCTTTCATCTATTCTGTTAATTCCCAAGTTTGATCGGCACCTTTCCGACCTTGGCACTGTACCAGCACCATCGGTATCATTTTCTTTCATAGCTTCCCATTTTGTGTTACTAAGATCTTAACGAGTTGTTTAGTTAATTGGAGCTTATCATCAATATGCACATCATCTAATGTAATTGCCTAGTTAGGATCTGCTAAGCACTTGCGTAAACAAGACACGTGAAACGTGTTATGAATACCTTGAAATGCTTCAGGCAACTCAAGTTTATATGCCACTGTTCCAACTTTTTCAATGATTTTATAAGACCCAATATACCTTGGCCCTAATTTTCCATGTTTCGTAAAACATACAAAACCTTTCCATGGTGATAATTTCAACATGAAGTAGTCACCTACTTGGAATTCTAACGGCCGTCGGTGTCTATCCGCATAACTCTTCTGTCGATCTTGTGCAGCTTTCAGCCGTTGTTTGATCTGGATTATCTTATTAGTTGTTTCCTATAATATTTCTGGCCAAACAATTGGGTATCTCCAACTTCCATCCAACAAACTGGAGTTCTGCATTTCCTACTGTATAATGCCTCAAAATGTGCAGCTTTTATACTCGAATGGTAGCTGTTGTTATAGGAAATTTCAATTAACGATACATGATTATCCCAGCTACCTCCAATTCAATTGCACAAGCCCTTGGCATATCTTCTAAGGTTTGGATTATTCTTTCACTTTGTCCATCGGTTTGAGGATGATATGTTGTACTTATATTGATTCGAGTTCCCAACTCTTTCTGGAAACTAGTCCAGAATCTAGATGTGAACCGACTATCTCTATCGGAGATAATAGATAGTGGTGTACCATGGCGGCTCACAATCTCATTGATATAGAGTCGGGCTAGCTTATCCATTGAATAATTTTCATTGATAGGAATAAAGTGTGCCGTTTTGGTTAGTCTATCAACCACAACCCAAATGGTATCATGCCCTTTCTGGGTCCTTGGCAGTTTTGTGACAAAATCCATTGAAATCCTATCCCATTTCCACACAGGTATCTCTAACTATTGGCCTGTGGGTTTCTGATGTTCGATCTTGACTTGGAGATAAGTCAAACATTTCTCTATATACTAAGCTATAGACTTCTTCATGTTTGGCCACCAGTATTGAGTTTTCAGACTTTTGTAGATTTTATCTGTTCGAGGATGTATTGAGTATTTGGATTTATGAGCCTCATCCATTACCTTTGTTTGAATTTCTCCAAGTTTAGGAATCCAAATTCTGCTTTCAAACCTTAGGATTCCATCAATGCCTTTGGTTAGTAACTTCTCTTTACCGACCATGCGATCCTTCTTGATGTTGTCTTCTTGTAACGCTTGGGTTTGAATTTCCTTGATCTGATCCATCCAGTCTATCTTGATTTCTAATTTTAAGGCTCTTATGTCAGTAGGTTTGATTTTCTCTTTTCGACTTAATGTATATGCTTTGACGTTAGCTTTCCCGAGATGGTATTTGATCTCACAATCATAATTATTAATGAGTTCCATCCATCTCCTCTGTCTCATATTCAATTCTTTCTGATTGAATATGGGTCGGGGACTTTTATGGTCTGTATATATCATACACTTAGTACCATATAAATAGTGTCTCCAAATCTTTAGAGCAAACACTATGGCACCAAGTTCAAGATCGTGTGTGGTATAGTTCTTCTCATGAACTTTTAGTTTTCGTGATGCATAGGCTATCACCTTGTCTTGCTGCTTTAATACGCAACCCAGACCAATTCGGGAAGCATCACAGTAGATGACGAAGTCATCGTTCCCTTCGGGTAAAGCTAGGATATGTGCACTGCTAAGTTTCTGTTTAAGGGTATTGAACGCCTCTTATTGGTTTTGACTCCATTCGAATTTCACTACTTCCTAAGTTAGGGTAGTTAATGGAGTAGCAATTTTGGAAAAATTTTGTATAAACCTTCGGTAGTATCCGGCTAGACCAAGAAAGCTTCGAACTTAAGTCGGTGTTTTCAGAGTTTCCCATTTCATAATTACTTCGATTTTGGCTGGATCCACTTGAATTCCCTGATGATTTATAACATTCCCTAAGAATTGTAGTTCTTGTTTCCAAAATTCGCATTTGGAAAACTTAGCATACAATTTTTCTCTTCTAAGGGTTTCCAAGATTATCTAAAGATGTTTGGCATGCTCTTCCTAAGTTTAGGAGTAGATAAGGATATCATCTATGAATACTATAACGAATTTATCTAAGAATGGTTTTCAAACTCGGTTCATTAGGTCCATAAATGCTGCGGAAGCATTTGTTAGACCCCAAAAATTTGTAGTATCCATATCGGGTTCTAAAAGTAGTCTTACGTACATCTTCTTCCTGTACCTTCAACTGGTGATATCCAGATATAAGACCAATCTTCGAGAAGTATTTAGCTCCTTGTAACTTATCGAACAAATCATCTATTCTAGGTAACGGATATTTGTTCTTCACAGCGAGCTTGTTTAGTTATCTATAATCTATGCACATACGCATGTTTCCGTCCTTCGTTACAAAAAATACCGGTGCTCCCTAGGGCGAAGTACTCGGACATATAAAGCCTCTGTCCAACAATTCTTGGACTTGCTTCATCAATTCTTTCAATTCAGAAGGTGCTAGACGATACGATGCACTAGGTTTGGCTCCAGGTACGAGGTCGATTTGGAATTCGATTTGTCTATCTAGTGAAAGACCAGGTAATTCTTCTAGAAAAACATCCAGGTGATCGCATACTACAGAATGTCCGTAATTTGCCGTTCAGGTTTAGAGTCTAATGCATAAACTATGAATACACTACATCATGTATTCACACATTAGCTTTAGCTATAGAAATAGTTTCTATCTTATTTTCATCGCTATTGTATCAACATAGACTCTCCATTAGGCCTATAGATCCTAACAGGCCATTGATCACAATTGATCTGAGCATGGCATTGGTTTAACCAATCCATTCCAATGATAACATCATATTTGCTCATACACGTTGGAATTAATTCATTTATTGAATTCTCGTTGCCCAGAGTCATCTTGCAATTCGCATATGATTCAGTTATCTTAGTTTATTCTCCACTTGTCGTCTCAACTACGTAAGCACGCTCAAGTGGGGTAGGTTTCATGCCAAAATGCAAACTAAAGGCATCAGAAATGAAACTTCTATTCGCTCCCGTATCAAACAAGATTTTAGCATAAATATTGTTAACTAGGAACATAACAGCTACCACTTTGGTATTTTCATTCTTCTTTCTGTCACCTATCACAAACACCCGACCTTTAGCCCCTCCTATGGGCTTCTGTTGAACGGGTTTGGTAAAAGTTCTCTATATATGTCCCATCTCATTACAATTATAACATTTTAGAGTTGGGCAGTACGATGAAATATGCCCTGGCTTTTGGCTTTTATTGCATTTCATCTCTTGAGAACCTCTTGGTGAATTTTTTTTCCCTCTCTCCTAGGGAACTAGAAATTTCTTGGTTTAAACCGACACATCACTTCCTCACTTTTCCTCTTTACTTCCATGGGTTTTACCTCAACTGCCTTCTCAACCTTCTCCTTTGCTTCTTGTGCTGCCACATCATCATAAATTATGGCACTAAACGATAAAGCCACATCCATTGTTTGAAGCGCAGAGGTTTTCAATAAGGTACGCACCTTTAGTGGTAAACCTAGAAGAAAGTGCTTAATCCTACTAGACTCGGGTGTCACCAAATGTGGCACCAATTTTGACATCTCATCAAACTTTGTCGCATACTCTAGATGTGTCATAGTTCCCACCTCCAAACGCTGAAACTGTTCCTCAATTTTATCAAGCTCGTTCTGAGGACATAATCGTTGCAGAACTAATTCTATAAACTCGTTCCATTTCATATTGTCAATAGCTTGCTCCCCAGTGGCCTGCTTCACCGACTCCCACCAATCCAATGTTGTGGTTTCTAAAGAATTTGTAGCAAACTTGACTGCTTGATCACTCCTACACTCACTAAGCTTAATAACAGCTTCCGTCTTTGTGATCCATTGAGTAACATCAATGGCTCCGTTCTTTCGGTCAAATCGCTTGGGTTTGCATCGTCCGAAGGATTTGTAATTACACCATTCTTGATTCTCAGTTCTTGTCAAAACTAGTATTGGCGTTTCCGTTTGTGCCTTCGATGTTATTGGTTCTTCTTTCAGTAGTTCCAATACCCATTCTCCTTGTGAGAACTTCCTCTAATAATTCGGGTAGTGTCTTTTGTAATGCCTTCATTACCTCACTGGCCACAGCATCTTGGAATTGATTTCATACTTAATCACTTCTTTAGCATGAGGACCTGTGTTATTGTCATTCTCTTTTATCTCATGATGATTGTTAGTATCGGTGTTATTCTCAGTCTACTTATGAGACCTAGTGACCGGAGTTTGACCTCTTCCTCTATCTCTTCCTCTTCCAGCCATGGATACCTATATACACAGATGTATGACATCAAAATTCGTATAACCGACTATGATCCAATAAATCAGTAATTAAAGACATTTGGCCAAGAATGTAATAAATTATCTGTTTTCTCAATATCACCCGTTATATTTATAATGATTATCGACATCTTAACCTATATCCTATGGCATTCCAGCTATTCTCAAAGCTCTAGTTTAACTCTAGAAACTACTTCCTATTAGTATCTAAATCCCTTAAACCTCGGCTCTGATACCAAGTTGTCACACTCGTAACTTAGGCTGATTATCTTCCCAGAATAGTAACTCTAACAGATATGTTCCCAGGAAAGAATGACGGGTCCAAGAGGGATTTATACACGACTCTTTCCTTAGACAGAACATTTCATTTGCCAGATAACTATACATTGGTTAGAAGTTTGCTAAAACATGTGATGCCCTGTCTAATGACAACCTGGATGCGTTTAAAAACATTTTGATAAAACATGGGTCAGCACAAAGCTGGTGAATTAATAAACTAAAATAGTTTATCAAAATGACCCGCCAAAGTATCTTGAACACAGTTCATGGGCTTCAACACCCAAATTAATAGATAACTATGAACTATTATTCAGTATATATATATAACCAAAGACCGTTCCACGGGTCCTATCCAACATGTCGTTCCATGGGCAAGTGAAATACAATAAGTGCTTAGAATACGTTATATATAAACAATCGATGCAATCATTTTAAGATACTCAAAATGTTATCATAAATCAATCATGCCAGACAAGGTCATGATTGGGTTCATGCATCAGAGTTTAGGAACTCACTTTGGTAGTATTTCAGCTTAT
Source organism: Smallanthus sonchifolius (assembly GCA_023525975.1). Taxonomy (NCBI): domain Eukaryota; kingdom Viridiplantae; phylum Streptophyta; class Magnoliopsida; order Asterales; family Asteraceae; genus Smallanthus; species Smallanthus sonchifolius. Next base: position 73,638,434 of record CM042023.1, on the reverse strand, counting down.
CAATTCAGTAATATGATCAACACCTCGGACAAAGCTCCTAGATATCATATGATATTACTTAATTACACAAGCCTAGCTTAATGGTATATAACCAAAGCTTAATAAGAGGTCAGAACCTTACCTCGGCACTATCTATGGCAATTTGAAGTCGAATGGTCAGAAACCGGACTTTCTCACGCGAATCGGGTCTCGGGATTACAACTTTAGAGAGTGTGTATATGTGTGATGTGAAGGTCTAATTTTGTGTGGGAAATGGCTGGGATCGATCATAAATTTATAGGGAAAAAGTTTAACCCGTAGCGGACCGTTACGCTAGATGGTGGCGGTTCGCCACCCAATGAGGTGGTCTAATTGGCGTAGTGCACACGTAGTGGACCGTTCAGAGTTAGGCTAGTAGTCTGCCACCCTTTCCATGCGTTAGATTACAATTGGTGAGTCACAGGACACATGTCAACTCATGATCATTTCCTTCCTCAACACGTAGCGGACTGCTAAGGTCTTGGGTAGCGGTCGGCTACCCTTTTGATTTTTAGAATTTTCAACTTTGGTCCTTGGATTTTGTTTATTTACATATCAACTCTTCAACTTTGAAATTTGGTAGGTTTGGTCCTTTATTTTCTTTAGTAATTTTCGAGGTGTTACAAATCTCCCCTCCTTTAATAAATTTCGTCCACGAAATTAAGATGTGAATAGAAGAGTATACTTCATTCTCATCTGATCCTCTAATTCCCAAGTCTTGTCGCTCCGATCCGACCTTGCCATTGAACCAATACCATTGATATAACTGTTTTTCTTAATTTCCGTTCTTAGGTGTCTAAAATCTTGATCGGATGTTCGGTAAAATGAAGTTTGCCGTCTATGTGCACTTCATCTAGTGTAATAGCCTGAGTTGGATTAGCTAAACACTTGCGTAAGCAAGATATGTGGAATGTATTGTGGATCCATTGTAGTGCTTCGGGTAGTTCTAACTTGTAGGCTACTGCTCTGATTCTTTCAATGATCTTATAAGGTCTGATATACCTTAGTCCTAAATTTTCACGTTTCCTGAACCTTACAACACCTTTCCAAGGTGAAACTTTTAACATAACATAATCTCCAATTTGGAATTCTAACGGTCGTCGCCGTCTATCAGCATAACTCTTTTGTTGATCGTAAGCAGCTTTTAACTGTTGTTTAATCTGGACTATCTTATCTGTTGTTTCTTGTATAACTTCTGGCCCAGATAATTGATTGTCTCCTACTTCAGTCTAACAGACAGGAGTTCTGCACTTCCTTCCATATAGTGCTTCAAAAGGTGCAGCTTTGATACTTGAATGATAACTGTTATTGTAGGAGAATTTGATTAATGATAGATGATTATCCCAATTACCTCCAAAATCTATAACACAAGCTCTTAGCATATCTTCCAGAGTTTGAATCGTACGTTCACTTTGTCCGTCGGTCTGTGGATGATATGCAGTACTCATGGTAAGTCGAGTTCCCAATTCTTTCTGAAAACTCGTCCAAAATCTAGATGTGAACCGACTGTCTCTATCAGAAATAATAGACGGTGGTATCCCATGGTGGCTCACAATTTAATTGATATAGATCCTGGCTAACTTATCCAAGAGTATGTTTCTTTGATGGGTATGAAATGGGCTGACTTGGTCAGTCTATCGACCATGACCCATATGGCATTATGTCCTTTCTGAGTTCTGGGTAATTTGGTTACAAAGTCCATTGTAATGCGACCCCATTTCTAGACAGGTAATTCTATTTGTTGTAATTGCCCTGCTGGTTTCTGGTGCTCAATTTTAACTTGAAGACAAGTCAGACATTTATCTATGTACTGGGCTATCGATCTCTTCATGTTTGGCCACCGATAATGTTTCTTTAAGTCTTTGTACATCTTGTTTGCACCGGGATGCATGGAATATCTTGATTTGTGTGCTTCATTTAACACCTTTTCTTGAATGTCTCCAAACCCTGGAATCCAGATTCTTTGATCAAATCTCATGATTTCATCATTCCTTTGGACAGCAACATCTGTTTTCCAACCATATGTTCTTTCTTGATATTTCCTTCTTCCAAAGCTCTTGGTTGGATCTTTTTAATTTGTTCCATTAAATCTAACTTTAAGTCTAATCGTAGTGCTTTTACTTTAATTGGTTGGCTTCGTTCCTTTCGACTTAAAGCATCTTCTACTACATTTGCCTTCCCAGGATGGTATTTGATTTCACAATCGTAGTCATTGATGAGTTCCATCGACCTCCTTTGTCTCATATTTAAATCCTTCTGATTAAAAATATGTTGGAGGCTTTTGTGGTATGAATATATCACACATTTGGTACCATACAGATGGTGTCTCCACATCTTTAGATCAAACACTATGGCACCAAGTTCGAGATCGTGTGTGGTATAGTTCTTCTCATGAACTTTAAGTTGGCGTGATGCGTAGGCAATAACCTTGTCTCGCTGCATCTACACACAACCTAGACCAGTTCGGGAAGCGTCAAAATAGATGACAAAATCATCATTTCCTTTAGGTAATGCTAAGATTGGTGCATGACTAAGCTTATCTTTGAGAATTGTGAATGCTTCTTCTTGCTTTATACCCCATTCAAACTTGGCTGCTTTCTGAGTTAATGTAGTCAAAGGTGTAGCAATTTTGGAAAAAAATATTGAATGAATCTTCTATAGTAACCGGCTAATCCAAGAAAGCTTCTAATTTCTGTTGCAGTCTTTGGGGTTTCCCATTTCATAACAGCTTCGATCTTACTTGGGTCCACTTGTATTCCATGCTTGTTCATCACGTGCCCAAGAAATTGTACTTCTTGTTTCCAAAATTCACATTTGGAAAACTTAGCGTACAATCTTTCTTTTCTCAGGGTTTCCAGAATGATTCTGATATGTTTGGCATGCTCTTCTTTGCTTCGGGAATAGATAAGAATATCATCGATGAAAACAATGACAAATGTATCAAGGAATGGTTTACAAACCCTGTTCATTAGGTCCATAAATGCTGCGGGGGCATTTGTTAGACCAAACGACATGACCAGGAATTCATAGTGACCGTATCGGGTTCTGAAAGTGTAACATCCGAATAATTCCCAAGTCAAATAAAGGCTAAAATTATCAAAAGACAAAGTTCAGGGGTTAAACTGTAAGTTTTCCAAAGATGGAGGACTAAAAGTGAAAATTCTAAAAATGAGGCGGATGTCAGACCGACATCCAATCCATATCGGACCGATATGTGTTGAAGAAGGTATAGATGAGGTGTTGACACGTGTCCAAGTGATTCACCGAGGAATACTGACGCGGGGCACCAAGTTGGACCGACGTACAGGACCATTGTAGTCTGAAAGCCGCAAAAAGAAAGGCGGTCGAATGGGAGAGCGACGCGTGTTGGGCTGACGCATGCAGGGTGATATCGGACCGATATCCCCCTACATGTTGGTCCGACGTGGGACCAAATTCACCCTATAAATAGATGGGTCAAAATCGATCATTTGACACATACAAACACCTTCACTAAACATACACTAAGCTCTGGTAGCCCGATTAGGCCTAAGTAGATGGTATGATTCTTCGTGAGCTATAAGTCCAGAGTTGTTTATGTTGTATTTTGCCAGTCAGTCCCTATTGTACAAACGTTATATTATGTAATGAAATAAGTTATGATGTTATGTCTTCCGCTATGTGTTTTGATATCAATGTCACAGTAACTAGAAGGTGACCTTCAACCGGTATGTAGTTATCTGACGAACAGAATGTTCTATCTAGGAAAGAACGGTGTATAAACTCTCCTAGACCCGTCGCTCTTACCTTGGAACATATCTGTTGGAGGCACTACTCTGGTTAGATGACTGTCCTGTCTTACGGCTGTGACAAGTTGGTATCAGATCCGCAGTTTAAGGGATTTAGATACTAATAGGAAAGATTAGTATCTAGACTTAAACTAAGAACTCTAAGAATAGCTGGAATGCCACAGGATATAAGTTGAGATGTTGGTTATCATTATGAATATAACAGGGGATGTCGAGACAACAGATATTAATTACATTCTTGGCCAAATGTCTTTAATTTCTAATTTTCTAGATCATAACCGGTTATACGAATTCTGATATCATACATCTGTGTACGTAGGTTATGATGGTTGGACGAGGAGGAGGAAAAGGTAAAGGAACATGTCGTACTCCGATCACTAGGTCTCATAGGCAGACTGAAAATAACACTGATACTAACGATCATCATGAAATAAATGAGAACGACAATACCACCGATATTCATGCTGAAGAAGTGATTATGTCTGAAGCCCAGTTTCAAGATACTGTGGCTAGTGAGGTAACAAACGCGTTACGAAACACACTACCCGGATTGTTAGACGAAGTTCTTTCAAGAAGAATGGGTACTAGAAATGCTGGAGGAGAAACCAATAACAATATCGGAGGTGCAAATGGAAACACCAATACTAGCTCAGCGACAAGAACTGAGAATCACGAAGGATAAAACTACAAATCCTTTGAAGGATGCAAACCCAAGTCATTCGATGGCAAGAAAGGAGCCATCAATACTACTCAATGGATCACAAAGATAGAAGCTGTGATCAAACTCAGTGAATGTAGAAGTGATCAGGCAGTCAAGTTTGCTGCCAATTCCTTAGAAACCACCGCACTGGATTGGTGGGAATCTGTTAAGCAAGCCAGAGGGGAACAAGCTGTGGATAATATGAAGTGGAATGAGTTCAAGGAACTAATTTTGCAACGTTTCTGTCCTCATAACGAACTTGATAAGCTTGAGGAGGAATTTTTGCACTTAGTGGCTGGAACTATGACTCATCAGGAGTATGCGACAAAGTTTGATGAGATGTCAAAACTGGTGTAACATCTGGTGACACCCGAACCCCGAAGAATGAAACATTTTATTAGGGGTTTGCCACTCAAGGTGCGTACCTTGGTGAAAACCTCTGCACCTCAAACAATGGATGCAGCTTTATCATTAAGTGCCACGGTTTACGATGATGTGGCAGCTCAAGAAGCCAAGGATAAGGCTGAGAAAGCAATGGAGGTAAAACCTGTAGAAACAAAAAGAAAGAGTGATGAAGTGATGTATCGGTATAAACCAAGAAATTTTAAGTTCCCTAGGAGAGAGGGAAATAATCCAGTAAGAAATCCTCAGGAAATGAGATGTTACAAATGCTAGAAGACAGGGCATACTGCAACGTATTGTCCATCCCTTAGATGTTTCAATTGTAATGAAATGGGACATCCGACAAGGAATTGTACTGTGACACCCGATATTTCAGGTCAATATCCGTACACGATATAAACGAGTTTATATTATATTAGTTTTCGTCATTCACCTAAATACATAAATAAGGACATTAAAGTCTATCAAAAGCCGTACATTACCTCATTTCATATTTTGGTAATTCTAGGAGTTACCGGTTCATGTAACCGCATAACCCGACTAAATATGAACGTTAGTGATTAAATTAAATAACCAGAAAAATATATAGACGTATATGGTATACAAACTTTACGTTGGTCAATAAATTTTTTTTTTAGACTAAAACTTATAATATGCGTAAAGTTAAATAACGAACCCTTTTGAAGACATTACCGTATATCGTCACCTGTAGGCGCTTATGCTTACTAATAATCACATCAACGAATTATACAACCCGGGAATTTAAATATATTTCACTCAACGAATCTTTATCTAATTAATTTATAATTCTAGTATCATTAAGAACCTAAACCAAATTAAATTAACACTTAAAAACTCTAAATGGGATTAATACACCTAATAAGCTAATTAACTAACACCTAATCTTATGTTATCATCTAAACTAACCCAATCCCCCTAATTCCTTGACTCTCGGCTAAAGAAGCAACATGTAGGTCCCTCCACCATCAAAATTCCTACTACTAGATTGTTTAAGTTAAAAACCATACTCCCTTATCCTTTTTTATTCCCAAAAGTCTTTCAATACCCATTCCCCATCTAATTCAAAATCTACAAAAGGACTACCACATTCTATCATTCATCACTCACTCTTTTTCAAACACTCAATCTTTTACCTTACCTCTCTCTTTTTCTCACGACAACAATACCACCGTATCGTCTTCATGCTGTCTTCATTCTACCTTCATGTATTCATCCACTTTAAGCATTAAAACTCTCCATCTTTTGGTGTTCTAAGGAGCTTTCAAAGATTTTCTCAAGGATTTTAACTAAGGACTCAAGATCATTCTCTTTTTCTCTCAAAAATCCTCATCTCTGTCCAAAGGTAAAAACTCGATACCATCCATATTATTTTCTTTAAAAACCGTAGCTAAACATACAGTTTACTCGAACGTAAGAAAAATAACTAGAAAAGTGTGTCGAATTCAAGATTAAAACATGAATATATGCGTATATGTATGAATAAAGTTTTGAAACTGATTCTGTCAATCAAAATTTCAGTAATCGAAACTATAGTTTCGATACCTGTTACTCAATCGAAACTAGGTAGTTTCTATACCCGTTTACTCAATCGAAACTAGATAGTTTCGATACCTGTTGCTCAATTGAAACAAGGTAGTTTCGATACCTTTCTTGCCCAATCAAAACTAGGAAGTTTCGATACCCAGTTTGCTCAATCGAAACTAGGAAGTTTCGACATCTGTTCTGTTCAACCGAAACTAAGTAGTTTCGATACCTGTTTCAGGCCCATTGGGCAGTAACTTAGAACTATTTTATAACGAAACAAGTGTTGGAAAACTAAGAAGATATTTCAACAAAAGCAACCAGATTTACTAAGTCGGTGAACAATTTGCATATGAGACATTCGGTCATAACACGAATTACCCTTTTGTAATTAGGGTACGAATAGTCAAGTTTGACTAGAACAAAGTATTATTTGCTAGCATACACGGACTTGAGGTGAGTTTCACGGCCCCTTTTTACTGTTTTGAATAATTTGGGGGAAGAACATACTTATAACTACTTTTATATGATAACAAGAAAACAAGACCCGACCTTTATGTTTGCATGAGTTAATACATTTGGAGCTCATAAAGTCCCCTGACCATCATATTATAACCATTAGCGATGGATTAGCCTAGGAATCAATGGATAGTACTATTGGGTCTGACACCCCCGGTCATGGTTAGTCGCGCTAACCATGGGTCCCTCTGGTCAAATGACTGCATAGTGTTCTAATATTGCTCGTGAGGTACGAGTGAGGGGCAAAACACCTGGTCTTGGTTTGGTTATGCCTCATGTATGTACATATTATTTGTATTCCTAGCTAGTATACAAATGGGTCAAACATTACTTGTTTTGTTTATCATATACTTAAAATTATTTTCATGCAATTGATTTTCTCATTGTATTCATATATAAAACCTGTGAACTCACCAACCTAGTGTTGACATTTTCAAGTATGTTTTTCAGGAAATTAATCGCGGCAACAAGAGTAATACTACGTAGGGTTCATGCATACATGGTGGATACTACTTTTGAAGATTTTTCTTGTATAACCCATAATGTTTGGGTCATATTTGCAAAATCTTAATATTTTGTAACTTCAACTACTATTTTGGGCTGTAAAACCTTAAACTTAATTTATGTATCCAATTGTATGTATGCGTTTGCAATAATTATATGCTTTGGGAACCATGAACGTTATGCCTCGCGTTTCCGCCTTGGCGGGGTGTGACAGGTTGGTATCAGAGCCATTGATTATATCGAACTATGAGTCTAAAATCGAACCTAGTCTATAATTTAAATGACCCACAGAGACATTTTTCATTGCATATGCATTTCATAACTTATCATCATATTGTACGGATATCGTAGACACTGAATATCGTCACACACTAACCCCATTTCGACTTCAGACCCATGGCACCTAAAAGAAGGGCACCGCGTGACACTACTGGTGAAAACAACACGAAGATTTCCGCAGAAGTTGAGCAAATCATATCACAACGTGTAGCCGCCGCCTTGGAGCAGTACGAAGCCAATCGGAATAACGGCGAAGGAAATGGTAGTGGTAGCGGAGGAGGTGTAGGAGGCAGTGGCACTGTTGGAGGTTCTGGAGGTAATAGAATGTGTAAACACCTCTGTAACACAGTCACGATCTAAGTTAACAACATTATTAAAATATTGACTTGTGACCCTGCAGATGCTTCGAACAAGAAGTGCACTTATAAGGCCTTTCTATCCTGCAACCCTCGCAACTTCAATGGCACCGAGGGTGTAGTAGGCTTGATGAGGTGGATTGAGAAGATGGAATCTGTGATTGATATTACTGAATGCACAGCTGACTGTATGGTGAAATATGCCACTTGCACACTTACTGACAAAGCATTAACCTGGTGGAATTCTCAGATGAAAACCTTGGGAAGACAGACTGCCTACCAGCTATCTTGGGATGATCTAAAGGCCATGATGATCGAGGAGTACTGTCCTCGAAATGAATTGCAGAAAATCAAAACTGAAATGTGGAACCTTCAAATGATAGGAGATGATGTGGCTGGTTACGCTGACAGGTTCAATGAGCTGGCAATCTTGGTGCCACACATGGTCACGCCAGAGTACAAAAGGGTTGAAAGGTACTTGTGGGGTCTTGCACCCCAAATTCGTAGTATGGTGACTTCGTCGAATCCCATGGATGCCAAGAGTGCCATAGTCTTAGCCTACAAACTAAGGGATGATGTTGTTCGTAATGGTTTGTTCGGGAAAAAGGAAACTGAGGAAAGAAAGTTAGGAGAAAAGAGGAAATGGGTGGGAAAACCAAATAACCAATTTAGGAATCAAGCCTATAAGAGACAGGAGACTGTGAAAGTTTTTGCTGCTAACACTGTGGAGAAAAAGGGTTATGCTGGCCCCCAACCGAGGTGTGATAAGTACGGGTATCACCATGTGGGGAAATGCACTCAATGTGAAAGGTGTAGAAAGTTTGGACATCGAGCGCAGACATGCCGACTCAATGCCAACCCCACCGATAAGATTAAGCAAGGATGTTATGAATGTGGAGATCTGAAGCACTACAGGAAAGATTGCCCCAAGTTGAATAATCAGAATAACAATCAGGCCCGAGGAAGAGCGTTCGTGATGGGAGCTGGGGACGCACGCCAGGACCCTAACATTGTCACTGGTACGTTCCTGATAAACAATCATTATGCCTCTATACTTTTCGATACGGGTGCTGATATGAGTTTAGTGTCAAATGACTTTAAGTCCCTACTCGGTATTAAGTCCAGCAAACTAGACCAAAATTATACAATTGAATTAGCAAACGGGAAATTAATTAAAACCGAATAAGTCATTCAGGGTTGTACTCGATGTTTGAAAAACCACACATTTAGTATAGACCTGTTACCCGTTGACTTGGGAAGTTTTGACGTTGTTATTGGTATGGATTGGTTGTCGAAGAATCATGCCGAGATTGTTTGTTTTGAGAACATTGTTCATATTCCCCTCCCGAACGGAGAAGTTCTTTCGATTCAAGGTGAAAAGAGTGGAGCAACATTGAGGATGATAAACTGCATGAAAGCTAGTAAGTACCTACTTAAAGGCTATTGCGTGTTCCTGGCTCACATCGTCGAGAAGAAACCCGAGGAACGTCGACTTGAGGATATACCAATCGTTAAGGACTACCCCGAAGTTTTTCCTGAAGACTTACATGGATTACCACCACCGAGGCAAGTCGAATTCCGAATCGACTTGGTACCAGGAGCCGCCCCGGTTGCGCGATCACCGTATCGATTAGCACCTTCTGAAATGCAGGAATTATCAAATCAACTCCAGGAGTTGCTTGATAAAGGTTTCATAAGACCGAGTTTCTCACCTTGGGGAGCTCCGGTCCTATTCGTAAAGAAAAAGGATGGAACCTTTAGGATGTGTATTGATTACCGAGAATTAAAAAAGCTTACAATCAAAAACCGATATCCACTTCCTCGAATAGACGATTTGTTCGATCAACTACAAGGTTCTAGCTTCTACTCTAAGATCGATCTACGTTCGGGGTATCATCAACTAAGAATCCAAGAAGAAGATGTACCAAAGACGGCATTTAGGACTCGTTATGGCCACTACGAATTCCTATTTATGCCGTTTGGTTTGACGACCGCACCAGCTATTTTTATGGATCTCATGAACCGAGTGTGCAAGCCATACTTGGATAAATTCATGATAGTATTTATTGATGATATATTAATATATTCACAAACCAAGGAGGATCATGAACATCATCTGAAATTAATTTTGGAACTACTCAGAAACGAGAAACTTTACGCTAAATTCTCTAAGTGTGAGTTCTGGATCCGAGAAGTGCATTTCCTTGGACATGTCATCAATAAGGAAGGAATTCATGTTGATCCATCTAAGATAGAAGCGATCAAAAACTGGGAAGCACCAAAGACTCCGACCGAAGTGCGTCAATTTTTGGGTTTGGCCGGCTATTACAGACGATTCATCGAGAATTTTTCAAAAATAGCCCTGCCTTTAACCACATTAACCCAGAAAGAAAAGAAGTTTGATTGGAGTGACAAGCAAGAGTCAGCTTTTCAATTACTGAAGCAGAAGCTGTGTAGTGCACCGATCTTATCCCTTCCTGAGGGAATCGACAACTTTGTCGTATACTGCGATGCATCACACTAGGGACTTGGTTGTGTGTTAATGCAAAGAGACAAAGTCATCGCATATGCCTCACGACAACTAAAAGTGCACGAAAAGAATTATACGACCCACAACTTGGAGTTGGGCGCAGTTGTGTTTGCGCTCAAGATTTGGAGACATTATCTTTATGGTACGAGATGCACTATTTTTACTGATCACAAGAGTCTCCAACATATATTTGATAAAAAAGAACTTAACATGAGACAACTTCGTTGGGTAGAACTACTAAACGATTATGATTGTGATATCAAGTACCATCCCGGGAAAGCCAATGTCGTAGCAGACGCCTTAAGTTGCAAGGAAAGAGTTAAAACTCTTCGTGTTCGTGCCCTAGGATTAACAATTCATACGAGTCTTACTACTCAAATCCGAATGACACAACAAGAAGCACTTAAGGAAAAGAACATCCAAAATGAAGCACTACGTGGAATGATCAAACAATTGGAGTCTAAGTCAGATGATACGTTTTACTTCATGGACCGAATTTGGGTGCCGAGTAACGGTAACTTACATGGGTTGATTATGGATGAAGCCCACAAGTCCAGGTACTCCATTCACCCGGGTTCAGATAAGATGTATAAGGATCTAAAAGAATTATATTGGTGGCCCAATATGAAAGGAGATATTGCAACATATGTCAGTAAATGCTTAACGTGTTCAAAAGTAAAAGCCGAACATCAGAAACCGTCTGGCTTGTTACAACAACCCGAAATTCCCCAATGGAAATGGGAACAGATTTCTATGAATTTCATCACGAAATTACCCAAGACGTCCAGTGGTTATGATACCATATGGGTAATTGTCGACCGTTTAACGAAATCTGCTCACTTTCTGCCAATTAAAGAAACCGACAAGACAGAGAAACTTACAAGACTCTACATTAAAGAAATTGTGGCAAGACACGGAGTGCCAGTTTCTATTATCTCTGATAGGGATAGTCGTTTCGTGTCAAGGATTTGGAGGTCGTTACAAGAAGCCCTAGGCACGCGCCTAGACATGAGCACAACCTACCATCCACAAACGGACGGTCAAAGTGAAAGGACTATCCAAACATTAGAAGATATGCTCCGTGCGTGTGTAATTGATTTCGGAGGAAATTGGGATACTCATTTACCGTTAGCGAAGTTTTCCTATGATAACAGCTACCACACAAGCATCAAGGCAGCTCCGTTTGAAGCTTTATATGGCTGTAAATGTCGTTCACCGCTATGTTGGGCGGAGGTCGGTGAAAAACATTTGACAGGTCCTGAGATTGTCCAGGAAACCACTAATAAGATCTTCAAAATTAAGGACCTTCTGAAAGCGGCCCGAGACAGACAAAAGAGCTATGCTGATAACAGACTGAAACCATTAGAATTTCAAATTGGTGACCGAGTAATGTTAAAAGTCTCACCATGGAAAGGCGTTGCAAGGTTTGGTAACCGTGGAAAGCTCAACCCTAGATACGTTGGACCGTTTGAAATACTGGCTAGGGTTGGTCCGGTAGCTTACAAGCTCAAACTACCGCAAGAACTAAACAACGTACATGACACGTTTCACGTATCGAATCTCAAGAAGTGTTTGTCAGACGAGACCTTGATCATACCGCCAGATGAAATTCATATTGATGATAAACTTCATTTTATCGAGGAACCGGTTGAGATTACAGATTGGAAAGTTCAAAGGATGAGACGTAGTCGTATCAAACTGGTTAAAGTACGTTGGAACTCAAAACGTGTTCCTGAGTATACATGGGAACGAGAAGATCAAATGAAAACGAAATACCCCTCCCTGTTTGAGGATACACCAGTTCAAGATGGAATGAATTGAAATTTTGGGACGAAATTCTGTTAACATGGGGAGAATGTGACACCCGACATTTCAGGTCAATATCCGTACACGATATAAACGAGTTTATATTATATTAGTTTTCGTCATTCACCTAAATACATAAATAAGGACATTAAAGTCTATCAAAAGCCGTACATTATCTCATTTCATATTTTGGTAATTGTAGGAGTTACCGGTTCATGTAACCGCCTAACCCGACTAAATACGAACGTTAGTGATTAAATTAAATAACCAGAAAAATATATAGACGTATATGGTATACAAACTTTACGTTGGTCAATAAATTTTTTTTTAGACTAAAACTTATAATATACGTAAAGTTAAATAACGAACCCTTTTGAAAACATTACCGCGTATCGTCACCTGTAGGCGCTTATGCTTACTAATAATCACATCAACGAATTATACAACCCGGGAATTTAAATATATTTCACTCAACGAATCTTTAACTAATTAAATTATAATTCTAGTATCATTAAGAACCAAAACCAAATTAAATTAACACTTAAAAACTCTAAATGGGATTAATACACCTAATAAGCTAATTAACTAACACCTAATCTTATGTTATCATCTAAACTAACCCAATCCCCCTAATTCCTTCACTCTCGGCTGAAGAAGCAACATGTAGGTCCCTCCACCATCAAAATTCCTACTACTAGATTGTTTAAGTTAAAAACCATACTCCCTTATCCTCTTTTATTCCCAAAAGTCTTTCAAAACCCATTCCCCATCTAATTCAAAATCTACAAAAGGACTACCACATCCTATCATTCATCACTCACTCTTTTTCAAACACTCAATCTTTTACCTTACCTCTCTCTTTTTCTCCCGACAACAATACCACCGTATCGTCTTCATGCTGTCTTCATTCTACCTTCTTGTATTCATCCACTTCAAGCATTAAAACTCTCCATCTTTTGGTGTTCTAAGGAGCTTTCAAAGATTTTCTCAAGGATTTTAACTAAGGACTCAAGATCATTCTCTTTTTCTCTCAAAAATCCTCATCTCTGTCCAGAGGTAAAAACTCGATACCATCCATATTATTTTCTTTAAAAACCGTAGCTAAACATACAGTTTACTCGAACGTAAGAAAAATAACCAGAAAAGTGTGTCGAATTCAAGATTAAAACATGAATATATGCGTATATGTATGAATAAAGTTTTGAAACTGATTCTGTCAATCAAAATTTCAGTAATCGAAACTATAGTTTCGATACCTGTTTACTCAATCGAAACTAGGTAGTTTCGATACCCGTTTACTCAATCGAAACTAGATAGTTTCGATACCTGTTGCTCAATCGAAACAAGGTAGTTTCGATACCTTTCTTGCCCAATCGAAACTAGGAAGTTTCGATACCCAGTTTGCTCAATCGAAACTAGGAAGTTTCGACATATGTTCTGTTCAATCGAAACTAAGTAGTTTCGATACCTGTTTCAGGCCCATTGGGCAGTAACTTAGAACTATTTTATAACGAAACAAGTGTTGGAAAACTAAGAAGATATTTAAACAAAAGCAACCAGATTTACTAAGTCGGTGAACAATTTGCATATGAGACATTCGGTCATAACACGAATTACCCTTTTGTAATTAGGGTACGAATAGTCAAGTTTGACTAGAGCAAAGTATTATTTGCTAGCATACACGGATTTGAGGTGAGTTTCACGGCCCCTTTTTACTGTTTTGTATAATTTGGGGGAAGAACATACTTATAACTACTTTTATATGATAACAAGAAAACAAGACCCGACCTTTATGTTTGCATGAGTTAATACATTTGGAGCTCATAAAGTCCCCTGACCATCATATTTATAACCATTAGCTATGGATTAGCCTAGGAATCTATGGATAGTACTATTGGGTCTGACATCCCCGGTCATGGTTAGTCGCCCTAACCATGGGTCCCTCTGGCCAAATGACTGCATAGTGTTCTAATATTGCTCGTGAGGTACGAGTGAGGGGCAAAACACCTGGTCTTGGTTTGGTTATGCCTCATGTATGTACATATTGTTTGTATTCCTAGCTAGTTTACAAATGGGTCAAACATTACTTGTTTTGTTTATCATATATGTAAAATCATTTTCATGCAATTGATTTGCTCATTGTATTCATATATAAAACCTGTGAACTCACCAACCTAGTGTTGACATTTTCAAGTATGTTTTTCAGGAAATTAATCGCGGCAACAAGAGTAATACTACGTAGGGTTCATGCATACATGGTGGATACTACTTTTGAAGATTTTTCTTGTATAACCCATAATGTTTGGGTCATATTTGCAAAATCTTAATATTTTGTAACTTCAACTACTATTTTGGGCTGTAAAACCTTAAACTTAATTTATGTATCCAGTTGTTTGTATGCGTTTGCAATAATTATATGCTTTGGATACCATGAACGTTACACCTTGCGTTTCCGCCTTGGCGGGGTGTGACATGTACCAAACCCACGCCGCAGAAGCCCAGAGGAGGGGCTAAGGGTCGAGTGTTTGTGATAGATGAAGGAAAGAGAAATGAAAATGCCAAAGTGGTAGCTTGTACGTTTCTAGTTAACGATATTTATGCTAAAATCCTATTTGATACAGGAGAAAATAGAAGTTTTGTTTCAGATGCCTTTAGTTTACATTTAGGCATGAAACCAACTCCACTTGAGTATGCTTACGTAGTTGAGACGGCAAGTTGTGAGCAAATTATGATAACCGAATCATATGCGAATTGCAAGATGACTCTAGGCAATGAAAATTCAATGATTGAATTAATGCCAATGAGTATGAGCAAGTACGATGTTATCATTCGAATGGATTGGTTAAACCATTGCCATGCTCAGATTAATTGTGATCAACGAACAGTTAAGATTTGTAGGCCTAACGAAAAGTCTATGTTGATACAATGCGATAGTGATGAGAATAAGATTGAAATGATTTCTGTAGCTAAGAAATGTGTGAATGCATGAGGTAGCATATTCGTAGTTTATGCCTAAACTATAAACCAGAACAGCAGATTGCAGACATTCCTGTAGTATGTGATCACCCGGATGTATTTCCAGAAGAATTACCTGGTCTACCACCGGGTGGACAAATTGAATTCCGAATTGACCTCATCCCTGGCGCTAAACCTGTAGCAAGAGCACCGTATCGTCTAGCACCATCTGAATTGAAAGAACTGATGAAGCAGATTCAAGAATTATTAGACAAAGGTTTCATACGTCCAAGTACATCATCATAGGGAGCACCTGTAACATCCATAATTTTCAGGCTATAATTTTTCTTTATTCATTTTGTTATGTACAATAATAAACACTTGAAGTCCTATACTCGTTCAAATTCATCATGTCACATTACTTATTATTTTACACCTATATCAATTCAATTCTTTTCAAACCTTGCATCACATATTTTTTCTCTAAAACTCATGTGAGTATATTTGTAGATATACATACATATATATATATATACACATATATATGGGTAAACCTCATTGCTATAATAACCTTATACATTAAGACAAAACCTGTAAACCCTTATCATATATATATATATATATATATATATATATATATATATATATATATATATATATATATATATATATATACCGTATTAAACCAATTATTTCAAAATATAACCCATAGACTTTAATCATATAATTTTCACTCTTTTTCATATACCATATAGTTGGGTTATCTTTTGAAATAATTGGTTTAATACGGTATATATATATATATATATATATATATATATATATATATATATATTCAACATTGTGAATAAATCATTTTATAATATATAATGTAATTAGTTTTATAAAGTTTATAAAAGAGAAACCAATTTATATATAATTACAAAGGAAAATAATAAATCTAGCTTGAACCCTTTTATTTCATTTAAAACCCTTCATTTTTTTTGCATTTGAACCCCCTCATTCTTTTGAACCCATCTTTTAGCCTTGAACCCCTTCACTTTGCTCTTGAACACCCCCCCCCCAATTAAAATTTAACGTTGAAACTTAGTTCTTGACATCTTTGACTTTCAACAGTCAAAATCGATTTAAATCTCTCCAATTCCCTGACATTCCGGGATTCAAACCATCCTAAACCGTTACCAAGTCGTTTACATTCATCTAGGTAGGTTTAATTCGTGATTGATTAAGAATTCAAGATATTAAAGACCCATTTATGGGTTACGGTTATGGGTTTCAAAAACCCACAAATCAAGCTTCTAACCCCATGAATCTCGCTCAGTTTTAGCTGTAAAACGCGTTCTAATCACCCCCTTCATTTATCTAATTCTTTTACAATGTGAGATCATCCACAAATCCAATTTTTCTTTTGTTTTCTTCTCTTTCGGTTCGATCAGCGCAGGAAAGGGGGGAGCCTCTCTAATCGCCGACTATGCTAGCTCCTTCTGGTCCGAATCGTTTGCTTCAGATATCCTTTCTACATCCCCTCAATTCGAATCATCCCTGTTATGTTGAAATCGTTTTAGGAATTAGGGTTTATATGGGGACCGGGTTGCAAAGGTTGGATGGGATGAACCATAAACAGAGAACTGTTCTTTTTAAACTTGTGCTCCTCATCCTTGACAAGGCTTTAAGCCCAGATCTAATGGTTAAAGCACTCTACCCTTCTAGCACAGGTCGCGGATTCGAACCCGGCCGTGCCTGTTTTCACCCTTTTATTTTTTGTTGGTGGTTAGACCTTGTCACACACATATATAAATATATATGTACATATAATCACATACATACTTTTCTCATAAAGTTAATGGTGTAAAATACTCCTTTTGTTTACAAACAAAACATATGAAAATAAATCTTAACACCTATATACTAATTTTTTATGGATGTGCGTGTGTGTGTATATATATATATATACATACTAAATAATTACCGTTATAAACCAATTCTTTTTTTAAATAAACAAGAGTTACAATTATTATCCTTCTCAGATAAATATACATATATATATATATATATATATATATATCTAAGTTTGATTTTTCTAATTAACACAAACGAATAACGAACGATATTTGAGCATTCTTATTTATACATGTGTCTTATTTTGTTACTAATACATATAGTCTCAAACGTGATGAACATAATTATAAACACGGCTTTATTAATTAATTCATTTTTATAAAAATCCATTTTATAAAACTATAAAACCTTAAACTTAACAACTTTGTTTAAAATAATTACTCTAACGAATTATGTATTTGAAATCTTTAAATTTATAAAACATTTTGGAATATAAATGAGATTATTGTTACAAACCCATTTGCCTTATAAAGTTTAACAAATATTTTGTTTAAATTATCTTTCATTTAAAGCAAGTTTATACCCTTAATCAGTAATTAAATAATTATGATTAAAATGTTTATTAATTAGTTCTTTTCCTTATTTTTACACTAAATTTTTATGGATTTCAAATTATAAATAAATAAAGGATACACTTATTTAACTTCAAACAATGAAAAAAAGAAACTATTTATCTAATTGTTTGTAAATTTATCTACAAACAAAGGGACCCAAATTTTATACTTATGCACTTGTCAATGAAACCCTTACTTACTCTTTCACTCGTACAATTTCTTATCAAAGAATTACATTATTTGAAACTCACACCATCATTTTATGAGGAAAACACATATCCATTCCTTTTCACATTAGGATTCTTTTAATCATTTGAACCCACTATTGACACACTTATACCATTAAACTTAGGTTGATCTCGTGAATTACTTGAACTTTTGTGCAACAAACATCATACTTGTGACATTCAAAAGCTACTCTTTGCAATGTGAGTTTACATAGCCCCTTTTACACTATTTACATTTTTGGGGTGGAACATGAGTACAATTATACAATGTTTACAAACTACACAATACAATTTCACCCTACATTCATGTGTGTAATTTGAGCCTTATGCTTGAGTACTAGGTGTGCAAACTATAATTTGTGTGTAATTTACATGTGCAATCATTAACTACACAAGCCGACGGTTAACAATGATAGATCTATTGAGTCTGACAAACCCACCCAGGTAGGGTGATTGTTGCCGACAACACAATTTGGTTATTTGCATGCTAGTCACAAAGGTTTGATTGTACAACTTGGTTTCGCAATAGTAACTCTCCATAATTGCCTTATTAACCATGATATGTATGGATTGTATACACGCAACACAATGATACTATTTAGAGTCAAAACCTATGTATGCTCACCAACTTTTTAGTTGATCTTGTTTTTACCATGTTTCAGGTACGAATGTGTGATTAAGTGATTCAAGACGCTCAACATAGGGATGAAGTCCTAGTTATGTAAAACATGGAAATTATGTTGTTCACTTTTGATTATTGAATATGTTTTGTGAACATTCACTTGTAATTTAATCAAATTTCAATCTATGAAACTATTTAGTTGATCATGAGCTATGAACAGTCTCCATGTCCAGCCCCGACGTTTCCGCCATCGGTTGGGGTGTAACAGCACCAGTCTTGTTTGTAAAGAAGAAAGACGGAAGCA
Organism: Smallanthus sonchifolius; assembly: GCA_023525975.1. Taxonomy (NCBI): domain Eukaryota; kingdom Viridiplantae; phylum Streptophyta; class Magnoliopsida; order Asterales; family Asteraceae; genus Smallanthus; species Smallanthus sonchifolius. The sequence continues at coordinate 73,619,429 of CM042023.1, read as the reverse complement.
TGCGGATGTGTATAGATTATCGAGAACTGAACAAGCTCACTGTAAAGAACAAATATCCATTGCCAAGAATAGATGATTTGTTCGATTAGTTGCAAGGAGCTAAATATTTCTCGAAGATTGATCTTAGATCTGGATATCATTAGTTGAAGGTACAGGAAGAAGATGTACCTAAGACTGCTTTTAGAACCCGATATGGGCACTACGAATTTTTGGTTATGTCATTTGGTCAAACTAATGCTCCCGTAGCATTTATGGACCTAATGAACCGAGTTTGCAAACCATTCTTGGACAAATTCGTTATAGTGTTCATAGACGATATCCTTATCTACTCCCGAATTCAAGAAGCACATGCCAAACATCTTCAGATAATCCTGGAAACTCTTAGAAAAGAGAAGTTGTATGCCAAGTTTTCCAAATGCGAGTTTTGGAAACAAGAAGTACAATTCTTAGGGCATGTTATAAACCATCATAGAATTCAGGTGGACCCAGCCAAGATTGAGGCCATTATAAAGTGGGAGACTCCAAAAACCTCGACTGAGGTTCGAAGTTTTCTTAGACTAGCCGGATACTACCGAAGGTTTATACAAGACTTCTCCAAAATTGCTACTCCATTAACTACCCTAACTCAGAAGGCTGTGAAGTTTGAATGGAGTCAAAAGCAAGAAGAAGCATTCAAAACCCTTAAACAGAAACTTAGCTCTTCACCAATCTTTGCATTACCTGAAGGGAATGATGACTTTGTCATCTATTCTGATGCTTCCTATATTGGTCTAGGTTGCGTATTGATGCAATGAGAAAAGGTGATAGCCTATGAATCACGACAACTTAAGATTCATGAGAAGAACAATACCACACATGATCTTGAGCTTGGTGCCATAGTGTTTGCTCTAAAGATTTGGAGACATTATTTGTATGGTACTAAGTGTGTGATATATACAGACCATAAAAGTCTCCACATCTAGCCATTTATAACTGAAAGACAGAGAACAAAAGGATTTAATTTCATCATGCTAGGGAATATGTAGAACACAATACGTAAGATAAGATGTTAATATACACTGGCTATCTGCAATTAACCATTACATCACTTCTTGTTGTTCTATTTATTCGCTTTCATGGTTCCACTAAAGCCTCTATTCTTATCTTGACACTCTAAAAGGTAAACTTTACTTACTATACTCTTCTGATGCTTTGGCTTGAGTTACCCGTACTGGCATCCGCTACTTGGTCCCATTCTCAGTTTAAGTTTGGACATCGGGGATGTCCAAATCTCTCAAACTATGGCTCTGATACCAACTTGTGAGGCCCCGAACCCGGGAGGCCTCACGTATTGGATTTACTCATCAACACATAGCACTTTAAACATAAGACATTCATTAACACAGTGGAAACGATTTAAAATCTCAACATACGCAGCGGAAACATAAACATGACTAATACAATTTATCTTTAAAATCAAATTAAAATATAACATAAACATAATCGGGATGCCAGACATTGATCTTCTGGTAACTCTTCTCTCCAAGCCAAGCATCCACATCCATCAACTACACCTGCACTTAGCTGATATGCATACTAAAAATCAGCAACGCTGAGTGAGTTCTAACGTTTACTTTAAATCAATTTTACAAAAGATTTACTAATACATACATACTGCCCTTAAAGCAAAACTTTACATACTTCACTTTTCAAAAATAGTTTAAAACATTCATAAGGTATCCGTCAATTCCTTGTCACTGTTGGTACTGCCCTCGTGATCAATACAACTTAACCGTCAATTCTTATCACTGCTGGTATGTCCTCGTGATCAGTACCACTTAACCGTCAATTCCTTGTCACTACTGGTATTGTCCTCGTGACTAATATCGCTTAGCATGTTGTTGTCCTCGTGATCAACAACTGGTATTGTCCTCGTGATCAATACCGCTTAGCATAGTTGGGTCCCCGTGACCCATTGATGTTGTCCTCATGATCAACACCACATGACACGATGTTGTCCTCGTAATCAACATCGGGTATTGTCCTCGTGATCAATACCGCTTAACCGGTACATGGGGGATTGCGTAGTCCCCCGAGCAACCGCCATCACTCATCCCAATTGTACAACTGTTAACGAGCCATCAAGACTCTTACTAATGGGTAGAACCCATATCTGACATCTTGTACAAGTTACATCTGTCCCAAGGACCTTTACAAACTGGTACACATTCCCGAAGGAAAGCTGTTCACTTTACTATTCATAAAACTTTATGTAAATCTTGTTCATAACTTTCATATATAATATGCCTTTGTTTATGTATATAAAATATAGTAAACGCTTGCCATAAAATATAACTTGCTTACTGAAAACATACTAGCACGTATATCATGCCTTTGTTTATGTATATAGAAATATAGTAAACGCTTGCCATAATATATAACTTGCTTACTGAAAACATACTAGCACGTATATCATGCCTTTGTTTATGTATATAAAATATAGTAAACGTTTGCCATAAAATATAACTTGCTTACTGAAAACATACTAGCACATATATCATGCCTTTGTTTATGTATATAAAAATATAGTAAACGCTTGCCATAATATATAACTTGCTTACTGAAAACATACTAGCACATATATCATGCCTTTGTTTATGTATATAGAAATATAGTAAACGCTTGCCATAATATAGATATACTTTCCTTAAAACGTACTTTTGCCTCTTTTAAACTTTTCACTAAAACATAGCTTTTCCTTTCAGTTTATAATATATAAAATATAATAAACGCTTTACACTATGTATACACACCACCCCTAAAGCACGCAAAAAGGGGATTAGAACTCACCTGGTATCTTAGTTGCAATAGTCTACTGGATCTAACACAATCTGAACAATCATAACAATAGACTCGTATCAGACTTAACTCGACGCTAAATGGTTTCACTATTTCTGGCTAGGCGAACATACTGACTTCACTAATCTAGCTATATATATACCCATAGACCTAATGCTTGTGCACTTGGCAAGTGCGCAGAGCCTTTTTCTTGCGTACTTGATAAGTACGCAGACTTTGCTTCTTGCGTACTTGATAAATACGCATGCTTTGCTTCGTGCGTACTTGATAAATACGCAGGCTTTGCTTCATGCGTACTTGATAAGTACGCAGGATCCTCTTCTTGCGTACTTGGTAAGTACGCAGGATCTGCTTCCCCGCAAAAACCCTAACTTTCGTGTTCGGTTCTGATCACGTCAAGATCCCGAACCTGTTTTCATTCAAAACGTTTGTTTTCCATTAAGGAACTCAAATCTATGTTTATCTTTCAGTTTATCCGTGAAAACGTTACCTTTTCACCCAAAACCAGAAAAACCCAAAAACGAACAAAAACTCAGATCTAGGAGAATCGGTTACATGTAAACGCTTCTTCTTCACAGCTAATCGTTCCAAATACGTATACCTACGGTCCTATGAGCTCATATTCGAAAACCGAGACTTTCTCTCTCTAGACTCTCTCTCACTTTCTCTCTCTAGAAATCCGGAAATGAGGTTGCGAGTGAGGGTTTTGGGCTGATTTTGCGGCTTATAAGGGCCCGACCCTTGCCCCTTTCGGCCCTTACACCCCGGCCCAAGCCCGCTTCCCTTCTTTTCTTATTTAAATTTTTAATTCTTGTGAATTCCTTCGCGCTCTAAAACTCGGGTTGTTACAAGTCTACCCTCCTTACAATAGGTTTCCTCCTCGAAACCTGCCATAAGCTAAACTGATAGCTAATCACAGAATGGGTGGCATAAACCGTAGCTATGCAAGGCAGCTTGGTTATGAAGGCCATTGTGATTAACTACCACTGGGAGCTTAACTTTGGGCGATCTCAAATTCTAAGGCACCTAGACTAATGGGGCTAACTAATTTAGTAAGGAAATAATAACATAAACTTGCCAAATCACAAATAAGAGCTTGCAACGTACCTTACTGAGTCATCTGGTAGACCCTCGCCTTGGCTCTGTTCATGTAGGGTTCCTTCTCCGCACCCTTTCCCTTTCCAGATCCCCCCGCTTCCGTTTCCTTGGGTTTCCTACAATCTCGGCTCACGTATCCCTGTCCCCCATAATTGTGGCATCTTGGCCTTTCCGGGCAGTCCCGTGATTGGTGTCCAAACTTGCCACACCTGAAAATCCCACCTGACCCGCCTTTACACTCACCTTCATGTCTCCTTCCACATTTCCCGCATAGACCCTCAGCTTCTACCCTTGCCCTCCTATCATTAGGACCCTTGCCCTCCTATCATTAGGACCCTAGAGTTCCTCCGCAGTGCGCTTAGCTGCCTGTTTCTTGGGTGCTTCAGCAATGACTTCAGAGGCAATGTCATCATAGATAACTCCGCTCAGAACACCACCGACTCAAAGATACTCGGTGTGTTGGCCTTTACAAAGTTACGTATCTTTGGAGGCAACCCTTGAACATAATAATGAATCCTCCTCTCCTCTGTGGTTACAAGATGAGGCACAAGGCATGCCAGTTCGTTGTACTTGGAAGTATATTGTCTGTGAGTCAAGAGTCCGACTTGCAACATCAGGAACTCTCTCTCCACCTTGTGGACTTCGTTCTTGGGACAGAACTTCTCAATTACTAGCGCTTTCAGATCACTCCACCTCATTAGCTCGACTGCTTGGTCACCCTTATCTTGTTTCACAGTCTCCCACCAGTGTGCTGCCTCTCCCTTCAGTGACTTAGCTGCGAACATGACCGCTTGATCCGGTCGGCAGTCACTGAGGCGGATGGTGGATTCCATGCCGTTGATCCAATCTAAAGTATCAGCTGCTTCTTTCTCCCCAGTTAGCTCAGGGGGATCACAACCACAAAATGCCTTGTAATCGCATCCGCGAGTAGGTGGTGCAACATTCTCCACCAGAACTGGTCCTCCCATGGCTGGAAGCACCACTGGCCCTTTAGTGGCTGGGATTACGTTGGGGTTTTCCTTGGCCTTTCTTAACGCTTCGTCTAGTATGGCTGGTAAGGTTTCCTTCAGTAGTCGGGTAAACTCACGGCCAAGAGCTGCTTGTACGACTGGTTCAAACTGAAACGGTTGGTCATCTCCTTCTGCATGCTCAACATTGTGCTGACTGACTACCGTATTAGAATGGGTAGTGTGAACACTCCCCTCAATCACTTGGTTTGTGCTAGCTCCACTGTGGCGGCCTGTACGCCCACCACGTCTTTCTCCTCCACCCCCTCTAGTTCCTCCACGTCTAGCAATTTCTAACTGAAAGACAGAGAACAAAAGGATTTAATTTCATCATGCTAGGGAATATGTGGAACACAATAAGTAAGGTAAGATGTTAATATACACTGGACATTGGCAATTAACCATTACATCACTTCTTGTTGTACTATTTATTCGCTTTCATGGTTCCACTAAAGCCTCTATTCTTATCTTGACACTCTAAAAGGTAAACTATACTTACTATACGCTTCTGATGCTTTGGCTTGAGTTACCCGTACTGGCATCCGCAACTTGGTCCCATTCTCAGTTTAAGTCTGGACATCGGGGATGTCCAAATCTCTCAAACTATGGCTCTGATACCAACTTGTGAGGCCCCGAACCCGGGAGGCCTCACGTATTGGATTTACTCATCAACACATAGCACTTTAAACATAAGACATTCATTAACACATCGAAACCTATTTAAAATCTCAACATACGCAGCGGAAACATAAACATGTCTAATAATTTAACAACATCAAATTAAAATATAACATAAACATAATCGAGATGCCAGACACTGATCTTCGGGTAACTCTTCTCGCCAAGCCAAGCATCCACATCCATCAACTACACCTGCACTTAGCTGATATGCATACTAAAAATCAGCAACGCTGAGTGAGTTCTAACATTTACTTTAAATCAATTTTACAAAAGATTTACTAATACATACATACTGCCCTTAAAGAAAAACTTTACATACTTCACTTTTCAAAAATAGTTTAAAACATTCATAAGGTATCCGTCAATTCCTTGTCACTGTTGGTACTGCCCTCGTGATAAATACAACTTAACCGTCAATTCTTATCACTGCTGGTATGTCCTCATGATCAGTACCACTTAACCGTCAATTCCTTGTCACTACTGGTATTATCCTCGTGATCAATACCGCTTAGCATGTTGTTGTCCTCATGATCAACAACTGGTATTGTCCTCGTGATCAATACCGCTTAGCATAGTTGGGTCCTCGTGACCCATTGATGTTGCCCTCGTGATCAACACCACATGACACGATGTTGTCCTCGTGATCAACACCGGGTATTATCCTCGTGATCAATATCGCTTAACTGGTACATGGGGGGTTGCGTAGTCCCCCGAGCAACCGCCGTCACTCATCCCAATTGTACAACTGTTAACGAGCCATCAAGACTCTTACTAATGGGTAGAACCCATATCTGACATCTTGTACAAGTAACATCTATCCCAAGGACCTTTACAAACTGGTACACATTCCCGAAGGAAAGCTGTTCACTTTACTGTTCATAAAACTTTCTGTATATCTTGTTCATAACTTTCATATATAATATTCCTTTATTTATGTATATAAAATATAGTAAACGCTTGCCATAAAATATAACTTGCTTACTGAAAACATACTAGCACATATATCATGCCTTTGTTTATATATATAGAAATATAGTAAACGCTTGCCATAATATATAACTTGCTTACTGAAAACATACTAGCACATATATCATGCCTTTGTTTATGTATTTAAAATATAGTAAATGCTTGCCATAAAATATAACTTGCTTACTGAAAACATACTGGCACATATATCATGCCTTTGTTTATGTATATAGAAATATAGTAAACGCTTGCCATAATATATAACTTGCTTACTGAAAACATACTAGCACATATATCATGCCTTTGTTTATGTATATAGAAATATAGTAAACGCTTGCCATAATATAGATATACTTTCCTCAAAACGTAATTTTGCCTCTTTTAAACTTTTCACTAAAACATAGCTTTTCCTTTCTGTTTATAAAATATAAAATATAATAAACGCTTTACACTAAGTATACACACCACCCCTAAAGCAGGCAAAATGGGGATTAGAACTCACTTGGTATCTTAGCTGCAATGGTCTACTGGATCTAACACAATCTGAACAATCATAATAATAGACTCGTATCAGACTAAACTCGACGCTAAATGGTTTCACTATTTCTGGCTAGGCGAACATACCGACTTCACTAATCTAGCTATATATATATACCCATAGACCTGATGCTTGCGCACTTGGCAAGTGCGCAGAGCCTTGTTCTTGCGTACTTGATAAGTACGCAGACTTTTCTTCTTGCGTACTTGATAAATACGCATGCTTTGCTTCGTGCGTACTTGATAAATACACAGGCTTTGCTTTATGCGTACTTGATAACTACGCAGGATCCTCTTCTTGCGTACTTGGTAAGTACGCAGGATCTGCTTCCCCGCAAAAACCCTAACTTTCGTGTTCGGTTCTGATCACGTCAAGATCCCGAACCTGTTTTCATTCAAAACGTTTGTTTTCCATTAAGGAACTCAAATCTGTGTTTATCTTTCAGTTTTATCCGTGAAAACGTTACCTTTTCACCCAAAACCCGAAAAACCCAAAAACGAACAAAAACTCAGATCTAGGAGAATCGGTTACCTATAAACGCTTCTTCTTCACAGCTAATCGTTCCAAATACGTATGTCTACGGTCCTATGAGCTCATATTCGAAAACTAGGACTTTCTCTCTCTAGACTCACTCTCACTTTCTCTCTCTAGAAATCCGAAAATAAGGTTGGGAGTGAGGGTTTTGGGCTGATTTTGAGGCTTATAAGGGCCCGACCCTTGCCCCTTTCGGCCCATACACCCCGGCCCAAGCCCGCTTCCCTTCTTTTCTTATTTAAGTTTTTAATTCTCGTGAATTCTTTCGCGCTCTAAAACTCGGGTTGTTACAGTCGAGCTCGATCATTTGACACACACAAACACCTTCACTAAACACACACTAAGCTCTGGTAGCCTGATTCCCGAGGTTCTGGTCCGCTCTTGAAAGTTCGGTTTCTCGCAAATCGTCCGCAAACTTCCGTAGATAGTGTCGAGGTAAGGTTTCTGAACACCCTAAGGTTTCTTCGTGTAAACCTAAGATAGGGGTATTGATTATGATAATGTCGAATATGATCTAGGGTTCTGTCAAAGTGTTGATTGTTATATTCATTATAGGAGGAGGTTCTGCTTAAGGTGAGTTCCTCTGAACTGTGCTCTATAAATGTTTGTAAATGATTTTTGTCTGAGATACCCAATACTATCCGTGCATATATCATATAATAAGTATTTATTATGGCCATGGTTGGGGTGGGACCTAGGGACAAGATCGATCCTCTTGTTTGATATCTGGTATATATGGGACCAGCGCGCCGTAAGGTCTCTGTATATATGTATGTTTTAGACTCAGAACCCGAGTAAAGCAGAGGTTACTGGGTGATGGATTGGAGGGGGTGGTTGTAAGACCTGTCGGGGCATTCATCCTTGTATCAAAGATAACCGTAAATATGATTTTGTTTTTGAACTCACCAGCATAAGCTGAACCAAAATGTTTTTAAATGTTTTGAGCACAGGTGAACCCTAGCTTGTAGTTGGAATTCCAGAGGAGATGTACAGATGTTTTGGGAATAGGGATGACTGAGGGCAGGTCCCTGTGGGATCATAAGGCCAGAGTGGATGGCATGATTTTTTGTGAGCTATAAGTCTAGAGTTGTTTATGTTGTATTTTGCTAGTCAGTCCATATTGTACAAACGTTATATTATGAAATGAAATAAGTTATGATATTAAGTCTTCCGTTAGTGTTTTGATATCAATGTCACAGTAACTAGAAAGCGACCTTCAACCTATATGTAGTTATCTGACGAACGGAATGTTCTGTCTAGGAAAGAGCGGTGTATAAATCTCTCCTAGACCCGTCACACTTACCTGGGAACATATCTGTTGGAGGTACTACTCTGGTTAGATGACTGTCCTGTCTTACGGGTGTGACAGAAAGCAGTCTTAGTGTGACAATCCGGACTTTTTCAGTTAACTCCGTTAACAAAATCCAGTTAAAGTTAACCTAATTAACTAAACTCAAACTTCAGGGACTAATTCTGTCAATAATCCAAACTTAAACTCCAAGGACTAGTTGTGTAATACCCTTCAACCAGTCTATTGACTGTTTAAAGTCAAATATGTATTATGTTGACTTTGAAAGTCAACGAACCATGTTTCTAACTCTATCCAAACTTGAGGGACCTTTCCTGCCAAGTCCAAAAAATGGATTCGTTGACCCTCAAAGTCAAAATCAAAGGAGAATCGGTCATGTTGACTTCCAGAAGACAAACCCGTAACATATAACCCAAACTCGAATCCTATAACTTCAAATTCATTTGATTTCGTAACTGAAGCAAACCTTAATGCATTAAACGAACACCATCATAGTCTTAATCATCCTCATTACGTGCAGTTAATCTCAATTATGGGAATTTAGTCCAAAACCGTCGACCATTATCATATCATTATCAAATTCGTTCATTTCAGTTATCATTCTCACGATTTCGCATACTCTCACCTCAAACAAATTGCTGTCAAACTTCTATGAGCATCAATTCGATCAGAAAAGCAGTTAGAGTCGCCGGAATTGAATTTAGTCGCAGTTGTCTACCATCTTGATCGAGCACCTTCAATTCGAATTCGTTTCTGTAACTAAACCCTCCTCTAGCTTAGTTTTTATTCCTGGAACAGAAGCCCTATGATAATTTGGGCTTATAACATCGATTCGACCGAAATCAAGAATCTAGGGTTCATATGTTCACGTTTTGATCGAAGTCTACCCTAGACTTAAACTAAAATCAATTAAACTTCATGGATAGATTTGCCATCATCCATCCTTTGAAAGTCCTATGCTAATTCGAACATATAACATCGAATTAATCATGAACCGATTCCTAGGGTTCTTCTAATTACGGTTTAATCGAACTCCAATCTAAACACGTTTATAATGCAATTAAATTACATCAGTAAATTCGCAATACTCTAAACAATGATAGCCCTATAATTTCAACATGTTTTATTATCGAGATTGATCAATTTGATTATGTGTTCTTAACCTAGGGTTTCGGTATTTGAATCTACAATTAAACGATCCAGGACTTGGTGTTTTTCAAATTAAACTCTCATACAGCTTCGCAAACCCTCGATTTATAAAACCCCTATACTCTGATTCCAAATCATAATCGAATTCGGTGGTTTTAATATGGATTTGTGTTCCGGTTTCGATAAAGGGATGAACCGGCGGTGCTTGTATGTTTTAAATGATTGAAACCAGATTATGTCGCGATACCCTAGCGGGCGGGACTGGTTAAGACAATGTGCGTGTGTGGGAGAAACCCGGGTTCGAGACCGGGCTCCCACATTTTATTTTTGAGGCACTTTTGATTATATTAAATTATTAAAAATCAAACCCTATATTATTATAGTATTATATTAATATGTTTTAGCCTGGGAAACCACCCGTAGGCTCGAGTTTGGATTTATGTTCTATTTTTATTATTAATTCCACTTTTAAAAATAGTATATTTATATTGTTTTCAAGCCATAAACTCGTATAAAATAATATATTTATTATATTTTCAACCCGTGACTCTTAGTATAAAATAATATATATATATATATATATATATATATATATATATATATATATATATATATATTATTTCGCCTCGTTTACAAGTTTCGTGTAACGTTTTAAAATATTAAATAATGTAGTTATTTATAATATTTTACACTCATTATTATCTTCGAATAAATTAAAAAATTTATTATTTTATCGCATAATTAATTATTGTAATAACATATGTTTTATATTATTTTCGTAGGCCATTATGTAATGACAAAATCGTTCGAATATAATTATTATATTATTTTGTCATCCGTCGCGCAACGTATACATCTTAATTACTAATTAAAGAATTCTTATTCCCGTAGACACGTTCGTCTACTCTTAATCATTAGAGCGTTTCATTAGGACGTTCAATCTTTCGTGTCGTCGTCACAAATCCCGACTTGCCCCTAATTTACGTGTTTATAATTTTAGGGCATTCATAGGTCGTTTGAGACTTACACTCGTGGTTCCAACTTATCTCTTATGTGATACCGCCTACGCTATTCAGGTGAGTTTTCACAGCCCCTTTTTACTGTTTTTAAACTGGGGGAGAAAACATGTCGTAAATGCTTTTGATTTTTGTAATTCATATATGATATCACTTGTATGACTATGCGTACACATTATCCTTTAAGTCCTCACAACGGACCGTTAATATGAACATAGCGAGGTAATTTGAGTAGTACAATTGGGTTTGACAAACTTCACCCGCGTTAGTCGCGCTAACTCGATTGGCGGTCGAACGGGTGCAATATTGACCTAAACATGCACCATGATGGTGGGAGGCATATAAACAGTCAGTTGTCAGTTGCGAGCGCATTAGTTAACATGCTTATGGGTTAGCTACCTATTGATTTATATATTTAATGTACATTAATCTATTAAACGCTTCTAAAAACTGAAACGTGTGAACTCACCAACCTCGTGTTGACATTTTCTTACATGTTTTTCTCAGGTCGCTTAAGATAAGGCACAGGTGCACACAATAGGACATGCATGGAAATTCTGCTTTTGATTTATGTTTTATTAAACTATTTGGACTATTTTAAATTGTGTTTGATTTGGACTTTTGGACTATTCTTTTGGGCGCGTGTGTTTTGCGCATTTACTTTCTTTACGCTTCTGCATTAACTCTGATTGATATGATAATTTTCATTTGAGACCCATGTAGAGTCGTTCAATGTAACTAATGTCTGAGATCCTGGTTCGTCACTTCCCAAACTATAAAACTCCGTTAGTTGAAAATTGTGGGTGTGACACGTAGGTATTGTAACATCTAGGCTTTTCTCATGCTTTGATTTGTGCAATAACATTATTTCAAATTCAGTTCTGGATCATTTCATTTTGTTATATTAATTACAAGTTGTGCATTCATCACTATGGTTATATATAATACAATATACATACATTTATTTCATTACGAATTTAAATTGCATTATGGTACATATAAATAAATATGATTAAGTATAAATACATGACAATGTATTTTTAATAAATCACCTACAATATTTGTTTAAGGTTCCACTCTTTTATAAACATATAAGTATATATAGATATGTGAGTTATTTATTCAAATTCCAAATATATTTTACATTTTCATAAAAGTGCATATTATATAAATAATTATTTAGTTTTAAAAATATATGTTTGGCAAAATTATATAGAACATTTCAATTTGTAGTTTTAATTTCATAGACTTTATAAAATAAATTATATAAACACAAAAGATTTAAAACTAATAAACTTGGTTTGAACCCCCATTGGTCACATTAACCCCCCCCCCCCTAATCATTGAACCCTTTTGAATGCATTGTGTAATAAACCATTTCCCTTGCATATATGGTCTATTTGGACTTTACAAGTCAAATAAACCATTTCCCTTGCAAACTCAAAGCTGTAATCAACCAAATCCAATTATCAAGGACTTTCCATGATTACCAAAACCATCGATTGGCCTGTGTAAGCTCGACTAACGTCCCAAACCGAATAATTTGGCGGTTGAATTCGAATTTTGAAAGGATTGACTTCGCAAAGTCAAACCGTAATCAAGTCCTTTCCAAATCAAGAATTTAACGCGTATTAGACCCCGCAGATCACTTTCAATCAACCCTTGTATGATTACATACCACATTCGCGACCTAATTCATCAAGAATTAACCCAATTACGCGTGATTTGATCCCGACAGCTGTGGATTGCCTCCTGTAATCGAATCATGTAAATAAAGGAGTAATAGACGAATTAAAATACTCCCTCACCTCTGCATAATCTATTTCAAACTTTCTGAACTCTCATTCACGTCTCACAACATATATGCGTCTCGATCGAGCTTCAAGAACAGATGGGTCTTCATCTCTGCTGTTCTCGGTCGATTTTGCACCAAATCAGGTAATTTTTGTGCCTTCGTGATCGTTTTAACACAAAGAACGAAAGCCCTAAGATCAGAGCTTCTATCTGTGGCTTATCGGGTTGAATCCTAAGGCTAGGGTTGGGTTTATCGGGGACGAACAAAGGACGGGAGAAAGGTCTGGTTATGGGTTTTAAGGATAAGGAAACCGGTTGTTACCAAGGCATATGCCCTGGTCTACCGGTAACACTCATGCGCAACATAGGCAAGGTCGCGGGTTCGAACCAGCCCCGCACCTTGCCTCTCTTTTTGGGTTCCCTGTTTGACCTCAGAACCGGATCTCATCGACCAGAGCTTAACCTATAATCTTAACGGCTTAGGATCAGACTGGCACCTCTGTTCAAGTGGTTAACACGCCAAGCTCTTACCGGGCAGACCCGGGTTCGACCCGGGCAAGCCCCTTTTATTTTTTTTAAACCTTGTTATCACTGCAAAGTTTTTATATAAAAAAAATGAAGTTTATAAAACTTTTGGAACATACTACTCTAGAAATATAAAGAAAAATAAATAAATAAAATAAATTATTTATTAGCATTTAATTAGGGTATTAAATTGTACTAATATATTTTGTCACTTAAATAAAATAGGTGTACTTATTTTAATAAATATAGTATCACATTTCTTTTAAATCGCATTTTTTTAAATAAATAAAAGAGAATTTATTTATTTAAACTTAAACCCTAAAACAATAATTATTTTCCAAACCCACTTTGAAATTTACATCTTTAAATCAAACTTCTATACAAGCATCAACCTACACACATCCCCTATATGAAATAACTCAACCCTTTGTTCAAATCCCTACCCTCACACTCATTGAAACCCTAAGAACTTACTTTAGACATTGTGCACAATATTAAATTCAAGTTTGTACATATACACTCTAGGTTAACCTTGTGAGTTACAAGGATTCACCTTACTACCTATCATTTCGTGCTATCTACATCTTCGAAACAAGTGAGTTTACATAACCCCTTTTTTTATTTTTATACATTTTAGGGTGAACATGATTTACATTGAAACTATTTGCAAATACACACAATACAATTCTACATTATGATTTCATGTGACTATTTTTGCATTATGCTTGAATGGTATGAGTTAATACTACACATACATGACGCAACTCGTACAATCATTAACTCCGTACAAGCCAACGGTTAACAAAGATAGATTTATTAAGTCTGACAAACCCACCCAGGTATGGTGTTTGTTACCGACAACACATTAGGATAACACTAGGTGTTATGCCCTATATTAGGATAACCTGCGGGTTATGCCCTTTAGTCACAAGGTTTGATTGTACACTTAGTATAACTATAGATTCTCCATAAGTGCCTTATATGCCATGTATCATATGAATTGTATAAAACATTTTGAAATCATTTTTGTGATGCCAAAACTATGTATGCTCACCAACTTTCTAGTTGACCCTGTTTTCAAATCATGTTTCAGGTATGAACAATTGAGTTGAACAAGCTTGCTGTCACTTATGTTTGAGGACCTAGTTAATCAAATTATGAACTTGTCATGTATTTTCAATTTCTTGTACTTGTTTGGATTTTGTTTGGTTTGAAATGAAATAAATTAATATATTACAATTTAGTCAACCATGTGCTCATGAACAGTCTCCATGTCCCGCCCCGACGTTTTCGCCGTCAGTTGGGGTGTGATACATTGGACCCCTCAATTTGAACTCATTTGGATTTTGAACCCCTTTTGTGCGCAAGTTTGACTTTGAAAAGTCAAACCGAGCCCAATCTCTCCAAATTAGTTTATGAATCAGTCAAAATCGAGTGTTAAACTATAATCAATCCCTTTTAAACCTTCGTGCGACTGATTGGATCCATTATAACGAACCAATTTCACTATGAATCAATGATTTCGAGTCCAATCGTCACATAACCGAACTCAATCAAACTCGTATTCAATTCGTACGTTATACATAAAATTGGCTTATAAAACCTGTTGCACACCTCCACGACACTGACCACAAACTTTATAAACACTCGTACACTTCGGATTTCATTGCAAAAGCTCTGTCAAGCTCGAGAATCGCTGACTTCGGCCTTGTAGTCGTTCTCCCTCAATCCACGACCATTTCAGGTAAAATCGGTGCCCTTAGTTTCGTTTTGTTGCAGGGAATGAAAGCCCCATGAATTCGGGGACGATCGGGTGCTCAATCGAACGAATTGAGTGGCTAGGGTTTAGGTTACGAGTTGGGGAAGAAGATGAGTGGGGGATGGATGTTAAAAGGAATGTGCGTCTGTTATAAACCAAGGCACAAGCCCATGTCTAACGGTTAAAACTCTCGTCTCCCTCAGGCAAGGTCGCAGGTTCGATCCCTGCCCCGCACCTTGTTTTTGCGCGTGTTCTGTCCTGGAACCCGGTCCCCTCGTGGACTTGGATTAACAACTAAACAGATGACCATTCTAACACTATGACCAGGCTGGTCTAGTGGTTTGCGCGTTGTGGTTTCACCTAGGCTACCCTGGTTCGAGTCCTGTGGTCCCTTTTTATTTTTAAAACCTATTTTTAATCCAATCTCTCTTGTAAAAATTATTTTATAAACCACCCAAGGCCCGGGAATATTTTATAAACTAAACTATTAACCTAACAATTATAAACAATTATTTACTCATTTTAGATATTTAAAAACTAATAATTATAATTAAAACCCCGTATAATTAATTATTTAAAACCTCTACGAGTTATTTTTTTCTTACCCAATTATTTTGTACAACTTATGTTCTATTTATTATTTATTTTATTTAATAAAGAGTTAATTTAACTATTTGAAACGTTATTTATTAACCCAATTATTTCTATATATTCAAGTAAATATTAGTTAAACACTTATTCATTTCTTTATAAAAAAATTAATTAATCATATATACATACACACACACACATATCCAAATTTCTTATTAAGCAAACATACTATTTACAACAGATAAATACACATCATTCAACCTAGCCCAATTCATTAGTCTCTTGTGCCTATTATTGATACGTATATGTATTATTCAAACATATGTTAACCTTTTGGTTACAAACAACTTGTGTAACTACTCGTACTTGTGATTTCAAGCTACAAATCCAATGTGAGTTTACATAGCCCCTTTTTCACTTTTACATCTTTGGGGTGAAACATGATTACGTTCAAACTACTTGCAATTATTACAATTCAAACATTATGATCATATGTGCAATTTGTGTCTTATGCTTGAATGCTATTAGTGCAAACTACATTTTCATACTTTTGTGCATAGTGCAAGTGCAATCATTAACTCAGTACAAGCCAACGATATACAATGATAGATCTATTGCATCTGACCAATCCACCCGGTTAGGGTGATTGTTGCCGAAAACACTTAAGGATAACATTAGTGTTATGCCTATCAATCACAAGGTTTGATTGTGCACCCCAGTTTAAACTATAGTGGTTCTCTATAATTGCCTTATTAAACCATGCATCATATGAATTGTATACAAACTTTTGATAACACTTGTTGTGCTAAAACCTATGTATGCTCACCAACTATTTTAGTTGACTCCGTTTTCATCATGTTTCAGGTGCTAATAATTGAGAGTCATGTTCAAGATGCTTCACATAGGATTTGCAGACCTAGTTAATCAAATAAATTTTGTTTGAAGTACTTTATTTCTTGTTTGTCTTTTTTTGATGAAACAATTGTTATGAAATTTGAATTTAATGAAATATGCAACTTTAGTTTGATCATGTGCTTATGAACAGTCTACACATCCGCCCCAACGTATTCCGTCATAGGTTGGGGTGTGACAGGTACATCTTCTTCCTGTACCTTTAACTGATGATATCCTGATCTAAGATCAATCATTGAAAAGTACTTGGCTCCTTGTAGTTGACCAAACAGATCATCTATTCTTGGCAATGGATATCTATTCTTCACAGTTAGCTTGTTCAATTCCCGATAGTCAATGCACATTCTCATGCTTCCATCTTTCTTCTTTACGAATAGTACTGGTGCTCCCCAAGGTGAAGTACTTGGGCATATGAACCCTTTGTCTAAGAGTTCTTGAATTTGTTTCATGAGTTCTTTCAATTCAGAAGGAGCTAGACGATATGAAGACTTTGCAACAGGCTTAGCTCCATGAATGAGTTCGATTCGGAATTCAATCTGACAATCGGGTGGAAGACCGGGTAATTCTTCGTGAAAGATATCCGGGTGATCACATCTGTCCTTCGGGTTTAATGTTTAGAGCATGGATTAAGAATGCACTGTCTCCTTTAATCAATTCTTTCTTAACCTTTACTATTGAAATGATTTCAATCTTATTGGTCTCACTATCACCTTGAATCATCAAATAATGTTCATCTGATTTCTTAATCTTGATTGTTTTCTAGTCACAATCAATTTGGGCCTGGTATTGGTTTAACCAATCCATCCCTAGGATAACCTCATATTCGTTCAAATTCATCGGCATTAGTGTAACTAATACCTTCTCGTCACCAAAATTGATGACACAATCAGGGTATGATTCGGTTATCCTAATATGTTCGCCACTAGCCGTTTCAACGACATAGGCATTAATAAGCGGAATTGGTTTTACGCCTAAATATGGGGTGAATGTACATGAGACAAAACTTCTATTCGCCCCTGTATCAAATAAAATCTTGACGTAAATATTATTAACTAAGAAAGTACCTGCCACCTCCTTAGCCTTTGTTTTACTCCCGCTTCCTAGGACGAACACTCGTCCTGTTCCTTTATTTTGACCACCTATTCTCTGTTTAGGTGGTTTAGGACAAGAAGTCCTATAGTGCCCTATCTCTCCACAGTTAAAACATTTAACATTCGGGCATTGAGTTGCAAAATGGCCAAACTTTTGTTGGAGAATTGGAACGAGCAAACAATTGAATACCCATGATTTTATGTGATCAAATCACAATATATCAACACATTTTATTATTAACAAAACACCACACAAAATACAATAGCCCTATATTTATACTAAAATACAACCCTTGCTTGTAACGAACCAACTTTTGGGTTTCGTTATATAATATGTTATCCATATTAAGGGGTGTAAATAAATAATATTGGAAGTTCAAGGTTTGTTGTAAATGGTTGACTATCTTGGTTTTGGGAAGGAGGAGCCAAAAATTGAAACTTTAGGGGCTGAAATTGTAAATTCGAATTACTGGCTTGTTTAGGAGGAGGGAGACGCAAACACACTCATTCTTGAGTGTGTGTGGCGATTTTACAAGAGAGGGAGGGGAGGAGGGCTGAGATCAAGCATTGGAGTGTTTGCATGCTTAGATTTAGGGTTTTGGCTTGCACAATTCCTTCTAAACATTAATTAACTGTCCAAATCCTCTCTTGATTCTCCATCTTTGATGTTCTTGGTGTTCTTGGGAGAAATTCGAGCTAGGGCCCGAATTGGGTGAATTAAGTGGTTAATAACTTGTTAAAAGTATAAAACTAGCTTGATTAAAAGTAATGGGAGGTAAATAACATCATCTAAACATCCAATTTAGTGATTCAAGAATTAGGGTTCTTGAGGGTGATTTAGGGGGTTTTCTATTTAGTGATGTTTAAATGATGAATTGAGGTTGGATAAGTGTCTATGGTGTTAATAGACACACAATTTATCAAGAAGCCTAATTAAATAGGTTTTTTTGTGAAATTGAAGTTTTGATAAAACTTGGGTGAATCCTTAACGGGTCGTTTGGGTTAAAGGAGTGTTGGTTGGGTGTTAAAGGTTTGATCATGAAGATTGAACCTAGATACATAAACGTGTTGATCTTTTAGTGATAAGTGTGTATGTTAGAATCTCAATTTGTGTAATTATTGAGATACCTAAACTAATAACAATGTGAATTGTATAGGTGCTCAAGTTGCCAAGGCTGAAGCTCAACCAGAATCTTCCTTAGAAAAAGGTAAGTTCTTTGCACTTAGTAATGATAGGTGTAGGTCATACAATTGATTGATTGCATGTGCTTATGTAGTGATATTTGTATGATCATGTTGTATGTAAGGGTGTGGGTGAATAAGGTGTCACTAAATTCAATGAACTTCACAAGAAACAAATTATGAAATTGGGATATTTGAATCCCACTTGTGGATAAATAACTTAAGGGTTATCTAAGATGTTTAGTGGTGTGTGTGTGTGCACTTGTATTGTATGTTAAATTGTCATTTATCACATAGTAGACATGTATAAAGTATGAGTTAAGTTTTGGTGCTTGAGGTCCATGAACTTCACTTTTGGCAATTGGTGTTTGAAGTCTCGAACTTCACATATGGGTTTGGGTGGATAATTGAAGTCATTGAACTTTACCTTGGGGTAAATATGATCATATAAAGGAGTTGAAGTCTAAGAATCTCATCCAGGAGTTAATTGAGATCAATAACTTCACAATGGTGAATTGGAGTGTTTGAGGTCTTTAGAACCTCACAAAAGGGTAAGGTCAAGTTAATAGGAGGTAAACCAAACCTATAATTATGTACATAGGTGTTATTATATGTAATAGGAGGTATTCGGGGAGTAAAACAAGTCAGGGTTGCAAGCTAACGGGTTTGCATAGCCAAAAGACAGTAAAATGAAGTGTTGATGCAAGGGGACGTACCATACGCCCACCCTGGCGTTTCATACGCCGACCGGCATATGGTACGCTCAAATCTTTCTACCAACGCTGCTCCATACGCCTAATCTTGTCGGTTTGTCGTTTGGGCTTGCCTAGTGATGTAAGGGCTT
Organism: Smallanthus sonchifolius; assembly: GCA_023525975.1. NCBI lineage: Eukaryota > Viridiplantae > Streptophyta > Magnoliopsida > Asterales > Asteraceae > Smallanthus > Smallanthus sonchifolius. Next base: position 73,599,595 of record CM042023.1, on the reverse strand, counting down.
GGGACTTCATTGGGGGGTTGATTATCGTTACTAATAAGCTCTGGTGAAAGTATCGGGTCGTGCTTCGTTTTGGATTAGATTCTCACATTTCTTTTGGTGGTTGTTAATTGTTGGGGTTAAACCTCATTAGGAGGAGTTGTTAAACTTGCTTTGGGATGTCATTAGATGTTAAACATGTTGTCGTTTTGAAATGTTTGGTTTATTTTTAAACGAAAGTTATGTCGTAGATGCATGTTTTTTTAAATAACTTGGTGTTGTTTAATCTAAGGCGTTTTTGGGACCTAATTTTTCGCATGATTTTGGAATTTAAAATCGGGTGTAAATTGTTTGGTGTTCCACTACTAAATAAGAAACTCTAACCTACTCAAATAGAAAACAATTGTCATAATTTATTCCTTACCAAATAAATAAAATCAAACCAAGTCTTTCGGTCAATTCTTTTCTGATTTTCCTCCCATAACATTAACTTTGACCCTTCCAACAATCTCCCCCTTAATCTTGCTTCTTGTATCACTTTGAATCCCCAACAAGAGTCATAACTCCTCCACTTTAATTCTTGGACCGTTTACATCACTTTTTTTTCTTTTCTATCCACTCCTTTGTCACGTAAACCATTGTCTTCAATAGACTCACCGATCTTAACAGCCCCATCATAATCAAAACCACGGTCTTCATGCTAATCTTCCTTGACATAGGAGGTCTCCTCTTCGATAACCTCAAACTCTCATAACTTGTATTTTTTTCTTCCCCTTGATCACAAATTAAACCACTAAGTTTAACCGCTACACACGGGTTTTCGATCGCTGCTCACTCTCTTGCACTACTGAATTATTCAAGTTTCTGATCGTCTTCACAGCTCTCCACAACCTGTTACACATAAGTTTTCTCAATCAGCACTTCCCCATGGACTCTCGAATGTCACACCCTTCACGGGTCACAATTCTTCCACACTAGTATGTATCACGCGGATTGCTTCGACCTATCTTTCACGGATCGAATTACTTCTTCTCGCCTTGATCTTGATCGCTTCACACGACCCACTTTCACAACTTCCTGATCTCCTTTAATATTCTTTAATGATGATTTTACTTGTTCTTGATCGTCTCACACGATCATGTTTCCACTTCGTTTGAACCAACTATCTATTTCAATCAATCTTTCATAGATTCATCGGGTGGTTTCGTTCTCCCTCACAACTCGACCGTCCTTCTCTTCCTCGTCTTCATATGATTGATCTTCTCACGATCGTTCTCCCCCCTTAATCGTTCTCCTCACTCAAATGCCAGTTGTTGGAGAACTAGATCGAGCAAACACTTGAATACCCATGATTTTCTATGATCAAATCACAAGATCACGACACCTTTTATATTAACGAAAGACCACACAAAATACATAGCCCTATACATCTATCTATACCAAAATACAACTCTTGCTACACAAGAAACCCGAAACGACTCAAATAGGAAACAACTCTCCTAATTTAATACCAAATAAAATCAAATCAAGCCAAATCTTTCGACCTTCCCATAATTTTAACTTCGACCCTTTAACTTTCACAGTTGAACCAAATCAACCTTTCACATGTAAAATCAAGATTAAACTTCCAACAGTTTTTATATACAAAGGAAAATGATCATTTAGCATAAATTTAATAGATTTTTAGGTAGTGAAAAAGGACCAAGCGTGTTACTGATTAGTAAATAGACCCATAATCTTTGAAAACTAAATGACCAAACCTGTGATATAGACATGCCACATGGATTCGTGCAATTAACTTGTAAATAAATAAATCAATTATTTTCATTATCATTACCATTTCAGCATAAGTGCCAAAGATTACAAAATTCCCATACGTTTACAAAAATTGTTGTTTAACTAACCAAATGTTCAAATCAATCAACTTAGCATGGTGGTTAATGTACCCAAATTCCTTGAGTAAAAACCAATGCATATGCGTTCAAAAAGTCCCAATGGGCCCAAACATGTCCTCTGGTGTTCGTCTTCTCAACTTTGTCCAGTCTGTATCCAATCAAAAGACTAATTTACTCTCGACCAGAACAAGATTTTGATTTTCTGCGAGTACTCAAAAGCTTAAGCGTGTTTTCGGTTAGATCAGGTGGGGAATTATTATCATCTTCTTGTCTGTTTGAACCAGAAGTATGAGTCAACCAGGCCAACACCTCCACAGCAGCATCCCTCTCAGCAAGCTGTTTGTTTCTTTTTTGGTTTTCCTACAAACTGCATTCCTTTGAATTCGACTAATGCTCTGAATTCATTTGTTTTTAGATGCTTTGTTTTGTATTTTGGCGGAGAGTGTCCCGCCCATCAGCAGAGTTTGCAGAAAGCTTTTCGGGTTTGCTCCATCTCTTGTGAACGTATCTTTGTTATTTGACTTGCTTGACTTTTTGCTTTCCCGACCAAATACAAATCTCCCTTCACATTGATCTCCTGACACGAGCTCTTGAACAGCAAGCATGAGATACTTGCCTTCTTTATGGATGTCAACCTTGGGATCTTTAAGCTGCAAGGTGGCAGTTTCCACCCATTTCGACCCGTTACAGATAAAATAACAAAAAACGGCCCGTTTATAGGTAAACAGGTCAAATCTACTGAAAGTTAATGTATACGGGTTATTAAAAGTAAAGATTGAGGTCTGACCTTTTGCAAGAGCTGATCAAGTTCTTGTTTTAGGTTGACATACGACTCCGCCAAAGTAGGATCCATGAAGAAATCAATATACCCTCCTAGCATTTTCAAGTGTCCTGGCTATAAAAAAGTAAAATATTAGAACCCACAATAGCAAAATACAGCTAATAGTATCTGCCATAGATGAAATTACCGAAACGCCATTATCGAGACCACCACCAAAGAGGATTAAAATTGAATCCGATACGCCAGTAGAATCACGTATAAATACAGTGTTGACCTTCACTTTTTCCCCAAAGACCAACCATGGATATGGAATCGTCTGGTATCGCGTGTTTACAGAATTCTGAAAAAAGTATCAAATTAGCACTTTACAAAATAGGAATTGCAGATATATGTAGTAAAAGGACATTTTAGAACGAGAGCATAAATAAAAAGTATTTTGTTTTCATCCAATGAACTAGATGCAAATATAATTACTTTTGGGCACTAAGGGTAATGTTTTAGGAATTTTTAAGTATGATGCATCCTATGAATGTATCAGGTTATCATATCCCCTACTAGGGTCCAATCTGAAGTTTGCAATAAATAAATAGATTATGGGAAAAAATGTCAAGACTCTGTTTAATACTTACTGCATAGAGCAAGACCTGGCCATCATCCATGGTTTTGAAGGACATCGATGTTTCCCTGTGCTGCATCGACAACAACCACCAAAATCAGAATCAGTATAAGCATTGAAATCAAAGTTAGAACCATGAGGATACCATAGCCCTAAACGTTGTTTTCCTTTTAAATAACGAAAGATTCTTTTCACAGCAATTAAGTGAGATTCTTTTGGCTTTGCCTGAAATCTGGAACAGATACACACGGCGAACATTATATCCGGCCTTGAAGCGGTTAAGTACATGAGGGATCCAATCATAGCTCTGTAAAGTCGACAATCCACATCTTTTCCTTCCGGGTCAGAATTTAACTTATGATTGACCGGAATTGGAGTATCGTATGGGGTACAGTCCTCCATCTTGAACCGGCTGAAGATGTCTTTGACATACTTGGACTGATGAATAAAGAAACCATCTTCCTTTTGATTTACTTGTAAACCTAAGAAAAACGATAACTCTCCCATAGCAGACATTTCAAATTTCGACTTCATAACACCCTCAAAGTCTTTGCACAATCCTTCATTTGTCGAGCCAAAAATAATATCATCCACATAAATCTGTACCAGTAGGTAATCTCCCCCTGATTTCTTTATGAATAAGGTCGATTCTATCTTTCCACGAACAAAGTCATTCACCAAAAGATGTGTAGATAAAGTATCATACCACGCACGAGGAGCCTGATGAAGACCATAGAGTGCCTTATCAAGCTTGAAAACAATATTTGGATTCATTGGATCTTCAAACCCCGACGGCTGACACACATAGACTTCCTCCTTGACCTTTCCATATAAAAATGCACTTTTAACGTCTATGTGAAACACCTTAAAACCTTTAAAGGAAGAAAAAGCTAGAAACAGCCTTATAGCTTCGAGCCGCGCAACCGGCACATAAACCTCGGCGTAATCAATTCCTTCTTGTTGATTGAAGCCCTGGACAACTAATCTTGCCTTATTGCGTACCACAACACCTCGATCGTCTTTCTTACATTTAAACACCCATTTTGTTCCTATCGGATACGCACCTTTCGGTAGATCAACAAGATTCCAAACCTTAAGTTTGTCAAATTGAGCAAGTTCTTCCTGCATAGCTTCTATCCAGTTATTGTCATTTAAAGCCATCTCAACATTCTTGGGTTCAACATGAGAAATAAAGCATGAATGTGAGCAATCATCAAGAACACCAGAATCTTTAATGCAAGTATACAAACAAGTATTGTCAACAAGAGAACGTGTTTTCACTCCATCGTGTAAAAATTTCCAATTATATTTGTCACTGGATGATCTTTGTGTTCCTTGATGGATGCGACCTCAGGAAACGGCAACACGTCAACTTGAGTAGATTCAGATTGATAAGAATAATCTTGTGGAATTGGAATTTCCGAGTCTAAATTTGTTGGAATCTCCCCCTGAGCCTGTGTCGAAGGTAATGGATCATCACTCAACAACGGATCAGTAGAAGAATCTTGAAAAATAACATTATCCTCCTCACTCTCTGAATCTTGTGGACCTGAACAAGAAGCAACATTAGGATCTGGAGCAGAAGTAGATGGAATCGATGAATTGGGAACTGCATTTGGTAGAAATCCATTGTGCTGTGCATCTTGACAAGAATCATAAAGAACAGCAGCATCTTCATCAGAAATGTCAGAAGGTAAATGAAAAGACTTGAATAAGTTTTCATAATCAAATGCCCAATCCGGACCAATCGCCATTTGTGGTAAAGACCTATTTGAACAGTCAATATGGAACCATTCTTCAACTTGGTGTGTCTCTTTGTTATAAACCCTCTTGGTTGTTGAATTAGCAACATGCCCCAGAAAACTCCCTTCAATAGCCTTCGCACTAAATTTTGTTGGGACATCTCGAACCTTCAGTAGGGTACACGGATTACCAAAAGGTAGTAAGTATTCCAGATTCGGCTTTCGATTATTTAGCAATTCATAGCAAGTCTTGTTATATCGCTTGACGGTCAAGACCCTGTTCAAAAGATGACACGCAGTATTCACAGCTTCAGCCCAAAAGGTGACTGGAAGCTTAGAATCTGCAAGCATCGTGCGAGCTGTTTCGACCAACGTCCTGTTCTTTCGTTCAGCGACACCGTTTTGTTGAGGAACATATGGCGCACTGAATTCATGATGAATTCCTTTTTGTAGACAAAATAAGCCCATTTTGCTATTCTTAAATTCACTGCCATTGTCACTCCTGATTCTTCTGACTTTCAGATTGAATAAAGTCTCCAAACCCAGGATTAAGTATTGTACCAACTCAGTGGTTTCAGCTTTAGATGAAAGAAACTTAACCCATGAAAATCTGGAGTAATCATCAGTTACGACCAAACAATACGATTTCCCACCAATGCTCCTAATACTGATAGGACCGAACAAATCCATATGCAGCAACTCCAAAGGAGTTACGATAGAATTCGTCGATTTCGATTTGTGAGATTTCTTTCTTTGCTTCCCCTTCTTGCACGGAATACAATCATCAGGAACTGAGAATTTCATTTTCGGAATACCAAGCACAAGATCATTCCTAACAATGTAGTTTATCTTCCTGTAGTTAATATGAGCTAGCTTCCTGTGCCACAATATTGAATCAGATTCCGACGCCTTGGAGAGTAAACATGTTGGAATTGAATCCGTTGTAGTGGCGACACTCATGTCAAGGAAATACGTGTCATTTCTCCTTGGAGCCTTCATGAGAATCCATTCATCAGGAATCACAAAACCCGGTTTTAGAATATAGCATTCATGATCGTTGAAATGGAACGAAAACTTCTTGTCACAGACTTGTGATACGCTTAAAAGATTGTGTTCCAGCTGCTCAACATAATTCACCTTTTCAAATTTTACTTTGTCATTCTTTAACGTTCCCTGGCCTGTTATGTACCCGCCTTTATTACCCGCAAAAGCGACATAACCACCATCAATTTTAATCACATCCTCAAGCAATCTAACATTCCCTGTCATATGTCGAGAGCAACCACTATCCACATACCATGTATTGTTGATAGTCCTCCTTGGTTGTCCCTACATAAACAACGAGAATCAGTTAGAAAGTGGAACCCAAGCCATCGTGGTCTTGGGTCATCCGGATTGATCAAAATAAACAACTTCTTGTAATTTACAATCAATTTTATCATTCACTTTTGGAATAGAAGTTTGACAATCAGATCTATTCAAAGAAGAACCATTTTTATTATTTTTAAAAACATTATGTGATATATTATTGTTAGATTCAGATGTTTCCAAAATTTTCTTTTATTTTCTGTTTCTTCTTCTTCTTTGAGGTCTAGACAATTTAACCTCCTGAAAAGAATCTTTTGAAATCCCAACTTTTGGAATCTCAAGTTTCTCTTTGCAAACAAAGGATTTAGCATTCAATATATTATGTTGTTTAAATCCAGGGGATTTAACAAAAGATTGACCAGTCATATTTTTCTCCAAACTAGAAGTCGACTTTCCCTCATCTTTTCTTTTAAGAATCTTCACCACTTTCGGTTGTGAAAGAACAGTCTTCATTTTACCCTGGTTCTTGTATGGACAATTAATCAAAATATGACCAGCCTCATTGCAATGAAAAGACACTCTTCTTTCTTGATAACTTCTGAAATAAGATGTTTTCTTTGAATTTGAAGAACCATCAGAAGAATAAGCTTCGGAGGAATGCCCAGAACAATTTATTGGCTTCTTTGGAACATAAGTCTGTTTTGGCACCTTTGAAGAATTCACTTTTTGAAAACCAGCCGCAACAAACCCACTTGACTGTAAGATTGGAGAAAGTTTAGTTGGAACCAACTTCACCTCTTCAGGTTCAATCAAAATGCATCTATCCCTAGTAACATTCTTCACTACCTTTGGTTCCTCAATTTTCACTTCTCTCGGAATGCCTTCAACCTTTGAATCATCAAACACTTCATCCTCTGTATCAGAATCATACACCATGTCTTCACCCGTCACTGGATTCACCTTTAATACTGTCTTGGGATCAATTTCCTCTTCATGAATGATTTCAGGCTCAACCACATAATTTGCATTGAACGGAGGAGGAACAAACCCAATACCAGCAACCCTTTTTGTGGGATCAGCATTAGCATTGAAATAATCCAAAACTACAGATGAATTCTCAAACTGTTCCAGCTTTCTATGTAATTTTATCACCTCAGATTCTTTTTCAGAAATCTCCTTGTTCTTTTGAGCAACTACTTCATTTTGTTTTTCGATTTCAGCATAAGCCATATCTAGATGATAACCCTGCTCTTTGTATTTTAACCCAAGAGAATTTAAGTCTCTTTTCAAAGACTCAATTCTATCAATGCACAACTTATCATTATCTTTCAGTTTCTGATTAACTAAATGCATTGATTTCATGTCACAAATCAAATTTGTGTTATCATCCATGACTTTTTTCAGTTTATCTTTAACAGAAATGCAATTAGAACATTATATATGACAAACAGAGTCTTTTACCTTATTCGGATCAGACATGTCTGCCATGAATACTTTGGCAATTGGAATATTCTCTGAATCTTCACCAACTGAAGCATTTTCGGTAAGAACAATTTCTTCCTCAGCAACCCCTGACACAGCATCAGAATCAATACTTTGCCCTCTTTCTTCCTCATCATCAACACTTGGAACACTATCACCATCACACGAATCATCACTAGAACTTTCATCATCAGTAGACTCTTCTGGTTTTTCTGAATGAATTTATGCAACAAAAGCCTGACTCACAGCACCCACCAAATCTTCCAGATGAATGCCCCAATCATAGTTTTCATCGTTTTGAGCAACCAGAGCTGATGATGCAGATGCATGATTTGTATTACCAGAAGGACCATGATTTTGATTACCAGATGAACTATGTGACTGATTCCTATTATGCTGAAAGTTAGACTGCTTCTTTTGAGAATCAAATTCTACCTTTGGCTTCACACACTCCTTAGCAAAGTGACCATACTCTTGGCAGTTGTAACACCTAACTTTGCTCTTATCAAAACCCATACGCGATCGACTATTTGAACCAATATATTTTCTCCCAGTTCTCTTCAAGAAATCTTTAGCTTGTCGCATTAACATGGCCATATTCCATTGGATATTCATTTCTTCCAGATCAACAGGGTCAATCTGTCTGAAATCTTCTTCTATTACCTCAGGATCATGTATTTTACCTCCAATGAAATTTTCATATGATGCCATGAATGAAGAAAACATAGCAAGATAATCATCAACAACTTTCTGATTTACATGAGATCCAGATGATGTTGAAGCAGTAGTAGCAGAAAATCCAGAATGGCTTGAATGACCAGAATAAATTGGAACTCTAGAACACTGATCATTTCAAGACTCTTGAGCATCACCAGAAAAGAATGCCACTCCAGTACCAGATTTACCAACAGATTTGGCAAAATACATTGAAGGATCCTGGATATGCTCCATATTAGTCTCTTTCTTCTTCTTATTTATGTCATGTGACTGAATCTTCCCTAGGACTTCTTCAAGAGACATGGTTTTGTACTTAACATTTTCTTTGATCAAAACCGTATACACATCAAACTTTGATGGTAAAGCCTCCAAGAATTTATCATTGATTTCCTCAGTCTCATATACCACAGATGCACTAGCCAGTTCACTAAGAAGATGATAGAATCTTGTAGCAAAATCATCCAAAGATTCATTTTGAAAATGTTTAAAGACTAGGAACTGCTTCTTTAGTAACTCCTTTCTACTCTTTTTCACATCCAAACTCCCTTCACACCTTTTCTGTAATGCTTCCCATAGTTGTTGAGAAGACTTGAACTGTTTAAAACTGTGATAAATTTCCTTTGGTAGAGATATCGAAATGCTAGCAATTGCTTTCTTTTCTCGATCAAATAACAGCTTCTCTTCAATAGTTAAAGCTGACACTAGTTTCGGAACATCATCCTTTCCCATCCATGAATAAGTAGGATGCGTATATCCTTCCAAAATCGGAATCCACAAACTAGTATCGGTAAAAGATACGAACTGGTCAAACCGATCTTTCCAATTTGAATAATCAGCTAGATTCAGCAACTTCAGAGGTTTTTGAGATGTACCAATCTCATTGTCATAATTGAACATGTTTGTGACTTGAACCATATTTGCCATGTTTTTAAAAAAATTTCTGAAAAATTTCTAAGTATTGATCAGTTTTACCCTCAGGCGAACTTAATAAGTCGCTTTAGTGAGTACTAAGCGAACAAGACAAGTTCGCTTAAGGAGGAAATCAGGTAAGTTCGCTTACTTATTAAGTTCGCTTAAAATGTGAGAAGCGAACTTTGCTAAGTTCGCTTGTTCGCTTAAACTGCTGTAACAGATTCAGAGGAATCTTTTCTCAAACACGAACCAAGAACTTCAAAAATCATGATTTCTCAGCGAATTGATGGAATTTAAGGAAATTAAACCGTAGGATTATGAATTTTATCAAATAGAACAGTTCTATCGGACTAATTTCGTCAAAATCACTTCCAAAAACACGAATTCAGCAGAGAAACGATCTTCAAGAACTTGAAAAACTCCATTGATGCAGAAAATTCAAAAATGTTGAATTTCTTGTCGAATTGTACACAAAAACCGTCACTAATCACCGAGAATCGTACTTAATTCACGAGCATAAGCTCTGATACCACTTGTAGGTCCAGGTAACTCAACTACTGATCGAACTCGTGATATGACGTTGCTATAACACGAAGTGCGGAATCCTTCATGTTAACGTTTGTATACTAACCAACAATTCAAACAACACGCGTAAATAAACTTCTCAAATATATTCCAATTCACAATGGTTACAGACTCAATCAGACAAGTTTATCTCTCGGTTCTCTCTCTGATAAGTCCTATCTAATGACTCTGTAAACACATATATATAGAAAACTAACCTGCTGTAAGTGAACTTATTAAGTTCGCCTGAAACAGACTAAGCGAACTTAACAGGTTCGCCTCAGTTAGACATAAGCGAACTTATTAAGTTCGCCTCTGATAGACCAGGCGAACTTAACAAGTTCGCCTCTAGGCTCACTAGTAAAAAACACTTAGCAACTTTATACATTTACATATCAAAAACACAAAGACATAAAATCTAACTATGACAAGCTTTTGTCATTACAAATCTATGTCCTAACACTGGGACCTGAGTGGTCAGAGTGAAGAGCAGAAGAGGTGGTGGTGGATGTTGAAGCTGTTTGGTAGCTTGAGCTCCTTTCCTTGGCATGAATCATCTCTAATTCATAGGTTTTGAGCATACTGAATAGCTCAGTCATCTGAAGAGTCTTCAGATTCTCAGTTCTTCTGATGGACACTGTGTAGAGTGTCCAGCAACTAGGTAGAGATCTGATGAATTTCTTAAGAATATCTTCATTCTCCAACTTCAGTTTTGAGCACTGCAACTCACCTACAAGATAAGTATATCTGTTATATAAAACAGTTAGATACTCACCTTCCTTCCAGACAAAGTTTTCATACTGCTTCTTAAGGATGTCTCTTCTGTTTTCTTTGACTTCCTCAGAGCCAGCAAACATCTTCTCAAGAGCCTCCCAGAGCTCTTTAGCAGTTTTGTAACTTCTAAAGTTATGAAAAACTTCATTTGGAAGGCACATTTGGATAGCTCCAAGTGCCTTGAAGTCCACCTCCATCTTCTTTATGTCCTCTTCTGAGTACTTGGAGGGCTCCTTTGGAACTGGTGGTCCTCCAGAGTCAGCAGAGGCCACCATGGGAGTGTAGGGTCCATCCTTAATGGATTTCCACATTCCGTACTCCTGATAGCAGAAGAAACTTTCCATACGATTCTTCCACATGTCGTAGTCTTCCCCATATACCAATCTTGGTGGTCGGTTGATGCTGCCGATGCCTTCAAATCCATTGCTCTGTCCCATCTTTGTTCTTGGTGACTTGATGAAAGAGAGAGTTTAGAATAGAACCAGAAGTGATTAAACAAGTTTGAGTTTGTTTAATCTGAGCCAAAGCTCTGATACCACTTGTAGGATCGTGAAAGTACAAGATGGTTCTGTTCTTAGTTGAAATTAGCAGAAACAATAACAACTACACAAGTATAATCGAGTAAACAGAAAGAATACTTTTAAGAACACTGTTGTATTAAGCTTTTGCAAATAAACAATTACAAATGAAAACTCAATCAAAAATCACACTTACAATGAAGTGTTTACACAGTATTTATACTCACTTAGAATCAAGACAGCCCCTTGATTCTAAGGATCAGATCTAACACAGACCGTTGATCTTTTGTATATAGCTAAATATTACACGTTTAGTCTAAAACTAGTTAACTTTATTGAAGCGTCTTCTTTATGCATCATTACTTGCATGCTTGGAGAAGAGCATTGTTGTCCGTCATTGGTTGTGCCATTGAGGTTCCTTCTGCTTTGAGTGTGTCAGTTGCTTTTGCAGAAAGTTGTCAGTGACGCTTGGCATGGATAGTCAGCTGCAACGATTTGTCTTCAAGGCACACGGCTGTCAGCAGCAAAGATGAGGATCAGCAGCAAGATGTGACCATCCAAAGCTACTGATGATTTGCCTGTCAGCAGCATCAAGTGTTGATGCTGCTGAGAAGCCTATCCGCAGCAACTCTGGTCTTCAGCAGATAGGGCTATCCGCAGCAGATTTGTTCTTCAGAAGGAGAACAAGTATCCGCTGCAGATAAGCTTGTCCGCAGCAGTTTGTTGGTCAGCAGCAAACTCTGAGATCAGCAGCATTTGTACTTAGAGACTTTTGTAGCCATCAGTCTTTGTTTCTACACTGGGTGAAGTCAATGAGCCCATGAATGAAGGTGGGAGACATCTGTTGCTGGCAATCAAACATCACTTCAACCCTAGCAGAGATGAAATCCTTGATGTCAAACCTCTCCAATCTCACTCTCCATTCATCAGCTGGTCCTACAATGCTGAAAAGGATGAGTTTACATTAACAGATGTTAAAGGACAGAAGATGAGATGTTCAAGCAAAGCTATCTTCAAAATAGCTAGCAAAGACATCAAGACTCTATCTGAGCTTCCTCTTAACAATCCCAGCAAGGACCGAAGAGGATATGAGGTTGAAAGAATTGTCAGCCACATGCAATAGCTTCAGCAACAAAAGTAGTAAGAGAGTTTTGGTAGCATCAGTCTAGGGGGAGTTTGTAGAAATAAAGACAGATGGCTACAAAATTCTCTAAGTACAAATGCTACTGATCTCAGAGTTTGCTGCTGACCAACAAACTGTTGCGGATAAGCTTATCTGTAGTGGATACTTGTTCTTCTGCTGAAGAACAAATCTGCTGTGGATAGCCTTATCTGCTGAAGACCAGAGTTGATGCGGATAGGCTTCTCAGTAGCATCAACACTTGATGCTGCTGATAGGTAATTATCAGCAGCATATGATGTTTGCATCTTGCTGCTGTTAGTTATTCATCCATTGAAGATCAAACGTTGCAGCTGACCAGCCTTGCAAAAGCAAAAGCAACCATTACCACTGACAACTTTTGGCTACACCACTGACACACTCCATGCAGAAAGAAAGTAACTGGTGCAGACAATAAAGCACTACAACGCTCTTCTCCAAGCATACAAGCAATGATGCCTAAGAAGACGTTTGAGTAAAGTTAACCTTTGTAGTTATTATTATTGTCTGTATATGTAGAATAGCTTCAATACAAGATCAACGGTCTGTGTTAGATCTGATCCTTAGAATCAAGGATCTGTCTTGATTCTAAGTTACTATATAAGTAGTACTTAGAGTCATTGTAAAGAGAGCTTTTTAAGCAAAAGAGTTTTCTCTGTAATCTTGTAACACTTGAAGCTTAATACAAAATTGCATTTATCAGTATTCTTCTTGTCTACTTGTTTACTTTGCTTAAGTTGTGATTGTTTCCGCCAATCTCAACTGGAATAGAACCATCTTGTATTTACCGATCCTACAGGTATGCCGTGCTGGTATTAAGTCTCGTGCCCATCGCCTCGTGAAATCTTTTCCAGAACCTCGATGTGAATCGTGTGTCCCAGTTAGATACAATAGATAAGGGCACCCCATGTCGTGCTACTACCTCATTAATAAATACCTACGCTAACCTTTCCGACGAGAACGTCTCGTGGATAGGTAGGAAGTGAGCACTCTTCGTCAACCGATCCACAATCACCCAAATGGTATCATGACCTTTAGTTGTGCGAGGTTGCTTGGTTATGAAGTCCATGGTAATGTGTTCCCACTTCCATTCTGGTATCTCAAGTGGTTGAGTCTTTCCATATGGTTTCTAGTGTTCGGCTTTTACTTGTGAGCAAGTCAAGCACTTGCCTACATACTTCTTCACATCATATTTCATTCCAGGCCACCAGTAGTCCTTCTTCAGGTCTTGGTATATTTTGTTGGTACCAGGATGGATAGAATACCGAGACTTATGTGCCTAATCTAAGATTTTGGTTCTAAGCTCGCCACCCATAGGTATCCATACCCGTCCAAAACGTGTCCTAACACCAAGGGTGTTATATTCCAACTTGTCATGTTGTCCAACCATTCTTTCCTTCTTTATGTTTCCTTCCTTAAGTGCTTCATCTTGAGCTCTTTCAATTTCCCTCATCACATCTGATGTTACCACCAACTGGCAAGCTTTCACTCTAATAGGAGCAGGCACATCCTTTCGGCTTAGAGCGTCAGCCACCTCGTTTTCCTTTCCGGGATGGTATATGATTTCACAGTCATAATCTTTCAATATTTCCAACCATCGCCTCCGTCTCATATTAAGTTCCCTTTGTTCAAAGAAGTACTTCAAACTTTTGTGGTCGAGGAAATAGTAAACTTCACCCCTTAAAGGTAGTGCCTCCAGATTTTCAATGCGAATACGACAACAGCATGTTCCAAATCGTGAGTCGGATAATTAGCTTCGTGAATCTTCAACTGCGGTGACGCATATGCAATCACTCTCCCGCGTTGCATCAATAAGCATCACAATCCCTGACCCGAAGCATCGGAGTATACCACTAAGTCTTCATTGCCCTCGAGAAGGGCTAAGACTGGAGCTTGGGTTAGCTTCTCCTTCAATTCTTTAAACGCCTCATCTTGGGTCGAACCTCATTCGTACTTTACCTCCTTCCGAGTCAACTTTGTCAACGGCGAAGCGATTTTCGAGAAATCCTGGATGAATCTCCGATAGTAGCCTGCCAATCCCAAGAAACTGCGGATTTCATTTGGCATCTTAGGAATATTCCATTCCCTTACCATCATTATCTTTGATGGGTCAACCATAATGTCGTTCGGGTTAATGACGTGACCTAGGAATTGGACTTTCCTAAGCCAGAACGCACATTCGGAGAACTTAGCATACAAATTTTCCTTCTTCAGAGCTTCCAATACCTCCTTTAAGTAACACGCGTGATCACCATCATTCTTGGAGTAGATGAGAATATCATCGATGAACACGATTACCGATCGATCCAGCATTGGTCGACAAACTCTATTCATCAAATCCATGAACGCTGGGGGGCGTTCGTCAATCCAAAATACATTACGCGGAACTCGAAATGTCCATAACACGTGCGAAATGTGGTTTTTGGTATGTCTTATTCCCTCACCTTCAACTGATGGTACCCGGATCTAAGGTCCATTTTTGAGAACCAACTTGCGCCCTGTAATTGATCGAACAGGTTGTCGATCCTTGGTAGAGGGTACTTGTTCTTCATGGTACGTTTGTTCAACTCGCGATAATTAATACACATTCTCATCGAACCATCCTTATTCTTTACAAATAACACCAGGGCACCCCAAGGCGAGATGCTCGGTTGTATAAATCCCTTCTCAAGTAGTTCGTCTATTTGGGCCATAAGTTATTTCATCTCCACCGGTGCTAGTCGATATGGAGCCTTAGCCATAGGCTGGGCGTCTGGTACTAAGTCGATTCGGAATTCAATCTCTATGTCGGGTGGTATCCCAGGCAAATCCTCTGGAAACACCTTCGGGTACTCGCGTAGCATGGGTACATCATCTACTTCCTTCACTACCTTACACTTGTCAATCACGTACACCAAATAAGCCTCGTGATGTCGTCCAGACGGTCTATTAAAAACTAACAAATAAAACCTATTCTAGACTTTCTAGCTTTAAATTTTTAAAACCTAGACTCGACCTAATACTAGACCACACAACCGGCAAGTGTACCGATCAATGTAATATAGCCTAAACGAAGTCCGAGTTATCGAACCCAAAAGACACTGAATAACTAAATTAGACTCAACTAGGACTTAAGTATGATTTGATTGGTTTGGGGGATTACTACACTACTAATTATCAACTAAGGAATGCACTAAACTAAGGACAACTCAAACTATCAAGAGCAAACTAAAGATGAAATCAAGAATGGAGAGGTCACTACCTAGGTCGGAATCCTATGTGTAAAGCTCAACTTCTATCGGTTTTGGAACTAGGTTGGATCTGGGTTTCTAAAGATATAACACCTAAAAGATATCTAGTGGATTCCCGATCACTCTCGGTCTCGGGATGTGACCAGAAGACAACCTAAGGATACTAGACTCACCAGATGGTTGGATCACTTCTCAGGTATTTCCAACTATGACAAGTACCCTAATAAACGGATTACCTCTCAGTCTCACCGCCTACCATACACTCAAGGAATGCATGGGGTAATTCTAGAATGGATACTATGATTCGAATAGCAACTATCACTAGACACCTACACTCACGTCCTCTCAGACTGTTAACACTCGGATTCCTAATGATGAAGACTAAACGACTAATTCTCACCTCTCGGGTATTGAACTAAGACATACATTCACTTCTAATCAGTAATTAAATAGGTTTTCTATGGTTACTACGTCTAGCAAACCACTCCAAATCACAAACCCTAAGATCTATGAACCAGAAACGAAGATCAAACTGGCAGACAACCACAATCAACGCAGAAAAGCATAATCAATCACATAATCAGAATTAAACATGCACTAACATCACACATACACAAACTAAAACCTTTACTAAATCATAAATCCAACATTCAAACCCAAAAACCGGATAAAAATCGAAACTTTAACACATAGTCATCACATTGACCTAGGTAGATCGAAGATCTAGCCTAGAATCATACCAAGAACATCAACACAGAAGTAAATAGCAAGATCCATAGGTTCAAAACACAAAATCAAAGATAAAGTTTGAATCTTTAAACCCTAGAATGCAACTACACAAACCCGGAATCCAAAAGCTTCAATCTTCAGCTTCAATTGACTTCCAAGCTCAAAATCGCCTCTTTTTCGTCTCTCAAACGGCTGGAATCGAACCCCCTCTAATTATGGTATTAGAAATCTATTAAAACTCAAAATTAGGGTTTTTGCGGAATTACGGTCCTCTCGCGTACCGCGAGAGAATTTGTCTAGGTTCCTCGCGTACCGCGAGGAACAAAATAGTCGGGCGCGTTTCTTGAATCCTCGCGTACCGCGAGAATTATTACCCTCGTCTCTCGCGTACCGCGAGAGGCATAAACTTCAGAAAATTCACTTTTGGTCCTTGGACTTTTCCGGGCTTCGTTTCTTCGCTCGTTTTCTTTACGTATTCTTCATTAATATTCCCGAGCTCCTACAAATAAGACAAAAGACTCAATTGTACATAAAATTGACTCAAAACGAATAGAAAACTACGTAAAACACATTAATACAAAGGAATAAAGACGTGTGCTTTCGCACCCTATCAAATATCCCCACACTTAACCTTTTTTCGTCCTCGAAAAATCTGCAAATGGAATCATAACTGGCATCTAACTCAACAAACATAAATTTCAATTTTCAAAACATACTCACGTGTCAAAAAGCAACAATTAGTATTTCTGTCCGATTAAACCCAAGCACTAACTTTCAAGCCCCCGTTACGTGTTCTAAATCCATTTTATACAACATATCAATCAATCTATGTGACTCACACTTAGAAGTTACAGCTCTACCTAATCCCGTCTCAAGGTCATGTTTAGGCACGGATTAAACCATATAGATTTACCCTACCACGTTAAACTACTATTTACAGGTTTTTAGAAATCAGATGAAATCATGAATGAATGGATGATAATGAGCATAATAAGCAAAAGAACTTTCGTCTAGAGGCGTTTCAACCAAGTCACTATCCCGGAGGGTAACACATAGACTACATTCTATCAATGAAGCACAAAAATCTTACTTAGGGGTGTATCCTCCAAGTCGCTATCCCAGAGGGAAACACATAAGCAAAACTCAGTATAGCTCATAAATTATGGAATAACATGAATTATGGAATGCGGGCGCCACCGAAACTCGGATTTATTCTCATAAAAAGAGAATGGTGTGCCATAAAAAATTTCAAAAACCTTTAAATTTTAACTTAACGTGGTACCTATCACCCTATATTGACAGTTTCAGTATTACCATTACTCTAAGATGAATACCCACAAGATATCATGATTTTATTCCGTGATTAATCCTAAATAACACAAACAGGATATTTAAGCTTTATTAGTTAGTTGGGTCTACCAAAACATCACTAATTAGACACGTTTTCAATTATTTAATCTTTTAAACTCATAAATAGATCCAGTTCTACTATCATTTTCCAAATATATGCAGTTATTTCCAAGAACATTTTTCAAAATTTTTTTTTTTTTTTTTTTTTATAATTTTTTTATAAACAAGACAAACTAGCTAAACACTCACATCCCCACACTTGAAAGACACATTGTCCTCAATGTGAAGCAAAACAAAATTAAAAATAAAAATGCAAAAATAAAACAAGAAAAAAAGGAACAGGAATCGACTTAGCTGGTAATGTAGATGCAAACTAATATGCAGCTTCGTTCTTCCTTGTGTGTGCACCGTATAGCATTTTGGTCGCGGTTACACATCAGCTGTCGGGTTGCCTTTACCAGATAGTAATGGTGACCATCAATTCCGCCCGAATGGAGATTGAGTACGGGTGGAATGATAAACCTGCAAAATAAGACTAAACATACCCGCAGCATTAAACTGACTCAAATAATAACTCAACTACTAACTCAACTAGACACTTAAAAGACTCAAGATAGATAGATGCAGAGAAAACATACTCAACGTGTGGCAAACACATAGACATGAATACCACAGCAAGGTCGAACATCGGTCATAAACAGTTTCTAGTTTCCCATGGTCATGGTGGTCGGTGAATGAAGTGAATGGTAGTAGATGATGATAATGGATGATAATGATAATTGTGGATATGGATGGTGATAGGGGATTATGTTGATGTATGATGATGTTGATGAGAGTGGTGGTGATGGATGTGAAGAACATGGAAAACAAGGAAGTAGGGTGAAAACAGGACTCCCCCGCGTACCGCGAGAAGCAAGGCGGCCACACCTCGCGTACCGCGAGGAACAAACAAGTCGGCCGGCCTTGTTCTTTGTCTCCCGCGTACCGCGAGAGATTTCCCTCTCGTTCTTCGCGTACCGCGGGAGGGTGTCGTTGACAGAAAGTTTTGAAAATTTTTTCAAGTTTTATACTTAGAATATTTTTGGTCATTTAAGATCTTGTTTCACCCAAACTCACTAAAAACCTATCCCAAGCATAAAAACATATGTAACTATACCTGGGGCTTCATTCCCGACGATTTTCCTTACCGAATCAAGCATGGATTCCTGCAAAACTTGACACAAACAAAACACAAACCGACAAACAAAGGAAAAGACACGGACTCAACCCAATGAAATCATACAAACTCTACATCCCGGGCACTTGCCCAGGACTCAAGCAAGCCTATCAGGAGGCTTCTCCTTGATCCTAACCGGTACCGCCTTCATCCTGCGCGGCCTCCGGGTCTTCCATACCTCTAGCAAATAACTACTACTCTCAAACATTAAACTCATATCACATGTAGCAATCCAGTCCTTCCACCACAACTTAAACCTACCCGGACCGAAGATAACATTGTTCAAATAACCGAGTATACTGTCATCTCTACATATCCCCACACTTGGGGTTTGCTCCATCTTCAACTCTACCTCTCTCGACTCGCGAGTTCTCTTACGTGGTGGCCTAGATCTAGGGGGATTAGAATTAGGGGTCGGTTTTTCAACTCTCCCCTCAACACAAATAAGGGTGAAGACATGTGAAGGTTCAGGAATAGATATTTTCAGCGGTATGACCTCTTCACTCTCACCAGGATCATCATAGGGATCCTCCACAATCTCTACTAGCTTCCCCACACTTGGGGTTTTGCCCATGACGGCATCTAGCTCCGCCATTATCTCCAAGAGATCCTCATGTATCTCGCCTCCATAATCATCATCGGGCTCATAAAACAAACTCTCCCACTCCAATTCCCCAGCAGATGCTTCTTCTAAATTCGGGGCGGGCTCACCAACTTCTCTCTTTGGATTCAAGTCCTCGTGGTAGTCCATTAAGGCATCAAGCATGCACACAGAGTGGCTATGCTCGCCAACATCCCTCATGGACTCTATAGCATCGAATGTAAGGATCTCATCCCCCACACGAAGTGTGAGCTTCCCGTCAAAGACATCAATCATCGCCTTTGCGGTCCGTAGGAACGGGCGTCCTAAGATGAGTGGGACTTGGTTATCCACTTCCATATCTAGAATCACAAAATCCACGGGGAATACAAAATCACCAACTTTCACCAACATGTTTTCCACAATTCCCCGTGGATACTTGACTGAACGGTCAGCCAAGGAAATACTCATGCGCGTCGGCTTGGGTTCACCTAGGTCCAGCTGCTTATATAAAGAATAAGGCATCAGATTGATGCTAGCCCCAAGGTCGGCCAACGCGTGGTGCATAGGTAGGTTGCCTATCAAGCACGGTATCGTAAAACGACCCGAATCAGGCAACTTCTCGGGTAAATGATTTTGCACTACCGCCGAGCACTGCTCACCAAGTGAGACTCCAGAGACCTCCTCAAGTTTCTTCTTGTTGGAAAGAAGGCCTTTTAAGAACTTAGCATACTTGGGCATATGCTGGAGGACCTCTACAAACGGGAGATTGACCTTGAGTTGTTTGAACATATCAAGGAAGTGACCGTATTCCTTAGCATGTTTATGTGGCAACACACGTGTGGGATAAGGAATACGGCTCAGGTCAATCTCGGGGGACTTCATCTCCACCCCCTTTTTCTTCTCCTCTACCCTCTTGGTAGGCATCTCAACTACTACTTCCTCCTCCACCGGCTCTTCTTCTTCTACTACCGGTGGGCTCTCATCTTCCTTCTCTCCCATGCTCCTTGTCGAAACAGCATTCGACTCGGTCTCTTTCAGCATCCATGCGTCGATTTCAGCAAATCGAGCCGCCCAATCAATCTTATTCACCTCCTCCACCGAGGGAATATTATGCTCCTTAGAGTGGGAGTCAACCTCTTCAACCACTTTACTCTCCACACTCTCAATAGACACGGCCATCACTGAAGCGTTCGGGCCCGTAGAAGGGCCTCCTTGTCTATCCTGTATGCTCCTAGCAATGTCTCCTACCATGCGTTGCAAATCCTGGAACGCCGATTGCTGATTCTTCATCAAAGTGTCATGGCTATCCAGTCTTTGCCGAGCTTCCTTGTTATTCTGCACCAGCTGGGCAAGCAACTGTGTCTGAGTCTCCATCATCTCCTCAATCCTTCGTGACCCAACAGTGCTCCCAGAACTCGCTCCTTCTTCTGCTCCTCCATACTGTTGTTGACGACCAGTGAATCCAGATCTCCATCCCGAACCAAAAGTATTAGAATTGTTGTATCCTCGGTTCTGGTATTGATTGCCAGCATAGCTCACGTGCTCTTGATTATGAACAGGGCAATCTCGGGTGTCGTGTCCTCCCCTACACACTTGACACCTTAGAGCATTGAGCTTCAGCTCTTTAATCTCATTTGCCATCGAGGCGAGGGCAGCAGCCACGCTAGTATCAGGAGTGACCTGATGCACACCTCTAGGAGAAGAGGCGTGTGACCTAGCAGTAGGGATGGAATCCCTAACAGAACGTGGGTGCTGCTGCTCGGCTTGAGCGAAGCTCTCGAACATATCCTCGCACTCCTCAGGCTCGAGTCTATCCATGATATGGCCTCCTGCAGCTGTGTTGAACATTTGCTGCGTCTCGAAGGTGAGGCCATTATAGAACTTCTCCACTAGTGCCCAGTCAGGGAGACCGTGCTGGGGACATCGGCTCAACAGCGCGTTGAACCGCTCCCAGGCGATGTGGTAAGGCTCGTCGGGATCCATCCGGAACGAATGGATCTGGTCCCGAAGGCGAGCGGCCCTGGAAGGTGGAAAGTATTTCTTGAAGAACTTGGCTTCGAGATCCTCCCATGTGGTGATAGAATTGTCGGGAAGAGTGTCGAGCCAAGTAGATGCACGCCCAGAAAGGGAGAATGGAAAGAGACGCAAGTAGATTGCGTCCTTAGATACACCCGTGATATTAAATGTATCACATATCCGCGCGAAGCGAGACAAATGTCCGGGTGCATCCTCATCCTCGAGGCCATGGAATTGAGTGGCATGAGTGATCGTACTCATGACATGTGATGGGATCTGCCAAGAATTGGTGTTCGGTATAGTGGGGCGTGTGATCGAAGATCTCGCGCCCGTGACCCCCTCACTGGCCCTCTGGTGTACTGTACGCCTCGCTGGAGGATCAGCGTCGCCCATAGTAGGAAATGGAACTCGGCTAGTAGGACGTACCTTTGGTTTAACCAGCTCCTCTAAACGCTCCCGAAAGTCGCGGGTGCGCTCGTGAAGCTCTCGTTCGGGCTCTTGAAAAGCTGCAAAAGATGGTGATCCTTGCAAACGAGTATTGGGCATAAACAGAAAGACTCTAAGAAGGAAACAGAATAAAGACTCACAAGTAGCACACAAGACTCAAAAGAAAACAAAAGACTCAAATAAACCAAAAATCAAACAAAGAACTAGTCAAAGCTAATATTGCTATTGCCAAGTGTCCCCGGCAACGGCGCCAAAAACTTGATGTCGTCCAGACGGTCTATTAAAAACTAACAAATAAAACCTATTCTAGACTTTCTAGCTTTAAATTTTTAAAACCTAGACTCGACCTAATACTAGACCACACAACCGGCAAGTGTACCGATCAATGTAATATAGCCTAAACGAAGTCCGAGTTATCGAACCCAAAAGACACTGAATAACTAAATTAGACTCAACTAGGACTTAAGTATGATTTGATTGGTTTGGGGGATTACTACACTACTAATTATCAACTAAGGAATGCACTAAACTAAGGACAACTCAAACTATCAAGAGCAAACTAAAGATGAAATCAAGAATGGAGAGGTCACTACCTAGGTCGGAATCCTATGTGTAAAGCTCAACTTCTATCGGTTTTGGAACTAGGTTGGATCTGGGTTTCTAAAGATATAACACCTAAAAGATATCTAGTGGATTCCCGATCACTCTCGGTCTCGGGATGTGACCAGAAGACAACCTAAGGATACTAGACTCACCAGATGGTTGGATCACTTCTCAGGTATTTCCAACTATGACAAGTACCCTAATAAACGGATTACCTCTCAGTCTCACCGCCTACCATACACTCAAGGAATGCATGGGGTAATTCTAGAATGGATACTATGATTCGAATAGCAACTATCACTAGACACCTACACTCACGTCCTCTCAGACTGTTAACACTCGGATTCCTAATGATGAAGACTAAACGACTAATTCTCACCTCTCGGGTATTGAACTAAGACATACATTCACTTCTAATCAGTAATTAAATAGGTTTTCTATGGTTACTACGTCTAGCAAACCACTCCAAATCACAAACCCTAAGATCTATGAACCAGAAACGAAGATCAAACTGGCAGACAACCACAATCAACGCAGAAAAGCATAATCAATCACATAATCAGAATTAAACATGCACTAACATCACACATACACAAACTAAAACCTTTACTAAATCATAAATCCAACATTCAAACCCAAAAACCGGATAAAAATCGAAACTTTAACACATAGTCATCACATTGACCTAGGTAGATCGAAGATCTAGCCTAGAATCATACCAAGAACATCAACACAGAAGTAAATAGCAAGATCCATAGGTTCAAAACACAAAATCAAAGATAAAGTTTGAATCTTTAAACCCTAGAATGCAACTACACAAACCCGGAATCCAAAAGCTTCAATCTTCAGCTTCAATTGACTTCCAAGCTCAAAATCGCCTCTTTTTCGTCTCTCAAACGGCTGGAATCGAACCCCCTCTAATTATGGTATTAGAAATCTATTAAAACTCAAAATTAGGGTTTTTGCGGAATTACGGTCCTCTCGCGTACCGCGAGAGAATTTGTCTAGGTTCCTCGCGTACCGCGAGGAACAAAATAGTCGGGCGCGTTTCTTGAATCCTCGCGTACCGCGAGAATTATTACCCTCGTCTCTCGCGTACCGCGAGAGGCATAAACTTCAGAAAATTCACTTTTGGTCCTTGGACTTTTCCGGGCTTCGTTTCTTCGCTCGTTTTCTTTACGTATTCTTCATTAATATTCCCGAGCTCCTACAAATAAGACAAAAGACTCAATTGTACATAAAATTGACTCAAAACGAATAGAAAACTACGTAAAACACATTAATACAAAGGAATAAAGACGTGTGCTTTCGCACCCTATCACCTCGCATCCGCGCCTCAAGTAATCTCTTGCCTTAATCATAGAGATGACATTTGGCACGGGGCGTCATGATCTCCAAAATCCTCGACTTTGCTACCATCCGGAGCTTTGAGTCGGATTATCTTTCGTTTTCATATAATTTGCGCTTCATTGGCAGTTAGCCAATCCATACCTAACACGACATCAAACCCTCCCAAAACCATATCAAACAATTTGACAGGGAAACTATGACCTTCTATTTTTATCGTAGAATTGTCAACTACATCGGTCACTCTCGCAGTTCTACCCTCAGCGGTTTCTACGCTAAAAGCCCTTTCTAGCTTACTGCAGGTGTACTTCACTCGTTTACAAAAAGTCGCAGATATAAAACTCTTACTCGCACCCGAATCAAATAACACAGAAACAAAAGTGTTGTCAAGGATGAACGTACATGACGCCACGTCGGGGTCCACCCAGGCCATGTCTTGCGTCAGCGCGTACGCACGAGTCTTTGCTCGGGGCCTCTCTTCTTTCTTCTCGGTACTCTTCCCTTTCCCAGATTTGCCCATTTTCGGTTTCAGGCATTCCCTACTCAGATGACCGGCATCCCCACAGTTATAGCACTTGAAGTGTATTGGGCACTCACGGGAGTAGTGCCCGGTCTTGCCACACTTAAAACATAAGTTAGATCCCAGTCTACATTCACCTGCATGCTCCTTTCCACACTTCTTATAAACAGTCGACTCATCAACCTGAGCCCTCTTATCGTGAGCCCCAAACATCTTTCCACCAGTTCGCTTGTTTGAGAAGCTCGGTCTCTTCTTTGGTTCCTCAATGGCGGCATCGTTTAATTCCATATCACCATACACCACACCACTGAGCTCCACCACCGAATCGAAGGTGGTAGGAGTGTTTGCTTTGATAATGGTGCAGACCTTGTCCGGCAGTCCCTGGATATAACAAGAAATCTTTCTCTGTTTGATAGTAACCAGGTGTGGCACCAGACGTGCCAACTCATTGTACCGGGTGGTGTATTGACGGTGAGTCATGTTACCAGCCTTTAAATAATATAAATAATTATATTATTTAATAGTTTAGAACGTTTCATAAAGTTTATAAACGTGGTAAAAATAATATAAGAATATATATTATTTTTAGTTAGAGTCACGGGTTGAAAATAATATAAATATATTATTTTATTCAGAGTCGTGGTTTGAAAATAATATAAATATATTATTTTATAAGTGAAAATGCTATTTATAAAATTACACCCGAGCCTTCGTTGTGTTTTCCGGGGCTAAAACACTTTTATATATTAATATAATAATATAAAGAATGATTTTTATTAATTAAATATTCAGGAAAAAGTCCCAAAAAAAGAATACAGGAGACCAGACTCGAACCCTGGTCTCCTGCTGTAAGGCCCCAAACCCGGGAGGCCTCACTTGTTGGATTTACTCATTCACAAACAGTTCTTAAACTTGATTATCAAATAACGCAGCGGATAATATTTCAATTAAACATAACCATTACATTGTTAAACAACGGGAGCATAACATATTCTATTACATAAACATATCATGATCTAATCATAACGGGATGCCAGTCTTCATGATCCACCGGGTAACTCTTCTCGCTTGCCAAGCATCACCGTCCATCATCCATACCTGCCTTAACCTGAATGTGCATACTAAAAAGTCAGCTACGCTGGTGAGTTCAAGTTTTCATTCGATTTAAGAAATGGTTCATCATTCAAAACATTCATTAGGGTTTAACATCACGTATAAGAAAACAGGGCCTTTCATTCATCATTAAAACATTAAAACCTTTTATCATCATCATAAACGCCTTTGGACGGATTGTTCGTTTAAAACTTTTAACATTCATTTAAGTCATACATTACTATCTACAATATGTGTCTTTCTTTAAGCGTCTCTGTGTCCCCGAAGGAACCCTTAATGTTGTGGGCAACCGCTACGTATCGCCGTCATTGCCACAACCATTCAATACGTGGGGTCAACCGTTACGAATCGCCGTCATTGCCCAACACGCATCTTTCCTTTGGGAATCAACCGTTACGTATCGCCGTCATTGATTTCCCAATTCAATACGTGGGGTCAACCGTTACGTATCGCCGTCATTGCCCAACACGCATCTTTCCTTTAGGAATCAACCGTTACGTATCGCCGTCATTGATTTCCCATTACCTCTTTCCCTTAGGATGATCGTCATCACCCGAGTAACCGTCGTTACCCCCTTACCAGTTGTACAACATCAAACCATTGGCAGGCCACCAAGACACTGCCCCTGTTGCTCTTATGGCAACTATGGCTCACTGTCCATAATCTATCACAAGGCTGGGAATTACATTCCCAGACTTCTTTCGTCAATTCCATTCACTCGACAGATTAGATTTGTAATGACTTCTTTAAACCTTTGCCCTTTTTCTTTTCTTTTCGAAAAACTTTTCATTCATTTTCGAAACCCTTTACCTTTAGTTTAAACCATTTCTTTATAAACATTTCGTTCGTAAACATTCCGTTCATAACTCTCTTTCCATAAACGTTCATTCCAATCATTTCATTTCATAAACATAGTTTCATAAGCATCATTTATAAACATAGTTTCATAAACATCATTTCGTAAAACATCATTTCATATGCATGCACACCACCCCGAAAACATTATATAAAGCATTTAAAAGAGGGGCTTCTAGAACTCACCTGATAAGCTAATCCGGGTTGCCCTAAACAAAGGTCCCACTACATCACTTCCGATCTGAATTGATTAGTCAAATACACATTAGACCAAATCCCGACTCTAATGGTTTAACCTTCTAAACGTACTGACTTTACCTAATCAGCCTGATACCTGCACACTTAGCAAGTGCGCAGACCCTGCTGCCTGCACACTTAGCAATGGCGCAGACCCCTCTTCCTGCGTACTTGATAAGTACGCAGGACCTGCTCCGTGCGCACTTGGTAAGTGCGCACAACCTGTTTCTTCGCAAAACCCTAACTTTCACATTCAGGTCTGATCTCGTCAAGATCTCGAACCTGTTTGCATCCAAAACGTTCGTTTTCCATTAAGGAACTCAAATCTATGTTTATCCTTCAGTTTCATCCGTTAAAATGTTACATTTTCACCCAAAACCCGAAAAACCCAAAAACGAACTAAAACTCAGATTTAGGTCGGATCGTTACCTGAATCGAGCTTCTGGTCCGGAGGTTCTTCTCACGAGCTATGGAGCAACACACTTCTCAAATCTCGGGTCGATCCGCCAACTTTCTCTCTCTACGGTTTCTCTCTCTAGAAGTTGCAAATGAGAGGAATGGGTGGAAGTTTAAGCTATCTATAGGGGAGGCTCCCCTTCCAGCCCACCGACCCATCCGACCCGACCCGACATGCCTCGTTCGTTTATTTCGGCATTTTAACTGTCGTTTTATTTTTTTGGGATGTTACAAGTCTACCCCCCTTACAATAGGTTTCGTCCCCGAAACCTATCATAAGTCAAATAGATGAGGGTACGACTCCCTCATTTCCTTCTCCGTTTCCCAAGTGGCTTCCGATCCCTTTCAATGTTTCCATTGGACTTTAACCAATTGGATAATCTTATTACGCAAACGCTTCTCCTTTCTGTCTAAGATGGCCACGGGTTCTTCGATGTAATTAAGGTTGTTGTTGACCTCGATGTCAGTTAGTGGTACGTGAGCAGATTCATCCGCCAAACACTTTCCCAAGTGTGATACATGGAAGGTAGGATGAATCCCACTCAACTCATCATGCAACTCTAGCCGATAAGCGACTTCACCAACCCGTGCCATTATCCTGAATGGTTCGACGAAACTCGGACTTAACTTTCCTTTCTTCCTGAATCGTATTATTCCCTTCCAGGGTGACACTTTCAACATTACTCTGTCCCCAACATCAAACTCAATATGCCTTCGTCGTTTATCCGCATAGGATTTCTGACGATCTTGTGCGGCCTTCATTCATGCTTTGATTTGATCAAACCTTTCTGACGTTTCTCTTACTACTTCCAGACTCCCTAATTCCTTTTGTCCAATCTCACCCCAACAAATCGGGGTCCTGCATCTCCTCCCATACAACATTTCGTATGGCGGCATGCCTATAGTCGTGTGATGACTATTGTTGCATGAAAATTCGGCTAACGGCAGATGATTGTCCCAACTGCCACCAAAATCGATAATACAAGCACGAAGCATATCCTCCAATGTCTGAATGGTCCTTTCGGACTGACCATCCGTTTGTGGGTGGTATGCCGTGCTGATATTAAGCCTCGTGCCCATCGCCTCGTGAAATCTCTTCCAGAACCTCGATGTGAATCGTGTGTCCCGGTCAGATACGATTGTCAAAGGCATCCCATGTCGTGCTACTACTTCGTTAATAAATACTTCCGCTAACCTTTCTGACGAGAACGTCTCGCGAATAGGTAGGAAATGAGCACTCTTCGTTAAACGGTCCACAATTACCAAAATGGTGTCATGACCTTTAGCTGTGCGAGGTAGCTTGGTTATGAAGTCCATGGTAATGTGTTCCCACTTCCATTCCGGTATATCAAGTGGTTGAATCTTTCCATACGGTTTCTGGTGTTCGGCCTTTACTTGTGAGCAAGTCAAGCACTTGCTTACATACTTCGTCACTTCATGCTTCATTCCAGGCCACCAGTATTCCTTCCTTAGATCTTGGTACATTTTATTGGTACCAGGATGGATAGAGTACCGAGACTTATGAGCCTCATCCAAGATTTTTGTTCTAAGCTCGCCACCCATAGGTATCCATACCCGTCCAAAACGTGTCCTAACACCAAGGGTGTTAAATTTCAACTTGTCCTGTTGGCCAACCATCCTTTCCTTCTTTATGTTTTCTTCTTTAAGTGCCTCATCTTGAGCCTTTTCGATTTCTCTCATCACATCTGATGTTACCACTAACTGGCAAGCTTTCACTCCAATAGGAGTAGGCACATCCTTTCGGCTTAGAGCGTCAGCCACCACGTTTGCCTTTCCAGGATGGTATATTATATCACAGTCATAGTCTTTCAACAGTTCCAACCATCGTCTCTGCCTCATATTAAGTTCCTTTTGTTCGAAAAAGTACTTCAAACTTTTATGGTCGGAGTAAATAGTAAACTTCACCCCGTACAGGTAGCGCCTCCATATTTTCAATGCGAATATGACAGCAGCAAGTTCCAAATCGTTGGTTGGATAATTAGCTTCGTGAATCTTCAACTGTCGTGACGCATACGCGATCACTCTCCCGCGTTGCATCAACACGCATCCCGATCCCTGACCCGAAGCGTCAGAGTACACCACTAGGTCTTCATTGCCCTCGGGAAGGGCCAAGACTGGAGCTTGGGTTAGCCTCTTCTTCAATTCCTTAAACGCCTCATCTTGGGTCGAACCCCATTCATACTTAACCTCTTTCCGAGTCAATTTTGTCAATGGCGAAGCTATTTTTGAGAAATCCTGGATGAATCTCCGATAGTAGCCTGTCAATCCGAAGAAACTACGGATTTCAGTTGGCGTATTAGGAATATTCCATTCCCTTACCGTCACTATCTTTGCTGGGTCAACCATAATGCCGTTTGGGTTAATGACGTGACCTAGGAATTGGACATCCCTAAGCCAGAACGCGCATTTAGAGAACTTAGCATACAACTTTTCCTTCTTCAGAGCTTCCAATACTTCCTTTAAGTGACACGCGTGATCACCCTCATTCTTGGAGTAAATGAGGATATCATCGATGAACACGATTACCGATCGATCCAGGATTGGTCGACAAACTCTATTCATCAAATCCATGAACGCTGCGGGGGCGTTCGTCAATCCAAAAGACATCACGCGGAACTCGAAATGTCCATAACTTGTGCGAAATGCAGTTTTCGGTATGTCTTCTTCCCTCACCTTCAACTGATGATACCCGGACCGAAGGTCGATTTTTGAGAACCAACTTGCGCCCTGTAATTGATCGAACAGGTCGTCGATCCTTGGTAAAGGGTACTTGTTCTTCACCGTACGTTTGTTCAAATCGCGATAATCAATACACATTCTCATCGAACCGTCTTTCTTCTTCACAAACAACACCGGAGCACCCCACGGTGAGATGCTCGGTTGGATAAATCCTTTCTCAAGTAACTCGTCTAGTTGTGCCATTAATTCTTTCATCTCCACTGGTGCTAGTCGATATGGAGCCTTAGCCACGGGCTGGGCATCTGGTACTAAGTCGATTCGAAGTTCAATCTCTCTGTCGGGTGGTATCCCAGGCAAATCTTCTGGAAACACCTACGGGTACTCGCGTACCACGGGTACATCGTCTAGTTCCTTCACTTCCTTACACTTGTCAATCACGTACACCACATAAGCCTCGCATCCGCGCCTCAAGTAATCTGCTGCCTTAATCATCGAGATGACGTTTGGCATCGGGGCGTCGCGATCTCCAAGAACCTCGACTTTGCTACCGTCCGGAGCCTTGAGTCGGATTATCTTTCGTTTGCATATAATTTGTGCTTCATTGGCAGTTAGCCAATCCATACCTAACACGACATCGAACCCACCCAAAACCATGACAAACAACCTGACAGGGAACCTATGACCTTCTATTTTTATCGTGGAGTTGTCAACTACATCGGTCACTCTCGCAGTTCTTCCCTCAGCGGTTTCTACGCTAAAAGCCCTTTCTAGTTTGCTGACAGTGTACTTCACTCGTTTACAGAAAGTCGCAGATATAAAACTCTTACTGGCAACCGAATCAAATAACACAGAAACAAAAGTGTTGTCAAGGATGAACGTACCTGATGCCACGTCGGGGTCTGCCCTGGCTTGGTCTTGCGTCAGTGCGTACGCACGAGTCTTTGCTCGGGGCCTCTCTTATTTCCTTTCCAGGCCTTTCCCTTTCCCGGCTTCACCCATTCTCGGTTTCGGGCATTCCCTACTCAGATGACCGGCATCCCCACAATTATAGCACTTGAAGTGTTGTGGGCACTCACGGGAGTAGTGCCCGGTCTTGCCACACTTGAAGCACAAGTTAGATCCCAGTCTACATTCACCAGTATGCTCCCTTCCACACTTCTTACAAATAGTCGGGTCATCTACCTGAGCCCTCTTATCACGAGTCCCAAATATCTTTCCACCAGTTCGCTTGTTTGAGAAGCTCGGTCTCTTCTTCGGTTCCTCAATGGCGATGATATTCAGCGCCAGATCATCAAATACCACGCCGCTCAGTTCTACTACCGAATCATAGGTAGTAGGGGCGTTTGCCTTAACATAGGTGCGGACCTGGTCCGACAGCCCTTGTATGTAACAGGAAATCTTTCTTTCCTCAGTCGTGATAAGGTGTGGCACCAGACGTGCCAGTTCATTGAATCGGGTTGTGTATTGCCGGTGCGTCATGCTCCCGGCCTTCAAACCCAGAAATTCCCTCTCTACCTTCTCAATCTCGTTCCTCGGGTAGAAATTCTTGATCACCAAAGTTTTCAAGTCAGCCCACATCATCGCATCCACAACCTCGCTCCCTTTTGCTTGACGTACACCTTACCACCAATGGGATGCTTCCTCTCTCAAGGAGTTAGCAGCAAATTTTACAACTTGATCCGTTCGACATTCGCTCAGATGAATGGCAGCCTCCATACGAATCACCCAATCAAACGTAGCTACAACGTCTTTCTTCCCAGTCAAGACTGGCGGGTCACATGCCTTGAAGGACTTATAGTCGCAACCATGGTTAAGCGGTGCGTTGATTGCCTCAGTGTTCAGGGTATCAACCGACGTGTTTGACCCACCTTCCCCATTAACCTTCTTCAATGCCTCAGCTAACAGACCTGGCAGAGAAGTCTTCATCAACTCGGTGAACTCTCGAGCTATAGCTGCTCTGGTTCAAAAGTGAAAGGTTGTTCTTTAACCAGTGTCTGCTCAGTTTCATGCACACTAACCGCCGGTTCAGTGTGAACACTTCCTTCTTCACTATACTCTTGGCGCGCAGGGATCCTGCCACGCCCACCATTTCGACCGCCAATACGACCACCGGTACGGCCACCACGCCTTCCGTTTCCTCTCCTTGCCATTTCGTTATATAAGACAAGAAATCCAATGTCATCACGCTAGTTAACAAATAAAATTCAACAAGTACTGTAAGATGTTAATATACACTGGCCATCTGCAATTAATCATTACACTACCTTTCGATTTCTATTTGACCACCTTTGTGATTCCATCAGAACACAAGTCCTTTCCTAACCATTTCTAAGGCATACTACATACACATACTCTACTTTTCATACCTGATGCTGTGGCTCGAGTTACCCGTACTAGCATCCACTTTCGGTCCCATTCACAGTTTAAGTTCAGACACTGGGAGTGTCCGAATCTCTCAAACTATTGCTCTGATACCAACTTGTAAGGCCCCAAACCCGGGAGGCCTCACTTGTTGGATTTACTCATTCACAAACAGTTCTTAAACTTGATTATCAAATAACGCAGCGGAAAATACTTAAATTAAACATAACCATTACATTGTTAAACAACGAAAGCGTAACATATTCTACTACATAAACATATCATAATCTAATCATAACGGGATGCCAGTCTTCATGATCCACCGGGTAACTCTTCTCGCTTGCCAAGCATCACCGTCCATCATCCATACCTGCCTTAACCTGAATGTGCATACTAAAAAGTCAGCTACGCTGGTGAGTTCTAGTTTTCATTCGATTTAAGAAATGGTTCATCATTCAAAACATTCATTAGGGTTTAACATCACGTATAAGAAAACAGGGCCTTTCATTCATCATTAAAACATTAAAACCTTTTATCATCATCATAAACGCCTTTGGACGGATCGTTCGTTTAAAACTTTTAACATTCATTTAAGTCATACATTACTATCTACAATCTGTGTCTTTCTTTAAGCGTCTCTGTGTCCCCGAAGGAACCCTTAATGTTGTGGGCAACCGCTACGTATCGCCGTCATTGCCACAACCATTCAATAGGTGGGGTCAACCGTTACGAATCGCCGTCATTGCCCAACACGCATCTTTCCTTTGGGAATCAACCGTTACGTATCGCCGTCATTGATTTCCCAATTCAATACGTGGGGTCAACCGTTACGTATCGCCGTCATTGCCCAACACGCATCTTTCCTTTAGGAATCAACCGTTACGTATCGCCGTCATTGATTTCCCATTACCTCTTTCCCTTAGGATGATCGTCATCACCCGAGTAACCGTCGTTACCCCCTTACCAGTTGTACAACATCAAACCATTGGCAGGCCACCAAGACACTGCCCCTGTTGCTCTTATGGCAACTATGGCTCACTGTCCATAATCTACCATAAGGCTGGGAATTACATTCCCAGACTTCATTCGTCAATTCCATTCACTCGACAGATTAGATTTGTAATGACTTCTTTAAACCTTTGCCCTTTTTCTTTTCTTTTCATAAAACTTTTCATTCATTTTTGAAACCCTTTACCTCTAGTTTAAACCATTTCTTTATAAACATTTCGTTCGTAAACATTCCGTTCATAACTCTCTTTCCATAAACCGTTCATTCCAATCATTTCATTTCATAAACATAGTTTCATAAGCATCATTTATAAACATAGTTTCATAAACATCATTTCGTAAAACATCATTTCATATGCATGCACACCAACCCGAAAACATTATATAAAGTATTTAAAAGAGGGCTTCTAGAACTCACCTGATAAGGTAATCCGGGTTGCCCTAAACAAAGGTCCCACTACGTCACTTCCGATCTGAATTGATTAGTCAAATACACATTAGACCAAATCCCGAATCTAACGGTTTAACCTTCTAAACATACTGACTTTACCTAATCAGCCTGATGCCTGCGCACTTAGCAAGTGCGCAGACCCCTCTTCCTGCGTACTTAATAAGTACGCAGGACCTGCTCCGTGCGCACTTGGTAAGTGCGCAAGACCTGTTTCTTCGCAAAACCCTAACTTTCGCTTTCAGGTCTGATCTCGTCAAGATCTCGAACCTGTTTGCATCCAAAATGTTCGTTTTCCATTAAGGAACTCAAATCTATGTTTATCCTTCAGTTTCATCCGTTAAAATGTTACATTTTCACCCAAAACCCGAAAAACATAAAAACGAACTAAAACTCAGATTTAGGTCGGATCGTTACCTAAATCAAGCTTCTGGTCCGGAGGTTCTTCTCACGAGCTCTGGAGCAACACACTTCTCAAATCTCGGGTCGATCCGGTAACTTTCTCTCTCTACGGTTTCTCTCTCTAGAAGCTGCAAATGAGAGGAATGGGTGGAGGTCTAAGCTATTTATAGGGGAGGCTCCCATTCCAGCCCGCCGACCCATCCGACCCGACCCGACATGCCTCGTTCGTTTATTTCGTCATTTTAACTGTCGTTTTATTTTTTTGGGATGTTACACCTGCGTATATGTCCAACGCCCTAACCAACTCCGCCCGCTAGGGTCTTGCAACAGGAATCGACCCCAACAAGTTTTAATCCAAAAATCCCCTGAGTTCCTCCCCTTTACACGAGTTCGTACCCAATCCCCCCTAAATCAATTGATTTTAATCGCGACTATTCAAAATAAAAACGGGGTTTTGTTCATTGGTTTCATACGAATCTGTGTTAAGGTTTAATTGCAAAATCATTAGGTTTAAAGTCGTCAATTACCCCATGGGAATTTCGAAACCTTAGTTATGAACATGGAATCAATTCTATTGAATTCGATATTAAGAACGGTTAGATTCATAGGGCTTTTGATAATCGAGGGTTTGCAAATCCAACCATGTGGTTTAATTTGATTGAAACAGTGTTTAATATCGAAACCCCCAAATTGAGTTATTAACGAACCCTAGGTTACGGTTTGTGATCAATTCGATGTTAATTGATAAAATAAACATAGGGCTTTCGATTAGTGACTGGTTTCGAAGCTAACCATGTGAGTTAATTGGATTATGATCGAGTCTAGAATCAAAAGCCCCAAATCGATTTTATGAAGAAAACATAGTTTAGGATCATGACAGATTCGATGGTAATTGATCAAATAAACATGGGGCTTTCATTATACAGAAGATTACGAGTCTAAAGGTGTAGTTTAATTGAATTGGAATCGAGTCTAGGATAGAGTTTGATTAAACCAATTTAAGATGAACCCTAGAATCGGGTTCATAATTGAGTCGATGATATAAGCCCCAATATTCATAAGGCTTTAATTCTAAGGATAAAAACGAAGCTATAGGTGTAAAGAATTACCAAAATGGTGCTCGAATTGGTTGAGTTCAACTAGAACTTGTTCTGACCTCGACTAGTTTGATCTCTGGCGACAACAGCTTCAGTTCCGATCGAATTGGATGATGTAAATGTCTCTGTGTGGATGCGATTAAGGTTTTTGGAGAGTTTGGTTGCGAGGGTAATACTCCAAATGGTCGAATTTGATGGATAGGTGATGAGTGTCAACGGTTATGGCTTTAACATCCAATAATGAGATTAATTACGCGTAATGGTGATGTTAATTGACTCAATTATGAACGTTTATGACATCAACGTGCATTTCAGTTATAGATTTGAACCAATGTCAGTTATAGGTCGTGAATTTGGATCAAAGAGGCTACGGATTTGACTTTTAGAAGTCAATAGGTACAAAATTTCATCAATTTTGACTTTCAATAGTCAACATATTGGGTTTAGGGATTTGGCAGGATTAGTCCCTGAAGTTTGGGATCAGGAAATGACAGAATTAATCCCTGGGGTTTAATATTGGATTAACTAGGTTAGGAATTAACTGAATATTTAACGGAGTTACTAACAGAACTAACTGAAAAGTCCGGATTGTCACATCATCCCCTAGTTGAAAGAATTTTCGGCCCGAAAATTAAATAATAAAATTAAATAAAATAAAAAATTTCCCGGGATGTCACATCATCCCCTAGTTGAAAGAATTTTCGTCCCGAAAATTTAAATAGTACCTTGAGAATTTGATGCGGAGTGCTTGAACAGGTTAGGGTACTTGCGCATCATCTGATCCTCGCGCTCCCAAGTGAATTCCGGTCCACGTTTCGAGTTCCAACGGAGTCTGACAATAGGGATCTTACTGTGCTTTAACGTTTTAACTTCCCTATCCATAATTTCCACAGGTTCTTCGATGAAACGTAACTGTTCATCAACGTGTAGTTCTTCAAGAGGAACCGTGAGTGATTCGTCTGCTAGGCATTTCTTTGAATTTGAGACGTGAAAGACGTTGTGCACACCACTAAGTACTTCAGGTAGGTCCAGTTGATACGCTACTGGTCCGATTCTCTTCATTATCTTTGAATGGTCCAACATAACGAGGATTCAGTTTGCCTCGTTTCCCGAAACGAATGACACCTTTCCAAGGTGAGACTTTGAGTAAGACCATGTCACCTGTTTGAAATTCTAAAGGTTTACGACGCTTGTCGGCATAGCTCTTTTGACGATCACGAGGTGCCGCCATACCGTTTCTAATTTGAACAATCTTTTTGTAAGTTTCAAATACAAGTCCAGTTCCTATGAGTTGGCTATCCCCAATCTCGGTCCAATAAATTGGAGAACGGCATTTCCGTCCATAAAGTGCTTCAAATGGAGCTGCCTTGATACTAGTGTGATAGTTGTTGTTGTAGGAGAACTCCACCAACGGTAGATGAGACTCCCAAGTGTTACCGAAATCGATCACACAAGCTCGTAGCATGTCCTCCAGTGTTTGAATAGTACATTTTGTTTGGCCATCAGTTTGAGGATGGTATGCTGTGCTCATATCTAGACGCGTGCCTAAGGACTTATGTAACGACTGCCAGAAACGAGAAGTGAATCGTGCATCACGATGCGAAATAATAGAGATTGGCACCCCGTGCTGAGAGACTATTTCTTTCAAGTAAGTACGAGTGAGCTTATCCATTTTGTCGGTCTCTTTGATTGCTAAGAAGTGAGCGGACTTTGTTAATCGATCAACAATTACCCAAATGGTATCACATCCGGTAGGAGTTCGTGGTAATTTGGTGATGAAGTCCATGGATATTTGTTCCTATTTCCACATGGGGATTTCTGGTTGTTGCAGAAGACCGGATGGTTTTTGATATTCAACTTTGACCTTCGCGCAAGTCAGACACTTACTAACATAGGTGGCTATATCGGCCTTCATCTTCGGCCACCAATATAGCACCTTTAGATCATGGTACATTTTGTCGGAACCTGGATGTATCGAGTAACGAGATTTATGAGACTCATCCATAACTAGTTCCCTTAGGTTTCCGAATACTCAAATCCATATTCGCTCAGCAAAGTTGCGAATACCGTCAGATTTGACTTCAAGTTGTGCTTCCATACCGCGTGTACCTTCCAGCGGTAGATTTTCTTCTTTTAGGGCTTCGAGTTGAGCACTACGAATTTTGTCAGGTAATCCGGGGTGAATAGTAAGCTGTAATGCTCGAACTCGTTTGGGTTTCGTTTCCTTTCGACTCAGGGCATCAGCTACAACGTTAGGTTTACCCGGGTGGTATCGGATCGCACAGTCATAATCGTTTAAGAGTTCGACCCAACGACGTTGTCGCATGTTCAACTCTTTCTGCTAGAAGATGTGCTGAAGACTCTTGTGATCGGTATAGATGGTGCATTTGGTACCGTACAAATAATGTCTCCATATCTTAAGTGCGAAGACTACGGCTCCCAACTCTAAGTCATGAGTGGTGTAGTTTCTCTCATGGAACTTTAGTTGACGTTAAGCGTATGCGATCACCTTTTCGCGTTGCATTAAGACACAACCCAGACCCTGAATAGATGCATCACAATACACTACAAAATCACCGGTTCCTTCCGGAAGAGCTAAAATAGGTGCACTGCGGAGTTTTTGTTTAAGATGTTGGAATGCTGACTCTTGGTTATCGCCCCAATTATAGGCTTTACCTTTTTGAGTTAAAGCTGTGAGAGGTTAAGCAATTTTTGAAAATCCTTCGATGAATCGACGGTAATATCCAGCCAATCCCAGAAATTATCGCACCTCAGTCGGAGTCGTCGGTGCTGCCTAATTCTTGATGGCTTCTATCTTTGATGGGTCGACATGTATTCCTTTCTCGTTAACCACATGTCCTAGAAACTGAACTTCCCGAATCTAGAATTCACACTTGGAAAACTTAGCATACAGTTGCTCTCGCTTAAGTAATTCCAAAATTAGGCGTAGATGTTCCTCATGTTCTTCCTTGTTCTTGGAATAAATGAGGATGTCGTCGATGAAAACGATAACGAACTGGTCAAGGTAAGGCTTACACACACGGTTCATGAGGTCCATGAATACCGCAGGTGCGTTGGTTAATCCGAAAGGCATGACCATAAACTCGTAATGGCCGTACCTTGTTCTGAATGCAGTCTTAGAGATATCCTCTTCTCGGACTCTCAACTGATGGTAGCCGGACCTAAGATCTATTTTGGAATAGAAACTTGATCCTTGGAGTTGATCAAAGAGGTCATCTATGCGAGGTAAAGGGTAGCGGTTCTTGATTGTGACTTTATTCAGCTCCCGATAGTCAATACACATACGGAAAGTTCCGTCCTTCTTCTTGACAAATAGTACCGGAGCTCCCCACGGCAATGAACTAGGTCGAATGAAACCTTTATCCAACAAATCTTGCAGTTGAGTGGATAGCTCTTGTAATTCACTGGGTGCCAGTCTGTAAGGTGCCCGAGCAATCGGTGCTGCTCCGGGTGCTAGATCAATTTGGAATTCAATTTGACGGTGCGGTGGTAGACCGGGCAGATCCTCGGGAAATACTTCTAAAAATTCACGCACCATGGGAATATCTTCAATCTTCTTCTCTTCTGATGGCTGCTCAGCAACGAGAGCCAAAATAGCCGTATGCCCCTTTCGAAAGCATTTTTATGCTTTCATAAAAAATATGATGCCCACGACCGCACCAACTCTTTCGCCTTGGACGGAAAGGGTTTCTCCACTCGGGAGAGGAATACGAACAATCTTTTCGTGACATATAATTTCGGCTTCGTTTTTAGATAACCGATCCATGCCGACAATTACATCAAAACTACCAAGTATGATCGGCATAAGGTCGATATCAAATATATGTTTAGCTAGCTCAAGTTTACATCCCTTAAGAATGTGAGTTGCGTCAATTATTTGGCCATCAACTATCTCTATTGTATACTTAGCTTCTAATAGAGTTGAAGTTCCTTTTATCATATCACTAGGTTTCTTAGATATAAAACTTCTATCAGCACCAGTGTCAAAAAGGACATAAGCAAAGTAATTATTTAAGAGAAACTTACCGGTGACCACATTATGGTCGTAACGGGCTTCTCCAGATCCTAGTATGAAGGCTCGTCCCTTCGCACCATTTCCTCCACCATTTCCATTGTTACCACCATTGCCATTGTTATTCTGGTTAGGGTTGTGGTTTCCATTACCCCCTTTCTTCAATTGAGTACAATTCTTTCTAATATGCCCTTCCTTTCCGCACTCAAAGCAACCCCTTGTGGATCCCGGTTGTTGAAAAGGTTGTTTAGCTTGTAACTCACCCATGCAGGCCTTAGCAGCATGACCTATTTTGCCGCACCTCTGGCAACGGTTGCAAAACCCAAAGTGGTGGAAGTTGCACTTGTTACACTTCGGAGACTTCCCCGCATAACCACCCTGGTTCTGACCTGAAGAGGTCGACTGGTTGAAGTTCTTAGTAGGCTCAAACCTACGCTGTTGCTGCTGCGGTGGTTGATTAAACTGGGGTTGGTTGGGTTGGGGTCCTTTGGAGTGGGCGTTGGAGTGGTTGTGGGTGTTAGAATGGTGATCAAACATGCGTTTGTGAGTGTTGGTGGGTTTAGAAACCGAACCTCTCGGAGGTAGAGTCCCTTATGTCACCGCTTGGTCGGTTAACTTATGGGCAAGTTGGATAGTTTGTTGGATAGTGGCAGGATTGGATGAAGTAACCATGCTTTGTATTTGAGGCACTAGACCTCCAATGTAAAGCTCAATTCTCTTGTAATCAGGAGTTACCGTATGCGGGCACATAGTAGCAAGTTCATGAGAACGTGTGGTGTAGAGTTCAATTTCAGAACCCTCCATCTTTACGTTCCAAAACTCTCCCTCTAACTTCTGGATTTCATCGCGAGGACAGTATTCCTCCTTCATCATTAACTTAAATTCCTCCCACGGGAGTCCGTTCACCATGGCCAGACCCAACATTTGGCCTTGGGCGTTCCACCATGTGAGTGCCGGGCCTTCTAAAGTTTCGGCGGCAAACTTCACCTGATTAGCTACGGGGCAGTTGCACATGGCAATCACCAATTCAACCTTCTCAAACCAACGAAGTAGTCTAACGGCTCCTTCAGCTCTACTAAAGGCGTGGGGCTTGCAATCCATGAATGCCTTGAAAGTGCAGGCTAGTTGTTGGTTTTGCTGGTTTTGTTGGCCTGGATTTAGAAATAAAAATAGTATTGGAATTATAGAGTTTAGGAGGATGTTTATAGGAGATGGGTCGAGATCATTAGTCAATAGCTAAAGCATTTACCTGCAGCATTCTGTGCTGCCAGAGCCTCCGCTACACTGTCGTTTATTAGTGCCGCTGGCTCTGCTGCCGTCATGTTAATGGTACCACGACCGCCGGCACGGCCTCCGCGTCCTCTCCCTGACATGACTCTTCACAATCACAAATGAAAAACAATGAGAAATATATCCCATATTAAACATTATTCAGGTATGAGTAAGGACATATAACATCTAATATTTTGAAAATTAAATAAATTGCAAAGCTACAAAATAAATAACTCAAATATTAAACTTCTCATGCTTTTATTGGATGGGAATAACCTTACCCATCTAGGTTTGAAAAGAGAAGTAACATAAGCAAAAGAAAACATGAAAAGGAAGATAGAATAGGAAGATCATCAGGCATCTTCGTCATCGGAAGAAACATACGACTGTGCATCGTCTATCTCTACTGGTTCCTCCTCCAAAGGCTCCTCCTCGAAGGGTTCTTCCTCAAAGGGCTCCTCCTCAAAAGGTTCCTCCTCGTCATCAGAAAGTGGAATCTCCTCAGGAAATAGAGCGGCTTGCAGTTGGGCTTCCAAGTGAGTCACCCTATCTTGAAGACCTTCAGCAGTGTGGTTTGCTACATGTACCTGAGCTTCTAGAGCAGCCACCCTTTCCAGAACTCCTTCCATGTCATTGTCTGAGGTGTCTACCCTTGTCTCTAAGTGTGTCACACGATCCACTAAAAGGTTATGGACCTGGTCAGTTACTGCTAGTTCGGCAGTCAAAACTTCTATCCCTACTTTATTCTCCTCTATTTGAGGCTCTCTCTTCAGAATATCCGGTATCTCATCGGTAGCATCCTTCACAATGCTTAATTCTCTAGAAATATAAAAGACAAAGGCTGTAAAAGTATGTTCCATAGTACATGGCAAGGTAGGTGATGAGGAAGTAGAACCGAAGTAAGGTGATGGGACATTTCACATTTCGATCCATCTTTGGATCATTTGTGGGTATGTGTTCCAGTTTCGAGCAGGATTCATTGCTTGCGCGCTGCTCGCTTCCCCTTGGTCAACTGAATAGTCACTGGAAGTAGTCCGGCGCCTTTTGATAGGTGCCTTATATCTTGGTGCCTTAAATGATGAAGGTGGGGTTGACGACATGTTCGTGTAACAATACATATAAGTGCCAAACATCCAAATGACATGTAACTAATGTGTGAGGCTATAGTCTAGTATGCAATCCTAGTTCTCTATAACCAATGTCTCTGATACCAATCTGTCACACCCCCAATTTCAACTAACGAAGTTTTACCGTTTGGGAAGTGACGAACCAGGATCTCAGACATTAGTTACATTGAACGACTCCACATGGGACTCAAAGTGAAAATATCATTTAAATCAGAGTATCATGCGGAAGCGTAAAGAAAGTAAATGCGTAAAATACACGCACCCAAAACCAAAGTCCAAAGGTCCAAAAAATCCAAAACGTCCAACCAAAACAAGTACAATAGAATAATTCAAACAAACATATGTAAGACAAAATCAAAGTTGTTGAATCCCATGCATGCCCTAACGTGCAACTGTGTCTTATCTTAGCGACCTGAGAAAACATGTAAGAAAATATGTCAACACGAGGTTGGTGAGTTCACAGGTTTCAATATATGTAAATAAGCGTTTACCGGATTTATGTTCATTCAGTATGTATCTATAGGTAGCTAACCTATGTTCATGTTCAGCTCAAGCGCTCGCAACCGAAGCTAACTGTTTGTTTATTGCCTCCTGCCAGGTCTATCAACACTGGCGGTGTGAGTAGGCTAACATTTCACCCGTTCGATATCTAATCGAGTTAGCGCGACTAACGCAGGTGGGATTTTTCAAACCCATTAGTACTACTAAATATTACCTCGCTAAGATCCATATTAACGGTCCGATATTAGTTGAGGACTTTCTGTGATAGCGTGTTACGCTTAGCATTTAACATTGATATCATACGAATTACAAAATCCAAAATTGTTTAGTCATGTTTTCTCCCCCAAGTTAAAACAGTAAAAGGGGCCGTGAAAACTCACCAGTGTTGCGTTGTAGGTAGTATCAAACAAAGGACAAGTTGGAACCACGTGTGTAAGTCTCAATCGACTTACGAATGACCTAAAATTATAAACACATAAATTAGGGACAAAAATATGGGATTTATTGGGATGCGTGACGACGACACGGAAGATTTGGATGCCCTAAAGTATACGTGGGACCAACGAGTAGACGATCATGTCCACGAGAAAGAGGGTTTCTTAATAAAATAATTATTAAGGTAAATACGTTTCGTGTCAAGCAATTCTGATTGCGAATAATATTAGAAAATAAATATTCAGGCGGTTGTACCATTTAAAATGGTTAAGGAAAATAATATAACTAAATATATTATTTTTAAGTTCGTAAAATTAAAATAATCATTTGTGTGGCAAAAATAATAAATATATTATTTTTATTCGAGTATAAAACCGAGGGTAAATAATGTAAATAATTATATTATTTAATAGTTTAGAGCGTTTCATAAAGTTTATAAACGTGGTAAAAATAATATAAGAATATATATTATTTTTAGTTAGAGTCATGGGTTGAAAATAATATAAATATATTATTTTATTCGGAGTCGTGGTTTAAAAATAATATAAATACATTATTTTATAAGTGAAAATGCTATTTATAAAATTACACCCGAGCCTTCGGGTGTTTTCCGGGGCTAAAACACTTTTATATATTAATATAATAATATTAAAAATGATTTTTATTTATTAAATATTCAGGAAAAAGTCCCAAAAAAAATGCAAGAGACCGGACTCGAACCCGGGTCTCCTGCGTATAAGTCCAACGCCCTAACCAACTCCGCCCGCTAGGGTCTCGCAACAGGAATCGACCCCAACAAGTTTTAATTAGAAACTCCCCTGAGTTCCTCCCCTTTACACGAGTTCGAACCCAATCCCCCCTAAATCCATTGATTTTAATCACGATTATTCAAAATAAAAATGGGGTTTTGTTCATTGGTTTCATACGAATTTGTGTTAAGGTTTAATTGTAAAATCATTAGGTTTAAAGTCGTCAATTACCCCATGGAAATTTCGAAACCTTACTTTTGAACATGGAATCAATTCTGTTGAATTCGATATTAAGAACGGTTAGATTCATAGGGCTTTTGATAATCGGGGGTTTGCGAATCCAACCATGTGGTTTAATTTGATTGAAACAGTGTTTAATATCGAAACCCCCAAATTGAGGTATGAACGAACCTTAGGTTACGGTATGTGATCAATTCGATGTTAATTGATAAAATAAACATAGGGCTTTCGATTAGTGACTGGTTTCGAAGC
The DNA here is from genome assembly GCA_023525975.1 of Smallanthus sonchifolius. Lineage (NCBI taxonomy): Eukaryota > Viridiplantae > Streptophyta > Magnoliopsida > Asterales > Asteraceae > Smallanthus > Smallanthus sonchifolius. The sequence continues at coordinate 73,555,824 of CM042023.1, read as the reverse complement.
TAACCATGTGAATTAATTGGATTATGATCGAGTCTAGAATCAAAATCCCCAAATCGATTTTATGAAGAAAACATAGTTTAAGATCATGACAGATTCGATGGTAATTGATCAAATAAACATGGGGCTTTAATTATACACATGATTACGAGTCTAAAGGTGTAGTTTAATTGAATTAGAATCGAGTCTAGGATAGAGTTTGATTAAACCAATTTAAGATGAACCCTAGAATCGGGTTCATGATTGAGTCGATGATATAAGCCCCAATATTCATAGGGCTTTAATTCTAAGGATAAAAACGAAGCTATAGGTGTAAAGAATTACCAAAATGGTGCTCGAATTGGTTGAGTTCGACTAGAACTTGTTCCGACCTCGACTAGTTTGATCTCCGGCGACAACAGCTTTAATTCCAATCGTTGGATGATGTAACAGTCTCTGTGTGGATGCGATTAAGGTTTTTGGAGAGTTTGATTGCGAGGGTAATACTCCAAGTGGTCGAATTTGATGGATAGGTGATGAGTGTCGACGGTTATGGCTTTAACATCCAATAATGAGATTAATTACGCGTAATGGTGATGTTAATTGACTCAATTATGAACGTTTATGACATCAACGTGCATTTCAGTTATAGATTTGAACCAATGTTTGTTATAGCTCGTGAATTTGGATCAAAGAGGCTACGGATTTGACTTTTAGAAGTCAACAGGAACAAAATTTCATCAATTTTGACTTTCAATAGTCAACATATCGGGTTTAGGGATTTGGCAGGATTAGTCCCTGAAGTTTGGGATCAGGAAATGACAGAATTAATCCCTTGGGTTTAATATTGGATTAACTGGGTTAGGAATTAACTGAATATTTAACGGAGTTACTAACGGAACTAACTGGAAAGTCCGGTTGTCACAAACGTACCCGTCACCACGTTCGGGTCCTGACGAGCATCATTAGCTTCCATCACAAAAGCTCTTCCCCGAGCTTGGTTTCCATTGTTTCTCATAGCTCCTGGTCTGCGGTTCAACCGAGGGCATGTGTTATGGAAATGATCAGGACTGTTGCATTCATAACACGCCCTTTGATTGTTGTTGTTGTTGTTGTTAAGATTGCCTTCCTTGCAGTATCGGGTATAGTGTCCTTTTTCTTTCAGTTGTCACAGGTGGGACATGCACCTGTGTGGTGAAAAGGACATTTATTGCATTTCGAGGCTGTACCAGTGTACTTTCCCCTCTCTGCAGCGGGGGTTATGATTTGAGCAACGGTAGTGTTCATGGTTGCAGTTCGTGGAATGTTTGCTGCATATCTCTTGGTTGGTCGAGATTTCTTAACAAATCCGCCTCCGAATTTCTTTCCCGGATTTTCATCCAGTTTCCTCTTATCACTTGAACCTCCCTTCGCTAGTATTCCAGCTCTTATCACATCATCAGTAAGTGTTCCAGCTAATAGGATAGCATTCTTCAAGGTGGTTGGTTCAGAGGAAGTAACCATGCTGCGAATTTAGGGTGCCAATCCCCAAAGATACCTATCAATCTTCTTGGATTCGGGGGTGACCATGTGTGGTAGTAAACATGATAGCTCATGAAATATATTATGTCAGCACCACTCATGGTTAGTCCCCAAAATTCAGCTTCCAGTTTCTGCATCTCATTCTTTGGGCAATATTCTTCAATGAGCATTGTTTTCAGTTCGTCCCATGTCATCCTGTTAATTTCTTCTTCTCCCCTAGCTTGGACTTGATTGTTCCACCAGTTCAACGCCTTTCCTTGGAATGAACAGGTAGCATATTTCACCTTTTGATCATTCAAACATTCGCTAATTTTGATTACAGTAGACATCCTTTCAATCCATTTTAGAGCACCAATGGCTCCTTCATTGCTATTAAATTCTTTTGGTTTGAAGGCCACAAATGTTTTGTAAGAACAACCTTTTCCACTAGCACTTCCTGTCCCTCATTGTGATTATTCCCATTGCTTCCGTCTCCGCCCGAGGTTCCGTCTCTTGCGGTTCGGGTGTTCCTTATGTTCTCGCTGACATGCGTGACTATTTCAGGTATAGCGTCTTTAAGTTGTTGAGCGATTACTTGTGCCATAGTGGGATGTTCATATCCCTGATCATCGGTCGTTTGTCGTCGAGTTTTTCCTTTGGGAGGCATGTTCTATATGATAGAAGGTCGAATTAAAATAGATATAAGGAAAATAATTAGTCATAGAATTAGATAGTAATTGCTTCATTTCATTAACATAATATTGTAATACAAGGGTCCTAATTATAACAAAATGTCTGCTATTTGTTTCATGAGTTAGCAGATAGTAGATAGTTAAATACTAACACAACACAACCTACTTAGGGTTCTAAAAGTAATAAATAAAAGCAACGACGGGTGCGACTATGGCCATGATCCACAAAAGACTCCCATTCCCATGGCCGATTGTTGCCTGTAGTGCTTCATCCCTAGCTGAGTCAGCTAGCGCGAGTACAATGATTAGTGCTTCCTGGGTCTGCTCTACCTCTGATATGATGTTCATGATCCATTCCTGGTGTTAGTGAGGTAAAGCTCTGTCTTCACGTCCCTTGTCATACAACGAACGGACGTAGATTGAGTTGATGTCTCCAGTGGGTTGAGTATCCTCATCCGGGTACTCCTTGATTGGATATCCCATCATGGGAGTAGGTGATCCTCCAACAGTGAATGAGTACGGTAGTGGTATATCCTGTGCTGTCACACGAAAACTATAGGGCTTGTACCCAGGCACACTTACGGGTGACGTCGGGCCGTCCCCTGTCTCGGAGTTCCAATCCCAATCTGACTCATCGTCTTCGTCTGCCAGGTAGCCCGTACTATCAACTAGGTGCTCGGGTAACTCGGTGTTCTCGCCCTGTGTGTACTGGAGAGGTGTAGTGGAAGACATGCTGAAATATACACAATATGTAAACAAATAGCATACAAAACATAATGACTTACATAAACGAAATCACAGTTTTTGATACAATATTCCTACTAATAGTTGGAAAACATGCCCATATGACGAGTGCGAAAAGCTTTATCGTCTAGTACAAAACAACAAACTAGAAGTCATGGTTGTCACATGAAATAAAACCTAGTAATATAGATAGATGATGAGAGATGTGGGGAAGGCCCAAATGAGAACTAATGGTGTCATAATGCCGCATGTGGCGGCTATGCGAGTAGCATCACGAGCTGCCATCCCCTCCTTGCGAGTAATCACTAAGTCCTCCTTGACTGAGCCAATCTCCCCGGCAAACATCTCGTTGGTGACTAGTTGTTCCCTCTTATGTCCAGTGCCTGCAATCTTTTGATTATCCTGATCTGATCATCCTTAATATCGGCTTTCATTTGAAACATCTCAATCATCCAAGATTCACGTGCACCATAGTTCGGTTCTTCTACCTCCTGTGTAGGTGTTTGCATCTCAGGCTCCTTGGTACAAAGCGTAACCGTCAGCGTAACCGTCTTAGGTAAGCCAGTAATCTTCCAGGCTGTCAACCGGGTGCGTGCTCCTTATCGTGGCGGTGGTGGCATAGGTTGTGTCGGGAGTGTAGGCTGCGATAGGTGTGGTGACACGGGTGGTGCAGAGTCGGCGTCATCGGCTACAACATTGTAGCTTCGTGCACATAGAATGGGGATTTCCTCCCGTTGCTAGGAAGTTTGGCTTTGCTACCGTCCGAGTGATTCTCGCTAGTTACAACGGTTGGCTCCTCATCGTCAGAAGTGACTGAGTAGTAACTCTTTGATCCTGTTGAATAGCTCGACATCTTGCTGAAATAAATAATAATAAGTGTAAGTATGACTCGTAATATCTATGACTTACTCTTATAATAGTGATGTCCTAAAGTTATAGCCTAGGTTAGCTAAGGCCACCTAATTCCCTATAACCATGGGCTCTGATACCAATCTGTCACACCCCCGCTAAAGCGGAAACACGAGAGGGTGACTAAATGTGGTATGTCGAGCTATCACATGGTAATAAAAGAAAATACTACTTCATTAATTCATAATCAAAAGAGCACAAGGAGTTTCATTTTTAGGGTTACAAGTTTTTAATCCCATGCATCAATGGGCTAATTAACTATGGCCTATTACAAAAGCAAATCTTCAAGAAGCTCCTATTTGTGCGTGTCTTGATACTTATCATTTGTTACCTAAAAAACATGCTACGAAGGGTCAAGTAAAAAGTTGGTGAGTTCATAGGTTTAAGACTCGAGTAAACAATAAGTTCGAAATAAGTGCAAGAGGAAATGTAATGCAATTTGAGCCTATAACAACTAAACATGTTGACTGAGTTTGCCCCAGTGAGTATTCATGCCCTATCACGATCAGTAATAATCATCCAATATAGTTGCCTGATGATTTACGCGTTCAACAAACTAGAGAATGAGGATTGCCAATCCCGATAGTACTATCTATATTAAACCAAGGCTCGATCCATGAGTTAAATAGTTGTGTGTAATGGGGTCTTAATGTGATAGTGAAACTCATACAATTAACATTTCGGGTGACACATATCTGAAAACGAGTTTGTATAAATGAGCATGTTTTTCCCCCAAATCAAGTAAATATAAAAAGGGCCTACGAGATCTCACCTATTGATGGTGGTGAGTGATGGTAAATTCTCCGAGTAGGCGTGCGGTTGACCTAAACGTATCCTACAATCATGAGGATGCTAATAAGGTCTTATGTATTAGGTTTATCGTGAACATTGGGTCGTGCCTTTACTTATCTTTTATGAGAATATATATGTATGACCCTTAATGAAAATAATAATATTTTGAAATGGTTGTTAATATGTGAACTAGTCTAGTCCTATGATCCTTTCGTGTAGTATGTAAAATTAGTTGGTTCTAGTTGAGGGTGTTTCTTGTATATAACTTTTATAAGAGCCAAAAATCATTTATCTTATAGTCGGTTTTTAATGAAATAAGGATTTTTAATATATTTTACGTCGAGATAGTTGTAAAACGATTTATATAATTCCAAATTATTTATTTATGTCCTTTCTAGTTTTGAAAGGGATATATATAAAAAAAATATTATATATATATATATATATATATATTTATTCGTAGTAAAGATAGAGTTATAAAAATATACATATATTTATACTTTTAAGACAAGTCTTGAAAAAGGTGATGTTTTAACTTTAAAATTAATACTTTACAAATAAGTTTTGTATAACCATGATTATGTAGAAATGAAAAATCTCCCTGTATCTCTAAAAATCATTTATACATAATATGAACCACCTATGTTATTTATCGAAATCACTAGTCTTAATTTCACATGACAATTATATTGTAAAGATGGAAGTTTAGATATTTTTTAGTATTATTTGACTTTGTATATTCTGTCAAGCATCTAGTTTAACAAATGTCATATTATTTTACTAACTCTTAGTTTAAGCATGTAACTAAGCATGTGACTAAGCATGTTATTATTTCATGAAAACCTTAGTTCCTAGTGAGTATATATAAGCTACAAGGATTTATCTACTAAAGCGCTTTTGTTCTTATTTAGGTAGTTTCTCTAGCTTAGTTTTCAAGCCTTGGTTTTATGAACATAACAAGTTTTGAGTAATGATATGATGATAATATGAAAGGATCATATACTAAACCTAGTTAGGAGTTCAAAAGTATGTTCACGAGTGCATGTATATTTACGAAATTTGTAGGCTAATGTTATAAGATTTTAGTCTTTGATTTTTATAAATTATAATTCACAAATTAGAAGTTTTAAACATGATATGTGTAAGCATAGTATGAAGGAATTATGATTAAGTTTAAAGGAATCATTCATACCCGGTAGGTTGGGAGTCAAGTAGCAAGACTTGTGATATGCAAGGTTCCTGCACTTGATGGGTTTGTGTGCTTGGATCGTGACAACAATCAATGAGGAGGCTCTCTTAATTCGTAAAAAGAGAGAGCAAGAGGAGTTCTTGTAGCTTGGTTATGGTGTGGTTTGAATGAGGAATATGTAGGGCTTTATATAGGAGCTTTGAGTGATGGGTTTAACCTTGAGTGTGGATGTATCCAAGCATGCAAATGGAGTAAAAGGCAAGCAATGTGAGGGGAGAGGGGGGCTGCACTTCAGCCGTGGGTTAGAGGGGTGAGGGAGTGAGGTTTCATTGGTGAATTACAAGTGAGTTATGAGTTGTTAACTGGAATTTTTGGAAAGGTAAGGTGGTAAGAATGGAAGACAAAAAGCATGCTAAGGTATAGTCAAATCCAATTCATGGGGGGTTTAGTAGTTATCTCGGTTGGAATGGGTTCAAGGAAGGTTAAGTTGAGGAGTAAAAGATGCTAGGAGTAGTGCTTGAAGTTGACAAGGTTCCTAGGGTGGCTTGTAGTGCATGGGGAATGCACATTGAATTAACACTAAGGAAGAATAAAGGAGAATGGTGGGAGTTTTCTTGTTTCAGCCGTAAGTAGAGAAAGAAAGGAGAATAGGTTGGAGTTTGGTCTTTTCCTAGGTTAGTTAGAGTCATATCTTAATGTTTGACAAGTATAATGTGTAAGGTTGAGTCTTTGGTTTGAAAAAGATCATGTGTGTGTGATGTTTAACCGAGAACAAAAGAAAAGAAAAAAGAAATTATAGTAGAACCTCTATAAATTAATAATGTTGGGACCGGGATATTTTATTAATTTAGCGAGATACTATTATATCGATAAATTAATAAATTATTAATTTAAAAAGTAGGCCTATATTTGTGAGCAACTCTCAAATTAATGTATCGACATTCAAAATTACCATGTCCGTTCACTTTACCTATTTGAATAAAACATAAACAAGGACCTTCAAAATTCCCATGTACGTACATTCACACATTATTGAACTTGTCAAGTTCAATGTACATAGATCTAGATTGATCACTATAAAATGTCTAATGATTATAGATTCATTTTTTACTAGAAAATCCTAGAATTTTGGAATATTTTAGTAATTATTAATTTATAGTGTCGCTGGGACCAATATATTTACATTGGGATTTCAAAAAAATTATTATCTTATTATTTTATCGATTGGGGTCCAATTTTAAACTGGTTTCAAGTTGGGACCAGACAAATTATTAATTTTATCGAGGTTATTAATTTATCGAGTATTAAATTATAAAGGTTGTATGTGTGATTGTTAAACATTCTTTAGTCTTATCTCATTAGTTAGGTTTGCCATGTAAGTAGGGGGACATGTTGAGTTAAGAGCATGACTTGTGTAAGAAACCCATCACATCTCAATTTGAAAAACTAAATTGTGAAAGCAAGCATGGAAATCGGTTCTTGGAGATTGGATGGTACATATTATTAATTTTTGGATTGTGTGAGTGTGGGGAAGTACAAAAGGTTGTAATTGTTGTCTAGTAGGTGTGTTCCATCACATCTAAGATGGTATGGTTTTAAAAGAAGACGAGAGAGGATTCGTGGGTATGAATATATCCATGTGACATGTATGTGTATGCATACCTACATGCATGAGGTTACATATTTTATGTCTTGAGTTAAAGCCTTATGATTTATGTATGCTTAATTATATTACTTGGAATTTATGATTTGATCGAAACTATTTTTGGTAGTGTAAAGTATCGAAACTATGTTCAATCGAAACTACTAGTTTCGATTGATCATAGAAATGTCGAAACTATGTTCAATCGAAACTACTAGTTTCGATTGATCATAGAGCTGTAAAAATTATCTTCTATCGAAACTACTTAGTTTCGATTGAATTAAATAAGTAGTTATTATGTATTTTCAATTTTTAAAAATATTTGAAGGTTATAAACTATATAAATTATGTTATTAAATTGAATAATTTATATATGGTTTTCAATTTTATTAACCATTCAATGAGATTGATTTTAAATAAAAACATAAGTTTTATAAAATTTTATATGCTTAAGTTTTATTTGGTTTAAAAGAATTTAAGTAAAATAAACTTATTAATTTAATAAATAATTTAATGTATTATTTCAATAAGATAATTATTTAAAAATAATTAGATTTTTTTAAAGAAAATGGATTTATAAAATGTATAAATATAATCTGAATTAATTAAGGTTTAAAAAGAAACTAAATTTTGTAATTAAATTAAAGTCAGAGGGCTGTTTGGAATTAAACAGAACTGTAGGGGTTTGCTTTGAAATTCTTCCAGGGCCTGTTTTAAACGTTTTCAAACCCCAGGGACCTAAATTGCCAAGTTGCATTTCGTTTCCCCGGTCGCCCTGTCCCTTGGTCCGGCGGGTAAACCGTTTTTTCGACGAGCCCGACAGCCCTGTCCCTCTACCCCTCAACACCTAAAACCTGCGCCATTGTACTCGCCGTCCTCACGCGACCACGTTCCCCCGACCAATTTACTTTTTCATCATCAGAATTCGCGTAGCACCATTTATCTCCGAAGTCAACCCATGAAATTCGACCGACACACAGTACCTCCACGACTAAAAGCGGTCTCGTTAGTTTCGTATGACTTGTCCGAACCCAATTGCGGAGACAATTTCTGGTTCTATCATACGGATTTCCTTCGGGTATAAATGACCATACCCGGTCCTTCTCGAGCTCGATTCTCCCTCATATCGCCCTCTCTCTCTAAATCGGTAACACCCTCAGACTCGTACCCTCATTCCGAAGCCCCACCTCAAAATTGGAGTTCCAATTCGACCCCAAGGTCTGGTTCCAGTTCTGGGTACTCTCGGCTTCGTTCTCGACTTCGCAGACCTCTTCGGTTCAGGTATTATCACCACATTTCGTTCCTTAACCTTCGTTTATTTTAGTGCTAACAATTCCAATCGTCATCTTGACCGTAGCCCACTGATTCCCGGCCAAACAAGGTTGCCTGGACACGAGTCCTGGTCGTTGCCGAGAACCAGTGGACAATACTCTAATTAGTTATAATTTAATTAACGTATACCTGACCAGCGATGGGCTATAGCCCGGCTGGTCAGTGTCTTGTGCGGTGAATGAAGTGTCCCGGGTTCGAGACTTGTGGCCTCCGGCCCACCCCCCCTTTTTTCTCAGTTTAAGCCCTCTGGACCCGTTTCCCTTTTCTGAACCCGGATTCGGGTCTGGGACGACCCGGTCCGACCCATTTGACTATTTAATATTATTTTATCTATTATACATATGTTAAAATAATTAATTTAAAACCCACTTATTATTACTTATTTAAATTAATTGTTTTAAAATCCATTTAATTATTTCTAAATATTTTAACGCACTAAAAATTATTTCGAGCCCATTAACTCGACCCGTTTATTTTTAACCCAACTTTTGAACATATTCAAACCCGTTAGATTTTATAAAATAAAAAAACCGACATTTTTTCTAAGTTATTTAATTATTTAAGCCCTCGGAAAATAATAAAATAACATTTTTATAAACAAATAAAAATACGCGTTATTTAAAATATAATGTTTTCACGAAATTTAAAATAGGTAATTTAGGATTTATAAAATGCAAGTGTTATTAAAAATATATTTTTTTTTGAGAAGTTTAAATATTTAATTTGGAATTTTATAAAAATACAAAGTCTTCCAAAAATTAATTTGTACAATGATTTTAAAACATATAATTTTTCACAAAGGCTATTCAATTTACAAACCCACATATATTTAAACAAATATACGCGTGCGCGAATATATAATTGATACATATTCGTTTACATAGGATTTCATTGTGTATAACAACAATACAAATATCACCAATGCGCGTGAAGTAAAACCCTTGCTGCAAGGTGAGTTACATATCCCCTATTTACATTTTTATACATTTTGGGGTGAGACGTAATCTGTGCATACTTACATACAATTCAACTTGTGTTTACATGCGTAGATTATTGTGCTTTTGTGCATGGTCACTTGTTATGCTATGGATACTTTTAGGGTGGTTTTAAACTGTGTGTGACCCACATAGTCTTGATTCCATGCCTATCACGTTAAACCTTTGTGCTTATACATACTTGCATGCTTTGGATACTTTTAGGGTGGTTTTAAACTGTGTGTGACCCACATAGTCTTGATTCCATGCCTATCACGTTAAACTTGTATGCTTATACTTACATGCTTACAATTGGTATACACATAGTGAATTCTCCACATTATGCCGTATCTTGCCATGTCAAACCAGGAATTGTATAAACGTTTTTAATTAAACTTTTATTCAAACATATGTAAACTCACCAACTCTCGTAGTTGACACTTGTTTTGGATTACGTTTCAGGTGAAGATATGTGATTGTGTGACTATGTGTTGAAGGTGCTACACATAAGGCTTTTGGACCTAGTAAAATAATTATGTGTAATATTCTAGAATAGGGTGTTGTAACTTGAATTATATTTGGATATTTGGTATTTAAATCCTATTAATGAATTATGCAACCTTAGTAGATCATGTGCTTATGAACAATCATTTCATTGTCCGCCTCGCTGATTCCACCATCGGTCGGGGTGTGACAATCAACCACCATTTTTTTTGTTCTTTGATCTTGTTTCCATCAAATCCAAGCTTCCAAGAACAAGAATCAAGCATTTGCAAGAGATTTCATCCGCCATTTCATCCATTTTCGAGTTTGGTAAGATCAAAACCCATCTTTTTTCCATTTTCATCTTCATGTTCTTATGAACATGCATCCAAAGAAAGCCCATTTTTATGAAAGATTAGCCATGGATTCTTAAAGTAAATATGATTTAAAACTCAAATGGTATATATTGTTGGTGATTTTGAACCCGAATTTTGTTCATAGGCTCGGTTTCCATTTAAGGAAACTTTATTATATGTGCATGTGTAAGATGATGAGATTTTGTTGATTTGATGATGGGTTATGTTGTAATAATAGTTGTAGATGTAGAATATGTGCAAACTTTGTTGTCAAAACTGTTAGATGATACATGCATGCTCGGTTTTTCTATTTTAGGAAATTTTAATTTTGGGTTTCACGACATATGCCATGTTTAGGGTGATTTGATAATGGAAAATGGTTAGATATACATAAAGAATGGATAATATGTGTAGACATGCTATCTAGAACTTTTGTGTTGGGTATAAAATTAAGACTGGTGCTGTCAATAGAAACTACAGTATTGAAACTACTAATTTCGGTTGAACATTATCGAAACTACCTATACCTATTTTTCAGGCTTGTTTGGGCGGTGGCTTGGAAAACAAGGCGCATGTGCTTGGCCTCCTATATATAGTAGATTATCCCATAGGAGGAGTGTGTGTCTGTAGAGGGAATCACCACCCCAGGGAAAGCAGACCCTAGGGTGAGACTAATTGTGAGTGTGTGAGGAGCTTCATTTTATATCAATGAAAGAATAATATGTTTTATGCTTTCAATTATCTGTTCTTTTTCACTTTTATATATTTATGTTCGTGTATGTGATTCCCACACCCGTCTGTACCTTTTCTAGTTGGAGAGTGATACCGGATCAATGGATTCCGCCTCTTGATCCGGACTGATTGAAGAATTTCTCCGCAAATCTGTGTTTACAGGTCTTCTCAGGACCTACGTTTTGGTCATATGAGATTTCACGCTCGGTTCTATTTATAGTAACTTTAATTTTTGGGTTTTTGTTAAAAGAAGTTATGATGTTATTTGTTTGGTGGAAATGATGCATAAACAGATATAGAGATTGTATGATTTTTTTTCAGTAAAATCACAAGTCCATGATGCTTTTAAGCTCGTTTTCTATTTTTAGAAACTTTGTTTCTTGACATGTATGAAAACTTGATATTTGGGTGTATTCAAAGCATGAAACTAGTGTAGTGAACATTATGAAAGAATGAATTACCAAAATGATGGATTAACATGCATGTGTATGAGTTTTAGAGCTTGGTTTCTAAATAAGGAAACTTTATTTTTCCACAAGATGTGTTTGCAAGTTTTTAACATGATTAGAAGGTTTAAATGACTCAGTAACACTTAACTAAGTGCATTGTATGATTGGAGGTCAAACGAGTACATAATTGACCTAATCCATTCATGTGCATGGCACAAAGAGGCGAACCACATCCTTTTCCTTTTTCAGTGGCTACAGTTGAGCTTCGGTTGGCGGACGTATGATAATTTTTGTTTTTGTCTGATCAACTATGATTGTGTAGAGTATATATGCTTTTCCATGCATTTTCAATATATGCTTTTCCATGCATTGTCAATATATGATTTTCCAATACATTTCATGATATGATTTCCATTACATTTAACCTGTGAACTCACCAACATTATGTTGACCCATTTTAGCATGTTTATCTCAACTCGTTGAATGCATAGGATATGTGGCTAGGATGCACCCACAGGAGTCACACACTATTCATGCATGGCATCCTATTTTGACAAACGCTTTTAATTCATTTGTTAAGCGTTGTAAACTTCTAAACATTTCTTCTGCACATTTACTTTGAACTTTGTTAAACTTATTTTGGGCTTGTTCAAGCCATGCATTTTAAACAAGTATTTTGAAAACCATTTAATGGTCATTCAAAGTAATTCAATAGTAAAGGTCCTCTCGAGTCATGCCCCTCGGGTATAGCCCGGAAGTGGAATTTGGGGGTGTGACAGACTGGTATCAGAGCCATTGGTTGCAGCGAACTAGGTTGCATATAGTGGACTTAGACTGTAACCGATGTCTCATTTGCATTTAACTTCCGCACGTACATTAGTATTCTCACATACACTTAGAATGCTCACATAAGATAGAAATTTGTGGTTGACCTGTTACAGGAACATGTTAGCTGCAAACCAGCCGATTGAGATCTCGGATTTCAAGGACGAGTATGAGTACACGCCATCGACGCCAGTAGACACCTCATCTGACGAGACAATATCAGAGGACATTGTCTCTGACGACACCACCATTGAGAAGTCGGGAGAAGAACCGACAGAGGACGATGAAGTTGAGTCAAAGATGGAGTCTGAGACTCCAGCAGCTAAAGAGACCCGTGAGTGGGTCATCTATGACATCGCCTACCCACACCGACTTCGCCCCTATGCGCCACTAGTTCAGCATACCCCGATGAATCAGGCACCACCCTCTCCTACGAGCACGCCTGTCCCTGAGCCCAAGCGCAAGAAATTTAGACTTGACGTGAGAAAGTGGACGTTCGTTTCTGATACCTTGAGGGATTGGGCTAAGGAGGAAGGAGTACCTCCTATTACCGAGATCGGAGAGTCTTCACATGGACCACGCATCTTAGCGATTACCGGGGAGCCGATCGAGCATATGATCCCGACACTGGTAGCCCGATGTAACCGGTACGATAGACTGCTAGGGGATCTGCGATGAGAGCAGAAGAAGGTACGCGAAAACCTGAAGCAAGTGGAGCACCTTAAGAAGAAGGTTATGTTCCTAGAAGGTTTGGGGAAAGAGACTGAGCAGAGGATTGAGCATGTGCCTACGCAAGTGTCCGAGACTGCATTACAGACCCTACAGGAGCTGGTGTCCTGACTGACGGAGGATCGCTAGGGGGATGCTGCCAGGATTACCATTTTATTTGACCGGGTATCTGAGGCTGAGAAGTACCCAAGCCTCGAGAGACAGAGGACCACCGTGATGGAGCAGAGAGCGACACTTGCTACCCAGAGAGTCGTTGCAGCGGAGCTCAGGGCGAATGCAGTGGGTGAGCAGCTAGAGGCTACTAGTAATTTTGTTGTATTCTACGCTGCTTTGCTCTTGGCCGTTGTGCGGAACGACACATTTACCTGATCTATTTCATTTCCTATTCAGCCTATTGTGTACGGGCTGTGCCCACATAATATTTGAAGTTTTAAACTTGTTCTCTTTTGTGAAGGAGCGGAGACTCCTGGAATATTTTATACCACTTACAATCTATTTTATCATGTTTACTATCTTTTTATATTTTGTGGTTGATTGGTGATGTGATGTGTTATTTTGCGTACATGTGTTGGTTGTATATTACATATAATCTAACTTTTGCTAACATTATAATATGAGCAGACATGCCGCCCCGCCAAGCAACAATGACGGCAGCACAGATGGAGGCCCCGATTAACCAAAGAGTAGCTGCAGCTGTAGCAGCCTTACCGAACAACCAGAATGTAAGAGGAAAAGGACAAAATCCCCTAGTATGCACCTACAAGCTTTTCCTTGACTGCAAATAGCTCTCTTTCAATGGGCGGGATGGAGCAGTTAACTTGGTACGATGGATTGAGAAAGTAGAGTCTACTTTCGATATGTGCAACTGTCCGGAAACTTCAAAGGTGAAATTCACTACTGGAACTTTTGAGGGACAAACCCTCACCTGATGGAAATACAATGTCCAAGCGATGGGCTTGGAAGCGGTGAATGCTATGCCTATGGGTAGGCTTCAAGAAGTTGTTAAGGGACGAGTACTATACACGAAACGAGATCCAGGATCTTGAGGAAAAGTTTGGGAACCTGAAAATGAATGGACCGGATGTGGTGGATTACACATCTAAATTTCATGATTTGGAAGGATTGTTTCCTCATATGGTAACATCCGAAGAGAAGCCTATTGAGCATTATCTGTGGGGACTGGCCTCGCAAATCTAGGGTATGGTATCATCTTCTGAACCTACAACAATCCAGCAAGCAATCCGATTATCACACAACTTGACGTCCCAGGCCGTTCTTCAGGGACTCTTTGACAAACCTGCTGATAACAAGAGGAAGTGTGAATGTAGTTCTTCAAGGTCATTTAATCCGCCACCACCACAGAAAAGGCAAATAACTTCCCGAGCCTACACCGCAGGTCAAGCTGACAATAAGCCAAGGAGAGCTTACACGGGAACCCTACCAAAGTGCAATCGATGCAACTTTCACCACAACGACACTTGTGAGGAAGCAAGGTGCCAGAAATGCAAGAGGATTGACCATGCGGCCAAGGATTGTAGAATTAGAGGACCAGTTCCAAACACTGGAGAAACCCATGCTTGTTACACTTGTGGGTAGAATGGACCCTTTTCAAAGGATTGCCCAAAGAATAGGAAGCCAGGAAAACACAACAACAACGCCAAAGGGAGAGATTTTGTGATTGGAGCAGGAGAAGCCAAACAGAACCCCGACACCGTCACGGGTACGTTCCTTCTAAACAACCATTATGCATCTATGATATTTGATACTGGTGATGAAAGAAGCTGCATGTCTAATGAATTTAGTTCATTACCTAGAATCGAACCTACTGTGCTAGATAACGAGTATATTGTAGAACTAGCTGACGGTAAATTAATCAAAACCAACCACATTATTCCAAACTGTGTCCTAGAATTAGCCATTCATTCCTTTGAAATAGATTTGTTTCCTGTTAAACTAGGGAGTTTTGACGTGAATATCGGTATGGACTGGATGTCCAAGAATGGAGCGGAGATTGTATGCCACAAAAAGAATATCAGATTACCCCTACCAGATGGAGAAACACATGCAATACTAGGAGAAAGGAGCTGGATTTCTCTGAATATCATCTCATGCATGAAAGCCCATAAGTATCTAGAAAGGATACTATGCCATCTTAGCACATGTAACGGAGAACCGGACAGAAGAAAGGAAGGTCGAGGATATACCAGTTGTTCGTGATTTTCCTGAAGTATTCCCTAAAGACTTACCGGGAATCCCACCGCAGCGACAAGTCGAATTCCGAATCGACCTTACCCCAGTAGCTACCCCGATAGCGCGGTCACCGTATCGACTGGCGCCGACGGAAATGCAAGAATTATCAAACCAACTACAGGAGTTGCTAGATAAAGGATTTATCCGACCAAGTCATTCGCCTTGGGGAGCACCTATCCTATTCGTCAAAAAGAAAGTCGGATCATTCAGTATGTGCATCGACTAAAGGGAATTGAACAAAGTACCATCAAGAACCGATACCCTCTACCCAGAATAGATGATTTGTTCGACCAACTACAAGGATCGAGTTATTACTCCAAGATTTACTTACGGTCACGATACCATCAGCTGAGAATCCAAGAGGAGGACATACACAAGACAGCATTCCGAACTCGATATGGACACTATGAGTTTTTGGTTATGCAATTCGGTTTGACCAATGCACATGCAATGTTTATGGATCTCATGAACCGTGTGTGCAAACCCTACCTATACAAATTTGTTATTGTATACATTGACGACATCTTCATCTATTCTCGCAGCGAGGAGGAACACGTTGAACATCTAAGACTCATTCTAGAATTATTGAAAACCGAGAAGCTGTACGCTATGTTTTCAAAGTGCGACTTCTGGATCCGAGAAGTGCATTTTCTAGGTCACGTGGTAAACGAGATGGGCTTACACGTTGACCCAACCAAGATTGAAGCGATAAGAAACTGGCGAACACCCAAAACCGCAACCGAAATACGACAATTTTTTGGACTTGTCGGATATTACAGAAGGTTTATCGAAAACTTTTCAAAGAATGCAAAACCATTGACTGCTTTGATGCAGCAAGACGTGAAGTATGATTGGAATGAAAGAACTAAAGAAGTATTTAAGTTACTCAAGCAAAAACTTTGCAGCACACCGATCTTAGCACTACCTGAAGGAAATGATGACTTCGTAGTCTACTGCGATACGTCATACCAAGGACTTAGTTATGTACTGATGCAAAGAGAGAAGGTTATCACATATGCTTCACGATAACTCAAAGTGCACGAAAAGAACTACACCACCCATGACATGGAATTGGGAGCCGTGGTATTTGCACTCAAAATCTAGAGACACTACCTGTATGGTACCAAATGTATGATTTTCACTGACCACAAAAGTCTCCAACACATCTTTGATCAAAAGGAGTGAACATGCGACATCACTGATGGGTCGAATTGCTTAATGATTACGACTGCGCAATCCGTTACCATCCGGGAAATGCAAACGTGGTTGTTGATCACCTAAGTAGGAAAGAACAACTCAAACCACGTCGAGTGCGAGCATTAACCTTGATAATCCACATGAATCTACCTATCCAGATACGTGACGCTCAACCTGAGGCTCTCAAGGAGGAAAATTTGGAAAATGAAGGCCTACGAGGCACGGAGAAACTATTTTAGATTAAATCCGATGATGTGCGTTACTACATGGACCAGATATGGGTACTGAACCATGGGAACTTAAGAGACTGAGTGATGGATGAGGCACATAAGTCAAGGTATTCAATTCACCCTGGTTCTGACAAGATGTACCAAGACCTCAAGACAAACTATTGGTGGCCAAACATGAAAACCGCGGTTACCACATATGTCAAAAAACGTCTAACCTGCGCCAATGTTAAGACGGAATTCCAGAAACCAACAGGGTTACTACAGCAGCCGGAAATTCCACAATGGAAGTGAGAACAAATTTCAATTGACTTCGTCACAAAGTTACCCAAAACTCCGAGCGGATATGACACCATATGGGTGATCGTTGACCGTTTAACCAAATCCGCACACTTCCTTCCAATCAAAGAAAATGACAAAATGGAGAAGTTGACCCGGATTTACCTAAAGGAAGTAGTTTCAAGGCATGGAGTGCCGATCTCCATCATCTCAGTTAGGGATAGTCATTTTACTTCCCGATTCTGGCAATAATTACAAGAAGCATTGGGAACACGCTTAGATTTGAGCACTGCCTATCACCCACAAACAGATGGTCAAAGTGAACGAACCCTCCAAACTCCAGAAGATCTATTAAGAGCTTGTACGATAGATTTTGGCAACAACTGGGATACTCACCTACCACACGAGTATTAAGGCAGTACCATTTGAAGAACTTTATGGAAGAAAGTGCAGATCACCACTATGTTGGGCTGAAGTCGGAGATAGTCAGCTCACTGGACCAGAGCTTGTCCATGAGACCATCGAGAAAATTTTCAAAATCCAAGATAGACTGAAATCCACTCAAGACAGACAGAAAAGCCACGCTGATCAAAATCGTAAACTAGTAGATTTTCATGTAGGTGACAAAGTGTTACTGAAAGTTGCGCCTTGGAAAGGCATAATCCGTTTTGGCAAATGAGGCAAACTGAACCCCCGCTACATAGCACCATTTAAGATCCTACAAAGGATTGGCCCTGTTGCCTACCGACTCAACCTATCGGAAGAGCTACGGAATATCCATAATGTATTCCATGTGTCCAATCTAAAGAAGTGTCTACACAACAAGACACTGACAATACCTCTCGAGGAGGTACAAATCGACGAACAACTACATTTTGTCAAAGAACCTGTGGAAATAATGGACCGCGAGGTTAAGCAACTGAAACGGAGTCGCATTCTGATAGTCAAGGTCCGATGGAATTCCATACGCGGACCAAAGTTCACATGGGAGCGCGAAGATCAGATGAAGCACAAGCACCCACACTTGTTTCAGACCACACCATCAGCTATTACCGCAAGCTGAATTTCGGGACGAAATTCCTTTCAACCGGGGGATAATGTGACACCCGGTAAATTTCAGGTTGATATCCATTCCCGACTAAGATACATATTACATTTTATACATGCATCACACTTAATTTTATAGTAATTAAGTCCATTTAACATTTAGCAAGTCAATCCATTTACACACGTCGGTAATCCGGAAGATTACCCGGTCAAACACGCGTACTGCATCACGACCGTTGGTGATAATTTAAAAAAATACCTAAACATATAATATGTGTGTGAAAATTATATGTAACAATGTGATTTAATTAATCATGCCTACATGAATTTTTTGGTGATTTATGGAAATACTTAGTGTGCATTAGCTAGGTCCATAATTTTAAGCAGACACTTAGACATATATTTGGTGTGTACAAATTACATGTAGTACTGTGATATGTTATTTCAAGACTCTGTGAAATTTTTGGAAATTTTCTGATAAACTTTCTGTTTAAACGCTGTCCGGCCAGTCTGCAGTATGTACCGACATTTCTAAATAAAAATCTAAAAATTTTATATGTTAAACATACCAATATGAGTCAAATTATTTTTAAATAATTTCGTTCATACATGTTCGGGATTTTCGTCAATAAATCGGTGACTATTTGTTTACCACCAAACGGAGTCACAAGACCCTATAAATACCCCCTCCCCCCCCCCCATTTCCATCTTCCACCTTCACCACTCTCTCTCTCCTTCTCCCTCTTGGCCGAGAACCCCCACCACCATCTTCATCCACCATTTTTTTTGTTCTTTGATCTTGTTTCCGTGAAATCCAAGCTTCCAAGATTAAGAATCAAGCATTTGCAAGAGATTTCATCCACCATTTCATCCACCATTTCATCCATTTTTGAGTTTGGTAAGATCAAAACCCATCTTTTTTCCATTTTCATCTTCATGTTCTTATGAACATGCATCCAAAGAAAACCTATTTTTATGAAAGATTAGCCATGGATTCTTATAGGAAATGTGTTTTAAAACTCAAAAGGTACATATTGTTGGTGATTTTGAACCCGGATTTTGTTCATAGGCTAGGTTTCCATTTAGAGTAGAGTTGCTCAAAAGAACCGGATCCGAATCCGATCCGATGGATTATTCGAAACCGGATCCGGCTAGAACCGGTTTTTTTGGAACCGGTCCGGATTTTTTCAGAACCGGCGGATCCAGAACCGGTTTAGGAGTTTTTGACGGACCGGATAAAAATCGGACATTTTGGAACCGGTTTTTTTCAGACAAAATAGAACTGATTAGAACCGTTGGGTTAAAAAAACGGCTATATAGCTGTTTATATGGCCGTTTTTTGTGTTTTTGAGGCTTAAAACTTAGTATAAATAGGTATTGGGTGTACGGGTTAGTTCACCACAACATTCTAGCTCTCAAAACTCAAAAACGCTCTCAAAACGCAAAAAAACGCTCGCTTAATGCAAAAAAAAACGCTCTCATGGCTTCCGCTTCCGCAAGCACTCAAAATTCGATTGGTGGTTCTACTAGCGATGTCACGGTGGTGACAGTACTTCCTTGCTCCCGAAACCAAGATATATGGGCTTATTTCGATTTATGCGAAATGTCGAACGGTTCGCAAAAGGCTCGTTGCAAACGTTGTGGTAAAATTTTGGGTGCTGCGGGAAATAGCACTTTGAGGAAACATATTGGTAGTCACGCAAAACACACTCAAGGTGAAGATCAAACTCAAATTGGTAGAGATGGAGTAGTTTGACAATACAATGTCGAGAGGGTTCGTGAGAGAATGGCACATTTCTTCATTCAAGAAGGCTTGCCTTTTGATCATTTTGATAATCCGCGCTTGACGAGGATGATACAAGAGACGCTTCAACCGAGTTACACAAATGTAAGTCGTTCTACTTTGAGAAGAGATTGTTTAAAAATGTGGAAAAGAGCTAAAAAAGAATTAATTTTAGGTTTTGAAAATTTAAATACCGGCATTAACTTAACAACGGATGTTTGGTCCGCTCCACATGGCTTACCCGAATCGTACCTTTGCGTTACCGCACATTGGGTTCAACCGGAGTCGTCGCAAATGATGAAGCGTACGATTGCGTTTGATTATTTTGGATATCCACATACCGGTGAAAACTTATTTTATATTTTAGACTCGGTCATTCAAACTTATAAAATTCAACCAAAAATATTTGCAATATCTTTTGATAACGCTTCAAATAACACAAACGCGGTGGAAAAATTAAAAATAAAATATGAACCGCCTTGTAACGGTGTTTTCTTTCATAGTCGATGTGTTGCACACATCATTAACTTGGTTGTGCAAGACGGTCTAAACGTCCAAGAAATAAGAGACGTAAAAGAAAATTTTAAAGTGATGTTACGTGAAGTTTTTAGCACAAGCAAAAAAAGATATATAAACTATAGAAACTTGTGCCAACAAACGGATTCCATCTTTTTAGGTCCGAATTGGGACGTACCTACTAGATGGAACTCGATATGGAAAATGTTTGAATCGGCCTTAAGGCAAAGAGTTACTTTGAAACATTTCCATGATGAACTTGTACAAAAGAAACGCTGTTCACAAAAAATTGATAATATAAGTTGGGATATGATCGAGAAACTAACTAATTTGCTTGAAGTTTTTAAAAATGCCACTACATGTTTATCGGGAGTTTATTATCTCACGTCTTCGCTAATACTTCAACAATTATACTTAATATGTAATAAATTAAAAGAGTTTGAATATCACGGTCCTATTTTTGAAAAAATGGTAAAACCTATGAAAGCTAAATTTAAAATATATTTTTCGGAAATGCCGGCCGTTGTTACATGTTCGGCCACCTTAAACCCAACGATTAATGTTACCGGTGTTGAAACATTAATTGGATCAATATCGGATGATTTAAATATGTTCGAGGAAGACCCAAATTTTGAATCAAATGCAATAAGGGATTTCAATTCGGCTTTTAATAATATGTTTGATTATTATTTACGCAAATATGGTGGAAATGGTGATCCATCAAACATACGTGAATCAATGGGTTCGGGTTCAAGTTCTATTAGTTCAAGGAACCCAATGCTAAATTTATTTAACACTTTAAGAAACGAAAATACTAAACGAGCTCGTGGAAACACACCAAGTAGCGAGCTTGGGAGATATCAAGCAACCGACTTTATTTAAACTCTAAGATCCGAAGAGTTTGAAAACTTTGATATCTTGAGTTGGTGGCAAGGAAGGGAATCCCAATATCCCGTTCTAGCCGCAATGGCCCGTGACCTACTAACCGTCCAAGCTTCCACGGTAGCTTCGGAATCTGATTTTTCTCTTAGTGGCAGGGTTTTATCTATTCGAAGAACGAGGCTTACACCGGAATCTATGGAGATGTGTATTTGCTTGAAGGACCATTTGGATGCCGCCGAACGTGTACAACATGTTGCAAAACTAGAAGGCGAGCTTGACATTAAACAAGAAATACATGAATTCGAAGTAGAACTAGGAGCGGCGAATCCACTTTCTAACGAAGAACAAGCTTATGATGAAGCCCAACGTATCTCAAGCGAAGAAGATTGAAAACCAATGTTACGAAGACTAAGACGAGTAGACGATGAATAATGAGTCATAATAAATAATATATTTTGTGATTCAATTATGTTTTTTGTAATTTTTTTGTATGAACAATTGTTAATTCACTTAAAAAAAAGCTAAAAAATAAATAAAACCTGTATTTTATAGTGTATCTTTGTTAATTTTTTAATTTTTTTTAAAAAAAAATCCGGTTCCGGTTCCATAAATCCGGTCCGGTCCCAATAGGTTCCAACTCTCCACTCCCTTAACCGGATCCGACCCGGAACCGGTTCCAATGGATCCAACCGTTGACCATCGTTGACCGAACCGGTCCGGATCCGGATCCGGAAAAACCGGTTTGTGCACCTCTACGCAAGAGCAAGGCCCTGCGCACTTGCTAAGTGCGCAGGCATCAGGCTGTCTAGGTAAAGTCGGTATGTTTAGTAGGTTAAACCGTTAGAGTCGGGAGTTGGTCTAATGTGTATTTAACTAATCAATTCAGATCGGAAGTGACGTTGTGGGACCTTGTTTAGGACAACCCAGATTAGCTTATCAGGTGAGTTCTAGAAGCCCTCTTTTAAATGTTTTAAATAATGTTTTCGGGCTGGTGTGCATACATACGAAATGATGATTTACGAAACGATGTTTACAAAATGATGCTTATGAAACTATTTTACGAAATGAATTGATTTGGAATGAACGGTTTATGGAAAGAAAGTTTTATGAATGGAACGTTTACGAACGAAATGTTTATAAAGAAATGGTTTAAACTGAAGGAAAAAGGGTTTTGAAAATGAAGGAAATGTTTTATGAAAAGAAAAGAAAAGGGCAAAGGTTTTAAAGAAGACATTACAAATCTAATCTGTCGAATGAATGAAATTGACGAATGAAGTCTGGGAATGTAATTCCCAGCCTTGTGGTAGATTATGGACAGCGAGCCATAGTTGCCATAAGAACAACAGGGGCAGTGTCTTGGTGGCCTGCCAATGGTTATGATGTTGTACAACTGGTAAGGGAGTAACGATGGTTACTCAGGGGTTAACATGACCCTATGAAGGTTAAATTATGATCCGACGGTGTTATGGCTGTGAGCCATAGCCGTCGATGGAAGTTGTCGGTTTATGGACATGGGAGCCATAGGGGCAACTAAATGAGTATTGTCGGTCCTCGTGTAGTTAAACCTTGGGGGCAAAACAAAAAGGGAATTGACGGAATGTATTGTATTGTCGGTCTTCATGCAGTTAAGCCTTAGGGGCAATACAATAGGGAATTGACGGAATGTATTGTATTGTCGGTCTTCATACAGTTAAGCCTTAGGGGCAATACAATACTAAATGACGGAACGAATGGTAACACAGATTTGGATAGTAATGTATGACTTAAATGAATGTTAAATGTTTTAAACGAACAATCCATTCAACGTGTTTATGAAGATGATAAATGTTTGAATGTTTTTAATGATGAACGAAAGGCCCTGTTTTCTTATACATGATGTTAAACCCTAATGAATTATTGAATGATGAACCATTTCTTAAATCGAATGAAAAACTGGAACTCACCAGCGTAGCTGACTTTTTAGTATGCACATTCAGGTTAAGGCAGGTATGGATGATGAACGGTGATGCTTGGCAAGCGAGAAGAGTTACCCGATTGATCATGAAGACTGGCATCCCGTCATGAGTTGTTTATGTTATGTTTATGTATTTGACAATGTTACGCTTCCGCATGTTTGAACAAGTTTTAATTATGATGAATGAATGATTCCGCTGCGTTATTTGATATTCAAGTTTAATAAATGTTTGTGAATGAGTAAATCCAACGAGTGAGGCCTCCCGGGTTTGGGGCATTACACTTAGATCATGATACATCTTGTCAGAACCTAGATGAATAGAGTAACGAGATTTATGAGCTTCGTCCATGACTAGTTCTCTTAAGTATCCAAATACTGGTACCCATATTCGTTCGACAAAGTAGCGAATACCATCAGATTTTACCTCGAGTTGTACTTCCATACCGCGTGTATCTTCCAGCAGTAAGTTGAGCACTTCGGATTTTGTCAGGTAATCCGTGGTGAATAGTAAGCTGTAGCGCTCGAACTCGTTTGGGCTTGGTTTCCTTTCGACTTAGGGCATCAGCTGCAACATTAGCCTTACCCGGATGATACTGGATCGCACAGTCATAATCCTTCAAGAGCTCAACCCAACGACGCTGTCTCATGTTCAGCTCTTTCTGCTCGAAGATATGCTGAAGACTCTTGTGATTGGTGTAGATGGTGTATTTGGTACCGTACAAGTAGTGTATCCATATATTAAGTGCAAAAACTACGGCTCCCAACTCTAGGTCATGAGTGGTGTAGTTTTTCTCGTGAATCTTTAGTTGACGCGAAGCATATGTGATCACCTTTTCTCGTTGCATTAATACACAACCCAAACCCTGAATGGATGCATCACAATACACCACAAAATCAATTGTTCCCTCCGGAAGAGCTAGAATAGGTGCACTGCAAAGTTTCTGTTTAAGGAGTTGAAATGCTGACTCTTGGTTATCGCTCCAGTTATAGGCTTTAGCCTTTTGAGTTAAGGCATTGAGAGGTTGTGCAATCTTAGAGAATCCCTCGATGAATCGACGGTAATAACCAGCCAATCCCAGAAATTGTCTCACCTCAGTCGGAGTCGTCGGTGCTGCCCAATTCTTGATGGCTTCTATCTTTGATGGGTCGACACGTATTCCCTTCTCGTTAACCACATGTCTTAAGAATTGAACTTCCCGGATCCAGAATTCACACTTAGAAAACTTAGCATACAACTGCTCCCTTTTAAGTAATTCCAGACTTAAGGGTAGATGTTCCTCCTTGTTCTTGGAATAAATGAGAATGTCGTCGATGAAAATGATGACAAATTGATCAAGGTATGGCTTACACACACGGTTCATGAGGTCCATGAACACCGCGGGTGCGTTGGTTAATCCGAAAGGCATGACCATAAACTCGTAGTGACCGTACCTTGTCCTGAAAGCAGTCTTAGAGATATCCTCATCTCGGACTCTCAATTGATGGTAACCGGACCAAAGATCTATCTTGGAATAGAAACTTGATCCTTGGAGCTGATCAAAGAGATCATCTATACGAGGAAGAGGATAACGATTCTTAATTGTCACTTTATTTAGTTCACGATAGTCGATACACATACGGAAAGTCCCGTCCTTCTTGACAAACATGACTGGAGCTCCCCATGGCGATGAGCTAGGTCGGATGAAATCTTTATCCAACAATTCATGTAACTGAGTAGATAGCTCTTGCAATTCACTAGGTGCTAGTCTATAAGGTGCCCGAGCGATCGGTGCCGCTTCGGGTGCTAGGTTGATTTGGAATTCAACTTGACGGTGTGGTGGCAGACCAGGCAAGTCTTTGGGAAATACTTCTAGAAAATCACGAACGATGGGAATATCATCAATTTTCTTCTCTTTTGATGGTTGCTTAGCAACGAGTGCCAGAATAGCAGTATGACCTTTACGCAGACACTTCTGCGCTTTCATGAATGATATGATGCCTACGACTGCACCACTCTTTTGCCTTGAATGGAAAGGATTCCTCCACAAGGGAGAGGAATGCGAACAATTCTCTCACGATAGACAATTTCAGCTTGGTTTTTAGATAACCAATTCATACTAATAATTACATCAAAACTACCAAGTGTGACTGGCATAAGGTCGATATCAAGTATATGACTAGCCAGTTCAAGCTTACAACCCTTAAGAATGTGGGTTGCTTCAATTATTTGGCCATCAGCTATCTCTATTATATACTTAGTTCCTAACAGGGTTGGGGTTCCTTTTATCATATCACTAAGCTTCTTAGATATAAAACTCCTATCAGCACCCGTATCAAATAGAACAGAAGCGAAGTAATTGTTTAAGAGAAACTTACCGGTGACCACATTATGATCATAACGAGCTTCACCATATCCTAGTACGAAAGCTCGTCCTTTTGCACCATTCCCTCCATTATTGGCATTGTTGCCACCACTGTTGTTGCCTTGATTGTTGTTGTTACCATTGCCATTACAATTTCTATTACCACCCCTCTTCGACTGAGGACAATCCCTCTGAATAGGTCCCTCCTTACCGCACTGAAAACATCCTCTTGTGGACCCTTTCGGTCGGAAGGGTTGCTTGTTCTGTACATCAACTCTATAATCTTTTGCAGCGTACCCCATCTTGCCACACGGTTGACAACGGTTACAAGCACCGACATGGTGGTAATTGCACTTGGGGGCTCTTCCCACATAACTACCATGATTTTGACCTGAAGAGGTCGTTTGATTGAAGTCCTTAGCAGGCTCAAACTTTCGCCGCTGCTGCTGGGTTGATTGAACTGGGTCCCTTGGAGTGAGAGTTGGAGTTGTGATCAAACTTGAGCTTATGATTGTCAGTGGATTTAGAGACCGAACCCCTCGGGCGTAGAGTCCCTTGAGTTACTACCTGATCAGTTAACTTGTGGGAAAGTCTGATAGTCTGCTGGATGTTAGTGGGGTTGGATGAAGTAACCATACTCTGAATCTGAGGCACTAAACCTCCAATGTATAGTTCAATCCTTTTGTAATCTGGAGTCACCATATGCGGGCACATGGTAGCAAGCTCATGGGAACGAGTGGTATATAGCTCAATTTCTGAACCTTCCATCTTCAGGTTCCAGAGTTCTCCTTCTAACTTTTGGATTTCATCCCGAGGACATTACTCCTCCTTCATCATCGTCTTAAACTCCTCCCATGGCAGTGCATTAGCCATGGCTAGACCCAACATTTGAACCTGAGCATTCCACCAAGTGAGAGCCAGGCCCTCCAAAGTTCTGGAAGCGAACTTGATCTGATTGGCCAATGGGCAGTTGCACATGGCAAATACCGATTCTACTTTTTTGAACCAACGGAGTAGTCCGACACCTCCTTCGGCTCCACTAAAGGTGTGGGGCTTGCAGTCCATAAATGTTTTGAAGGTGTAGGCTGGTTTCTGATTCTGCTGGCCTAGAGTTAGAAACATAATATAGGTTCAAGGTTATAAGGCTTCGGAAAGGCGCTTTGAGAGATGAATTGACCTCATTAGTCAATGGTTATAGCATTTACCTATAACATTCTGTGCTGCTAGAGCCTCAGCCACACTATCGTTGATTAGTGCCGACAGCTCCACTGCTGTCATGTTGATGGTACCTCGGCCACCAGCACGACCTCCACGTCCTCTTCCCGACATGATTCTTCACATTCACAAATACAAAACAATGAGAAATATATTACATATTAAACATTATTTATGTACAAGTAAGGAAATACAGCATCTAACATTTTTGAAATTAAATAAATTGTAAAGCTACAAAATAAATAACTCAAAACTTTAAACTTCTCGTGCTTTTATTGAATGGGAACAACCTTACCCATCTAGGTTGAAAAGAGAAATAACATAAGCGAAACATGAATGAAAAGGAAAGATAGAATAGAAAGATCATCAAACATTCTCGTCATCGGAAGAAACGTATGATTGTGCATCGTCAATCTCCACCGGTTCTTCCTCAGGTGGCTCCTCCTCCAAGGGCTCATCCTCGTCGTTCGAAAGTGGAACGTCTTCTAGAAATAGGGTTGCTTGTAGTTGAGCTTCTAAGTGGGTCACTCTCTCCCGAAGTCCTTCAGTAGCATGGTCTGCTACTTGTAGTTGGGCTTCCAGATGAGTCACTTTCTCTCCAGAATCCCTCTTACATCATGGTCTGAGGTGTCCACCCCTGTCTTCAAATGTGTAACCCGATCCACCAAATGGTTATGGACTTGGTCCGTCACTGCTAGCTCAGCGGTCAGATGCTCTATTTGCTCCTTGTTTTCTTCCATTTGTGGCTCTCGCGCTAGAATGTCGGGTATCTCATCAGTGGACTCCTTCATCTCCTTTAACTCCTTAGTTATGATAAACACAAAACCTGCAAAAGCTTGTTCCATGGTGCATGGCAAGCTTGGCAAAGTAGAGGATGAGGAAGTGGAACCAAAATAGGGCGATGGAACATTTCCCATCTCGATCCACCTTTGGATCATCTTCGGATATGCACCCCAATTAAGTGTCGTGTTCCTTGCACGTGCATTACTTGGTTCACCCTGTTCCACCGAGTTGTCACGAGAACTAGTCCGACGCCTTTTGGGCTCCGGGGATGATAAGGTAGATCCCTTAGGTGATGGTGGTGGGGTTGACGACATGATCCTGTAACGTAATACATAAGTGCCAAAATCCAAATGTCTATGACATGTAACTAATGTGTAAGGTTATAGTCTAGTATGCATTCCTAGTTCTCTATAACCAATGGCTCTGATACCAATCTGTCACACCCCCAATTTCAACTAACGGAGTTTTACCGTTTGGGAAGTGACAAACCAGGATCGCAGTCATTAGTGACATTGAACGACACTGTACATGACTAAAATGAAAATATATTATAAATGATCAAAGTAAGTGCGAAAGCTTAAAATGAAAGTAAATGCGCAAAACAAACATGCCCAAGAAAAGTCCCAAAGTGTTCAGTCCAAACAAAGTCCAAAATAAAGAACAAGTAATTCAAGAATATTATGTTATAAATAAATTATAAGACTCCATGCATGCCCTATGCGTGCACCTGTGCCTTATCTTAAGCGACCTGAGAAAACATGTAAGAAAACGATGTCAACACGAGGTTGGTGAGTTCACATGTTTCAGTTTATAGAAGTGTTTAACAGATTAATGTACATTCAATATATAAATCAATAGGTACCTAACCCATAAGCATGTTAACTAATGTGTTCGCAACCAACAGCTGACTGTTTATATGCCTCCCACCATCATGGTGCATGATTAGGTCAATATTGCACCCATTCGACCTCCAATCGAGTTAGCGCGACTAGTTCATATTAACGGTTCGATGTGAGGATTTAAAGGATAATGTGTACACATAGTCATACAAGTGATATCATATATGAATTACAAAAATCAAAAGCATTTACGACATGTTTTCTCCCCCAGTTTAAAAACAGTAAAAAGGGGCCGTGAAAACTCACTTGAACGGCGTAGGTAGTAGTCACACAAGTACGAGATTGAAATCTCAAGCGTTTGCCTGACATGGCTCATGAATGCCCTAGGATTACAACATAATAGTTAGGGATTCAATGGGATTTGTGGCGACACACGGAGGATTAGAATGTCTTTAATCATTCTAAAGATTAAAGGGAAAACGACCGAGTTTACGGAAATGCGGATTTTTAAATTAGTATAAATGCGTTTCACGATAAATGACAAATAATATATAATAATTATTGTTTATAAAAATATAATAAATAAATCAAATATTCTGATAAAAGGGTTTACTCACACACGACCGCGGCTAAGGCAAAGCACGACCGTTTTAAGGTTACGGGCGCGACCGTGCTGGTCAGGGGCGCGACCGTGCTGGTCAGGGGCGCGACCGTGTTGATCAAAACAGAAGACACAACAAAGCTGATCACTAGGCACGACCCTGTCTGAGCCAGGCACGACCGTGTCTAGGGTTCTGAGGCATGACCAGGTCTAGCCAAGAGGCACGACTGGGTCAGAGGGTGAGGCACGACCGTGCTAAAACTCGGCACGACCGTGTCTCCTGGATTTACAGACACAGAGTTTAACAGAATAACCCAGTAAATCCAAATCCGTTTGGTTTCGATCACGATTGACCAAAAGGACATGGGGTTTTACAAAACAGAACTTTGCGAATCTAACAGTATATGTTAATTTGATTGAGAACAGGTTTAAGATCAAAACCCCCAAATCATTTTTATGAACGAACCCTAGATCAAGATCATGAGAGATTCGATGATATACAAATAAATTAACATAGGGATTTCAATCTAGATATAAAAACGAAGCTATGGATGTTATTTGTTACCAAAATCCGATAGGAATTTAAGGGACACGACTAAAACCCAGTTCCGGCGATGAGCGCTTGATCTCCACCGACTCCGACTTCGTCTCCGATCCGACTGGTGTGTGCAAAAGTTTCGAGAGAGTGCGAATGAGGTGTGCAGTGTGATCAGCTGTGGAGTTAACACGAAACATAAACAAATTTGATGGTTGAACGATAATGGTCGACTGTTACAGCTTTGAATGCCCATAATTGGGTTTAATTCGTTGTAATGACGATGATTAAAGTCTTAATGATGCTCGTTAAAGGTAGGAACGTGCAGAACGGTTACGAATCTGAATGAATTTGCGATTAAAGACTGCGTTTACGTTTCAACTGACAAGAGGCGCAACTGTGCAAAGGCACTTGGCGCGACCGTGCCTACTAGGGTTTCTGGTTATTTACCAAACCAGCCCTTGTAACTTCAACTTTTACAGAAATGATCCCTTGGATTTAGAATTGGGTTAACTTGGTTAGGATTTACAGAATATTTAACGGAATCACTAACGGGATTAACTTGAAAAGTCGGATTGTCACAAGCAGGATATTACAAGCGATTCATCGAGAACTTTTCAAAAATAGCCCTGCTTTTGACCACGTTAACCCAGAAGGACAAAAAGTTTGATTGGACTGATAAACAAGAATCAGCTTTTCAGTTGCTAAAATAGAAGCTTTGCCGTGCACCAATCCTATCACTTCCCGAGGGAACCGACAACTTCATCATGTAAGAAAAAGTCATAGCATATGCATCCAGACAGCTGAAAGTCCATTAGAAAACTTATACCACTCACGACTTGGAATTAGGCACCGTCGTGTTTGCACTCAAGATTTGGAGACATTACTTATATGGAACAAAATTTACTATCTTTATAGATCATAAGTGTCTCTAGCACATCTTTAATCAGAAAGAACTCAACATGAGACAACGCCGTTGGGTAGAACTACCGAATGATTATGACTGCGATATCAGGTATCACCCTAGTAAGGCAAAAGTCATGGCAGATTCCTTGAGTCGTAAAAAACGAGTTAAAACTCTTTGTGTTCATGCCCTAGGGTTGAAAATTCGTACGAGTCTGATCAGACAGTTAGAACCAAAGTCAGATGATACTTTATACTTCATGAATAGAATTTGGGTGCCATGTTTTGGCAACTTAAGGGAGTTGGTTAAGGACGAAGCCCACAAGTCCAGGTACTCCATTCACCCAGGTTCGGATATAATGTGTAAGGATCTGAAGGAACTCTATAGGTGGCCAAACATGAAAGGGTAAATTGCTATTTATGTTGGGAAGTGTCTAACGTGTTCAAACCTAAAAGCAGAACATCAGAAACCGTCTGGGTTATTACAACAACCCGAGATTCCTTAATGGAAATGGGAGCAGATTTCCATGGATTTCATTAAAAAGTTACCCAAGAAGTCGAGCGGGTATGACACTATATGGGTAATCGTCGATCGTTTGACAAAATCAGCTCATTTCTGCCCATCAAAGATATTGACAAAACCGAGAAACTTGCAAGGCTATACATCAAGGAAATTGTGGCTAGGCATGGAGTGCCAATCTCTATTATCTCTGATAGAGACAGCAGATTCGTGTCAAGAATCTGGCAATCATTACAAGAAGCCTTGGGCACACGCCTCGACATGAGCACGGCATATCACCCACAAACAGATGGTCAAAGTGAAAGGACCATTCAAACCTTAGAAGATATGCTCCGTGCGTGTGTAATCGATTTCGGAGGAAATTGGGATACTCATTTGTCGTTGGCTGAGTTTTCATACAATAACAGTTACCATACCAGCATCAAAGCCGCTCCGTTTGAGGCTTTATATGGTCGAAAATGTCGTTCACCTCTATGTTGGGTGGAGGTTGGCGACAAGCATTTAACTAGTCTTGAGGTTATTCAGGAGACCACCGACAGGATTTTCAAAATCAAGGATCGTCTGAAGGCCGTGATAGACAAAATAGTTACGCGGATAACAGATGAAGACCATTAGAATTCCAAGTTGGTGACCGGGTCATGTTGAAAGTGGAAGGGAGTTGCAAGGTTTGGCAATCGTGGCAAGCTTAACCCTAGGTACATTGGACCATTTGAAATATTGGCTAGGGTTGGCCCCGTAGCATACAAAATCAAGTTTCCACATGAACTAAGTAATGTACATGATACGTTTCATGTGTCAAATCTCAAGAAGTGTTTATCAGACGAGTTGTAGATCATACCGTCTGATGAGATTCACATAGATGACAAGCTGCACTTCGTTGAGAAACCCATTGAAGTCAAAGATTGGAAAGTTTAGAAAGCAAGGCGTAGCCGTGTTAAATTGGTTAAGTTACGTTGGAATTCAAAGCGTGGCCCTGAGTATACATGGGAACGAGAATATCAAATGAAAGTCAAGTACCCGTCCTTGTTCATGAATACACCAATGCAAGATAACACCAACTGAATTTCGGTATGAAATTCTCTTTAACACGGGGAGAATGTGACACCCGGCATTTCAGGTCAATATCCATATTCACATTTTTACGTTCATATTTTATATTTCCAGGATTATTGTTTGACAAAGTATTGTCAAGGAGTTTAGCAAAGGAACACACATCATATTTTAGTAATTTTAAGAATCACTAGGAAATAAACAATTATAACCCGCATTGTACGTTCATTGGTGATTAACAAGATTTTATTCAAATAAAGTCTAGAAACACGTTTTAATATAAAAACATATATATTGGTGACTAAAACTCTAAAAGTGGACATAAAAGTGCTCGTTACATGGTCTTAAGTTATTTTATGTGTATACATGTATAATATAGTTAAAGTAATAACTATGTCGGGTTTAACTAATAAACTATTGAGACTAGTCAAACAACACAAAAATATATAAAGTTAATTGATAACTAAAAGTTCTACACCGAGTATTAAATCACAGGATCACCTACCGGGTTTACACCGCCTAAACACCATATAACTAACACTTAGATCTTAACTAGCAAATGGAACAAGTCCCAACCCCCCCTACTTCCCTCTTTCGGCCGAGAATGGCAAGTGGGGCCACCCACTTATAAAACCAACAACTTCTTCATGATGTTGTCATAATCTACATGCCCATTCAAGTGTAAATCAAGCCAAGGTCAAATCCAATCTTGCACATATGCCTTGTAATGATGATGGTGTAACAAACACTTCAACTGCTCTTTCTTTATCCATATAAACGACACACACATGCACACACTCACACTTTGCAAATTTAAAATCAAGAACAAATTTTCTAGAGGCTTAACTAGGAGCTTGAAGATTCAAGGGAGTTCGGGAGAGTTAGGAGTCGGTTTTGTTAGCAACACAAGTCTTTATCACTTTCTACTTGGGATTCTTCACCTAGCTTTGCCTAGTGGTATTAAACCGACACAATCTCTAGATTCATCTTTATTTTCTAGTTTAAAGCTTGTTGTTCACCATGAAAATAAAGGATTTGAAAGGATTAAAGAGTTTTATAAAGTTTAACTTTATTAAGTTTAAAAACTATGGTTTTGTATAAATATATATATAAATGGCTGAAAATTTAGTATATATATGTGTATATGTTGTTGTTTGATCATTTGATGGTACCAAATGCGTGATATATTCAGACCACAAAAGCCTCCGACATATTTTTAATCAGAAGGATTTAAATATGAGGAAAAGGAGGTGGATGGAACTCATCAATGACTATTACTGTGAAATCAAATACCATCCCATGAAGGCAAATGTAGTGGCAGATGCTTTAAGTCGGAAAGAACGAAGTCAACTGATTAAAGTAAATGCACTACGATTAGATCTGAAGCTAGATTTAATGAAGCAAATTAAAGAAATCCAACCGAAGGCATTCAAAGAAGAACATATCAAGAAGGAACGTATGGTTGGGAAACAAAAGTTACTTACAAGAGGAGAAGATGAAATCATGAGATTTAATCAAAGAATCTGGATTCCAAAACTTGGAGACATTTAGGAGATGGTGATGAATGAAGCCCATAAATCGAGATACTCCATGCATCCTGGTGCAAATAAAATATACAAAGATCTGAAGAATCATTACTAGTGGCTAAGCATGAAGAGATCGATAGCCTAGTATATAGATAGATGCTTAACTTGTCTTCAAGTTAAAATGGAGCACCAAAAGGCAGCAGGTCAACTATAACATTTGGAAATACCTGTCTGGAAATGGATTTCATTACCAAATTATCCAGAACACAGAAAAGACACAATGCTATATGGGTCGTGGTCGATAGACTGACCAAGTCAGCCCATTTTATACCCATCAATGAAAGTTACTCTACGGATAAGTTAGCAAGAATCTATATCAACGAAATTGTGAGCCACCATGGCATACCACTGTCTATTATTTATGATAGGGACAGTCGGTTCACATCTAGATTCTGGATAAGAGTCCAGAAAGAATTGGGAACATGACTTACCATGAGTACTGCATATCATCTTCAAACAGATGGACATAGTGAATGTATAATTCAAACTCCGTAAGATATGCTAAGGGCTTGTGTTATCGATTTCGGAGGTAATTGGGATAAACACCTACCGTTAATCGAATTCTCCTACAACAATAGTTACCATCCGAGCATTAAAATTGCACCATTTGAAGCATTGTACGGAAGAAAGTGCAGAACTCCAGTCTATTAGACTGAAGTAGGAGATAGTCAATTATCTGGATGAGAAGTCATACAGGAAACAACAGATAAAATAGTCCAGATTAAACAACGATTAAAAGTTGCCCAAGATCGATAAAAGAGTTATGCTGACAGACGGTGAAGACCTTTAGAATTCCAAGTTGGAGATTATGTGATGCTAAAGGTCTCACCTTAGAAAGGTGTTGTAAGGTTCAAGAAACGTGAAAAGTTAGGACCGAGATACATTGGACCTTACAAAACCATTAAAAGAATTGGAGCAGTAGCTTACAAACTAGAACTACCCGAAGCACTACAAGGAATCCACAATACATTTCACGTGTCTTGCTTACGTAAATTTTTAGTCGATCAAACTAAGGCTATTGCACTAGACGATGTGCATGTGGACGATAAACTTCATTTCACTGAACAACCAATTAAGATTCTTGATACCCTGGAGCGACAGTTAAGAAAGAAAGTTATACCAATGGTGTTAGTTAAATGGCAGGGTCGGATCCGAGCCGACAAGACATGGGAATTAGAGGAACATATGAGAATGAAGTATCCTCATCAATTCACATCTTAATTTTGAGGACGAAATTTCTTATAGGAAGGGAGATTTGTAACACCTCGAAAATTCCCTAGAAAATAAAGGACTAAACTTGCCAAAAATTCAAAGTTGAGGGGCTAAAAATGTTCAAAATTCTAGGACTAAAAATGAAAAATTCTAAAATAACAGTGGTAGCGGACCGCAACCGCAACCCAAGGCTTAGCGGTCCGCCACGTGAAGGAGAAGGCAACAATGATGGCATGCCACGTGTTCGCTGACTAGTGGACAAGATCTAACGCGTATAACCTTATGACAGACCTCCACCCACACCATAACGGTCCGTTATGGGACATGTGGCCATAATGGTCCACTAAGGGGCAAGTAACGGTCCGTTACTTGGTCCCTAAGTAAAATTTATGGGTGGAAGAGGTGGCTGACCGCCACCACCTTGTGTAGCAGTCCGCTACGGGTTTGATATTGGCTTATAAATAGAATGGTCGAGCTCTTTGTTTGAGCATCAGTTCCACACACTAACACACACTTTCTACACACACCAACTTCTGATCTTCCGTTTTTCGAAACCCAGTTCGCGTATAAAAGTCCGGTGTCTAGCATTTTTCACCAAGTTGCCATAGATAGTGCTGAGGTAAGGTTCCGCTCTCCGATTAAGCTTTGGTTAAAAACCATTAAGCTAGGGTTATGTGATTAAGTAATATTATTACATATCTAGGCACTTTGTCCGAGGTGTTTGCCATATTACAGATACGATAAGCCGAGATACTGTTAAGGTGAGTTCTTAAACTGTGATGCATTTAAAAATAACCATGGCTATGTTATACTCCATTTTTAAGAATGGTTAATTTGTGAAAACATTTTTAGTATCTTGAAACGATTGTTTATATATAACGCATTCTAAGCGCTTATTGTGTTTCACATGACCCTTGGAATGGCATGTTGAACAGGACCCGTGGAACGGTCTTTGGTTATATATACTGAATGATTACTCATAGTTGTTTATGAGAGGGGGTGGAACCCCAGAACTGTGTTCAAGATACTCTGGCAGGTCATTTTGATAAACTGATTTAGTTTATGAATTTACCAGCTTTATGCTGACCCATTTTTATCAAATGTTTTCAAGTGCATCACAGGTAGTCAATAGATAAGGCATTCCAGGACTAGAACGAATGATGAATGAACCAGATGATCGGCATGCCTGAAAAATATAAGACCCAAACTGATGTGTTCCTTGTTAAGGAACGATGATAAAATGTTATGAAACATTTTGATTTCATGATGTAAAAGATGTTTCAGATGATGTAATAATATGACAAGTTATGTAATAAAGAATGATGGTTTTAGTTTCCGATGTATGTTCTGTACCATGCGTCACCTCTAACCAGTACCTCGGACTCGGTGTGACATATTTAACATATTATTTATGAATATATCAAGCTAATTATACCAAAAATCATTGCTTTTTATCAAAAACTTAAATAGGTGAAAAGATTGCAAAAGTAAAACTTGGACAAATTCTTGAAAGATTTGAGCACTGATTTTGTTTTGACGGTTTGGGGGTCAAAATCTTGGAGTTTGAAGGAGTTATTTTTATGGTTGAAATAACAAGAGACTAAACTTGATTGTAAAATAAAGAATCACTGAAAAAGGTTTCGTTTTGAGGGAGATACTAGGATTACAAAGGTGATAAACATAGGTTTATAAATCTTAAATTTTTTTATTAAAATTTCAAATAATGGGGGTGTGGAGGGCTGAAAATTTCATGCAAAGGGGTTGGGATAGGATAAGACTAAGTTAGTTGGAAGATGGAATTGGATTAAGATAGGTTTAAGAATAAAAATATGGTTTTAATCAATTTAGATAAGTTTAAAGGTTTTTTACTAGATTTAGTAATTATATTAATAATATTTATATATAAATTTTGAAAATATTATAATAATAATAAGTACTTACATGAAATTACAATAATTATCCAAGGTTTTAAAGACGTTACAAAAGAAACCCTAAGTTTTACACATGTGTGAGTTTTGTCCTTAAAGTTATACTATAGTCAAATGAAGTCACACATTTAATTACATAGTTTAGGATAGAATATAGGACATCCAAAGTTACAATAAGTAGCAAGTTCTAGAATGAACACAAGAATCAGACATAGAATCACAGTAGAATAAGTAAGCCGCTCTTAAGTGCAATAGAATACTCACTTTAGACTAGGCTTAGTAGATTGAATTGAAATGAAATCACAAGTAATATGAGGCACAAAGGTTCATAGTATAAAAATTAAATCAAGGTTATGAGGTAGAATCATACAATTAGACATAGAAATCAGGGACGTCATATTTAGACAACCTAACACACCAAATCAATATCATTGGTTTAGATGAAGTTGTGTTGATAATACCCATTTATATCCACAAGTTTTGTGTAAGTTTTTTTTCATATTTATTTTATTTTGTCTTCTACTTTTTGGCTACAAAAAATCTCGACAGTTTGACTGTCATTTCTGTTACGGACTGAAACCAAAGTTACAAATTACCAAGCATGAGAACTCAACCCAAAAGACTAGTCAGATGTGTTAGGGAGGGACAATTCCTATACCTTGCAATGGTTTCTGTACATAAGATTTGACCCTCCTTAAGGGCCAACGTCCTCGTTGGTCATGGCTGGTTTCCTCCACGCCACCACTCTGTGGGCCACCATTCTGTGGGCCACCATTCTGTGGGCCACCATTCTGTGGGCCACCACTCCAAGTTTGACTCTGATACCAATGTTACAAACCAAACAGTAGAACTCAACCCAAAAGACTAATCTGATAGGTGAGGGAGCCCATTTGGGTTATAAACCCCACATTAGTTGCCCATACAATCATTGTGGGACAAGTCCTATACTTTACAATGATTTCAGTCTGTAAAAATTTGAACCAAAATATTAAAAGTGGTGGAAGAATAGATAAGGCAAAAAAAAGGGTGGATAAGTTCTAGACATATATCCATGTGAAAGAGTGTAATTGGAGTAGAGTTTTAGTTCACTTCTCTCTCTCTCTCTCTCTCCACAGATTTGAGCTGCCATAGAGCCCTAGAAAATCGAGCAAAAAGTAAGAAAAGAAAAGGTCTAGAACATCATATAAAACTCACTTGTGTTAAGTTATAGTGATTTTACCTCATATATTGTAGAACCAAAGACTGATTGCTACAAAATTGTTCTAAGTACAACTGCTGCGGACAACACAAGATTGCTGCTGACCAAAACAGATGTTGATACTTTGTCTGCTGCTGAAGACCAAAGTAGCTACGGATAGGCTTATCAGCAGCATTCAACACATGTTGCTGCTGATAGGCATATCCTCAGCAGCTGCGGATAGATCAATCTTGCTGCTGGTCCTCATCTCTGCTGCTGATAGCTTTATTCTCTGAAGACCAAACGTTGTAGCTGACTATCCATGCGAAGTGCCTCTGACACCTTTCTGCAAAAGCAACTGCCACACTCCAAGCAGAAGGAACCTCACTGGTGCAACCAATAAAGGACAATGACGCTCTTCTCCAAGCATGCAAACAATGATGCCTAAGAAGACGTTTCAGTAAAGTTAACTAGATTAGCCTTTACGTGTAATTTAGATTAATAAACAAGATCAACGACTTGTGTTAGATCTGATCCTTAGAATCAAGGGTCTGTCTTGATTCTAAGTTACTATATATATCTTGTAAACACTTCAAACACAACGTGCCTTCATAGTGCTTTTTGATAGTGTCTTGATAGAGTTTTACTTGTAATCTTGTAATCTCATAAGTCTAATACAACAGTGCATTTATCAGTATTCTTGCTGTTTACTTGTTTACTTTGTTGGTTGCTATTGTTTCCGCCAATATCAACTAGAATAGAATCACCTTGTAATCTTACGATCCTACATATATTTACACGCATACAACTTCCAAAAGCATAACAACAAATATCGATAGCAATCTCATGAAGTTTGGTCATTATCAGTTCTTAGAAGGGTAAACCTAACAAGACACTTTACTGAATTTCTTTACAAAGGATTAACACCTACTATAGGCTAACTATAAGTACGATTCTAAGTTGGTAAACTTGTCAACGTTGGAGTATGATTAACACATGTAAGTCCCAGCTTTATCGATGGGTCTTCAAACACACTAACGAATACGAGTAAGATATCAAACTCTCATACAAAGTAGCCGGAATCTACTAAGTATGGTTATCGTACATGAATTGTATCTTGGCGCTCATGGCTTCAAGCCATTTCTTAGATTAAGAATCTAAGATTGCATACTTGTAACTAGTAGGTTCAGCCTGATCAACTATCCGGATGTCGTCAATCTCGTGAATCCCGATATATCGGTCGGGTTCATGACGATCCCTAGTACTTTTGCGGATGCTTTGTGTCACAGTTGAATTTTGAACTCTTTTAGATGCAGTTTCAACAGTCTCATGTGTTGGATATATGATGTCTGATCGTCAATTAATACAACGTTGCTATTAAGGTACGATCCAAAGAGTTACACATTAGGCAACGAACAAATATATAATATTTAATTATTAAATATTATTCACGAAAGATAGATTTATTAAATGGTGAATAAATATTTAGTGAAATATTTATCAGAGATTGAGATAATTAATTATCTGATTAATTAATTATTAACGGGAAATAAATGTTTAAATCTGTTAAACATTAAAAGATTAGATTTTACTGATTATTGTTAATTAGTAAAATAGAAAGGTTAATAATTAAACAGTTAATTATTATTGGGTATTAAATGTTAATATCTCACGGGCTAGATTGTAAGTTACAGTTTTATAAATATAACATTAACTCTAACCCTAAAACCTAATCAAAGTTGTTAGCCACCAAAGGGATTTCGAAAACCCCTCCCCTCCTCCTTTCGAGTTCCGGCCGGCCCTCATCACCGCCGAACTACCGTCCCCCGCCGCACCAGACCGTCGTCGACGTAAGCCACCATCGTGTTCGGTTCCTCTTTGCTCATCTCGTGTAACATTTTGCTGTAGGTTTTCGTGTACGAGTCAACTAGCGTGACGTTCGTTGTACTAAGGTGTTTCAGATCTGGTTATCGTCAAAGGTATAAATCTGAACATCCTATGGATGGTTATTTAAATTGTTTATTCACATATAATCGGATCACTGATTGGAATCCAGATCTGATCTAGTAAAGGTACTATTAAATCGCTTCCGCAAAATATATCTGTAGGTCCCTCGGGTGTCTCGGATCGTCACATGCAAGTGTGTTCCTGGTCGAACCGGGTGCGGAATGCCCATGACTAGGTGGAGTATCAATCAACACAAAGTAAACCGACAACAAAGACACAAGATGCTTTCAAACTTAGTCTATTGATAATCACAGCTGGTTACAGAGAGAATGAGTGCGTACATACATTCTATCACTAACAGATATATATACTAGACATGTTGCCTACGCACTTAGCAAGTGCGCTGGGTTTAACTCATGCGTACTTAGCAAGTACGCAGACTTTGTTTTTGCGTACTTGCTAAGTACGCAGGATATACATCAAGCGCACTTACTAAGTGCGCACAACACTTA
Organism: Smallanthus sonchifolius; assembly: GCA_023525975.1. Classification (NCBI taxonomy): domain Eukaryota; kingdom Viridiplantae; phylum Streptophyta; class Magnoliopsida; order Asterales; family Asteraceae; genus Smallanthus; species Smallanthus sonchifolius. The sequence continues at coordinate 73,515,215 of CM042023.1, read as the reverse complement.
ACAGAAACAGATAAGACTAAGTACATACATATGTGATTACAACTCGATAATCAATACATACAGATACTTAAATACAAGTACAAATACATAAAGACAAGTACATAAGCTAAGACAACATCCATAGTGTCTGTCACACAAATGTGCTTCAACAAACTCCCCCTTGACAACAGCTCTGGATTGTCTTTGGTCTTCAAACTCCACCAGCTTTAGCTTCCATCTTCAGCTTGTAGTCCAGACAAAATTTGACCAACTTGTCGTATCCAGATGCTTGAAGCTTTGTCCACTCGTCCGTGTAGATGCAATATCTTTTATTTAGGACCATCAGATCTTTAACAGAGAAACTAATGTAAGTGATTTCATCAAAAACACTGATCAGTTCCTTTGGTTCCAAGCTTCCACCTGCGGACCTTACTCTTCCAATCACCACTGCCTCGCCCGTCTTTGGGTCCACGTACCAGTACCATATGTTACCAAGGATATCCTGAGATAACATGCTCAGGGGAATCCTGGTTTCACAAAGCACTGGCTTGTAAACCAGCTTCTTTAGACTACGGTTTGTCACAGGATGTTTAATACTTTTATCCCGGACTTTCTTGGGCATCTGAGTCTTGAAGACTTCAAAGTTCCCTGATCTCCCCTCTCTGTAGTGTCTTCCACAAACCCATTGCCACCGTGTGATGAGAATCACGAAGCAGCTCTCGGTTTGCAAGGTTCACCAGATCATACTTCGGTAGGGAGCTGAATGCTTCACTGTTAGATTTCAAGTATTGAACTCCACCAGCACGTTTAATAGTGAACAGCTTTATGTCGTCGTCGAACCTGACAGACAAGATCATACATGTAGCTCCGTGTTTGTCTATGATGGATGTCTTCTGCCAGATTGGAGCTTGATCCTTTGTAAACCAACCAGGCGGATATTTACTTTTCCACTCCTCTGGATTAATAGGTTTAGGAACGGTGGGAGATGCTTCAGTCGAAGCCTCAGTAGTACTTTCGGGCTCGACTGAACCTGTGATAAAATCAGCTTCAAAGGCTGGAGCTTCAAATATCTCTCCATCCTCAAGCTCGTAAACTCCTTCACCGTCCCCTTTGGGAAACTCTACCATAACATCCTCATCTTCTACATCCTATTCATCATCAGACTCGACCTCTCCTTTCTCCAGATTGCTGTGGACATCGATCTGAGCTTCTTTGGAATAGTCTGGCTCAATCGGTAGAATGACCTCATCAGATAGGTCGTATAGCACCTCAGCCGCAGACTTTCCTTTATCACCTCCACTACTAGACGCATCACCGCCTTCATGTTGAGTGGACTCCCCCTCAGCCATAAGCATGACAGAATAAGGAACAATCGCTTATGCTAACGATTGCTGCTCACTTCCACTGGGACCCTTAGACAGATCATCTAGGTGACAAGCCTCATCACTACTTGGCTTTGTTGGTTTCTCCTTCTCCTTCAGCAACTCCTTAATCTTCTCCCCCTGAGCAGCAAGAGTTTTGGTCATATCATAGACCAATTTGACCATCATATCTTGCTTTTTACACTGCAACTCATCAACCGCCCTTTCCTTTTTCAAAGCCGCTACTTCATCAACCAAAGAGTTAATATGACCTTGTTGCTTGTCAGACTCCTCCCTTGATTTCCGTACCGTCTCTAGTAAACTAACAAATTGAGACTCCAGGGTAGCAATCCTTGTATCCCGTGGATCTGGATCCTTAGATGTAGAGGCTTCGGCTATATGAGTGGGAAAAGTGAAGATGTCATCAAAGTCGAACCCATGGGTGAAATCACCATATGAAAAGGGTTCACGGACTGGTTGAAGGGTGGTAGTTGGAATAGTGGTTGGGATGGAAGTTGGTATGGTAGATGTTGCAATGATGGTTGGGGTGATAGTGACCGACTCAGTGAGGATTGGAGTCGTCACCGTCACCTGGACAGGTTGTAGTAGGAGGGATACTATCACAGGAACCTCCTCTTTGACAGTAGCAGTAGTTACTTGACTTGTTACACGTGGCCGCCTCCCCGTCCTTTGATATCGCTGGGTGGAAGTTGACGTAGAGGTTGAAGCAGTGCTCACGACCTTAGTGACTTGTCGCCAATGAACACTAACTTCTACTTCTCTAGGGATACCCGCATATGGACTATCCCCCCGACACTTGTTAATACTTTCTCGTCTCTGCCTTTGAATAGAAGCATCTGAATCAGATTCAGGTTCATACTCACTGCTTGTACTTTCTTGTCTCTTTCTCTTAGAAGACGACTCGGGAAGGGTCACTGTTGTCATTATTCTCGGGTGTGATTGGTCTGGTGCATCATCAGAATCAGATGAATCAGATTCTGTTGCTTCGGAGTCAGATTCTTTAGCACCAGCACTTCTTTCTTCTTCGTCTCCTTCATCTTTAGATTCATTACCACCTTCAACTTCCTCCTCTTCTTGCTCGTTAGAGTGTTCACTTAGTTCAGGCTCCGACTCGGGACTATACCATCTGAAATTATCTAGGGCCACATATGCTTCGTTGATTAAGTGTCCGAAGAGAGGAGTATGCACAGGGGTAGGTTCTACACTGCCAGGCTTTAAGAATTGAGCGAATACTGTCTTGTCCACTCATTTCACTTGTAATATTTCTCCAAATTCCGGTAGATTTGGCAACGCATCATTGATCAAAAGTTGCACAAATCTGGGGTATAACAAGAACCTAAACCTCTCTGCTATATTGATCTGATCAGTTAAGGCTTTGTAGATGTATTTAGAGAAGTTATAACCCGTGTTTAGAGCCAGCCCAACCATAGCAGCTGCAAGATCATGACCCATGGCATCCTTCCCTACCTTCCTGGAAGAAATACACATGATCATTATGTGGGCAAAGTACGTCCACTGATCTAGCACCCACATCTTCTTGTATGATGCATAGTATTGCACACCGACGTATCCCATTCGTTGCCTCCAACACCCATCCACAAAGTAATCAGGATAGGAAGTAGGGTCAGTTGTACGATCCTGGAACTGTAAAACTCTTCTGATAGTGTCCTCAGAAATGGCATTGTCATGACCTGCCACAGTAGCCCGAATGACATTGGGAGTTACTGTATGTTCTGTCGTATCCCAGAACTACTCCAAGTACGATCTTGATACGATAGGGTCTGTTGAGATAGCGTAGCTAATCTTTGAGCGGTTTAAGAAATCGATGATCTCCCGGTACTCAAGTGAAGCACCCTTCCATTCCGGTTCAGTAAGGGCCAGCAGATTGAATTCACTTGTAAACACACGAGCCATCACTGCAAAAACATACAATGAACACAATTAGAACAAGAATGATCACTGGAAATGTACAAACATGACCTAGTATAGCACATTCACAAGAAAGAAATTTCAAGACATAGAAAAATTTGCAATATGCCTTCCTGAGTACTTAGCAAGTACGCAGGGTTTATACCTTGCGTACTTAGTAAGTACGCAAGAGTTATATCTTGCGTACTTACTAAGTGCGCAAGTTCTAACACTTGAACAAAAAGCAGACATTTCCAAATCAACGAATGAACGAATTTGATGTTGTTCAAGGTCACCACAACTTCAAAAAAACGCATTTAGAATTCATGGGACCAAGTCCAACACCAAAAATGGGATAAAACCATGGTCAATTTTGACCTAAACCTGTCCTGACCTCAACCGACGGCCAGACCAAGTCCAGAGTCAAAATCAAACGATGTAAAGGACAATATTAGAGAGATTAGGGTTCGATTAAAAATCATAAACAAGATTTAGGTCTTAATTTCAATAAAGAAAATCCAAAACTTGTCTCAATTTTGACATCCAACCCTAGGTTCAAGAAAAGTCAAGAATCGGTCCAAAACATCGTGATTTGCGGATGAAATCTTTTGAGAATCTCACCAGTAGTTGATTAGGTGAAGAGGAAACAATGACCGGGATGATAAAAACGTTTGGAAACACACCAAAAATTCGAGGAAATATGAGTAGCGGGAATAACACAGTGTTAGAGTTTCAAATGAGATGAAGCCTCAAAATATTTCTAACACTTGTATATATACCCTTCACAACTGGGTCGTGCGTACTTGTAACTACGCAAGGGTTAATTCCTGCGTATTTAGCAAGTACACAGAAACCCTTGTGAGTTCAAATTTCAACTCAAATTATGAAGATGTCAAGTAAAATAACGAACTTGATAAGAACATTCAATCAAGAGGTTTCAAAAGAAATTTAAGGAAGTTAAACACAAACATTTTTTTATTTTTTTTATTTTCCTTAACTTTTGATAAACTGCACTCAAAATATTTTTGCGCTTTTCGGAAAGAAGATTATATGCACACGAATATACACAGAAGTTATTTTTGGGTCAAAGTCATGAGCAGAGGATCATTTCAGTCTACTGTAAGCAAAAATGATACACAATAAACATCAAAGAATATGGGATCATGTCATGGATTACTACTTATTCATACGTAATATGCAATATAAGCAAGTAAATTCAGGTTGTCAATATTATAAGATTTGAAACCATAAGCATCTTTGCATCATGTTCTTGTGTGATAAGGTACTTAATTATAAGATATACATCGTGTACCCCATAGTTATGCTACAGAAATTTAAATTGCACTATCTCAAGGCATCTAAGATTTTTTCAAAGATTTTCAAATCTCCAGAATGAAGTTGCATCGTTTAGCACAGAAAAAATCAAGCAGAATCCATAAGGATTATCAAGAATCATAAGATTCAGAATCGGGTGATTCAGTTGGCTTGGTTTGATTGGTTTTTCTTCTGTGAATATCATATGATGATTCAGGTTAATAGATATGGAGTCTGAGGATTTAGGTAAGGGGATCCAACTTTTATATGGATTTGATTTCAATGAATCGGGTATGATTCAAGGGTGAATATAAGCTTAACGGTTGATGTCAAGACATATCTTAGCCCAACTTCCCATTGCATACTTGTGAGTATGGGCAGTGAAGTGAACCGAAAAATTATACTAAAGACATAACTCGAAACTGGTCTCTTAAGAAAATATTTGCTAAAATCTTACATCCTTTATTTGATAATGATCTTTTTGTATTCTTTTACACACACACACACATGCATACATGGGTTCAAATCACAGTTGTAGTCTAGATTTAGTTTCCACACTACTAATGATTCAAAAATGCTTATAGCCTATTGACAATTCTAATTACTTGCAAATATTCAAATTAATACTGAAACAACTTAAACATTCAAGTAATCATGACACAATCATTTCCCATTTGTGCAGTCTAATACGTTTTGTTGGGTATAATTCTGAGACTGATGCTGTCAATCGAAATTACAGTATCGAAACTACTAGTTTCGGTTGAACTTTTGTTCAATCGACACTACTAGTTTCGGTTGAACTTTTGTTCAATCGAAACTACTAGTTTCGGTTGAACATTTGTTCAATCGAAACTAGGTAGTTTCGATACCTGTTTTTCAGGCCCATTGGGCGGTGGCTTGGAAAACAAGGCACATGTGCTTGGCCTCCTATATATAGCAGATTATGCCCTAGGAGTGAGTGTGTGTCTGTAGAGGGAATCACCACCCCAGGGGGAGCTCACCCTGGGGTGAGATAATTGTTAGTGTATGATCGAGCCTTTTAATTTTCATTTCAATCAAAGAATCATACGTTTTATGCTTTCAATTATCTGTTCTTTTCATTTTCATATGTTTCTGTCAGTTTTTGTGATTCCCGCACCCGTCTCTACCATTTCTGATTCGAGAGTGATACCGGATCCAAAGATTCCGCCTCTCGATCCGGACTGTTTGAAGATTTCTCCGCAGATTTGTGTTTTTTGAATCTGCTCAGGACCTACAAGTGGTATCAGAGCCATGGTGGCTCATATTGCTCTCGAATCTGCTTGAAAAACAGAGAAAAACCCGCCATTGAGACGTTAAACATGAAGAAATCGATGTGTAGCAGGTTCGTGACTGCTGTTCTACATTTCCACTTTCAAAATCTGAAGATGTAAGGCTTTTGAAGCATTTTTCAGACCTGGATTGGGGGTATCGAAGTAGCTGAAGGTTGAAGATGGTCAATCGAAACTATGTGGCGGCTGAACATTTTCTATCGAAACTACTGGTGTTGCCCTAAATCAGAAGTAGAAGACATCGAAACTAGGCTGTCGAAACTAGGCTATCGAAACTAGAGGGTATCGAAACTACTAGTTTCGATTGAAGAATCTCCTATCGAAACTACTAGTTTCGATTGAAGAATCTCTCTATCGAAACTTCTTGTTTCGATACTGCCTCTATCGAAACTAGCCTTGTTTCGACTGAAGTAGATCCTATCGAAACTACAGGCAGAACTGTCCAAGTACTTTCCAAAAAAAAAAAAAAAGTTTTTTTTGGAAATTTTCTTGGATAAATTTTTTAACAGGATATTGCATAGAAGGAGGGGAGTTTTGGAAGAAAACTTGGAGACAGCCTTTTTCGGGTTTTTGAAAATTTCGTTTCTTCGGCAATATACACGATGTTCTGCCTGATTCAGCCATAATTCCTTTGATCAAAGTTCAAGTTTGGGCAGCGGGTAACAAAGTCAAGCATATTTGTGACAAACCGGATCATTAGTTGTTGATTACATGGTGATTCGATCCCTTATCTTTTGCCTAGAAATAGGAGGGTCTACACTTCAGGGGGAGAATTACCACGAAAGACTTCAAATTATCAGCAGAGTTATGAAGATGCAAGACAAAGTGAGCCTTTGCTTGAAATTGACCTTTTTTTAGGGGGAGAGAAGGCAAAAGTTGATCAAGTGTTCGAGAATGTCAAGAATCCTTGTAGAAAGATGGTTATTTACTGCTAAATACTTGGGATTCAAACCTTTATCATTTGCCTACAAGATAGGAGGGTCTACACTTGAGGGGGAGAATCACAACGAAAGGCATTGGATCATCAGTCAATCTATGAAGACGAAAGACAGAGTCGGACAAGAATTGATAGCATCAGTCTAGGGGGAGATTGTTGGGTATAATTCTGAGACTGATGCAGTCAATCAAAATTACAGTATCGAAACTACTAGTTTCGGTTGAACATTTGTTCAACGAAACTAGGTAGTTTCGATACTTGTTTTTCATGCCCATTGGGCGGTGGCTTGGAAAACAAGGCACATGTGCTTGGCCTCATATATATAGCAGATTATGCCCTAGGAGTGAGTGTGTGTCTGTAGAGGGAATCACCACCCCAGGGGGAGCTCACCCTGGGGTGAGATAATTGTTAGTGTATGATCGAGCCTTTTAATTTTCATTTCAATCAAAGAATCATACGTTTTATGCTTTCAATTATCTGTTCTTTTCATTTTCATATGTTTCTGTCAGTGTTTGTGATTCCCGCACCCGTCTCTACCATTTCTGATTCGAGAGTGATACCGGATCCAGAGATTCCGCCTCTCGATCCGGACTGTTTGAAGATTTCTCCGCAGATTTGTGTTTTTCGAATCTGCTCAGGACCTACACGTTTAGATCATTACTGATGTACTATCATTTCCTATTTTCTTCAAATAACTTTGAAATTTTCTGCATTTTCTATTTTGTTTGGTTATTTGTAAAATATTTGAAAATTAAAAGTAAATATACAGGAGAAATTTAAAAGAAATAAAGATTAACTTCCATGAAATGATTTGATTTGAAAAATGAGTTTTCTCACTCAGGATTGAACATTCCAAACAGGTTGACAAGATGTTCAAAACAGGTCCGATCAAACGCCTTAGTGAAAAGGTCAGCAAATTTGTCATCCGTGTGAACTTTGATAAGCCCAACCAAATGCTTTTCAGCACAGTCACCGATGGCGAATCTCTATATGCTTAGTTTTGGAATGTTTCACCGGGTTGTTCGTGATAGACATCGTGGCATTGTTGTCAATGAACAAAGGAGTTCCAATGTAGTTCAAGCTATAATCTCTCAATTGGTACTGGATCCACAATATTTGAGAACAATAGCTCGAGGCAGCAATGTACTATGTTTCACATGTTGAGACAGAAACCGTTGACTGCTTCTTGCACTGCCAGGAGACCAGCCTATCTCCCAAGAATTGACATCCACCTGAGGTTGATTTTCTATTAAGGTTATAACCACCATAATTAGAATCGGTATAAGCTTTGAAGTCGAATGACTGCTGCTTCGAGTACCAAAGACCCAATCGGGGTGTCCCTTTAAGTATCTGAAGATTCTCTTAACAACTATCAGATGAGACTCCTTTGGTTGTGACTGAAACCTTGAGCACAAGCGTACAGCAAACATTATGTCAGGCCTTGAAGCTGTGAGATACATAAGAGATCCGATCATCCCACGGTACAATTTGCAATCCACATCCTTTCCATCTTTGTCTGGATGCAGACCATGATTGACGGGGATAGGTGTGCCATAAGTACTGCTATCATTCATCTTGTATTTTGTCAGGATGTCCTGCACATACTTAGTTTGATGCAGATAAATGCCATCCTGCCTTTGACTGACTTGCAGACCTAGAAAGAATGACAGTTCACCCATGGTGCTCATTTCAAACTTGGACTTCATCACCTGTTCGAATTCCCTACAAATCCCTTCATTTGTAGACCCAAAGATAATGTCGTGGACATAGACTTGTACAAGAAGAATATCACCTTCTGCTTTCCAAATGAAGAGGGTCGAGTCAATTTGTTCGCTGTCGAAACCATTGGACAAAAGATGCTTTGATAAAGTCTCATACCATGCCCGAGGTGCTTGATGAAGACCATAAAGTGCTTTGTCGAGCTTGTACACTTTATTGATATTATGCAGATCTACAAAACCTGGTGGTTGAGTGACATAGACCTCTTCATGAACTTTTCCATACATGAAAGCACTCTTCACATCAATTTGATAGACCTTGAAGCCGACATAGGAGGCATAAGCCAGAAACAGTCAAATGGCCTTAAGTCTAGCAAATGGGGCTTATACTTCTGTGTAATCCAAGCTCTCTTGTTGATAAAAACCCTGAACAACCAAACTTGCTTTATTCTTCACTACAACATGTCGATCGTCCGTCTTGCATTTGAACACCCATCTAGTTCCAATCGGATGCATTCCCTTTGAAAGGTCAACCTGATCCCACACGTGCAACTTTTGGAATTGAGACAATTCATCTTGCATTGCCTCTATCCAGCAGTTGTCAGTGAGAGCCTCGTTTACATTCTTTAGCTCCAATTGGGATACGAAAATAGCATGCAGACACATTTCCATGACACCTGTGTCAAGTATCTCAGCATACAGACTGGTGTTCTCAGTAATGGTTCTATGACGCGTTTGAACACCGGCATCAGGATCGCCAATAATGTTCTCAATTGGATGATTACGATACACTCTCGTCTCTGGTAATTGCGGTTCTTGAATTTCTGAATCGAGGTTCGTGCTCAACTCCCACATATCCTGTGTTCCAGAAGAAGAAGATTAAATGTTGATTGGATCAGCTGAAGCTTCATTTCCTACGTGAGTGTTAGGATCAGCTTGAGCGTCATTTTCGTCAACATGAACAATGTTATCACTATCATGAGTTCCAGATGAAGAAACAGCATTTGAATCAGGAGTTACAATCGGTACAGTTGCACGGGTTGAGAAATTGGAGTCATCACCACCACCAAAGAACTCGTACACATTGGCGGCATCATCTGTAAATAGATCAAGAAGATTGAACGACTTGAATGGAGCATCATAAACAAATCCCCAAGCAGGACCAGTTGGTTCTGGTGGAATACTGTGTTTACTTCAGTCCACTTCGAACCATTTTTCCATAGACCAACTCTCAATATTGTACACTTTCTTGCAAGGCGAGTGTACAACATATCCTAAGAAGATGCCTTCCACTGCTTTTGCATGAAATTTAGACTTGCGGTCTTTGTACTGTAATAATAAAGAGCAGGGACTACCAAAAGGAACTAGGTAATCTAGATTGGGAGGTCGATTGTTAATCAACTCATAACAAGTTTAATTATGCCTTTTAACCACCAGAACTCTGTTCAAGACGTGACGCGCTGTGTTGACTGCTTCTTCCCAGAAAGTGACAGGAAGCTTTGCATCTGACAGCATTGTCCTTGCAGTCTCAATTAGTGTTCTGTTCTTCCGTTCTGCAACTCCATTCTGCTGAGGTGTGTACGGGGCACTAAATTCGTGATGAATACCCTTCTTGAGATAGAAAAGTTCCATCAAATTATTCTTGAACTCAGTTCCGTTATCACTCCTTATTCTTCTAACCTTCAACTTGCATAAAGATTCCAAGCTCAAGATCAGGTATTGAAGAACGTCAGCAATCTCATCCTTTGTACCTAAAAAATGCACCCATGAAAAACGTGAGAAATCATCAGTTACAACTAGACAGTATGACATCCCTTCAATACTCCTGATACATATGGGCCCAAACAGATCCATATGTAAGAGCTCCAAAGGGGTATCGATGGAGTTTTTGAGCTTGGGCTTGTGAGACTTCCGTTGTTTGCACTTTTTTCAAGGCATACAGTCATCTGCAACGGAGAATCTCAGCTTAGGAACCCCGATAACTAAACCGTTTCGGACAAGATGGTTAATTTTACGATAAGAAATATGTCCGAGTTTCCTATGCCACAAGATTGAGTCAAGCTCTGTCGCTTTGGTAAGAAAACAAATAGCAACTGAAGATGTGGTTTTCGCCACGCTCATGTTGATCTGATAGGTATCATTCATTCTTGGCGCAGGCATCAAAAGCCAGTCTTCAAGAACCTCAAACCCAGGTTTGAGAATCATGCATTCAGATTTTTCAAACATGACTGAGTACTCCTTATCACACATCGGAGAAACACTCAATAGGTTATGCTTTAGCTGCTCGTAGTAGTTGACATTGTTGAAGCTAACACAACCGCCTTAACAAGTAATACTGCCGCCCTTCTCGCCTGCAAAGGCCACATAGCCGCCTCTGAATGGTTTTACATCTTGAAGCACGGCCATGTTGCATGTCATGTGCCGGGAGTATCCACTACCTACATACCAACGATTAGAGATAGTTCCCTTCGGATGTCCCTGCACGTGTCATAAGAAATTAATTAGATTTGGAGACCCAGGCCATGGTGGTCTTGGGTCGTCCGTCTTTCTCAAAATAAACTACTTCAATTAATTCACATTCGTGACTATAAAAAATGGGTGAATCTTTAGAAGACTTGGGACCAGGAGATTGAGAACTTTTAGATTTCTTGTTGCAGGACCTTTTCTTTTGTTTTACTGGAACAGTCGGCTTGCATTCAGAAGCACCAGGTGAACTAGTAGAAGCTTCACCTGATTGAATTCCAGCCAGCTGTTCTAGCTTCCTCAATCTCTTGTTCCTTCTTCTCCTTTGTGGCTTAGAAAGCTTAACCACAGGTTTCTCACCAGTTGGTGCACTACCAGAGGTAGACACACAGGGTTTAACAGGTTGCTTTTCCCTTTTGGAATAGATGGCTTAGCCTCAGATGTGATCTTTGGCTTCACCATAGGTTTCACCACATTTGATTTGGGATTCTTGGGTTGTTTCACTGGTGGTGACTTAGAGATAACAGCCGGTTGTGAAACAATTGGCCGTTTACCTTGGTTCTTAGCAGGGCATTTCACAAGGATGTGACCAACCATACCACAGTGAAAGCAAGCATGCTTTTCCTTATAAATCCTCCTGTAGGGCTCATTTGATTTGACGTTTGATGACTCAGCATGACGAACAGGAGAAATTTTTTGGTGAACATGAGTAGTTGTTTTCGATGTACCCAATGTTGATTCATTTTTGGAAATGTAGTATTTTTCTAAATTTTCTTTATAACCTAGCCCATAATGATTTGCAAAGGTTTCTTTCTTAACTTGGTTAATATTACTATAACCCCCATAAAGCATCACATTTAGTTTTTCATTTGTTTCAACGGTATCAGGCTCAGTCAAAATGTAATTATCACGATCAGTGATAATTTTTTTCACAACTTTGTGTTCACCAATCAACTCCTCTAAGACAACACCATCAGGGATGGTGTTCTCAGAGCCTTCATCAGTGAAGAACTCCTAATCAGAAGCAGAGTCAGCCTTGCTTGAGGAATCATCCTTGTTAGAGGAATCATCCTGACTTGAGGATTCATCAAGGCATGACAAGTTAATATCAATTAAGCCGTTGACAAATTTTCCGCTTACTTGTGGAGGAATGACATTAGTACCCAACCCTAAGCCATTCACTTGTCTCACTACAGATTCATAATGTCCACCACAAAAAGAGAATTTTTCAACTTCTCAATTTTACCATTTAACTGCAAGACCTCATTCTGTAGCTTGGTAATTTCATTATTTCTCTTTTCTAACCCCTTGTACGCAACATCCAAATGAAACTGTTGTTTGCTGATTTTAAGTGAAAAATCACATTTTTCTTTCTTTAAAGTTTCAATTTAATCTTTGTAACGTTTTTCATTTTCTTTGTAGCTAAACGTGGGACAAAAGGAATAAATGAACGAGGCGTGACGGGCCGGGCCAGATGGGCTGGCGAACTTGAGGGGAGGAGTCCCTTCCCCTATAAATAGCCTAACACACTCCACAATTCTCTCATTTGCAAGTTCTAGAGAGAGAAACCATAGAGAGAGAAAGTCAGCGGATCGACCCGAGATTGAAGAAGTGCGTTGCTCCATAGCTCGTGAGAACAACCTCCGAATCAGAAGCTCAATACAGGTAACGATCCAACCTAGATCTGAGTTTTTGTTCGTTTTTGGGTTTTGGATGAAAATGTGACGTTTTTACGGATGAAACTGGAAGATAAACATGGATTTGAGTTCCTTAATGAAATGCAAACATTTTGAATGTAAACAAGTTTGGGATCTTGACGTGATCAGACCCGAATACGAAAGTTAGGGTTTTTGCGGGGAAGCAGATCTTGCGTATTTATCAAGTACGTAGGAAGAGGGTCCTGCGTACTTATCAAGTACGCAGGAAGAGGGTCCTGCGTACTTATCAAGTACGCATGAAGCAAAGTTTGCGCACTTATTACGTACGCAAGAGCAAGGCCCTGTGCACTTGATAAGTGCGCAGGCATCAGGCTGGTTAAATAAAGTCATTATGTTTAGAAGGTTAAACCGTTAGAGTTGGGATTTGGTCTGATGTGTATTTAACTAATCAATTCAGATCGGAAGTGACGTTGGGGGACCTTTGTTTAGGACAACCCAGATTAACTTATCAGGTGAGTTCTAGAAGCCCTTTTTTAAATGTTTTAATTAAATGTTTTTGGGCTGGTGTGCAAACATACGGAATGATGTTTTTAAAATGAGGTTTACGAAATGATGTTTACGAAACGATGTTTACGATATGATGTTTACAATATGATGTTTATGAAATGATGTTTACGAGATGATGTTTATCAAATGTTTTGCCAAATGAAGTTTACGAAAGAGATGATGTTTTGTTTAATAAAACGTACGAATGCTTTAACTAAAATGAGGTAAAGGTTTTATGAAAGTCACGAATGAATGAATCTGCCACGAGTTCCTACGGGAGCTAAGGTATGTATGTATGTATTGGCCTCTCCCTTACGGGGGCCTTTGTGGCTGGCTAATGGTTGTACAACTGGTTGATGATGGGGTGACGACGGTCACCCATGGGATTACCGGGATCCCGATGGAAGGTACTATTTCTTGCGGGGAAATGGTTCCTAAGTTATGTTCTGTCTGCCTAGAGGTAACGAGCCTTAGGAGACATATGTTTGGTCTACCTAGAGGCAACGAGCCTTAGGAGACATATGTTTGGTCTACCTAGAGGTAACGAGCCTTAGGAGACATATGTTTGGTCTACATAAAGGTAACGAGCCTTAGGAGACAAATGTTTGGTCCACCTAGAGGTAACGAGCCTTAGGGGACCTATGTGACGGATGACTTAGAGGTAACGAGCCTTAAGTTCATCCGCTAGTATGTGATGCACGGAATTGACGGTTACGAGAAGGCGCAGATTCGGTTCATGTTGACTTATGATATGATGTTATGTTACTGTGTTATGACGATGTTAAGTTATTGCATGTTTTACGTACGCTTTGTTAAACAAACGTATGTTATGTTTTTGGAAAAATGTTTATGTTAAGGTTTTATGTAAAGCTAGAACTCACCAGCGTAGCTGACTTTTTAGTATGCACATTCATGTTAAGGGTAGGTTATGGTAATGGACGGTGATGCTTGGAAAGTGAGAAGATTTACCCGGATGATACGAAGACTGGCATCCCGTTATGAGTTGTTTATGTATTTGACAATGTTACGCTTCCGCATGTTTGAACAAGTTTTAATTATGATGAATGAATGATTTCGCTGCGTTATCTGATATTCAAGTTTAATAACTGTTTGTGAATGAGTAATTCCAACAAGTGAGGCCTCCCTGGTTTGGGGCCTTACAAGTTGGTATCAGAGCAATAGTTTGAGAGATTAGGACACTCCCAGTGTCTGAACTTAAACTGTGAAGGGGACCGAAAGCGGATGCCAGTACGGGTAACTCGAGCCATAGCATCAGGTATGAAGGTAGTATATATTTACATGTATAGTATGCCTTAGAAAGGGTTAGGTAAGGACTTGTGTTCTAATGGAATCACAAAGGTGGTCAAATAGAAATCGAAAGGTAGTGTAATGGTTAATTGCAGATGGCCAGTGTATATTAACATCTTAGAGTGCTTGTTGAATTTTATTTGTTAACTAGTGTGATGACATTAGATTCTTTGTCTTATAGAATGAAATGGCGGTCGTAACGGTGGGCGCGGCAGGACCCCTGCACGCCAAGAGTAGAGTGTAACCTTTCTGATTTTCATGTTTTCATTTTAGTACAATAAAGCATGTATAAATTCCAACCCTAGTGCAAAGGTAATATCAAACCCTAATAATCAACACAATTCACGAAATTCTACTTCTCATTTATTTTAAAGTCGTTATTAATATATATATATATATATATATATATATATATATATATATATATATATATATATTCATGCATTATGCAAGTACATACACGTACATACACTCCATTAACAATCAAATTGAACCCTTAACCATTTGAACTCTCAAGCATTGAACCTACACTTCTAATTTTGACTATACAATCGATTTTGACCCTTATTCTTACCCGTTGACTTACGAAAGTCAAAGCAGGCCAAATCGCAAGGATTCAAGCCATCCAGCCGCTGAATTCTTGTTGGATTGGATTTTTGTGGCTACACTAACAACAATCGACCCAAACCAGGCCCAATCATCAAACCAATTCAACCTTTCACGCGACAAATTCAAAATTCGAACAAATTTGACTATCCTAAGTCAAATCCGTATCAATTACCATTCAATACGTGAAATTGACGATTCTCAATCCCGCAAATCACTCGCAGGTCAACCACGTGTGTACCTAGACCATTAACAGGACCCAATTCACGCCCAAATCAGTGGATTTACGTGTAATTAGTCATCCGCGACCATTACTGTCAAATTTAAATCAAATCGGTTAATACAAACCAAATTTAATGAATTTGATCTCCCTGTCACTCGCGTATACGTCCACACAAACCCTCCCAACCCTTGAACAAGCCGCATTTCACTTCTAGAACCGGATCAAGCATCAAGAACATCGAGTCTGAAACTGTAGCCGACCGCATTCGTGCCCAAACCAAAACAGGTAAGAATACTCTCATTCGATTCTTGTTTGAACCCTTGACAAAAGCCCCTTACCAATTCGTGTCCACATAACATATCGAGACCGATTGGGGCTAGGGTTCATTGCGGGTTGGATCGTATTCGAATTCTGCTTTGTGTTAATATCATGTTTTAATCAATTAGAATCCGTAATTATTCAGCGAAACCACCTGGTCCGGCCGGTAAGTCACTGCGCCGCCGAACCAGGTGGCGTGGGTTCTAAACCCACAAACACTAGGCCTTTTTGTGCAACCCTTAAACCCTAACCCGGTTCAACTGTAAGTCCATGTTAATACATTTGGAAATTGTTCTGTTACACGGGTGAGTCCCCTGGTCTAGTGGTGTTTGCGCGCCATCCATACAGAAACCACCCGGGTTCGAACCGGGTGGTCTGTATTATTTTTAAAAACAGTTTCTAAAACTCCAAAAATTTTATAAAAAATGTTTTTATAAAAAATGTTTTTATAAACCTTGAAATGTTTATAACAGAATAAAACCAGATTTATTAATTTTTAACATAAATTCAGATTTATTTCGAATTTAGTTGTTAAATTTTTAAAACAAAAATTCAAATATTTAAATTAATTTCTAAATAAAAACAATTAATTTTATAAAAAGTTGTAAAATATTAACTTTATTTACAAAAATCAAAATACTTATTTTCAAATGATAAATAAATAAATAAAAGTTATTTATTATAACATGCAAAGTTAAATGTATAACCCTACACATAAATATTATTTACACCACTCCGTATTTACACACCTTTTTAAATAAGTAAATAAGGTAAAAAAAAATTAATTATTAAATTATAATTAATATAAAACACCCGATACATTTTTATAACAAAAAGACTAGGTTACATATTTTATAAATAAATAAATAAGGTAAAAATTATTTATTTAATTTATATTTAAGAATTATTTATTTAAGTTATACTTAATTACCCCTAATACCTACATTATTTTTATAACTAAGTATATAAATAATAATTTTGTAATTTATTTATTTAGTTATTCAAACTCAAACCTTGATCAAAATGTTCTAAAAATATCCATTTCAAACCTTTCATTTTATGCAATACCTTTCAAGAACAAACCACTAACTTTATACACACGTCCAATTCAACCCTAGACTTAGACATAGACTATTGTGCACACTATTAATTCAATATACATTCCAATCTAGGTTAACGTTGTGTATTACAAGGATCATATTACTATCTAGTCTCTCGTGTTAGTTACGCCTTTTGAATCATGTGAGTATTACATAGCCCCTTTTACTCTTTTACACTTTTTGGGGTGGAACATGAACACTATACAAACTATTGCTTACATTTACACAAACTACACATATACAAATCCTCTTTACATTCATGTGTGTAATTTGAGCTTTATGCCTGAGTGCTAGGTGTGCTAACTTTTGTGTGCAATTTATGTGCAATCATTAACTATTCAAGCCGACGGTAAACAATGATAGATCTATTGAGTCTGACAAACCCACCCAGATTGGGTTGATTGTTACTGACAACACAATTTTGCATGCTAGTTACAAAGGTTTGATTGTACTTTGGTTACACAATAGCTGCTCTCCATAAATGCCTTATTTTATCATGTTATGTAAGGATTTGATCATTTACAATTATTCAATACCTATGTATAAACTTGTGTATGCTCACCAACTTTTTAGTTGACCTTTTTTATTCATGTTTCAGGTACTAATGTGTGATTTTGATCAAGGGTTGCTACACATAAGTTTTGGACCTAGATAATTTCAAATAAAGGATTATGTATTTCATTTTATGTACTTGGTTTGATTTGGTTTTGTCTTGAATACTTGAAATGAATTTGAATGATTAATATATTTCAATTTAGTCAACCTTGTGCTCATGAACAGTCTACATGTCCCGCCCCGATGACTCCTTCAATGGTTCAAAAGTATTGAGGGCACCTTCCTCAATAGTGACTGCCCCGATAACCTTCGTGTTCGTCATGCCACAAGTGTCTTTAAAAAACGGGCACTCACGTGGTGGAATGGGGAAAAGAGAACTAGAGGTATGGAGGCAACCATGGCCTTACCATGGGATGAGGTTAAGAGACTAATGTCCGAAGAGTTCTGTCCTCGAAATGATGTGAGGAAGCTGGAAGCTGAGTTTTGGGATCTTACCCAAGACAGTGGTGAATGTCTGGCTTATACAACCCGGTTTCATGAACTGAGTCTCCTTGTGCCCCATATGGTCACACCCTTATCCCGCTGCATTGAAAA
This sequence comes from Smallanthus sonchifolius, assembly GCA_023525975.1. Lineage (NCBI taxonomy): Eukaryota > Viridiplantae > Streptophyta > Magnoliopsida > Asterales > Asteraceae > Smallanthus > Smallanthus sonchifolius. The sequence goes on along the minus strand of CM042023.1, from coordinate 73,497,296 downwards.
GTACATAGGTGGATTACCTAGGCAGATTCAGGATACTGTCTTAGGGAGAAATCCCACAACACTCGAAGATGCTATCCGATTATCTACTACTTTGACCGACAACCATGTGAAAGCAGGTACTCTGACTAGAAAAGGCACCAAGAATGCTCCTGACACCACAACTCCTCTTGTACACATCAAAGAAGCCAAAGCTAAACCCTACCACCATAATAAAAAAAGAAAGTCAAGAAATTTTGTTGTGGTCACTCCTGCTATGCCTGTTAACCAAGTTGCTCCCATGGCTCAAGCACCAGTCAAGAAGCCATATGTGGGGACCTACCCACTCTGTGCCACATGCAATTATCACCATCTCCAAAATATTCCCTGTCGCCTTTGCACTCACTGTGGGAAATATGGCCATACGGTTAATGTTTGTAGAGCCAAAACACTTGCGGGTCAAGTCAACCCACCAACCCGACCTAACCAACAAGTGGCTAATCAAGGTGTTCCCGCTATTGCAAATGGGCGTGCTTGTTATGAATGTGGCAACTCAAATCATTTCCGTGACCAGTGCCCGAAGTTCACCAATGCTAGACAAGGCGGAGGTCATGGGCGTGCTTTCAACATAAACGCCAATGAAGCTCAAGCCAACAATGATGTGGTCAACGGTACGTTCCTTGTTAATAGTCAATATGCCTCCATTTTATTTGATACTGGTGCCGATAAAAGTTTTGTGTCACTTAACTTTGAACCCTTACTTGCAAAAACACGATCCAAATTAGAGAAAACCTTCACTGTCGAAGTAGCAAATGGTGACTCCCTTACAATAGACTCCGTTATCCACGACTGTTCTCTAGAACTTAATGATCATGCATTTCCAATCAACCTCGTGCCAATGCCACTAGGAAGTTTTGATATCATCATAGGCATGGATTGGCTGTCAAATCACCATGCCGAAGTCATCTGTTTTGAGAAATGCATCCGAATACCCCTTCCGTCAAGAGAAACGTTAAGAGTCTTTGGTGAAAAACCATGCAAAGGACTCAGGTTAATGTCATGCACTACTGCTCAAAAGTACTTACAAAAGAAGTACGTGACCTTCTTAGCTCATATTGTTCAAAAGGATGTCAAAGAGAAGAATATTCAAGACATCCCCATCATCCGGGACTTTCCCGAAGTATTCCCCGAAGACATATCCGGTCTTCCACCCGTTCGGCAAGTAGAATTTTGCATTGACCTTGTACCCGGAGCTAACCCAGTGGCTAGAGCTCCATACTTCCTTGCACCTTCTGAGATGCAAGAGCTTGCAAGTCAACTCCAAGAGCTCTCCGACAAGGGCTTCATCTGTCCAAGTCATTCACCGTGGGGTGCACCCATCTTATTCGTCAAGAAGAAGGATGGATCATTTCGCATGTGTATTGACTACCGCGAACTCAACAAGCTTACCATCAAGAACCGTTATCCATTGCCTAGAATTGATGACCTCCTCGATCAACTTCAAGGCTCTACTTGCTTCTCGAAGATTGATCTTCGATCTGGTTATCACCAACTCCGTGTACAAGAGGAAGATATTCCAAAAACTGCCTTCCGAACAAGGTATGGTCACTACGAGTTCATGGTCATTCCTTTTGGGCTAACCAATGCACCCGCGGTTTTCATGGACCTCATGAATCGTGTGTGCAAACCGTACCTTGATAAATTCGTGATCGTCTTCATTGATGATATCTTAATCTACTCCAAGACTAAATCCGATCATGAGCAACACCTTAGGTTGGTTTTGGACCTCTTGAGGAAAGAACAACTATATGCCAAGTTCTCCAAATGTGAATTTTGGCTAAAGGAGGTCCAATTCCTGGGTCATATTGTCAACGAAAAAGGAATTCATGTTGACCCAGCTAAGATCGAAGCTGTTAAGAATTGGAATGCCCCTAAGACCCCCACCGAAGTTCGTTCATTTCTTGGTCTTGCGGGATATTATCGTCGTTTCATTTCCAATTTCTCTAAGATTGCTGTTCCTCTCACCGCTTTGACCCACAAGGGTAAACCTTATGAATGGGGACCAAAGCAAGAAGAAGCTTTCCAAACTCTCAAGCAAAAGTTGTGCAATGCTCCTATTTTGACTCTCCCTGATGGGAATGATGATCTAGTTGTCTACTGTGATGCCTCCAACCAAGGTCTCGGTTGTGTCTTCATGCAACGAGGCAAGGTAATCGCTAATGCATCAAGGCAACTTAAGATTCACGAGAAGAATTATACAACGCACGACCTCAAATTGGGTGCGGTTGTATTCGCCTTGAAGATTTGGAGACATTACCTCTATGGCACAAAATGTGTGGTGTTCACCAACCATAAAAGTCTCCAACACATCTTCAACCAAAAAGAACTCAATATGAGGCAACGACGTTGGGTTGAACTCCTTAACGACTATGACTGCGAGATTCGTTACCATCCCGGCAAAGAGAATGTTGTAGCCGACACTTTGAGTCGAAAGGACCATGTCATGCTTCATTGTGTCCAAATTCAAACCAACATGCAGAATCGTATCCTAGAAGCTCAACACGTCTCGGTCACCGAGGGTAACATGTACGAGGAAATGTCGTGTGGTGTTGAACTTCAACTCGAATCAAAACCTAATGACTTACTTTATTACTTGAACCGTATTTGGGTTCCCGATCATGATGATCTCCGTGCATTTCTCATGAACGAGGCCCACAAGACTCGTTATTCTATCCATCCTGGTGCGGATAAAATGTACCAAGATCTTCGCCATCAATATTGGTGGCCCGGTATGAAGAAAGACATTGCCCTCTATGTTTTGCCAAATGTCTAACTTGCTCCAAAGTCAAAGCCGAACATCAAAGTCCATCCGGTTTAGTTGAACTACCGGAAATTCCCGTGTGGAAATGGGAGAATTTAGTTACGGACTTCATTACCAAACTTCCTCGCACCTCAAGTGGTTATGATAGCATTTGGGTAATCATTGACCGCCTCACCAAATCTGCTCATTTCTTGCCTATCCGTGAAGACTATCGGGTTGAGAGATTGGCCCAAAACTACATTGAAGAAATTGTGAGCCATCACAGTGTTCCCTTAAACATAATCTCCTATAGAGATGCTCGGTTCACTTCCCGTTTCTAGCAATCCCTCCAAACTGCTCTTGGCACATGACTGAATTTGAGCACGGCTTACCATCCCTAAACTGATGGTCAGACCGGGCGTACAATTCAAAACCTTGAGGACATGCTTAGAGCTTGTGTAATTGACTTTGGAGGTAACTGGGATTCACATCTATCTCTAATTGAGTTCTCTTACAACAATAGCTACCACACAAGTATAAATATGGCTCCCTTTGAAGCTCTCTATGGCCGTAAGTGCCGTTCTCCTATCTGTTGGAACGAGATCGGTGAAGCACAAATCGCTGGTCCTGAGCTATTCCAAGAAACATCCGACAAGATCATTCAAATCCGTGACAACATTCGAGTGGCGAGGAGTCGGTAAAAGAGCTATGCCGATAAACGACGAAAACCCTTGGAATTCCAAGTCGGTGATCTTGTCCTTCTAAAGGTGTCTGCATGGAAAGGCGTGATCCGTTTTGGAAAGAAAGGCAAACTAGAACCTCGCTATGTGGGTCCATTCAAGATCCTTGAAAGGATTGGGAAAGTGGCTTACAAACTCGAGTTACCTCCATCACTTGGCAATGTGCATCCTACATTTCATGTGTCTAATCTGAAGAAATGCCTTACTGATGAAAATCTTCATATACCTCTTGACGACGTGCGTAATGACGAAACGATGCACTTCGTTGAGAGACGTGCGTAGAAATCATGGATCGTGAGATCAAGCAGCTCAAGCGAAGCCGTATCCCTATTGTCAAAGTTCGTTAGGGATCAAAACGTGGTCCTGAGTTTACTTGGGAACCAGAGGACCTAATGAAGCTGAAGTACCCCCACCTCTTTGCTGATGCAGTCGCCCCAACTAGCTAAATTTCGGGACGAAATTTCCTCAACATGGGGATACTATAACCTTTCTGATTTTCATATTTTCATTTTAGTACAATAAAGCATGTATAAATTCCAACCCTAGTGCAAAGGTAATATCAAACCCTAAGAATCAACGCAATTCACGAAATTCTACTTCTCATTTATTTTAAAGTCGTTATTAGTATATATATATATATATATATATATATATATATATATATTCATGCATTATACAAGTACATACACGTACATACACTCCATTAACAATCAAATTGAACCCTTAACCATTTGAACTCTCAAGCATTGAACCTACACTTCTAATTTTGACTATAAAATCGATTTTGACCCTTGTTCTTACCAGTTGACGTACGAAAGTCAAAGCAGGCCAAATCGCAAGGATTTAAGCCTGCCAGCCACTGAATTCTTGTTGGATTGGATTTTTGTGGCTACACTAACAACAATCGGCCCAAACCAGGCCTAATCATCAAACCAATTCAACCTTTCACGCGGCCAATTCAAAATTCGAACAAATTTGACTATCCTAAGTCAAATTCGTATCAATTACCATTCAATACGTGAAATTGACGCGTCTCAATCCCATAAATCACTCGCAGGTCAACCAGTGTGTACCTAGACCATTAACAGGACCCGATTCACTCCCAAATCAGTGGATTTACGTGTAATTAGTCATCCGCGACCATTACTGTCAAATTTGAATCAAATCGGTTAATACAAACCAAATTTAATGAATTTGATCTCCCTATCACTCGTGTATACGTCAACACAAACCCTCCCAACCCTTGAACAAGCCGCATTTCACTTCTAGAACCGGATCAAGCATCAAGTACATCGAGTCCGAAACTGTAGCCGACCGCATTCGTGCCCAAACCAAAACAGGTAAGAATACTCTCATTCGATTCGTGTTTGAACCCTTTTCAAAAGCCCCTTACCAATTCGTGTCCACATAACACATCGAGACCGATTGGGGCTTGGGTTCATGGCGGGTTGGATCGTATTCGAATTCTGCTTTGTGTTAATATCATGTTTTAATCAATTAGAATCCGTAATTATTCAGCGAAACCACCTGGTCTGGCCGGTAAGTCACTGCGCCGCCGAACCAGGTGGCGTGGGTTCGAAACCCACAAACACTAGGCCTTTTTGCGCAACCCTTAAACCCTAACCCGGTTCCACTGTAAGTCCGTGTTAATAGGTTTGGAAATTGTTCTGTAACACGGGTGAGTCCCCTGGTCTAGTGGTGTTTGCGCGCCGTCCATACAGAAACCACCCGGGTTCGAACCGGGTGGTCTGTATTATTTTTAAAAACAGTTTCTAAAACTCCAAAAAATTTAAAAATTTTTTTTATAAACCTTGAAATGTTTATAACAGAATAAGACCAGATTTATTAATTTTCAATATAAATTCAGATTTATTTCGAATTTAGTTGTTAAATTTGTATGTTAAACTTTTAAAACAAAAATTTTAATATTTAAATTAATTTCTAAATAAAAACAATTAATTTTATAAAAGTTGTAAAATATTAACTTTATTTACAAAAATAAAAATACTTATTTCCAAAGGATAAATAAATAAATAAAAGTTATTTATTATAACATGCAAAGTTAAATGTATAACCCTACACATAAATATTGTTTACACCACTTCGTATTTACACACCTTTTTAAATAAGTAAATAGGGTAAAAAAAATTAATTATTAAATTATAATTAATATAAAACACCCGATACATTTTTATAACAAAAAGACTAGGTTACATATTTTATAAATAAATAAGGTAAAAATTATTTATTTAATTTATATTTAAGAATTATTTATTTAAGTTATACTTAATTACCCCTAATACCTACATTATTTTTATAACTAAGTAAATAAATAATAATTTTGTAATTTATTTATTTAGTTATTCAAACTCAAATCTTGATCAAAATGTTCTAAAAATATCCATTTCAAACATTTCATTTTATGCAATACCTTTCAAGAACAAACCACTAACTTTATACTCACGTCCAATTCAACCCTAGACTTAGACATAGACTATTGTGCACACTATTAATTCAATATACATTCCAATCTAGGTTGACGTTGTGCATTACAAGGATAATATTACTATCTAGTCTCTCGTGTTAGCTACGCCTTTTGAATCATGTGAGTATTACATAGTCCCTTTTACTCTTTTACACTTTTTGGGTTGGAACATGAACATTATATAAACTTTTGCTTACATTTACACAAACTACACAAATACAAATCCTCTTTACATTCATGTGGCAATTTGAGCTTTATGCCTGAGTGCTAGGTGTGCTAACTTTTGTGTGCAATTTATGTGCAATCATTAACTATTCAAGCCGACGGTAAACAATGATAGATCTATTGAGTCTGACAAACCCACCCAGATTGGGTTGATTGTTACCGACAACACAATTTTGCATGCTAGTTACAAAGGTTTGATTGTACTTTGGTTACACAATAGCTGCTCTCCATAAATGCCTTATTTTATCATGTTATGTAAGGATTTGATCATTTACAATTATTCAATACCTATGTATAAACCTGTGTATGCTCACCAACTTTTTAGTTGACCTTATTTTATTCATGTTTCAGGTACTAATGTGTGATTTTGATCAAGACTTGCTACACATAAGTTTTCGACCTAGATAATTTCAAATAAAGGATTATGTATTTCATTTTATGTACATGGTTTGATTTGGTTTTTTCTTGAATACTTGAAATGAATTTGAATGATTAATGTATTTCAATTTCGTCAACCTTGTGCTCATGAACAGTCTACATGTCCCGCCCCGATGATTCTGCCGTCGGTTGGGGTGTGATATAAAGTGAAGAAGGAAGTGTTCACACTGAGCCAGAAGTTAGTATACACGTGACTGAGCCGACTCATGTCGAAGGACAACAATTCAATTTTGAACCGGAAGTGAGAGCGGCTCTGGCACGCGAGTTTTATGAGTTAATGAAGGTTTCTCTGCCAGGACTGTTGGCAGAAGCGTTAAAGAAGGCCAGTGAGACGGTCTAACATGACGGTTGGTACCTCGAACACTGACGCAATCAACATACCGCTTAACCGTGGTTGCGACTATAAGTCCTTTATGGCATGTGACCCACCGGTCCTGACTGGAAAGAAGGACGCGGTGGCTACTTTTGACTGGGTGATACGTATGGAAGCCGCCATCCGTCTGAGCGAGTGTCGAGCAGTCCAATTTATGAAATTTGTTGTTTACTCCTTGAGACAGGAAGCATCCCATTGGTGGGAAGGTGTACGTCAGACTAAGGGGGACGAGGCGGTTGACGCAATGTTGTGGAACGATTTGAAAACGTTGGTGATTAAGAACTTCTACCCGAGGAATGAAATCAAGAAGGTGGAAAGAGAGTTTCTGGGATTCAAAGCCGAAAGTAAGACACATCGGCAGTACACCACATGGTTCAATGAACTGGCACGTCTGGTGCCACATCTTGTCACGACTGAGGAAAGAAAGATTACCTGCTACATTCAAGGGATGCCGGACCAGGTCCGCACCTATGTTAAAGCAAACGCCCCTACTACCTACGATTAGGTAGTAGAACTGAGCGACATGGTATTTGATGATCTGGCGCTGAATGTCGTTGCCATTGAAGAGCCTAAGAGGAAGCTGAGTTTTCCCGCTAAGCGATCCGGTGGGAAGTTGTTTGGGGCTCGGGATAAACAGGCCAGGGTAGGCGAGACGACAGTCTGTGGAAAATGTGGGGTAAGACATATGGGTGAATGTCGGCTAGGGACAAATCTGTGCTACAAATGTGGCAAGACTGGGCACTACCCCCGTGAATGCAGGCAAAGCATTAAATGTTATAATTGTGGTGAAAGCGGTCATATGAGCCGGGAATGCACCAATCCTAGGATGGGTGAAGCCGGGAAAGGGAAAGGCCCGGAGAAGAAAGAAGAGAGGTCCCGAGCAAAGATTCGTGCGTATGCACTGACGCAAGAACAAGCCAGGGCAGACCCCGATGTGGCGTCAGGTACGTTCATCCTTGACAACACTTTTGTTTCTGTGTTATTTGATTCGGGTGCCAGTAAGAGTTTTATATCTGTGACTTTTTGTAAACGAGTGAAGTACACTGTGAGTAAGTTAGAAAGGGCCTTTAGCGTAGAAACCGCTGAGGGTAGGACTGCGAGAGTGACCGATGTAGTTGACGATTCCACGATAAAAATAGAAGGTCATAGGTTCCCTGTCAGGTTGTTTGTTATGGTTTTGGGTGGGTTCGATGTCGTGTTAGGTATGGATTGGCTAACTGCCAATGAAGCGCAAATTATATGCAAACGAAAGATAATCCGACTCAAGGCTCCGGATGGTAGTGAAGTCGAGGTTTTTGGAGATCGTGAAGCCCTGATGCCAAACGTCATCTCGATGATTAAGGCAACATATTACTTGAGGCGCGGATGCGAGGCTTATCTAGTGTACGTAATTGACAAGTGTAAGGAAGTGAAGGAACTAGACGATGTACCCGTGGTACGCGAGTACCCGGAGGTGTTTCCAGAGGATTTTCCTGGGATACCACCCGACAGGGAGATTGAATTTCGAATTGACTTAGTACCAGATGCCCAGCCTGTGGCTAAGGCTCCATATCGAATAGCACCCGTGGAGATGAAAGAACTTATGGCCCAATTAGACAAACTACTTGAGAAGGGATTTATACAATCGAGTATCTCACATTGGGGTGCTCCGGTGTTGTTTGTGAAGAAGAAGGATGGTTCGATGAGAATGTGTATTGATTATCGCGAGTTGAACAAACGAACGGTGAAGAACAAGTACCCTTTACCAAGGATCGACGACCTGTTCGATCAATTGCAAGGCGCAAGTTGGTTCTCAAAAATCGACCTTCAATCCGGGTACCATCAGTTGAAGGTGAGGGAATAAGACATACCGAAAACTGCATTTCGCACGCGTTATAGACATTTCAAGTTCCACGTAATGTCTTTCGAATTGACGAACGCCCCCGCATAGTTCATGGATTTGATGAATAGGGTGTGTCGACCGATGCTGGACCGATCGGTAATTATGTTCATCGATGATATCCTCATCTACTCCAAGAATAAGGGTGATCACGCATGTCACTTAAAGGAGGTGTTGGAGGCTCTGAAGAAGGAAAAGTTGTATGCTAAGTTCTCCAAATGCGCGTTCTGGCTTAGGGAAGTCCAATTCCTAGGTCATGTCATTAACTCGAACGACATTATGGTTGACCCAGCAAAGATAATGACGGTAAGGGAATGGAATATTCCTAAGACGCCAACTGAAATCCGCAGTTTCTTGGGATTGGCAGGCTACTATCGGAGATTCATCCAGGATTTCTTGAAAATAGCTTCGCCGTTAACAAAGTTGACTCGGAAGGAGGTAAAGTACGAATGGGGTTCGACCCAGGATGAGGCGTTTAGGGAATTGAAGGAGAAGCTAACCAAAGCTCCAATCTTGGCCCTTGCCGAGGGCAATGAAGACTTGGTGGTATACTATGACGCTTCGGGTCAGGGATTAGGGTGTGTGTTGATGCAACGCGGTAGAGTGATTGTATATGCGTCGCGATAGTTGAAAGTTCACGAAGTCAACTATCCGACTCATGATTTGGAACATGCTGCTGTCGTATTTGCAACAAAAATCTGGAGGCACTACCTCTACGGGGTGAAGTTTACTATTTACTCCGACCACAAAAGTTTGAAGTACTTCTTCGAACAAAGATAGCTTAATATGAGGCAGAGACGATGGTTGGAACTCCTGAAATATTATGACTGTGAGATCATGTACCATCCTGGAAAGGCAAACGTGGTGGCTGACGCTCTAAGCCGAAAGGATGTGCCTACTCCTATTAGAGTGAAAGCTTGCCAGTTGATAGTAACATCAGATGTGATGAGAGAAATTGAAAGAGCTCAAGATGAAGCACTGAAAGAAGAAAACATAAAGAAGGAAAGAATGGTTGGCCAACAGGACAAGTTAGAATATAACACCCTTGGTGTTAGGACACGTTTTGGACGGGAATGGATACCTATGGGTGGCGAGCTTAGAACCAAAATCTTGGATGAGGCTCATAAGTCTTGATACTCTATCCATCCTGGTACCAATAAAATGTAACATGATCCGAGGAAGGAATATTGGTGGCCTGGAATGAAACATGAGGTGACAAAGTATGTAAGCAAGTGCTTGACTTGCTCACAAGTAAAGGCCGAACACCAGAAACCGTATGGAAAGATTCAACCACTTAATATACCGAAATGGAAGTGGGAACACATTACCATGGACTTCATAACCAAGCTACCTCGCACAGCTAAAGGTCATGACACCATTTGGGTAATTGTGGACCGTTTAACGAAGAGTGCTCATTTCCTACCTATTTGCGAGACGTTCTCGTCGAAAAGGTTAGCGGAAGTATTTATTAACGAAGTAGTACCACGGCATGGGATGCCTTTGACGATCGTATCTGACCGGGACACACTATTCACATCGAGGTTCTGGAAAAGATTTCACAAGGCGATGGGCACGAGGCTTAATATTAGCACGGCATACCACCCAAAAACGGATGGTCAGTCTGAAAGGACCATTCAAACATTGGAAGATATGCTTCGTGCTTTCATCATCGATTTTGGCGGCAGTTGGGACAGTCATCTGCCGTTAGCCGAATTCTCCTACAACAATAATCATCACACGACTATAGGCATGCCACCTTATGAAATGTTGTATGGGAGAAGATGCAGGACCCCAGTTTGTTGGGGTGAGATTGGACAAAAGGAATTAGGGAGTCTTGAAGTAGTAAGAGAAACGTCGGAAAGGTTTGATCAAATCAAAGCACGAATGAAGGCCGCACAAGATCGTCAGAAATCCTGTGCGGATAAACGAAGAAGGCCTATTGAGTTTGATGTTGGGGACATAGTAATGTTGAAAGTGTCACCCTGGAAGGGAATCATATGATTCAGGAAGAGAGGAAAGTTAATTCCGAGGTTTGACGGACCATTCAGGATAATGGCACGGGTTGGTGAAGTCGCTTGTCGGTTAGAGTTGCCTGATGAATTAAGTATGATTCATTCTACCTTCCATGTATCACACTTGCAAAAGTGTTTGGTGGATCAATCGGCTCACGTACCACTTACTGACATCGAGGTCGACAACAGCCTGAACTACGTCGAAGAACCTGTGGCCATCTTAGGCCGAAAGGAGAAGCGTTTGCGTAATTTAGTTATTCCATTGGTTAAAGTCCAATGGAAGCACCGAAAGGGATCGAAATCTACTTGGGAAACGGAGACGGAAATGAGGGATTCGTACCCTCAACTATTTGACTTATGATAGGTTTCGGAGACGAAACCTATTATAAGGGGGGTAGACTTGTAGCTTCCCAAAAATAAGACGACGATTAAAATAACTGGTTATACGTGGGAAGAAAGGAATAAATGAACGAGGCGTGACGGGCCAGGCCAGATGGGCCGGCGAACTTGATGGGAGGAGTCCCTTCCCCTATAAATAGCCTAACACACTCCACAATTCTCTCATTTGCAAGTTCTAGAAAGAGAAACCGTAGAGAGAGAAAGTCAGCGAATCGACCCGAGATTGAAGAAGTGCGTTGCTCCATAGCTCGTGAGAAGAACCTCCGAATCAGAAGCTCGATACACATAACGATCCAACCTAGATCTGAGTTTTTGTTCGTTTTTGGGTTTTTCGGGTTTTGGACAAAAATGTGACGTTTTTACAGATGAAACTGGAAGGAAAACATGGATTTGAGTTCCTTAATGAAAAGCAAACATTTTGAATGTAAACAAGTTCGGGATCTTGACGTGATCAGACCCGAATGCGAAAGTTAGGGTTTTTACGGGAAGCAGATCCTAGGTACTTATCAAGTACGCAGGAAGAGGGTCCTGCATACATATCAAGTACGCAGGAAGGGGGTCCTGCGTACTTATCAAGTGCACAGGAAGAGGGTCCTGCGTACTTATCAAGTACGCATGAAGCAAAGTTTGCGCACTTATTAAGTACGCAAGAGCAAGGCCCTTCGCACTTGCTAAGTGCGCAGGCATCAGGCTGGTTAAGTAAAGTCATTATGTTTAGAAGGTTAAACCATTAGAGTTGGGATTTGGTCTGATGTGTATTTAACTAATCAATTCAGATCGGAAGTGACGTTGGGGGACCTTTGTTTAGGACAACCCAGATTAGCTTATCAGATGAGTTCTAGAAGCCCTTCTTTAAATGTTTTAATTAAATGTTTTTGTGCTGGTGTGCATACATACGGAATGATGTTTTTAAAATGAGGTTTACGAAATGATGTTTATGATGATGTTTATGAAATGTTTTGCCAAATGAAGTTTACGAAAGAGATGATGTTTTGTTTAATAAAACGTACGAATGCTTTAACTAAAATGAGGTAAAGGTTTTATGAAAGTCACGAATGAATGAATCTACCACGAGTTCCTACGGGAGCTAAGGTAGGTATGTATGTATTGGCCTCACCCTTACGGGGGCCTTTGTGGTTGGCTAACGGTTGTACAACTGGTTGATGATGTGGTGACGACGGTCACCCATGGGATTACCGGGATCCCGATGAAAGGTACTATTCCTTACGGGGAAATGGTGCCTAAGTTATGTTCTGTTTACCTAGAGGTAACGAGCCTTATGAGACATATGTTTGGTCTACCTAGAGTTAACGAGCCTTAGGAGATATATGTTTGGTCTACCTAGAGGTAACGAGCCTTAGGAGACATATGTTTGGTCTACCTAGAGGTAACGATCACTAGGAGACATATGTTTGGTCCACCTAGAGGTAACGAGCCTTTGGGGACCTATTTGATGGATGACTTAGAGGTAACGAGCCTTAAGTTCATCCGCTGGTATGCGTTGTACGGAATTGACGAATACGAGAAGGCGCAGATTCGGTTCATGTTGACTTATGATATGATGCTATGTTACTGTAGAACCAAAGACTAATGGCTACAAAATTCTCTAAGTACAAATGCTGCTGATCTCTGTGGTTGCTGCTGAGCAACAAACTGCTGCGGATAAGCTTATCTGCTGCAGATACTTGTTCTCCTGCTGAAGAATAAATCTGTTGCGGATAGCCTTATCTGCTGAAGACCAAAGTTGCTGCGGATAGGCTTCTCAGCAGCATCAACACTTGATGCGGCTGACAGGCAAATCATCAACAGCTTTGGATGGTTACATCTTGCTGCTGATCAACATCTTTGTTGCTGACAGCCTTGTGCCTTGAAGACAAATCGTTGCAGCTGACTATCCATACCAAGCGTCACTGACAACTTTCTGCAAAAGCAACTGACACACTCAAAGAAGAAGGAACCTCAATGGCACAACCAATGACGGACAACAATGATCTTCTCCAAGCATGCAAGTAATGATGCATAAACAAGACGCTTCAATAAAGTTAATTAGATATAGACAAAACGTGTAATAGTTAGCTAGATACAACAGATCAACGGTCTGTGTTAGATCTGATCCTTAGAATCAAGGGGCTGTCTTGATTCTAAGTGAGTATAAATAATCTGTAAACACTTCATTGTAAGAGTGCTTTTTTTTGCTTTCTGATTGAGTTTCAATTGTAATCGTTTATCTGCAAAAGCTTAATACAACAGCGTTCTTAAAAGTATTCTTTCTGCTTGCTCGATTACATTTGTGTAGTTGTTATTGTTTCCGCCAATTTCAACTAAGAACAGAACCATCTTGTAATTTCACGATCCTACAAGTGGTATCAAAGCTTTGGCTCCGATTAAACAAACTCACACTTGTTTAATCACTTCTGGTTCTATTCTAAACTCTCTCTCTTTCATCAAGTCACCAAGAACAAAGATGGCACAAAGCAACGGATTTGAAAACATCGGCAGCATCAACCAACCACCAAGATTGGTGTCTGGTGAAGACTACGACATGTGGAAAAATCGCATGGAAAGTTTTTTCTGCTATCAGGAGTACGGAATGAGGAAATCCATCAGGGATGGAGCCTACATTCCCATGGTGGCATCTGCTGACTCTGGAGGACCATCAGTTCCAAAGGAGCCCTCCAAGTACTCAGAAGAGGATACAAAAAAGATGGAGGTGGACTTCAAGGCACTAGGAGCTATCCAAATGAGCCTTCCAAATGAAGTTTTTCATAACTTCAGAAGTTACAAAACCGCCAAAGAGCTTTGGGAGGCCCTCGAGAAGATGTTTGCTGGATCTGAGGAAGTCAAAGAAAACAGAAGAGACATCCTTAAGCAGCAGTATGAGAATTTCGTCTGGAAGGAAGGTGAGTCTCTAACTGTTCTATATAACAAATATACTTATCTTGTAGGAGAGTTGCAGTGCTCAAAAGTGAAGTTGGAGAATGAAGATATTCTTAAGAAATTCATCAGATCTCTATCTAGTTGCTGGACACTCTACACAGTGTCCATCAAAAGAAATGAGAATCTGAAGACTCTTCAGATGACTGAGCTATTTGGTATGCTCAAAACCTATGAATTAGAAATGATTCAGGCCAAGGAAAGGAGCTCAAGCTACCAAACAGCTTCAACATCCACCACCACCTCTTCTGCTTTTCACTCTGAGAACTCAGGTCCTAGTACTAGCAACTACTATCCTCCCATAGTCACACATCCTCAAACTCCTACCTCTAAAACAAACACATCACCATTTATTCTTGAAGCTCCTTCTCAAGCCTCAACCTCTGCTGCTTTTGTTTATGAAAACTCAAGCAACATGTACTTTATCCAGGAGGATCTTGAGTGCTTCCATCCAGATGATCTAGAAGAAATGGATATACAACACTCATATGACATGCTTTCTATAAGAGCAAAAGGGTTCTACTCTAGAACCGGAAGACCCATTCCATGCAACAGCTCCAACACCAGAGTTGGCTTGGATAAAAGTAAATTGAGATGTTACAACTATAACCAACTGGGTCATTTTGCTAGACAATGCAAGGCACCTAGGGCAAACCCCGCTGATGATCGAACAAGATAAGCTCACCAAAGCCAACCTAGACAACAACAGCAACAAGCTACTCCTCCAGCTCAAACTACAGCTTGTGCAGCTGTTGGAACTTCTGACTTTGACTGGAGCTTTCAGTATGAAGATCTGCCTACCAACAACCAAGCTCTTATGGCAGATACAACTGAAATACCGCCTCAGGTATATGAACATTTATGTCCCCAAGCCTGTATTGATATGGTTTTAGGCTACAGAAAGCATAATCAAAACCTCATAGATCAAAATGAAGAGTTTCATCAAATGAAATCTGAATTCAAAAGCGTCGAAGACAGTTACAAAGAAAAAATTAACTACCTAAAGAAAGAGATTTCATCACTAAGACATGAACAAACCAATCTTGAAACTCAGATTGATGATTTACTGGCCAGATTAAAAGCTACCAGAGCAGAATTGGCAGAACAGAAAGTTCATGTCGACAAATATGAATTTGCATCCAAAAAGCTGCAAAGACTTTTGGATGCTCAAATTCATGAAAAGGTAAAAACTGGTCTGGGGTATCATGCTGAACAATATCAAGTCGTTGCACCTCCTGCTAACTACGTTGCCATCCATGAACCAAGCTTCAATCTTGCAAATCTTGATATGGCCAACAGAAATCTTGATCCCTCTAAGGATGAACCTTTGGTGCAAGAATGCACTACCTCATCAGAGTCTGAATCAACTTGCTCAGACTCCTCTGAAACAAGTGAAGCTTCATCTCCTCCTGCACCTCAAGTTATTCTGACTAAAGATGAAGTCCCCATTATCCATTCAACACCAGTGCCAGCCATTTCAGTACCAGTTCCTACACCCTTCAAACAAATCAAAATTAGTTATCCTCCATAAGGTAGGAAGCTAAAAATTGAAAAGGGGCAGTCCTCAACTTCAATCCAACCAAAGAAGGTGTTTGACATATGTCATGCGCCTGGAGAGAGGGTTCCATATGTTTAAAAGACATTGGAAGAAGCCACCTTTGAGCATAACAAAGCACACCCCTGGAATTTCAAAAACTTGTTCAAAAGAAAGGACTATATGTACTTTCAAAGGGACAAACTGGCGAAATCATGCTTTGTGTGTGGGAAATACAATCACACTGCCAGCACCTGCTTCCACTACCTTCAGCAGCAAAGAAACCTCAAGCAACATGCTTTTGAGAAGACAAAGAAGAACAAACAGGTAAGAAGGTTTGAAGGTAAGACAACTCAATTCAGAAACTCTCTTTCTCCACCAAGGGAGCAGTTGTCAAAACCTCTACAATCTTGCATCATCTGTGGTGAATCAGCTCACTTTGCTGCAAACTGCAAGTTTAATCCTTTCAGTCAGATTCCTCTTCCACCCCAAATTATACAAAAGCCCATTAGTAAGGTGAAAAAGGATAGGCATAAGTCTATTCTTAAACCATCAGCAGCCTACAAAACTGCTGCTGATCGAGTAAAGCCCAAGCAACCAAAAGGAAAGCCTTCAACAGCAAAGTTTGGAGGTGCTCAAGTAAAACCATCAGCAGCAACAAAATCTGCTTCTGATCAGTCAAAGTCCTCAGATGCAGCTTTTGCTGCTAAAAATGCAAAGGAGCTGGAAAACTACCAACTCATCAATGGAAGGCAAAGAAACCACCAAGCATCATCATTGGTTCAGTTGAATGCGTCTATCCTTTGTTGTAAATGTGTCTATCCCTTATTGTAAATAAAAGTTATAAGTGAGCAGCATTTTTGTCCTTCAGCTGCTGACAGGTTTAATTCTCAGCAGCAAAAGATTTGCAGCTGACTGCTTTAAGTTATCAGCAGGAACAGGTTTCTTGTAGATTTCTTTAAGACTATCAGCAGCAACATCCTTGCTGCAGATTATTAAATCCATCAGCAGCAGATAAGTTTACTGCTGAAAGACTTAACCTTCCGCATCCACAGCAATCAAGTTTGCTGTTGATCGGTAAATTTAAGTCCAAATTAACTTTTACCCGCTGTTAAAATTCTCGTCAGTCTTTACCATGACTGCCTCGGTGTATTACAGCTGTAACAATAAAAGGTGAATTGGGTTGTAGTGTGCAAGTCGTTTTGCTTTTTCCCTCTTCTGCTGTTATAAGAACGAATCAAATTTCCTTACCACCTCTTCACCTTCAATTTCACCCTAATCCCACATCACTTTCTCTCAAGTCCCCACCATATTCAAAGCCCTTCATCTTTAAAACATTCAAAGCCTCCCATATTCTGACCTTCCCTCCAAATCAAACAACAATGGCAGACATCAATAACCCTGATGATAAGTTCTCCCCATACCACAACCTTACAGCATATCTTACCAAAGGAAAGAAATCCGAAGGATTTGACGATATGATCGATTTCTTATGTCGATCAAAGATCTACTTTTCCCTCACCACCAACCCTACCATATATATCCCTCATATGGAGGATTTCTGGAGTACCGCCGTCTACTCAACCGAACAGGTAATTCCCCAAATCAAAGCCAAAGTAGACGGCAAGGATATCACCATATTGGAAACCACACTCATAAAACATCTTAAGCTTCAAGATGAGGGAGCAGTCATCTCATACTCGAAGGACGAATACATGAGGACCTTTGTCTCCATTGGAAATCAAACCGAGTATACGATCGAGAAGGCGCTGATGGGCCCTCCATGGAAGTATCTTTGTCACACTCTTCTCCAATGCATATCTCAGAAGAGGAGTGGATGGCATCAGGTGAGCTCTGCACTTGCCTCCGCCTTCCATGGTATGGTCACTAACCAAGGCTTCAACTTTGCACACCTCATCTTTGAGGGTTTCAGATATAACCTTCAAGAGGGTGCAAAGCGGCAATTTTTTATGTACCCAAGATTCTTGCAAGAAATTTTCAATCAAGAACTAAAAGAACTTTCAAAACCTGCAAGAATCTACATCATGTTGGGACATAAAAATAATATTTTTCAAAGCATGAGAACGGTTTCCAAAAAGTTCTTAGGGGTCAATGTTCCATTGTTATCTACAATGCTGAACATACAGAGTACCCCGGGTGACAGTTCAGCAATCTCAGCTGATACTGATCCCACACCTTCCACCCCACATCCTGAACAACAGTCTGCTTCAACCATTCGAACCCCTGTGCATACTACTAAGGATGCACAGGCACAAAAATTACTTACACCTGTTTTGGATGTTATCGTTCAACTGGAACACAGGGCCCCGGTTGCAATGACATATACTAGGAAAAGGGGCAAGAGAACTCCTTCTTCTCTTGCCTCCAAGGCCCAAACCTAACCTAACAGCCCTCACTCAGAATCACAACATTCTGGTGAGAATATCATAAGGGAAAGCCACATTATTAGGGAGAATCCTTTGGATGTCTCTCTATTAGGATCAGGATCACTTCCCGGATCTATAGAACAGCCCCCTGAGCCTTTCCTTTCTCTTCTGAACTTAAGTGTTGAGGAACTTGATCAAGATGATGTACCTTCTCCAACTACCACCATCCCGGAGGTACTGATTGATCTTGCTTCCAAAACACCCATCCCAAGTTCTTCTACCCTGAAGGTCCACTCTATGAGTTATGACAGAATGGATGTGGAAGAGGTTGTCACTACTGTTGGTCCATCAAATAACCAGGAGGACAGTGACAACATTGCTAAGACCTCAACCATGGCAACTCACAGTGAGGATGCTTCCTTGGAAACTCCCCTCACTGAGAGGAATCCCAGGTGCCAAGAAACCATGGGTGATGGGGATGAAGAGGCTAGGCCTAAGGCCCCATCTAGATCCAAGGATTCCACAACTGTGGATGAGGACAGACTACAACTTCATATCTTGGAATTGATGGCCAGGGTGAATTTGATAGAGGCACATCAATGCCCAACTTTTCTTACTCCCTCCTTTGTATCAGTGGGCACCCAAATTGATGAACATTTGTCCACTGATGCAACCAAAAAGGGGGAGATGGTCCCAATGGAGGAAGACTCAGTCAATTTTGACGACTGCAGGCTGTATTTCAAAGTACAAGATGGCTGTTATTGAAGCTTTTTCTTTTGGTTGAAAGGATAGTCAGAAATGTGCAAAAGCTTCAGCAACAAAGGCAGTAAGAGAATTTTGGTAGCATCAGTCTAGTAGGAGTTTGTAGAAGCAAAGACTGATGGCTACAAAATTCTCTAAGTACAAATGCTGCTGATCTAAGAGTTTCAATTGTAATCGTTTATCTGCAAAAGCTTAATACAACAGTGTTCTTAAAAGTATTCTTTATACTTGCTCGATTACATTTGTGTAGTTGTTATTGTTTCCGTCAATTTCAACTAAGAACAGAACCATCTTGTAATTTCACGATCCTACAGTTACGGTGTTATGATGATGTTAAGTTATTGCATGTTTTACGTACGCTTTTGTTAAACAAATGTATGTTATGTTTTTGGCAAAATGTTTATGTTAAGGTTTTATGTAAAGCTAGAACTCACCAGCGTAGCTGACTTTTTAGTGTGCACATTCAGGTTAAGGGCAGGTTATGGTGATGGACGGTGATGCTTGGCAAGTGACAAGAGTTACCCGGATTATATGAAGACTGGCATCCCGTTATGAGTCGTTTATGTTATGTTTATGTATTTGACAATGTTACGCTTCCGCATGTTTGAACAAGTTTTAATTATGATGAATGAATGATTTCGCTGTGTTATTTGATATTCAAGTTTAATAACTGTTTGTGAATGAGTAAATCCAACAAGTGAGGCCTCCCGGGTTTGGGGCCTTACATGTATTGTCTTTCAATGCCTTTGCTCTCACAAAAATAGTTTAAGGTCTGGTTCTTAAATTATGTACCTTGATCACACCTTAGAATTCAATGTCTTGGGCTTGTGAGAACACTACCCTCAGAATGTAGGATTTAAGGATCGATGTGCCTGGAACAAGGTACAACCACTGTCTATAACCCATGTGTTATCATTATTACCTGGTTGTCCCTACACATGAGAGAGATCTAGTTAGAGGAAGGGACCCAAGAGTTTGCAGACTTGGGTGAGTGTGTTTTAAGATCAAGATCATCAATATGTTGGCATTCAATGGATCCAAAGAAAATGCTGTGAGAAGGAGCTAATTTTGCCTTCCATTGTTGAATAGGTTTTCCAGATCTTTTTACTCTATCAGTAGCAAATGTGGCTTTGGCAGCTGATGGTTTAAACTGATCATCAGCAGTCTTGACTGCTGAAGGCTTTGGATGATTAGCAGCAAACTTGATTGCTGCTGAAAGCTTTAACTGATCAGCAACAGATTTGGTTGGTGCTGAAGGCTTTGGTTTTTTTCATCTTTTTCGGCTTCATGTGATCAGCAGCAATGTTGATTGCTGCTGACTGTTCAGAAAACACCAGCTTCTCCTTCTTTACTTTCCTGTTGAAAGTGGGTTTTTCTGTTGGAGTTCTTCTATAGACTTGCTTCTGGTTAGGAAGAATCTTGACTGTAGTTGAAGCTGATTGAGAGATCTGGTTGAATCGATTGAATTTACAATATGCAACAAAGTGGTCTGATTCACCACATATGATGCAAGATTGTTGAGCTTTTGGGATCTGCTTCCTTGGTGGAGAGAGAGATTTTCTGAAGTTAGTTGCTTTGGCTTCATAGCTTCTTACCTTCTTGTTCTTGTTGGTCTTCTCAAAGGCTTGTTGTTTGAGATTTCGTTGCTGCTGAAGGTAATAGAAGCATGTGCTAGCGGTATGATTGTATTTTCCACAGACAAAGCATGATTTAGCAATTTTATCCCTTTGAAAGTACACATAGTCTTTTCTTTTGAATAAGTCTTTGAAATTCCAGGAATGAGTTTTGTTATGCTCAAAGGTGGCTTCATCCAATGTTTTCTGAACATATGGAGTTCTCTTTCCAGATGCATGACAGATGTCAAACACCTTCCTTGGTTGGTTTGCTTGATGATTTGTAGAGATTGAGGATTGCCCCTTTTCAATATTTAACTTTCTTCCTTCAGGAGGATAGCTAATTGTGATCTGTTTGGTGAGTTGAGGTACTGGTATAGAGGGAATAAAAGGACTTGGACCATTGTTTGGATTACTTTACCAGATTTGATGGTTTTGAGAATTACTTCATTGGTAGGGAGTGATGGAGCTTAACTTGTTTGAGTGGATTCTGAGCATATGGACTCAGATTCAGATGAGGTGTTGCAGTCTTGCATAGATGATTCTTCCTTGGAAGGATCAAGGTTTCGGTTTGCATGGTCAAGGTTTGTGAGATTGAAGTTTGGTTCATGGATGGTTACATAATCAGCAGGTGGAGGGACGGAGTTGTAGGGTTTTTCAGCTTGAAACCCAAGGCCATCAGTTACCTTCTCATGAATTTGAGCATCCAAAAGTCTTTGCAGCTTTTTGGATGCAAACTCATATTTGTCAACATGAACTTTTTGGTCTGCCAACTCAGCTCTTGTAGCTTTAACTTAACCAATAGATCATCAATCTGAGTTTCAAGATTTGTTTATTCATGTTTTAATGATGAAATCTCTTTGTTTAGACAGTTAATCTTTTCTTTGTAACTGTTTTCAACCTTTTTGAATTCAGATTTCATTTGATGAAACTCTTCATTTTGATTTATAAGATTTTGGTTATGCTTTCTATATCCTAGAACCTTATCAATGCAATTTTGAGAGCAGGGGTGTTCATATACCTGAGGTGGTATCTCTGTTGTGTCTGCCATGAGAGCTTGGTTGTTGGCAGGAAGATCTTCATACTGAAAGCTCCAGTCAAAATCAGTTGTTCCAACATGTTGAGTTGCACATGCTGTAGTTTGAGCAGCTGGAGTGTTGCCTTGATTTGCTTGACCTTGATGAGCTTGTCTTGGTTGTGTAGCAGCTGGGTTTGCCTTTGGTGCCTTGCATTCTCTAGTGAAGTGACCAAGTTGGTTACAGTTGTAACATCTTAGCTTGCTTTTGTCCAACCCAACTCTAGTGTTAGAGTTGTTGTTTGGAATTGGTCTTCCAGTTCTAGAGTAGAACCTTTTAGCTCTAAGAGATAACATAGCATAAGAGTGTTGTATATCCATTTCTTCTAAGTTATCTGGATGGAAATACTCCAGATCTTCTTTGATAAATAACA
Organism: Smallanthus sonchifolius; assembly: GCA_023525975.1. Taxonomy (NCBI): domain Eukaryota; kingdom Viridiplantae; phylum Streptophyta; class Magnoliopsida; order Asterales; family Asteraceae; genus Smallanthus; species Smallanthus sonchifolius. Next base: position 73,475,290 of record CM042023.1, on the reverse strand, counting down.
TATTGCTTGGCTTTTCAGAGACAAATGCAACAAAGTTATTTTGAGGTGGGGCTTCAAGAAGAAAAGGTGAGTTGCTAGTTTGTGAGTTGGGAGTTTGTGGTGGGTAACAATGGGAGAATAGTAGTTACTTGAACTTAGAAGTGAGTGGTTAGAGTGTAGTGTAGAGGAAGTGGTGGTTGATGAGGATGAGGATGAATGACCTGAGCTTCTTTCTTTGGCTTGAATCATTTCCAGCTCATATGTCTTCAGCATACAAAACATCTCAGTCATTTGGAGAGTCTTCAGGTTTTCAGTTCTTTTGATTGACACTGTGTAGAGTGTCCAGCAACTTGGAAGAGATCTAATAAAATTTTTGAGAATGTCTTCATTCTCCAGCTTTACTTTAAAGCACTGTAGCTCTCCCATAAGATAGGTGTACCTGTTGAATAGAGTGGTAAGAGACTCACCATCCTTGTAAACAAAGTTTTCATACTGTTTCTTTAGAATGTCTCTTCTATTTTCTTTCACTTCTTTAGAACCAGCGAACATCGTTTCAAGAGCCTCCCATAGCTCTTTGGCAGTTTTGTATTTTCTGAAGTTATGAAAAACTTCATTTGGCAAGCACATCTGTATAGCTCCCAGAGCTTTAAAGTCTACTTCCATCTTCTTGATGTCTTCTTCAGAATATTTGGAGGCTTCTTTAGGAACAGATGGACCTCCAGAGTCAGCCGAAGCCACCATAGTCACATATGGACCATCAATTATGGACCTCCACATTCCATATTCTTGGTAGCAAAAGAAATTTTCCATTCTTTTCTTCCACGTATCATAATCTTCTCCAGACACCAGTCTTAGTGCTCTGTGAAAGATTCCAACATCATCAAATCTAGTATTATGTGCCATACTATGGATACATGGTTTAGCAGCAAAGAGATAACAGAACAAGATAGTGATTAAACAAGTGTTAGTTTGTTTAATCTAAGAGCCAAAGCTCTGATACCACTTGTAGGATCGGTGTTTTACAAGATGGTTTTGTTCAGTTTGAGATTGGCGGAAACAATCACAACTATGCAATGTAAACAAGAAAACAAAGATACTACTGATAAATGCAAAGTGTATTAATCTTCAATGTTTACAAGTTTACAGAGAAAACTCTACGGAAGCACACTTGTAAGATGAAAATATACAATACATATAAAAGAACTTAGAATCAAGACAGACCCTTGATTCTAAGGATCAGATCAAACACAAGTCGTTGATCTTGAACTGATGAGAAGCTATAATACTATTGGTTTAAAACATAAAGACAAGTAGCTAAAAGACAACTGCAGTGAAAAGACTTCTGTAATGAAAAGACAACAGCAAAACTAAGGTCTTCTCAGTAATCATTGCAGGACAGATCAGAATAGGAGCATTGTCGTTTGTCATCTGCACCAATAACATTCCTTCTGTTGATAGGTGTGTCAGTGTTTCAGCAAAATGTGTCAGTAGTAAATTCAAAGCTGCTGATGATTTGCCTATCAGCAGCATCAATGTTTGATGCTGATGAGAAGCCTATCAACAGCAACTTTGGACTTCAGCAGATAAGGCAATCCGCATCATAGATGTTTATCAGTAGGATAACATAGCTATCCGTAGCAATTTCTTTATCAGCAGTAACATTGTAAGTCAGCAGCAAAATTATGGAGTCTGCATCATCTATACTTAGAGAATTTTGTAGCCACCAATCTTAATCTCTACAATTATGCTTATAATTTTATGGAACACGTAAGCCGTTCATAGACTAACACTTGTGGTCCCAATCTCATTCATGTGCAGTGCCATCTACTACTCAACTCAGGTGAGTTTTCACGGCCCCTTTTACTGTTTTAAATTGGGGGAGAAAACATGACGCAACCATTTTTTACTACTGCAATTCATATGTTATCACTGTTGAGGATAAGCGTAACACACTATCATGAAAGTTCTCACACACACATCGAACTGTTAATATGGACTTAGCCAGGTAATGTTTAGTAGTACTACTGGGTTTGACAAACCCCACCCGCTTTAGTCGTGCTAACTCGATTGGAGGTCGAATGGGTGAAATCTTGACCTAAACACATTGCTAGGTTGATAGACCTGGTGGGAGACAAACAAACACAAACATTCAGCTTCGGTTGCGAGCGCTTTAGTAAGACATGAACATAGATTAGCTACCTATAGATATACATATTTAATGTGCATAATCTGGTAAACGCTTTATTTACATACTTGAAACCTGTGAACTCACCAACCAAGTGTTGACACGTTTTCTTACATGTTTTCTCAGGACGTTAAGCAGGTGCACACTAGGGCATGCATGGTGTCTACTTAACATATCCAACACTTTTCAAACTATCAAACATTTATTATGCTTTCTGTTATCATTTGACTATGGGCGCGTTTGTTTTGCACATTTACTTTCTTGTTTAATTGCTTCCGCACTTACTCTGAACTTTTATGATATTTCCTTCGAGTCCCATATAGTGTCGTTCGATGTAACTAATGACTGAGATCCTGGTTTGTCACATGCCAAACGGTAAAACTCCGTTAGTTGAATTTGGGGGTGTGACAATGATGGATCTATTGAGTCTGACCAACCCACCCGATTAGGGTGATTGTTGCCGAAAACAGTTAAGGATAACTATTGTGTTATGCCTAACATTTAAGGATAACTGTTGTGTTATTCCGATCAGTCACAAGGTTTGATTGTATGCCCCAGTTTAAACTATAGTGATTTCTCCATAATTGCCTTATTAAACCATGTATCATATGAATTGTACACAAACTTTTGATATTACTTGTGGTGCCAAAACCTATGTATGCTCACCAACTATTTTTAGTTGACCCTATTTTCATCATGTTTCAGGTACTAGTGTATAAGATCATATGCAAGATACAGCATATAGGATTTGGACTTAGTGAACAAAGAACTAGAACATGTTGATGTATTTGATTTTGGTTGTTGATTGAACTTATGTCACAAAATCTTGATGTAAATAATATATGAAACTTTAGCTTGATCATGTGCTTATGAACAGTCTACTCGTCCGCCCCGACGTATTTCGCCGTCGGTTGGGGTGTGACAGATTGGTATCAGAGTTATGGTTATAGGGAATCAGGTTATTAGAAACCAAATACCTAGTCTATAACCTTACGGCACCCTTGTGTGATTATCTCACATGTTATCCTAGGTATTACACCACGATACAATACATGATATTTGATGTGCTACACTACCTGATAACTCACATGCTTATAAAATTGTTATTTATGTAATACTTTGTTTACCACACTGTTTGATTACATGCTACCTATTTGATCCCATTAAATGCTATCCTAAGTCTTACCTATCACACCCGTAACATAGGACAGTTATCTAACCAGATTAGTACCTCCAACAGATATGTTCCCATGTAAGAGCGACAGGTCTAGGAGAGATTTATACACCACTCTTTCCTATACAGAACATTCCGTTCATCAGATAACTACATACCAGTTGAAGGTTGCCTTCTAATTACTGTGACGTTGATACCAAAAACAAACAGCGGAAGACTTAACATCATAACTTATTTCATATCATAACATAACGTTTGTACAATAAGGACTGACTAGTTAAAATACAAAACAAACTCTGGACTTATGGCGCACGAAGAGTCTTGCCATTCGCTCAGGCCTTATGGTCACTCAGGGACCTGCCCTCAGTCATCCCTATATCCAACATCCGTACCTCTCCTGGAATGCCAACTACCAGCTAGGGTTCACCTGTGCTCAAAAACATTTGAAAACATTTTGGATCAGCTTAATGCTGGTGAGTTTATAAACAAAGTCATATTTACGGTTATCTTTAATACAGGGATGAATGCCCCGACAGGTCTTATAACCATCCTTTCCAATCCATCACCCAATAACCTCTGCTTTACTCGGGTTATGAGTCTACAACATACATATATACTGAGACCTTATGGCGCACTGGTCCTATACGTACCAGATCTCAAAGAAGGATCGATCTTGTCCCTAGGTCCCACCCAATCATGGCCATAATAAGTACTTATTATAGGATATATGCACAGATAGTATTGGTATCTCAGATAAAAATCATTTATAAAACATTTCATAGAGCACGGTTTAGAGGAACTCACCTCAAGCAGAACCTCCTCCTGTATTGATTATAATAATCAACACTTCGATAGAACCCTAGATCATATTCGACATTGTCATAATCAATACCCTTATCTTAGGTTTACATGAAGAAACCTTAGGGTGTTAAAAAACCTTACCTCGACACTATCTACGGCATTTTTGCAGACGTTTTGCTAGAAACCGGACCCTCGTAGGCGAACCTCGGCTCGGGAATGGAATCACCAAAGTGTGTGTGTTTTTGAGAGTGTAAATGTGTGAGAAATGATCTGAGATTGGGTTTCTATTTATAGGCAAGTTCTAGGCTCATGACGAACCGTTACCAATGGTGACGGTCCGTCACCCAATTTTGGGCGGTAAGCGTAACGGACCGTTAAGCCCCGTGACGGTCTGTCATGGACCTGAGTCAGCTTCCACGTGTTGGCCTTAGGTTGAACGGCTTTGATTTGCGGCGTGACGGGCCGTTACCCACCGTGATGGTCCGTCATAGGGTTACACGTGTCGTCAGTAGGTTCTTTGTCGTGCCCAGCCCGTAACGGACCGTCATGACTTGTGACGGTCCGTCACCACCGTAACGGACCGTTATCTACTTATGACGGCCCGTCACAGACATCATTTTCCATTTTGTCATTTTTGGTTCTTGAACTTTTGGAACTTTACACCTATACCCCTTCGGCTTTTCCTTTGAACACTTTTAGTCCTCTTAATTCTTGGAGAATTATCCGGGTGTTACATTTGTTAGGACATGTTTTGTAACTGTTGATAAAATTCTGTATAAGTTCATAGAGAGGCGAACTTAACAAGTTCGCCTAAGCATATTTAGGAGCGAACTTGTTAAGTTCGCCTAGTCTAATAGAGGCTAACTTGTTAAGTTCGCCTATTGCAGAGATTGTGTCTATAAATAGAAGTTTACAGATTCTGTTCAAAAGAGAGCAGAGGGGGCTTGAATGATTGTATTCTGTGAATTTGTAAACTCTGTGTTTTTTGAAATACAAAGAGAAGTTTATTTACCTGCTGTTTCTATTGTCAGTTCGTATACATACGTTAACACGAAGGATTCCGCACTCCGTGTTATCGAGACGTCCTGTCACGAGATCGATATGTATATAAGTCATATGGACCTACAAGTGGTATTAGAGCTTTTGCTCATGATTTGTGTTTGATTCTTGATTATTAGAGACGATTTTGTGTACAATTTGACAAGAAATTGTTGATTTTTTTCAAGTTTTTGTATCCTTGGGGTTTTCAAGTTCTTGAACTTGATTTTGCTGCTGAATTCGTGGATTTGAAGTGGATTTTGATGAAATTAATCCGATAGAAGTGTTCTAATTCATAAAATACTAAATCCTACGGTCCAATTTCTTCAAATTCCTTCTAATCTGTGAGAAATGATGATTTTTGATACTGGTTGTTCATGTTTGGGTTGAAGAATCTTCTTCCTGAGTTTGTTACAGAACCAGGCGAACTTAGTGCTGAGATTCTGTTGCAAGCGAACTTATCAAGTTCGCTTCACTCAGTTTAAGCGAACTTATCAAGTTCGCTTCAGTCAGTTTAGGCGAACATATTGATTAGGCGAACTTATCAAGTTCACTTGTGGTCTTATTTGCTCAGTGAAGTTTAGGCGAACTTATCTAGTTCGCTAGTGTTCTTTTTAAAATTTCAGGCGAACTTATCTAGTTCACTAATTTCAGGCGAACTTATTTTTGCGGGAAATTTGTTCTTTTCCAAATTTTTTAGGGAAAGCTTATATGGTTGTTTTGAATAGTTTTTGAAATTTTGAATTTTTTTGAAATTTTTAAAGAGTATTTTGGCGGGAAATTTTTTTTAGGATATTTTCACAAATATTTCAAATGTCAATTTCGTGTGATGATAATGAGATTAGAACTATGCCACTAAGGATTTTGTGCATATCAGATTACCGTAGCTGGAAAGTCCGGTTCGAACAGTTTGTATCAGAAACTGATGAAAATTTTTGGAGACCAATAACAGAAGGATATGTGCATCCTACTTTTGACTTTCTGGAATTTCGTGACGTTCTTAAACCAGTGACAACTCTTACTAAAGTAGAAGAGCAGAAGTTTGATCATGAAATGAAAACGTGTGAAACTTTAACGATGTCTTTGCCAAAAGAAATCATTCATAGTCTCAGGAAGTGTCCAACTTCAAGAGATCTATGGGAAGCATTGAAGAAAAAGGGTGAAGCAACTTCTCAAGCGTTTATGGTATTGATCAAAGAAGTATTGGAGAAGCAGGGTGATTCTCAAAGTGATTCTTCTGCAGATTTAACTGATAGTGAGAGTATTCGTTCTGGTGAAAGTACTCAATCTACTGAGACTGATGTGATGACTGAAGAAAGCTTTCAGACAGTTGAAGATGATCTGAGTGAATCATAAATTGATACAGAGCCTGTCATTGTTGCTCGAAAGGGTGAAGCGGATGATGACGTATTCATGGCTCCTGGTGCATCTTCTTTAGAAGAAAAGGATACGGTAGTTTCTAACTCTGAAACATTTTGTTCTAACTGTGTTTCATTAAAGGATAAAATGATGAGGGTTACGGATGACAACGTAAACCTCATTTGTGATAAGAAATCAATGCACACGGTAAACCAGAAATTAAAGGATAATGAGAATGTGTGTATTGAGAGAATAGAATCACTGAAGAGGGATATAATTTCTTTGACTTTGAAGATCAAAGAGCAGGCATATCACCTGGATATGTCCTTTGCAGAAATTGAGAATAGAAATAATGATCTTGCTGAGAAAGATAAGGAACTAGCTGAATCTAAAGCAGAGGTTATCAGATTGCATAGAAAGTTAGAAAGCTTTGGAAATGCATCATTCTTACTGGGATATTTTAATAATACAGAAGATGGGAAGGGAACTAATGGTATTGGTTATGTTCCTCCACCATTCAACGGGAATTATTCTATTACACCTGAGATTATAAAAGATGAGGATTTAGATCCTAAGACTGTGTTGAAGGTGAATCCAGTCACAGGTGAAGATATGGGGTATTCTGATGAGAGTGATGATGAATATTTTGATGAAGCTAAGGTAGAGGGGATACCGAAAGAAAATAAAGTTGAGGAACCAAAGGTTGATTCTAATTCATTTGGAAAATATACATTTGGAAGTTCTTCAAATTCAAGGAGAGTTCCATATGTCAGAGATTATAAAGACAGGCGTACATGCTTTCATTGTAATGAGATGGGACACATTGTGGTGACCTGTCCTTACAAAAATAAAGGGGAGAAGCATGTATTTCTTGAGAAGATGAAGCCTGAATCAAAACCTGTTGCAAAATCTGGAGTTCTAGAGAAAATAAAGCCAAAAGAAGTTCACTTAGGAGAATCTTCTTCAAGTGCATCTTATCGTGTGAAGATTCCTTATATGGGAGAATATAGTGAGAAGAGATCTTGCTTTTATTGTTGTCTTGTGGGTCATATTCGGATTGCTTGTCCTCACAACGCCAAAGGTAACCGACATGTTACCCTAGGAAAGGTAAGAACTCATGGTAAGCCTTATGTTAACCCAAATGTGGGTAAACCTCGTGATACACCAAAGGGTAATTCAAAATCCGAGGTTAGGCTTTCTAGACCTCAAAGACGGAGGAGAAACAAAAGATTGAGAAAACTTTTAGAACAACAAGAGTTTTCACAATCTAAAATTTTTTTAAATGAACAAGATTGTTCAAACACTTCACATTTTAAGCAAAAAGAACTTAATGAACAGAAGTATATTTGGAAATCTAAAGTTTCTGTTTCTGACTCGTCGGAGCAATCACCAAAAATCGATGAGAGATTCGATTGTGAATGGAGTGCGTTTTATTATTTTGATACAGATGGACGACCCATGACTACCATGGCTTGGGTCCTAATTTCAAATTAATGTTTCTTGTTAGATGTGAAGGATTAACCAAGAGGGACTATTAATAACATTTGGTTTGTTGATAGTGGTTCTTCATAGCACATGACAGGGAATGACATCTGCATGAGTAAAGAGTTGTTGATAACTGAGAATCTATTTGATTCAACGACTTGATGCTCAAGGGGGATAATATGTCACACACAATGTTTTGGAAAGAGTTTTACCAAGTCCAAAAGACAACCTGAAACTTAGGATGACGATGGTGAGCATAAATGTAAGGCCCCAAACCCGGGATGCCTCACTTGTTGGATTTACTCATTCACAAACAGTTATTAAACTTGAATATCAAATAACGCAGCGGAAAATTTCATTAAAACATACTCATTACATTGTTCAACATGCGGAAGCGTGACATAGTCTAATACATAAACATAACCTAAACTAATCATAATGGGATGCCAGTCTTCATGATCAACCGGGTAACTCTTCTCGCTTGCCAAGCATCACCGTCCATCATCATAACATGCCCTTAACCTGAATGTGCATACTAAAAAGTCAGCTACGCTGGTGAGTTTCAGTTTTTCATTCAATTTATAAAATGGTTCATCATTCAATAATTTATTAGGGTTTAACATCATGTATAAGAAAACAAGGCCTTGGGTTCATCATTAAAAACATTCAAACATTTATCATCATCATGAACACCATTGAACGGATCGTTCGTTTAAAACATTGAACATTCATTTAAGTCATACATTACTATCTAAATTTGTGTTACCATTCGTTCCGTCATTTAGTATTGTGTTGCCCCTAAGGCTTAACTGCACGAAGACCGACAATACAATACATTCCGTCAATTCCTTATTGTATTGTCCCTAAGGCTTAACTGCACGAAGACCGACAGTAAAATACATTCCGTCAATTTCCTTTTGTTTTGCTCCCAAGGCTTAACTGCACGAGGACCGACAATACCCATTTAGTTGACCCTATGGCTATCATCTCCATAAACCGACAACTTCCATCGACGGATATGGCTCACGGCCATAACATCGTCGGATCATAATTTAATCTCCATAGGGTCACGTTAACCCCTAAGTAACCGTGGTTACTCCCATACCAGTTGTACAACATCATAACCATTGGCAGGCCACCAAGACACTGCCCTTGTTGTTCTTATGGCAACTATGGCTCGCTGTCCATAATCTACCACAAGGCTGGGAATTACATTCCCAGACTTCATTCGTCAATTCCATCCATTCGACATATTAGATTTGTAATGACTTCTTTAAAACCTTTGCCCTTTTTCTTTTCTTTTCATAAAACATATCATTCATTTTCAAAACCCTTTACCTTCATTTTAACCCATTTCTTTATAAACATTTCGTTCGTAAACATTCCATTCATAAAACTTTCTTTCCATAAACCGTTCATTCCAAATCATTTCATTTCGTAAACATAGTTTCATAAGCATCGTTTCGTAAACATCGTTTCGTAAAACATCATTTCGTATGTATGCACACCAGCCCAAAAACATTATATAAAACATTTAAAGGAGGGCTTCTAGAACTCACCTGATAAGCTAATCTGGGTTGTCCTAAACAAAGGTCCCACAACGTCACTTCCGATCTGAATTGATTAGTTAAATACACATCAGACCAACTCCCGACTCTAACGGTTTAACCTTCTAAACCTACTGACTTTACCTAAACAGCCTGATGCCTGCGCACTTAGCAAGTGCGCAGGGCCTTGCTCTTGCCTACTTAATAAGTGTGCACACCTCGCTTCATGCGTACTTGATAAGTACGCATGATCCTCTTCCTGCGTACTTGATAAGTACGCAGGACCCTCTTCCTACGTACTTGATAAGTACGCAGGATCTGCTTCCCCGCAAAAAACCCTAACTTTCGCCTTCGGGTCTGATCACGTCAAGATCCCGAACTTGTTTACATTCAAAACTATGTTTTTCTTCCAGTTTCATCCATGAAAACGTCACATTTTCGTCCAAAACCTGAAAAACCCAAAAAACGAACAAAAACTCAGATCTAGGTTGGATCGTTACCTGTATCGAGCTTCTGATTCGGAGGTTCCTCTCACGAGCTATGGAGCAATGCACTTTTTCAATCTTTGGCCGATCCGCCGACTTTATCTCTCTACGGTTTCTCTATATAGAACTTGCAAATGAGAGAAATGTTATGACTTAGGCTATTTATAGGGGAAGCTCCCCTATGTTCGCCCCTTCATGCCCGCCGGCCCATCCGGCCCGGCCCGTCATGCCTCATTCGTTTATTCCGTTATTATAATTGTCGTTTTATATTTTGGGATGTTACAATAAAGTCGTTGATGCAACCATTTTACTAGTTGAGGGGGAGTCTACAGGACAAGGGGAGTACAGATTTGTGTTGGTGACACAGGCAAAGGCATTCAATTACATTCGATTACATCGGTTTGAGTTTTTATTTAATTGAATTGCTTAATTCCAAGTAACCAAGTAAAATGTTTTTTCTTAAAATGTTTTCATGGAAGATTTTATTTTCTTTTGTTTTACTTTCTTTGAAAAATATTTTGAAAAATCCAAACAAAGTGAAAAAGTTAAAATCGACATTACTTGAAGTTATAAGGAGAAATGATAGTACATCAGTAGATGTTCAGTCACACATGACCTTAGTTGGACTTTATGATGCTTATCTAATATATCTGTGATAAATGTTTTGATCAGAACTTCTTAGACTGCACAGTATGGGAAATGATAGCTTCATAACTACTTTTGCTTAACAAAATTGATGCTTGCTGCTTATATTTTAATTTGGATACTAGTATGTAATCTGAATTGTTAATAGGCTATGAGTATCTTTGGTCCATTAGTAGTGTGACAACATAATGATCTTTGTGACAACTGTGATTTGAACCCATGCTATGTCGGGTGTGTGTGTAAAAGATCATTATCAGATAAAGAATATAAGATCTAAAGTACTTCATGAGACCAGTATCGGTTATGTCGTTAAACATAATTATTCAGTTCACTTCACTGCCCATGCCCTGAAAAACATGCAACGTGAAGTTGGATTAAGATATGTTTCTGACAACATCTGTTGGAACATATACTAGCCCTTGGATCATTATCCTGATTCCATTGAACATATCCAGAAAACAGTTGGATCACGCTACCCTATGTCATTGAATCAATCGATTCCTTGATCAATCTTATGTTGAAGAATTCTATTGGTACAAACTTTCTGTTACTATGATTCATGATACTTCATCCAAACCAATACATTTGAATCATTCAATTCTGAATCATTCTGATTCTCTGCTTGATATTTTCCTGTGTTTATCGGTATAATTCATCCTAGAGATTGAATATTATCTTGCAATGATCTTATATGTCTTGAAGATAGTGCACATTTATTTTTCCATTGGCATATTTGTCGGGTACACGTTGTATTACAAAATAAATGGTACCTTAGTTCACAAGAACATGGGACAAAGATACTGATGGTTTCAATTGTTATAATATTGACAACTTAGATTGACATGTTATGTGTTGCAAATTCGTATGTAATTTATTATAAGCATGTTATGATCTGATCCCATCTTCTTTGAAGTTCTTCGCGTATCATTACATGTTTTGGTTGAAGCTTAAAAGATTTGATCTTATCTGATTCAAAAGATGTTAACATCATATAATTGATTGGAAATTCAAAAGAAAGAAAAGAAAGAAGTGAAAGAATGAATTTGGATAGAATACCCATAGAATGTTTAGGGTATCCAAAATGTGTGATTGATGCATTGTTTTTACTGATATGATCTTCTTACTAGTGATGTTCGACCAAAAAGATGTGATTTTGTATTTTACATTTTAGTTTGTAAAAAGAAAAACCGAAAAGAGTTTATTTTTCCAGCTTCCATGGAAATCTTAATTGTTGGTTATTCTTGGTTGTTCTCCTTTGCAAAAATTGAATAATGCAGACAGAAGTTGACAAGGGGTCCTTCTCCCAAGTTTTCTTCTAGATAGAAAGAGAAAGTGCAGATGAACAAGACGAAGACTACAGTGTGTTTGATGATATATGAAGACGGATGACAATCTTCTAAAGTTGTTGTCAATGGGGAGTCTGTTGGAGCATATTCTGATAACAACGAGATTGAAGATATTATGTCTTAGATTCTTTGACTTGTAATTGATCGAATTGTTAGCAACAGTTAAAGGGGAGTCTATTAGGACATGTTTTGTAACTGTTGTTAAAATTCTGTATAAGTTCATAGAGAGGCGAACTAGCATCTTTAGGAGCGAACTTGTTAAGTTCGCCTAGTCTATTAGAAGCGAACTTGTTAAGTTCGCCTATTGCAGAGATTGTGTCAATAAATAGAAGTTTACAGATTCTGTTCAAAAGAGAGTAGAGGGGGCTTGAACGATTGTATTCTGGGAATTTGTAAACTCTGTGTTTTGTGAAATACAAAGAGAAATTTATTTACCTGCGGTTTCTGTTGTCAATTCGTATACATACGCTAACACGAAGGATTCCGCACTCCGTGTTATCGAGACGTCCTGTCATGAGATCGATCTGTAGATGAGTCATGTGGACCTACAACATTACCATACACTTATTCATATCTAACCCTTTATACAACATTACCATACACTTATTGGTTGTTCGTGTTTGGGTTGAAGAATCTTCTTCCTGAGTTTGTTACAGAACCAAGCGAACCTAGTGCTGAGATTCTGTTGCAGACGAACTTATCAAGTTCGCTTCACTCAGTTTAAGCGAACTTATCAAGTTCGTTTCAGTCAGTTTAGGCTAACATATTGATTAGGCGAACTTATCAAGTTCGCTTGTGCTCTTATTTACTCAGTGAAGTTCAGGCGAACTTATTAAGTTCGCTCAGGCAGTATCAGGCGAACTAATTTCAGGCAAACTTATCTTGCTCGCTAGTGTTCTTTTAAAAATTTCAGGCGAACTTATCTAGTTCACTAATTTTAGGCGAACTTATTTTGGCGGGAAATTTGTTCTTGTCAAAATTTTTTAGGGAAATCTTATATGGTTGTTTTGAATCATTTTTGAAATTTTGAATTTTTTTGAAATTTTTAAAGAGTATTTTGGCGGAAAATTTTTTTCAGGATAGTTTCACAAAAATTTCAAAATGTCAATTTCGTGTGATGATAATGAGATTGGAACTATGCCATCGAGGCTTTTGTGCATATCAGATTACCGTAGCTGGAAAGTCCGGTTCGAACAGTTCGTATCAGAAACTGATGAAAATTTTTGGAGACCAATAACACAAGGATATGCGCATCCTACTTTTGACTTTCTGGAATTTCGTGATGCTCCTAAACCAGTGACAGCTCTTACTATCATGAGATGAAAACGTGTGAAACTTTAACGATGTCTTTACCAAAAGAAATCATTCATAGTCTCGAGAAGTGTCCAACTTCAAGAGATCTATGGGAAGCATTGAAGAAAAAGGGTGAAGCAACTTCTCAAGCGTTTGTGGTCTTGATCAAAGAAGTATTGGAGAAGCAGGGAGATTCTCAAAGTGATTCTTCTGCAAATTTAACTGATAGTGAGAGTATTCGTTCTGGTGAAAGTACTCAATCTACTGAGACTGATGTGATGACTGAAGAAAGCTTTCAGACAGTTGAAGATGATCTGATTGAATCAAAATTTGATACCGAGCTTATCATTGTTGCTCAAAAGGGTGAAGCTGATGATGACGTATTCATGGCTCCTGGTGCATCTTCTTTACAAGAAAAGGATACGGTAGTTTCTAACTCTGAAACGTTTTGTTCTAACTGTGTTTTAGTAAAGGATAAAATGATGAGGGTTATGGATGACAACGTAAACCTCATTTGTGATCGATGCACACGGTAAACTAGAAATTAAAGGATAATGAGAATGTGTGTATTGAGAGAATAGAATCACTGAAGAGGGATATAATTCTTTGACTTTGAAGATCAAAGAGCAGGCATATCACCTGGATATGTCCTTTGCAGAAATTGAGAAAAGATATAATGATCTTGCTGAGAAAGATAAGGAACTAGCTGAATCTAAAGCAGAGGTGATCAGATTGCATAGAAAGTTTGAAGCTTTGGAAATGCATCATTCTTACTGGGATATTTTAATAATATAGAAGATGGGAAGGGAACTAATGGTATTGGTTATGTTCCTCCACTATTCAACGGGTATTATTCTGTTACACCTGAGATTATAAAAGATGAGGATTTAGATCCTAAGACTGTGTTGAAGGTGAATCCAGTCACAGGTGAAGATATGGTGTAACATCCCAAAAATAGTAAATAAATAAATAATAACGCAATAGAGATTTAACCGTCAAAAATGAAAGGAAAATGGATAGGCTTGGGCTCGGCTCCAACGGGCCAAGGGAAGCCCAAGTATATAAAGGTCAAGACAGCCTTAGACTCTCATTTCTTCCACAACTTGCAATCTAGAGGGAGAAAGGAGAGCTCGGGCCTAGAGAGAGAAAGTTGACGGATCGACCCGGAATTGAAGGAGCACGTTACTACTGAGCTCGTGAGCAAAACCTACGAATCTGAATCCCAATCCAGGTAACAATTCGACCCTAATTTGAGTTTTTGTCCGTTTTTGGGTTTTTCAGGTTTTAGCTAAATAGGAGACGTTTTTATGGACGAAACTTGAAAATAATCTTAGAACTAGTATCTAGAATGAAAACCGCACATTTTGATCAAAGAAAGTTGTAAGATTAGCATGATCGGGTTAACATGCAAGAATTTCGGACTTGATGGGGAAGCAGGTCTTGCGTACTTATCAAATACGCAAGAAGGATGTCATGCGTACTTATCAAGTACGCATGAGGAAGATCCTGCGTACTTATCAAGTACGCAAGAAGAATGTTCTGCGTACTTGTCAAGTACGCATGAGTATGGTGTGCAGGCAGCATGCCGTTAGTGAAGTCAGTATAGTCGCTTAATTCAGAATGATTTAACCGTTAGCGTCGGGATTAGGTCTAATTTATGTGTAATTAACAAATCCAGATTGTGTGTGGCACTCATTGGACCGCGGATAGGACAGGACGGGTAACATTCCTGATTTTCCGACCCTATTTGAATTTATTTTAATTAATAAAATAACAATACGACATTAAATCATATACTTGTTCAAACCTACACCTCATTAATTGTTAGCCGATTGTATTCAATTCGAAGATATAGAACTCTTAATCATGTGGTAACACCTCCTAGAGTTAATACAGTTAGTAATCCCGTTAATTTTCCGTTAAATCCTAACCAAGCTAATTCTGTCAAAGTTGAAGTTGCAAGGGCTGAATCTGTAAATAACCAGAAACCCTAGTAGGCACAGTCGCGCCACGTGTTGGCACGGTCGTGCCTCGTCTGGCACGGTCGCGTCTATTATTGGCACGGTCGCGCCTAAGTAACAGTCAAAACGTAAATGCAGTTTCAAAACGCTTGGTCGTTCGAATTCGAATCCTATGTGCGTTTCATTTCCTGTATCAAAGAAAATAATCGTCTATTTCGATTACTATCATCCAATTGCAAATTCTCTCAAGAAAAGCCATCCAATATTTCTCCCAAGCCTCGAATCATTATTTTCGATCCCGTTGCTACCAAATAATCAAGAAACTCAATCCTCCAATCATCTCTAAGGTTGCTGAAGGAGTTGGAACAGCCGGAATAGCAGCAGAAGCCGCCGGAAGCCACTTTCTCCGTCGCCGGAACTCCCTTCTACCGATCGTTATCAATTCCTTTCTGTTTTAGGTAATTGAATCATTCCTCTTGTTCGTTTCAATCCATATATCAAAAGCCCCATATTAATTTGGGCTTCCATTATAGTAATCATCCCGAATCAGAATCTACGTTTCATTCCAAAATGGTTTAATCGAATATGACTTTAAACATGTTTTAAAAGCAATTAATCTACACCAAAAGACTCGTAATAATCTTGTGAATGAAAGCCCTATCAATCCCGACTCCATCAATATAAGGATCAACCAATTCGTGTCTGTTTTGAAAGAGACACGGTCGCGCTAATCATCTAGCGCGGTCGTGCCTCGGGAGACGCGGTCGTGCCGACTTCTAGCGCGGTCGTGCCTCCTGCTCAGACACAGTCATGCTCGTTGGCTAGACTTGGTCGTGCCCCAGAAGCATAGACACGGGCGTGCCTGTCCAAGGCACGGTCGTGCCTAGTGATTTACTTAACTATGTCCTCTGTTGATCAACACGGTCGCGCCCTGGCTAGCGCGATCGCACCCGTGGTCCGAGCACGGTCGTGCCCTGTCTAGGCGCGGTCGTGTGTGTTGACAGAATATTTATAATTTTTATTTCTTTTTACAAATAGTATTTCAGAATTATTTTTAAAATAAAAATGATTGAAATTATAAAAATCTGTATTATTGTTTATTTAGAAAAGATCAAATATTTAATCTTAAAATAAATGGAAATTATTTAAAGTTCAACATTTAATTCATAAACTCTACTCTTAAATAATATTGTTATGTTTAAGTTACATTTTATAAATAAGTTAATAATTATTTATTTGATTTATAACTAAACAAAAACATTTATTTAATTATACTAAATTACATATAATACCTACGTTATTTCCATAAACTATAATTATTTAATTTACTTAAGTAATTATCCCAAAATCAAACCTTATTTAAAATGTTCTAAAAATATTCATTTCGAATCTTCTATTTTAATTTCAAGTACCAAATCACTAACTCCATCCAATTCAACCATAGACTTAGACTTAGACTATTGTGCATTATTAATGCAATATATTACACTTTAGGTTATCTTGTGCATCTCAAGGATCATTATACTATTTAGTATTTGTGCTAGCTACGCCTTCGAAACAAGTGAGTATTCACAACCCCTTTTTACTCTTTTACATTTTTGGGGTGAAACATGAACACTATTCAACTTACATGTTTACATTTACGCAAACAACACAAGTACAAATCCTATTTACATTCATGTGTGCAAATTTGAGCTTTATGCCCGAGTGCTAGGTGTGTTAACCTCTTGTATGCTATTATGTGCAATCATTAACTTTTCAAGCCGACGGTTTTCAATGATGGATCTATTGAGTCTGACAAACCCACCCATGGTACGCGGTGATTGAAACCGACAACACACTTTGTTTTGCATGCTAGTTACAAAGGTTTGATTGTACGTTTGGTTACACAATAGCTGCTCCCCATAAATGCCTTATTTATCATGTTATGTAAAGGATTTGGTTTACAAACTATATGCTATCTATGTACAAACTTGTGTTATACTCACCAACTTTTTAGTTGACTTTATTTTATTCATGTTTCAGGTGATTTCATTTGAGTTTGATCAAGACATGCTACACATAGGCTTTGGACCTAGTAATATTAAATCAAAGACAAATTGTATTTCATTATGTACTTTGAACTTGTTTCGTGTTTGTTTGAATGGGAATGGATTTAATATATTACAATCTAGTCAACCTTGTGCTCATGAACAGTCTTACATGTCCCGCCCCGATGATTCCGCCATCGGTCGGGGTGTGACAGATTGCTATCAGAGCCTTGGTTATAGGGAACTAGGTTATTAGACACTCTTGACCTAGACTATAACTTTAGGACACCCATACAATGCTATACTACTACATGTTACATTATCAATTCATGTGTGATTATTTTTTTCTTACATGCCAACCTAAGTACTCACACTACATACAATACATAATGACTTATGTGTCACACTACTTGATAACTCTTGTGCCTACACTCATTACTACCTACATGCTATATGAATATTTCCTATGTGAATATCTTCATATGTTATACTACATGAATACATTACATGATACAATATTCAATAGTTTATGTGTCAACTCTTCCTTCTATTCATAGCTACCTACTTAAATCATTTAAACACTATCCTAAGTTGACACACACACATACTCACCAAATTGTTCATACACATTTAGACTCCCATACATGATACCATCACCTTTATGAGCAAAGACTTAAATTATTGGGCCTAATGTCCACCAATAATAAACCAAGAAGCCCATCTATCCTTCAAGAAGAAGAAGCCCACTTAAATGTATAAATCTTACCTTGGGCCTCAAAGCCCAGTCCACAACAATTCTCATCTTAACCATGAGCCCAACAATAGTATTATTAATACATGATGGATGGAAGAGTGTGTAAGCCCAAGAGGAATTCTGGCTAAGGAAAGATAGGGTACTTAAGTGTGTCTTAGTGACCCACCCCTCTTTCCTGGGAATTCTCCTTAGGGATACATTACTTATAGGTCAAGTGTATTTCTAAAATACTATCGTGAAGGTTCGACGTTATGACTAGTCAAACTCTAAAACCCATAAGAACTTCTATATTTGACACTTCATATTTCATTATCACTTACAACTTTTTCATTGTTTTTCTGTTAGACATGGACTCCTACGCTCCTCCCTCCCCGGTTTACCGTCCTGGATCAGAATCTGATTGGGAAGAAGACACGGAGACACCTGTTTATCGATCACCAACACCCCCACCCGCTAGGCCAAGGTTTGATGTAAGGGCGTACGGGATTGGGAACACCGACCCGAGACTTCGAACACCTGGATCACCCGTACCCATAAACCCATATCATACACCACACCTCCACAATCAATTGCCACCCCCACTAAGAGACCCATACCTAATGCCCGACCCATACCATCCTAACCCTTGGGTAAGACAAACAATAGCACCCACTGGTGTTATGGGGATTCCAACCCATGACCTCCATCAATATGTAAGAACCTCAGAATTTGAGAGGCAAAGGTTAGAGCAGGGGATAATACACGATTTACAAGGACAAAGAATTGATAGTCTAGCAAACCAATTAGGGTACCAAAAGGAGTTGATCTCCATCCTCGAAAAGGAAGTTCAAGAGTATCGCACGGAGACCGCCAGGGCTGAAGCCAGATCTACTACTAGAGTGACCATAGCGGTGTTCATCTTGGCGATTATTTTCTTCCTAGTGGAAAGCTACCTGAGACGTTAGAAGAAGCTTCTACTGATTTCCTTTAAATTTTCAATTTGAAAACCATTACCCTATGTTTTGAATAATGTTTAACATTTCAGTATTCAGTCAATTCCATATATTTCAACTCTACAGTTATTTTTCATTGATTTGATCCGTGGAACGTAAATTACACCTGTTATATTTTCATCAAACCTTCTCAAATATTACTTCTTTCATTCAACATGATTTAGTACATTACCAACAATCTCTTTCATTAAATAAATCATCCTATTTTTTTTTATTTAAACAAAACCTCGTTATCTTGTTTAAATAAAATGTTTAACGAAATTTTAGATAATACCAAAAACAAAAATTTTCCATAAAACTTTTTACCTAATAGGAAAGGTTAATGCAACCATTTTTATAAAAATATTAATTTCTTTCTACTGATAAATAATTTTGATTTTTTAAAGTAAATATTTCTAAAGTTGGCTAAATTAATATACTACAACTTATTTAGCCAATAGTTGAAAATTTAAGTTAAAAAAATATTTTCTCATAAATTGCATATCCATTTAAAATATGCGATTCATTGATCTCACTACTTTATATATCTTCAACCAAAGACATTTTCCCACTTTCTATATTCAAACAAAGGCCCGTATTGGTAAACATAATTCCCGAATAATTCCAAAACCTCCTCACTACCTTTCACTTGACGCTTCAAGAGACGATCTATACCGCGTAAACGTTAACCTTTTCCCACCAACATCAATGAGATTTGAGGACTTGAACCTAACTACCACATGATCAAGGACGCCAAACAACACGTTTGTCCGCAGCACTCGATCACATGCAAAACCCGTTAGTACACATCGCACGCGAAGTTCAAAACTCATGTATGCCCGTTTACAATATACCCAACGCAACCACATGATACATGAAACTAGTTGCCTACAAATTACAATTTGCTCGATTGATCACGTAATGCACGAAACATGTTTATTTGCAATACATATGCTATTGGATCGAGCACATGATACACGGAACTTAGATTGTTTACAATCTACGTGATACATAAGAATTGCTTCATTGATACATAATTCTAGATTGACCACACTGTACATGAAACTTGTTTGATTACAAAGTACTTTATACTAAACGGTGTACACTATACAAGATACATGATGCTACGTTGCTAACACTATACATGAGGTCCATTTCCTTCGATACACATAATACTATGTTGTTTAGATTACACGTTATGGTTTACCGATTACAAAATACAAGATGCTAAATTGTTTACTTTACATACATGAGACTTATGTGCTTACTATATACTCGAAACAAAATTTGCTTACAATTATTACAATGGATCGATTTCATTATACACAAGACATGGTCATGCACTTTGTACACCAAAGTTGAAGACCATGATACATTTAGACGCCTCGGGGTTTGACGTATTCTAGTTCAAACACGAGCAAGCTAAGAAACTTTCAGTGTTACTACTTTACTACTCTTTGGTTACAAACTTATCTGATTTGATGCATAATTAATTGTTAGCGACTTTTATGTGTAAACAATAGACGTGATAATAGTGAAATTGTGCCCTTACCCGCACACAATGGAATGATCTATACGGACCATACGATGATTTGAATAATTACGGGTGCACAAGGAATTATAAAAATCAGCGCATGGAAACTATAGTGAAATTTTGTAGTGTGTTGTGACCTAAAACTTATCATGATATGTAACGACGAGACTGATGTGATATGACGAGGGTATGGTGGATACGCCTATGGTACTTCCTATATATAAGTGTCCTATCATATTATCAAAAGTAGCGTTGTTCGTGTCACGTGAAGTTTTGACCTAGACCAATGTTTGTGAAATCTTTTACCCTTTAACAATTTTGAGCACATTAGTCTACATCTTACATGAACTCAAAATTTTAAAATTTCCCCCCATTTCCATTTCAAATAATACATCTCACCTTCATTTTATTATTCGTCCAATCTTCTTCTTAAACAATGTCAACCGTTACACCCCTTTGAAATCCAACAATCAAAATTCAGCGAGAATCAAAAACTCCCTCCTCCTTCTTGATCTTAGCAGCCTCCATTAATTAAATTTCGGGACGAAATTCCCTTAACATGGGGAGACTGTAACATTCCTGATTTTCCGACCCTATTTGAATTTATTTTAATTAATAAAATAACAATACGACATTAAATCATATACTTGTTCAAACCTACACCTCATTAATTGTTAGCCGATTGTATTCAATTCGAAGATATAGAACTCTTAATCATGTGGTAACACCTCCTAGAGTTAATACAGTTAGTAATCCCGTTAATTTTCCGTTAAATCCTAACCAAGCTAATTCTGTCAAAGTTGAAGTTGCAAGGGCTGAATCTGTAAATAGCCAGAAACCCTAGTAGGCACGGTCGCGCCACGTGTTGGCACGGTCGCGCCTCGTCTGGCACGGTCGCGTCTATTATTGGCACGGTCGCGCCTGAGTAACAGTCAAAACGTAAATGCAGTTTCAAAACGCTTGGTCGTTCGAATTCGAATCCTATGTGCGTTTCATTTCCTGTATCAAAGAAAATAATCGTCTATTTCGATTACTATCATCCAATTGCAAATTCTCTCAAGAAAAGCCATCCAATATTTCTCCCAAGCCTCGAATCATTATTTTCGATCCCGTTGCTACCAAATAATCAAGAAACTCAATCCTCCAATCATCTCTAAGGTTGCTGAAGGAGTTGGAACAGCCGGAATAGCAGCAGAAGCCGCCGGAAGCCACTTTCTCCGTCGCCGGAACTCCCTTCTACCGATCGTTATCAATTCCTTTCTGTTTTAGGTAATTGAATCATTCCTCTTGTTCGTTTCAATCCATATATCAAAAGCCCCATATTAATTTGGGCTTCCATTATAGTAATCATCCCGAATCAGAATCTATGTTTCATTCCAAAATGGTTTAATCGAATATGACTTTAAACATGTTTTAAAAGCAATTAATCTACACCAAAAGACTCGTAATAATCTTGTGAATGAAAGCCCTATCAATCCCGACTCCATCAATATAAGATCAACCAATTCGTGTCTGTTTTGAAAGAGACACGGTCGCGCTAATCATCTAGCGCGGTCGTGCCTCGGGAGACGCGGTCGTGCCGACTTCTAGCGCGGTCGTGCCTCCTGCTCAGACACAGTCATGCTCGTTGGCTAGACTTGGTCGTGCCCCAGAAGCATAGACACGGGCGTGCCTGTCCAAGGCACGGTCGTGCCTAGTGATTTACTTAACTATGTCCTCTGTTGATCAACACGGTCGCGCCCTGGCTAGTGCGATCGCACCCGTGGTCCGAGCACGGTCGTGCCCTGTCTAGGCGCGGTCGTGTGTGTTGACAGAATATTTATAATTTTTATTTCTTTTTACAAATAGTATTTCAGATTTATTTTTAAAATAAAAATGATTGAAATTATAAAAATCTGTATTATTGTTTATTTAGAAAAGATCAAATATTTAATCTTAAAATAAATGGAAATTATTTAAAGTTCAACATTTAATTCATAAACTCTACTCTTAAATAATATTGTTATGTTTAAGTTACATTTTATAAATAAATGAATAAGTTAATAATTATTTATTTGATTTATAACTAAACAAAAACATTTATTTAATTATACTAAATTACATATAATACCTACGTTATTTCCATAAACTATAATTATTTAATTTACTTAAGTAATTATCCCAAAATCAAACCTTATTTAAAATGTTCTAAAAATATTCATTTCGAATCTTCTATTTTACTTTCAAGTACCAAATCACTAACTCCATCCAATTCAACCATAGACTTAGACTTAGACTATTGTGCATTATTAATGCAATATATTACACTTTAGGTTATCTTGTGCATCTCAAGGATCATTATACTATTTAGTATTTGTGCTAGCTACGCCTTCGAAACAAGTGTGCATCTCAAGGATCATTATACTATTTAGTATTTGTGCTAGCTACGCCTTCGAAACAAGTGAGTATTCACAACCCCTTTTTACTCTTTTACATTTTTGGGGTGAAACATGAACACTATTCAACTTACATGTTTACATTTACGTAAACAACACAAGTACAAATCCTATTTACATTCATGTGTGCAAATTTGAGCTTTATGCCCGAGTGCTAGGTGTGTTAACCTCTTGTATGCTATTATGTGCAATCATTAACTTTTCAAGCCGACGGTTTTCAATGATGGATCTATTGAGTCTGACAAACCCACCCATGGTACGCGGTGATTGAAACCGACAACACACTTTGTTTTGCATGCTAGTTACAAAGGTTTGATTGTACGTTTGGTTACACAATAGCTGCTCCCCATAAATGCCTTATTTATCATGTTATGTAAAGGATTTGGTTTACAAACTATATGCTATCTATGTACAAACTTGTGTTATACTCACCAACTTTTTAGTTGACTTTATTTTATTCATGTTTCAGGTGATTTCATTTGAGTTTGATCAAGACATGCTACACATAGGCTTTGGACCTAGTAATATTAAATCAAAGACAAATTGTATTTCATTATGTACTTTGAACTTGTTTCGTGTTTGTTTGAATGGGAATGGATTTAATATATTACAATCTAGTCAACCTTGTGCTCATGAACAGTCTTACATGTCCCGCCCCGATGATTCCGCCATCGGTCGGGGTGTGACAGGACGAGACTAGCTCATCAGGTGAGTTCTATGTGCCCCATTCTATGTTATGTGCAAATCATTTTAAATGTTTTGGGGCTGAAGTGTATACACTAAATGAATAAATGCTATGAATGTCAATGTGATCATACGTGGTATACAAATATATATACCTATATATGAAAATGAATTATGAACAAAGAATGAAACGTATGATTATAAAGAATGAATGAAAGAAGGACATAACGTGAATGAATGAAATCTTGTTTTATATTATATATATTGCATGTTATGAATGTATGTAAACGTTATGGACGCTTCGATGACAACGGCAACTTCGGTAGACGGACGACCATGTGACTATTTTGCAACCGGGACAGAAACGTTCCTTCGCAAGCTAGGACGTATAAAAGGTACTCATAGACGGTTGAAGCAAATGCCTTATTACATGTAGAATGGTTGCATATATAATAGCCACGTGGAAACAGATGCCCTAGGGCAGACGGGCGAATGGACGGACTATGACGGTAGCACGTTTTAAGAGCGGACGAACAAAGGTTGCCGGACGGATTTATGTTTCGACGGACGGTTTTCTAGAGCCAGACGGTTTATGAAAAGGGCTACGATGGTAGTTCTCACTGCGTTGTCTTTGTGACATTCGCGACAAGTATGATGGGTTGATCACCCCTATGTGTATGACCAATGAATGTTCTCCCCCAAGTAAGTATGTATGTACATATGTATATACTCAGTATGAATATTATGTGAGAACAGTAAGGCAAAGAATATGCTAATGCACGTATATTATATATACTTAACGATAAGATAAATGCTATGTATGATTGTTTTTAAACTAGAACTCACCAGCGTTAGCTGACTTTTAGTATACATTTCAGGTAAAGAAAGGAAGGGTCGTGCGAAGGCGTGATGGTTGCCCGGCACGAGACTGACATCCCACTTTTATATATGTTAAGATAATATTATGTTTTTATTTGTTAAGACTTCCACTGTTATCTTATGTATTCGAATGATGTTTCTTTCCGCTACTTCTGAATGTTTTTAATTTAAGTTCAGTATTTATGACTATGTTTATGAGTAATTCCAACAAGTGAGGTTACTCGGGAAAGGGGCCTTACAAGTTGGTATCAGAGCAATAGTTTGAGAGATTCAGACATCCCTAAATGTCTGGACTCAAGCTGATTATGGGACCAATGCACGGATGTCAGTATCGATAACCAACGCCAACACGGTAAGTGAGTACTAAAGTTAATGCACTTGTATAAGAATAGATACCTTAACTTAAAACCAATAGATGTCAATGTCACAACCGATTTGAAGAGTTTTGAACCCGAAAACCAATGTAAATTAGTAATCACAAACCAGTCACTTTAAATAAAAATTTACCTTGCTCGTACTGTTCTAAAACTATGATCTGAAGGAACGGCATTGATGTATTCCTTTTATAACTGTCAGGAAACTAGGAACTATGGCTGGTGGAGGAAGAACAGGATGCCGAGGCGGTCGCACTGGCCAAGTCGGTAGACCTTCCTTGAATCAAAGACATGAAGAAGAAGAAGAAGAGAGTGTGCACGTAGAACACACTGAGAGTGTGCACAAAACAAATGTGACCCCAACTGGGGACGACAATCAAGGGCCTCTACAGTTGGAACCCGAGGTTAGGGATGCTATTGCCCACGAAGTTTTACTCACTCTGAAGAAAGTATTGCATGATCTACTATCTGAGGCACTAAAGAAAAGTAGAGAGGAGAATGAAGGAGACCATGAAGAGAAAGTGTATGACAGTGATGGGGATGAAGTGAAGGTGGAATCAAGCAATCGTGGGTGTACATACAAAGGTTTCAAGGACGGAGACCCACCCAAGTTCGATGGGAACAAGGATTCCGTGGCTACGTTCGAATAGATTGAGAGGATGAACGTTGTAATCAACATCAGCGAGTGTCGACCGGACCGGCTGTTAAGTATGTTGCTCATTCTTTCACCAATGAGGCACTAAGTTGGTGGAGGAACATTCAAAGGACAAAGTCACGAAACGCTCTTGCCAGAATGACATGGGAAGACCTGAAGAAGCTGATAATCCAAAAGTTTTGTCCCCAGAACGAAATTGATCAAGTGGAAAATGAAAT
This sequence comes from Smallanthus sonchifolius, assembly GCA_023525975.1. NCBI lineage: Eukaryota > Viridiplantae > Streptophyta > Magnoliopsida > Asterales > Asteraceae > Smallanthus > Smallanthus sonchifolius. The sequence continues at coordinate 73,449,458 of CM042023.1, read as the reverse complement.
CCTAAACTCCAAGGCTGGCAGCAAGACGCATCGCCAGTATACTTCCAGGTTCAATGAGCTTGCTCAACTGGTACCCCACCGGCAGAGACTGAAGAGCGACTGATCAAGTACTATGTGAAGGGCCTACCTCAAAACGTTCGTGTTCAGGTGAAAACTAATCTACCCTCGACCTTCGAGTCGGTAGTCAACCTATCTGGAATCGTCTATGACGATTATGCTAACGAGGACATAGCTCCCGAAGCTCCGAAATGGAAATGGGAGAACTCGTTCAAAGGAAATGGGAAGGGAAACTACACCACTGACGTGATGAAGCCTAGGGCAGAAGAGTATGAAGTTTGTAAGAAATGCTCAAGGAAACACCAAGGCGAATGTTTAGTTGGCACAACCATGTGTTACAAATGTGGGAGTCCGGGGCACTTCTCCTGAGACTGCATAAAGGACATCAAGTGCCAACGTTGTGGAAGATATGGACACCGGACTAAGGATTGCAGGAAAACCAGACAATCCGGTTCGGGAAAGGAAAAGGAAGCTGAAAGGGAACAGCTGAAGGCTAAGACTAGAGCCTACGCCCTGACCGAGGAGGAAGCAAGGGGAAACCCTGATGTTGTGTCAGGTACGTTCCTAGTAAATGATAAACATGCTGCTATTTTATTTGACTCTGGTGCTAGAAAAAGCTTTATATCCAATGCATTTAGTCGTAAACTAGATTGCACTATCAACACCATAGTAAAGGCCTTTAGCTTACAAACTGCCGTTGGTAAAAATTCGGCAGTATACCAAGTAACAGAGGATTACATCATAGAAATAGAGGGCCATAAGTTTCCTTCTAGATTATTCCTTCTAACCTTAGGAGGATTCGATATAGTATTGGGTATGGATTGGCTAGCTGCCAACGAAGCTCAAATCATATGTAAACGTAAGAGGATACACCTCAAAGCTCCTAGCGGCGGTCCAATTACCGTTTATGGGGATTGGAATTGCACGATGTCGAACGTCATCTCGATGATCAAGGCTGAAAGTTACATGAGGCGCGGTTACGAAGCTTATCTCGCGTATGTTATTGATGATAGAATGAAAACGAAAGAACTCAAGAATGTACCCTTGGTGTGCAACTTTCTGGAAGTATTCCCTGAGGATCTACCTAGGTTGCCACCCGATCGGGAAATAGAATTTCAGATTGACTTACTGCCAGGAGCTGAGCCCGTTGCCAAAGCCCCCTACCGATTGGCTTTGTCAGAAATGAAAGAAATGATGTCTCAACTAGAAGAATTAACAGAAAAAGGATTTATCAGACCGAGCATTTCACCATGGGGCGCTCCGGTACTATTTGTAAAGAAAAAGGACGGCAACATGCGCATGTGCATTGACTATCGCGAATTGAACAAGAGGACAGTAAAGAACAAATACCACTGCCTAGAATAGATGACCTTTTTGATCAACTGCAAGGTGCGAGTTGGTTCTCAAAGATCGATCTTAGGTTGGGTTACCATCAGTTGAAAGTAAGAGAAGAAGATGTACCAAAGATCGCGTTTCGCACACGTTATGGACATTATGAGTTTCTCGTGATGTCCTTCGGATTGACCAACACACCAGCAGCGTTCATGGATTTGATGAATAGAGTATGTCAACCCATGTTGTATCGATCAGTGATAGTTTTTATAGACGACATACTGGTATATTCGAAAAGTGAGGGTGATCACCACTGCCACCTAAGAGAGGTTCTGGAGGTGCTAAAGCAGGGAAAGTTGTACGTAAAATTCGCAAAATGCGTGTTCTGGCTTAGGGAAGTCCAATTCCTAGGTCATGTCATAAACCCAAACGGCATTATGGTGGATCCTGCATAGATCGAAACCGTAAAAGGTTGTAACATCCCGAAAACACCAACAGAGATACGAAGTTTTCTGGGATTGGCAGGATACTATCGGAGATTCATTCAGGATTTCTCGTGAATAGCCTCGCCGTTGACAAAGCTAACACGTAAGGAAGTAAAGTACGAATGGGGTCCAACCCAAAACAATGCGTTTGAGGAACTTAAGACACGATTAACCCAAGCTCCAGTCTTGACACTACCTGAGGGAAATGAAGACTTGGTAGTCTACTTTGACGCTTCGGGTCAGGGTTTAGGTTGCGTACTTATGCAATGAGGAAAGGTAATTGCTTACGCCTCGCGACAACTAAAGATTCATGAGGTTAACTACCCAACTCACGATCTAGAGTTGGCGGCAGTAGTTTCACGTTGAAAATATGGAGGCACTATCTGTATGTAGTTGAATGCACCATTTACTCCGATCACAAAAGCCTGAAGTACTTTTTCGAACAAAAGGAATTAAACATGAGACAAAGGAGGTGGTTAGAGCTACTGAAGGACTATGATTGTGAGATATTGTACCATCCAGGCAAGGCAAACGTAGTGGCTGACGCTTTAAGCAGAAAGGAAGAATCGGAACCTATCCGAATCAAAGCGTGGCAGCTGATTATAACGCCTGATTTGATGAGTGAAATATCAAAGGCACAAGATGAAGCACTATTAGAAAGAAATATAAAATGGGAAAGAATAGTAGGACAACAAGGAAATTTGGATGCAAATGCATACGGTGTACGAACTAGGTTTGGCCGGATGTGGATACCTAAGATTGGCGAGCTTAGAGGCAAAATACTCAATGAGGCCCATAAGTCTCGCTATTCTATCCACCCTGGGACAAACAAAATGTATCAAGACTTGAAGAAACAGTACTGGTGGCCAGGCATGAAGAATGATGTGATTGAGTACGTGAACAAGTGCCAACATGTTCTCTAGTTAAGGCTGAGCACCAGAAACCATGCGGTAAAATGCAACCTTTACCAACACCGGAATAAAAGTGGGAGGAGATCACGATGGATTTCATTACCAAGCTACAGCAAACAGCTAAAGGCAATGATACCATTTGGGAGATCGTCGACCGCTTGATGAAAAGTGCTCACTTCTTGCCAATACGTGAGACTTCTTTGTCTGAAAAGCTAGCAGGAATATTTATCAAGGAAATTGTGAGCATACATGGTATGCTGCTTTTGATTGTGTCTGATAGGGATACGAGGTTCACGTCAAGGTTTTGGAAGAAATTCAATGAATCGATGGGCACTAGACTGAACATCAGCACCGCTTACCACCCTCAAACCGATGGTCAATCTGAAAGGACCATTCAGACCTTGGAGGACATGCTCCGGGCCTGTATCATTGACTTCGGTGGGAGCTGGGAAAGCCATCTACCATTGGCAGAATTTTCATATAACAACAGCTATCACTCAACTATTGGCATGCCGCCATTTGAAATGTTGTATGGGAGGAAATGTAGGACCCCGGTTTGTTGGGGGGAAATTGGACAAAAGGATTTTGCAAGTCTCGAAGTGGTCAAAGCTACTTCCGAGAAATTTGATCAAATCAAGGCTCGAATGAGAGCCGCAAAAGACAGACATAAATCATACGTGGATAAGAGAAGACGGGAGTTAGAGTTTTAAGTAGGGGACAAGGTACTGTTAAAGGTATCACCATGGAAAGGAGTCATTCGATTCAGAAAACGTGGCAAACTAAGTCCAAGGTTTGTCGGACCTTTCAAGATTTTAGCGAGAGTGGGTTAAGTTGCTTACAGACTCGACCTACCCATTGAGCTTAGTGGAATACACCCTACATTCCACGTGTCGCACTTACGCAAGTGCCTAGCTGACGACACAGCTCACATACCTTACGACGAGATCTAAGTAGATAACAGTCTAAATTATGTGGAGGAACCAATAGCCATTATTAACTGAGCTGAGAAACGACTACACAATAAGTCGATTCAATTAGTTAAAGTACAATGGAAGCATAGAAAAGGGTCAGAAGTGACATGGGAAAAAGAAGTCGAGATGAGGGGAATATACCCTCAATTGTTTAACGTATAAATGGTTTCGAGGACGAAACCTCTTTAAGGATGGTAGACTTGTAACATCCCAAAAATAGTAAATAAATAAATAAAAACGCAATAGAAATTTAACCGTAAAAAATGAAAGGAAAATGGATGGGCTTGGGCTCGGCTCCAACGGGCCGAGGGAAGCCCAAGTATATAAAGGTCAAGACAGCCTTAGACTCTCATATCTTCGACAACTTGCAATATAGAGAGAGAAAGGAGAGCTCGGGCCTAGAGAGAGAAAGTTGACGGATCGACCCGGAATTGAAGGAGCACGTTACTACTGAGCTCGTGAGCAAAACCTCCTAATCTGAATCCCAATCCAGGTAACGATTCGACCCTAATTCGAGTTTTTGTCTGTTTTGGGGTTTTTCGGGTTTTAGCTAAATAGGAGACGTTTTTATGGACGCAACTTGAAAATAAGCTTAGAACTAGCATCTAGAATGAAAACCACACATTTTCATCAAAGAAAATTGTAAGATTAGCATAACCGGGTTAACATGCAAGAATTTCGGACTTGATGGGGAAGCAGGTCTTGCGTACTTATCAAATACGCAAGAAGGATGTCCTGCGTACTTATCAAGTATGCATGAGGAAGATCCTACGTACTTATCAAGTACGCAAGAAGAATGTTCTGCGTACTTCTCAAGTACGCATGAGTATGGTCCTGCACACTTAGCAAGTGCGCAGGCAGCAGACCGTTAGTGAAGTCAGTATAGTCGCTTAATTCAGAACGATTTAACCGTTAGAGTCGGGATTAGGTCTAATGTATGTGTAATTAACAAATCCAGATCATGTGTGGCACTCATTGGACCGCGGATAGGACAGGACGAGACTAGCTCATCAGGTGAGTTCTATGTGCCCCCTTCTATTTTATGTACAAATCATTTTAAATGTTTTGAGGCTGAAGTGTATACACTAAATGAATAAATACTATGAATGTCAATGTGATCATACGTGATATACAAATATATATATATACCTATATATGAAAATGAATTATGAACAAAGAATGAAACGTATGATTATAAAGAATGAATGAAAGAAGGACATAACGTGAATGAATGAAATCTTGTTTTATATTATATATATTGTATGTTATGAATGTGTGTAAACGTTATGGACTCTTTGATGACAACGGCTACTTTGGTAGATGGACGACCACGTGACTATTTTGCAACAGGGACAAAAACGTTCCTTCGCAAGCTAGGACGTATAAAAGGTACTCATGGACGGTCGAAGCAAATGCCTTATTACATGTAGAACGGTTGCATATATAATAGCCACGTGGGAAACGGATGCCCTAGGGCAGACGGGTGAATGGACGGACTACGACGGTGGGACGGTTTAAGAGCGGACGGACAAAGGTTTCCGGACGGATTTATGTTTTGACGGACGGTTTTCTAGAGCCGGACGGTTTATGAAAAGGGGTACGACGGTAGTTCTCAAGGCGTTGTCTTTGTGACATTCACGACAAGTATGACAGGTTGATCACCCCTATGTGTATGACCAATGAATGTTCTCCCCAAAGTAAGTATGTATGTACATATGTATATACTCAGTATGAATATTATGTGAGAACAGTAAGGCAAAGAATATGCTAATGCACGTATATTATATATATATATATATAATACTTAACGATAAGATAAATGCTATGTATGATTGTTTTTAAACTAGAACTCACCAGCTTTAGCTGACTTTTAGTATGCATTTCAGGTAAAGAAAGGAAGGGTCGTGCGAAGGCGTGATGGTTACCCGGCACGAGACTGACATCCCACTTTTATATATGTTAAGAAAATATTATGTTTTTATTTGTTAAGACTTCCGCTGTTATGTTATGTATTGGAATGATGTTTGTTTCCGCTACTTCTGAATGTTTTTAATTTAAGTTCAGTATTTATGACTATGTTTATGAGTAATTCCAACAAGTGAGGTTACCCGGGAAAGGGGCCTTACATATGGTGTATTCTGATGAGAGTGATGATGAATATTTTGATGAAGCTAAGGTAGAGGGGATACCGAAAGAAAATAAAGTTGAGGAACCAAAGGTTGATTCTAATTCATTTGGAAAATATACATTTGGAAGTTCTTCAAATTCAAGGAGAGTTCCATATGTCAGAGATTATAAAGACAGTCGTACATTCTTTCATTGTAATGAGATGGGACACATTGTGGGTGACCTGTCCTTACAAAAATAAAGGGGAGAAGCATGTATTTCTTGAGAAGATAAAGCCTGAATCAAAACCTATTGCAAAATCTGGAGTTCCAGAGAAAATAAAGCCAAAAGAAGTTCATGTATGAGAATCTTCTTCAAGTGCATCTTATCGTATGAAGAGTCCTTATACGAGAGAATAAAGTGAGAAGAGATCTTGCTTTTATTGTGGTCTTGTGGGTCATATTCGGATTGCTTGTCCTCACAACGCCAAAGGTAACCGACATGTTACTCCAGGAAAGGTAAGAACTCATGGTAAGCCTTATGTTAACCCAAATGTGGTTAAACCTCATGATACACCAAAGGGTAATTCAAAAATATGAGGTTAGGCTTTCTAGACCTCAAAGACGGAGGAGAAACAGAAGATTGAGAAAACTTTTAGAACAACAAGAGTTTTCACAATCTAAACATTTTTCAAATGAACAAGATTGTTCAAACACTTCACATTTTAAGCAAAAAGAACTTAATGAACAGAAGTATATTTGGAAATCTAAAGTTTCTGTTTCTGACTCGTCGGAGCAATCACCAAAAATCGATGAGAGATTCGATTGTGAATGGAGTGCGGTTTTGTTATTTTGATACAGATGGACGACCCATGACTACCATGGTTTGGGTCCCAATTTCAAATTAATGTTTCTTGTTAGATGTGTAGGATTAACCAAGAGGGACTATTAATAACATTTGGTTTATTGATAGTGGTTCTTCATAGCACATGACAAGGAATGACATCTGCATGAGTAAAGAGTTGTTGATAACTGAGAATCTATTTGATTCAACGACTTGATGCTCAAGGGGGAGAATATGTCACACACAATGTTTTGGAAAGAGTTTTACCAAGACCAAAAGACAACCTGAAACTTAGGATGACGATGGTGAGCATAAAGTCGTTGATGCAACAATTTGACTAGTTGAGGGGGAGTCTACAGGACAAGGGAAGTACAGATTTGTTTTGGTGACAAAGGCAAAGGCATTCAATTACATTCGATTACATCGGTTTGAGTTTTTATTTGATTGAATTGCTTAATTCCAAGTAACCAAGTAAAATGTTTTTTCTTAAAATGTTTTCATGGAAGATTTTATTTTCTTTTGTTTTACTTTCTTTGAAAAACATTTTGAAAAAGCCAAACAAAGTGAAAAAGTTAAAATCGACATTACTTGAAGTTATAACGAGAAATGATAGTACATCTGTAAGGCCCCAAACCCGAGAGGCCTCACTTATTGGATTTACTCATCAACACATAGCACTTTAAATGTAAGACATTCATTAACACAACGGAAACAATTTAAAACTTTAACATACACAGCGAAAACATACATGTCTAAACATAACTTGTCAAATACAACTGAAACTAGTCTTAATCAACATAATCAAAAGAAACATAAACAGGATGCCAGATGCTGATCTTCGGGTAACTCTCCTCGCCAAGCCAAGCATCCATATCCATCTACTGCCACCTACACTTAACTGATATGCATACTAAAAATCAGCAACGCTGAGTGAGTTCTAACGTTTACTTTAAATCAATTATACAAAAGATTTACTAAAACATATATATTGCCAATAAGGCTAAACTTAACACACTTTGCTTTTCAAATAGTTTAAAACGTATAATGAACCGTCAATTCCTCTTTACTGTACTGCCCTCATGGCTTACATCCATGAACCGACAAGTACCTGGTCAATGCCCCCATGATCAACGACCATGAACCGACAATACCGCTTATCCATCAATTCCTTGTCACTATTGTACCGCCCCCATGGTCAACGACCATGAACTGACGAGTACCTAGTCAATGCCCCCATGATCAATGACCATGAACTGACAATACCCTGGTCAATTCCCCCATGATCAACGACCATGAACCGACAATACCGCTTAACACTACGGGGAGGTTGTGTGGACCTCCCGAGCAACCGCCGCCACTCATCCCAGTTGTACAAACGTTAACGAACCCAAAGGTTCTTACTAATGGGTAGAACCCATATCTGACATCTTGTACAAGTAACATCTGTCCCAAGGACCTTTATAGCTGGTACACATTCCCGAAGGAAAACTGTTCACTTTACTGTTTATAAAACTTTCTGTAAATCTTGTTCATAACTTAACATGTATTATGCCTTTGTTTATGTATATAAAAATATAGTAAACGCTTGCAATAAATACCTTTTCTTTTACTGAACTATACCTTAACACATATATCATGCCTTTGTTTATGTATAATAAATATAGTAAACGCTTGCCAAATGATATATCTTGCTTACTTGAAAATACTAACACTTATATTATGCCTTTGTTTATGTATAATAAATATAGTAAACGCTTGTCAAATAATATATCTTGCTTTACTGAAAACATACTAGCACTTATATTATGCCTTTGTTTATGTATATAAAAATATAATAAACGCTTGCCAAATAATATATCTTGCTTTACTGAAAACATACTAGCACTTATATTATGCCTTTGTTTATGTATATAAAAATATAATAAACGTTTGCCAATAATATAATAATACTTTACTAAAATGTACTTTTGCCTCTTTTAAACTTTTCACTAAAACATAGCTTTTCCCTTCAGTTTATAATATATAAAATATAATAAACGCTTTACACTAAGTATGCACACCACCCCTAAAGCAGGCAAAAAGGGGATTAGAACTCACCTGGTATCTTAACTGCAATGGTCTACTGGATCTAACACAATCTGAATAATCATAACAATAGACACGTATCAGACTTAACTCGACGCTAAATGGTTTCACTATTTCTGGCTAGGCGAACATACTGACTCCACTTACCAGCTATATATACCCATAGACTTGATGTATGCGCACTTGGCAAGTGCGCAGAGCCTTGTTCTTGCATACTTGATAAGTACGTAGGCTTTGCTTCATGCGTACTTGATAAATACGCAGGCTTTGCTTCATGCGTGCTTGATAAATACGCAGGCTTTGCTTCATGCGTGCTTGATAAATACGCAGGCTTTGCTTCATGCGTACTTGATAAATACGCAGGCTTTGCTTCATGTGTACTTGATAAGTACGCAGGATCCTCTTCATGCGTACTTGGTAAGTACGCAGGATCTGCTTCCCCGCAAAAACCCTAACTTTCGCATTTGGGTCTGATCACGTCAAGATCCCGAACTTGTTTACATTCAAAACGTTTGCTTTTTAATAAGGAACTCAAATCTATGTTTTTCCTCCAGTTTAATCCGTAAAAACGTTACCTTTTCCTCCCTAACCCGAAAAACCCAAAAACAAACAAAAACTCAGATCTAGGAGAATCGGTTACCTGTAAACGCTTCTTCTTCACAGCTAAATCATTCCAGATACGTATGCCTACGGTCCTATGAGCTCAGATTAAAAAACCAGGACTTTCTCTCTCTAGACTCTCTCTCACTTTCTCTCTCTAGAAATCCAGAAATGAGGTTGGGAGTGAGGGTTTTAGGCTGATTTTGAGGCTTATAAGGGCCCGACCTCTGCCCCTTTCGGCCTATACACCTTGGCCCAAGCCCGCTTCCCTTCTTTTCTTATTTAAGTTTTTAATTCTCATGAATTCTTTCGCGCTCTAAAACTCGGGATGTTACAACATCAGTAGATGTTCAGTCACACATGACCTTAGTTGGACTTTATGATGCTTATCTAATATACCTGTGATAAATGTTTTGATCAGAACTTCTTAGACTGCACATTATGGGAAATGATAGCTTCATAACTGCTTTTGCTTAACAAAATTGATGCTTGCTGCTTATATTTTAATTTGGATACTAGTATGTAGTCTGAATTGTTAATAGGCTATGAGTATCTTTTGTCCATTAGTAGTGTGACAACATAACGATCTTTGTCAAAACTGTGATTTGAACCCATGGTATGCCGGTTGTGTGTGTAAAAGATCATTATCAGATAAAGAATATAAGATCTAAAGTACTTCATGAGACCAGTATCGGTTATGTCATTAAACACAATTTTTCAGTTCACTTCACTGCCCATGCCCCGAAAAACATGCAACGTGAAGTTGGACTAAGATATGTTTCTGATAACATCTGTTGGAACATATACTAGCCCTTAGATCATTATCCTGATTCCATTGAACATAACCAGATAACAGTTGGATCACGATACCCTATGTCGTTGAATCAATCGATTCCTTGATAAATCTTATGTTGAAGAATTCTATTTGTACAATCTTTCTGTTACTATGAATCATGATACTTCATCCAAACCAAGACATTTAAATCATTCAATTCTAAATCATTCTGATTCTCTGCTTGATATTTTCCTGTGTTTGTCGGTATAATTCATCCTAGAGATTGAATATTATCTTCCAATGATCTTATATGTCTTGAAGATAGTGCACATTTATTTTTCTGTTGGCATATTTATGGGGTACACGTTGTATTACAAAATAAATGGTACCTTAATTCACAAGAACATGGGACAAAGATACTGATGGTTTCAATTGTTATAATATTGACAACTTAGATTGACATGTTATGTGTTGCAAATTCGTATGTAATTTATTATAAGCATGTTATGATCTGTTCCATCCACATTGAAGTTCTTCGCGTATCATTACATGTTTTGGTTGAAGCTTAAAAGATTTGATCTTATCTGATTCAAAAGATGTTAATTTCATATAACTGATTGGAAATTCAAAAGAAAGAAAAGAAAGAAGTGAAAGAATGAATTTGGATAGAATACCCATAGAATGTTTAGGGTATCCAAAACGTGTGATTGATGCATTGTTTTTACTGATATGATCTTCTTACTAGTGATGTTCGACCAAAAAGATGTGATTTTGTATTTTTCATTTTAGTTTGTACAAAGAAAAACCAAAAAGAGTTTATTTTTCCATCTTCCATGGAAATCTTAATTGTTGGTTATTCTTGGTTGTTCTCCTTTGCAAAAATTGAATAATGCAGACAGAAGTTGACAAGGGGTCTTTCTCCCAAGTTTTCTTCTAGATAGAAAGAGAAAGTGCAGATGAACAAGACGAAGACTATAGTGTGTTTGATGATATATGAAGACGGATGACAATCTTCTAAAGTTGTTGTCAAGGGGGAGTCTATTGGAGCATATTCTAGTGACAACGAGCTTGAAGATATTATATCTTAGTCTTAGAGTCTTTGACTTATAATTGATAGAACTGTTAGCAACAGTTAAAGGGGAGTCTGTTAGGACATGTTTTGTAACTGTTGATAAATTTCTGTATAAGTTCATAGAGAGGCGAACTTAACAAGTTCGCCTAAGCATCTTTAGGAGCGAACTTGTTAAGTTCGCCTAGTCTATTAGAAGCGAACTTGTTAAGTTCGCCTATTGCAGAGATTGTGTCAATAAATAGAAGTTTACAGATTCTGTTCAAAAGAGAGTAGAGGGGGCTTGAACGATTGTATTCTGGGAATTTGTAAACTCTGTGTTTTGTGAAATACGAAGAGAAGTTTATTTACCTGCTGTTTCTTTTGTCAATTCGTATACATACGTTAACACGAAGGATTCCGCACTCCGTGTTATCGAGACGTCCTGTCATGAGATCGATCTGTAGATGAGTCATGTGGACCTACAACATTACCATACACTTATTCATATCTAAGCCTTTATACACCTTCACTCTTATACATTGAGAATTATGTCACCATCATCATTGTGAACAAAATTTAAACTCATAGGCCTAAAGCCTATTAAAAATTTTAAAATCCCGTCAAAGTTGTGAGTTCTGAAAATTAGTAAAGAACATGTGCATTCAAGAAGGGTGAATGCCTGTACTCTGGTTCTTCTGTCTAGGAAAGCATTGCATATAAATCCAAATCAACAGAAGGATCCGTATGCTTTCCTGGGAATTCCCGAAGTGAGTGTTCACCTATAGGCTAAAACATGTCTTCTTGAAAGTATAAGAATTTGAATTACTTTGATTTGTCAAAGTATTCTTTTGGTAATGATACCAAATGAGTATAATCTAATCACCATCATTATATTTATTACAACTTAGTACACATGCCTACACCTTTCTTTGTAAACTAACTATTTTATTAACACCATTATCTCATTCAAGCAAAACCTTTATCAAACCCTTAGTTTATAAATATTATCTGGAATATAAATTTTCTAAAAACCTTTTCACCTTGTAAGGAAACTTAATAACTTGTTTTATAAAAATATTATCTTAATTAATTATGACTTTTACTTTGTTAAATTAATTATTATTAAATCTTGGCTCAATTATTAAATGATTTAACCATTATTTTCCTTTGAAACATACTCTTTACGATAATTATAATTAAAAGGTTTTATTTATTCAACTGTTTATCTAGTAATTCAACTTATTATTTTTACTATTTTATTAAATTACAAACAATAAAAAGTTACAATTACTTGTTTATTTACAAACAAAAAGCACAAATCAGTTATCCGTAAGCACATCACTCTAAACACCTACAAAACCTTCTCGTTATCTTGCACTTTCGGAAATATATGAACATACTAAGCACTTCAAGGAGATGAATCCTTTCGCGTAGGTGTTAACCTTCCATATAAACCTCAAGAAAATTGAGAATTTAAAACCCAACTACCCACATTATACATAAACGTCAAGCAACACGCTTGTCCGCAACACTCGACCACCTACAAAAAAATTTGATAGTTTACGTTACACATGAGATTCAGTAACTTACTTTTGAGCATTCACATGATACATAACACTGGATTTATCACATGATACATGATACTTGGTTGAATACAATATACATAATACTAGATGATTGATCACATGATACATGGTTGAATACAATATACATAATACTAGATTGATCACATGATACATGGTTGAATGCAATATACATGATACTAGATTGATCACATTATACATGAGACTTGGTTGTTTACAATATACATGATACTAAGTTGTTCACATTATACATGAAACTTATTTGTTTGCAATATACATGATACTAAATTGTTCACATTATACATGAAACTTATTGGCTTACAATATACATGATACTAAGTTGTTCACATTATACATGAAACTTATTTGTTTACAATGTGCATGATACTAGATTAAACATGAAACTTGGATGTTTACATCATACACGGAACTAGATTGGGTACAATTGTTACAATTGATGGATTACAAGGCATGATAATTCACTTTATCCATGAAGGTTGAAAACTACAAACTTTTAAGCTACTCAGGGTTTGACGTATTCTTGTTCAAACACGAGGAAGCTATGGAACTCTAATTTATGCCACATTATTACTCTTTAGTTTTCTGATTGACCTTACTATCTAGGGGCACAGTTATTTATTAGCAACTCATACGTGAAAACAATAGATATGAACTAAGTGATTTTGTGACCCCTCGTGACCCGCACACAATGGGATGATCTATACGGACCATGCGATGAATCAAGTAATTACGGGTGCACACGTAATTATAAAAGTCAATGCATGGAAAACATAGTGAATTATGTCGTGTGTTATGACATAAAACCCATCGTGATATATAGTAACGAAACTGAGATGATATGATCAGGGCATGGTGGATACGCCGCTGGTACTTCCTATATATAAGTGTTCCTGTCATATTGTCAGAAGTAGCGTTGTTCGTGTCACGTGAAGTTTTATGTTATTTTGACCTTGACCAATGTTTGTGAAACCTCTTATCCATTGACATTTCTTAAACATATTAAACTACATCCTAAACAAGTTTTGATCATCAAATTCTCATCATTCTCATTTCAAGTGATGCATTCCATCTTTGAAGTCCAAAATATTCTTCGACAGTTTTCTCCTCAATTCTCTTCAAACTAAATCCACTATCATCATTCATGTCTGACTTTAAGTATCAAACCTAAATCTTGTTATCAATCGTACCCCTCAAACCAATTTTCAAAGTTCATTGAGAATCCAAATGTGACTCTAGGTTTACTTGAAAACATGAGGATCAAATAAAGCTTAAGTACCCTCATTCAGTAGCCTCCGTCAGTTGAATTTCAAGACAAAATTCCCTCAACTAGGGGATACTGTAACATCCATGATTTTCTAATACTATTTTAATTTATTTTGATACTCCGTTTCAAATCCGTATTTACCCGACAGAATTGTAAGGCCCCTTTCCCAGGTAACCTCACTTGTTGGATTTACTCATAAACATAGTCATAAATACTGAACTTAAATTTAAAAGATTCGAATTCATTCATTACATAACGTAACATAACATGACATAACAGCAGAAGTCTTAACAATTAAATACATAACATTGTCTTAACATATATAAAAGTGGGATGTCAGTCTTGTGCCGGGTAACCTTCACGCCATCGCATGACCCTTCCTTCCTTTACCTGAAATGTATACTAAAAGTCAGCTAACGCTGGTGAGTTCTAGTTTAAAGACAATCATACATAATACTTATCTTATCATGAATATTTTATATATGTGTACATAACATACGTAATATTCGTACTTTTACATATTCTTTACTTTACTGTTCTCACATAACATTCATATTAAGTATATACATATGTACATACATACTTACTTGGGGAGAACACTTATTGGCCATAATCTTAAGGGTGATCAACCCATCACACTTGTCGCGAATGTCACAAAGACATCGCAGTGAGAACTACCGACGTAGCCCTTTTCATTAACCGTCCGGCTCTAGAAAACCGTCTGTCGAAACTTAAATCAGTCTGACAACCTTTTTCCGTCCGCTCTTAAACCGTCCTACCGTCGTAGTCCGTCCTTTTGTCCATCTGCCCTAGGGCATCCGTTTCCCACGCAACCATTATGTATGCAACCGTTCTACTTGAGTTAAGGCATTTGCTTCGACCGTCCATTAGTGCCTTTTTATACGTCCTAGCTTGCGAAGGAACGTTTTTGTCCCGGTTGCAAAATAGTCACGTGGTCATCCGTCTACCGAAGTAGCCGTTGTCACAGAAGGGTTCATAAGGTTTACATACATTCATAACATGCAATATTTATAATATAAAGCAAGATTTCATTCATTTACGTTATGTCCTTCTTTCATTCATTCTTTATAATCATACGTTTTATTCTTTGTTCATAATTCATTTTCATATATAAGTATATATATATATATATATATATATTTGCATATCACGTATGATCATGTTGACATTCATAGCATTTATTCATTTAGTGTATACACTTCAGCCCCAAAAACATTTAAAATGATTTGCACATAACATAGAAGGGGGCACATAAAACTCACCTGATAAGCTAGTCTTGGTTGTCCTAAACAAAGGTCCAACTACATCACGTACGATCTGAATTAGGTAGTTAAATACACATCAGACCCAATCCCGACTCTAACGGTTTAATCATTCTAAACATACTGACTTTACTTACTGGTCTGCTGTCTGCGCACTTAGTAAGGGCGTAGGACCTTGCTCATGCGTACTTGACAAGTACGCAGAACATTCTTCTTGCGTACTTGATAAGTACGTAGGATCTTCCTCATGCGTACTTGAAAAGTACGCATGACATCTTTCTTGCATACTTGATAAGTACGCAAGACCTGCTTCCTGGACAAGTCCGAAATTCTTCCATGTTAATCTGATCATGCCAATCTTACAATTTTCTTTGATCAAAAGGTGCGGTTTTCATTCTAGATGGTAGTTCTAAGCTTATTTTCAAGTTTCATCCATAAAAACGTCTCCTATTTAGCTAAAACCCGAGAAACCCCAAAACAAAGAAAAACTCAGTTTAAGGTCGAATCGTTACCTGGATTGTGATTCTGATTCGGAGGTTTTGCTCACGTGCTCAGTAGTAACGTGCTCCTAATTTCGGGTCGATCCGTCTACCTTCTCTCTCTAGACCCGAGCTCTCCTTTCTCTCTCTAGATTGCAAGTGTTGGTGAAAATGAGAGTCTAAGCCTGCCTCGACCCTTATATACCTGGGCTTCCCTCGGCCCGTTGGAGCCGAGCCCAAGCCCATCCGTTTTTCTTTTGTTTTATGACGATTAAGTCTCTATCGCGTTATTATTTACTAAATTACTATTTTTGGGGTGTTACAAGTCTACCCTCCTTAAAGAGGTTTCATCCTCGAAACCGATTATACGTTAAACAATTTAGGGTATAGTCCCCTCATCTCGTCTTCTTTTTCCCATGTAGCTTCTGACCCTTTTCTGTGCTTCCATTGTACTTTGACTAAAGGAATCGACTTATTGCGTAGTCGTTTCTCAGCTCGGTCAAGGATGGCTATCGGTTCCTCTACATAATTTAGATTGTTATCCACTTCGATCTCGTCGTAAGGTATGTGAGCTGTGTCGTCAGCTAGGCACTTGCATAAGTGCGACACGTGGAACGTAGGGTGTATTCCACTAAGCTCAACGGGTAGGTCGAGTCTGTAAGCAACTTGACCCACTCTCGCTAAAATCTTGAAAGGTCCGACAAACCTTGGACTTAGTTTGCCACGTTTTCTAAATCGAATGATTCCTTTCCATGGTGATACCTTTAACAGTACCATGTCCCCCACTTGAAACTCTAAATCCCTTCTTCTCTTATCCACGTATGATTTCTGTTTGTCTTTTGCGGCTTTCATTCGAGCCTTGATTTGATCAAATTTCTCGGAAGTAGCTTTGACCACTTCGAGACTTGCAAAATCCTTTTGTCCAATTTCCCCCCAACAAATCGGGGTCCTACATCTCCTCCCATACAACATTTCAAATGGCGGCATGCCAATAGTTGAGTGATAGCTGTTATTATATGAAAATTCTGCCAATGGTAGATGGCTGTCCCAGCTCCCACCAAAGTCAATGATACAGGCCCGGAGCATATCCTCCAAGGTCTGAATGGTCCTTTCAGATTGTCCATCGCTTTGGGGGTGGTAAGCGGTGCTGATGTTCAGTATAGTGCCCATGGCTTCGTTGAATTTCTTCTAAAACCTTGACATGAATCTAGTATCCCTGTCGGACACAATCGACAGCGGGATACCATGTCTGCTCACAACTTCCTTGATAAATATTTCTACTAGTCTTTCTGACGAAGTAGTCTCACATATTGGCAAGAAGTGAGCACTTTTCATCAAGTGGTCGACGATCACCCAAATGGTGTCATTGCCTTTAGCTGTTCGCGGTAGCTTGGTAATGAAGTCCATCGTGATCTCTTCCCACTTCTATTCCGGTATTGGTAAAGGTTGCATTTTACCGCATGGTTTCTGGTGCTCGGCCTTAACTAGTGAGCACGTTAGGCACTTGTTCACGTACTCGGTCACATCATTCTTCATGCCAGGCCACCAGTACTCTTTCTTCAAGTCTTGATACATTTTGTTTGTCCCGGGGTGGATAGAATAGCGAGACTTATGGGTCTCATCGAGTATTTTGTCTCTAAGTTCACCAATCTTAGATATCCACATCCGGCCAAACCTAGTTCGTACACCATGTGCATTTGCATCTAAATTCCCTTGTTGTCCTACTATTCTTTCCCGTTTAATATTTCCTTCTAATAGTGCTTCATCTAGTGCCTTTGATATTTCACCCATCAAATCTGGTGTTATAATCAGCTGACACGCTTTGATCTGTATCGGTTCTGATTCTTCCGATCTGCTTAAAACGTCAGCCACCACGTTTGCCTTTCCTGGATGGTACAATATCTCACAGTCATAGTCTTTCAGTAGCTCTAACCACCTCCTTTGCCTCATGTTTAATTCGTTTTGCCCGAAAAAGTACTTCAGGCTTTTGTGATCTGAGTAGATGGTGCATTTGACTCCATACAGATAGTGCCTCCATATTTTCAACGTGAAAACTACTGCTGCTAACTCTAGATCGTGTGTTGGGTAGTTAACCTCGTGAATCTTTAGTTGTCGTGAGGCGTAAGCAATTACCTTTCCTCGTTGCATAAGTACGCAACCTAAACCCTGACCCGAAGCGTCAGAGTAGACTACTAAGTCTTCATTTCCCTCAGGTAGTGCCAAGACTGGAGCTTGGGTTAATCGTGCCTTAAGTTCCTCAAACGTGTTGTTTTGGGTTGCACCCCATTCATATTTCACTTCCTTTCGTATCAACTTAGTTAGTGGCCAGGCTATTCTTGAAAAATCTTGAATGAACCTTCGATAGTAGCCTACCAATCCCAGAAAACTTCGTATCTCTGTTGGTGTCTTTGGGACGTTCCATTCCTTTACTGTCTCGATCTTTGCAAGATCCACCATGATTCCGTTTGAGTTTATTACATGACCTAGGAATTGGACTTCCCTAAGCCAGAACACGCATTTGGAGAATTTTGCATACAACTTTTCCTGCTTTAGTACCTCCAGAACTTCTCTTAGGTGACAGTGGTGATCACCCTCGCTTTTCGAATATACCAGTATGTCATCTATAAAAACTATCACTGATCGATCCAACATGGGTCGACATACTTTATTCATCAAATCCATGAAAGCTGCTGGTGCGTTGGTCAATCCGAAGGACATCACGAGAAACTCATAATGCCCATAACGCGTGCAAAACGCGGTCTTTGGTACGTCTTATTCTCTTACTTTCAACTGATGGTAACCCGACCTAAGATCGATCTTTGAGAACCAACTTGCACCTTGCGGTTGATCAAAAAGGTCGTCTATTTTGGGCAGTAGGTATTTGTTCTTTACTGTCCTCTTGTTCAACTCGCGGTAGTCAATGCACATGCGCATGGTGCCGTCCTTCTTCTCTATAAATAGTACTGGAGCGCCCCACGATGAGATGCTCGGTCTAATAAATCCTTTTTCTATTAGTTCCTCTAGTTGAGACATCAATTCTTTCATTTCTGACGGAGCCAATCGGTAGGGGGCTTTGGTAACGGGCTCAGCTCCTGGTAGTAAGTCAATCTGAAATTTTATTTCCCGATCGGGTGGTAACCCAGGTAGATCCTCAGGGCATACTTCTGGAAAGTTGCACACCACGGGTACATTCTTGAGTTCATTCATTTTCATTCTATCATCAATAACATATGCCAGATAAGCTTCGCAACCGCGCCTCATGTAACTTTCGTCCTTGATCATCGAGATGATGTTCGGCGTCGTGCAATTCCAATCCCCATAAACCGTAATTGGGCTGCCGCTTGGAGCTTTGAGGTGTATCCTCTTACGTTTACATATGATTTGAGCTTCATTGGCAGCTAGCCAATCCATACCCAATACTATATCGAATCCTCCTAAGGTGAGAAGGAACAATCTAGAAGGGAACTTATGACCCTCTATTTCTATGATGCAATCCTCTGTTACTTGAAATACTACCAAATTTTTACCAACGGCAGTTTGTACGCTAAAGGCCTTTACTATGGTATTGATAGTGCAACCTAGTTTACGACTAAATGCATTGGATATAAAACTTTTACTAGCACCAGAGTCAAATAAAATAGTAGCATATTCATCATTAACTAGGAACGTACCTGACACAACATCAGGGTTTCCCCTTGCTTCCTCCTCAGTTAGGGCGTAGGCTCGAGTCCTAGCCTGCGGTTGTTCCTTTTCCTTTCCCGAATCGGATTGTCTGGTTTTCCTGCAATCCCTAGTCTGGTGTCCATATCTTCCACAACTTTGGCACTTGACGCTCTTCAAACAATCTCGGGAGTAGTGCCCCGATTTCCCGCACTTATAGCATGTGGTGGTGCCGATTTGACACTCTCCAAGATGTTGCCTTCCACATTTCTTGCATGTTTCATATTCATCCGACCTTGGTGTCTTAATTTCAGTTGTTACATTTCCCTTTTCGGTGCCTCTAGACGGGTTCTCCCACTTTCTTTTTTGTGTCTCAGGTGCCCGGTCCTCATTGGCATAATCGTCGTAGACGATTCCGCTCAGATTCACTACTGACTCGAAGGTCGATGGTAGATTAGCTTTCACATGAACACGGACCCTTTGAGGTAGGCCCTTCACATAGTACTTAATCATTCGTTCTTCCGTCTCCACCAGGTGGGGTACCAGTTGAGCTAGTTCATTGAACCTGGAAGTATACTGGCGGTGCGTCTTGCTGCCAGCCTTGAAGTTTAGGAATTCATTTTCCACTCGATCAATTTCATTCTGGGGACAAAACTTTTGGTCTATCAGCTTCTTCAGATCTTCCCATGTCATTCTGGCCAGAGAGTTTGGAGACTTTGTCCTCTGAATGTTCCTCCACCAACTTAGTGCCTCATTGGTGAAAGAATGGGCAACATACTTAACAGCCTGGTCCGGTCGATACTCGCTGATGTTAACTACAGCGTTCATCCTCTCAATCCATTTGAACGTAGCCACTGAATCCTTGTTCCCATCGAACTTGGGTGGGTCTCCGTCCTTGAAACCTTTGTAAGTACACCCACGGTTGCTTGATCCCACCTTCACTTCATCCCCATCACTGTCATACACTTTCTCTTCATGGTCTCCTTCATCCTCCTCTCTACATTTCTTTAGTGCCTCGAATAGTAGATCAGGCAATACTTTCTTCAGAGTGAGTACGACTTCACAGGCAATAGCATCCCTGACCTCTTGTTCTAACTGTAGAGGCCCTTGACTGTTGTTCTCAGTTGGGGTCACCTCTGTTTCGTGCACACTCTCAATGTGTTCTGCGTGCACACTCTCTTCCTCTTCATGTCTTTGATTCAATGGAGGTCTACCGACTCGGCCAGTACGACCGCCTCGGCGTGCTGTTCTTCCTCCACCAGCCATAGTTCCTAGTTTCCTGATAGTTATAAAGGGAATACATCAATGCCATTCCTTCAGATCATAGTTTAGAACAGTACGAGCAAGGTAAATTTTTAATTACAGTGACCGGTTTGTGATTACTAATTTACATTGCTTTTCGAGTTCAAAACTCTTCAATTCGGTTGTGACATTGACATCTATTAGTTCTAAGTTAAGGTATCTATTCTTATCTAAGTGTATTAACTCTAGTACTTACTTAACGTGTTGGCGTTGGCGTTAGTGACCCATACTGACATCCGTGCGTTGGTCCCATAATCAGTTTGAGTCCAGACATTTAGGGATGTCTGAATCTCTCAAACTATTGCTCTGATACCAACTTGTAAGGCCCCTTTCCTGGGTAACCTCACTTGTTCGATTTACTCATAAACATAGTCATAAATACTGAACTTAAATTTAAAACATTCGAATTCAATCATTACATAACGTAACATAACATGGCATAACAGCGGAAGTCTTAACAATTAAATACATAACATTGTTTTAACATATATAAAAGTGGGATGTCAGTCTTGTGCCGGATAACCTTCACGCCATCGCACGACCCTTCCTTCCTTTACTTGAAATGTATACTAAAAGTCAGCTAACGCTGGTGAGTTCTAGTTTAAAGACAATCATACATAATACTTATCTTATCATGAATATTTTATATATGTGTACATAACATACGTAATATTCGTACTTTTACATATTCTTTACTTTGCTGTTCTCACATAACATTCATATTAAGTATATACATATGTACATACATACTTACTTGGGGAGAACACTTATTGGCCATAATCTTAAGGGTGATCAACCCATCACACTTGTCGCGAATGTCACAAAGACATCGCATTGAGAACTACCGTCGTAGCCCTTTTCATTAACCGTCCGGCTTTAGAAAACCGTCCGTCGAAACTTAAATTCGTCCGGCAATCTTTGTCCGTCCGCTCTTAAACCGTCCTACACTCATAGTCCGTCCTTTTTTCCGTCTGCCCTAGGGTATCCGTTTCCCATGCAACCATTATGTATGCAATTGTTCTACTTAAGTTAAGGCATTTGCTTCGACCGTCCATTAGTGCCTTTTTATACGTCCTAGCTTGCGAAGGAACATTTTTGTCCTGGTTGCAAAATAGTCACGTGGTCGTCCGTCTACCGAAGTAGCCGTTGTCACAGAAGGGTTCATAACGTTTACATACATTCATAACAAGCAATATTTATAATATAAAGCAAGATTTCATTCATTTACGTTATGTCCTTCTTTCATTCATTCTTTATAATCATACGTTTCATTCTTTGTTCATAATTTATTTTCATATATAAGTATATATATATATATATATATATATATATTTGCATACCACGTATGATCACATTGACATTCATAGCATTTATTCATTTAGTGTATACACTTCAGCCCAAAAACATTTAAAATGATTTGCACATAACATAGAAGGGGGCACATAGAACTCACCTGATAAGCTAGTCTTGGTTATCCTAAACAAATGTCCAACTACGTCACGTACGATCTGAATTAGGTAGTTAAATACACATCAGACCTAATCCTGACTCTAACGGTTTAATCATTCTAAACACTGCGCACTTAGTAAGTGCGCAGTACCTTGCTCATGCATACTTGACAAGTACACAGAACATTCTTCTTGTGTACTTGATAAGTACGCAGGATCTTCCTCATGCGTACTTGATAAGTACGCATGACATCTTTCTTGCGTACTTGATAAGTACGCAACACCTGCTTCCTGGACAAGTCCGAAGTTCTTGCATGTTAATCTGATCATGCCAATCTTACAATTTTCTTTGATCAAAAGGTGCGGTTTTCATTCTAGATGCTAGTTCTAAGCTTATTTTCAAGTTTCATCCATAAAAAACGTCTCCTATTTAGCTAAAACCCGAGAAACCCCGAAACGAAGAAAAACTCAGTTTAAGGTCGAATCGTTACCTGGATTGTGATTCTGATTCGGAGGTTTTGCTCACGAGCTCAGTAGTAACGTGCTCATTCAATTTCGGGTCGATCCGTCTACCTTCTCTCTCTAGACCCGAGCTCTCCTTTCTCTCTCTATATTGCAAGTGTTGGTGAAAATGAGAGTCTAAGCCTGCCTCGACCCTTATATACCTGGGCTTCCCTTGCCCGTTGGAGCCGAGCTCAAGCCCATCCGTTTTTCTTTTGTTTTATGACGATTAAGTCTCTATCGCGTTATTATTTACTAAATTACTATTTTTGGGGTGTTACAAGAATATGTCACACTAATTATTATTTGAACACGTAAGAATTTAAAGTTTCATCCTTATTTAAACATATTATTTTCTAGTTGAAATTGTATAACATATATATGTATATCTATAGAGATTTATATATATATATATATATATATATATACACATTTATGTAGATATGCCTTGTTATAATAAACAAATCAAAAGTAAACTTTATAAACCCTTAAATGTGTTTTTACACATTTTCATATACATGTATTCATATGTAATAATAAATATATATTTAATGTAATTAAATAAACTATATATGTATATTCACATAAATTTATAGATATATATTGTCATACTAATTAAAATTAAACTTACGAATTTTTACTCATGTATTACATCATTTAGATATATGTGTATATATATGGATGTATTAATTTATGAAAGTATATATACATATATATATGTGTGTGTGTGTAAATACATATGCATATTTGATTACATTTGTAAGATTTATAGTTTTATAAAATAGAAATTTTCTTTTATAAAAAGATTTGAAGTTTTACATAAATAAGCTTAGTTTTATAAAAACCAAGTGTTTTATATATTTAAAAAGAATTTAAAGCAAAGAAAATAGGTCTTGAACCCTTTTTATGGCAAAGAACCCCTTGAATTCGAATTTGAACCCCCCAACCCCCATTTGGATCCCTTAATTTAGACCCTTAAACCCATTCCCGTCATATTTGACCCGGAAAAGTCAACAGGCACCAATTCAATCTCCAAATCATCGAATTTGTGTGAACTAACTCCAAATGATTACACTAAAATGTTACTCGGCCAGTTTTAAAGGCTATTAACAACCCAATTTAACTTGAAATCAACGAATTTACTCCATATTCAAGTCCGTAACCGTTCTAACCTTAACTCGGATCAATTCGTATATTTAAGATGGAATTGATCGATCTCATAAGTCCCACAAGCTTCGCAACACCACCTTGTAAACTCTCAAAACACTCATGTTCACTGCGTTTCGTCTCTAAAGCCCGATCGGACTTGAAGAACACCGAACTCGTTCCTCCCGTCGTTCTCCTTCGATCCGTAATCATTCTAGGTAAAACTCATAATAATAGACTCGTTTTGATCCAAGGGATAAAAGCCTTATGGTTTCGTGGTCAATCGGGGACCAATCGGAACGAATCGGGGTTAGGGTTTGGGACCGGTCGATTTGGGGAAGAAGATCGGATGGGCTTGGATGTTAAAAAAATTGCACTAGTCCTTTGTCAAAGCTTTAAGCCCAGTTCAACCGGTTAAAACTTATGACATGCACGCACAAGGTCGCGGGTTCGAGCCTAGCCTCGCACCTTTTTGCGCGTAATTTACCTCTAAAACCCGGTTCCGTCGTAGAGTTGGGTTATCAAATAAATAGCCGGCCATTTAACACCAAGGAGTCCTTGGTCTAGTGGTTGCATGCCCAAGTCTCCTCCGGACAGACCCGGGTTCGAGTCCCAGGGTCTGTTTTCTTTTATTACCAAGTTTTAAAATTGTTTTTAAGCCAAACCTTTCTATAAAAATTATTTTATAAAACCCCTAAGACTTGGAATTATTTTTATAGAACCGAGTTATTAACTTACCAAGTAAAACTATTTATGTAACCATTTTAGAGTAAAAACCTAACAAAAAAAAAGAAACTTTAAATTAATTTGAAAAAATCATTTTAGCAAAATAGTTTCGTATTTTAATTATTTACTAATAGATTTACTATTTAAACCCATTTACTTAATTGTCACTACTTATTATGACTCGATTAGTTAACTTGATCAAGACTTATACACGTGTTATCATTATAACTAAGTAAATAAATGATTTTATTATTTACATAGTTAATTATTAATCGTTCACTTATAAATATTTACTAACTTACAACCAAAAGTAAATTATTTATTCAATTACTAGTTTATTTATAAACAAAGAACACTAATTGGTATTCACTATATATAATTATCTAAATATTTATAAAACAAATGGAACCATTTTTACACTTATACTCTTACAAGGATTCTTATAAATATCTTCTGAAACCTAGACAAACATAATCAAGGATCCCCGCATCCAATCCCTTTGTGAATTAGGATTTTCTTCAATCATTTGAACATCCATTGATACATTTATATTATTAAATCATAGGTTAACCTTGTGGTTAGCTAGTCAATTGTGTAACCACATACTTTTGTGAATCTTCAAGCTACTCATTGCAAGTTGAGTTTACATAGCCCATTTTTTCATATTTACATCTTTGGGGTGAAACATGATTTACATTTGAAACTATTTGCAACTTATACAATTCAAACATTATGATCTTGTGTGCAATTTGTGCCTTATGCTTGAACACCATTAGTGCAAACAACATTTACATACTTTTATGCACAGTGCAAGTGCAATCATTAACTCAATACAAGCCGACGGTATACAATGATAGATCTATTGAGTCTGACCAACCCACCCGGTTAGGGTGATTGTTGTCGAAAACACTTAAGGATAACTGTTGTGTTATGCCTAACATTTAAGGATAACTGTTGTTTTATGCCTAACATTTAAGGATAACTGTTGTGTTATGTCTATCAGTCACAAGGTTTGATTATACACCCCAGTTTAAACTATAGTGATTTCTCCATAATTGCCTTATTAAACCATGTATCATATGAATTGTACACAAACTTTTGATATTACTTGTGGTGCCAAAACCTATGTATGCTCACCAACTATTTTTAGTTGATCATGTTTTCATCATGTTTCAGGTACTGGTGTATGAGATCATATGCAAGATACAACATATAGGATTTGGACTTAGTGAACAAAGAACTAGAACATGTTGATGTATTTGATTTTGGTTGTTGATTGAACTTATGTAACAAAATCTTGATGTAAATAATATATGAAACTTTAGCTTGATCATGTGCTTATGAATAGTCTACTCGTCCGCCCCGACGTATTCCGTCGTCAATTGGGGTGTGACAATGAAGAAGTTCATTGCTGATCTCGGAGTAATGCCTAGCATTCAAAAACCAATCAAGATACTGTGTGACAATTTTAGTGCCATTGCTCAAGCTAAGGAACCAAGGTCACACCACAACACGAAGCACATACTCAGAAGATTTCATTATATCCGGGATATAATAGAACGGAGAGACATCGTGTTAAACAAAGTTCACACATATCAGAATCTAGCCGACCCGTTCCCTAAGCCTATGCCTCATTCTAAACATGAGGAGCATGCTGAAAAGATAGGCCTTAGATTAGCTAGACAGTGGGTTTGATCTGTATTTAGTATTTGATATTTCGAACAATACAATTACATTAGCTTTTATACTTGATTTAATGGTTAAATGCATTATAATTAGATGTTACTGTGTTCGACAGTTTATATGTTTTAGAAATCCTTGAATATGTAGATTATTCTAAATGTCCATAGTCGATCAGATTCATGGGAATCAATCTGAATGTAAGACTACTGTGAATCAGATAGTTGGTTCATTATGAATGAAAGACCAAGAAGTTGGAAACCATATTCACGGATAATTATTAGAGAATATATATTAAACGTAACTCATTTAAAAACTATCTTCATGGATCTATGTCTTGAGATATTTTGAATAAAGTAAGATCTTTCGATCCTCAACCCGAGGCACTTACTAGAACTAACTCTGACTGGAGTTTGTTCTTTGATCTTATCTAACGTTGTACCTTAACAGGTAGTAATAAGGGTATGATCAGGAGTAATCTGAAGTTAAGTGGGAGTTGTACGTGGCGTACGTGGCCAAAGGAATTATGTTCTTCTTTAATTAGGAGTTGGACATTATGCCGCCCTCGTTGATTCAAGCTGGTGTAAAACGCATGGCCATGCTCAAACTAAAGAGTAGTTTGTTTAGATCACTTTGAATTGGAGAACGAAAACGAGAATAGTTTAACCACATATGAGAAGTGAATTGTATCAATGTCTCATGTTCAATGAATGCCCTAAACAGAAAGGATACATATGCTTACTAGGACTGTTATACTTGTTAAAGTAAAGGTTACTTGTACACAAGGAAATAGTTTGACGATTGTAAATACGTCATACCTTGCAAAGGGCAGTGAGATGCAGCCAGGCGTCCACCACTGTCTACGTTGAACCGATTAATTGAAGAATCGACCAAGTGGGAGATTGTTGGATATATGATGTCCGATCGTCAATTAAGTCAACGTTATTATTAAGGTGCGTTCCAAAGAGTTACAACTTAGGCAACGAACAAATATATAATATTTAATTGTTAAATATTATTCATGAAAGACAGATTTATTAAATGGTGAATAAAAATTTAGTGAAATATTTATCGGAGATTGAGATAATTAATTATCTGATTAATTAATTATTTACGGGGAATAAATGTTTAAATCTGTTAAACATTTAAAAGATTAGATTTTACTGATTATTGTTAATTAGTAAAATAGAAAGGTTAATAATTAAACAATTAATTATTATTGGGTATTCAATGTTAATATCTCAGGGGCTAGATTATAAGTTACAGGTTTATAAATATACCCTTAACTGTAACCCTAAAACCTGATAAAATTTGTTAGCCACCAAAGGGATTTCGAAAACTCCTCCCCTCCTCCTTTCGAGTTCTGGTCGGCCCTCATCACCGCCGAACCGCCGTCACCCGCTGCACCGGACCGCCGCCGCCGCAAGCCACCATCGTGGTCGGCTCCTCTTTGCACATCTCGTGTGACGTTTTGCTGCAGGTTTTCGCATACGAGTCAACTAGCGTGACTTTCGTTGTACTAAGGTGTTTCAGATCTGGTTATCGTCAAAGCTATAATACTGAACATCTTATGGTTAGTTATTTAAAATTGTTTATTCGCATGTAATCGGATCACTGATTGGAATCCAGATCTGATCTGGTAAAAGTACTATCAAATCGCTTCTGCAAAATATATCTAATTTATTTATTTAAAAGGTTTAAATAATTATTGATTTAAAAGTTAAAACCGATACCTTGATTCCCAACATCATGTTGATTGGCAATTTTAACTCGGGGTTCGGTTACTTGTGGTTCTTGGACTTCTTCCAGATCCACATGGTTTTCTCCAATCCCTTACGCAAGTAGTTCCTTCTCCAAGAATGCAGCTCTGCGTTTTATGAAAACCCAGTTTTCCGCAGGATTGTATAAGTATTCTTCTTGAAAATCCACTTGCTTCCTACAGTCCGACATTCGGGAGGAAAATCAACCAAGTCCCATACATGGTTTTCGTACATGGATTGTATCTTGGCGCTCATGGCTTCAAGCCATTTCTTAGATTCAAAATCTAAGATCGCATACTTGTAACTAGTAGGTTCAGCCTGATCAACTATCAGGATGTCTTTAATCTGGTGAATCCCGATATACCGGTCGGGTTCATGACGATCCCTAGTACTTCTGCGGATGCTTTGTGTCACAGTTGAATCTTGAACTCTTTCAGATTCAGTTTCAATAGTCTCATGTTGATTTGAAAATTCAACTCGAGGTTCGGTTGCTTGTGGTTCTTGGACTTCTTCCAGATCCACATGGTTTTCTCCAATCCCATGCGCAAGTAGTTCCTTCTCCAAGAAGGCAGCTCTACATTTTATGAAAACCTAGTTTTCAGCAGGATTGTATAAGTAGTAACCAATGGTTTTAGGGTATCCTACGAAAGCAATTTTATCGCCATGGGGATTCAATTTACTCGTAAATTCATTGGGAACATAAGCGTTACATCCCCAGACCCTAAGGTAGGACACTTTGGGTGTCTCTCCATGCCATATCTCATAAGGCGCTTTGTCCACCTTCTTTCTAGGAGCTAGATTGATGATTCTAGTGGCAGTCTCAAAATCAAAACTCCAAAAGGAGTATGGGAGGTTTATACGACACATCATATATCGAACCGTATCTAATAGGGTTTGATTCCTCCTTTCGGACACACCGTTAAGCTGTGGTGTTCCAGGGAGTTGAGAAATGATCCCACATTTCTTAAGATGTTCGTCAAACTCTAGACTAATATATTCTCCACCTCGATCTGATCGAAGCATCTTAATCGTCTTACCTAGCTCATTATGTACTTCATTCTGGTATTGTTTGAACATTTCATGTTTATGCTTCATAAGACAAACATAACCATATCTATTGATGCCATCAGTAAATGTGAAGAAGTATCTCTCTCCATTCCTAGACAATGTTCTGAATGGACCACATACATCAGTATGTACGAGTCCTAACAGATCCTTAGCGCTTTGACCTACACCTGTAAATGGAGCTTTGGTCAACTTACCACTTAAACAAGATTCACAATCATCAAAAGACTCTTAACCAGTTGAATTCAAAATTCATGCGGTTTGGAGCTTCTTTATGCGATTCTTGTTTATGTGTCCTAGTCGAAAATGCCATAGATACGTATCATTGAAATCTAATTTCATACGTTTAGAGGAGATGTTGTATAATGCGTTACTATCATGGTCTTCTATCTCAATGATTCCATTATGAGGCTTTGCAGTAAAATAAAACAAACCATTCAAATATGCAGAAATAAAATGACCATCAAAAACATATTTAAATCCTTGTTCACGCAAAGCAGAAACCAAAACAATATTCCTAGTTATACTAGGAATGTATCAAACATTGTTCAAAACAAGTTCCACACCAGAAGGAAGTCAAAGAACATATTCTCCTATAGCATTTACCACAACTCTTTGTCCATTGCCAACATGGAGCTCTAAGTCACCTTGCTTTAGCTTCCTAACCTTCCTTAGTCCCTGCAGATCATTACAAATGTGAAAACCACATCCAGTGTCAAACACCCAAGATTTTCTAGACAAAGAGAAGATCTCAATAACAAATATACCTGAGGACTGTCCTCCAGAAGTCTTCTTCTACTTCAGCTTAGCTAGATATTTGGAGCAGTTTCTCTTCAAGTGTCCAGCTTCATTAGAATGAAAACATTTGACTTCCTTCAGAGGTTTCTTGGCAACTGCCTTGCCTTTACCCTTGCCCATAAAGCCTTTCTTGCCTTTGCCTTGGCTTCAGATTTCCTAACTCGAAACTCCTTGATCTTCAGCACTGGACCAGACTTGTTAGAAGTCGATATGTTTATCTTGACAGTTTTGAACATCATATGCAACTTCGAAATGGTCTTGTCCCAAGCATTCATATTATAGTTCAAAGTGAACTGGTCATATGACTTAGGCAGTGAGTTGAGGATTATATCCCCAGCCAACTCAGTGCTTAAGGGAGAGTCAAGACATACTAAGTGATCAATGTAACCCTTCATCTTCAACACATGAGTGCTGACCGAAAAACCTTCTTGTATACGACAACTTATAAGTGATATCATCACTTCAAAGCGTTCATGACGAGCTTGCTGCTGGAAAATTTCATGCAGTAGACTTATCATATCGTAAGTTGGCATATCAACCAGATTCTTCTGAAGTTCCGGTATCATGGATGCTAACATTAAGCAGGAGACCTTGATGGAATCATCCACATGTTTATCCCAGGTGTTACGAAAAATGCCCGTAGCAGCAGCAGATTCTTCGAGAACATACATCTTGTTCTATACCCTGATCATAATTTTCAGGTTACGGTACCAATCCATGATATTGGAGTTGTCAAGTTTATCCTTCTCAAGGATTGACTTTAGAGAGAAAGAAGAGTTGGGATTGGATTCATTAGACATCTACAAAATACAAAATAAAGAGTTTTAGTATTTTCATGCTTAACGTCCTAATTGTGACAATCCGAACTTTTTAGGTTAACTCTGTTAACCAAAATCAGTTAAAGTTAACATAGTTAACCCTATCTCAAACTCCATGGACTAATCCTGGCTATATTCAAACTTATATACATAAATTTGAGGGACTAAACTTGTACTTTACTTATAGTTGATTCCTTGTTGACTTTTAACAGTCAAACTGACCAAATCATAACCTAGTTAACCTAGTTCAAATCTCAAGGATCATTTCTGCCAATTTATAAACTCCTATGCACGAAACCAGAAGGACTAGATTTGTAATTAAAAAATTTTTGATTCTGTTTGACTTTAGAAAGTTAAACTCGCGGCTTTGATCTAAATTCGAACTCCATAACCGATTTCTATTCGAATTGATAACTGAATTACACGTTCATGTCATTTACATTCATCATTAGAGCATTAAACCCTGTTAATGATTCGAATTAAACTCAATTATGGGAATTCAAGACATAACCGTCGACCATTATCTTGTGGGCATCAAATTCGTTTAAGTTTTATGTTAATCTCATAATCGAACACACTACACTCCTCATTCGCGCTCCCCTGAAACTTCTACGCACCTCAAACTCGCCAGAGACGCAGCCGGACACGCCGGAGACTTGGCTATTCGAAGTCGGACCTACATTTGGTCGATCACAGTCAATCCATAACTCATTCTAGTAATTAAACACACTCTCAGCTTCGTTTTAACCTATTGATTGAAATCCTTTTCATAATTGTGGCTTAGAACATCAAATCGATCATGAACCAGATTCTAGGGTTCATACAAAACCGGTTTATTCGAACACCGCCCTAGACCCTGTTTAAATCTAATTAAATCATATGAATAGAATCGCCATTATTCACTCTTTGAAAACCCTATGAATTCAACCCTTTTCATTATCGGATTAATCAAGATCTAGAATCTAGGGTTTGTTCATATTTTAATTTGGGGGTTTGATCTTAGGGTTAACCTCAACCCAATTAAACCACACAGATAGCTTCGCAAGGTCCTAATCAATGAAAGCCCTCTGATTACAAACGTTTTCATTATCGAAATTGATCAATTCAGATCTGTGTTCATATCTAGGGTTTCGTGGTACCAAATCAAGAATTTAACGAACCAAATCTTGATCACTTTTCAATTAAACCCGACCTCAGGTTCGCAATACCCCGACAAACAAAACCCCTATGACATTTTGATCAATCGATATCTCTTTCGATGGATTTGGCATGGGTTTTGGCTTCGGCTATGTTTGGGAATAGGAACTCAGGGGAGTTTTATGTTAAACACATTTTGATCCGGTTTCATTTGCGATACCCTAGCGGGCAGGACTGTTTAAGGCTTTGTACATGTGTGGGAGAGACCCGGGTTCGAGTCTCTCCACACCCATTTCTTTTTAAATATGTTTTTAGTGATTATTATAATATACAAATCAAACCCTATATTATTATATTAATATATTAATGTGTTTTAGCCTGGGAAACCACCCATAGGCTCGGGTTTAGTTTGTAACCCTTTTCAGTAAAAATACCCACTTTTAAAATAATATGTTTATATTATTTTCAAACCACGACTTCGAATAAAATACTATGTTTATATTATTTTCAACCTGTGACTCTTAGTATAAAATAATATATATATTATATTATTTAACCTCATTTACAAACTTCGTGTAACTTTTCAAACTAATAAATAATATAATTATTTATATTATTTACCCACGTTTAATATCCTCGAATAAAAATAAAAGTTTTATTAATTTTGTCACACATTTTAAAAAATCATATTATTTCTCTAAAAATAATATATTAGTTATATTATTTTCCTAGCCATTATTTTAATGGTACGAACGCACAGATATATATAATTATTATTATATTCGTAATTAAGAAACATTCGACACGAAACGTATTTATCTTAATAAGTATATTAAGAAACCCTTATTCCCGTGGACAAGTTCGTCTACTCGATGATCCTTAAAATGTTATAGGACGTTCAAATCTTCCGTGTCGTCGTCACAAAACCCATTGTATCCCTAACTATTATGCTTATAACTTTTGGACATACGTAAGCAGTTCACAGACAAATTCTTGTGTTTCCTACTTGCATCCTTGTGTGGTGCTATCTACTACTCGTACACAACTCAGGTGAGTTTCAAGGCCCCTTTTTACTCGTTTTTCTATTGGGGAACAAACATGTACACAAATCAACATCTTTTACTTGTTTTCCCGTTGGGGGAGAAACATACACGCAAGCAATCGTACTTTTACTTGTTTTTCCCGTTGGGGGAGAAAACATGATGCAAACTATTTTGATTATGGTACTTCATATGATATCACTATTGAGGCTAAGAGTAACACACTATCATGAAAGTCCTCACACACATCGGACCGTTAATATGGATTTAGCGAGGTAATGTTTGATAGTACTACTGGGTTTGACAAACCCCACCCGGGCTAGTCGTCTAGTTCGATTGGAGGCCGAACGGGTGTGATATTGACCTATCATATTAGTCAGAGTTGATAGACCTGGCTGAAGGCAAACAAACAAACACATCAATCCGCTTCGGTTACGAGCGCTTTAGTAAGACAGGAGCATAGGCTAGCTACCTATAGATATGCATATTGAATGTACATAATCTGGCAAACACTCTCTTATTGCAAACTTGAAACCTGTGAACTCACCACCCTCGTGTTGACACTTTTCGTACATGTTTTCTCAGGTCGCTAAGGCACAGGTTGCACAACTAGGACATTCATGGAGTCCTACTATCATTTCACTCATATGCAAACATTTAAAACAATTCACTTACCTTTATTAAACTAAACTTTGGTGCGTTGTTTTGCGCATTTACTTTCTTATTTAAACGTTTTCGCATTAACTCTGAACTTTTATGTTATGACATTTCAAGTCCCATATAGTGTCGTTTGATGTAAATAATGACTGAGATCCTAGTGTGTCACATCCCTAACGGTAAAACTCTGTTAGTGGAATTTGGGGGTGTGACAGATTGGTATCAGAGCCATTGGTTATAGAGAACTAGGATTGCATACTAGACTATAACCACACACATTAGTTACATGACACAAACACTCATACATGCTACACGTAGCATCTACACATACATTGCATTGCAGACATGGTGACATCATCTATATCACCCTCTGTTGACGAGGAAAAAGTCATTCGGATTACATCATCATTCCCAGTGGCGACACTCGGGGAATCATCAGAACAACATCCACTTCCGTCTGAGGGCAACAAGACAGAGCCTTCGGAGGAGTCACTTACGCCACCATCATTTGCACCCTTGTTACACCACCAGAGCTGAGGAAGACACCAGCTTGAACCTATCGATAACACAATCAGAAATGGTGGGCCTTCTCAGGACCGTGTTAGGGACGACGCCCAGCACTGGCACATATCTCTTTGGGAGTTGGGTTCGTCGGAGACGTGTCCCTTCTACACCCACTAGCAACAGTACTCCGATTTCACTAGCTTTACTCTACTTCAAGCTTGAACCCGTGGGCCTCGCTTGAGGTATGCCATGTGAAGGCAGACCTTTGCACGTATTACTGTAGAAATTCATTGACACATAAATGTCATCACTTTCCCGAGCCGTGGGCTCGTGCTTTGATCGATATTCTGATGAAGAAAGACTGACCACAGGGTTGAGAACACCTTGCTCATTGCATACTCAGACCCTATCCTGACTCAGTTGGAAGGACGGCTACTTTGCCTCTTCCGGTAACACATTCATGAGATATTTTAGCTCATCGAAGCCACATTTCATGTACATGTTTGTTTCATGTGCATGTTCCCATCTACAATCTACTGGATTGGACTCTCGTATGTTCCAACTCGAGTGAATACTCAGATCAAACGATTTCCGACTACTCATCCTGATATGAGTCCTAGTCGATCAACTTATGGTTGATGACTACACCTTTCAATGACTTAGCATCTCTGACAACACTTTGTACTCGGCAATAAAAATTGAAGGACATTTTGACACAGGACAGAGAGAAGCCAGGGTGAGCATGCAAAGCAAATTATCATTACGAGTGCACACGTAATAGTAATTTGAGGTGTATGTAAGTCCTGGTGAAACCTAGTGTGTGGATAAATGGTCCTAATCTGCGATCTACATACTTATATTTCCATTGACAGTAGAAATTCTCGTGACCCGCTCAACGACTAGTTGGTATCGTTAAACCTGTTTAACAGTTGATAGACGCGACTATCATGTTGAAGGTATTTACGAACACACTGAACTATCATCCATAGGATCCATCATTTGATTTCACTCATGTAAGAGCCTTAGTGAACATAAGACCCTCATCCATTCTTGATCAATGAAACCATATCGACTGAAACTCTAATAGAACCTCATGGTAAATCCACCGACTCCAACTATGTAAGCGGAATTTGAAGAATTTCTTCTAAACTTGCACGTTATCCCTTACACTCCAACAATAGATTCCATTTGACCTTGTTACCTCATCCTGTGACTAATCCTTGGTCTAACTTGATTTATACCCTAGCATATACAGTTATTTCAATGACCTTACAAATTTCTTACTGGTGCGGTCGTACTCCAACCCTGCTAGAAGCTAAGTACACCATAGAAATAGTTGATGGACGGATAATTGAAGCAACTCACTTTCTTAAGGGTTGTAAACTTGGATTGGCTGGTCATGAACTTGACACTGACCTTATGCCAGTCACACTTGGCAGTATTGAAGTAATTATCGGAATGGACTGGTTGTCAAGAACCAAGCCAATATTGTCTGTCGTGAGAAAATCGTTCACCTTCCTCTCCCTAGTGGAGAAATCCTCTCCATCCAAGGCGAGATGAGTGGTGTGGTTATGGGCATCATATCTTTTATGAAAGCACAAAAGTGTCTACGTAAGGGTCATACTGCCATACCGGCTCTCGTCGTCGAGCAGCCATCCGAAGAGAAGAAGATCAACGATATCCCGATAGTTCATGATTACCTGGAGGTATTTCCCAAAGACTTACCTGGTTTTCCACTTCACCATCAGGTCTAATTTCAAATTGATCTAGCACCCAGAGCAGCACCTATCGCTCGGGCACCGTATAGACTTGCACCTAGTGAACTATAAGAGTTGTCTACACAACTACAGGAGTTGTTGGATAAAGGTTTCATTAGATCTAGATCATCTCCATGGGGAGCTCCAATCCTATTTGTCAAGAAGAAGGACGGGACCTTCCGCATGTGCATCGACTACCGTGAGCTTAATAAAGTAACGATTAAGAACCGATATCCTCTACCCCGCATTGACGATCTATTTGATCAACTCCAAGGGTCAAGCTTCTATTCCAAGATAGATCTTAGATCCGGTTACCATCAACTGAGAGTCCGAGAGGAGGACATCTCAAAGACGACATTCAGGACTAGGTATGGTCACTACGAATTCCTGGTCATGCCATTCGGACTGACCAATGCACCCGCGGTATTCATGGATCTTATGAACTGTGTGTGTAAACTGAACCTTGATCAATTCGTCATCGTCTTCATTGATGACATCCTCATCTACTCTAAGAATAGGGACGAACATGAGGAACACCTGCGTGATTTTGGAATTGCTAAAACGAGAACAGTTGTATGCAAAACTTACAAAGTGCGAATTCTGGATTCGTGAAGTGCAATTCTTAGGACATGTAGTCAATGAGAACGGAATACATGTCGATCCATCCAAGATAGAAGCCATCAAGAATTGGACGGCACCGACAACCCCGACGGAGGTGTGACAATTTCTGGGATTGGCAGGGTATTACCATCGTTTCATCGAAGGATTTTCAAAGATTGCCCAACCCCTCACTACTCTAACTCAAAAGGGTAAATCTTATAACTAGGGTGACACCCAGGAGTCAGCATTGCAACTTCTTAAACATAAACTCTGCAGTGCACCCATCCTATCACTTCCGGAGGGAACGGATGATTTTGTAGTATATTGCGATGCATCCATTCAAGGTCTTGGTTGTGTACTGATGCAACGCGAGAAAGTGATCGCATACGCTTCTCGTCAACTAAAAATCCATGAGGAGAAATACACAACTCACGACTTAGAGTTGGGAGCCATGGTATTTGCACTAAAGATATGGAGACACTACTTGTACGGTACCAAATGCACCATCTACACCGATCACAAGAGTCTTTAGCCTATCTTTGAACAGAAAGAGTTAAACATACGACAGCGTCGTTGGCTCAAACTCTTAAACGACTATGACTGTATAGTCAGATACCATCCGGGGAAGGCTAATGTGGTAGTCGATGCCCTAAGCCATGATGACACCAAACCCAAACAAGTTCGAGCATTACAACTTACTATTCACACCGGATTACCTAACAAAATCCGAAGTGCTCAATTTGAAGCCCTTAAAGAGGAAAACCTACCTCTTGAAGCCACACGCGGTATGGAAGAACAACTGGAGGTCAAATCAGATGGTATTCGCTACCTGGCAGAGCGAATATGGGTTCCAGTGTATGAGAACTTAAGAGAACTGGTTATGGATGAAGCTCACAAATCTCGATAATCTATTCATCCAGGTTCTGACAAGATGTACCACGACCTAAAGGTGCTCTATTGGTGGCCGAATATGAAAGCCGATATAGCCATCTATGTGAGAAAGTGCCTGACTTGTGCAAAGGTCAAAATAGAATACCAAAAGCCTTCTGGCTTACTTCAGCAGCTGGAGATTCCAATGTGAAAATGGGAACAAATCTCTATGGACTTCATAACCAAATTACCCCGAACTCCTAGCGGATACGACCCCATCTGGGTGATCGTCGATCGTCTGACTAAATTCGCTCACTTCTTAGCAATCAGAGAGACTGACAAAACGGAAAAACTTACTCGTGTTTACTTGAAGGAAGTGGTCTCTCGGAACGGAGTGCCAATCTCTATCGTTTCGGATCATGACGCTAGATTCACATACGTTTCTGGCAATCTCTGCAAAAAGCTTTAGGCACACGTCTGGATATGAGCACGGCATACCATCCTCAAACTGATGGCCAAACGGAACGTACCATTCAAACCTTAGAGGATATGCTACGAGCTTGTGTGATCAATTTCGGTAACACGTGGGAATCTCACTTACCTCTAGAGGAATTCTCCTACAACAACAGTTATCACACTAGCATCAAGGCAGCACCATTCGAGGCATTGTACGGATGTAAATGTCGATCTCCTACCTGTTGGACTGAAGTTGGGGATAGCCAACTTACAGGTCCTGAACTTGTGTTCGAAACTTCTGAAAAGATTGTTCAAATTCAAAACGGTATCGCGGCAGCTCGTGATCGCCAAAAGAGCTATGCCGATAAACGTCGTAAGCCGTTAGAATTTCAAGTAGGCGACATTGTTCTTCGGAAAGTCTCATCTTGGAAAGGTGTAATTCACTTCGGGA
The DNA here is from genome assembly GCA_023525975.1 of Smallanthus sonchifolius. NCBI lineage: Eukaryota > Viridiplantae > Streptophyta > Magnoliopsida > Asterales > Asteraceae > Smallanthus > Smallanthus sonchifolius. Next base: position 73,411,236 of record CM042023.1, on the reverse strand, counting down.
AACGAGGCAAACTGAATCCTCGTAATGTTGGACCATTCAAGATAGTGATGAGAATTGGCCCAGTAGCGTATCAACTGGACCTACTGAAGGACTTAGTGGTGTACACGACGTCTTTCATGTCTCGAACTTGAAAAAATGTCTAGCAGACGAGACACTCGCGGTTCCTCTTGAGGAATTACACATCGATGAACAATTGTGTTTCATCGAAGAACCGGTAGAAATCATGGATAGGGAAGTCAAAAAACTCAAAAGCAGTAAAATCCCTATCGTCAGAGTTCGTTGAAACTCAAAACGTGGACCGGAATTCACTTGGAGCGCGAGGATCAGATGATGCGCAAGTATCCTCATCTGTTCAAGCAATCCACGTCAAACTCTCAAGGTACTATTCTAATTTTCGGGACGAAAATTCTTTCAACTAGGGGATGATGTGACACCCTAGAAATTTTTTTTATTATTTTAATTTTCAGGACGAAAATTCTTTCAACTATGGGATGATGTGACAATCCGAACTTTTCAGGTTAACTCCGTTAACCAAAATCAATTAAAGTTAACCTAGTTAACCCTATCTCAAACTCCAGGGACTAATCCTGGCTATATTCAAACTTATATACATAAATTTGAGGGACTAAACTTGTACTTTACTTATAGGTGATTCCTTGTTGACTTTTAATAGTCAAACTAACCAAATCATAACCTAGTTAACCTAGTTCAAACCTCAAGGATCATTTCTGCCAATTTATAAACTCCTATGCATGAAACCAGAAGGACTAGATTTGTAATTAACCAAATTTTGATTCTGTTTAACTTTAGAAAGTCAAACTCGCGGCTTTGATCTAAATTCGAACTCCATAACTGATTTCTATTCAAATTGATAACTGAATTAACGTTCATGTCATTTACATTCATCATTAGAGCTTTAAACCCTGTTAATGATTCGAATTAAACTCAATTATGGGAATTCAAGACATAACAGTCGACCATTATCTTGTGCACATAAAATTCATTTAAGTTTTATGTTAATCTCACAATCGAACACACTGCACTCCTTATTCGCGCTCCCCTGAAACTTTTGCGCAGCTCAAACTCACCGGAGACGCCAGAGACTTGGCCATTCGAAGTCGGACCTGCATTTGGTCGATCACAGTCAATCCGTGCCTCATTCTGGTAATTAAACATACTCTCAGCTTTGTTTTAACCTACTGATTGAAAGCCCTATCATAATTGTGGCTTAGAACATCAAATCGATCATGAACCAGATTCTAGGGTTCATACGAAACCGGTTTATTCGAACACCGCCCTAGACCCTGTTTAAATCTAATTAAATCATATGAATAGCATCGCCATTATTCACTCTTTGAAAACCCTATGAATTCAACCCTTTTCATTATCGAATTAATGAAGATCTAGAATCTAGGGTTTGTTCATATTTTAATTTAGGGGTTTTGATCTTAGGGTTAACCTCAACCCAATTAAACCACACAGATAGCTTCGTAAGGTCCTAATCAATGAAATACCTCTAATTTCAAACGTTTTCATTATCGAAATTGATCAATTCAAATCTGTGTTCATATCTAGGGTTTCATGGTACAAAATCAAGAATTTAATGAACCAAAACTTGATCACTTTTCAATTAAACCCGACCTCAGGTTCGCAATACCCCGACAAACAAAACCCCTATGACATTTGGATCAATCGATATCGCTTTTGATGGATTTGGCAAGGGTTTTGGCTTCGGCTGTGTTTGGGAATAGGAACTCAGGGGAGTTTTATGTTAAACCCACTTTGATTCGGTTTCGTTTGCGATTCCCTAGCGGGCGGGACTGGTTAAGACTTTATGCATGTGTAGGAGAGACCCGGGTTCAAGTCTCTCCACACCCATTTCCTTTTAAATCCGTTTTTAGAGATTATTATAATATAAAAATCAAACCCTATATTATTATTTTATTATATTAATGTGTTTTAGCCCGAGAAACCACCCGCAGGCTCGGGCTTGGTTTGTAACCCTTTTTCATTAAAAATACCCACTTTTAAAATAATATGTTTATATTATTTTCAAACCACGACTTTGAATAAAATAATATATTTATATTATTTTCAACCCGTGACTCCTAGTATAAAATAATATATATTTTATATTATTTTACCTCGTTTATAAATTTCGTGTAATGTTTCAAACTAATAAATAATATAATTATTTATATTATTTACCCACGTTTAATATCCTCGAATAAAAATAATAGGTTTATTATTTTTGTCACACATTTTAAATAATCATGTTATTTCTCTAAAAATAATATATTAGTTATATTATTTTCCTAGCCATTATTTTAATGGTACAAACGCACGGATATATTTAATTATTATTATAATCGTAATTAAGAAACCTTCGACACGAAACGTATTTATTTTAATAAGTATATTAAGAAACCCTTATTATCGTGGACAAGTTCATCTACTCGTTGATCCTTAAAATGTTCTAGGACGTTCAAATCTTCTGTGTCGTCGTCACAAAACCCATTGTATCCCTAACTATTATGCATATAATTTTAGGGCATACGTAAGCAATTCACAGACAAACTCTTGTGTTTCCTACTTGCATCCTTGTGTGGTGCTATCTACTAATCGTACACAACTCAGGTGAGTTTCACGATCCTTTTTTACTCGTTTTGCAGTTGGGGGAGAAACATGTACACAAATCAACATCTTTTACTAGTTTTACCGTTGGGGGAGAAACATGCACGCAAGCAATCGTACTTTTACTTGTTTTCCCGTGTGGGAGAAACAGGTACGCAAACAAACATTATTTTACATGTTTTCCCGTTGGGGGAGAAAACATGACGCAAACTATTTTGATTATGGTACTTCATATGATATCACTGTTGAGGCTAAGCGTAACACACTATCATGAAAGTCCTCACACACATCGGACCGTTAATATGGATTTAGCGAGGTAATGTTTGGTAGTACTACTGGGTTTGACAAACCCCACCCGAGCTAGTCGTCTAGTTCCATTGGAGGTCGAACGGGTGTAATATTAACCTATCATATTAGTTAGAGTTGATAGACCTGGCTGGAGGAAAACAAACAAACACATCAGTCAGCTTCGGTTGCGAGCGCTTTAGTAAGACAGGAAGATAGGCTAGCTACCTACAGATATGCATATTGAATGTACATAATCTGGCAAACACTCTCTTATTGCAAACTTGAAACCTGTGAACTCACCAACCTAGTGTTGACACTTTTCGTACATATTTTCTCAAGTCGCTAAGGAACAGGTTGCACAACTAGGACATGTATGGACTCCTACTATCATTTCACTCATATGAAAACATTTAAAACAATTCACTTACCTTTATTAAACTAAACTTTGGCGCGTTGTTTTGCGCATTTACTTTCTTGTTTAAACGCTTCCGTATTAATTCTGAACTTTTTTGTTATGACATTTCAAGTCTCATATAATGTCGTTTGATGTAACTAATGACTGAGATCCTAGTGTGTCACATCCCTAACGGTAAAACTCTGTTAGTGGAATTTGGGGGTGTGACACTAATTAAATTTATGACCCAATTGCAAAAATATATAATTAGGAATGAGATCCCGGTTCACCATTGTACAGTGAATGGCTGAGCACTCTCCACTGGCATGGCTATGTAGGTAGTTAACAATTACCGATTGTGTCAACCACACAATTCTCGTTTTGAGGGGCATGTCGAGTAATGTAAAGCTTGGATACATTTCCCTCAACTACTCCTACCTAATACGACCTTAAGTGATATTTGCCCTTCAATTGCAACTGTATAACCGGCATAAGTGACTCAGGAATCGCAGCTACACCTTCAACCGAAACCGTAGGCCCGGAGGGAGTTCGGATAGATCAGCTGAAGTGTCACAATTTAGGGTGGCGCAGAAATATCGATTTTAATTTGGGATTTGCTTCAATGTTTTAAATTACCGTGAGAGGGTCAAAAAAACATTTTAGACGACTAGTAGCTTGATTTGAGCCAAGTCATGTAAAATTAGTAAAAACTAATTTTACCGTTTTAGTTCGTGAAACCCCTTTCAACACTCGACATGATGCAATTTTAAATACCTTATTTAATTTAAATTGGTCGTTAATCGCGAACCAAATTTTAAACTAATTAACTCTTTAATTAATTTAAATTAGTTTTAAATAAAACATTAAAATTAAAACCCGTTTTACTTTTAAATAAAAACACTTTTATTTAAATTACCTTTCCGAGAAATCTTTAAACATTTTTATTTTCTCGTCGTTTTAAGATTGTGTCAAAACGTTTTAATAAATTTTGCGATTTAATTATTATCCTAAATAATGCCAACAACCACAAATAATCGAGCAACTAGTAAACTTGTTCGATTTCGTTCAAGCCATCAAACAGAAACCAAACTGGAATAAGGGACAAACAAAAATAATTATTCTCGTCGTTTCCCACTTAGTCCAAGATGTCCATATTCCAGTCCCGGTAGACTCCGTCATTTTCAAATCTTCATCACGTTTGGTTTACAATAAATTTATATTTACAATAGATAATAAAAAAAATAAACCTAACTATTACATGGGTTCCAAATAACCCGTAAAAATACAAAGATTACATAAAACCAAAAAATACACAACCACAGGACACTAGTGCTCGATTAAATAACACAATCAACTATAAACGAAAAAGGCTCGATCTTTTTGTCAAACTACAGTTTTGACAAATAAAACACAAGATCGAAAAATAAAAATTATGTTAAACACGTGTAAAGGTGGCTTTGATACCACTGTTGGGAATCCATGTACAGGTTTTAACTTTTAAAACAGATTAATTAATCTTATTAATTTAACAAATCAGATTTGCATGGCGGAAGCGTATGTATATGTTAACAGTTCTAAACCTAATTCTCGTCAGTGATCCAATTACACGCGTATATGTCACACCCCCAATTTCAACTAACTGAGTTTTACCGTTTGGGAAGTGACGAACCAGGATCTCAGACGTTAGTTACTTTGAACGACTCTACATGGGACTCAAAATGAAAATATCATACTAATCAGAGTTTCAATGCGGAAGCGTAAAGAAAGTAAATGCACAAAATACACGCGCCCAAAACCAAAGTCCAAAATTCCAAAGTCCAAAACGTCCAACCAAACCAAGTACAATAAAATAATCCAAACAAATATAAATAAGTCAAAATCAAAGTAGTTGAATCCCATGCATGCCCTAATGTGCACCTGTGTCTTATCTTAGTGACTTGAGAAAACATGTAAGAAAATATGTCAACACGAGGTTGGTGAGTCCACAGGTTTCAATATATGTAAATAAGCGTTTACCATATTTATGTTCATTCAGTATGTATCTATAGGTAGCTAACCTATGTTCATGTTTAACTCAAGCGCTCATAACCGAAGCTGACTGTTTGTTTATTGCCTCCTGCCAGGTCTATCAACACTGGCGGTGTGAGTAGGCTAACATTTCACCCGTTCGATCTCTAATCGAGTTAGCGCGACTAACGCGGGTGGGATTTGTCAAACCCAATAGTACTACTAAATATTACCTCGCTAATCCATATTAACGGTCCGATATAAGTTGAGGCCTTTCTGTGATAGCGTGTTACGCTTAGCTTTAACATTAATATCATATGAATTACAAAATCCCAAAATTTGTTTAATCATGTTTTCTCCCCCAAGTTAAAACAGTAAAAAGGGCCCGCGAAAACTCACCTGCGTTGCGTTGTAGGTAGTATCACACAAAGGATAAGTTGGAACCACGTGTGTAAGTCTCAAACGACTTACGAACGCCCTAAAATTATAAACACATAAATTAGGGATAAAAATGGGAATTGTGACAGCGACACGGAATGAGAAACGTCTTAACGAAACGCTCTAATATTCAAGAGTGGACGAACGTGTCCACGGAGTTAGGAATTTCTTAAATAATCAAATTATAATTATTTTACGCGACGAATGACAAAAATAATAATAAATATAATCGGGTGTTTTGTCATTCACGAAAATTAAGAAAATAATAATATATATATATATACAAGTAAATAATATAACTAATTATATTATTTTTTTAATCTCAACCGATACACGATGTTATAAAATGATTCGAAATAATATAAATATATATATTATTTAATAATACGGGTCACGGTTTGAAAATAATATAAACATATTATTTTATACGAAGTTACGGTTTGAAAATAATATAAACATATTATTTTTATTTGATAATAACAATACTATTTTATTTATAAAAGTGGGAATAATATAAAAATGGGTTAACAATTCAAACCCGAGCCTACGGGTTGTTTCCCGGGCTAAAACATATTTATATAATAATATAATATTAAAGGGTTTGATTTTTATATTAAAATAATACAAGAAAAAGGCCCCAAAAATAAAATGTGGGAGACCGGTCTCGAACCCGGGTCTCTCCCACACACACACACTGCCTTAACCAATCCGCCCGCTAGGGTCATCGCGAACACAATCAGATCCAAATAGTTTTAACACATAAGTCAGGTGGATTTCCCTCCCAAACACAAACCGGTTCGAAACCCTTCCCCATCCGTCGATTTCAACCATAAACAACCCGAAGGTTATAGGGGTTTCATTCATCAGTGAATAGCGGATCTGAGGTTAGGATTAATTGCAAAAACAATACGTTTGAAGCTGTTAATTCAAGTTTTAAATCGCCGAAACCCTAGATTATAAACATGGATTCAATTGATCGATTCTGATATTAAAAGTTGTTGAAATGATGGGGATTTTATTAAACGAAACCTTGCGAATCTGTTGATGTGGTTTAATTGCATTAAATTCGTGTTTAAGATCGAAAACCCCAAATCGTTTCCAGAACGAACCCTAATTACTGGATTATGATCAATTCGATGATGGAAGCCCGATATTTCATAGGGCTTTCACTCTACAGACTATTACGAGTTTAATGATATGGTTTAATTTGATTTAAAAACAGTTTAGAGTTGAATTCGGCAATCTGGTTTCATAAGAACCCTCGATTATGGGTTACACCAATTTCTATAATAAAACATTACAGAGGGCTTTCAAAGAATATGGTATTGCGAATCAAAATGTGTGGGTTAATTGAATTATGATTGAGTCTAGACTAGGGTTCGATTAAACCGGTCAGTGATGAACCCTAGATTACAGATTTTGATCGAATTGATAATGTAAGCCCTAATTGAGTTAGGGCTTTCATTTAGGAGATAAAAGCGAAGCTGATGATGTATCTAGTTACCTGAATTGATGTCGGGACGGTGGAGATCGACTAAAACAGGTCTGACGATGACTGGTTCGATTCCCGGTGGCTTCTGGTGCAAATCCAATCGAATAGACGTGTGCAGAAACTCTAATGAGGATCGTTTGAAGTGTGCAGGGTGTTTGATCGAGGGAATTTTGATCGAATAGTCTGAATTTGATGGATATTCATTGTCGGTCGACGGTTACGACTTGAACACCCATTATTGGGTTTAATTCAATATAATTATAAGGATTAAAGGTTCAATGATGGTTCTAACTGTTATTAAAGATCAAATCCGTTACGAATTCGAATGATATTTGGTTATGATTTGTGAATTTGGATTCAATTTGCGATGTTGACTTTTGAAAGTCAACAGGAACTAATTTCGTTAAATTTTGACTTTGAGAAATCAATGGAACATGTTTTAGGTATTTACATAACTAGTCCCTGTGGTTTTAATTCAATTAATGACAGGATTAGTCCTTGTGGTTTAATATTGAGTTAACTTGGTTTGGTTTTAACAGAAAACTTAACGGAATTTCTAATGGGACTAACTGAAAAGTCCGGATTATCACAGTATAAACAATGAAACTAAATCCAACCATAGAGGGTTAGAACTTATACCTTTGACGATAACCAAAAAATCTACACTTCGGTGCAACAAGCGTCTCGCTAGTGACAATTCACAAAAACCCCCAACAACGGAAGACCGTCTCACGGTTCGCGCAGAGAGAAGGCGACAGTGGCTACGGCGGCAAGGCGGTGGGACGGCGGCTGGTGGTGGCCGGCGGTAGATGATCACAAGCCGGGGGCTCCTTGTTTGCACAGGTTTGTGTGTGGAGGAAAAGGGATTGAGATTAGGGTTTTAGTTAAGTATGTATTTATAAATACTATAATTACAAACTGCACCCCCAGGGTATAAACTGCTAATTCCCTAGCAATTAACTGTTAATTACTTCTAATCCCTCGACTTTACTAATTACAAATAATTAGTAAATCTTAACCGACTAACATTTAACTCTTAAATGTTTAAACCTTTTCGTCCTTAATTATTTCTCAAAATAATTAATCGCCGAATTAGCCGATAAATATTTCTCTAAACATTTATCCACCGAATTAAAATTCCGCGTTTCGTGAACTATAATGTTTACAACTAAACATTATTAATTTCTCGTTATCCAAAGTGTAACTCTTTGGATCATACCTCGATAGCACTGTTGATATAATCGACGATCGGACATCCTATATCCAACTGTATAAGGATCTAAAAGAATTTTATTGGTGGCCAAGCATGAAGGGAAGTATTGCAACGTATGTTAGAAAGTGTTTGACATGCTCTAAAGTTAAGGCAGAATATAAGAAACCATCCGGATTGTTGCAGCAACCGGAAATTCCGTAATGGAAATGGGTGCAGATTTCAGTGGATTTCATTACTAAGTTACCCAGGACCTCTACCGGTCATGATACGATATGGGTCATCGTGGATCGATTAATGAAATCCACGTACTTTCTACCTATCAGAGAAGATTACAAGATGGAGAAGTTGTCAAGGATGTTGGTACTTATAGTCCATCGAAACCAAATCATTTAGTTTTGAAAATGATTAAGTCTAAACTTTTCGGTCGAAAACTGTTCCGGTCGAAAACGTTTTCGGTCGAAATCTTTTTAGGACGAATTCCTTAGCCTATAAATAGATATATTGTTTGAATTGTAATTAATTTTTGGGATTTGCATCTGTTATCTTGTACTCACTTGTTGCTAATTTGTGATTATCTTTGTAAATCAGTTTTATATCAATACAAAGAAGCATTTTGTGATTACTTAATATCGTGATTATGGCGTGTTTCATGTATTTTGGAGTTTGATTCGGTTATGATTATGGAGTGTTTCCGCCATTCCAGACTCGTTTTCAGTATTAGTAACTTGATTTGGAGCAGATCTGGGCATCTCAATTGGTATCAGAGCCAAGTTTAGATATTGATGGTTCAAGCTATTTTTGAGCATTTTGAGATCAAATTGGAGTGTAATTTCTCGCCATTTTTGACCAGCGTTCTTGGGAAGAAGTGTCCGAAAACTCCCTCTTGGAGGTGCTGAAAACTCATTTCGAACGAAATAGATTTCGAGCAGAATGTTTTGTCCGAAAAAGCCTGTTCGAAATCTTGGGTTGTACGAAAAAGCTTGTCAGAAATCTCAATGCCAAAAATCTTTTTCGATCAAAAAATTTTTCGTACGAAATCCCTGTCCGAAAACATTTTCGAACGAAATCTCAATTGTTGAGAAATTTCCTGTTTTCTGGAATTTGTCTGTTTGTTGAACTTGAGATGGCTGGAAAAGTGTACGAGGCGGAGAGAAACTTGGGAAAAGCTACTCCAATGCTTAAGTCAGTGTTAGAATTTTCAAACTGGAAGATCCAGATGAAAGCGTTTTTCTGATTCACTGAACATACACTCTTTGATTCCACTGTTAAAGGTCATCACATGCCAATGATGGTGAATGCTAATGGAACAGTTCCTATTGCAGATCCTGGCCAATAATCAGAAGATGATAAGAAGCTGGTAGAGAGGGATAACAAAGCTCTTAGATACATTATTCTTGTGCTCCCAACAGAACTGTATCTGAATTTTGAACAACAAGAGACAACCCGGAGTGTGTGGAATGCTTTGTGCTTAAGGTTTAAAGGGAATGTAGCTCTTTAGGAGGGCATAACAGATCTTTTGCTGAAGCAATATACCATGCTCAATTATAACAAGGGAGAGACATTGAGTGAACAGGTGACTCGTTATTCTACCTTGATCAACAACGGAGAAAAATAGGGGTTGAGATCAAAGAATACAAAGTTTGTAAAGAGTTGCTGGAGTCATTACCAGATTCTTGGAGCATACCGTGCATGCTGATTAAAAAACACAACTCCTGAATTGAAAAACAAATCTTTTGATGACGTCATTTGCATACTTGAGTCTTACGAGTTAGAAGGGAAGAAAAGATAGATGAATAATCCTGGAAAATCTAATTCAACTAGCTCAGTGAAAGAAACTTTATTCTTTGGAAGTGGTGGTCAAGGGAGAGTGTGGTTTGAAATATGATGATGGTAATGGATGTTGTGGTTCTGGAGGTTGCGGGCAGGATAAATGGAAAGGAACTCAAGCAAAGAATTGTAACATCCAAAAAATTTGAAAGCTAATGGTTCGGGTCAGAGAGCGACCCGAATCCCTATTAAACAGATGGGTTAGAAAAGTCGATGGATTTTAAAGGACATGGGGAGCCGTTTTGCGTTCAGTTTTTGATCGAAACACGTGAGATAGAAACCAAGGTACCCGGATGTAATTTAGTGGTTTAAATAGCATTTAAAGATCAAACCCTAGAGCTATATCAGCTCTAGGTGTGCGACGACTGGAAAGAGACGAAAGGAGAGGAAGAAGCCGGCGACAGGGGTGGTCAGATGGGAAACAAAGGCGGTGACGCGGTGGCTTTCGACCGGGAGTCTCCGTAACACAATGAGGTAATCCCGTTTACATTTTTTACAATCGTTTTTGCATGAAATTATGATTAGGGTTTTGAGTAGGGTGGTTGTTTCGGTGGTGATGGATACCGGTAGTGTTGGGACGGCCGGTGGTGGCCGTGGACGATGATGGCAGCGGCTACGGGTTGTAGTAAGTGGCCAAAAATGTTGGTGCCATGCGCGATGATGATAGACAGCAAGGTACGACGGCCGAGCAGAGAGAGGGGGCATGATGGTGTCCTAGCGGGTGCAGATGGCGGTCGTGGTGGTCTACGATGTAGATAGGAGGTCGGCGGCGGCTGTCCCGGTGACTTTACTTGGTGCACGACAGTGACAACAACGATGAAATAAAGTGATAGCTACGGTGGTTGTGAGCAACGATGGTGGCGGCCGATGTGGTGGGGAACGATGATGGAATCCGACGGAGACGACGACGGGATACGATTTGTCTCCATAGTGTAGCGACGGTACACGTTGGAGGACGACAGGAATGGTGGTGGTTCACGACGATGGTGATGGTACCTGTAGTGGTGCATGGATGAGCCCAGGTGTAAGTTGGGGAAAATTATGGTTTGCATGGGGACGTTTTGGTGATTAGGGTTTTGCATGGCACACGTACTTGCATGTATGAAACCCAGTTCGAGCATGAGGTTTCTAAATGGGTCAAAGATGATCCGATACGTGTGTTCCTGGGGCTAAGGGTTGGGTGAATCGAAAGGATGAGCAGATGAGACCCAGTGTCGGGATTGTTATTATTTTTATGCGCTAGTCGACGTATGTTCAGAACGTGTCTGATCATATGATCGAATGTTTGACAGGTTCGGGTTTCGAGTTGGAGGACGGTAGTAGAGCAAGGACTTGGATCTTCACAACTGGTGAATTTCTATCCCCCTCTTTAATGTTTTTACCATTTTGGGGCTATCGTACATACTTGCAAGTGTTATGTTATAAATTAAATGTGTTACGAGTTTTGGGTTAAACCTGAAAGTTTACGAACTAAAATATTCAATAACAAGGCTAAAGGTCTATGTGGTGTCCTTAGGATGTATGGGCTAGAATTCGGTATGATGTTTGTGTATCGTATAATGACTTATTCGGGAGGAGTCGGGTAAAGGATCTAGATGTTATGAGGGTACGTCTAGAGTATGAGATTGGTTACACACGTAGGTGACCCGTGTAAGGGCGATGGGTGATAGGACTTGTTCATGTAGTGTTATGTGTGTTTAACTTGTTGATTTGTGTGCTTGCATTGTTGTCCGGGTATATGGCCAATGACGATAGGAAGGAGTCGGTCCTTCGGATGTTGTCACCATATGGGTGGCTAGGCAGTGATCATAGATGACGAGTGTGTCACTGTCTCATGTGACAGGGCCTTGTGAGGGCAATATTGAACCCCGAAAAGGGGTTCTCGGAAATGATATGAATATGCCGACGGGGATAACCCTGACGAGGGTAGATGTGACGAAACCAGTGAAATCCTTCTAAGGTAATTGTTGTGTGCATGTATGTTTGATTTAATTGCATGCAAGGGTTAATTGATATTCATTGTGTTGTGATGTTATTGCTTTGGAGTTGAGCATTATATTGACCGTTTTGTCGGGACGATGTCGTGTTTACAACTGTTGTGTTAGTAGACCTTGTGAGAGTCTTGGCTGGGGCTTGTCAGATCTATGTCTAAGATTCGGTGAAGATAACCGAACCTCGTGTTGATACATGTGGTAGATTACGGGTTAGCTGTGTAGTAAGCTCGATCCATGTTGGTGAGACTTACTGGGTTAGGGTTATGGGGTGAGCCTTGGGTTGTTGGATTCTTATGGGGCATGGTAGGTAACAGGGGTTACCGATATAGTAATAAATTACAAACCGTATTATAAAGGGTTGGTATGTCTTGGGTTGATATATATGTATTTTTGACGAGATGATTTCTGCTTAAAATAAACTGTTAGAACTCACTCAGCGTAGCTGACTTTGTATGCACGTTAGATTGTTTTGCAGGTGAGTTCACATGATGAGGTATCTTGGCTTGGGAGCGATGCTACTCGGATTGGTGTGCATGCATTCGTAAGGTAAGGTTAAGAATGATAATGATTTTTAAAGTTAGTTCATATTTTGAGTAAGACTTCCGCTTTATGTTTTCATAAAGACTTAAGTGTTTTCAAATAAAACTCTGTGATGTGAACCAACTGTAGGGTGCCTGGTTTGGGGGCCTTACAAGTTGGTATCAGAGTCGTGGTTTAATTGAATACTGGTGTTTTTAAATACCTAAACTTAAATCGAAAATGAGATGAATGTAAACGAATGCCACCACGGGTAACCAGGGGATGATGTGACGAAAATTCTCAGGGACTGAGTCTGTCATTTCCTGATTTCGAACTTCAGGGATTTGTCCTGCCAAGTTCCTAAACTCGATATGTTGACTTCTCAAAGTCAAAATCAAATGAATCTTTGTTCTTGTTGACCTTTAAAAGTCAAACTCATGGCTCCTTGATTCAAATCCGCGAATTATACCCGAAATCCATCTAATTCCATAACGGTTATGAACAATATTAACAGTTTCGACAATCATTGAGCCATTACTCATCGTTATCAATACGAATTAATCTGAATTATGGGGATTAAACTCGTAACCGTCGACCACCTTATCATACTCATCAAATCCGTCGATCTCGGTCATTATTCTCACAAATTAAGCACCTGCACATCTCGTTCACATTCTCTAGAAGCCTTTGCACAAGTCAATTACACCGGAAATCAAAGCAGTTGTAGCCGGAGTTCGATTCATGAAAGTCGCGGCTTGGTTTAGTCGAGCACCATCAATCCGTCAACGTTTCTAGTAATTATTTGCATCCACACTTTCGTGTTGTATCCATTGAATGAAAGCCCTATGTTAATTGGGGCTTATAACATCCAATTCGATCAATCCAGATTCTAGGGCTCATGTTAAAATGATTTAATCGAACCCTAACTTAAACACAATTTAAATCAAATTAATTCACACCAGTAGACTCGTAATCATCTACTGAGTGACAGCCCTATGACAATTTGATATCATATCATCGAATTGATCATGATCTGTAACCTAGGGTTTGTTCATAAACCGGTTTGGGGTTTTTGAACCTAAACCCTATTTAAACCAAATTAAATGGTGAAGTTAGCTTCGCAATCCTTCGTTTGATAAAAGCCCTATGCTAATTCAGTCCCATATCATCGAAGTTTTCAAAATCCAGAACCTAGGGTTCATGAACTTTCTGGTTAATCGAATACTAATCAGGACACATTTTTAATCAAATTAAAATACATGGACAGATTCGAAAACCTTTGTTTATTAAAAATCCTATGAATCCAACACCTTTCAATATTAGAATCAATCAAATCGATCCAAATATCCGATTAAGGGTTTTCGGACTTTGATCCTAAGAATAAACCATCCTAAACTCATTAGTTTTTCAATCAAACACACACACTGACGCGTATGGACTTGATCAACATAACCCCTAATCAATCTGGTTTGTTCATTATCAAAAATCGATGGATTAGGCTCGGATTCGATCGCGAGATCATTTGGGAAGGGAAACCACGGTGACTTGTATGTTAAAACAATTCGAAATGGGTTTGTATGCGATACCCTAGCGGGCGGGACTGGTTAGAGCTATATGCATGTGTGGGAGAGACCCGGGTTCGAGGCCGGGCTCCCACAATCTTTTTTTGGGACGTTTTTAATTATATTAAATTATTAAAAGTCAAACCCTATATTATTATAATATTATATAAATGTGTTTTAGCCCAGGAAACCACCCGTAGGATCGAGTTTGAATTTTGTAACCAATTTTATTATTTCTTCCATTTTTAAAAATAATGTATTTATGTATTTTTCAAACCGTAATCTCGTATGAAATAATATAATTATATTATTTTCAACTCGTAACCGATATTAATAAAATAATATATAAATTATATTATTTTCGACTCATTCAATTGTCTTGTGTGACATGTGTTTAAAAACTATAAATAATATAAACGATGTTATATTATTTACCTACGTTATTTACCCCGATTAAAAAAATAATATATTTATTATTTTTACACTCCTAGGATTATTTAGTAAATCTTTCGAACTTAAAAATAATATATTAAATTATATTATTTTCCTAACCTTTGTAAATGACTCAAACGCATGAAAATAATTATTTAATTATTATCCGTTATCAACATTCGACGCGTGACGCAAATTCCCTAAAATAATTATAATAAGATATGTATATATTTATATATATATATAACTCCGTCGACACGTTCGTTTATTCCTAAATCCTTAGAATGCGTTAGGACATTCTAACTTTCCGTGTCGTCGTCACAATTCCCAAATTGTCCCTAATTTATGTGTTTATAATTTTAGGGCATACGTAAGCCGTGCAGGCTAACGCTTGAGATTCCAAATCTTTCATTTGTGTGATACTACCTACTACGAAACGCAGGTGAGTTTTCACGACCCCTTTTTACGGTTTTAAACTGGGGGAGAAAAACATGTCGTAAATGCTTTTGACTTTTGTAATTCATATATGATATCACTTGTATGAATATGCGTATACATTATCTTTTAAGTCCTCACATCGTACCGTTAATATGAATATAGCGAGGTAATTTGAGTAGTACTACTGGGTTTGACAAACCTCACCCGCGTTAGTCGCGCTAACTCAATTGGAGGTCGAACGGGTGCAATATTGACCTAAACATGCACCATGATGGTGGGAGGCATATAAACAGTCAGCTGTCGGTTAGTTAACATGTTTATGGGTTAGCTACCTATTGATTTATATATTGAATGTACATTAATCTGTTAAACGCTTCTATGAATTGAAACCTGTGAACTCACCAACCTCGTGTTGACATTTTCTTACATGTTTTTCTCAGGTCGCTTAAGATAAGACACAGGTGCACACAATAGGACATGCATGGAATTCTGCCTATGATTTCTATTTTATTAAACTGTTTGGTCTATTTTTGAATTGTGTTTGGTGTGGACTTTTGGACTATTCTTTTGGGCGCGTTTGTTTTGCGCATTTACTTTCCTTACACTTCCGCATTAACTCTGATTGATATGACATTTTCATTTGAGTCCCATGTAGAGTCGTTCAATGTAACTAATGTCTGAGATCCTGGTTCGTCACTTCCCAAACGGTAAAACTCCGTTAGTTGAAATTTGGGGGTGTGACAGATTGGTATCAGAGCCATTGGCTATAGAGAACTAGGATTGCATACTAGACTATAACCTCACACATTAGTTACATGTCATAAATCTTGGATGTTTGGCACTCATATGTTACATTACATGAACATGTCATCAACTACACCACCCTCACCTAAGGCACCAGGACACGATGCACCTATCTTATCATCCCCGGAGCCTAAAAGGCGCCGGACTAGTTCTAGTGATTATTCGGTTGATCAGGGTGAACCGAGTAGCGTGCAAGCAACAAATCCTTCTCGTAATTGGAATGTATACCCGCAAATGATCCAAAGGTGGATCGAGATGGGAAATGTTCCATCACCCTACTTTGGTTCCGCTTCCTCATCATCTACCTTACCTAGCTTGCCCTGCACTATGGAACAAGCTTTTGCAGCTTTTGTATTTTACATGTCTAGGGAGTTGAGCATTGTGAAATATGCTACTGATGAGATACCTGACATTCTGCAGCGAGAGACTCAAATAGAGGAGAACAAGGTAGGAATTGAGCTTTTGACTGCTGAGCTAGCAGTGACGGATCAGGTCCATAATGTTTTGGTGGATCAGGGTGACACATTTGGAGACGAGGGTAAACACCTCGGATTTTGAGGTAGGAGGGATTCTGGAGAGAGAGTGGCTAATCTTGAAGGCCAGCTGCAAGTAGCAAACCATGCTGCCGACGGACTTCAAGAAAGAGTGACTCACTTAGAAGCCCAACTGCAAGCAGCTTTATTTCTGAAAGACATTCCACTTTCGGACGGCGAGGAAGAACCTTTCAAGGAGGAGCCCTTCGAGGATGAGCCCGTAGAGGAGGAGCCACCCGAGGAGGAACCGGTGGAGATCGATGATGCTCAATCATACCTTTCTTCCGATGACGAGGATATTTGATAATCTTCCTATTCTATCTTTCTTTTTCATTCATGTTTTGCTTATGTTAGTTCTCTTTTCAAACCTAGATGGGTAAGGTTGTTCCCATTCAATAAAAGCATGAGAAGTTTAATGTTTAAGTTATTTATTTTGTAGCCTTACAATTTATTTAATTTTCAAAATATTAGATGTTGAATTTCCTTACTTGTACATAAATAATGTTTAATATGCGATATATTTCTCATTGTTTGTATTTGTGAATGTGAAGAATCATGTCAGGAAGAGGACGTGGAGGTCGTGCTGGTGGCCGGGGTACCATCAACATGGCAGCAGCGGAGCTAGCGGCACTAATCAACGATAGTGTGGCTGAGGCTCTAGCAGCACAGAATGCTGCAGGTAAATGCTTTAACTATTGACTAATGAGGTCAATTCATCTCTTAAAGCGCTTTAATTAAGCTCTATAATCCCAATCCTATGTTATTTCTAAATCCAGGCCAGCAAAACTAGCAGAATCAGCAACGCACGTTCAAAGCATTTATGGACTGTAAGCCCCACGCCTTTAGTGGAGCTGAAGGAGCTATCGGACTGCTCCGTTGGTTCGAAAAGGTAGAATCAGTGATTGCCATGTGCAACTGCCCAGTGGCTAATCAGGTCAAGTTCGCTGCTGGAACTTTGGAGGGCCCGACTCTCACGTAGTGGAACCCTCAGGTCCAGATGTTGGGTCTGGCCATGGCAAATGGACTCCCGTGGGAGGAGTTTAAGATGATGATGATGAAAGAGGAGTACTGTCCTCGTGATGAGATTCAGAAGTTGGAAGGTGAATTTTGGAACCTGAAAATGGAAGGTTCTGAAATTGAGCTGTATACCACACGCTCCCATGAGCTCGCTACCATGTGCCCACATATGGCGACTCCAGATTACAAGAGAATTAAGCTGTATATTGGAGGTCTAGTGCCTCAAATTCAAAGTATGGTTACTTCGTCCAACCCTACTACCATCCAGCAGACGATCAAACTGTCTCACAAGCTAACCGATCAGGCGGTGACACAAGGGACTTTACCCCCGAGAGGTGCGGTCTCTAAATCCACCGACAATCATAAATGCAAGTTTGATCACCACTCCAACACCCACTCCAACTCTCACTCCACGGGATCCCAGTTCAATCAACCCCAGCAGCAGCAGCGAAAGTTTGAGCCTGCTAAGAACTTCAATCAGACGACCGCCTCAGGTCAAAATCAAGGTAGTTATACGGGGAGAGCCCCCAAGTGCAACAAGTGCAATTATCACCACGTCGGTGCTTGTAACCGTTGTCAACGGTGTGACAAGATGGGCCACGTTGCAAAACATTGTAGAGTGGATCTTCAGAATAAGCAATCGTTCCGACCGCAAGGATCCACAAGGGGATGTTTTCAGTGCGGCAAAGAGGGACACATCCAGAGGGATTGTCCTCAGTCGAAGAGGAATGGTAATGGAAGTGGGAATGGAAATGGAAATGGTAACGGCAATAACCAGGGTAACAAAGGTAACGGCAACAACAATCAAGGCAATAACAGTGGTGGCAATAATGCCAGTAATGGAGGGAATGGTGCGAGAGGACGAGCTTTCGTGCTAGGATATGGAGAAGCTCGTTATGATCATAACATGGTCACCGGTAAGTTTCTCTTAAATAATTACTTTGCTTCGGTCCTTTTTGACACTGGTGCTGATAGAAGTTTTATATCTAGAAAACTTAGTGATATGATAAAAGGAACTCCAACTCTGTTAGAAGCTAAGTATATAATAGAGATAGCTGATGGCCAAATAATTGAAGAAACCCACATTCTTAAGGGTTGTAAGCTAGAACTAGCTAGTCATAACTTGATATTGACCTTATGTCAGTCACACATGGTAGTTTTGATGTAATTGTCAGCATGGATTGGTTATCTAAAAACCAAGCTGAAATCATCTGTCGAGAGAAAATTGTTCGAATTCCTCTCCCGAGTGGAGAAACCCTTTCAGTTCAGGGCAAAAAGGTTGGTGCAATCATGGGCATCATATCCTTTATGAAAGCACAGAAATGCCTTCGAAAAGGGCATACTGCTATTTTGGCTCTCATTGCTGAGCAGCCCTCAGAAGAAAAGAAGATTGATGAAATTCCCATCGTTCGTGATTTTCTGGAAGTATTCTCGAAGATTTGCCTGGTCTGCCACCACACCGTCAAGTCGAATTCCAAATCGCTCTAGCACCCGGAGCGGCACCGATCGCTCGGGCACCTTACAGAATGGCACCTAGTGAATTGCAAGAGCTATCTACTCAGTTACAGGAATTGTTGGATAAAGGTTTCATCTGACCTAGCTCATCGCCATGGGGAGCTCCAGTCCTATTTGTCAAGAAGAAGGACGGAACTTTCCGTATATGTATCGACTACCGTGAGCTAATTAAAGTCACAATCAAGAATCGTTATCCTTTGCCTCGCATAGAGGATCTCTTTGATCAACTCCAAGGATCCAGTTTCTATTACAAGATAGATCTTAGGTCCGGCTACCACCAATTGAGAGTCCGGGATGAAGATATCTCTAAGACTGCTTTCAGGACAAGGTACGGCCACTATGAATTTATGGTCATGCCTTTCGGATTAACCAACGCACCTGCATTATTCATGAGCCTCATGAACCGTGTGTGTAAGCCTTACCTTGATCAATTTGTCATCGTTTTCATCGACGACATTCTCATTTATTCCAAGAACAAGGAGGAACATGAGGAACATCTACATTTAATCCTGGAATTACTTAAAAAGGAACAGCTGTATGGTAAGTTTTCCAAGTGTGAATTTTGGATCCGGGAAGTTCAATTCTTAGGACATGTGGTTAACGAGAAAGGAATACATGTCAATCCATCAAAGATAGAAGCCATCAAGAATTGGGCAGCACCGACGACTCCGACTGAGGTGCGACAATTTCTGGGATTGGCTGGATACTACCGTCGATTCATCGAAGGATTTTCAAAAATTGCACAACCCCTCACTGCCTTAACTCAAAAGGGTAAAGCCTACAACTGGGGCGATAACCAAGAGTCAGCATTCCAACATCTTAAGCAGAAACTTTGCAGTGCACCTATCCTAGCCCTATCGGAAGGTACGGATGATTTCGTGGTATATTGCGACGCATCCATTCAGGGTTTGGGTTGTGTATTAATGCAACGAGAAAAGGTGATCGCATACGCTTCACGTAAACTAAAAATTCACGAGAAAAACTACACTACCCATGACCTAGAGTTGGGAGCTGTAGTTTTCGCACTTAAGATATGGAGACACTACTTGTACGGTACCAAGTGCACCATCTACACCGATCACAAGAGTCTTCAGCATATCTTCGAGCAGAAAGAGCTGACCATGCGACAACGTCGTTGGGTCGAGCTTCTGAATGATTATGACTGTGCGATCCGATATCATCCGGGTAAAGCTAACGTTGTAGCTGATGCCCTAAGTCGAAAGAAACCCAAGCCCAAGCGAGTACGAGCACTACAACTTACAATACACAGTGGATTACCTGACAAGATTCGCGGTGCTTAGCTTGAAGCCCTAAAAGAGGAAAATTTACCTTCTTAAGGTACACGGGGAATGGATCAGCAATTTGAAATTAAGTCGGATGGCATTCGCTACTTCGCATGCGAATTTGGATTCCTATGTATGGGAACTTAAGAGAACTAGTCATGGATGAGGCGCACAAATCCCGATACTCTATTCATCCAGGTTCTGAAAAAATGTACCACGACCTTAAGGTATTATATTGGTGACCAAAGATGAAGGCCGATATAGCCACCTAAGTAAGCAAGTGCCTGACTTGCTCAAAGGTCAAGGTGGAATATCAAAAGCCTTCTGGTCTACTGCAACAACCGGAAATCCCAATGTGGAAATGGGAGCAAATCTCTATGGACTTCATAACAAAATTACCCAGAACCCCCAGCGGATGCGATACCATTTGGGTGATCGTAGATCGCTTAACAAAATCTGCGCACTTCCGTGCAATCAAAGAAACCGACAAAATGGAAAAACTTACTCGTGTCTACTTGAAGGAAGTCATTTCTAGGCATAGTGTGCCGATCTCTATCATTTCGGATTGAGACGCTCGATTCACCTCTCGTTTCTGGCAATCATTGCAGAAAGCTATAGGTACACGTTTATACATGAGTACAGCTTATCACCCGCAAACCGATGGTCAAACGAAACGTACCATCCAAACATTAGAGGACATGCTGCGAGCTTGTGTGATCGATTTCGTTAACACTTGGGAGTCTCACTTACCTTTAGTGGAGTTCTCCTACAACAACAGTTATCACACTAGCATCAAGGCGGCACCATTCGAGGCATTGTACGGACGTAAATGCCGATCTCCTATCTGTTGGGCTGAAGTTGGGGATAGCCAACTAATAGGTCTTGAACTTGTATCTGAAACTTCCGAAAAGATCGTTCAAATATGAAACCGTAGGGCGGCAGCGCGTGATCGTCAAAAGTGCTATGCCGACAAACGTCGTAAACCTTTAGAGTTTCAAGTAGGTGACATGGTCTTACTCAAGATCTCACCTTGGAAAGGTGTCATTCGCTTCGGGAAGCGAGGCAAACTAAACCCTCGTTATGTTGGACCTTTCAAGATAGTAAAGAGAATTGGCCCAGTCGCGTATCAACTGGACCTACCGGAAGGACTTAGTGGTGTACACGATGTCTTCCATGTCTCGAACTTGAAGAAATGTCTAGCAGACAAAACACTCACTGTTCCGCTTGAGGAGCTGCACATTGATGAACAACTACGGTTTGTTGAAGAACCGGTAGAAATCATGGATAGGGAAATCAAAACGCTGAAACGTAGTAAGATCCCTATTGTCAGACTTCATTGGAACTCGAAACGCGGACCGGAATTCACGTGGGAACGCGAGGATCAGATGATGCGCAAGTATCCTCATCTGTTCAAGCAATCCTTGTCAAACTCTTAAGGTACTATTCTAATTTTCGGGACGAAAATTCTTTCAACTAGAGGATGATGTGACATCCAGAAAAAAAAAATTATTATTTAATTTTCGGGACGAAAATTCTTTCAACTAGGGGATGATGTGACAATCCAACTTTTCAAGGTAACTCCGTTAGCAATCCCGTTAATAATTCAGTTAAAACCTAACCCAGTTAACCCAATATTAAATCTCAGGGACTGTTTCTATCATTTCCTAATTTCAAACTTCAGGGATTTGTCCTGCCAAGTTCCTAAACTCGATCTGTTGACTTCTCAAAGTCAAAATCAAATGAATCTTTGTTCTTGTTGACCTTTAAAAGTCAAACCAAAGACTGATTGCTACCAAATTATTCTAAGTACAAATGCTGCTGATAGGCTTATCAGCAGCATTCAACACTTGTTGCTGCTGATAGGCTTATCAGCAGCATCCAACACTTGTTGCTGCTGATAGGCTTATCAGCAGCATTCAACACTTGTTGCTGCTGATAGGCTTATCAGTAGCATCCAACACAAGTTGCTGCTGATAGTCTTATCAGCAGCATCCAACACAAGTTGCTGCTGATAGTCTTATCAGCAGCATTGTTCTCATCTCTGCTGCTGATAGCTCTATTCTCTGAAGACCAAACGTTGCAGCTGACTATCCATGTGAAGCGCCTCTGACACCTGTCTGTAAAAGCAACTGCCACACTCCAAGCAGAAGGAACCTCAGTGGTGTAACCAATAAAGGACAATGACGCGCGTCTCCAAGCATGCAAACAATGATGCCTAAGAAGACGTTTCAGTAAAGTTATCTAGATTAGCCTTTGCGTGTAATTTAGATTAATAAACAAGATCAACGGCTTGTGTTAGATCTGATCCTTAGAATCAAGGGTCTGTCTTGATTCTAAGTTACTATAAATACTGTGTAAACACTTCATTGTAAGTGTGCTTGCTGTGCTTTCATAGTGCTTCTTGATAGTGTTTTACTTGTAAACTTGTAATCTCAGAAGTTTAATACAACAATGCATTTATCAGTATTCTTGCTGTTTACTTGTTTACCTTGTTGGTTGTTATTGTTTCCGCCAATATCAACTAGAATAGAATCACCTTGTAATCTTACGATCCTACAAGTGGTATCAGAGCTTTGGCTCAAGATTAAACAAACTAACATTATTTAATCACTTTCTGATTCTATTCAAAACTCTATTCTTGATCAAGTCACACAAAACAAAAATGGCACAAAGCAACGGGCTCAAAGACATCCTGATGCAGCAATACGAAAACTTTGTCTGCAATGAAGGTGAGTCACTAACCAGTGTGTATAACAGGTACACTTACTTGGTAGGAGAGCTGCAGTGCTCTAAGGTGAAACTGGAGAATGAAGACATTCTCAAAAGGTTCATCAGATCTCTTCCTAGTTGCTGGACACTTTACATAGTGTCAATAAGAAGAACTGAGAATTTGAAGACTCTGCAGATGACCGAGCTCTTTTGTATGCTAAAAGCCTATGAATTAGAAATAATTCAAGCCAAAGAAAGAAGCTCAAGCCATCAATCAGCCTCTTCCAGCGACTACTATCCTACCAGACAAGCACACCAAGCTCAGCCAAGACACCAACAACAACAACATGTCAATCCTCCAGCACAAACTGAAGCCTGTGCAAATGTTGGAACTACTGACTTTGACTGGAGCTTCCAGCCTGAGGATCTTTCTGCCAACAATCAAGCTCTCATGGCAGACACATTAGAGGTATCCTCTCTAACTTCAGACTCATCAGAGGTACCACCAAAGGTATATGAAAATCTATGTACTCAAGAGTGCATTGATAAGGTCCTTGGATATAGGAAACATAACCAGAAGCTCATAGATAAAAATGAAGAATTTCACCAATTGAAATCTGAATTTAAAAAGGTTGAAAATAGTTACAAGGAAAAGAATGATTGTTTAAAGAAAGAAATTTCATTATTAAAACATGAACAAACAAACCTTGAAACTCAAATTGATGATATTCTGGTTAAGTTGAAAGCTGCAAGGGCTGAATTGGCAGACCAAAAGGTCCATGTGGAAAAATATGAATTTGCATCCAAAAAGCTGCAAAGACTTTTGGATGTTCAAATCCATGAAAATGTAAAAACTGGGTTGGGATATCATGCTGACCAGTACAAAACCGTCGCACCTCCTGCTGATTACGTTGCCATCCATGAACCAAGCTTCAATCTAGCAAATCTTGACATGGCCAACCGAAATCTTGACCCTGCTGTCAAAGAAACCCCTGTGCAAGAATGCACTACTTCATCAGAGACTGAGTCAACTTGCTCAGACTCCACTGAAACAAGTAATGCCTCATCTCCTCCTGCCCCTCAAGTGATAGTCACTAAAGATGAAGTCCCTATTATCCCTTCAATACCAGTTCCTAAACCCTTCAAACAAATCAGAATTAGCTATCCTCCAGAAGGAAGAAAGCTGACTATTGAAAAGGGACAGTCTTCCACCTCCACCAACTCAAAGCCTCCTTCCAATTCAGTCCAGCCAAGGAAGGTGTTTGACACATATCATGCGCCTGAAGAAAGGGCTCCATATGTTCAAAAAACATTGGAAGAAGCTACTTTTGAGCACAACAAAGCTCACCCTTGGAATTTCAAAGACCTTTTCAAAAGAAAGGATTATGTGCATCTTTAAAAGGATAAACTGACAAAATCGTGTTTTGTCTGTGGGAAATATAACCACACTGCCAGCACCTGCTTCTACTACCTACAGCAGCAAAGAAACCTCAAGCAACATGCTTTTGAGAAGACAAAGAAGAACAAACAGGTAAGAAGCTTTGAAGCTAAGACAACTCAATTCAGAAAATCTCTTTCTCCACCAAGGGAGCAGTTGTCAAAGCCTCAAAAATCTTGCATCATCTGTGGAGAATCAGACCACTTTGCTGCAAACTGTAAGTTTAACCCATTCAACCAGATCCTTCATCAAGCTCCTCAAAGACAAAGGGTAAAGAAGGATCATCATACATCAGTTGTTAGTCCAGCTAAGCCCGAGAAAACAAAGCAGAAGCTTTCAGCGGCAACCAAGTCTGCTGCTGATAAGCTAAAATCCTCCGCAGCAAGAGTGCCCACTGCTGATAAGGCAAAATCCAAGGCAAAGCCTACAGTAGCAAAGAATGCTGACACTTCCACAACGCTGTCAGCAGCAGGATCTACTGTCAACAAGCCAGAAACATCAGTAGCAAAATCTGCTACTGGTAGTGTGAGGAAAACTAGAAAAACACCAATAATGCAATGGAAAGCCAAATCATCAGATACAACGTCTGCTGCTGAAAAGACAAAGAAAGCTGGAAAACCACCAACTCAACAATGGAAGGTAAAGAAAACACCAAGCATCATCATCGGTTAAGCTGAATGCATCTATCTTCTGTTGTAAATATGTCTGTCTAATGTTGTAAATAAAAGTTACAAGTCAGCAGCATTTTTTGCCCTTCAGCTGCTGACAGGTTCAAATTTTCATCAGCAAAGCTTTTGCCACTGATCGCTTTAAGTTATCAGCAGGAACAAGTTTCCTGCGGACAGCTTTAAGGCGGTCAGCAGCAACCTTTTTGCTGCGGAATGAATACAACAGTCAGCAGCTACCAAATCTGCTGCTGAAAGACTTAACTATCCGCAGCAACCAAGTTTGCAGCTGATAGCTCATCATCAGCAGCAATCAAGTTTGCTGCTGATGGGTAAAATAAGTCTACATTAACTTTTACCTGTGGTAAAAACTACTCTTAGTCTTTACCATGACTGCTCGAGTGCTTTACAGCTGTAACAATGAAAAGTGAAACAGGTTGTACTGTACAAGTAAGGTTGCTTTTTCTTCGTCTGCCGTTATATCACAATTTCAAACTTTCCCACAACCTCTTCATATTCAATTACAAACCCTAAACCCATCACTTTCTCTCCCGTCCCCACATCATTTAAAGCCCTAAATAATTAACCTCCATTCAAACACCCTTCTCTCTTCCCTCCAAATCCACAACAATGGCAGGCGCAGACATAAACAACCCTAACGACAAGTTTTCCCCATATCACAACCTCACTGTATGCCTAATAAAGGGCAGGAAATCTGAAGGTTTCAACGATATGATCGACTTCCTTTGTCGGTCCAAAATCCTCCATGCCCTAACAGTCAACCCAACCATCTACACTTCCCACATGGAAGATTTTTGGAACTCAGCCGTGTATTCTACTGAACAGAGCACTCCCCAAATCAGAGGCACAGTAGACGGCAAGGAGATGATTATCACTGAAGCAAAGCTCCGCCAACACCTCAAGCTTCAGGATGAAGGGGACGCCACCTCTTACCCAAGAGACGTATACATGAGGACCTTTGTATCTATAGGGTACACTGGGAATCAAACAGAGTATACGATAGAGAAGGCACTCATGGGTACCAAATGGAAATATCTCTGCCACACTCTTCTCCAATGCATATATCCCAGAAGAGAAGTGGCTGGAACCAACTCAGCTCCGGACTTGCGTCGGCAATTCACGGTATGATAACTGGGGCGGGTTTCAATTTTTCTCACCTCATTATTGAAGGTTTGAGATACAACCTTCAAGAAGGGGTGAAATCTCAGTTCTTCATGTACCCAAGATTCTTGCAAGAAGTGTTCAATATTGAACACCAAGATCTTTCAAAAACTGCAAGAATCTACTCAATTCTGGGACATAAGAACAACATTTTTCAAAGCATGAGAACAGTTTCATCAAAGTTCTCAGGGGCAGATGTTCCATTGTTGTCTACAATGTTGAACACACAAAGTGCCCAGGGTGACAGTTCAGCAAACCCAGCTGATACTGATCCCACACCCTCCACCTCACTGCCACAAACTCAAACTACTGCTTCCTTTGATCGAACCCCTGTGCATTCTACTGAGGATGTACAGGCACATAATCTAATCACCCCCAGTTTGATTGCTCAACCGAAACACAGGGCCTCGGTTGCAGCCAAATATACAAGGAAGAGGGGCAAGAGAACTCCTTCTTCTCTTGCCTCCAAGGCCCAAACCCAAGCCAACATCCCTCACTCAGAATCACAACATTCTAGTGAGAATATCATAAGGGAAAGCCACACTGTTAGGGAGACTCCTTCGGAAGTCTCTCTATTAGGATTAGGATCACTTCCCGGATCCATAGAACAGCCCTTTGAGCCATTCCTATCTTCTTTGGACTTAAGTGTTGAGGAACCTGACCAAAGTGATGTACCTTCGCCAACTACCACTATCAAGGAGATACTGATTGGTCTTGCTTCCGAAACACCCAACCCAAGTTCTTCACCCTTGAAGGTCCACTCTGGGAGTGATGATGGAGTGGATGTGGAAGAGGCTGTCACTATTGCTGGTCCATCAACTGACCAGGAGGACAGTGACAACATCTTTAAGACCTCAACCACGGCAACTCATGGTGAGGGTGTTTCCTTTGAAACTCCCCTCACTGAGAGGAATCCCAGGCGCCAAGAAACCGCGGGTGATGGGGATGCTGAGGCTCGGCCTACGGCCCCATCTGCGTCCAAGGATTCCACAACTGTGGATGAGGACAGACTGAAACTTCATAACTTGGAATTGACTGCCAGGGTGGCTATGCTAGAGGCTGAAGTATCCAAACTAAGACACCAAGTCTCTATGCATGAAGCCCATCAATGCCCAACTTTAGCCATTCCCTCTCTTGTATCAGTAGGCACCCAAACTGATGCCTACCTGTCTACTGATGCAACCAAAAAGGGGGAGATGGTCTATATGGAAGAAGATAAAGACAGTCTTGATGACTGGATTCAAGAGCAGGTTGTACTTCAAAGCTCACTATTCAAGCCAGCCTTTGTCCAAATTCATGACTTGCCAGTCCCAGATAATGAAGACGAAGAGACATCTGAAGACTGGAAGTTGGTCGTCAGGGCTGTCGATGAAATGCTGAATGATGTTGAAGACACAGAACAAACAAATACATCATTCGGCATCCTTCCTGAAGCAGCAACCATCATTGGTCAATCCTCAACCCCCCAACGATTAAGATCATCAAAGAAGATAGAATTTGACTCCATTCTAGCTTGGGGGTATGATGGATCATCTGAGAGGTTTTGGATTGGATGGGAGTTTAGCGGAGTAGAAGAGCTGAACTGGAACTCTCTCAATGCCCTCCAAGTCCTACATCTGCATTTAACTAATTGCATCAACACCTCAACAGATCTCTCAGCAGAACTTGCCATTGGCAGGTTCCATGACCTGATGGAGGATAATCTACCCATGTTCCAAAGATTCCTACAAGCAGCACATCGGGTAGCTTATCCGGAATCCTCGGCGACCGCAGAAAGGAGACTGACTCCTAGCAATCTTGAAATAACAAGGAGCAGTCTTCTCACTAAAGAAGAAGTTCTGGGCCTTCAAAGATTCCTGTATGCCTTCCTGGTCAAGGACTTGGACGTGCTAGGTTGGGTGAGCACTAAGTCCCTTGACCACACTCTCCTGCTCGGCAACGGCTCCTCTCTCATCATCAATACCAGGAACATCCTTCAGCTGCCCTCAGACTTCCTATTCAAGATTTTTCAGCTCAGAGCCAACATCTGCAATATTAACTCACTGGAGAGCCAGGCAATGATGGTCATCATCAAAGCCCATCTTGAAAAAGAAGGACTGATTCCTCAAGAAGAGACTGTGCCAACTTCTGATACTGACTCCAACTCTGATACTCCACAAGTTGACATCACATTTGCAGCTTTTGGCACAAGATCTTCAATCAGGGATCAACTGAGGGAAATAGAAGGTCTTGAGTGTCAACTTGATGAAGACAGTGACCGTCCCTTTTCAATCCCTCAACATGCCAATGAAGCTGAGGCAGAGATCCCAATAGCAGCATCATCATCTGCTGTTGTGATCAGTGAAGCTGAAGCAGAGGCACCCAATGTAAACAAAGGAAAGGGAATCATGACTGATGAAGATGAAGAGAGGCTGCTAAAAGAGAAAAGAGAGAGGGAAGAGAAAAGAAGAAGAAGAGAGGAAGAGGAGATGGCTGACCTGAAAAAGGCTCAAGAAAGAAAAACAGCCATTCTCCTAAGAGAACAAACCATCCAGCTGTATGCTAAACAGCTGGATGAGCTAAAAAGAAAGATTCCTGCAGTTGACCAGATTGAAGAAGATGCAGCTCTTGCTCTTCAACTGCAGGAACAATTCAATAAAGAAGAAGAAGACTTGGAGAAGAAGAAGAACGAAGAAGCTAAGTTCAGAGTAACCGATTCTGAATTAGCAAAAGAATTAAGGGAGGAGTGGACTGAAGCTCTGATCTCTCAAGGTGAGGATGCAGACTACCTTGAGAAACTTTCAAACAAAGAGATTTACAGAGCCTTCATGGGTCAGCAGGGTCAATTGGCTAGCAAGAAAAAGGTTGAAGAAGAAGAAAAAGCCAAGCTATAGTCCAAGAAGACCATTGCACTGAATAAAAGAACCCATGAAGAAAGGAAGGTCATGATTGACTTCCTTAAGGCTAGAGAAGATAGTGGAAAGAGGCTAGGTCCCATGAATTTCATGAACCTACAAGCCCTCTACTTCAAAGTTAAAAAGGATGAGGAAGAAAGACTAGGGAAGAAGGCCTCCAAGAAAAGGGTACTTATCAAAGAAGAAGAAAAACCAAAGACAAAAGCCTTCTCCCTCACCTACCCCTTCCTCAGCCCACCATCCTTCCACTCTCCTCCCCAAACCTTCCACTCCTCCACCCAACAAGTCCAAATCATCCCACCCAGCTCCCACTCATCAACAGCCTCCCTTAAAGAAATCCAAATCCTCATCTGAACCTGAAGACTCAAGAAACATAGTTGAATGGGTCTACAATCCACAGGATCAAAGGTTTGAGATCTTCAGGGGGAGAACTGAAAGAAGAAGATCTACATATAGGTCTGTTGATGAGATTCTGCAACTACCAGATTCATACCTAAAAAGAATTTTGGAGCTGGGTGAAGCTCATGAGCCTGCAAATGAGAGAGGGAAACATCTTATGCTAGCAATCAGACATTATTTCAATCCTAGCAAAGATGTGGTCGTGGATGTCAAACCACTCAAGTCCCACTCTCCATTTGTATCTTGGTCCTACAATGCTGATTTGGATGAATTCACTCTGATTGATGTAAAGAAGCAGCAGATGAGATGTTCAAGCAAAGCAATCTACAAAATGCCACACAAAGACATCAAGACTCTGTCTGAACTTCCACTAAACAATCCCAGCAAGGATCCAAGAGGCTATGAGGTTGAAAGGATAGTCAGCCACATGCAAAAGCTTCAGCAGCAAAGTAATTAGAAGAATTTTGGTTGCATCAGTCTAGGGGGAGTTTGTAGAACCAAAGACTGATTGCTACCAAATTATTCTAAGTACAAATACTGCTGATAGGCTTATCAGCAGCATTCAACACGTGTTGCTGCTGATAGGCTTATCAGCAGCATCCAACACTTGTTGCTGCTGATAGGCTTATCAGCAGCATTCAACACTTGTTGCTACTGATAGGCTTATCAGCAGCATCCAACACAAGTTGCTGCTGATAGTCTTATCAACAGCATTGTTCTCATCTCTGCTGCTGATAGCTCTATTCTCTGAAGACCAAACGTTGCAGCTGACTATCCATGTGAAGCGCCTCTGACACCTGTCTGCAAAAGCAACTGCCACACTCCAAGCAGAAGGAACCTCAGTGGTGCAACCAATAAAGGACAATGACGCGCGTCTCCAAGCATGCAAACAATGATGCCTAAGAAGACGTTTCAGTAAAGTTATCTAGATTAGCCTTTGCGTGTAATTTAGATTAATAAACAAGATCAACGGCTTGTGTTAGATCTGATCCTTAGAATCAAGGGTCTGTCTTGATTCTAAGTTACTATAAATACTGTGTAAACACTTCATTGTAAGTGTGCTTGCTGTGCTTTCATAGTGCTTCTTGATAGTGTTTTACTTGTAAACTTGTAATCTCAGAAGTTTAATACAACAGTGCATTTATCAGTATTCTTGCTGTTTACTTGTTTACCTTGTTGGTTGTTATTGTTTCCGCCAATATCAACTAGAATAGAATCACCTTGTAATCTTATGATCCTACAAGAAAAGGGTTATTAACATTATTAAATTGTCATCTTACGATCACCTTGTAATCACCTTGTTTACGTGGCTCCTTGATTCAAATCCGCGAATTATACCCGAAATCCGTCTAATTCCATAACGGTTATTAACATTATTAACAGTTTCGACAATCATTGAGCCATTACTCATCGTTATCAATACGAATTAATCCGAATTATGGGGATTAAACACGTAACCATCGACCACCTTATCATACTCATCAAATTCGTCGATCTCGGTCATTATTCTCACAAATTAAGCACCTGCACATCTCGTTCACATTCTCCAGAAGCCTTTACACACGTAAATTACACCGAAAATCGAAGCAGTTGTAACCGGAGTTCGATTCACGAAAGTCGCGGCTCGGTTTAGTCGAGCACCATCAATCCGTCAACGTTTCTGGTAATTGTTTGCATCCACACTTTCGTTTGTATCCATTGAATGAAAGCCCTATGTTAATTGGGGCTTATAATATCCAATTCGATCAATCCAGATTCTAGGGTTCATGTTAAAATGATTTAATCGAACCCTAACTTAAACACAATTTAAATCAAATTAATTCACACCAGTAGACTCGTAATCATCTACTGAGTGAAAGCACTATGACAATTTGATATCATATCATCGAATTGATCATGATCTGTAACCTAGGGTTTGTTCATAAACTAGTTTGGGGGTTTTGAACCTAAACCCTGTTTAAACCAAATTAAATGGTGAAGTTAGCTTCGCAATCCTTCGTTTGATAAAAGCCCTATGCTAATTCAGTCCCATATCATCGAATTTTTCAAAATCCAGAACCTAGGGTTCATGAACTTTCTGGTTAATCGAATACTAATCAGGACACATTTTTAATCGAATTAAAATACATGGACAGATTCGAAAACCTTTGTTTATTAAAAACCCTATGAATCCAACACCTTTCAATATTAGAATCAATCAAATCGATCCAAATATCCGATTAAGGGTTTTCGGACTTTGATCCTAAGATTAAACCATCCTAAACTCATTAGTTTTTCAATCAAACACACACACTGACGCGTATGGACTTGATCAACATAACCCCTAATCAATCTGGTTTGTTCATTATCGAAAATCGATGGATTAGGCTCGGATTCGATCGCGAGATCATTTGGGAAGGGAAACCATGGTGACTTGTATGTTAAAACAATTCGAAATGGGTTTGTATGCGATACCCTAGCGGGCGGGACTAGTTAGAGCTATGTGCGTGTGTGGGAGAGACCCGGGTTCGAGGCCGGGCTCCCACAATCTTTTTTTGGGACGTTTTTAATTATATTAAATTAATAAAAGTCAAACCCTATATTATTATAATATTATATAAATGTGTTTTAGCCCAGGAAACCACCCGTAGGATCGAGTTTGAATTTTGTAACCAATTTTATTATTTCTTCCACTTTTAAAAATAATGTATTTATGTATTTTTCAAACTGTAATCTCGTATGAAATAATATAATTATATTATTTTCAACCCGTAACCGATATTAATAAAATAATATATAAATTATATTATTTTCGACTCATTCAATTGTCTTGTGTGACATGTGTTTAAAAACTGTAAATAATATAAACGATGTTATATTATTTACCTACTTTATTTACCCCGATTAAAAAAATAATATATTTATTATTTTTACACTCCTAGGATTATTATGTAAATCTTTCGAACTTAAAAATAATATATTAAATTATATTATTTTCCTAACCTTTGTAAACGACTCAAACGCATGAAAATAATTATTTAATTATTTTCAGTTATCAACATTCGACGCGTGACGCAAATTCCCTAAAATCATTATAATAAGATATGTATATATTTATATATATATATATATAAAACTCCGTTGACACGTTCGTTTATTCCTAAATCCTTAGAATGCGTTAGGACATTCTAACTTTCCGTGTCGTCGTCACAATTCCCAAATTGTCCCTAATTTATGTGTTTATAATTTTAGGGCATACGTAAGCCATGCAAGCTAACGCTTGAGATTCCAAATCTTTCATTTGTGTGATACTACCTACTACGCAACGCATGTGAGTTACTGTTTTAAACTGGGGGAGAAAAACATGTTGTAAATGCTTTTGATTTTTGTAATTCGTATATGATATCACTTGTACGACTATGCGTATACATTATCCTTTAAGTCCTCACATCGGACCATTAATATGAACATAGCGAGGTAATTTGAGTAGTACTACTGGGTTTGACAAACCTCACCCGCGTTAGTCGCGCTAACTCGATTGGAGGTCGAACGGGTGCAATATTGACCTAAACATGCACCATGATGGTGGGAGGCATATAAACAGTCAGCTGTCGGTTGCGAGCGCATTAGTTAACATGTTTATGGGTTAGCTACCTATTGATTTATATATTAAATGTACATTAATCTGTTAAACATTTCTATGAATTAAAACGTGTGAACTCACCAACCTCGTGTTGACATTTTCTTAAATGTTTTTCTCAGGTCGCTTAAGATAAGGCACAGGTGCACACAATAGGACATGCATGGAATTCTGCCTATGATTTCTGTTTTATTAAACTGTTTGGTCTATTTTTGAATTGTGTTTGGTGTAGACTTTTGGACTATTCTTTTGGGCGCGTGTGTTTTGCGCATTTACGTTCCTTACACTTCTGCATTAACTTTGATTGATATGACATTTTCATTTGAGTCCCATGTAGAGTCGTTCAATGTAACTAATGTCTGAGATCCTGGTTCGTCACTTCCCAAATGGTAAAACTTCGTTAGTTGAAATTTGGGGGTGTGACAGATTGGTATCTGAGCCATTGGTTATAGAGAACTAGGATTGCATACTAGACTTATAACCTCACACATTAGTTACATGTCATAAATCTTGGATGTTTGGCACTCATATGTTATATTACAGGAACATGTCGTCAACTCCACCACCATCACCTAAGGCACCAGGACACGATGCACCTATCTTATCATCCCCGGAGCCCAAAAGGCGTCGGACTAATTCTATTGATTATTCGGTTGATCAGGGTGAACCGAGTAGCGCGCAAGCAACGAAAACATGCATATGACATTACCGTCATAAAATAAGTACGAATAATTCTAAACGCATATGATAAACAAAACAAGTGTTATTGATCCATTCGTAAGCTTGCTAGGCTTACAAATACCTATGTTCGTACATGAAACCGTAACCAAACCATGACAACTGAATGCCCCTCCCTCGCTATACCACAAGAATAAGACAATATACGGCCATTTGACCCTTAAAGTCCTGGTTAGCGCGACTAACCATGACCGGAGGCGTCATCCCCAATAGTACTATTCATAGAATCCTAGGCTAAAACCATAGCTAATGGTTACAAAATGTTAATGTTGTTCCGGGGACTTTTAGCGCTCTATTGTTCCTCATATACAACATAATGTTAGTGTCTTGTTTCCTTGTTATCATATAAAAATGTTTGCAATGTTTTCGCAATTGTATAATACAACAATGTTTTCAAATGTATTAAACAATAATGTAAGTATGTTTCTCCCCCGCGGTTTACAAAACATTAAAAAGCGAAAGGGGGCCGTGAACTCACCTTGTGTCCGATGAAATCCTAGCAAATAACATTGTGCTAACAGTTCCTGCCTATCCGTACCCTAATCACACAAGGGTAATAAGCTGTTAAGACTACCCGTCTTAAATGCAAGTTGTTCACCCGGCTTAACGAATCCCGTTAAGTACGTCTTTGTTTTGTAAAATTGTGTTTTAATGTGACGACTCGTTGGTGATTATTATTTCAGTCTAGACGCTTACATATTTTCCAAGAAAATATTATGTTTCCATATTGGTGACTTGTTACGTTTATCAAAAATAAATATTATTTTTGCATCGACTTATAATACATTCATATCATGGTCACGTATAAACATATAATTATTTCTTACCAATAATTATATAAAATCACAAATATCGTTCAAGTATATTCTACGCATGTTAATTATCCTACGTGCATATAAACCACGTTAACACGTCCACATGCAATTACTTGTTCCGAACGACATTTATTAATTTATTCATCTTCGTCATGCATTTATTTATACCAATATATGCATACGAGTATATCGACATTTCAACACATGCTCAAATATGTTTTTCTATGTACCATGAATATCTTATTTGTTAACCTGAACATCTAAGATTTCATGCATAGATATATTTTGATTTCCATATATAACAATTCTAAACATGTATATATATTCATTTTCGATTTTCATATGTATATACACATATTTTTCTATTTAACAACTTCGGATCAACATCTATATATACGTACACATATATATATGTACATCTTTGGCTCTTATACATGCATATACATACAAAACCATTTTTCCAAGTTCAATAATTTATTATCATCCGCCTATATATATAAGTCTACAATCTTTATGTATACATGAACATATTTTAATCATTCCAAGTTATTAACAATAGTGATATACATACATATATATACCTTGATTCTTGTTCATGTAAGTGTACACTTTATCATTTCTAACTTAATAATCTTTAACAATATCCTTTTTATATACATACAATCCATGATTTTATATACATGTATGTATATATATATTTTACTTTTCATCAAGTATTAATCCACCCTTTTTAGATTATTAAACATGCATTTAACTTAACCTAGATCTTATCATCATATAATAAAAAACAACAAGGTATACATATAAACATACAATTTTTCAATTTCTTTATGTTTCTATCTTTACATTTCATTTTTTCATTAAGTGTGAGTTATACTTTTAATAATCCATAACTCATCAATATAATATCAAAACATCAAGAATACACCCACATATATACTAAATTTCGACCACTTTATATACATTTATACCAAACCATAGTTTTTAAACTTGATCAAATTAAACTTTATAAAAACTCTTTTAATCCTTTAAATCCTTCGTTTTTATGATGAACAACATGCTTTAAACTAAAAATAAAGATGAATCTAGAGATCGGTGTCGATTTCATACTGCTAGACGAAGCTAGGTGAAGAACAAC
Organism: Smallanthus sonchifolius; assembly: GCA_023525975.1. Lineage (NCBI taxonomy): Eukaryota > Viridiplantae > Streptophyta > Magnoliopsida > Asterales > Asteraceae > Smallanthus > Smallanthus sonchifolius. The sequence goes on along the minus strand of CM042023.1, from coordinate 73,375,249 downwards.
GGTTAGAAGATGGTAGAGGCTTGTGTTGCTATCAAAACTGACCCTTAAACCCCCAAGCCTTCCTTGAATCTCCAAATCTCTAACTAGAACTCTTTTAGATTTTTGCTCTTGGATTTTGAAAATATAAAGTTGATGTGTGTGTACATATGTCGATATATATATATATAAATATATATATATATAGAGAGAGAGAAAGAGGTTGGAGTGTGAAACCTTCTCTAATCGTTATAAAGGATGGGTACTTGATGGATGGGATCTTACTTGTATCTTTAGTTGATGGAGCATGGTGTTATGTCACTAATGATGATGGAGTTGGTGACTTGATAAGTGGGTGAACCCACTTGGAGGTTCTCGGCCGTAAAGGGGTAGAGGGGTGGGGGGTTGGGACTTGTCACTTCACTAGTTGAAATCTAAGTATTAGTTAGATAGTTTTTGAGTAGTGTAAGCCCGGTAGGTGATCCCGTAATATAATACCCGGTGTAGGAACTTTTAGTGATTTAAACTTTATATATCTATCTACCTAGATATTTATATATATATATATATACACATTTATATATATATATATAAAGATTAGATGAAACGGGGGTTGAGTGTAGATCTCAACAAGTCATCATCATTACGACTTGATGTTGAAGTGGAGTATAGATATAATGATGGTGATGTGATCTTTGAGGTTGCTTGCACTCTTGGTCATAATCATGAAGATTATGACACTTGAGTGAAGTGTAAGTAAAATCATCATGATGATGTGATTGCTTTAGACGCGGTATACTACCCGAAATTAATACCCGCTTTAATATCTTTAATTATTAAGACATCCTACATTTTGTGTAGTTTGACTAGCTTTAATAATCTGCTAGTGAATCCCGACATAGTTAATATCTTTAACTATTCATACATGTTCTCATATAAAAAATAAATTAAGGCCATGTGAACAAACATTTTTGCGTCAATCTTTAAAGATTTAGTCACCAATATATACTTTGTATAAAATAATATACCTCTAGAATTTACTTGTATAACTTTGATAATCACCAATGACCGTACATTACGGGTTATAAATGTTTTTGACCTAGTAATTCTTAAAATTACTAAAATATGACACGTGTTCCTTTGCTAGACTCCTGACAATACCATGTCAAAGATAATGTTCCAGGAAATATAAAATATGAACTTTCAAATATGACTATGGGTATTGACCTGAAATGCTGGGTGTCACATAGAGTACTTCTTTCTAGATGTTTTTCTCGATGTTTGATGTATCATGGAGGTGCGAGGTGATTTGACGCTTTTCCTTGTGATCGGCGAGGTGCTCTTATGAGATGCCTATACTTATATCTCGGAACTTCGGAGCGCAAAGCCAATGGACAAAAATTTGGGAGTATGATGCAGAACGCGTTTGCATGAACGCTAGATCGGTAGATATGTATGGTGTGACCAGATTTACGACGCTGGAGACATCAGCATAGAGTGATGACGTGACTTGATAGCCTTCGAGGACCAATTCCATATGAAGGGTTTAGTAGAGGTGGGTTGACAGAAAAGCGGTGATGTTCTTTTAGGACGATGCGATGGACAGCCGAGGCTTATGGTAGGATGGACTTCATGGTCAAATATGACAAAAGAGATGCGGTCGGTGATCGCGTGTTAATGATAGACCAACTACGAGGAAAGTGAAATGAAGGAGGGACAAGTGTGGGATTTGCGCATGAGTTCTCGAGAAAGGGATGCCTACGTTAGTAAAATTATGACCAAGTTAAGGGCAAACTCCTGAGGAGCATCGGATGAGACAATGTTTTGTTTTCTAAATAGACGTGAATGTGGTACGTGAACTTTTGGATATCATCGGAAAACGGTGATCATAGCACGAGTGTAAGGACCCAAACCGGACACCCTACAGTTAGTTCTTATCCCTATGTATTCTCTCTAAAATTACTCGTTTTATTACTCAAACATACAACGGAAATCTTTGTAAAAGATTAATTACTATTTAATGTCGTTATCGTCATTAAGTTTCATGCACACCAATCCGACTAGCACCGCTTCCAAGCCAAGATACTCCGACCATAAAGCTCACCTGCAACATAATCTAACCTACACACAAAGTCAGCTACGCTGAGTGAGTTCTAATAGTTTAATTTAAATAAAAACTAACTCATCACAAAAGTTATTTATATCCACTCTCTGGTCCTTATAAAATAGTTTTATAAATTATTATCATATAGGTAACCCCTGTTATCTTATGATGTCCCAAAAGATTCACCGCCCAGACACAACCCACCACTTTAACTCAGTAAGCCTCTCCGACATGGATCGAGCTTACTACTCTGGTAACTCAAAATTTACTATGCATATTAACCAAACACTGGTTATCTAAACCAACCTGTAGACACCGAATTAACCAGCCCTTACCAAGACTATCACCAACCAACTGACACAACAGTTGTAACACAATGTCCTCATCCCGACACAACGGTCAATCAGACACTACACACCACATTAATATCATCGACTCACCACCTCAATAACATCTCATACGCAGTTATTATAACTCATCACTTGCATGCAATTTAACATATATATATATATATATATATATATATATATATATATATATGCACACAAACACATACCTCATCACTGCACCCTCGTCAGGGCGTTCGACACACCTCGAGCTCATCATTGTCCTGTTGGACATCGTCATCTTTGGTGACCTCCCGAAGGACTTCGTCCTTCACAATCCCGTTTGCCGTGTCATAAAGACAATGATGCAAACACAACACAAGTATAAAACACATAACATCACTCTTCATTTACATGACTCGTTAACTACACCTGCACACCACATATAGCAGTAGGATAATATATCCTACACGTATTCATAAGGGTTTAGCTTATATCATGACTCACCCTAACTAACCCTTAACACGACATACATTAATAACTCACTTCACCTTAGCTCAAATAATTACAATGACACCCCGTAAAGCCTTCTAAACATTGATGAAGGATTTAGTTCATAAAACACCTTGGGTTAAACCTAAAACTCTTAATTCATTTAATATAGTAAACACCTCTTGTATGTATGTACGATAGCCCCAAAAATAGTAAAACGTTTAAAAGAAGGGGATTAGAAACTCATCGGTTTCTGAGTCCCAATCCTTGCTCTTCGAACCCGCTCGTTCACGCTCAAGCCTAACCTGTCAAACGTGTAATTCAAGATGAGAATATGCTCACCCATACGTCGAATAACGTTTACATATCATAAAAATCCCGATATTCATCTTGTATTATGAACCGGGTTCCTTGCATGCACGCGCGTGTACAGTATGTATAGTTCTTTTTCTTATTTTCGTGCTACTTTTAGTGTTTTTCGTTTTGCGTGCCTTTGTTTGTGTATGTTTTGCAAGGATTCGCAGCTGATTCGGTAAGGAAAATCTCCAAGAACGGAGTTTCGGGTATGTTTACATGAGTTTTTATCAATGGAACTTGTTTGTTCAGGAAATTGGGGAAGAAAGTTTGAGGGGCCAAAAATTTTCTAAGTCTTAAAACCCTCAAAACTTTCTATGGAGAAGGGTTTCTCGCGGTACGCGAAGCCCAAGTGGCTACCCTTCACGAAACGCGAAGGACAAATAAGATGGTCGGGTAAAATTTCACCTCCTCGCGGTACGCGAGTAGGGTCTTCATATTTGTCGCGGTACGTGAGGGACTCCTAACTCTCCCTTGTTCCCTTTGTTTCCCATGGTTTTCCTTTCCCGCCACCACTCACCATCCACTCCTACCATCATCCACCACTAACACCCATGCCATCCATCATACCCTATATCACCACCACTCAACTCCATTATACCACTTCCACTCACCTCCACATTCCATCCATCAACACCACCTACCATTACCATGGAAGACCTAAGGACCATTCGTGACCGATGATCTACCTTGCTTGTGGCACTCATGTCTATGTGTTTGTCACTCATCAGGTACGATTCCCTAATATATCTTGAGTCTTATTTAGTCAGTTGAATCTTTCATTTTACTTAGAGTCTGTATTTTGAGTCAGTTTAATGATGCGGGTTTGTTTGAGGTTCATTGTGCAGGTATTGATCGCTCCGCCCGTACTCAATTTCCATTCGGGCGGGGTTGATTTGGATATTATTTTTGTGTAAAGGCAACCCGACAGAGCGTTATGCAACCATGACCGAAATGCTATATGGTGCAACCGCGACCGAAATGCTATACGGTGCACAAGTGGAAGAGCAAAGCTGGACACAAATCAATGTTACATTACCAGCTAAGTCTATTCCTGTTTATTTTTGTATCTTTTGTTTTTGTTCGTTGTTTCTCGGTTCACATTGGGGACAATGTTTGTTTCAAGTGTGGGGATGGGAGACTGCGTCTTAGTGAGTCTGCTTAGTTTATTTTCTTTCTTTTACAAAAATCTAAAAAAATTGAAAAATTTGAAAAAATGTCCTTTGAAAGTATAAGTTTTTGCATAAAAAAAGGAAAATGATAGAAGAACCGGAAACTGCTGTTGAATTTAATGAAATAAATAATAGAAAACGCGTCTAATTTGTGATGTTTCGGTAGACCCAACCAACTTGAAAGCTTAAATATCATGTGAGTGTTCTTTAGGATAATTAGTTGAAATAAATCATGAAATCTTGTGGATAATCATCTTAGGGTAATCGGTAATACTGAAACTATCAAAATAGGGTGATAGGTACCACGTTAAGCTAGAATCTATTTGTTTTTGAAATTTCTTGGCACACCACTCTCTTTTTATGAGAATAAATCCGAGTTTCGGTGGCACCCGCAATCCATAATTCCATTATTAATAAGCTTAATTGATTAGAATTTTAAGTTTTGTTTATGTGTTACCCTTCAGGATGGTAACCTGGTTGAAACACCACTAAGCGATTCTTAAGTGCTTAATTGATTAGAAATGTAGTCTATGTGTTACCTTCCGGGATAGCGACTTGGTTGAAACGCCTCTAGACGAAAGTTCATTTGCTTAATTTAATGTTCATTTTCATTCATTCATTCATTAATTCACCTTAATTTCTTTAACAAATAAATTGTAGTTTATCATGGTGGGAAATCTAAACGGTTTAACCCCGACCTAGACATGACCTTGAGACAGGATTAGGTTGAGCTGTAGCCTTCTGAGTGTGAGTCCCATGATTGATTGATAGCTGCGTATAGTGAAATTAGAACACAAAACAGGGGGCTTGAAAATTGGTGGTTGGGTTTAATTGGACAGAAATACCGATTATTGCTTTTTAACGCGTGAGTATATTTGTGCTAATAAGATATATGAGATTGTTAAGCTATTTCCAGTTATGATTCAATTGTAGACTTTTTCAAGGACGAAAAAATGTTAAGTGTGGGGATGTTTGATGTAGTGCAAAACACACATCTTATTTCCTTTGTATTCGTGCGTTTTTATATAGTTTTATATTCGTTTTTTACTCGTTTTAGGTTGTATTTGAGTATGTGTTGTATTTTCAGGTGCTCGTGTGGAATACAAGTCAAATCACGAAGGAATCGAGCACGAGAGGAAGCCCAAGAGAAAAGGATGGAAAATTTAGATTCTAAGTCCCTCGCGTTACGCGAAGTGGAAGAAGCAATCTCTCGCGGTACGCGAGAGATCCCAGAAGCGCACCCAACTAGTTTGTCCCTCGCGGTACGTGAGGGCTGGCCACATTGTCTCGCGGTACGCGAGAGGCTTATAAATTCACCAAAAGCCCTAATCGGCCATTAAATCAAATTGGATAGCCATTAGGTCAGGGGTTGGAGTTTTAGCCATCAGAGAAGAAGCTTTAGGTGATTTTTGGAGTTGGAGAAGGAATTGGAGCTCAAGATTGAGGCTTTGGATCCAGGTTCGTTAGTTTAACGTATTCGATTTGCGAGTTTAGATTTTTTGTCTTTGATTGTTTTGTTGACAACATGTTTCTGCTTTATTACTTCTGTTTGGATGTTTTAATTATGATTCTTGGCTAAACGTTTGATACTACCTAGGTCAAAAGATGATTTCTTGTTAAAGATCAGATTTTATCGGTTTTTGGTTATTAATGTTGGTTTAATGATTATGTAAAAGATCTTGGTTTGATAATTGTGATGATTATGCATGTATAGATCTGATGTATGATTGATTATAGTTCCGTATGCTATTTGAGAATGTCTTTCAGTTTGAATTGCGTATCTAGCTCATAGATTGTGTGTTTGTGATTGTTTGTGTGGTTTGCTAGACGTAGTATTCCATAGTAACTGTGATTGAGAGTAGGTTAGATCTGAGTGTTCATCTTATCTCGATACCCGAAAGGTGAGAGGTAGTCAGTTAGTCTCGTTATTAGAGTTCTAAGTGTAAACTATCTGAGAGGAAGTTTCCCTTAGGTTTCTAGTTATCGTTGCTAGTCCGAGTCTTAGCTTGTTGATCTGAGATTACCCCGTGCATCCTTGATGTATTGTGGACAATGAGACCGAGAGGTGATCTGTCTGTTGGGTACATTATCATTTTTGGAGAGACTGAAAGGTAATCCCACTATCTGGTGAGCGTTGTACATCTTTAGAGCTTCCTTTTGGTGACACCCTGAGAGTGATTAGGGATCTACTAGGTTGGCTAGAGCTGTTATCCTTAGATACCCAGATCCATCATTATTTCCATAACCGGTAGAAGTTTGAGCCTTGCAAATAGGATTCCGACCTAGGTAGTGTTCTTCTCATTCCTGATATTCCCGAGTTTTTTCCTGATTGTTAGAGTCGTTCATTTGTTTTCTCATGATTTCATTAGTTCAATCAGTAGTATAGAAAACCCCCCAAACCAATATTCTTAGTTCTAGTCAGAGTCTAATTTAGTTATACAGTGTCTCTAGGGTTCGATAATCCGGTTTACCAGTAAGTTGTGCTACACTCGATAAGTTCACTTGCTTGTCAGTGCGGTTTAGTTCATAGGTATTCTAGAGTATTACTTAGGTGTCTAGATTAAGTTTTTTATTATAGTTTTTATAAACAGTCTGGGCGACATCATTAATCAAAACCCTAAGTCGCAAGGATGGCTTCCCATCATCGCGCAAGTAATGATCAAAACCCAAAGACGCAAGGATGGCTTGCCATCCTTGTGCAAGTAAGGATCAAAACCCTAAGACGCAAGGATGGCTTGCCATCCTCGCGCTGGTAATGATCAAAACCCTAAGACGCAAGGATGGCTTCACATCCTCGCGCAGGTAATAATTAAAACTCTAAGAAGCAAGGATGGCTTGCCATCCCCGCGCAAGTAATAATTAAGACTCTAAGACACAAGGATGGCTTGCCATCCTAGCGCAAGTAATATCCAAAAGCCCTAAAGACGCAAGGATGGCTCACAATCCCCGCGCAAAAGGCATTCATAACCCCAACGAACGTCGACGGTGCACAACAAAGATAACAACCACTGAAGGCAAAATAATAAAACAGCGGAAAAGCATTCAAGCTTAGGAACAAGTCACAACCACACAATCCACACATCCAAATAACAAGCAACAAGATGTTCAATAAATATCACAAAAACACTTGCCTATTACAAGGCGCAAAGGCCATAGCGGCACGCAGGCCAGAAATCTTTAAATATCCGCGTCACCCTCCCCATGGCCCTACTCTTCATCACCACTATCACCATAATCCACCGCATCCTCTCACGATGGACGGACCGACTCCACCTTCGTCATCATCAGCAAACATTGCCCTAAGCTCAGTCAAATCACTGTGGTCAGCACAGTCGGTAAATTCCTTCAACATGCCAAAATACATGCTCTCAAACTTAGCAACCTTCTCGTCCAAACCTTCCCGACAATTAACATCATGGAGCTCGAAATAGGTTTTCGGAAGACCTTCCGCCACGAAACGGTAGTCCTCCTCAAAACCTTCCTGCCTACCCAAGAATTTGTTGGCGGTAAGCAGTTGGGAAAAGACAAGCTGGAACTCCGGAAAGCCTTTAATCATATCCACGATTTGGGGGAGACACTTAGATATCATCCATTTGCGATCAGCGCACAACTCTTGTACATCATTTTCCTTGGCTAACCGACGCGCGGCCTCATTGTCTTTGGCATTGGTCATCGCTTTAAGTTGGGCGCGCAGGTTAGCAATCTCCGCATCCCGAGAAGCAACATCAATATCCCTTAAGGCAAGCCTATCCACAAGCCCCTTGTTCTCAGTTTCCAAAGCACCCACCCATGCCATGGCCTGCCTACCAGATTCCACGGCTTTGGATAACTTCAAGTTTGATCGATCACAGGCCACCCTCCAATCCGCGGCCGCCTTCTCGTGCAACTCCTTAGCACGCACCACCTCCTCGCACGAGGTTGAAAGATCCCATTCAAGCTTCTTCACGCGCTCCATCCCCGCACGGCTACTCTCTAGCTCGCGCTTCAACGCATCAATCACGTTTTTCACTATGCAAGGACTCCCAGTCACGCAGCAACTCAAAAACAGAAGAAAGGGACCCCACCACGTTAGTAATCACTTGATCTCTTAATTAGACGCAGGGCCTATGCCTTTGAAACAAACGTTCAGCAGGAGGTGGACCCTGCTGCAAAAAGTTTCGACAAACAATAGGCCCCTCTAGCCGGGAACTCTGCATCACCCCCTAGTTAGGCACATGAACGCGGGCAATGGGAGCATGATCATGTTGAATTACCTTCTTCCCCTGACTACCACCGTGGCATGCGAAGGATTAACAGGGGGTGGCACAACCTTGGCAGGATCATCTAGATGCACAGCACCTGCTTCAGGTCCTTGAATCTTTTCAGCACTAGCTTGCTCATGGCATGCAGAGGCACCAGTCTTGGCCGCCGCGGGAGTAGGAGAGGGCACAGACACATCCCCACCAGAAGACACCACCGGGGGCCTCTATGCCAAGCTTGCTGAGAATAAAAACAGCCAAAGAATCAACATAAAAATAGCCAAATAAGGAAAGAAAAGGATTCTAAAGCACTTACCAAGGGCAGCCTCCTCAGCCATCTTGAGTGAGTCAGACCGCCTTTGTTTCTTACCCCGGGGGGAGCGCAGCAAATTCTCTCCAGGAGACGATGATTGACGCTTTAAAATCAATTTCTTCCGCTTCTCACCATCACCGCTACCACCATCACCACCTTCATAATCCCCCGGGGGAGGGCCTTCACCACCACGGCCACCCTGACATGCGCGGCGCACGCGTCGAATCACCAAAGGCTTCTCGTCAGAGGAGCCTGAAGACTCATCACTAGAAAGCATCACAAAAACTTCCCCGATGGGAGTAACATAATTAAGGGGCCCAGGATTACAAACAGAAATCACACCTGAAGTGTCCGGGTGGGAGGAGTCGCTGTCAAAAGCCCACTGATGGAAAAAATTATCCCCCCACCAATCTAAGATGGTAGGCTCGCTAGGGGCTAGTTCTGTCCACGCCATCCGCCCATCATGGTGCCCAAAAAGAATCTTATACACACTGTCAGTAACTGCGAAGGAAACAGATGAGAAAACTCACAAAGGATAACAAGGGACGAAGGAGCAAGAGAATACCTTTATCACCAATGGTGTAATGTGGAACCCTCTAGGATGCTTCCACACCCGGCTCATCCCAACTGCCACAAGGGCACTCTCACGTAGGGTTTTGATCTCCGCGGGATTAGAAGTCAAAGCAACGTACTAGTCCTTACCATCATAGGCGTCAACCTTCGGGTCTATAATTGAGTCAGTTGCAGAACGAACATTCATCACAAGAGGGATAACCTCCTTCTTCACGTAGAAGAATCTCTCCCGCCAGTCATGAGAGCTGGACGGAGCCTTAGTAATATGGCTCTTCACCTTTCCACCACGCCCAACAAAAGAGAATCAACAGTCCAGGAGCACCATCTTGTAAAAAACATTGAACCTGCCACATGTCGGCTCCACACCCAAGGCTCTACAACTAAACTCAAAATGGGTAGCCCTACATATACCCATTGGATGAATTTGTGAGATGTAGACCTGATAGAAAGTGAGCAGATTGCCAATGAACCTGGTAATCGGCAAGCGGAGGTTACAGTGAAGAAAGAAGGCATCATACAGGGCAATTTTACCGTTAGGAGCATCCGCCGCCGTTAGCCCAGGCGAAGGATATTCAAGCCCCCCATTCCTTGTCAAACAAAAGCATATCGCAAAGTCTTTCAAACTCTTCCCGATTCCATTTGATCGGGGTCGTCTCCGTAAGATAAGCCTCGCCAGAACCCTTGCCCTTATCTTTAGCCTTGGACGCCATGAAAAGAAAGCTCATAAAGAAGGGTTCGAGAGAGAAAAGGAGGAAATCGGAGGAAAGGATACTAGAAGGGAGGAACCGAATCCCCCTTTTATAGGCTTCACATTTAATGCAATGTCAGGGAGCCTCAAAAGACGTGCGAACATGTGGGACCTCAACCGCCTGCAGCGAGACACGTCAAGGGAGAAGCGGTGGGCGTCACAACAACAGCATCACTCAATCCGACATAGGACCAGTAAGCACTCATGACGCTGACATAGGGCATCACCCGAAATGGTCAACTGTCCTATCAATCACCAAAACTCCCGCCACAAAGGAAACCCAAACATTTCAAGAATTAAAATTCAATATGTGAGCCCTCTCAAGTCCAAAGCCATGCGCCATGCTTGCGTACGCATAATTATGGACTTGGGGGACTTGAAGACGTAGGGTCCCGCGGAACCAAACATTCCGCGCAAAAGAGCTAAGACTACCTTCGCAAGGTTCCTTGCCACGCGAGAGACAATCAGCAACAGTACCACACATAAGACAAGGACACCTGCGCGTACGATAGAGCGGACCACGCTGCCATCCCAGGAATGTTAGGCACTGGGGGACATCCCCATGCACACAGACGGGCCCACCAGGTAAGACAAAACGGTTACCATTAACGGTTACCACCTGGAAGACCACAAAGATATTCCTAATGGCGACGTTCACCCAATAATATACCCGCCAGGTCAGCACCTTGATAGGGACACCCCAACACCCTTCTCCGGCTATAAACCTCCACGTATGATTATCTGTGGCGATAGGGAAACCCCCTTCCCTGTGGCGAGACTAATGTCGTTGTCCATTTTGCAGGGCCGGTGGTTCCATCACGAGTTCATTCCTCTTTCACTTACCTCATACCCATGTGGATAGGCTACCTGGAGTCCCCTGCCTGACTAGTGTATCTTCAGTTCCTTATCAGTCGTGCTTGTGTTTACGCTTTAGCGGGGTGTGACAAATGTGAAAGTGGAGATGGACACAAATGAGGTCAAGAAAAACTATTTGGTAGCGCACACATAAAACGATCCATGAAGTTGGGATCATCACAAATAAATCTTATGCATTGCATATAGTCATTTCCCACACAAAGGAATGAAGTTAAGCCAAAATCTAATAAAAGAAAGAAAAAAGAAGAAAGAATGATGATATTAAAATATGTAGGATGAGGATGAAGCCTTTTAAAGGTAAGTAACTTGATTAGGAAAATAAGTAAACCGTTAGTAGTTAGTAATAATATTGTTAAAAGGTAACTGTTATGAATAATGAAGTTAGCAGCCTGTTGAGTATTTTTTTTTTCTCATTTTCTTCCTTAATACTTTATAATTTACGTTTTTAACCCTTTAATTTGTATTAATTCCGTTCTTCTATAATTACTTTCGTTCGTTTACTTAAAAAAAACGGATTGTATGGCTGTTTTTATTTTTTTTTCTCAACGTTCCGATATAATTTTTTTTTAAAAAGGAGTTGTATTCAAAATCAAATATTTTTTTTGTATCGTAGCCTATAGCGATTGTCGTTACCGTTATGGTACCGTAACGATCCGAACCTATTATGAGCGAACATTATCGGTATTCGTTTTTATGATTTTCGACAGCCCGAACCGATAACGACCAAACTCCTGTCATAGGGCTTTGATGAAAAACGACTAGACTTTAGCGCTGGCACGCGAGTGTTCGTTTATAGTAGCTTATTCTACTTTTTTTTGTTCTACGTAGATATGTCCCTCCGCGAAGCGCGAGTAAATCAACTAGTTGTTATAACTAGTTTTTTCCCCGCGCTACGCGGCGGGAGTTTGGTAGTTATTGGTTCAGCTCGTCCACGGGGATAAAACTTACGTCGAAACACAGACTTGTTACAACGTACGATAAAAAAAACTCAGATCGTTGACAAAAAAAAAATAAACAAAGCCGTGCATCTCGTTTAAAAAAAGTTAACGAACAAAAGTTATTACAACAAAAGGAAACTATTATAAAATCAAATGGGTTAAAATCGTATATTAGCAAATTTATGAAAAACCAAAGTTTTAAAGGAAAAAAAAAAAAAAAAAAGCTCCTATAGTTTACTAAAAAAATAAACCCATTGAACTTTTGTTGCAATTTTATAAAAAACAAACTTAAGAAAAAAAAGAATCTAAAGTTTACTTAATTAAAGTTTTGTAGCAAATATATATAAAAAAAGAACTTTTGAGTAAAAACAATTTGCGAAACCCCACTATTCAATCGCATGGCCTTGCAATTTTATAAAAAACCAAACTTGAGGAAAAAAAGAAACTAAATTTTACTCTATTATAGTTTTATGATAAATTTATAAAAAAAAACTTTTGAGTAAAAAAAAATTGTGATACCTCACTCTTCTTGTGACAAATTTATAAAAAATAAAACTTTTAAGTCAAAAAAGAAGTTTGGAAAACTTGATTATTCAACCTCACGATGTTTAATATGTTAATAATTATGTAACGTGAGGAATCATTTTATATTTGAAAAATATAATATAATAATTAGGTATTCTTTGATGTAAAGAAAGGAGTTGGTGAATGGCACACCAAGCTAGATTCATCTCCTTTTCCCATGTGTAGAATGATTAATAAAAATATGACCAAGATTTGTCACCATTTACATTGCAGCCGTGGCTACCTACCAACCCCGACTCCTGTTTCACCCTTCCTTCCGATCTCACCAACTCTACCTTTCCTTTGTATATAACTAGTTCATATCGCACAAGCACAAACACAAACTCTGTCTCCGAGTGCAGCAGGGGGGAAATGGCGCTTTCACAATCTTCTACGTTGTCTTCCAAATCCCTCGTCCAAACCTACTCCACTCCCCACCAATCTCACCAACCAACCTCCTCTCTCCTGCCACCCACCAACTCCTACCGCAAACCAAAACCAATCTCCGCCGTTCACGCCGCCAAGAACGTTACCAAGACCTCATCACCTCCCAGATGGAGCCTTGAAAGCTGGAAAACAAAGAAGGCGTTGCAGCTCCCGGAATACCCGAATGAAGCGAGTCTCGCCGCTGTTCTGAAAACCCTAGAAGACTTCCCCCCGATCGTGTTCGCCGGAGAGGCCAGGCATTTGGAGGAGCGTCTGGCGGATGCCGCCGTGGGGAAGGCGTTCTTGCTGCAGGGAGGGGATTGCGCCGAAAGTTTTAAGGAGTTCAGTGCTAATAACATTCGTGATACTTTCCGGATCCTTCTGCAGATGAGTGTTGTTTTGATGTTTGGTGGGCAGATGCCAATTATCAAGGTTAGATTACTGCTGATTTATAAGCCTAAAATTATGTAGATCTGCTTAAAGTCTAAAAACTTATTATCAGAACCCAAAAGTAAAGATTTTTTTGTATAAAAACCATAAACGATGTTGGAATTGATTGGTTATTTAGGTAGGAAGAATGGCAGGGCAGTTTGCTAAGCCTAGATCAGATCCCTTTGAAGAGAAAGATGGGGTAAAACTGCCAAGTTACAAAGGAGACAACATTAATGGCGATGCTTTTAATGAAAAGTCAAGAATTCCAGACCCAGATAGAATGATCAGAGCTTATTGTCAAGCTGCAGCCACACTTAACCTTCTCAGGGCTTTTGCCACTGGTGGTTATGCTGCAATGCAAAGAGTCACTCAGTGGAATCTTGATTTTGTTGCCAACAGTGAGCAGGGAGACAGGTATGCATAAACTTAACTTAATCATCCTTCCTTAACAGCTCGTTTATTTTAATTACATTTTTGTCGAATAAATAGGTACCAAGAGCTAGCTCACCGTGTCGATGAGGCATTAGGATTTATGTCAGCAGCCGGACTGACGGTTGACCACCCGATTATGGCCACAACTGACTTCTGGACATCTCATGAATGCTTGCTGTTACCATATGAACAAGCCCTGACCAGGCTGGATACAACTTCTGGGCTTTACTACGATTGCTCTGCTCACATGGTTTGGGTTGGTGAACGTACCCGCCAGCTCGATGGGGCACATGTTGAGTTCTTAAGAGGGGTGGCTAATCCTCTTGGCATCAAGGTCAGTGAACACTGAAGCAACTTTTGTTTCTTCACATTGATGTTGATGGAATATGCTTTGCTTGCAGGTGAGCCAGAAGATGGATCCAAATGAGCTAGTTAAGCTTGTTGACATTTTGAACCCTAATAATAAGCCTGGAAGGATTACAGTGATTGTAAGGATGGGAGCGGAGAATATGAGAGTGAAGCTTGCTCCTTTGATAAAGGCAGTCAGACAAGCAGGGCAGGTTGTGACTTGGGTCTGTGATCCAATGCATGGAAACACTATAAAGGCACCTTCTGGCCTTAAAACACGCCCCTTTGATTCCATATTGGTAAGCATTAACTTGTATTCAGTGATATTGTTTTTGTTGGGAATCAAGAGGGAAAATCAAGAAGAACACAAACACAAATCTTCGATTATTTCATCATCGATCATCGTTTACAGGAGACATATACATGTATATATATTCCTACGAACCGGTGTGTTCCAATCGATACGTCGATTTGGTAAAACAACCGTACACCCTAATTACATTTGGGCCCTTCCTAATTACAACATTACAACTTTGACCCATAAACTATACTTTAAAACTAATAACACTAAGACCCGTAAACTTACCATTTTAGTTTAACTATCAATTCTCCCCCTTAAACTAAAATTAGTTTAAGACGGTCTTCAATTTTCTTCAAGCCTGGACCTCCTACCTCCATCTTGGTCACGTCCACGCTTTAATTTCTTTCCGAGTCGTAAGCCACCTGTCATCGACCACCAATTGGAAAACAAGCCTGGTTTCTTTGATATCTTGATTCTGATCAATCCCTCCTTTCCGCTGTTGATAATCAATCCCGCCTTTTCGCTGATGATAATCAAACCCGCTTATCCGCTGTTGAAAATCAAACCCGCCTATCCGCTGTTGAAAATCAAACCCGCCTATCCGCTGTTGAAAATCAAACCCGCCTATCCGCTGTTGAAAATCAAACCCGCATATCCGCCTTTGATCTTAATCCCCTAACCAAATTTCTAAACCATTGTTCTCCTCTAACAATTAAAATTCCCTTTTGTCCCCTAATTCATCCCTGAATAAATCCCTTCTATTCAACAAACTCATGGCTTCAATACATATATTCATGAACCAAAATTGGATTTACTCTCCATTATTGTTTGTATACCACATGCATTATGTAACCCACGTGAAGTTCAAAAATGGATCAAGAAACTCTTATTGATTATGAACAAACCCGGTTGACGCCCTGATTTTGATCATGCCCCTTGTGATTTCTGGCCAAACCGCCTTCACAAAACCTGCTGATGATCGAATTAAATCTTCTTGGCAAACGTACTTACTCCAAACCAATCATCCTTTCATCTTGTTTGATACAAAATACCACCGGAGCATTTCTGTTAGAACTGTTAGTTCGCCGTTTCCCATCGCCTATCGTCGATGTTAGTGATCGCTAGACTTCACTCTTCGCTGCCCCTTGGTCGTCCAAGGCAACTGCCCTCAAATCGTCTTCGATCATCAACCAATCGAACCCCACGGCAACCCGTACATCCCCGGCAATGCTTCCCGCAAAACAGACACACCAGCACTGTTACCAACAATACTTAAAAAAAAATCTGACCGTGATAGGCACTCCGCCGTTGCTCGGAATTTTAATTGATTAATGAATTTCTGATTATCGTTGTTTCTTCAGTAACCAATCGTATAGCAATTTCACAACTTGCATGAATCTTTGTTTCTTAATTGATTAATAAAAATAACTACGTCTGCAGAAATAAAAGAAACACCCTCAGATGAGATGGAATTTCACAACTTGCGTGCCTTCAATTGATCACCGCCATTCTTTAATTTTTGTCGTCTCTGATTTTAATCCCGATCGTAAGATTGATAACAATCAATCGATTTCAATGTTCTGATCCATCGTTAATTTCAGACTTCCTTTTGATCGACGATGACCACAGGTTTCTTCCTCCGATCAATTATATCTAAAACCGCTTTGGTTTCTCAATATCAAACCTTCCTCCAAATCGATTTCTCTGTTTGTTCTTGAACGCCTCTTCAATTCCAATGATCTTGAACCTGGATTCCCTTGATCGATGCTTTGATTAGTCGCTCTGATACCACTTGTTGGGAATCAAGAGGGCAAATCAAGAACACAAACACAAATCTTCGATTATTTCATCATCGATCATCGTTTACAGGAGACATATACATGTATGTATACTCCTACGAACCGGTGTGTTCCAATCGATACGTCGATTTGGTAAAACAACCGTACACCTTAATCGACCTAATTACATTTGGGCCCTTCCTAATTACAACATTACAACTTTGACCCATAAACTATACTTTAAACTAATAACACTAAGACCCCTAAACTTACCATTTTAGTTTAACTATCAATAGTTTTTGGTGTTATAGTCAGCTACAATAGTCCTTTTGGAACCATAACTTTTGGGGTTTACAAGGAGTTTGATAGAAACCATTTTGTATGTGTTATTCTCCTTTCAGTCAAACTCTATTAGACTTCGCAAAATGGGCAGGCTGGATACTGGGGCAAAACAAGCCATCTTTAAGTTTGTGTCACAATTTTTCTTAGAAATTTCACATGATTAATGTTTTAAATAACTACTATATTATTAGAATTAGAATAATGATATGATTTTTGTCAAAATAAATTAGTTAAGGAGGTTTTAATCATTTGAATTAACTTTAGCTGATGAGTTTCAACCTGATTGCTAATAACTTTTTTTCTTTCCAACAGTTTCACCCCCTTATCAATTAAATAAAAAACAAATCGACCCGTTCTCATATAAACGGGTTGATTTCATGACATTCTTTTGATAAAAGAGTAACCTTTTGGTAATTTTAAGCTCTTCCCTTGGCGGAATACTAAAGATCAAATTGATTTCGACCACCTACGGGATTGATTATTTAGATAAAAATAATCTATTTTCTCTGTAAATAGATTGATTTGATCGATTAGTTGTTTGATATGATATGCAGATGAAACATCAACCTCAATGAGAATTTGATAGTTGATAAATCAATGCTATATGCTTTATGCCCATAGAATATCCATTCAGTAAAAGCATACCATGAAGATAATCCCAAAAGAAATCTAAAAGTCAATTGACTATAATATCACCAAATTTGGTTTTTGCATAATGCAGTAGATTTAACTGTGAATTTGTTTGAACAGGCGGAGGTGCGAGCTTTCTTTGATGTTCATGAGCAAGAAGGAAGCCATCCAGGAGGGATTCATCTGGAAATGACAGGGCAGAATGTGACAGAGTGTGTTGGTGGATCACGGACCGTGACCTTCGATGACCTAAGCTCACGTTACCACACACATTGTGACCCGAGGCTCAACGCTTCTCAGTCCCTTGAGTTATCTTTCATCATTGCAGAACGGCTGAGGAAGAGAAGAATGGGGTCTCCAAACTCGCTCTCTTTAAAATTTTAACTGCTTGTAGTTGGTTATTTGTTCAAGTTTGTGGGATTTTGGGTTGATGTTGGACCAAATAAACATTTAACATATTATATTGTTTTTCAATAAAATATCTTTTTATCTCATCTCTAGAGGTACCCATGGCATACCATCTCACATTCACACACACACTGCCCCCTCACTTAGAGGCGCACAAACAATCTCAATCCGGATCCGATCCGATGGATAATCCGAAACCGGGCACAAGCCAGAACCGGGGGGAACTGCCGGATTCGTAACCGGTTCCAATATATTTGATGGACCGAATAAAAATCCGACAATAATCGGATAAAGAAGAACCGGTTCCGGCCAGACATAAAATAACCGGTTCCGGATCGGATCCGACCGTTGGGAGAAAAAAAAAACGGCTATATAGCCGTTAATATGGCCTTTTTCTGTATGTTTTTTGTTTTTGAGGCTTGAAACTTAATATAAATAGGTATTAGGGGGGTATACGTTAGTTCACAACAATCTTCTAGCTCTCAAAACACAAAAACGCTCTCAAAACGCAAAAAAAAACTCACTTTTTACTCTCATGGCTTCCGCTTCCACAAGCACTCAAAATTCCGTTGGTGGTTCTACTAGCGAAGCCATGGTGGTGAGAGTACTTCCTTCCTCCCGAAACCAAGAGACATGAGCTTATTTTGATTTATGCGAAATGTCGAACGGTTCGCAAAAGGCTCGTTGTAAACGTTGTGGTAAAATTTTGGGTGCTGCGGGAAATAGCACTTTGAGGAAACATATTGGAAGTCAAGCAAAACACAGTTAAAGTGAAGATCAAACTCAAATTGGTAGGGATGTAGGAGTTTGGCAATACAACGTCGAGAGGGTTCATGAGAGATTGACACATTTTGTCATTCAAGAAGGATTTTCGTTTGATCACTTTGATAACCCGCGCTTGAAGAGGATGATCCAAGACACGCTTCAACCGAGTTACACTAATGTAAGTCGTTCTACTTTAAGAAGAGATTGTTTAAAAATGTGGAAAAGAGCTAAAAAAATAATTAATTTTAGGTTTTGAAAATTTAAATACCGGCATTAACTTAACCACGAACGTTTGGTCCGCTCCACATGATTTACCCGAATCGTACATTTGCGTTGCCGCACATTGAGTTCAACCCGAGTCGTGGCAAATGATGAAGCGTACGATTGCGTTTGATTATTTTGGATATCCACATACCGGTGAAAACTTATTTTATATTTTAGACTCGGTAATTCAAACTTACAAAATTCAACGAAAAATATTTTCAATATCTTTTTATTATGCTTCAAATAACACAAACGCGGTGGAAAAATTGAAAATAAAATATGAACCGCCTTGTAACGGTGTTTTCTTTCATAGTCGATGTGTTGCACACATCATTAACTTGGTTGTGTAAGACGGTCTAAACGTCCAAGAAATAAGAGACGTGAAAGAAAAATTTAAAGTGATGTTACGGGAAGTTTTTAGCACAAGCAAAAAGAAGATATATAAACTATAGAAACTTGTGTCAACAAACGGATTTCATCTTTTTAGGTTCGAATTGGGACGTACCTACTAGATAGAACTCGACATGAAAAATGTTTGAATCGACCTTAAGGCAAAGAGTTACTTTAAAACATTTCCATGATAAACTTGTCCAAAAGAATCGTTGTTCACAAAAATTTGATAATACAAGTTGGGATACGATCGAGAAACTAACTTGCTTGAGGGTTTTAAAAATGCAACTACATGTTTTTCGAGAGTTTATTATCCCACATATTCACTAATACTTCAACAATTATATTTAATATGTAATAAATTAAAAGAGTTTGAATATCACCGGCCTGTTTTTGTAACAATTGTAACACCTATGAAAGCTAAATTTTAAAAATATTTTTCGGAAATGCCGGCCGTTGTTACATGTTCGGCCGCCTTAAACCCAACGATTAATGTAACCGGTGTTGAAACCTTAATTGGATCAATATCGGACGATTTAAATATGTACGAGGAAGACCCTAATTTTGAATAAATGCAATAAAGGATTTCAACTCGGCTTTTCAAAATATGTTTGATTATTATTTACGCAAATATGGTGGAAGTGGTAATCCATTAAACATACGTGAATCAATGGTTTCGGGTTCAAGTACTAGTAGTTCAAGGAACCCGATGTTAAATTTATTTAACACTTTAAGAAACGAAAATACTAAACGAGCTCGTGGAAGCATACCAAGTAGCGAGCTCGGGAGATATCAAGTAACCGACTTTATTTCAACTCTAAGATCCGAACAGTTTGTAAACTTTGATATCTTGAGTTGGTGGCAAGGAAGAGAATCCCATTATCTCGTTCTAGCCGCAATGGCATGTGACCTACTAACCGTCCAAGCTTCCACGGTAGCTTAGGAATCTGCTTTTTCTCTTAGTGGCAGGGTTTTGTCTATTCGAATAACGAGGCTTACACCGGAATCAATGGAGATGTGTATTTGCTTAAAGTACCATTTGGATGCTGCCGAACGTGTACAAGATTTTGCAAAACTAGAAGGCGAGCTTGACATTGAACAAGAAATACAGGAGTTCGAAGTAGAACAAAGGGGGGCGAATCCACTTTCGGACAAAGAACAAGCTTATGATAAAGTCCAACGTATCTCAAGCGAAGAAGATTGAAAACCGATGTTACGAGGAATAAGACAACGAAGAACGAGTCACAATAAATGTAACATCCCAAAAATAACAAGAAAGAATCAAACGAAAGACGATGCGTCCATGAAAACGAGGTCGGGATTTAATCAAAGAAGGAGTGAAAGGGGAGGGAGCGGGCTTAGGCTCGGCTCCAATGGGCCTGTGTAGCCCATGCATATAAATGCATGATTCAGCATCTCCTTCCTCATTTCCATCAAATTTCACCAAACCCTAGAGAGAGAAAGCTTGAAGTTCTAGAGAAAGAAAGTTTGAGGAGCAACATCCAAGCTCTGATTTCTGCTTCATCTTGTTTCTCTAACATCCCTGATCGTTTCTACATGAAGAATCACGAGTTTTGAGGTAAGGATCGACCTCAGATCTGAGTTTTTCTTCAAAAATGGGTTTTAGGGTTTATGGGGTTTTTAAACAAAAAGGTGGAATCTTTACGCATGAAATAAGGTTTAAAGCTCACATCTAGCTTCATGGAATCTAGACAAACGTTTTGGACGTAAAAAGTTAAAGTTTTGGATTAAAATCAGACTTGGAGATGATTTATGTTCTTGAGCCGACTCTCAAGAGTCGGCACCTGCAATATGCCGACTCTCAGCGAGGGAGACGAAGAGGAGGGTCGGCCATGGAGAGAATCACCCCTCAGAGAATCGACTCCTGAGAGTCGGTCCTCTAAAAGTCGACCCTCTAATGAACACGCTAAGAATCGGCTCCCTATCACAATGCGAAGTCCTGAACGCAAGTTCAGGTAACACTTATGAGTGTAGCTGGCGACTCTCCCAGCCGACTCTCAGGTGTGCCTGCCGATACTCTCGGCCGACACTCTAGTGTCGTTGGCGTTTGTCTCAGCTGACTCTCAGGAGTCGCTAGTAACGTTTCTGGCCGACTCTTGTGCAAATGATAGAATCCACACTTTGATTTATATGAAGATCGGTATACGCTTAAGAAATAGATAAGGCATCGACTTCGGGTTGAGTATCGATAGACTGGTGAGTTCTAGAAGCCCTTATTTAAATGTTTTAATTAATATTTTTGGGCTGGTGTGCATACATACGAAATTATGTTTTACGAAACGATGTTTACGAAATGACATTTATGAAATGATGTTTACGAGATGATGTTTATGAAATGTTTTTCCAAATGAAGTTTACGAAAGGTTTACGAATGAAATGATGTTTTGTTTAATAAAACGTACGAATGCTTTAACTGAGATGAGGTAAAGGTTTTATGAAAGTCACAAATTAGCGAATCTGCCATGAGTTCCTACGGGAGCTAGGGTATGTATGTATGTATGGGCCTTACCCTTACGGGGGGCCTTTGTGGCTGGCTAACGGTTGTACAACTGGTTGAGGATGGGGTGAAGATGGTCACCCACGGGATTACCGGGATCCCGATGGAAGGTACTATTTCTTGCGGGGAAATAATGCTTAAGGTACTGGTTGGTGTCGAAGGGCTTTGAGGTATCGGGTCCTAGGTTTCTCCGCCCGAAGGACATGTACGGTGTTGAAGGGCTTAGTGGTGGCATGCCTCGGGGTTTCTCCGCCAACCCATGATGTATGGAATTGACGGTTACAAGAAGGCGCAAATTCGGTTCATATTGACTTAAGTGATGATGTTATGTTATGATGTTACGTTATGAGGTTATGTTATGTTATAGTATGTTTTACGTACGCTTTTGTTAAATAAATGTATGTTACGTTTTTGGCAAAATGTTTATGATAAAGTTTATGTAAAGCTAGAACTCACCAGCGTAGCTGACTTTTACTATGCACATTCAGGTTAAGGGCAGGTAACGATGATGAACAGTGATGCTTGGCTGGCGAAAGGAGTTACCCGATTGATCATGAAGACCGGCATCCCGTCTTGTTTTGATTATGTTATGTTTACGTTTTAGACAATGTTACGCTTCTGCATGTTGAACAATATTTATGATTATATTTAAATGAAAGTTTTTCGCTGCGTTATTTGATATTCAAGTTTAAGAACTGTTTGTGAATGAGTAAATCCAACAAGTGGACTCCCGGGTTTGGGGCCTTACAAGTTGGTATCAGAGCAATAGTTTGAGAGATTTGGACACTCCTAATGTCTGAACTTAAACTGTGAATGGGACCGAAAGCGGATGCTTGTACGGGTAGCTCGAGCCACAACATCAGGTATGAAGGTAGTATATATATTTACATATATAGTGTCACACCCCAACCGACGGCGGATTATACGTCGGGGCGGACGCGGTTGTTCAATAGAACAAGGTTGACTATTAAAGTTTCAATATTTCATTAATAAATAATTTAAGATTCAATACAAGGAATAAAAATACGAATACAACGTTTAATTTAAGTAGACTAGGTCCAGAGCATCCTATGTGATCACGAATAAGTCTCATGATGTAAACCTGAAATATGTGAAAGAATCTGTCAACTACAAAATAGTTGGTGAGATACAAAGGTTTTGACACGGTTTAACAAGTATTTGAAAAGTATTACAATTCACTATGATTCATGCATTCTATAATGTAAGTATGAGAAAACAAGCATGTTAGACATTGTGCACATCAACCTTCCAACCAAGTTTAGGCATAACCCGCAGGTTACCCTTATAAGTCTCAAGTTTAAAGTTTAATGTAGTAACAAACACCAAGGGCTCCCTCCCCCCCGAAGGGGTCAATCAATCAAGGTGGATTGGTCAAATGCAATAGATCTATCATTGTTACTACCGGCTTGATCAAAGCTAATGAATGTGCTAGTTTTAAGTTTAATCTAAGCATACAAGTCTCAAGTTTAACATAAGAATAAACACGTAGTCATAGTTGTACAAGAATTGTATAAGTTTAAGAATTGTGAACATGTTTCACCCCAAAAGCATAAAAGGAAAAAGGGGCTAAGTATACTCACATGGATTGGGTGCCGAGTATCCGACAAGAGTTTGTAAGAATTGGAGAGGGAGAATATCCTCACGATATGCCTAAGAATACAAGTCTAAAGTTTCAAGTTTAGGTTCTATGAGTCTAAGGTACAAGACCTAGGATTTCAAGGTTGACTTGGGTTCCAAACGAGAAATGGGACTGATTGTGTTGTAAAGTTTAAGTTGTAACAAGTCTTAAATGAATAATATAAAGTTTATCTAGGTTGAAGTTTACAAAGGAATTATGAGTTAATTATTGTGTACGTATGATATTTAATAACTACAATAGTTCTTCAAAAATATTAATTTAGTGAAAAATAAACAAGTATTTTAGGATAATAATTTGCTTATCTAATAGGGTTGAATAATTATTTAAAATAAATAATAGCTATCTAAACGAATAATAGTTATTAAATATAATTATCTAATTGCTTATGTAATTATTAAGCATAAGTAATAATTATCTAAAATGATTTCTAAGTTTTAAGTTTTATAAGTTTATATTATTTTTAAATTTATAAAGTTTCAAGAGTTTTATTATAAGGTATATATATATACATATTTTAAATAAGTCTTTATGTGTGTGTATATATATATAAGCATCCATATTTAATAAATAAATTTTTTTTTTATTTAGGAAAATAGTTTTAGATTCAAGTTTAAAATAATACGGGTAAATGTTTAGGAAAGGTACATCGGAAAATACTGGATATTACATATAGTATGCCTTAGAAGTGTTAGGTTAGGACTTGTGTTCTAATGGAATCACAAGGTGGTCAAATAGAAATCGAGAGGTAGTGTAATGGTTAATTGCATATGGCCAGTGTATATTAATATCTTACAGTACTTGTTGAATTCTATTTGTTAACTAGCTTGATGAAATTGGATTCCTTGTCTTATAGAACAAAATGGCGAGAAGAGGAAACGGAAGGCGTGGTGGGGGCCGTACCAGTGGTCGTACCGGTGGCCGAGGTAGGACTCCTGCTCGTCAGGAGTAAAGTGAAGAGGGAAGTGTCCACACGGAACCAGAAGTCAGTGTGCACGGAAGAGAACGGACTCCCGTTGAAGAACAACATTTCACTTTCGAACCGGAAGTGAAAGCAGCCTTGGCACGCGAATTCATTGAAATGATGAAGGCTTCCTTGCCAGATCTATTGGCATGAGTGTTGAAGAAGGCTAATGAGGCAGGTGGGTCTAACCCGACAATTGGTGCCCTGAACAATGAGGTTGTCAACGCACCGCTTGCTCGCGGTTGTGACTACAAATCCTTTAAGGTATGTGACCCGCCTGTTCTGACTGGGAAGAAAGACGTAGTGGCTACCTTTGACTAGGTGATCCGTATGGAAACCGCCATTCGTCTGAGCGAATGCCGATCAAACCAGGTTGTGAAATTCGCTGCTAACTCCTTGAGGGAGGAAGCATCTCATTGGTGGGAAGGCGTGCGCCAAGCTAAGGGGGATGAGGCGGTTGACGCGATGATGTGGAATGATTTGAAAACTTTAGTGATCAAGAATTTCTGTCCGAGAAATGAGATCGAGAAAGTAGAGAGAGAATTTCTGGGGTTGAAAGTCGGGAGCATGACGCACCGGCAGTACACCACACGGTTCAATGAACTAGCACATCTGGTGCCACATCTTGTCACTACTGAAGAGAGGAAAATCGCCTGCTACATTCAGGGATTTCCGGACAAAGTCCGCACCTATGTTAAGGCAAACGCCCCTACTACCTACGATTCGGTGGTGGAACTGAGTGGAGTGGTGTTTGATGATCTGACACTGAATGTTGTTACCGTGGATGAGCCCAAGAAGAAGTCGACTTTTCCTGCCAAGCGTTCAGGTGGGAAGTTATTTGGGGCTCGGGACAAACAGGCCAGGGTAGGCGAGGTAACGGTTTGTGTAAAATGCGGGGGAAGTCATGAGGGTGAATGTAGGATGGGAACAAATATGTGCTTTAAATGTGGCAAGATCGGGCACTACTCCTGGGAATGCCCGCAAGGTGTTAAATGCTATAACTGTGGAGGGAACGGACACATGAGCCGGGAATGCACTAAGCCAAGGATGGGGGAAGGTGGAAAAGGGAAAGGCCCAGAGAAGAAAGATGAGCGACCCCGAGCAAGGACTCGAGCATATGCGTTGACGTAGGAGGATGCCAGGGTGGATCCTGATGTGGCGTCAGGTACGTTCATCCTTGACAACACTTTTGTTTCTGTGTTATTTGATTCGGGTGCTAGTAAAATTTTTATATCTGCTACTTTCTGTAAACAGGTAAAATATTCAGTCAATAAACTAGAAAGAGCCTTTAGTGTAGAAACCGCTGAGGGCAGAACCGCGAGGGTAACAGATGTAGTTGACAATTCCACGATAAAAATAGAAGACCATAGATTCCCCGTCAGGCTGTTCGTTATGGTTTTGGGTGGGTTTGATGTTATATTGGGTATGGATTGGTTAACTGCCAATGAAGCGCAAATTATAAGCAAGCGAAAGATAATTTGACTCAAGGCTCCAGACGGTAGCGAAGTCGAGGTTTTTGGAGATCATGATGCCCCGATGCCTAACGTCATTTCGATGATTAAGGCAACAAATTACCTGAGGCGCGGATGCGAGGCTTATTTGGTATACGTAATTGACAAGTGTAAGGAAGTGAAGGAACTAGACGATGTACCTGTGGTACGCGAGTACCCGGAGGTGTTTCCAGAGGACTTGCCTGGGATACCACTCGACAGAGAGATTGAGTTCCGAATCGACTTAGTACCAGATGCCCAGCCCGTGGCTAAGACTCCGTATCGACTAGCACCAGTAGAGATGAAAGAACTGATGACACAACTAGACGAGTTACTTGAGAAGGGATTTATCAGACCGAGCATTTCACCTTGGAGTTCTTCGGTATTGTTTTTAAAGAAGAAGGACGGTTCTATGAGAATGTGTATTGACTACCGGGAGTTAACAAACGAACGGTGAAGACCAAGTACCCTCTACCAAGGATCGACGACATGTTCGATCAATTGCAGGGCGCAAGTTGGTTCTCTAAAATCGACCTTCGATCCGGGTATCATCAGTTGAAGGTGAGGGAAGAAGACATACCAAAAACCGCGTTTCGCATGCGTTACGGATATTTTGAGTTCCGCGTGATGTCCTTCGGATTGAGGAACACCCCCGCGGCGTTCATGGATTTGATGAATAGGGTGTGTCGACCGATCGGTAATTGTGTTCATCGATGATATCCTCATCTACTCCAAGAATGAGGGTGATCACGCATGTCACTTGAAGGAGGTGTTAGAAGCTCTAAAGAAGTAAAAGTTGTATGCTAAGTTCTCCAAATACACGTTCTGGCTTAGGAAAGTTGTAACATCCCAAAAACAAAACTACAGTTAAAATGACGAAATAAACGAACGAGGCATGTCGGGTCGGGCCGGATGGGCCGGCGGGCTGGAAGGGGAGCCTCCCCTATCTGGAAGGGCCGGATGGGTCGCTTATCGGTTAGAGTTGCCTGATGAGTTGAGTGGGATTCATCCTACCTTCCATGTATCACACTTGCGAAAGTGTTTGGCGGATGAATCAGCTTACGTACCACTTACTGACATCGAGGTCGACAACAACCTTAATTACATCGAAGAACCCGTGGCCATCTTAGACAAGAAGGAGAAGCGTTTGCGTAATAAGATTATCCAGTTGGTTAAAGTCCAATGGAAACATCGAAAGGGATCGAAAGCCACTTGGGAAACGGAGAAGGAAACGAGGGAGTCGTACCCTCATCTATTTGACTTAAAAATCAATAAAAATACCTCTTTTTGCTTGTAAAAACTCGGTAGAAACTCTCCAAACTCACTCACAACACTCGAAATCAGGAGCAATGCTATGATACCACTTGTAGGTCCCTCGGGTGTGGCGGATCGTCACATGCAAGTGGGTCTACTAGTCGGACCGGGTGCGGAATGTCCGTGACTAGGTGGAAAGTCAGCCTAACAAAGTAAACCGATAAGAGAAAACACTTTAAACGTTCTTTGTATTATAAACCCTTGAAGGTTACAGAGAAAAGCACTGAGATTACAATCTGCGTATTTGCTATAATGCCTGCGTCTATGTCTGAGTATTTAACTTCTGTCAACCTATCCTATTTATACAAGACCTGATGCCTGCGCACTTAGCAAGTGTACAGGGCAAAATGCTCTTGCGTACTTAGCAAGTACGCGAAGTTATTCTTGCGTACTTGCTAAGTACGCAGGAGCTTTCTCCTGCGCACTTACAAGTGCGCAAAACACTTAGAGAATTTTGCAACATTCAATATGTAAAAGTAAATACAACTCGATAAACTAATACATAAAGACTCTTACATACAAAGATAATTACAAACAAGACAATACAACCTAAGACTAAGACTCTATCTATCCAGAGTGTTTGTCACAGGAAAGTGCTTCAACACTTTTCGTTTTAGGTTCATATCATGTGCTTGAACCTTTCCGATTGCTTCATCAATAGTCATCTCATAAAACTTTGAGTTCTCTCTCATCAAGGTAGTGTACATCTCAAATTTTGGTGGAAGGGCATCTAGAAACTTCTCAACTAACTCCTCGTTTTGATAGATGAGGTCAAAAGCTTTCAGCTCAGTTTGCAGATGATAGAATCTAGAGATGAGCTCATCTATGGATTCATTCTCTAGATATCTGAAGCACTCATACTACTTCCTAAGAAGATCCCTCTTACTCTTCTTGATATCACTGTTTCCCTCAAATCTTTTCTGCAAAGCCTTCCAGAGATCCTTGGAGTTATCATATCCTCTAAAGCTGTGAAATAACTCTCTGGTCAAGGCCATAGTAATAGATCCGTGTGCCTTCTTCTCTCTGTCATAAACTTTCTTTTCTTCTTCATCAAGTTTGGAGATAGGCTTGGGAACTTCCTCATCAAGATATGTATATGTGTGATGCTTATAACCCTCTAGAATGGGTGTCCATAGTGAAGAATCGGTGTATGAGATATAATGCTCAAAGCGTGCTTTCCAATTTGAGTAATCACTTACGTTGAGCAGCTTTGGTGGTTTCTATGGAGTACCTATCTCGTTATCATAGTTAAGCAGGTTACCAAGATTCTGAAGATTTGCCATGGTGAAACACTTAGTCAAATTTCAGAAAAATCAAAGCAATGTGCGCACTTAAGTTCTGGCCTTGCGCACTTAAGAAATTGGTCTTGCACACTTAAGATTTGCTCTTGCGTACTTAACAAGTACGCAGGGGTAAATGACAAGTATGCAGGAAGGAGTTAAGTACGCAACAAGAAATGGTCTTGCGTACTTATCAAGTACGCACGAAGACTGACCTTTTAGCCAAAATGGTAAGTACGCAGTTCACTTTTTCACCTGCTCTCAACAACTTTTTTCGATCGCCGGAAATACCTCAGATCTTCAAATTTTGAAGATATGAACAAATTGATCAACCCAAAAGGTTAGAAACTTGTTTCTATCAAACCCTTGATGATCAAAACACTCAAACATTAAACAAAAGGTCAGATTTTGACAGATTTTTGATTCTAAAATAGCGCTCAAGAGCTACCTCTATTTTATCACAAAACTCACCAAAATCGGTTACTTTTGCTTGTAAAAAGGTTGTAGATTGTGTCGAAAATGCTCCTAACACACTCACAGCACTCGAAATCAAGAGCAAACGCTCTGATACCACTTGTAGGTCCCTCCGGTGTCTCGGATCATCACATGCAAGTGTGTTCCTGGTCGAACCGGGTGCGGAATGTCCGTGACTAGGTGGAGAATCAATCAACACAAAGTAAACTGACAACAAAGACACAAGATATTTTCAAACTTCGTCTATTGATAATCACAGTCGGTTACAGAGAGAATGAGTGCGTACGTACATTCTGTCACTAACAGCTATATATACTAGACATGTTGCCTGCGCACTTGCTAAGTGCGCAGGGTTTAACTCATGCGTACTTAGCAAGTACACAGACTTTGTTCTTGCGTACTTGCTAAGTACGCAGGATATACATCCTGCGCACTTACTAAGTGCGCCCAACACTTAACAGAAACAAACAAGACTAAGTACATACGTGATTACAACTCGATAATCAATACATACAGATACTTAAATACAAGTACAAGTACATAAGCTAAGACAACATCCAGAGTGTCTATCACACAAACCTGCTTCAACAAAATAATATATTTATATTACTATCAAACCACGAATTCAGATAAAATTGCGATTTGGGCTGATTCGTGCGTCGGCTTCGATAAGGGGGAGATCACAGGAAACCAACTTGTTAAAACCATTTCGATCCGGTTAACATTGCGATTCCCTAGCGGGCAGATTTGGTTAAGACTCATGGCTTACACGCAGGAGATTCGGGTTCGACACCGGTCTCCTGCAATTATATTTTTGGGACTTTTTCAATGATTTCCATTTTATAAAAACTATACCCTATATTATTATATTATATATTAAAGTGTTTTAGCCAGGAAAACAACTCGTAGGCTAGGGTTTGGTTTTATAACATATTTTTATTCCTACTTTTAAAATAATATATTTATATTACTTTCTAACCACGAATTCAGATAAAATAATTTTATTATAATATTTTCAACCCGTGACTTCTAATATAAAATAATATATATTTTATATTATTTCGCCTCGTTTATTTACCTCGTGCAACGTTTTAAACTAATTAATAATATAATTGTTTATATTATCTACTCACGTTTAGTATATCGAATAAAAATAATATATTTATTATTTTTCCATACAAATGATTATTTTGTTAATCATACGACTTAAAAAATAATATATATAGTTATATTATTTTCCTAATCATTTTAAATGGCAAACGTACGAAGTTATTTATTTACTTAATATTATTCGTTATTAACATTCGACACGCAGCGCTTTGACCTTAAACATATATATTTTCGTAGACGCGTTCGTCTACTCTTAAATCCTTAGAATGCGTTAAGGCATTCAATCTCCCGTGTCGTCGTCACAAACCCCATATGACCCTAAATTATGTGTTTATAATTCTAGGGCATACGTAAGACGTGCAGGCTAACACTTGAGGTTCCAAATCTCTTACTTGTGTGATACTACCTACAACGCAACGTAGGTGAGTTTTACGGCCCCTTTTTACTCATTTTCCTGTTGTGGGACACAAACCATCATACTTTTACTTGTTTTCCCATGGGGAGAAACAGGTACGCAAGCAAACATTATTTTACATGTTTCTTCCCTTTGGGGGAGAAAACATGATGCAAACTATTTTGATTATGTTACTTCATATGATATCACTTTTGAGGCCACTATCATGAAAGTCCTCACCCACTTCGGACCGTTAATATGGAATTAGCAGGTAATTTTGGTAGTACTACTGGGTTTGACAAACCCCATCCACGTTAGTCGCGCTAACTTGATTGGAGGTCGAACGGGTGAAATATTGTCCTTAACACATTATCAGAGTTGATAGACCTTGCTGGAGGCAAACAAACAAACACACTGTCAGCTTCAGTTGCGAGCGCTTTAGTAAGACATGAACATAGGCTAGCTACCTATAGATATGCATATTGAAGGTACATAATCTAGCAAACACTCTCTTATTGCAAACTTTAAACCTGTGAACTCACCAATCTCGTGTTGACACTTTTCGTACATGTTTTCTCGGGTCGCTAAGGCACAGGTTGCACGACTAGGACATGCATGGAGTCCTACTATCATTTCACTCATAAGCAAACCGTTAAAGCAATTCACTTACTTTTATTAAACTAGACTTTGGCGCGTTGTTTTGGGCATTTACTTTTTTGTTTAAACGCTTCCGCATTAACTCTGACACATTTATGTTATGACATTTTAAGTCCCATATAGTGTCGTTCGACGTAACTAATGACCGAGATCCCGGTGTCACACCACCAAATTCCACTAACGGATTTCTACTGTTAGGGATGTGATACACCAGGATATCAGTCATTAGTTACATCAAACGACATCGATTTGATCAGAATCTAAAACCTAGGGTTTGTTCTTAAAACGATTTGGGGATTCTGATCCTAAAAGCTATTTGAATCAAATTAAACTATATGATCAGGTTCAAAACATCCACTCATTGAAAGCCCTATGATTCCAATCCATGATTTTATAGAACTTGATCGAATTGAACCTGTGTTCTTAAACAAGGGTTTCGGTTTTTAAAATAC
Source organism: Smallanthus sonchifolius (assembly GCA_023525975.1). Classification (NCBI taxonomy): domain Eukaryota; kingdom Viridiplantae; phylum Streptophyta; class Magnoliopsida; order Asterales; family Asteraceae; genus Smallanthus; species Smallanthus sonchifolius. The sequence goes on along the minus strand of CM042023.1, from coordinate 73,343,749 downwards.
GTAATTAACAACTTTAAACTTGTTGATTTTGCAATTAACTCCATCCACAGATTTGCTAATACTCAATTATCAAAACCCCTAATTTGTTTTGTTCGATCGAAGTCGAAATCGATGAGTTTGGGCTGATTCGTGCGTCGGCTTCGATAAGGGGGGAGATCACAGGAAACCAACTTGTTAAAACCATTTCGATCCGGTTAACATTGCGATTCCCTAGCGGGCAGACTTGGTTAAGACTCATGGCTTACACGCAGGAGACTCGGGTTCGGCACCGGTCTCCTGCAATTATATTTTTGGGACTTTTTCAATGATTTTCATTTTATAAAAACTACACCCTATATTATTATATTATATATTAAAGTGTTTTAGCAAGGAAAACAACCCGTAGGCTCGCGTTTGGTTTTATAACATATTTTTATTCCCACTTTCAAAATAATATATTTATATTACTTTCTAACCACGAATTCAGATAAAATAATATGTTTATATTATTTTCAACCCGTGACTTCTAGTATAAAATAATATATATTTTATATTATTTCGCCTCGTTTATTTACCTCGTGTAACGTTTTAAACTATTTAATAATATAATTGTCTATATTATCTACTCACGTATAGTATATAAAATAAAAATAATATATTTATTATTTTTCCATACAAATGATTATTTTGTTAATCATACGACTTAAAAAATAATATATATATAGTTATATTATTTTCCTAATCATTTTAAATGGCAAACGTACGAAGTTATTTATTTACTTAATATTATTCGTCATTAACATTCGACACGTAGCGCTTTGATCTTAATTATTATATTAAGAAACATATATATTTCCGTAGACGCGTTCGTCTACTCTTAAATACTTAGAATGCGTTAAGGCGTTCAATCTCCCGTGTCGTCGTCACAAACCCCATATGACCCTAATTTATGTGTTTATAATTCTAGGGTATATGTAAGACGTGCAGGCTAACACTTGAGGTTCCAAATCTCTTACTTGTGTGATACTACCAACAACGCAACGTAAGTGAGTTTTACGGCCCCTTTTTACTCATTTTCCTGTTGGGGGAGAAACATGTACACAAACAATCATACTTTTACTTGTTTTCCTATGGGGGAAAAACAAGTACGCAAGAAAACATTATTTTACATGATTTTTCCCGTTGGGGGAGAAAACATGAGGCAAACTATTTTGATTATGGTACTTCATATGATATCACTTTTGAGGCCACTATCATGAAAGTCCTCACCCACTTCGGACCGTTAATATGGAATTAGCGAGGTAATTTTGGTAGTACTACTGGGTTTGACAAACCTCACCCGCGTTAGTCGCGCTAACTTGATTGGAGGTCGAACGGGTGAAATATTGACCTTAACACATTATCAGAGTTGATAGACCTTGCTGGAGGCAAACAAACAAACACACTGTTAGCTTCAGTTGCGAGCGCTTTAGTAAGACATGAACATAGGCTAGCTACCTATAGATATGCATATTGAATGTACATAATCTAGCAAACACTCTCTTATTGCAAACTTGAAACCTGTGAACTCACCAATCTCGTGTTGACACTTTTCGTACATGTTTTCTCGGGTCGCTATGGCACAGGTTGCACGACTAGGACATGCATGGAGTCCTACTATCATTTCACTCATAAGCAAAGCGTTAAAACAATTCACTTACTTTTATTAAACTAGACTTTGGCGCGTTGTTTTGGGCATTTACTTTTTTGTTTAAACGCTTCCGCATTAACTCTGAACATTTATGTTATGACATTTTAAGTCCCATATAGTGTCGTTCGACGTAACTAATGACCAAGATCCCGGTGTCACACCACCAAATTCCATTAACGGAGTTCTACTGTTAGGGATGTGATACACCAGGATATCAGTCATTAGTTACATCAAACGACATCGATTTGATCAGAATCTAAAACCTAGGGTTTGTTCTTAAAACGATTTGGGGATTCCGATCCTAACAGCTCTTTGAATCAAATTAAACTATATGATCAGGTTCGAAAACATCCACTCATTGAAAGCCCTATGATTCTAATCCATGACTTTATAGAACTTGATCGAATTGAACCTGTGTTCTTAAACAAGGGTTTCGGTTTTTAAAATGCGTAATTAACAACTTTAAACTTGTTGATTTTGCAATTAACTCCATCCACAGATTCGCTAATACTCAATTATCAAAACCCCTAATTTGTTTTGTTCGATCGAAGTCGAAATCGATGAGTTTGGGTTGATTCGTGCGTCGGCTTCGATAAGGGGGGAGATCACAGGAAACCAACTTGTTAAAACCATTTCGATCCGGTTAACATTGCGATTCCCTAGCGGGCAGACTTGGTTAAGACTCATGGTTTACACGTAGGAGACTCGGGTTCGACACCGGTCTCCTGCAATTATATTTTTGAGACTTTTTCAATGATTTCCATTTTATAAAAACTATACCCTATATTATTAGATTATATATTAAAGTGTTTTAGCCAGGAAAACAACCCGTAGGCTTGGGTTTGGTTTTATAACATATTTTTATTCCCACTTTTAAAATAATATATTTATATTACTTTCTAACCACGAATTGAGATAAAATAATATGTTTATATTATTTTCAACCTGTGACTTCTAGTATAAAATAATATATATTTTATATTATTTCGCCTCGTTTATTTACCTCGTGTAAGGTTTTAAACTAATTAATAATATAATTGTTTATATTATCTACTCACGTTTAGTATATCAAATAAAAATAATATATTTATTATTTTTCTACACAAATGATTATTTTGTTAATCATACGACTTAAAAAATAATATATATAATTATATTATTTTCCTAACCATTTTAAATGGCAAACGTACGAAGTTATTTATTTACTTAATATTATTCGTTATTAACATTCGACACGTAGCGCTTTGATCTTAATTATTATATTAAGAAACATATATATTTCCGTAGACGCGTTCGTCTACTCTTAAATCCTTAGAATGCGTTAAGGCGTTCAATCTTCCGTGTCGTCGTCACAAACCCCATATGACCCTAATTTATGTGTTTATATTTCTAGGGCATACGTATGCCGTGCATGCTAACACTTGAGGTTCCAAATCTTTTACTTATGTGATACTACATACAACACAACGCAAGTGACTTTCACGGCCCCTTTTTACTCATTTTCCTGTTGGGGGAGAAACATGTACACAAACCATCATATTTTTACTTGTTTTCCCGTGGGGGAGAAACAGGTACGCATGCAAACATTATTATACATGTTTTTTTCCCGTTGGGGGAGAAAACATGACGAAACTATTTTGATTATGGTACTTCATAAGATATCACTTTTGAGGCTAAGCGTAACACACTATCATGAAAAGTCCATACACACTTCGGACCGTTAATATGGAATTAGAGAGGTAGTTTTGGTAGTACTACTGGGTTTGACAAACCCCACCCGCGTTAGTCACGCTAACTCGATTGGAGGTCGAACGGGTGAAATATTGACCTTAATACATTATCAGAGTTGATAGACATTACTGGAGGCAAACAAACAAGCACACTGTCAGCTTCGGTTGAGAGCGCTTTAGTAAAATATGAACATAGGCTAGCTACCTATAGATATGCATATTGAATGTACATAATCTGGCAAACACTCTCTTATTGCAAACTTGAAACCTGTGAACTCACCAATCTCATGTTGACACTTTTCGTACATGTTTTCTCAGGTCTCTAAGGCACAGGTTGCACGACTAGGACATGCATGGAGTCCTACTATCATTTCACTCATAAGCAAACCGTTAAAGCAATTCACTTACTTTTATTAAACTAAACTTTGGCGCGTTGTTTTGCGCATTTACTTTTCTTGTTTAAACGCTTTCGCATTAACTTTGAACTTTTATGTTATGACATTTTAAGTCCCATATTGTGTCGTTCGACGTAACTAATGACTGAGATCCCGATGTCACACCCCCAAATTCCACTAACGGAGTTCCACCGTTAGGGATGTGACACACCAGGATCTCAGTCATTAATTCCATCAAACGACATCGATTAGTATACCTTAATCGGAGTTCCACCGTTAGGGATTAGTATACCAAATTCCATTAACGGAGTTCTATTTGTTATGATGTGTCATATTTAGTATTGTGTTTATCTAGGAATTGTTGACACATCCTCCTAATTTATATAATCTTTATATGAACATTGTATGTCGAAGAAATGCATATTGTTGTCTAAATTAATCAACTTGAGGTGGATAGTGTGTTGTTCATATTATCTTTCCAACTAGTTGTTGGATTAGTATACCTTAATCGGAAGCTAGTTCAATCTTTATAAACATTAACATGATTATTAAACACGTGAGCCTCATTGTATGACTTTAGGTGGTTGGTTTGTGTAATTCATGCTAGCTTTCCGAACAGTCATTTGATTAGATATCTTTGGCGAGAATTTAGTCAATTTATGTATCGTGTATTTGCCATGCTTCTATGAATGTATTGAATGTATTCTAAATGGATTCGACACCGAAGTGATATTTTCTCCTTGATTGTTTGATTTGTGATTTTAGTCTAGTTTTATCTTCTTACATAATAGTTTAATTAAAAATCAACTTAAACATCTTTTACCCATACTTGATTGAATCTTAGTCCCGGTTTATTATCGCATCTCACCGTGTCCACGAATTGATATCCGGTTCTTACCTTTACTATATTGCTATCCGACGGGTACACTGCCCGGTGTGTGATATTAGTATTTGGTGAAAACCCTTTTTTTAAAACTAATTGTGTAAAACACTTATAAAAATATATATATAGTTTACACGCACACTACTAGAAAATAGGCCTAATGCAACTCTTGAGAAGCAACCTTTTTAAAATGAGTTGCATTTGACTCTAATGCAACTTCGTTGTACATAAAGGTTGCATTAGAAGATCTAATGCAACTTTTTTCAAAAAAAGTTGCAAAACTATATTGAATTTGCAACCTTTTTATTTAAAAGTTGCTAGTTCTACTAAAAAATGCAACCTTTTTCTTGAAAGGTTACAAATAAGGTTACAAATTTTATTGAATTTTGCAACTTTTGTTAGAAATGTTGCATTGTGAAAATTTAAATATATGGTTATTATGCAGATGTAGTCTTACAAAAGTCAAACAGTGGCTTCAATATGAAAGTCAAAATGCCCATGACGACTTTGATTTTAGTCCTACTTCTACTCAATGTCAAGGGAGACATATATGGTGATTATGCAACTAAAATTTTCCCACTATAAAAGATAAGCTTGCAATGTAATCGGGTTAACCCAAATCCCATATTTTCAAATCGACTACCGAATCAAAATGGCTTCTCAGGTTCAGCTAAATGTTAATTGGGTTCGGGTTAGGTTAAAAATGCCACCCCTAGAGTCGAACCTGGGTCAATTTTTCTGTTTTTTGTGCAGTATTTAGCTGCAATTTAATGCCTTTCTTGGCTGATTTTATTGATGTTTTTTGCAGTTTTTTTACTGCATATATTTAGTGTTTTTTTTTAGTTTTAGCTGCATTTTAGTGTATTTTTTGCAGTTTTTAGTGATGTTTTTTTTGCTGAATTCAATGCTGTTTTTTTACAGTTTTACCTTCTAGATGTGTACACAAGCCGAGTCACTCAAGACCGGGTCAGAATCGGTTGGGTAAAGTTCAGAACGGGTCAGAATGGGTTGGGTAAAGTTCAGAATGGGTTGGGTAAAGTTCGGAACGGGTCAGAATCGGTAAAAAAAGGTACAAAAAATTCTGAAATTCATCGGAAAAGAAGAATATATGAAAAAGAAAATTTTTATGATGCAATATCATTTAAAAATAAGTCTTGTACTCGTTTACCCTTTTCCATTATAAAATTGATTTAATAAAACTAAAATATTATCAATAACAGAACTGATTATCACGTCTGTGTGAGTACTATAAAATTTGAATATTATATTATTCAAATCTAACTTATTCAAAAATTACGTTTACCTATTGGTTATATAAAATTTAAATATTATTTATTCAAGAGGTTGTTCAAATTAGTTATATGTTTAAAAACAAATAATTAAATAAAATAGGTTGGGAGATGGTCTTGCTTAAATAAATAAAAAAATTGCCTAACCCAGATTCGAACCTGGGTGGGCTGTAACCCAGATTCGAAATAGGTTGGGAGATAGTCTTGTAAATAAATCAAACCACAATGCCAGAAAGAAATTTGATAACAACTGATTAATTAAATTATTTAACAGTTGATTTCCTTGACTTGAGTAAACAAATAAAAAAACCTAATTCCATCCCTGTAGAAGTGATCTACCGCCTAAATTAACTATAACAACCATTATGGGCAGAAGCAGAAGGTTACTCTCATGCCTGTCGATTTCAAACTTCCTGCAACAATCGTTTTCTTTTTTATTTCCCTGCCTAGCCCAATTGTCACAAAGCAAATTCCCAATTGATTACACCATTGCAGGGGTCCAAGAATTAACAAGGTAAAGCCTTTTCTTTTACACTAGGCTGCAGGGTTGTAATTGTAGATGTTCTTTTCACCCTTATCAAATTAAAAATAAAAAAAAAGGTTTCCTTGGACAGGGTGAGCAAATCACTAAGGACCCACATGACTGCTGCTGATAATGATCAGGATCTTAGGCGGGTATTGCTCTTATAATATTGGCACGGGTCAAAGTATTTTTAGTTCATAAACCTGCAACTTACGTTTTATTTTTATTTTTTTTAAAGCTAATTGTTATTTGAATGTAACTATTAAATTTAGGATACGAGAGACATGGGAAATGTTAGATATTGGATGTATTTACCTAGACGATTACCTGAGTTTGAAGCCGGAGTCATTGAATTCCTTAATGCTTCGTTTTCTAAGGTTGCAAAAGGAGGTCAAATCTGTTGTCCTTGCAAACGATGTATGAATCGTTTTTGGTATCGAAGAGATGAAGTATTTGATCATTTAAATGGATATGGATTTGTAGAAAACTACTATGTATGGGTTTTTCATGGAGAAAGCATAACACAAATAAGATTTAATGCCAACATAGATGATAACGGAGCTGGTATGCATGATAATTTCAATGAATTATTGCATGATAGGTTTAGAGATACTGCAAAGGAAACAAGTACGGTGCAAGAATGTTTAAATGAGGAGGCCAAAAAGTTCTATAAGCTGGTAGAAGATGGAAATCGGGAGTTGTTCCCCGGGTGTAAAAATTTTTCAAAGCTATCTTTCATCATTAGACTTCTTCTCTACAAAACGCTTCATGGGCTTAGTAACGTGGCATTTGATTATCTCTTGCGACTTTTACAAGAGATGATTCCCGAGGCAAAACTTCCAGATAGTTTTACTCAAGCTAGAAAAATCGTAAGGGATTTAGGGCTTGATTATAAGAAGATTCCTGCATGCCCAAATGATTGTATGCTTTACTGGAAAGAGGACGAACCGACTGAAGTGTGCCACGTATGTCACACCTCTAAGTGGAAACAACTGAACGAGAAACATCAGAACAAGCATAATAATGAACATTCTAAAAATTCTTCAAAAGTTCCGGCTAAAGTGGTATGGCATTTTCCTTTAAAACCAAGGCTACAAAGACTTTTCATGTGTTCAGAAACAGGTAAAAATATGACATGGCATGATGAGGGACGTCCTAAAGATGGAAATTTACGTCATCCTGCAGATGGACAAAGTTGGAAGGAATTTGATTCTTTATATCCTAATTTTGCAAAAGAAACTAGAAATGTGAGGTTAGGGTTGTCAAGTGATGGGTTTAATCCATTTGGAACAATGAGCATTGCTCATAGCACCTGGCCTGTGGTGTTGGTTAACTACAATTTGCCTCCATGGATGTCATTGAAACCAGAATACTTTATGTTGTCTTTGTTAATTCCTGGACCTGAATCTCCAGGTAATAACATAGATGTTTATTTACAACCTTTAGTTGAGGAGCTTAAAGAAATGTGGGTTAATGGGTTGGAGACATACGACAAGTCTAAAGATGAGATCTTTAAAATGTATGCAGCCTTAATGTGGACAATTAGTGATTTTCCCGGTTACTCAATGTTGTCAGGGTGGAAAACAAAGGGAAATTTTGCATGTCCATGTTGTAATCATGAGACTAGCTCACTTTACTTGAAGCATAGTAGGAAAACATGTTATATGGATCACCGCAGATTTTTAAATGCTCAACACCCATGGCGACGTAATAAGAGTGATTTCAATGGGAAGATTAAGAAGAGGCTTTCTCCAAAACCACTATCAGGTGTTGACGCTTTGAGTGAGTTATCTAGCTTTAAAAATGTATTTGGAAAGACACAAAAGAAGAAAAATGATAGCACTTGCCCATGGAAGAAAAGGTCAATATTTTTTGACTTGCCGTACTGGCAATTCAATAAATGTCGACATAATCTTGACGTGATGCACATTGAAAAAAATATATGTGATAATGTGGTAGGGACTTTGTTGGATATTAGTGGGAAGTCAAAAGATCACCCAAAAGCTCGATTTGATATTTTAGAACTTGGCATCAAAGAAAGGCTTCAACCGGTACTTTCTGATGATGGTAAGCATGTTATCATCCAGAACGCATGCTTTTCAATGTCTACAAATGAGAAAGTTAATTTTTGTCGTGTTCTTAAGGAAACAAAATTACCTTACGGGTGTTCGTCTAATATTGCACGTTGTGTTCACCCTTCAGGAAGGAAATTTTCAGGTTACAAGAGTCACGATGCTCACATCTTTTTGCATTACTTAATTCAGGTTGCTGTAAGAAAATCATTACCAAAGCATGTTGCTATCCCTTTGATTAGGTTGGGTGTGTTTTTTCTAAGCTTGTGTAGCAAGGTAATTAAGCCTGAGGACCTTGACAGATTACAGTTAGAAATTACAGAAACGTTATGTGAATTTGAGAAAATATTCTTGCCAACTTTTTTTGACATAATGGTGCATTTACCTATCCACTTAGTAAATGAAGTTAGGCTTGGAGGACCTGTTCAATATAGATGGATGTTTTTTATGGAGAGATACTTATGCAAGTTGAAGTCATATGTGCGGAACAAGAGCCGACCAGAGGGATCCATAGCAGAAGGGTATTTAATTGAAGAATGTTTGACTTTTTGCTCACGTTATATGCATGGAGATAATGCAAGTCTTGATAAGGGTGCAGAAGATAACGATGATTTGGAGGGAGAAAACGAATCGGATGAACCGATATTTGTGAATGGTGGCCATCCTTTGGGAGGTAAAAAAAGAAGACAAGGCAAATTTTTCGCTTTAGATGTTCATTTAAAGGAACAAGCACATCGTTATGCCTTATTCAATTCTGATTGTCCACAAGTTAATGATTATATCAAGTAAGTAACCAATTCATACCCTCTATTTCCTTCAAATTATATGTCAGCATTAGTTATTTCATATTCATGACATATTCGTTTATTGATGTTGCAGTGAGCATAAAGCTTATATTGAAAATCAACCCCGACAAAGTCGATGGGCACGCGCACAAAACCATAGTCACGAGTTTGCAAGTTGGTTTGAACACAAAGTAATAAATAATAATGTTCCAGATCATATTTTTTGGCTTGCTAAAGGACCTAGTCCTACATCCAAGAGATACTATGGGTATTATGCTAATGGATATAGGTTTCATACCAAAACAAGAGATGATAAGTGTAAAACTCAAAATAGCGGTGTTTCAATTACAGCTTTAACTCCTAGCTTTGCAAGTTCTCGAGACAAAAATCCAGTCGTTCAGAATGTTGACTATTATAGTAGAATTCTGGACATAATTGAACTTGACTATTGGTCAAAGTTTAGAGTTGTATTATTTCACTGTGAGTGGTACCAAGTTGAGAAAGATGATTATGGCTTAGCATGTGTTAATGTGAAGAAGTTTTGTTATTCAGATGATCCTTTTGTCATGCCTTCCCAAGTGAAACAGGTGTTCTATGTACCAGACCCTATAGTAGATGGTTTACATTATGTTGTCAATACGGTTCCAAGGGATGTATATGACTTTGATGAAGAAAACAATGATACGGATGGTGGCTCCTATTGGTGTGAGCCCAATGAAGATAGGTTGGGTTCTCTTGCACAACCTAGTGATCAAGAGACTCATTTTTCAAGAGAAGATATCCCTCCTCTTATGGTTGATGCAAGTACAAAATTAGCTTCCACCGATGAAGTTTATAGTGAGAATGGTGATGATTCTGATTATGATGATACATTATGGGATTTGATGCATGCAGATGAAGATGATGATAATTGAGTAATTAACGTTTTAGTAATCCGTTGATTCTTCCATCAAAGGAACTTTTTTTAAGCTGTGTAAACTTATTTTTATTATTGAGCATAGTTTAGTCCTATAATAGCACTTCAACATCTGTTGTGATGGTATCAAACATATACTTTATGTTATCCTATTTCAAAATTTTCATATACCTATTTTTTGTTCTAGTGGTATAATAGCACTTGAACATCTACTTTGACCCGTTTAGCTAAAAAGGTTTTCTTGAACAATTTGAGAAAACTATCTCAAATTGACCCATTCATATGTAAATGGGCCAAACTAATTCTAATATTTCATTGATGTGCATGCAATTTATTTCATTTTATTTTTTGGTTTTTTTATTGTTTTTCTCTGTTTTTTGTGTTTTATTTTCCCTTTTTTATGTATGAATATGCGGGTCAACCCAACCCGAACACATTTGACCCGTTACCATTTCACCCAAACCCATTTGACTCGTTACCATTTGTATTTTGTGATTTTTTCTGTCTTTTTTTCTGTTTTTTGTTGTTTTTTTATTCTGTTTTTGATCTGTTTTTTTTTAATTAAACAGGTAATAATAATAAATTTAAAAATTAGAGTGCTGTAATTAGCTCTAACCTAACTAACTATAACCTAACTAGTATTATTGTAATTAGAAATTACTGTTTTTGAGCTGTTTTTTTTAGCTGTTTTATTAGTGTTTTTTCTGTTTAATTTTTTTTTGCTAATGGGTTAATGGATTAGTTTTGTTTTTTTTTTCTGTTTTATTATTTTCTTCAGAGCTTTCTGTTTTTTTTAGCTGTTTTTTCTGTTTTTTATTTCTAATGAGTCAATGGATTAGTTTTGACCCGAAAACATTTGACCCGTTAACCAAACTGAACAAAATAATAATAGATTTCTTTTAGTCTAGATTGAGGATTGGTTTTAATCAAAAGCATGGACTTCTGTTTTTTTGTTTTGAGGTGTTTTATTAGTGTTTTTTTTTCCTGTTTTTAAGCTGTTTTTCTGTTTTTTTGCTATTGGGTCAATGGATTAGTTTTGTGTTTCTCTGTTTCATTATTTTATTTAGTTTTTTCTGTTTCTTTTGTTTCTTTTTTTGCTAATGGGTCAATGGACTAATTTTGACCCGAAAGCATTTGACCCGTTAACCAAACTGAACAAAATTATAATAGATTTCTTTTAGTCTAGATTGAGGATTGGTTTTAATCAAAAGCATGGACTTCTGTTTTTTTGTTTTGAGGTGTTTTATAGTGTTTTTTTTCTGTTTTTAAGCTGTTTTTCTGTTTTTTTGCTAGTGGGTTAATGGATTAGTTTTGTGTTTCTCTGTTTCATTATTTTGTTTAGTTTTTTCTGGTTTTTTAGCTGTTTTTTCTGTTTTTATAGTTGTTTTTTTGTTTCTTTTTTTGCTAATGGGTCAATGGACTAATTTTGACCCGAAAGCATTTGACCCGTTAACCAAACTGAACAAAATTATAATAGATTTCTTTTAGTCTAGATTGAGGATTGGTTTTAATCAAAAGCATGGACTTCTGTTTTTTTGTTTTGAGGTGTTTTATTAGTGTTTTTTTTTCTGTTTTTAAGCTGTTTTTTCTGTTTTTTTGCTAGTGGGTCAATGGATTAGTTTTGTGTTTCTCTGTTTCATTATTTTGTTTACTTTTTTCTGGTTTTTTAGCTGTTTTTTCTGTTTTTATAGTTGTTTTTTTTGTTTCTTTTTTTGCTAATGGGTCAATGGACTAATTTTGACCCGAAAGCATTTGGCCCGTTAACCAAACTGAACAAAATTGTAATAGATTTCTTTTAGTCTAGATTGAGGATTGGTTTTAATCAAAAGCATGGACTTCTGTTTTTTTGTTTTGAGGTGTTTTATTAGTGTTTTTTTTTTCTTCTGTTTTTAAGCTGTTTTTTTCTATTTTTTTGCTAGTGGGTCAATGGATTAGTTTTGTTTTTCTCTGTTTCATTATTTTGTTTAGTTTTTTCTATTTTTTTAGCTGTTTTTTCTGTTTTTATAGTTGTTTTTTTTGTTTCTTTTTTTGCTAATGGGTCAATGGACTAATTTTGACCCGAAAGCATTTGACCCGTTAACCAAACTGAACAAAATTATAATATAGAAATGCAAACCTGTTTCAATCACATTCTCTTGATCCAAAAATGAATCAATCTTAACAGCCTTTTCAATTCCTTTCTTCACTTTTGTCACTGCTGATTTCTTCTCTGTCAGCCTAGTTGATCTTCGGGTGCTATACTTGTTGTCAACCAAAACCTCTTCTTTTGCCTCATTTTCACACTCATTCAGTTGATTACTGACATTCCTGCGAGACGAAGTTGTCGAAGCCTTCCTAGACGAAGTTGACTGTTTATGTGAACATCAATGACATTTTAAATCACTACAACAAAATCAATACCAAAAGATATCAATCAGTATTGACATGCTCCATTCGGATTTTAGATTACTACAATATCAATTTGATGTGAATTCAAATGACTGCACATCAATCAGATTTGAAACTATTACAACAAAATCATCCATAAACACAGATTTATTATATTTGACCCGTTAACCAAACTGAACAAAATAATAATGGATTTTTTTTAGTCTCTATATTGACTTATTTGACTTTTTGAAGTCAAAATCATGGATTTTTGTTAGTCTGGAAAGGGGATTTTTTTTAATCAAAAGCATGGGTTTCTTTTACTTTCAAAAGTCAAAAGCATAGATTTATCTATCGATGTTATGATTATATGGCCCATTTTTACATGTTCCTATTTTGGCCGTCAATAAGCATATCTTAGTGTCAATAACCACATCCGACTATCAATATCCCTAAATCGATGTTAATTACCTTAAATGAATTTCATTAATCTCAATTGACTATTATTTAGTCTATAAAAACAGTAAATGACCTAGGTTGACCCTAATAGACCAAACTGAAATCAAATTTGTCAATATTGTCCAAATCAACCCTAAATGTGCATCAATCACCTCAAATGACCATAATTGAACAAGAATTACACTAATGGCCCATCAATTACTCTAATATGTTGTTAATGACCCTAAGCAATGACCGTTAACCTTAATTGACCATGGTTTACCTAAAAACAATATTCAATGACTGTCATTGACCAACTGACCAAATTAACTTCGATTGGTCATTAAGGACCATATTAACCCTAACAGAACATCAATGAAGCTAATTGACCCTTACTCACCCGAAACGACCATAAATTACCACATATGAGCGTCAATAAGCACAAGTGACCATGGATAACCCCTATATGAACTGCAATGACGGTAACTGACCGACAGTCACCCTAATATGATGTTAATGCAACGGTGATTAACCTTAATTGACCTTGATATACCTAAAAACAACATTCAATGACCCTCATTGACCCCAACTGACCAAATTAACTCTGAGTTGTCATTAGTGACCATATTAACCCTAAATGAGCATAAATGACACTAGTTGACCTTACACACCCAAACCAACCACAAATTACCATATATGATGTTAATGACCCTAAGCAATGACCGTTAACCTTAATTAACCATGGTTCACCTAAAAATAACATTCAGTGACCATCATTGACCCTAACTGACAAAATTAACCATGATTGGTCATTAAGGACCATATTAACCCTAACTGAGCATCAATGACGCTAAATGACCCTTAATCCCCTGAACCGACCATAAATTACCATATATGGGCGTCAATAAGCATAAGTGACCATGGATAACCATATATGACCAACCAACGATGATCTAAATTAACCATCAATCATCGAAATATGTTGTTAATGACCCTAAGTTACAACCGTTAACTATACTTCGTCATAATTCGATGTATATATACTTATTAATTTTTATGATGTAAATTTATTCTATAAAACTAAATTTTTGTTAATTATTAAAAATCTTAAAATGTTAACTCTTCCATAAAAATATTTCATTAAATTTACAACATTCTAACATTAGAATTTGTCTTAAAATTATGCATATATTTTTTTCAATTACTTGTTCCCTCTTAATTTCTACTCAAAATAATTGAAAATTCCCTCCTAATTTCCATTCCCTCTTGATTTACTAAAATCCCTAAACAATAGGATCTAACAATACGTACATATTCACGCCTAAATCCATTCCCCCTTTATTCATTCAATCGAAAGTCTATGTTTCAAGCAATTGGGTCTCTAATTCAATCAATTGGTATTCAGGTATGACATCAATTTCCATTCAAGCAATCAAATTCAAGCTATTGGTGTTGACGTGCCTTTAACCGGTATTCCGTAGGGCATCAAGTTCCATTCAAGCAATTGAATGATTCAAGCAATTGGTATTCGGTTTGATTCAAGCAATTGACTATCTGATTCAAGCAATCGACTCAGGTTTGTACTCAACTTTTCTCTTCTCTGATTGTACTCACGTTTTTTTTTATTTTTTTGTATCTTAACTGTGTATGTGTGTATGTTTGCTTGTGTTCAATTTTGATGTTCTTAATAAATCTATATGTAATTACTTACTAACACAGATGAATAAACAAAGGGATTGCTGCTTGTGTTCAACTGGAAATTCTTGTTTATGTAATACTGTTCTGATTTGGATGACAAGCTATGATATGTTGATCTTTCTGTCATTATTTTAGTCTTGGATGACTTTAATTGGTTAATTTAAATAAATTTTCATATATGTATAAGCATATCTGTTTTTTTAGTGATTTGTGTGTGTCAACTTTAAATATAAAGTTAAAGACTCTACATTGTTGACTGATCTGGTTAAATTGTTTAAATACAAAGCATGAAAAATGTGTGTTTGATCATTTGCCATTTTGGTTAATTTCATGGTTTTAATTAGTGTTCAAAATACTGATTGGAAATGATTTATAACTATATATACATACATGTGTTTTTAATCAACAGGAGTGTTTAGGTCAAGCAGTTTTGGATGTCTAATATTAGTAGGAAGATATATACATGGTTATGCTTATTTGATCAGGAAAGTATAGTTTGTTTATGCTTTCTTGATGTCTAATATTAGTAGGAAGATATATACATGGCTATGCTTATTTGATTCGGAAAGTGTCTAGTTTGTTTATGCATTCTTGTTTTCTTGTAGTGGTTTTAGATCCTATAATGTTTTTCTGCATTTATTTTAGTATTTTAACATCTATTATTTCTATTTAGGGTTTTCTCTTTTAGTACATACAATTTTGTATTTGTTATTTTAACACATTAGCATCAACATCTTTTAAACAACAATGAGCAGATTAGATTCAAGATTTACCGGTCTAATGGCAAACAAAAGCAAACAAAATCAAAGTATACAAAGACAAGTCAACGATTATGAGACAAGTAGGCTACTGAGAGTACAAGAAAACAGAAAGAAAATGCAAGATTTGGGATTGAAAAGGATCGCAAATTCGTTGACAAGTTTGGTAGATAGTCAAGAGATGAAGAATAAGAAAGTGAAACCAACATACATTAATAACACGAGAGATGAAGAATTTATGCCTGATAATGATGATGATAGTCAGGAAGATAACCAAGAAGTTGATACAAGTGTTGAAGTATCCAAAAAGGTAATCAGATTATTAAATTTTTTTTATATTGTAAATTGTTGTTTTCTAATTAACATGATATTTGTTATAGCAGCATCGTCCACGATATATTGCACCCCTATCCATGAATAGGATTGTTAATTTAGCGAAGAAGAATCGAATGACCATTCCAAATGCCTCCCAAAAGCTTCAACTTGATTCAAATGCAAAAGAAAATAATCAATGTAGATCAACAATTAGCATGGGTGAACTGATCTTAAAAACACAAAGAGGGTATTGAATAAAAAAGTGACAAAGCCTAATTGTATTAGAGGGGGATCAAAGGGACACTTGCTTCTTGTTGATGAGGATGATGACGAGGATGATGGGATATTTGAAGGTATTATTTTGTTGAACTTAACAAGATTTTAATTACAACTATTTTTTATATTAATTTACTCATTTATGCTTTTATATGTTAATGGGTTAGACATGGAACAATATGGATTGGAAAATGATAAGAATGAATGGGATATTATGAGATCACAAGGTACGTATGTTTAGGGAATTAAGTATATCTTTGTTTGTTGTTTTAATATCTTTGTTATTGATATTTATTTACTGTAATTTATTTCAAATGACAAGATGATGATAATTAAGACAAAGAGTATGAAGACATGGAAGATATGGCAACTGCAAATAACAAAAACGATATACAAATGGATGATAGCAGTGAGGACTTGGAAAATGAGGACGATGTACATCGCCTCGAATTTGAACAGCTACAACGCCCCGAAATAGAAAAAGCAACAGGTTTTATTTAACTATGTATACCATGTATTTGGCTTGTTATCACATTTATATATATATATATATTATAATGTATATCGGGGTACAGGAATTTCTAAAACCAATAAAAGAGGGCCAACAGTGTTGCATGTTGTGCACACCCGGAAAGTCGACGAGCGCGAGATCATTATATGTAATGAATTTGGACAACCTGTTGGACCAGTAAGAGAGGGGAAGGATGTAGTTGGAAAGTTCTCTAGATTTTTGGGAACAATAGCTCGTAATCATAGTTATGCACCATTGATCCATAGTTCATAGAAGAAGGTGTCACGTAAAGAAAAGATATGGGAGTATGTCTTGTTAAGGTTTTTAGTAGTTTTACTTTATTTATTTGTTAGATTTTCATTTTTAACTAAATGCGAACTTTTTTAAAGGAAAAATACGATGTGCCGGATGCTGCTAAGACATGGGTTTTAAAGAGTATTGGACAATCGTATAAGGTACACAAATGCCGGTTTAAGCGAAAACACTTCTATCAATTTAAGGACAACAAAATAAGGTGGAAGAACCGACCTAACAACATTACAGAAGATGATTTCTCACAATTATTGCGCATATGGTGTAATAAAGATGTGACGGTATTTTTCTTGACATTTTCTCCGTTAATAGTATTTGCTATTTAGAGTTGTCTATTATTTGTGTTGTATATATTAATGTGTGTACAGAAACGTTGCTTACGAGCCAAGGAATCACGCATGTCCCAAAAAAATATGCACACAGCCGGTCCAAAAAGTTTTGCTAGGATTCGTGAGGAGATGGTAATCTGTTTTTTTTGCTCGTGATTTGTCTTTTTTTGTTCATTATGCTAGTGTTTTTTTATTGATTTTTATATTATTATGAATACAGAAAAATGATGACCCAAACCAAGAATTACCTACATTAACCCAGATATTTGAATGTACACGTAAAAGGACGGAAGGACGTGCATATGTTGATACATATGATGACACAGCAAGAAAAATTGTAAGTTATTTCTACTTTAAACATTATGTAAATATCTATGTTTCATGTGCACTAGTATGCATAGGATTAATAGGGTATTAATTAAAGCTCCAATCAACCGTTCATCAATAGTCTAGAATTGAGTTTCCATTGTCTAACCTCGTCTATATATTACTTGTTCAATGAATTTTATATCTTTGACATATTTTTTAATATATTCCAATCTGAAATTTCTTTTTTATATTTTAACACATTACTTGTTCAGATATATAAAGTTGTTTTGATAATATTTTTTTGGACAACATTGCAGGAACAAATGAAGAACTACAAGCCTATAGAGGATGACAGTGCTACAGTAGATCCGTTTTTTGTTGTAATGAACAAAGAGAACTATGGTTATCGCCGACTTTACGGTAGAGGCGTTACAAATACATTGATAAAAAAAGTAGATGGTGCTTGCACATCGTACATGATTCCGGAGGGGCTGATGGAATCATTCAAAGCAAACGTTGAAGCTGAGAAAAACCAGTTGATGAAAATGCGTAAAGAATTTGAAGAGGAGAGTGAAAGAAAAAAAGCTGAGTTCGAAACTATGCAAAAAAATATGGACATCCAGCGACAAAACTTTGAAGATATGATGCGGAAAGTTAAGAAACAACTACCACTTGGAGATATAGATGAATAGGATCCTTTTATTTCTCTTTATTATTGTAGTTGATACCTTGTATTGACTAAATTGTTATTTGAGTTTGGACAAAAATGTTAAATTATATCATTTGACTATCAATGATATATGGGATATTATTGTTTTGGAGAATTTTGATTGAATGCATCTTAATTATTAGTAATTGAATTTATGTTACAAGTTGCATTTGAGTTTAAAAAGGTTGCATTTACTATAACTATGTTGCATTTACTGTAAAAAAAAGGTTGCAGTTTTTCTATTAAAAAGATAATAACGGTTGCATCAAGTATAGAAAAATGTTGCATTTTTGTAGCTAAACTATAATAAAGGTTGCATTTGAGTATAAAAAAAGTTGCATTTGATTGTAGAAAAGGTTGCATTTTTGTAACTAAACTAGAATAAAAGTTGCATTTGAGTATAAAAAAGTTGCATTTGAAAGTAAAAAAAGCTGCATTACAATGTAAAAAAGTTGCATATTAAAAAGGTTGCATTTGAAAACTAATGCAACACTTTCAAAAAAGGTTGCATTAGGCCTTCAAAAAGTTGCATTAGGTCTAATGCAACTGCCTCTAATGCAGCCCCCGATAAAAGGTTGCATTAGGCCTAATGCAACATTTTTAAGGCCTAATGCAACATTTTACCGGTGTTGCATTAGCTTCATTTTCTTGTAGTGGCATCAAGTTTTTGGCGCCGTTGCCGGGGACACGGTTTTGCGAGAACGTTTGGAATTAATTTTTAGTCATTTAGTATATATATTTTTGTGAATATCGTGTTTTTCTTGTTGTTATTTGCAATTTTGTGTGTATAGATATTTTTCGCATTTTACTTGTTATTTTTAGCTTCATTTGTATATATATCTCTCTTGGTTTTTATCCCATTTTATTATTTTTATTATTTTATTTTTATTTTTTTTCAAAATTTTTTTTATTATTTTATTTTTGTCTAACTTGTGTTTTCTTTGTCCTAGGTTCGCGTATTTAAATCTAACTTGTCATGCAGATCGTGTATGTTCTCAACTCCCGTCGAGGAGGTTCCTGAGCCGTCTTCCGAGCCGGAGCGTGATCTTCATCGGAGATTGCGAGCCCGTTCCTGATTTGTGGCCCGGTTACTCGAATTTGACGAGGTTGTTGTTGACGAGGTAGAGGAGATGGCGAACGAGGATGCGGGTCGGACGCTTTCGGATTTTGGCAAACCGACACTTGAGGGTTTGGAGTCGAGCATCAATAGGCCGACGGTTGGAGCACATCAGTTCGAGATCAAATCCAGCATTATACAGATGGTGCAGAACATGTGTCAGTTCGATGGCAAGGATCACGAGGATCCTAATACTCATTTGGCAGGTTTCTTAGAGATTTGCGCCACTTTCAAAATTCGTGACGCTACCGACGATGCTATTCGGCTCCGGTTGTTCCCGTTTTCCTTACGGAATCGAGCCAAGGCTTGGTTACTGTCACTTCCCCCTAGGTCCATTAGTACTTGGGACCAGATGGCTGCTAAATTCTTAGAAAAGTATTTCCCTCCGGAGAAAACATCAAAGTTAAGGGCTAGGATTCTTTCTTTCCAGCAGGACGATGGGGAGACGATCTATGAGGCGTGGGAGAGATTCAAGGAACTGATGAGGAAGGTTCCCCACCATGGATTGTTGAAGTGGCAGCAGTGTGAGACCTTTTACAATGGTCTGGAGATGACCGGGAAGCAGTTGATTGATGCATACGCAGGTGGAGATATTGGAACAAAGACACCCCAGGAGGCGTATGACTTGCTAGAAAAGGTGGCAGCGAAGAGCTACACTCAGCATACTTCCCGAGCGAGAACCCAGAGGCAGGGTGTCCATCACGTGGATGGAATTACCTCTTTAGCTGCCCAGGTGGAAGCACTTTCCACCAAGATTGATCAGATGCACATCCACAAGGCCCAGTCCTTGTGTGAGTTTTGTGGTGGGGCGCATCCCACGAGTGCTTGTCAGGTTGGGGATCAGGGGGGCCATGAGCAGGTTGATTTCATGTCCAACCAGAATCGCCCCCAGAATAATCCCTACAGCAACACATATAATCCGGGGTGGAGGAATCACCCGAATTTCAGTTGGAAGTCTGGCAACAATAGCCAGCAACCACCCGGATTCACTCAGCGCCCCCCATTCCAGCATCAGTCCCACCAGTCTCAGGGACAGAGTTCCCAGTTTCGACCTCAGCAGGGCCAGTTTCAAGGCCAAGGTTCTAGCAGCGGTCCACCACCCGCACCTGAGGGTAAATCCAGTTTGGAGGACATGGTTGCACGGCTATTTGCCAACTCAGAGATTCAGAATCAGTTGGCAGAGAAGCAGAACCGGTACATGGAGGAGCGTTTCCACACGCATGAGACTGAGTTGAGGAATCAGAAAGCTTCGATCCAGACCATAGAGAACCAGGTCGGGCAGATCGCGAAGCTTCTTTCTGAGAGACCGCCAGGTGGCCTGCCTAGCAACACTGAGCCTAATCCTAATGCTCATATGAAGGCCATCAGTTTGAGGAGCGGTAGAGACACAGGACCGGATCCACAGGTCCATGTGCACGAGTCATCTGAGGAGGAGGTTGTGATTGAGATTCCTGATGAGACACCGCCGAGGGGTAAATCGGCGAGCACATCGCGCCCTCGCGAGCCTGTGAGAGATTATACTCCCGCCATTCCATACCCAGGCAGATTGAAGAAGCAGAAGATGGAGGAGCAGTATGGTAAGTTTCTAGGGTTGTTTAAGCAGTTGCATATCAACTTACCATTCGTGGAGGCTCTGGCTCAGATGCCTAAGTATGTGAGATTCTTGAAGGATATCCTCACGAATAAGAGGAAATTGGAGGAGTTATCTCAGGTGACGCTGAATGAGGAGTGTTCGGCGGTGATTCAGAACAAGCTACCGGAGAAGAGACGAGATCCGGGGAGTTTTACCATCCCCTGTTTGATAGGTAGCTTGTCGGTTAGCAACGCCTTAGCTGACCTTGGTGCTAGCATTAACCTCATGCCATATGCGGTCTTTGCTAAGCTTGAGTTGGGAGAACCTACACCGACACGCATGAGTATCCAGCTGGCCGATCGCTCGGTCAAGTATCCGCGAGGGATAGTGGAGAATATGTTGGTTAAGGTTGATCGTTTTGTGTTTCCTGTAGACTTTGTGATTCTGGCATGGATGAGGACAAGAATGTCCCTATTATCCTAGGTCGACCGTTCCTGGCCACTGCCAAGGCCCTGATTGATGTGTATTCGGGGAGGCTTACACTGAGGGTGGATGAAGAGGAAGTGACCTTTGATGTAGGGAGATCCATGCAGCATACCCAGAATCAGGATGATTCACTCTACTTTGTTGAGTCTGTTTATTCTTGTGTGAGTGATCATCTCCAGGACACAGCTGAGGAGGAGTCCCTGGACACCCAGATTGTAGGGGGGAGACATTTGATCCAGTTGGTGAGGATCAGTTTGATGAGCAGTTGCATAGCCAGGTGAGCTATGAGTTTCCCCAGTGTTCAACGGTTTTTGCTATGGTTGATAGAAAGTCTGAGCCGATTGAGCGGCCTTCTATTGAGGACCCACCACCTGTTGAGCTTAAGGAGCTCCCGAGCCATTTGGAGTATGCCTTTTTAGATGGTGAGTCTCGATTACCTGTCATTATCGCCTCTGATTTGACGAGTGATGAGAAGGAGAGGCTACTGGAGGTGCTGAAACAGCACAAGCAGGCTATTGCATGGAGGATTATGGACATTAAGGGAATTAATCCCTCTTTCTGTACCCATAAGATTCTTATGGAGGATGACTACAAGCCCGCTGTGCAGCAACAGAGGAGGTTGAACCCGAACATGCAGAAGGTAGTGAAGAAGGAGGTGATTAAGTTACTGGATGTTGGTTTGATTTATCCCATCTCCGATTCTCCTTGGGTTAGCCCGGTTCAGGTTGTCCCTAAGAAGGGAGGCATGACTGTCATCACCAATGAGAGGAATGAGCTAATTCCTACTCGTACAGTCACCGGTTGGAGAGTTTGCATCGATTACCGCAAACTCAATGATGCTACTCGGAAAGATCATTTTCCCCTCCCTTTCATTGATCAGATGTTGGAGAGATTAGCGGGAAAGATGTTTTATTGTTTCCTGGATGGCTTCTCAGGCTACTTCCAGATTCCGATTGCTCCTGAGGATCAGGAGAAGACGACATTCACATGTCCCTATGGCACATTTGCTTATCGGCGGATGCCCTTTGGATTGTGCAATGCTCCAGCCACTTTCCAGCGTTGCATGGTGGCCATTTTCCATGATATAATTGAGGACTCCATGGAAGTTTTCATGGATGACTTTTATGTGTTTGGGAGTTCCTTTGATCATTGCCTCAAGAATCTGGAGAGGATGTTGGCTAGGTGTAAAGAGGCCAATTTGGTGTTGAACTGGGAGAAATGCCACTTCATGGTGAAGGAGGGCATTGTGCTTGGGCACAAGGTTTCACGTGCGGGGATTGAGGTTGATAGAGCTAAGTTTGACACCATATCTAAGCTGCCCCCGCCGACCTCTGTAAATCTATTCGGAGCTTCCTTGGTCACGTGGGCTTTTACAGGCGTTTTATCAAAGATTTTTCTAAGATTGCCCGACCGATGACCCAGCTTCTTGAGAAGGAAGCCTAGTTCGTGTTCTCCAACGAGTGCCTCAGTGCCATCGACTTGTTAAAGGAGAAGTTGGTGAATGCCCCTATCATGGTGGCTCCTGATTGGAAGCTGCCATTTGAGATCATGTGTGATGCGAGTGACTTCGCTGTTGGGGAGGTCTTAGGACAGAGGAGAGAGAAGCAGTTTCACCCGATTTATTATGCGAGCAAGACGTTCAATTGCGCACAGGAGCATTACACCACGACAGAGAAGGAGCTCCTAGCCGTTGTCTTCGCTTTCGATAAATTCTGGTCTTATCTCGTCCTATCAAAGACCATTGTATTCACCGATCATGCAGCCCTTCGGCACCTGTTCAGCAAACAGGATGCCAAACCCCGGCTAATCCGGTGGGTTTTGCTGCTTCAGGAGTTCGACATTGAGATCCGCGATAAGAAGGGCGCGGAGAATGACGCAGCGGACCACTTGTCCCGTCTAGAGTGCTCAGCTTCATCTAAACTTGTGGGGTCATCCATAAATAACAATTTTCCCCACGAGTTTCTCATGCACATACAGACACAGGATGAGGAGTGTCCATGGTTTGCTGATTTTGCAAACTTTCTTGCTAGTGGGATTGTGATTAAGGGCTTAACGCATCAGCAGAAGCGAAAGTTCTTTGCGGATGTGAAGCACTATCTTTGGGAGGATCCCTATTTGTTTCGAGTCGGGGCTGATCAGATCGTGCGTAGGTGTATCTTTGGAGATGAGGCACGTCAGGTGCTTAGACACTGCCACGCAGGCCCGACAGGTGGACACATGGAGCTACCTTGACCACGAAGAAGGTCTTTGACGCCGGTTTCTTCTGGCCTACCATTTTCCGGAACGCTCATGAGATGATCCGAGCTTGTGATGCTTGCCAGAGGGCGAGCAACATTTCATCGAGGAATGAGATGCCCCAGAACAGCATCCAGATTTGTGAGATTTTTGATGTCTGGGGTATTGACTTTATGGGACCTTTCCCAGCTTCTCGTGGCAACCGGTATATCCTAGTCGCTGTTGACTATGTTTCTTAGTGGGCCGAGGCTCAAGCCTTGCCTACTAATGATGCTAGGGTGGTTGTTCAATTTCTGAAGAAGCTGTTCTCTCGCTTTGGTGCCCCCAAAGCCCTTATCAGTGACCGTGGGACCCACTTCTGCAACGCCCAGTTGGAGAAGGCTCTATCACGATATGGTGTGAACCATAGATTCTCCACAGCCTACCACCCACAGACCAGTGGACAGGTAGAGGTCACAAACCGAGGCATAAAGCGGATTCTAGAGAAGACGGTTGGTCAGAACCGTAAAGATTGGTCGGATAGGTTAGATGATGCACTTTGGGCCTTCCGGACCGCCTATAAGACGCCTATTGGTACCACACCATTTAGGTTGATCTATGGGAAGGCGTGCCATCTTCCGGTGGAGTTGGAGCATAAGGCCTATTGGGCATTGAAGGCGGTGAATCTTGACTTGGTGAGCGCGGGTGAGAACCGGTTCACTCAGATTCATGAGCTTGATGAGTTGAGGAATCAAGCCTATACAAACTCCACGATCTACAAGGAGCGCACTAAGAGTTTACATGACCGACGCTTGAAGGACAAGAAGGAATTCCGAGTGGGTGGTCGTGTGTTGCTTTACAACTCTAGGTTGCGTTTGTTTCCCGGGAAGTTGAAGTCCCGATGGACGGGTCCTTACACGGTTAAGGAGGTGTTTCCTTATGGGACCGTCGAGATTGAACATGAAGATGGGAGGATCTTCAAGGTCAACGGCCATCGTCTTAAGCCATATATTGACGGACCAGTTGACCCAGCATTAGAGGTAGTTAACCTCCACCCCAAGGACAAATGAATTCGGGGACTTGAGTCTAGCTAACGACTCGTTAATAAACTTAGCCTGTTTCGGTAACAATTCTTAAATTTTGTTTGATTTTTATCTTCTTATTTTTATTTTTATTTTTTTTAGGATTTTACCATTTATTTTTGAGTTTAAGTGGTCGGAACGTGTTTTTTGGGATAATGTTTGGAATGTCTCAGGTATGTCTTCTGAATTTTTAGCAATTTTAGTTTAGAAGAATCGCAGTCGGGTTTGGTACAAGCTGCATAAAAAATCAGGGTTTTCTGTCTGCTGGACAGTAGACACGGTCGTGCCTCCATATAGGCGCGGTCGTGCCTCTAACCTAGGCGCGGTCGTGCCTCTGTACTTGGCGCGGTCGTGCCTCAGCTATTGGGGGCGATTTAAATTACTTTTCAAAGGCAGATTTTTCAAAAACCCCCCTAACCTCTCAGCAGAACGAAACTCCCTCCCCTCGGAGATCTTCTTCCCCGTCTCCACTTCCAGATTCATTGTTTCCGTTTCTTCGATTTCAGGTACGCCCCCGAAATCCTAATCTCTTCGTTTTATGATTAGGATCATCATTTTATGTTGGAATTTCTAGGGTTTTATAGATTTTCTTGTTTTGAACTTCATTTTAGTTGTAAATAAGTAGAACTTGTGAGTTTTAGTTCTTTTGATAGTTACTTGCAAAAGCCCCTTCATAAACGTGTTGGAAATTGTGATTTTTGAATTCTGAAAACCCTAAAATGGGTTGAGCACGGTCGCGCTCATGACCAGGCGCGGTCGTGCTCGGCTTTTGGAATCTCAGGAAAACTTGGTTTGGTCAAGCACGGTCGTGCCTCTTATGAGCGCGACCGTGTTCTCTAGAGTTTGCTTTAGCGCGGTCGTGCCTTTACCTGGCGCGACCGTGTTTCCTTAGTTGGGACTGCCCATGGTCGACCACAGCGCGACCGTGGGCTTGGATTTTGACCTTGCCGCGATCGTGCCCATTTCTAGGCGCGGCCGTGTCTCCTCTGTTTTACCTTGGCGCGGTCGTGCCTAGACCAGGCGCGGCCGTGTCTGTCTTGTTTGTGTGCCCGTGGTCGGCCAAGCGCGGTCGTGGGTTTCCCAATTTGACCTAGGCACGGTCGTGCTTATTCTTAGCACGGTCGTGCCCCTTCATAAATTTTGGGCAGAAACTTCATAATTCCATCTAGCGTCTTCATAACCGTTCTGATTTCATCTTTGTTGTTGTCTTGCAGATGGCAGGCAACAGGGACCACCCGTACCTCGAGTTTGACATGAACGAGCATGAGTACGAGGCTCGTATGGATGTGTTGTGGCCCCGTAGAGGCCGGATTCTAGTTGCTCGCCGTTTGGAGCCAGCTGCTATCGACGCCATCGGTCAGCGGGACCGGTGGAACGATCTTGTCACCGCCCCCTGGCGCCGTTTGTTCAGGTTCCACGCTATCCAGTACGTAGAGCTTGTGATGGAGTTTTTCTCCACATATGAGTTCGATTATCCTTGCGTAGACCTAGAGCAGCCCGAGACGATTAGGTTTAGATTAGGCGGGGAGTGGCGCGTGATGTCGGTTGCCCGGTTTGGGAGACTTTTAGGTTTATACACGAGGCAGGAGCTCCAGACAGAGATATTCACCGACGGTATCACCGAGTTTCCGACAGAGGAGGATAAGGACCAGTTTTGGTATGAGTTTGGTTTTGGGATTTACGATCCGAGTCTGACCAAGGCTTCGAGCCTTCGGGACCCTCTGCACCGTGTTCTTCATCGCTGCATTGTTTATTCTATATCTGGGCGAGGGCAGGGAGAGACGGTAGTGAATTTGAGTGAGTTGTTTTATTTGTTTTGCCTTGTACACCCGCGCACTTGCAATCTTGCGCACTCTATCGCGGGGTACTTGGTAAACAGCTCGGGTCGCGACATCACCAGCGCGATCTGTGGGGGTCACTTCGTGACCAAGCTGGCGCGACACTTCCAGCTGCTGAAAAATGATTTGATAGGGGATCTGACCCATGTGGCCGAGACCGTCATGATGAACGTGCAGACATTGCGCAACATGCACGTCGCTCGTAGCGGCGCAGGAGGGATTAGATTGGTTGATCGATGGGGACGGACTTGGGATCCAGACCGTCCGGGCCTCGATCCAGATCGTGTACAGGCCGAGGCCGTCGCCGCCGCCGATCAGGAGCATGCGGCTCAGCAGGAGCACGAGCAGCACGGGCAGGACCACGAGCACCATGTTGAGGTTCCGATTGCTCCTCCACCTCCTCCGCCTCCACCACCACCTTCGGTTACCATCTCCCATGATTTATTCATGCGCTACTGGGCCTGGCAGTATGAGTTCCAGTGCGCCGCTGCTGCTGCTGGCGGGGCACCATACGTGGTACCCCTCCCATTCTTTATGCAGCCGGATCAGCCACCACCATCACCACAGCATCAGCCACCACCATCACCACTACCGCATCAGTCACCACCACAACAGCCCATCCAGCCACCACCATCACCACCGCAGCATCAGTCACCACCACTATCACCACCCGGAGGAGATGGAGCCGAGGGTGCCGGCCTGGCTCTCGAGGATTTTGAGATGGAGAAGTAGTGCCCTCTACTGTTTTGGTATCACCTTTTGTGAGTTGTACTTTTGTTGTACTGTACAAACTCTTATTAACGCTTCGGCGTTTGTTGTTGTTTCCTTGTACTTTTGTTTCCATGTACTATTGTATATATTTGTCTTTACATTTATGTTTATCTTTTGGCTTGATGTTACTGATCCTGTTTGATGTGGTTAGTCTTGATTAGATCTTGGAATCGTGGAACTATGTGGAACGTCATTTTTGTGGGTAGGCTTTTTGCGTGTGCCATGATCGACACGAGGGAAGTTTCAGTTCTCCCTTCACACTCCATTGCATTGCATGTTTTTTTATACATTGAGGGCAATGTATGTTTCTAAGTGTGGGGTTGGGTGTTTATTTTTCGCTTTACATTATTTTTTGTTGTACATTGAGGGCAATGCACGATTCTAAGTGTAGGGTGGGAATTTATTCACGTGATGTTTGTCCTTTTGAGCATTTTATCACTTCATTTTTTTTTGCAAAATCTTCCTTCATAATTTTTATTGACACTAAATCAGTTTTATAAAATTGAAAAACACCAAAATAAAATAAAAGTTAACCGTTTAGCATTCACAATTTTTAGTAAATATTAGAGGTTTGATTTTTCGAAAGCAAATGAAATAGAAATTCCATCGAGTCAAATCCAATTTTTTGTGATAACCATGAGTTTTAGTGGGCTGAACGAATGAATTAGATGTAACATTTTGCTTACACCCATTCCTTTCCGTTTCCGTGAGTTTATTTTTGAGCGATGATAGCTTTAGACATTGTTTGCTCTCGTTTTTGCGGATTTGAGTGTGCCGGATGTTTCATGCTTATTAGAACTTGCTTTTAGTATACATTTCGAAATCATGAACATAAATATTGCATAAAAAATGATTGAGACATTAGGATAAACCACTTTGTTAGCCTTTTATTTTTATTTTCCCTCAACCGAACACATCCACTAGTTAGCCACGTTGAGCCTATCCTGTTCTTTTCTTTAATTACCCACATTACACCGCCATTAAACCTTTATTAGCCTTTTCATTTATTTTTCGCCCGTGTTAGAAATCCGGTCGGCTAATGTTAATTTTATAGCTTTTATTTTGTTGTAATTTTTAAATGCTTGAGAAGTTTTTAGCTAAGGAAAGATGCATATTGACTTAGTTTCCTTCAAAAGAAAGAAAAGAAATAGTAAAAAAAAGAAAAAAAAATTCACCAAAATCAGGTGAATTATAGCCGATTAGAGCAATTTTGTGAGCAAAGATGGAAATAATTCGGTTGTTAGCTCTTATCTATACGGAAGTATCAGTTAGTTTATTTTTCATATTAGAAGTTGTTTTAGTTTTTGAGTTAGCATAACCGCCGGGTTTTAGCCATTTAGCCATTTTAAAATTCCACTTCCTCACCCTTAACCATTGCCAAGTTACAACCCATTTAAAGCCCTCTTGATTTGTGCTTTGTTTCATGTTAGTTGGTAGAGATTTGATCTTTTAGCAAGCTTATGATTTATGCATGATTCATTGTCTTGGCATTTGAGTGTTCTATACATACTCCATTACTTGTATGATCATATATATTCCCGAGTGTGTGTGAACATTGTGAGAAGCATAAAGTTGCATGCTAATGATTTCCTAGGCATATTCATTTGCTCATTCGGTTATCACGTCATTGGGCTCATTGGGTTTCATTTAGTTAATTTTGCATTTCTTGAAAATCTCTTCAAACCTTTATAAGTTTATTAATGCTTACGGTTTTCCCGATTTGATCCATAGTGTCATTGGAATTTTGTTTCATTTTGATTTCTTGCTTGAGGACAAGCAATGTTTAAGTGTGGGGTTGTTTGATGTGTTAGTATTTACACATCTTTTTGGCACAAAAATTCGCTCATTTAATGATCAATTCTTGGTTATATTAAACGTTTAGACACTTATTTGCTTCATTTCTTGTTTTGTAGGTTTTTGTGAAGCTTTGTGAATAAAGAAGAAGATTCCAGGATAAACAAGTGAAGTTTTAGGGTTTCTGTGATAGAGGCACGGTCGTGCCCCAATTTGGCACGGTCGTGCCCCTATTTGGCACGGTCGTGCCAAGATCCAAAACCCTAAGCACGGTCGCGCCCGCATCTGGCACGACCGCGCCGAGCCAAATTCCAAGGCACAACCGTGCCTTGGCCGCCCACGGTCGCGTGTCATCTCGTGAGTCTGAACAGTCGTACGTCCTCGATCAGTGGTACCCAATGGAAGCTACGGATCGGTCAAACCTCTGTCACACGGTCGTGCCAAGACCTAGACACGACAGCGTCCATGTCCTAGGCACGGTCGTGCCTTCTCTCCTGGCACGGTCGTGCCTCCCCTTTTCTATTTAAACAGAACTTAATTCTCATTCATACATTCAGCAACCAGGGGAGAAACCTAATGTTCCAGCTCGAGTTTTCTTTGTTCCAGCCATATTTCAAGATTCTTGGAGAGGATACAACATCAAGAGGATCATCATACATCAACAACAACATCTAGGCTTGGAGGAGTGGTTTGATTCTTGTTTTCATATCATGTTTCCCTCTATTTTTCCTTGCTTATTTGTAATTTTGATGCTCATGATGAGCTAAAACTCCTGTTCACTTTGGTTTAGATGAAGTTTAGATACATTTGACAACATTCATGGATTATTGGCAATTATTGTGTTAATGTTATGACAACCGTATGATTATTCTTTGATGAAATTATGTATTCAAGTATTTTAAGTTGTTTACAAGACTTGTATTTGTGTAGGTCATATTATGTTGGAAAACTTATGATTTATGCTTATATTCATGGATTGGTGTATGTAATTATACTAGTTTATGGCATTTGACTAGGAATGGTGAATGAAGTCTTGTTTATGAACCATTATATTTGTATGTGTAACCTTATGCTTATGTTTGGAAAGACAAAGTATTTGTTATGATGTGTCATATTTAGTATTGTGTTTATCTAGGAATTGTTGACACATCCTCCTAATTTATATAATCTTTATATGAACATTGTATGTCGAAGAAATGCATATTGTTGTCTAAATTAATCAACTTGAGGTGGATAGTGTGTTGTTCATATTATCTTTCCAACTAGTTGTTGGATTAGTATACCTTAATCGGAAGCTAGTTCAATCTTTATAAACATTAACATGATTATTAAACACGTGAGCCTCATTGTATGACTTTAGGTGGTTGATTTGTGTAATTCATGCTAGCTTTCCGAACAGTCATTTGATTAGATATCTTTGGCGAGAATTTAGTCAATTTATGTATCGTGTATTTGCCATGCTTCTATGAATGTATTGAATGTATTCTAAATGGATTCGACACCGAAGTGATATTTTCTCCTTGATTGTTTGATTTGTGACTTTAGACTAGTTTTATATTCTTACATAATAGTTTAATTAAAAATCAACTTAAACATCTTTTACCCATACTTGATTGAATCTTAGTCCCGGTTTATTATCGCATCTCACCGTGTCCACGGATTGATATCCGGTTCTTACCTTTACTATATTGCTATCCGACGGGTACACTGTCCGGTGTGTGTGATTAGTATTTGGTGAAAACCCTTTTTTTAAAACTAATTGTGTAAAACACTTATAAAAATATATATATATAGTTTACACGCATCACAAACGTACGAAGTTATTTATTTACTTAATATTATTCGTTATTAACTTTCGACACGTAGCGCTTTGATCTTAATTATTATATTAAGAAACATATATATTTCCGTAGACGCGTTCGTCTACTCTTAAATCCTTAGAATGCGTTAAGGCGTTCAATCTTCCGTGTCGTCGTCACAAACCCCATATGACCCTAATTTATGTGTTTATAATTCTAGGGCATACGTAAGCCGTTCAGGCTTACACTTGAGGTTCCAAATCTCTTACTACCTACAACACAACGCAAGTGACTTTCAAGGCCCCTTTTTACTCATTTTCCTGTTGGGGGAGAAACATGTACACAAACCATCATACTTTTACTTGTTTTCCCGTGGGGGAGACACAGGTACGCAAGCAAACATTATTTTATATGTTTTTTTCCCGTTGGGGGAGAAAACATGATGCAAACTATTTTGATTATGGTACTTCATATGATATCACTGTTGAGGCTAAGCGTAACACACTATCATGAAAGTCCTCACACACTTCGGACCGTTAACATGGAATTAGCGAGGTTATTTTGGTAGTACTACTGGGTTTGATAAATCCCACCCGCGTTAGTCGCGCTAACTCGATTGGAGGTCGAACGGGTGAAATATTTACCTTAACACATTAGTCAGAGTTGATAGACCTGGCTGGAGGCAAAGAAACAAACACACTGTCAGCTTCAGTTGCGAGAACTTTAGTAAGACATGAACATAGGCTAGCTACCTATAGATTTGCATATTGAATGTACATAATCTGGCAAACACTCTCTTATTGCAAACTTGAAACCTGTGAACTCACCAACCTCGTGTTGACACTTTTTGTATATGTTTTCTCAGGTCGCTAAGGCACAGGTTGCATGACTAGGACATGCATGGAGTCCTACTATCATTTCACTCATAAGCAAACCGTTAAAGAAATTCACTTACTTTTATTAAACTAAACTTTGGCGCGTTGTTTTGCGCATTTACTTTTTTTGTTTAAACGCTTCCGCATTAACTCTGAACTTTTATGTTATGACATTTTAAGTCCCATATAGTGTCATTCGAAGTAACTAATGACTGAGATCCTGGTTTGTCACACGCCTAACGGTAAAACTCCGTTAGTGGATTTTGGGGGTGTGACACCTGGGATGAAATATGAGGTGACGAAATACGTAAGCAAGTGGCTGACTTGCTCACAAGTAAAGGCTGAACACCAGAAACCGTATGGGAAGATTCAACCTCTTGATATACCGGAATGGAAGTGGGAACACATTACCATGGACTTCATAACCAAGCTACCTCGCACAGCTAAAGTTCATGACACCATTTGGGTAATTGTGGACAGTTTAACAAAGAGTGCTCATTTCCTACTTATTCGTGTGACGTTCTCGTTGGAAAGGTTAGCAGAAGTATTTATTAATGAAGTAGTAGCACGGCATGGGATGCCTTTAACAATAGTATCTGACTGGGACATACGATTCACATCGAGGTTGTAGAAAATATTCCATGAAGCAATGGGCACGAGACTTAATATCAGCATGACATACCACCCGCAAACGGATGGTCAGTCCGAAAGGACCATTCAAACGTTGGAGGACATGCTCCGTGCTTGTATTATTGACTTCAGCGGTAATTGGGACAGTCATCTGCCGTTGGCCAAGTTCTCCTACAACAACAGCTATCACTCGACAATAGACATGCCGCCTTATGAGATGTTGTATGGTAGGAGATGCAGGACCCCGGTTTGTTGGAGTGAGATTGGACAGAAGGAGTTAGGAAGTCTTGAAGTCGTACAGGAAATGTCAGAACGATTTGATCAGATCAAAGCAAGAATGAAGGCCGCCCAAGTTCGTCAGAAATCCTACGCAGATAAACAGCGAAGGCCTATTGAGTTTAATGTTGGAGACCATGTAATGCTGAAAGTATCGCCCTGGAAAGGGATCATACGATTCAGGAAAAGGGGAAAGTTAAGTCCAAGATTTGTCGGACCACTCAGAATAATAGCGCGATTTGGTAAAGTCGCTTATCGGTTGGAGTTGCCTGATGAGTTAAGTGGGATTCATCCTACGTTCCATGTATCACACTTGCGAAAGTGTTTGGCGGATGAATCAGCTCACGTACCACTTACTGACATCGAGGTTGACAACAACCTTAACTATATCGAAGAAGCCATTGCCATCTTGGATCAAAAGGAAAAGCAATTACGAAATAAAGTCATTCCACTGGTCAAAGTTCAATGGAAACATCGAAGAGGGTCTGAAGCCACATGGAGACTGAATCAGAAATGAGGGAGTTTTACCCTCGGTTATTTGGCCTATAATAGGTTTCGAGGACGAAACCTCTAACAAGGGGGGTAGACTTGTAACACCCCAAAAATAACAAGAAAGAATAAAACGATAGACGATGCGTCCAAGAAAATGAGGTCGGGAT
Organism: Smallanthus sonchifolius; assembly: GCA_023525975.1. Classification (NCBI taxonomy): domain Eukaryota; kingdom Viridiplantae; phylum Streptophyta; class Magnoliopsida; order Asterales; family Asteraceae; genus Smallanthus; species Smallanthus sonchifolius. The sequence goes on along the minus strand of CM042023.1, from coordinate 73,310,351 downwards.
TTAATCAAAGAAGGAGTGAAAGGGGAGGGAGCGGGCTTGGGCTCGGCTCCAATGGGCCGGTGTAGCCCATGCATATAAATGTATGATTCAGCATCTCCTTCCTTATTTCCACCAAATTTCACCAAACCCTAGAGAGATAAATCTTGGAGTTCTAGAGAGAGAAAGTTTGAGGAGCAACATCCAAGCTCTGATTTATGTTTCATCTTGTTTCTCCAACATCCCTGATCGTTTCTACATGAAGAATCACGAGTTTTGAGGTAATGATCGACCTCATATCTGAGTTTTTCTTCAAAAATGGGTTTTAGGGTTTATGGGGTTTTTAAACAAAAAGGTGGAATCTTTACGCATGAAATACGGTTTAAAGCTCAGATCTAGCTTTATGGAAGCTAGACAAACGTTTTGGACGTAAAAAGTTAAAGTTTTGGATTAAAATCAGACCTGGAGGTGATTTATGTTCTTGAGCTGACTCTCAAGAGTCGGCACCTGCAATATGCCGACTCTCAGCGAGGCAGACGAAGAGGAGGGTCGGCCATTAAGAAAATCGGCCTTCAGAGAATCGGCCCCTGGGAGTCGGCCCTATGAGAGTCGACCCACTAATGAACACGCTAAGAATCGGCTCCCTAGCACAACGCGAAGTCCTAAACGCAAGTTCAGGCGACACTTATGAGTGTGGCTGGCGACTCTCCTAGCCGACTCTCAGGTGTGCCTGCCGATACTCTCGGCCGACACTCTAGTGTCGCCGGATTTTGTCTCAGCTGAATCTCAGGAGTCGCTAGTAACGTTTCTGGCCGACTCTTGTGCAAATGATAGAATCCACACTTTGATTTATGCGTAAATCGGTATACGCTTAAGCAATAGATAAGGCATCGACTTCGGGTTGAGTATCGATAGACTGGTGAGTTCTAGAAGCCCTTCTTTAAATTTTTAATTAATGTTTTTGGGTTGGTGTGCATACATACGAAATGATGTTTTACGAAACGATGTTTACGAAATGACGTTTATGAAATGATGTTTACGAGATGATGTTTATGAAATGTTTTGCCAAATGAAGTTTACAAAAGGTTTACGAATGAAATGATGTTTTGTTTAATAAAATGTACGAATGCTTTAACTGAGATGAGGTAAAGGTTTTATGAAAGTCACAAATGAACGAATCTGCCATGAGTTCCTATGGGAGCTAGGGTATGTATGGATGTATGGGCCTTACCCTTACGGGGGGCCTTTGTGGCTGGCTAACGGTTGTACAACTGGTTGAGGATGGGGTGACGACGGTCACCCATGGGATTACCGGGATCCCGATGGAAGGTACTATTCGTTGCGGGGAAATAGTGACTAAGGTACTAGTTGGTGTCGAAGGGCTTTGAGGTATTGGGCCCTAGTTTTCTCCGCCCGAAGGACATGTACGGTGTTGAATGGCCTAATGGTGGCGTGCCTCGGGGTTTCTCCGCTAACCCACGACATGGAATTGACGGTTACGAGAAGGCGCAGATTCGGTTCATATTGACTTATGTGATGATGTTATGTTATGATGTTACGTTATGAGGTTATGTTCTGTTATAGCATGTTTTACGTATGTTTTTGTTAAATAAATGCATGTTACGTTTTTGGAAAAATGTTTATGATAAGGTTTATATAAGGCTAGAACTTACCAGCGTAGCTGACCTTTAGTATGCACATTCAGGTTAAGGGTAGGTTATGATGATGAACAGTGATGCTTGGCTGGCGAAAGGAGTTACCTGGCTGAACATGAAGACTGGAATCCCGTCTTGTTTTGATTATGCTATGTTTACGTTTTAGACAATGTTACTCTTCCGCATGTTGAACAATGTTTATGATTATTTTTAAATGAAAGTTTTCCGCTGCGTTATTTGATATTGAAGTTTAAGAACTGTTTGTGAATGAGTAAATCAAACAAGTGAGGACTCCCGGGTTTGGGGCCTTACAATAAATAATATATATTTTGTGATTCTATTATGTTTTTTGTAACTTTATTAAACGAACTTGTGTTAAATCACTTAAAAAAAATAAAATAAATAAATAAAACGTGTATTTTATGGTGTATCTTTGTTTATTTTAAAAAAATGATTTTTTTTATATCCGGTCCGGTTCTAGATGTATGTCCGGTCCCAATAGGTTCACATCTTCACTCCCAGAACCTGATCCGATTCATAACCGGTTCCATTGTGTCCGGTTGTTGACCAGCGTTGACGGATCCGGTCCGGATCCGAAAAAAACCGGTTTGTGCGCCTCTACCCTCACTCATGGAGAAGGAAGCAACTCTCCGAGCCAATCAAATTCTTACTCGTATCATTTTTTTAGTTTTTTATTTCATTATTTAATTTAATCATTATTTTGATTATTCTTAAATAATTTGTGCTTGTTAACAATTTTTAAAAAATACTAAATACTCAGTCTTATTTATTTATTATCGTTTTTTGAACATTTCAATATAAATTTTAACAAAAAAGTTGTTTAAAAAAATGTTTAGGTCTTATAATTGGTTTTGACATGTGTTTGAATCGGCATTTCAGATGATAAATAATTGTTAAAAAATTAACAATAGTTGTTTAAAAATAATTTTCTTAAAAATAATTAATGAGATGGATTAAAAAACTAGTTACAAGATTAACTCATAGTCACATGATCATGTTTGTGGGATTTTGGCTTTTAGTAAGTGTGAGGGGAGAACCATTCCAACATACGTGGCTTCAACTTTTTTTTTTCACATTCACATGACTGTTATAGTTAAACTAATGTTAAAAGTTATATATAGAACTTTTAAAATCTCACTCCCTTAAAAATAAATAACAATTTGCTTTTATGAGCATAGATATGTAAAACCTTAACAAGAGGAAGAAGAGAAACTAATTCCATTCATACATAACTAAGGGGGAGATACAGACACATACATATATATGAGAATGGTTCATTGAAAACCAGCTCTTCATGTAAAAACTAATAAATCCTCTAGGCTAAGGCCATACGTAATGGTAGAGTGGAGGGGGGTGTGATCCACCCCGTCATTTACGGGCATGGAACATCGCCCCCTATTGCGTGAAAGGGCGTGAGGGGGGGGGGGGGTGTGGGGGCATTCTCGGGCGAGGGGGCGTTTGACTTTGCATTCAATCACTTTCCAACGGGTAAAAACTAGTCGTTGGACAATTTTAAAATAATATTTTATAAATATCAAACGATTTTACTCAAAAAATAAACCATCTTTCAATCTTTCCTTTAAAAAAGATCAAATCATGTTTCAACCATTTTACCAAACAATGAATCCTTGGAACCTAAACCATCCACATTATGAGAACATTCGCAACAACCCAAATACTCTGTTCTTCCCTCAAAATCCCGACCCAAACAATGACCTAAGCAACCTCTTCAATCCCTATATTCAAGAAGTTTATGTTCCGATTTGGTAGATCTAGCTTGATTATATCTTATATTATGTTATTATAGTGTTAGTTGAGAAATTTGAAGTTTGTGGATTTACATGGATTTTAACAAAAATTAGCCGTTATAATGCCGAAATTCGACCTAAAATATGAAAAATATTTCGCGTCTTCAGAAAATTCCCAAAGTTTCATAAGAAGCCTATAAATTAAATTGAGTAAAGTGTCATTTTCGTCCCTGTGGTTTGCTATTTTAGCCACTTTCATTTAAAAACTTTTTTTTTAGCTTTTTCGTCCCTAACTTTTCAAAATCTAGCCATTTTCATCCACCTGACTAACTCCGTCTACATTTTAACGTTAAATCAGGGGTCGGTTTGAAATTCATAGGTTAAAATCTAACCAAATGACCCCTGATTTAACGTTAAAATGTAGACGGAGTTAGTTTGGTGGATGAAAATGACTAGATTTTGAAAAGTCAGAGACGAAAAATCTAAAAAGGTTTTTGGATGAAAATGGCTAAAATGGTCAAACCACGCGAACGAAAATGGCACTTTACTCAATTAAATTTCATAATTGTTTGAATTAGATGGCTATTATTTTGATTTTACTCTTATAAATACTAAAATAGTAAAATTACTTATACCTTTTAAAAAATTCTCAAAATCTTACAGTAACTTCTACAGGTCATAAGTAGCTGATAAACAAAATTTCATGATTTTTAAAGTTAGATAACTATTACTTTGATTTATTCTTTACAAATACAAAAATAGGAAAAATAATTCGACCTTTCAGAAAAATCCCAAATTTTTACAGTAGGTTCTACATGTCATAGAAAACAGGTAAATAAAATTTTATAATTTTTAGAGTTGAATAACTATTTCTTTGAATTTTGATCATTTAAATAACAACAAAAATCCTATTTTGTCCATAACCGACACTTAATAAAGAAGGAAGTTAGATCTTTCAAACTCGAGATTCAAAACCTTATAAACTTTAGAATTATAACTTGATCTAAAAATATTTTTGCTATTTAAGAAGTCTTTTGCAAGAAAACTTAAATAAACTAATAAACGAAGTCTAGGGACTAATACCGTCAAACCTTAAAATTTGTTGTTTTGTAGAAAGTTTTATAAATACTTAATTATTTTAGTTTAAACATAAAGTCTTGATTCTTTGGGTAGATCTAAACTTAGTAAAAGTCTTATACTTTTGAATACCGAACGTTTACTTTGTACGGCATTATAAAACATTCTCATTTCTTTATTCTTAAAATATCAGAGTTTTAGCGGAATTCAGGTCCTAGTTGCTAAAACCCTTGTCACCGTAGTGACAATGGCCTTTTATATTATATAAAATATTGTTTTACAAATGATGAGTGAAATACATATTACAAGATCTAGGGATTCATGTCTCCGACTGGCTTTGTCCTTAGAAGCTTCATTCATTCCGAGTGTTTTTCCTTGAAATAATTTGAAAACATTTTACATTAGCTTACGCTAAGTAAGTACATCATATTGTCTTTCAAACTCATTTTAGATGATTATTTATTTTGGGATGCCTTAGCTCCCTCACAAGATACTAGGATCCATAGATTACACGGCCTCTTGTATAACCACGAAGGTTGAACCACACGGGTTTATATATATATATATAGGGGTTGTATCTATTGTAAACCCTGAATTGTTGTGAAAACCCAAAAACTTATTCTGGACCACACATTCATTTCTTATTTTTAATATGTGGTTGTAATTAATTCTGAATTTTTAATATATTTAATATAAAAAACTTGTGGCTTACATTTAATAGAGGAGGTAAAAAGGTAATTCTATTTTTTTTCTTTTTCCTTTTCTTTTTACAAAATAATGAATACATATGGACTAAATTTCTTTTTACTAATTCATGGTTTTAAATCATTAAAAAAAACTTATATACAAATACTCAAATATGTGTAAATAAACTCTAAACTCAAATAAAACATAGGTAAAAACCCATACACACAAATTATAAAAAAAATTACATCCAAATACCCAAATATCTACATAAATCATTAAAAAAACTTATATACAAATACTCAAATATATTTACAAATCAGAAAAAAAAAACCTTAAATACACATGTGTAAAATCAAATGCACATGTGTAATTATCTTTATTAAAATCTATTACACATGTGTAAAAATTAAATACACATTTGTAAAAATAAAATACACAAGTGTAAAAATGAAATAAAAAGTGTAAAACATAACCTCAAGTTCACAAACACCAACTTCTTCATATCTGCAACTCAATATATGATCGCTTTCAGTTCTTCAACTCCGATCATTCAGATCTGCCAAAATTCAATCAATTAAATCTAGAAAAAAAATGTACTTGCAACCAAATAAAAAAAATACAAAAGAGTTACATGTAAAAAGAAACCTAAAACTAATTTTAACTTTTTCTGGGTCCATTTACACTTATGTAAATTTAATCAAGTACACGTGTAATTTCACTTTACACATCTATAAACATAGTATTCACATGTGTAAATTTAGTTATACATGTTTAAAATCAAATCTGGGTTTTTCAAATATGAGTTTTATGCTTCCAATCCATAAATCTGAGTTTTACGATTTAAATTTTTAAAATTTTATATGTAAAAACCCATTGCCTACTAAACATGAAAAGCCCTAAATGACTTTATGCTTCTAATCCGTAATTCTTATTGGAGTAATAACTAGTAAGCAATGATATTTACAAAATTCATTTATACGCTCAAGAGATGGCATTGCTTCATATTTATCTATCGGTTTAAAAGCCCCCTCGAATGAACTCCTTCACTTAAATTTCAATAATAGAAAAAAAAAAGAATATCAAGGTTGAGCTACCTGTGGATGAAGCCCCCTCAAATGAACCATCTATCGCTTTAAAAGCAAGGAAGCCTACATTTAATATAAAAAAGAATAATATTTATATAAAAAACATAAAAATAAACATTTTGGGAAGTCTTCGGCAACAGACTCTCAACCAAAAAAATAAAGGAAAAACATTTTGGGAAGCCTCCAACTCAAGAATTAGTTCGGCCGTGTGGCAATGGTACCTTTTTTCTCTTCATACTTTTGTTCTTATTGTCTCTGTCGTCTAAAAAATCGACAAAAAAATCACAAACCAATTCAAAAATCAAATCACATAGCAGAAAACTACAACTTACAAGAGTGTGAGCGAGAGAAATAGACGGACATAGATCTTTGGTAGAAGCCGGTGGATTATTATCACGGGAAGACGACATGGCCACAACGGTGTTTAATTTAGCTTTTTTACATCTTCGGCTATAGATTAGCCATGGCGGTGATATGTTTGTCTGGTTCTACTTCTGAAACATCTTACCGATCTGTAAAGAATCAGATCTGGTTTTGTGTTCTTGATTCCAATATAAAAGAGTCTTTTTTCTTCTTTATCTTTTACACACACTTCATCGACCGGTTTGTTTGGTCCAGATCTCATTTCCTTCATGTAGTTCAAGGAGAGATAAGAGTAGTTTTTTAAGAAAGAGAGAGGATCTTTGAAGAGAGAGATAGATGAATCTGATTTTAAAGATAGAGATGATGGAGGGTAAAAAAATAATTAAATAAACAAAAATTATAGGTCGAAAACTCATATGAGGGGGTGTTTGGGATTACTTTTTAAAACAACTTATTTACTTATCATCTTTTGAAATAAGGTAATAAGTTATAAGTTTGTTTGGTAAATTCAAAATAAGATGGAAGATGTGAGAAGGAGAAGTCAAAATCCAAAAGTAAGAAATTCTTACTTTTGAAAATGACTTTTTGAAAAGTCAAAAGTAGCTCCAATAAGTAATCCCAAACACCCCCTGAGTTATAAAAACTCATAAAAACTCTATGTGATAACTTTAACTTTTTTTAAAAAATAGGGTAGTTTTGTTACATATTTTCGTCACTTTTTAAAAAAAAAAATTTGTCGTAGAACTTTAAAAAAAAAAAGATGTAACAATTGCAAAAAAATCCATTTTTATATGTAACAGCACGTGTTACATACGTAACAACACTGTAACGGTAATTTTTTCACAATTGTTACATATTTTTTTATTAAATTTCCTTTGGCGCTTTTTTTATAAAAAGTGACGAAAATATGTAACAAACCTACCCTATTTAAAAAATAAATAAAGTTGATACATAGAGTTTTCATGGGTTTTCATTATATATATATATATATATATATATATAGGGAGGATCCCCTAAGAAGGGGATTTTGTCTAAGTAGGCTAATAAGTAATTTTAGCCCTCAAATTTGATAATCAATGATTGAAATTAAAGTGTAAGAAAAAAGAAGGGTGAAAGGGTATTTAAGGAACAACCACTTTTGTTAACTTTTTTCAAATTCCCTATTTTTTTAAATGTTCATAAATTTTTCATACGACATTATTTTTATAAAAAAACTACACCATAAAATTGAGCATTTTTTTCTTTTTAATTTGAGTATAATGTTGCTATATAAAAAACGCCGATTAAAAAAAATTCTGCTGTATTTTTGTGTTGAATATGTGTGCTGTATTTTTCTGTAATGAATTTGTGTGCTGAATTTGTGTTTTGTATTTTTCTGTGCTGAATTTGTATACTGTATTTTTACGTGCTGTATTTTTCTGGGTTGTATTTTTGTGCTGTAATTTCTGGTTTAATTATGTTGTATTTTTATGTTGTATTTTCTAGGTTGTATTTCTGTGCTGTATTTTTCCGTACTGTAAATTATGTGTTGTATTTTTATGTGTTAAATTTCTTTGTGCTATATTTTTTTCTGATTTATTTTGTGTTGCAAGTATGATTACTAACTCATGTACAAATCCCTTTTCTTTTTGGTTTGAAGATAATCAACAAACTACGACACTTCGTCTTCGATCCACAAGTTGACCTCACTGTATATGTATAATCATCAAACACCTTGCGTAATCATCAAACAACTGCGTTTGCATGTATGTACACACGACAAAAAATACCTACTTAGCATTAGTTTGTTTTCTCTATTTATGAATAGCATTCACAAAGAAGAAAACAGTCGTTTATTATGTGACATAAAATTTATGTGTAAAACCATGTCAGACGACTGCCATTTTTGTATTTTTTGTATTGTAAGGACGGGTTCGCCGGAACCCTAATTTGTCATCGGAAAGAAACATGGGTTTACACCATGATTTTCGTCTTCACATGTTACAACACTATCGCCGTCACCAGATTCACCACCACCACCGCCACCGTACTGAACCGCCATAGCCGCCATCGCTAAATATGACTAGGTTGTTGGAACCCTAGTCGCTGCTGTCGTCTTCTCCTCCGCCCGCCACCGCCACCATCTTCGTTTCCACTGACCTGGTGGGAAGGACCTTCTTCGCCGTCGCCGGCAGCCGTGAGGGTGGCTGGGCTTTGCAAGAGCTAGGGGAAACGGCTCCTCTCTCTCTTTCTAATATGTATGTCTTAGGGTTTGAAAAGGGAATGGAGGTGTAGGGTGGGGAAGACAGAACTCACCACCGCCATCACTGCCGTGAGCCACAGCGTCGCTGCCGTGGGAGGCGACCGAAGATGGGGCGCACCCACCCACCCCCTCTCTCTCTCTCTGTGTATGATGTGTGATGTGTGTGTCAGTTTTCTTTGGAAATGAGAGAATATGAAAATGAATTGAAGAAGATGATGAATAGTATTTTTAGGAAAAAGAAATCAAATTTATTGAAGGTTGTGTAAAATCTTGTGTAGAAATCAAATATACGAAATGATGTTATGAGATCTTTAAAAGATTTTAGTGGATTTTAGCTAGAATATTGAAATAATAATTAAATATATAATAAGAATAGATAGAAGGCAGTGTATATTATACTAGTTATTGTATATTGCGTGTCCACACGAGTCTCCTTCTCGTTATTTAAATCTAAATTTTTATTCTATAATTTATATAATAATAATAAGACGCGGAATAAACAACGATTATATATTTATTTCGTAAAATTCCCGTTCCGCCTGTTGTCCAAGCCAGTATGCGTCGGCACCTCGCGTATCAAACGCGCCCACTTAAACAATCGATTTGCGCTCCGACAATTTCTATTAGTTATTAATAATACTATTATGAAGTATAATAATAAATAATTATATATTTTATTAGGTTATTTCTAAAATAGCCGGTATCGCTCTTTCACCGCGTGCTCACACGCATCTGTTCCGGGTAAAGCGTGTCGCGTTCTATAAGTAGTTATTAATTCTTAAATATTAATAATATTAATAATTTAATAAGATAGATATAGAATAAATAATTGTTTATATTATTTAGTTATACCGGGTTTAGCATAACCCGCTGATGTCCAAACTGGTATTTGTCGCAGTCGCGCGTCCAGCATTGCATTTCATCAGTCGACCGAATATATACTAGTATTTATTAATATTCTTTATTTGAGGTTTGACGTCTAAATATTTTATCGCGTCGAATAACCAGTATTAACTCATACGCGTGCGTTAATCGTTCTAACAATTCTCTGTGTAAACGGTTTAGTTCGTAATTATTATAAATTATATTGAATCGTGTAACGATCCGTCAAATAATGTTTATTAGTTCGCTTTGGATTCGGTTCGTATATTGGGCCTTTAATTGGGTCATTAATGGGCCGAGTCTGTTTAACTATAGATGGGGTCAAGTTCAATGGGCCTAGCCCATTAGGGTAATCTTAATGTGTTTATTTGGTTCTAAATCGTAATCCAAAGTGATCGAGTTTGATATTCAGCAGTTCAATAAGTATTACGTAATTAAATAAAAAAAATCAGGCCCTAAATTTGGGGTTGTTACAGGTGTGGTAGGGGTGGGTGGGTTGTCACACCCCAACCGACGGCGGAAACGTCAGGGCGGGACATGTAGACTGTTCATGAGCACAAGGTTGACTAAAGTGAAATATATTAATCAACCAAATTCATTTCAAGTATTCAAGATAAAACCAAATCAAACCAAGTACATAAAATGAAATACATAATCCTTTATTAAAATTATCTAGGTCCAAAACTTATGTGTAGCAAGTCTTGATCAAAATCACACATTAGTACATGAAACATGAATAAAATAAGATCAACTAAAAAGTTGGTGAGCATACACAGGTTTGTATATAGATAGCATATAAATTATGAATAAATAAATCCTTACATAACATGATAAAATAAGGCATTTATGGAGAGCAGCTATTGTGTAACCAAGTACAATCAAACCTTTGTAACTAGCATGCAAAATTGTGTTGTCGGTAACAATCACTCCAATCTAGGTGGGTTTGTCAGACTCAATAGATCTATCATTGTTTACCGTCGGCTTGGATAGTTAATGACTGCACATAAATTGCACACAAAAGTTAGCACAACTAGCACTCAGGCATAAAACTCAAATTGCACACATAAATGTAAAGAGGATTTGTATATGTGTAGTTTGTATAGTGTTCATGTTCCACCCCAAAAAAGTGTAAAAGAGTAAAAGGGGCTATGTAATACTCACTTAATTCAAAAGGTGTAGCTAACACGAGAGACTAGATAGTAACGAGATCCTTGTAATGCACAACGTTAACCTAGAGTGTAATATGTATTGAATTAATAGTGTGCACAATAGTCTATGTCTAAGTTTAGGGTTGAATTGGATGTGTGTATAAGGAGTTGAAACTGTATGTGTTAGGGGTTTGTACTTGAATGGTGTTGTATAAAATTAAGGTTTGAGTTTGGAATAACTAAATAATAAAACAAAATTATTATTCATTCATTTAGTTATGAAAAATAATGTTTAAATATAAATTAAATAGATAATTGTTGCTTTGTTTATTTATTTATAAAATATGTACTTAGTCATTTAGTGGTAAAGATGTACCGAGCGTTTTATATTAAATATAGATTTAGTAAATAACTTTTGTTAATCATTTTTTTTTATAAATATGTGTAAATGGGTTGTATAAATAATATCTAGGTGTATGATTTAATAATAAGTATAAATTTAATTTTGTAGGTTTTAAATAAATAACTTCTATTTATTTTAGAATAGGAATTTGATCTTTTTTAAATAAGGTTAATATAAATCTTTATAAAATCAATTATTTCTATTTGAAAATTCATTTGAAATGCTTATTGTTTTTAAAATATAAAATTTAGTATTCTGTCAAGATTTTCTCACACACACGACCGTGCCTGGGGCAAGGCACGATCGTGCTAGGACCACGTGCTAGTCAGGGCGCGACCGCGTTGATCAAAACAGAAGACATAACAAAGCTGTTCACTAGGCACGACCGTGTCTGGACCAGGCACGACCGTGTCTAAGGTTCTGAGGCACGACCAAGTCTAGCCAAGGGGCATGACCGGGTCTGAGTGCGTGAGGCACGATCACGTAGGGATTAGCACAACCGTGTCTCATGAAGCACGACCGCGCTAGAAGAATAGCGCGACCGTGTCTGTTCCAAAACAGAAACAAATTGCTTAAATCTTATATTGTTAATGTTGGAAATCATAGGACTTTTATCCATTAGATGATTTCGAGTCTATTTGTATAGATTAATTGTATTTAAAACATGTACAAAATATGATTCGATTAAACCATTTTAGAATGAACCCTAAATTTGGGTTCGTGTTAAATTGGCTATTGTAAGCCCAAATCAAGTTGGGGCTTTTGATCTATGGACTAAAACGAAAGTATAGGAAGTTTCAATTACCCGGAAGGATGATGAATCGATGGCGTACGGATAGAACGAGTTCCGACGACGACAGGTTTGATCTCCGGCGTCTTCTGCTGCAATTCCGACTGCTTCGATGTTTTCGGGAGCTTCAGAGAGGATCGATAATGTGTTTGCTTGGGAGGATTGCAATCAAAATGGAGGAATTGTTGGTCTCATGAAAGGGTTTGACGTTTTTGAGGCGAATCGAGTTAATTGGATTTAGTTGTTGTAATTTCGGTGATTGAAAACTTAATTGCGCTCGTTAATAGTATTAACGTGTGTAATGGTTACGAATTCGAACGTCCCTGTGATTAAAGGCTGCATTTACGTTTCAACTGACGAGAGGCGCGACCGTGCCCATATGAGGCGCGACCGTGCCAAGGCACCGGGCGCGACCGTTCCAAAGCAAGGCGCGCGACCGTGCCAGAACGAGGCGCGACCGTGCCTATTAGGGTTTCTTGTTAATTTATAATGTCAGCCCTTGTAAATTTCAGTTTTGATAGATTTGTATAAATATGAACTTATGTAGAATTTAATAGGATATACTCGTGTAAAATTTACGGATTTGCATTGAAACATAGTATTTAATTGTTGGTACGAATAGAACAAATCAATGTACTAGAATTGGGTTTGAAATGTATCACATTGAATTGAAATACTGATAATGAAAATCAGAAATGTTACAGTATCCCCATGTTGAGGGAATTTCGTCCCGAAATTTAGCTAGTGGAGGCGATGACATCAGTGAAGAGATGAAGGTACTTGAGCTTCATTTGGTCCTCTCGTTCCCAAGTGAATTCAGGACCACGTTTAGATTAGGAATACAGCTTCGTTTGAGTTGTTTGACTTCGCGATCCATGATTTCCACTGGTATCTCAACGAAGTGCATCGTTTCGTCAATGTGCACATCGTCAAGAGGTATGTGGAGATTCTCATCAGCAAGACATTTCTTTAGATTAGACACGTGAAAAGTAGGATGCACATTGCCAAGTAATGGAGGTAAGTCGAGTTTGTAAGCCACTTTCCCAATCCTTTCAAGGATCTTAAATGGACCCACATAGCGAGATGCTAATTTGCCTTTCTTTCCAAAACGGATCACACCCTTCCATGGAGACACCTTTAGAAGAACAAGGTCACCGACTTGGAATTCCAAGGGTTTTTGTCGTTTGTCGGCATAACTCTTTTGCCGACTTCTCGCTACTCGAATGTTGTCACGGATTTGGATAATCTTGTCGGATGTTTCTTGAATTAGCTTGGGACCGGTGATTTGTGCTTCGCCAATCTCGTTCCAACAGATAGGAGAACGACACTTGCGACCATAGAGAGCTTCAAATGGAGCCATGCTGATACTCGTGTGGTAGCTATTATTGTAGGAGAACTCGATTAGTGATAGATGTGAATCCCAATTGCCACCAAAATCAATTACACAAGCTCTAAGCATATCCTCAAAAGTTTGGATTGTTCGCTCGGTCTGACCATCAGTTTGGGGATGGTAGGCCGTGTTCAAATCCAATCGCGTACCAAGAGCAGTTTGGAGAGATTGCCAAAAACGAGAGGTGAACCGAGCATCTCTATCGGAGATTATGTTTAAGGGAACACTGTGACGGCTCACAATTTCGTCAATGTAAATTCGGGCTAGTTTCTCAACTCGATAGTCTTCACGGATAGACAAGAAATGAGCAGATTTGGTGAGACGGTCAATGATCACCCAAATGCTATCATAACCACTTGAGGTACGAGGGAGTTTGGTAATGAAATCCATAGCTAAGTTCTCCCATTTCCATACGAAAATTTTCGGTTGTTCAAGTAAACCGGAAGGACGTTGGTGTTCGGCTTTGACTTTGGAGCAAGTTAGACATTTGGCAACATAAAGAGCAATGTCTTTCTTCATACCGGGCCACCAATATTGTTGTCGAAGATCTTGGTACATTTTATCCGCACCAGGATGAATAGAATAACGAGTCTTGTGAGCCTCGTTCATAAGAAATGCACGGAGATCATCGCGATCGGGAACCCAAATACGGTTCAAGTAATAAAGTAAGCCATTAGGTTTCGGTTCAAGCTGGAGTTCAACACCACACGACATTTCCTCGTACATGTTACCCTCGGTAACTGAGAGTGTTGAGCTTCTAAGATGCGATTTTGAATGTCGGTTTGAATTCGGACACATTGAAGCTTGACATGGTCCTTTCGACTCAAAACGTCGGCTACAACATTCGCTTTGCCGGGATGGTAACGAATCTCGCAGTCATAGTCGTTAAGGAGTTCAACCCAACGTCTTTGCCTCATATTGAGTTCTTTTTTATTGAAGATGTGTTGGAGACTTTTGTGGTCGGTGAACACCACACATTTTGTGCCATAGAGGTAATGTCTCCAAATCTTCAATGCGAATACGACCACACCCAACTCGAGGTCGTGCATCGTATAATTCTTCTCGTGAATCCTGAGTTGTCTTGATGCATAAGCGATTACTTTGCCTCATTGCATGAAGACACAACCGAGACCTTGGTTAGAAGCATCACAGTAGACAACTAGATCATCATTCCCATCAGGGAGAGTCAAAATAAGAGCATTGCATAACTTTTGCTTGAGAGTTTGGAAAGCTTCTTCTTGTTTTGGTCCCCATTCATAAGTTTTACCCTTATGGGTCAAAGCGGTAAGAGGGACAGCAATCTTAGAGAAATTTGAGATGAAACGACGATAATATCCCGCAAGACCAAGAAATGAACGAACTTAGGTGGGGGTCTTCGGGGCATTCCAATTCTTAACCGCTTCGATCTTAGCAGGGTCAACATGAATTCCCTTGTCGTTAACGATATGACCAAGAAATTGAACTTCCTTTAACCAAAATTCACACTTGGAGAATTTGGCATATAGTTGTTCCTTCCTCAAGAGGTCCAAAACCAGTCTAAGGTGTTGCTCATGGTCGGCTTTAGTCTTGGAGTAGATTAAGATATCGTCAATGAAGACGATCACAAATTTATCAAGGTACGGTTTGCACACACGATTCATGAGGTCCATAAAAACTGCGGGTGCATTGGTTAGCCCAAAAGGCATGACCATGAACTCATAGTGACCATACCTTGTTCGGAAGGTAGTCTTTGGAATATCTTCCTCTTGTACGCGGAGTTGATGATAACCAGATCAAAGGTTAATCTTCGAGAAGCAAGTAGAACCTTGAAGTTAATCAAAGAGGTCATCAATCCTAGGCAAAGGGTAACGGTTCTTGATGGTGAGCTTGTTGAGTTCGCGGTAGTCAATACACATGCGGAATGATCCATCCTTCTTTTTGACGAATAAGACGGGTGCACCCCACGGTGAATGAATTGGACGGATGAAGCCCTTGTCGGAGAGCTCTTGGAGTTGACTTGCAAGTTCTTGCATTTCAGAAGGTGCAAGACGGTAAGGAGCTCTAGCCACGGGGTTAGCTCCGGGTACTAGGTCAATGCGAAATTCTACTTGTTGAACGGGTGGAAGACCGGATAGATCTTCGGGAAATACTTTGGGAAAATCCCGAATGATGGGAATGTCTTGGATACTCTTCTCCTTGACATCCTTTTGAACAACATGAGCTAAGAAGGCTATGTACTTCTTTCGTAAGTACTTTTGGGCGGTAGTGCATGACATTAACTTGAGTCCTTTGCAAGGCTTTTCACCAAAGACTCTTAACGTTTCTCCCGATGGTAGAGGTATTCGGATGCACTTCTCGAAACAGATGACTTCAGCATGATGATTTGATAGCCAATCCATGCCTATGATGATATCAAAACTTCCTAGTAGCATTGGTACAAGGTTGATTGGAAATGTATGATCATGTAACATCCCAAAATGTCGAGAAATAAAGTTAACGAGTTCAAGCGGGCCGAAGTCGGGCCGGGTCAGTCGCGAACCGGGCTTGGGGAGGTCTCCCCTATAAATAGCCAGGGTCACCACATGTTTCTCTCATTTGCAATTCTAGAGAGAGAAAACCGTAGAGAGAGAAAGTGTCAGAATCGCACAAGATTGCACCCGCTCGTGTCTCTTGCACTCGTGAGAAGAACCTCCGGATCAGAAGCTCGATTCAGGTAACGATCCGACCTAAATCTGAGTTTTTAGTTCGTTTTTGGGTTTTTCGGGTTTTGGGTGAAAAGACAAGGTTTGAACGGATGAATCTGATAAATAATTATAGATTTGAGATCCCTAATGGAAAACGAACGTTTTGAATGCAAAGGGGTTCGGGATCTTGACATGATCAGACCGAATGCGAAAGTTAGGGTTTTTCGCGAAGAACAGGTCGTGCGCACATGCTAAGTGCGCACGGAGCAGGTCCTGCGCACTTGCTAAGTGCGCAGGAGGAGGGACCTGCGCACTTGCTAAGTGCGTAGGAGGAGGGTCCTGCGCACTTGCTAAGTGCGCAGGAGGAGGGACCTGCGCACTTGCTAAGTGCGCAGGAGGAAGGGTCTGTGCACTTGCTAAGTGCGCAGGCAGCAGAGTCTGCGCACTTGCTAAGTGCGCAGACATCAGAACTGATGAAGTAAAGTTAGTATTTTTAGAAGGGTTAAACCGTTAGAGTCGGTAATGGTCTGATGTGTATGTAACTACTCAATTCAGATCGTACGTGAAGTCGTTGGACCTTCGTTTAGGACAACCGAGACTAGCTTATCAGGTGAGTTCTAGAAGCCCTCTTTTAAATGTTTTTATATAATGTTTTCGGGCTGGTGTGTACACGTATGAAATGTTGTTTTATAAAATGATGTTTATGAAACTACGTTTACGAAAGGAAATGATTTGGAACGAAGGGTTTATGGAAAGAAAGTTTATGAACGGAATGTTTACGAACGAATGTTATAAAGAAATGGTTTAATGAAAAAGTAAAGGGTTTTGAAAGTGAAGGAAAGGTTTTATGAAAAGAAAACAAAAAGGGGCAAAGGTTTTAAAGAAGTCATTACAAATCTAATCTGTCGAATGAATGGAATTGACGAATGAAGTCTGGGAATGTGATTCCCAGCCTTGTGGTAGATTATGGACAGCGAGCCATAGTTACCACAAGAACAACATGGGCAATGTCTCTGTGGCATGTCAATGGTTTTGATGTTGTACAACTGGTAAAGGGAGTAACGACGGTTACTCGGGTGATGACGATCATCCTAAGTGAACGAGGTAATGGGAAATCAATGACGGCGATACGTAACGGTTGATTCCCAAAGGAAAGATGCGTGTTGGGCAATGACGGCGATACGTAACGGTTGACCCCACGCATTGAAGGGTTGGGCAATGACGGCGATACGTAACGGTTGACCCCACGTAGTGTATGGTTGTGGCAATGACGGCGATACGTAACGGTTGCCCACAACATTAAAGGTTCCTACGGGGACATAGAGACGCGTAACGATACAGATTTAGATAATAATGTATGACTTAAATGAATGTTAATGTTTTAAACAAATGATTGTGTTTAAATATGCGAAGGTTTACGAATGAAAGGCCCAGTTTTCTTATACGAATGTTAAACCCTATTGAATGTTTGAATGATGAACCATTTCTTAAAACGAACGAAAACTAGAACTCACCAGCGTAGCTGACGTTTTTAAGTGTACACATTCAGGTTAAGGCAGGTTCTGAGGATGGACGGTGATGCTTGGCTAGAGATGAAGAGTTACCCGACTGCTTTTGAAGTCTGGCATTCCGTTATGTTTAGTTATGATGTAATTATGTTTACGCTTCCGCATGTATGAATAACGATTAAGTTATGTTTAAATGAAAATTTCCGCTGCGTTATCTGATATTCATGTTTAAGAACTGCTTGTGAATGAGTAAATCCAATAAGTGAGGCCTCCCGGGTTTGGGGCCTTACAAGTTGGTATCAGAGCAATAGTTTGAGAGATTCGGACACTCCTAGTGTTTGAACTTAAACTTTGAATGGGACCGAAAGCGGATGCCAGCACGGGTAACTCGAGCCACAGCATCAGGTATGAAGGTAGTATATATATTACGTATATAGTATGCCTTAGAAGAGGTTAGGTGAGGACTTGTGTTCTGATGGAATCACAAAGGTGGTCAAATAGAAATCGAAAGGTAGTGTAATGGTTAATTACAGATGGCCAGTGTATATTAACATCTTACAGTACTTGTTGAATTTTATTTGTTAACTAGGATGATGACATTAGATTCCTTGTCTTTTAAGAACGAAATGGAGGGAAGAATAGGCGGAAGGCGTGGTGAGGGTCGTACCGGATGACACGGTAGGATTCCCGCCCACCAAGTTTATAGTGAAAAGGCAAGAGTTCTTGCGGAATCGGAAGGTAGTGTGCATGAGACCGTACGAGTGTGATGCGAGATGTCCTCCGTTGTGTTGACTTAGCGCGAAAGTGGTAAGAGGTGTCGATGAGAATGCCGGGACAAAATCTTAACTTTGAAGGGACGCGAGTATTAGGAAGTGTTATAAGAGGAACTAGAATGCTCGAGTAAGGTAAATTGGTAATTTCGTTTGGATCCGCGAAATTGTGAATTTACAGGTGCACGTGCATGATGGTGAATCTTATGGTATTGATTAATGCTTACGTATCAGAGTTGATCCAATTACTCAACCACGACTACGAGATGTTAGTCACCCGAGTAACGATTAAGGAGATTGATGAACATCATTAGTAATGGTAATGATGTCAAAGATGGTGTACCTTACAACGGTGAATGATGTCAGCAAGTACGAGCCACAGACAAGATGAGGAGGAATGAAACTTCGGTTTACCTAAGTCAGACGAGCATACGTATGAAGGATGCCAAGGAGCTAGGATGGGCTACGCTTAGCGCAAACACGTTCTGATGAATAAGAATCGGTCTACTGTTGAAGTATGCATAAGCATGAAAGAAATAACCACACTAGTGTATGTCCAAAGAATATATGAGTGAACGAATGCACAAAGTGCATCTTTCCATGTAGAAGACAGTCCAAGACAACTAATAAGGGTATCTGCTGAAATGAGAAAATAGATATACCAACAACAACAAGAGACGGAAACCGCGATGTTAATTAGGGCGTGCAGACTAAACCAAACCAAACCAGATCCGACCCAAGGATTGTTTGTCTAGAATGAATGTGAAGGACAAGTTTTGACTAACAATGTGAAGCAAGGCATGGGCACTAAGAAGAAATTCAAGGCGACTCAGAGAACGCTCTACTATGTCTAAGTCTAATCAATAGCTGCGAGTGTTGCTAGAATTGGAAAGCCGTTGAGGGACCCACTGAAACTAGAAAGGAAATGAAAGTACAAGTGTCACCGTACGTGTCATCTATCCATAGTAAGACCAACGAATGTGACATTAGAAGAAATGCATGCAGAAAAGGCTAACGGAAACGAGTAGCTAGAGAATATATAATGTCGGTCAGATGGGATGCCAATCCCTAAGACCATCCAGTGATATGTAGGAAGAAGGATGTTCAATGAACCAACGATGTGAAACGTAAAAACTGACAAGTACGTTTGAAAGAAAGACTAGAAGGAGATAGTGTATGAAGATATGAATGAAAAGTTCGAGTGACTAGTGTGCCATCTGAATGAATACCTTCCCGACAAGTTGAGTGTGATAAGGGATACCTCATATGTTTGGGGGATACCCGATACGGTTCCTACGGGGACGAAGCGATACGGTTCCTACGGGGACGAAGCGATACGGTTCCTACGGGAACGAAGCGATACGGTTCCTACGGGAACGAAGCGATACGGTTCCTTCGGGGACGAAGCGATACGGTTCCTACGGGAATGAAGCGATACGGTTCCTACGGGAACGAAGAGATAAGGTTCCTTCTGGAAATGAAGCATATGGTTCCTTAGGGAACGAGACGATGTGGTTCCTTCGGGAATGAGATGGTACGGTACCTTCGGAAACTTGATAGTAGGAATCATTCGGGAACGGGATGGTATGATTCATTCGAGAACATCATGGTATAGTCCTTCAAGGACGAATGCACCATGGACAGCTTATGAGGTATACACAATGATCCAAATAGTCGAGAGACGATCGATAGTAACCGTCCAGATGGCAAGATATATAACCTTAACGAGGAGTTGAAATTATGGCCATGGAGTCTTCTGTGGACGACTCCGAGTTTGATAAGACATTTCACATAGAATGACGATATAAGAACCCTAACGGTTAGATGTGAAAGACCGACTAAGGGATGTACGATGCTGAAAAAGATAACGTTTATCAAGAACGAGAGAGGTATAGTCAAGACTACACGAGAATCTGTCAACGGGAGAGTGATTGCATATACGTCGCGGCAGTTGAAAGTTCACGAAGTCAATTATCCGACTCATGATTTGGAACTTACTGCTGTCGTATTTGCATTGAAAATATGGAGGCACTACCTCTATGGGGTGAAGTTTACTATTTACTCTGACCACAAAAGTTTGAAATACTTTTTCGAACAAAGAGAGCTTAATATGAGGCAGATATGATGGTTAGAACTCCTGAAAGATTATGACTGTGAAATAATGTACCATCCTGGAAAGGCAAACGTGGTGGCTGACGCTCTAAGCCGAAAGGATGTGCCTACTCCTATTAGAGTGAAAACTTGCCAGTTGGTGGTAACATCATATGTGATGAGGGAAATTGAAAGAGCTCAAGATGAAGCACTTAAAGAAGAAAACATTAAGAAGGAAAGGATGGTTGGCCAACAGGACAAGTTGGAATATAACACCCTCGGTGTTAGAACGCGTTATGGACGGATATGGATACCTATGGGTGGCGAACTTAGGAGCAAAATCTTGGATGAGGCTCATAAGTCTCGTTACTCTATCCATCTCGGTACCAATAAAATGTACCAAGATCTGAGGAGGGAATACTGGTGGCCTGGAATGAAACGTGACGTGACGAAGTATGTAAGCAAGTGTTTGACTTGCTCGCAAGTAAAGGCCGAGCACCAGAAATCGTATGGAAAGATTCAACCACTTGATATACCGGAATGGAAGTGGGAACACATTACCATGGACTTCATAACTAAGCTACCTCGCACAGCTAAAGGTCATGACGCCATTTGGGTAATCGTGGACCGTTTAACGAAGAGTGCTCATTTCCTACCTATTCGCGAGAAGTTCTCGTCGGAAAGGTTAGCGGAGGTATTTATTAACGAAGTAGTAGCACGGCATGGGATGCCTTTGACGATTGTATCTGACCGGGACACACGATTCACATCGAGGTTCTGGAAAAGATTTCACGAGGCGATGGGTACGAGGCTGAATATCAGCACGGCATACCACCCACAAACGGATGGTCAGTCCGAAAGGACCATTCAGACATTGGAGGATATGCTCCGTGCTTGTATTATTGACTTCGGTGGCAGTTGGGACAGCCATCTGCCGTTAGCTGAATTCTCCTACAACAATAGTCATCACACAACGATAGGCATGCCGCCTTACGAAATGTTGTATGGTAGAAGATGCAGGACCCCGGTTTGTTGGGGTGAGATTGGACAGAAGGAGTTAGGAAGTCTGGAAGTCATAAAAGAAACGTCGGAAAGATTTGATCAAATCAAAGCTCGAATGAAGGCCGCGCAAGATAGCCAGAAATCCTATGCGGATAGACGACGAAGGCCTATCGAGTTTGATGTTGGGGACAGAGTAATGTTGAAAGTGTCGCCCTGGAAGGGAATCATACGATTCAGGAAGAGAGGAAAGTTAAGTCCGAGGTTTGTCGGACCGTTCGGGATAATGGCACGGGTTGGGGAAGTCGCTTATCGGTTGGAGTTGCCTGATGAGTTAAGTGGGATTCATCCTACCTTCCATGTATCACACTTGCGAAAGTGTTTGGCGGATGAATCGGCTCACGTACCACTTACTGACATCGAGGTCGACAACAGCCTTAATTACATCGAAGAACCCGTGGCTACCCTGGACCGAAAGGAGAAGCGTTTGCGTAACAAAGTGATTCAATTGGTTAAAGTCCAATGGAGGCACCGAAAGGGATTGGAGGCTATATGGGAAACGGAGGCGGAGATGAGGGAGTCGTACCCTTAATTATTTGACTTGTGATAGGTTTCGGGGACGAAACCTATTATAAGGGGGGTAGACTTGTAACATCCCAAAATGTCGAGAAATAAAGTTAACGAGTTCAAGCGGGCCGAAGTCGGGCCGGGTCAGTCGCGAACCGGGCTTGGGGAGGTCTCCCCTATAAATAGCCAGGGTCACCACATGTTTCTCTCATTTGCAATTCTAGAGAGAGAAAACCATAGAGAGAGAAAGTGTCGGAATCGCACAAGATTGCACCCGCTCGTGTCTCTTGCACTCGTGAGAAGAACCTCCGGATCAGAAGCTCGATTCAGGTAACGATCCGACCTAAATCTGAGTTTTTAGTTCGTTTTTGGGTTTTTTGGGTTTTGGGTGAAAAGACAAGGTTTGAACGGATGAATCTGATAAATAATTATAGATTTGAGATCCCTAAGGGAAAACGAACGTTTTGAATGCAAAGGGGTTCGGGATCTTGACATGATCAGACCGAATGCGAAAGTTAGGGTTTTTCGCGAAGAACAGGTCGTGCGCACTTGCTAAGTGCGCACGGAGCAGGTCCTGCGCACTTGCTAAGTGCGCAGGAGGAGGGACCTGCGCACTTGCTAAGTGTGCAGGAGGAGGGTCCTGCGCACTTGCTAAGTGCGCAGGAGGAGGGACCTGCGCACTTGCTAAGTGCGCAGGAGGAAGGGTCTGTGCACTTGCTAAGTGCGCAGGCAGCAGAGTCTGCGCACTTGCTAAGTGCGCAGACATCAGAACTGATGAAGTAAAGTTAGTATTTTTAGAAGGGTTAAACCGTTAGAGTCGGTAATGGTCTGATGTGTATGTAACTACTCAATTCAGATCGTACGTGAAGTCGTTGGACCTTCGTTTAGGACAACCGAGACTAGCTTATCAGGTGAGTTCTAGAAGCCCTCTTTTAAATGTTTTTATATAATGTTTTCGGGCTGGTGTGTACACGTATGAAATGTTGTTTTATAAAATGATGTTTATGAAACTACGTTTACGAAAGGAAATGATTTGGAACGAAGGGTTTATGGAAAGAAAGTTTATGAACGGAATGTTTACGAACGAATGTTATAAAGAAATAGTTTAATGAAAAAGTAAAGGGTTTTGAAAGTGAAGGAAAGGTTTTATGAAAAGAAAACAAAAAGGGGCAAAGGTTTTAAAGAAGTCATTACAAATCTAATCTGTCGAATGAATGGAATTGACGAATGAAGTCTGGGAATGTGATTCCTAGCCTTGTGGTAGATTATGGACAGCGAGCCATAGTTACCACAAGAACAACATGGGCAATGTCTCTGTGGCATGTCAATGGTTTTGATGTTGTACAACTGGTAAAGGGAGTAACGACGGTTACTCGGGTGATGACGATCATCCTAAGTGAACGAGGTAATGGGAAATCAATGACGGCGATACGTAACGGTTGATTCCCAAAGGAAAGATGCGTGTTGGGCAATGACGGCGATACGTAACGGTTGACCCCACGCATTGAAGGGTTGGGCAATGACGGCGATACGTAACGGTTGACCCCACGTAGTGTATGGTTGTGGCAATGACGGCGATACGTAACGGTTGCCCACAACATTAAAGGTTCCTACGGGGACATAGAGGCGCGTAACGATACAGATTTAGATAATAATGTATGACTTAAATGAATGTTAATGTTTTAAACAAATGATTGTGTTTAAATATGCAAAGGTTTACGAATGAAAGGCCCTGTTTTCTTATACGAATGTTAAACCCTATTGAATGTTTGAATGATGAACCATTTCTTAAAACGAACGAAAACTAGAACTCACCAGCGTAGCTGACGTTTTTAAGTGTACACATTCAGGTTAAGGCAGGTTCTGAGGATGGACGGTGATGCTTGGCTAGAGATGAAGAGTTACCCGACTGCTTTTGAAGTCTGGCATTCCGTTATGTTTAGTTATGATGTAATTATGTTTACGCTTCCGCATGTATGAATAACGATTAAGTTATGTTTAAATGAAAATTTCCGCTGCGTTATCTGATATTCATGTTTAAGAACTGCTTGTGAATGAGTAAATCCAATAAGTGAGGCCTCCCGGGTTTGGGGCCTTACAGATCATTAAGTTCTAGAGAGCAGTCGTGAATAACAGAGTCAATTGTAAGTGAGTCACCATTTGCTACTTTGACGGTGAAGGTTTTCTCTAATTGGGATCGTGTCTTTGCAAGTAAGGGTTCAAAATTAAGTGACACAAAACTTTTATCGGCACCGGTATCAAATAAAATGGAGGCATATTGACTATTAACAAGGAACGTACCGTTGACCACATCATTGTTGGCTTGAGCTTCATTGGCGTTTATGTTGAAAGCACGCCCACGAGCTCCGCTTTGTCTAGCATTGATTAGCCTTGGGCACTGATCACGGAAATGATTTGGGTTACCACATTCATAACAAGCACGTCCATTTGCAATAGCGGGAACACCTTGATTAGCCACTTGGGGGTTGATTCGGTTTGGTGGGTTGACTTGGCCTGCAAGTGCTTTGGCTTTACAAACATTGACTGTATGGTCATATTTCCCACAGCGAGTGCATAGGCGACATGGAATGTTTTGGAGATGGTGATAGTTGCATGTGGCACAGAGTGGGTAGATCCCAACATATGGCTTTTTGGCTGGTGCTTGAACCATAGGAGCAACTTGGTTAACAGGGATAGCAAGAGTAACCATAGCATAGTTTCTAGCCTTTCTTTTCTTATTATTACGAGAGGGTTCAGTTGTGGCTTCTTTGATGTGTACGGGAGGAGTTGTGGTGTCGGTAACTTTCTTGGTGCCTTTTCTAGTCAGAGTTCCCGCTTTCACATGGTTGTCGGTTAATGTAGCAGATAAGCGGATAGCATCTTCAAGTGTTGCGGGATTTCTCCCTAGGACAGTATCTTGAATTTGCCTAGGTCATCCACCAATATACTTCTCAATGCAGCGGGATAAAGGTGTGACCATATGGGGCACAAGGAGACTCAACTCATGGAACCGAGTTATATAAGCTAGACTTTCACCACTATCTTGGGTAAGATCCCAAAACTCGGCTTCCAGTTTCTTTACCTCATTTTGAGGGCAAAATTATTCGGTCATTAGCCTTTTAACCTCATCCCAAGGTAAGGCCATTGCTACTTCCACGCCTCTAGTTCTCTTTTCCCCATTCCACCACGTGAGTGCCCGTTTTTGTAAGACACTTGTGGCATGACGAAGGCGAAGGTTATCGGGGCAGTCACTATTGAGAAAGGTATTCTCAATACTTTCGAACCATTGAAGAAGTCCCGTAGCTCTTTCGGTACCATAGAACTTAATAGGATTACATGAGTTGAAATGCTTGAAGGTGCATTGCGGTGGGTTGGCACCACCATCCCCATTAGCTCCATGGTTACCATTGGCGGCCCCATTAGCTTGAGTGAGTTGATTTACAAGTTGTGCAAGGATCGTAGCGATATCAGTGTTGTTGTTCACGGTAGCATGACGGGGAGGCATTCTACAGAATTGCACAACACAAGAAAAGATGTAAGAACTTATGAAAGTTATTTGGATTTAAAAGGATAAGATATGAAATAAAATAGTTAATTATACTTTGGATTGTACTCAAATAGTGATAAAATCACTTGAATACTATGACACATTAAGGTTAATTAAACTTATATAATTTTCAAGAAGACATGCTTTAGCCTATAAGTAAACACTCATCCCGGGAATTCCTAGGAAAGCATACGGGTCCCTCGGTTGATTGGGATTTATGCGAAATGCTTTCCAAGACAGAAAACCCAGAATACAGGTGTCACTCTTCCAGATTGCACGTGTCCTCAAATAATTAACAAGTTTAAAGACCTTAACGAGGGCATAAAAAGATTTTTATAGTTTTAGATCCATGAAGTTTCTATATGCTAAGAAGATGATGATAGAGAAGTAGGTAAGAATGTTATGAGGTTTTAGGGTATAGGTAGGGATATTGTTTATTTAATTATTATTTATGTATATCTTAATAAGTTAGGAATTTTTAACAAGTAAGACATCAAAAACGAAATAATAACTAATCATAGTAAGCATGTAACACATAGCATGTAGCACATATCACATAATCATGAAGCATGGCATAAGTGGGTGTCCTAAAGTTATAGTCTAGGTCAAGGGTGTCTAATAACCTAGTTCCCTATAACCAAGGCTCTGATACCAATCTGTCACACCCCAACCGATGGCGGAATCATCGGGGCGGGACATGTAAGACTGTTGTGTAACAAAGTACAATCAAACCTTTGTGGAGAGCAGCTATTGTGTAACAAAGTACAATCAAACCTTTGTAACTAGCATGCAAAATTTTGTTGTCGGTAACAATCACCCCAATCTAGGTGGGTTTGTCAGACTTAATAGATCTATCATTGTTTACCGTCGGCTTGAATAGTTAATGATTGCACATAAATTGCACACAAAAGTTAGCACAACTAGCACTCAGGCATAAAACTCAAATTGCACACATGAATGTAAAGAGGATTTGTATTTGTGTAGTTTGTTTAAATGTAAGCAATAGTTTGTATAGTGTTCATGTTCCACCCCAAAAAGTGTAAAAGAGTAAAAGGGGCTATGTAATACTCAGTTGATTCAAAAGGCGTAGCTAACACGAGAGACTAGATAGTAACGAGATCCTTGTAATGCACAACGTTAACGTAGAGTGTAATATGTATTGAATTAATAGTGTGTACAATAGTCTATGTCTAAGTTTAGGGTTGAATTGGATGTGTGTATAAGGAGTTGAAGCTGTAGGTGTTAGTGGTTTGTACTTGAATGGTGTTGTATAAAATTAAGGTTTGAGTTTAGAATAACTAAATAATAAAACAAAATTATTATTCATTCATTTAGTTATGAAAAATAATGTTTAAATATAAATAAAATCGATAATTGTTGCTTTGTTTATTTATTTATAAAATATGTACTTAGTCATTTAGTGGTAAAGATGTACCGAACGTTTTATATTAAATATAGATTTAGTGAATAACTTTTGTTAATCATTTTTTATAAATATGTGTAAATGGGTTGTATAAATAATATCTAGGTGTAGGGTTTAATAATAAGTATAAATTTAATTTTGTAGGTTTTAAATAAATAACTTCTATTTATTTTAAAATAGGAATTTGATCTTTTTTAAATAAGGTTAATATAAATCTTTATAAAATCAATTATTTTTATTTGAAAATTCATTTGAAATACTTATTGTTTTTCAAATATAAAATTTAGTATTCTGTCAAGATTTTCTCACACACACGACCGTGCCTGGGACAAGGCACGATCGTGCTAGGACCACGGGCGCGACCGTGCTAGTCAGGGGCGCGACCGCGTTGATCAAACATAAGACATAACAAAGCTGTTCACTAGGCACGACTGTGTCTGGACCAGACATGACCGTGTCTAGGGTTCTGAGGCACGACCAAGTCTAGCCAAGGGGCATGACCAGGTCTGAGTGCGTGAGGCACGACCGCATTGGGATTAGCACGACCGTGTCTCATGAAGCACGACCGCGCTAGAAGACTAGCGCGACCGTGTCTGTTCCAAAACAGAAACGAATTGCTTTAATCTTATATTGTTAATGTTGGAAATCATAGGGCTTTTATCCATTAGATGATTTCGAGTCTATTTGTATAGGTTAATTGTATTTAAAACATGTACAAAATATGATTCGATTAAACCATTTTAGAATGAACCCTAGATTTGGGTTCATGTTAAATTGGCTATTGTAAGCCCAAATCAAGTTGGGGCTTTTGATCTGTGGACTAAAACGAAAGTATAGGAGGTTTCAATTACCCGGAAGGATGATGAATCGATGGCGTACGGATAGAACGAGTTCCGGCGACGACGGGTTTGATCTCCGGCGTCTTCTGCTGCAATTCCGACTGCTTCGATGTTTTCGGGAGCTTCAGAGAGGATCGATAATGTGTTTGCTTGGGAGGATTGCAATCAAAATGGAGGAATTGTTGGTATCATGAAAGGGTATGACGTTTTTGAGACGAATCGAGTTAATTGGATTTACTTGTTGTATTTCGGTGATTGAAAACTTAATTGCGCTCGTTAATAGTATTAACGTGTGTAATGGTTACGAATTCGAACGTCCCTGTGATTAAAGGCTGCATTTACGTTTCAACTGACGAGAGGCGCGACCGTGCCCATATGAGGCACGACCGTGCCAAGGCACCGGGCGCGACCGTTCTAAAGCAAGGCGCGCGACCGTGTCAAGGCACTTGGCGCGACCGTGCCAGAACGAGGCGCGACCGTGCCTATTAGGGTTTCTTGTTAATTTATAAAGTTAGTCCTTGTAAATTTTAGTTTTGATAGATTTGTATAAATATGAACTTATGTAGAATTTAATAGGATATACTCGTGTAAAATTTGCGGATTTGCATTGAAACATAGTATTTAATTGTTGGTACGAATAGAACAAATCAGTGTACTAGAATTGGGTTTGAAATGTATCACATTGAATTGAAATACTGATAATGAAAATCAGAAATGTTACATGGGTGGGGGGTTTAGGTTTTTTTGGGTGGGTTAGGTTTTTGAGGTGATACTACACATATGCAGTACTGAAAATAAGAAGAAAAAAGCGAGTTAATTCTTTTTTTTTATAACGTTATTTATACTCAAATGAAAGATAAAAAAATTCTTGATTTAATGGTGCAATTTAAAAAAAATAATAACGTATGCAAAAGATAGAAATGTTTAAAGTTTTATATATTTTATGTTCCAATTTACCCTTACTATTTAAAATTCCACCACTTCTCTTTTTAGTGGTTTTCTAGTTTTCTCATTAAAATGAGTTCTCTCATGAACCTAACACTATATATATATATATATAGGGTTGAGTACATGAGAAAACTCATTTTCATAAGAAAACCAAAAAACTTCTCATTAAAGGTACTGCATATGTGTAGTACACTCTAAAAACCTAACCCACCCCCAAAAACCTAAACCCCCACCCCACCCCACCCAAAAACCTAAACCCCCCACCCCACCCCTACCCAAAAATCTAAACCCCCCACCCCACCCCCACCCAAAAATCTAACCCCACCCCACCCACCCCCCCCCAAAAACCTAAACCCACCGCCCACCCCCTTCAAAAACCTAACCCAAAAAACTAAATCCAAAATTTAACCCTACTATTTTTTTGAGTTTTTTTTTATTTTTTTTTGAACGAGGACGACGTGGGAAACATGGTCTCTGAACCAGTTTTTTAGTTTTTGATTTATATTTTGAGTTATTATTTTTTTACATTTAATAAGTAGTTTTTTGGTTTTCTTATGAACAATAAGTTTTCTTATGATTCTTTCCCTATACATATATATATAGGATTATTGGGTTTTAATAATCCCACCTTTTATCAATTGGCCAATAATAATCCCAACTGAGAATATTCTTACCACCTGTCCCTACTTTCAAACTATTTTCTTACATTGGACCCCCCGTTAAAAAAAAAAATTAACGCCGTTAGATTTTATATGACGTGGACATCTGCAAATCGCCGGAAAGTCAAGCTAAGTTAGTAGTGGTCTCATGGTGGGTTTTGAATTTGGCTTCGGTGGTGTTTAACTGTTCTCGTTTTTCCGGCAAGTCCAAATAGAGACAACGGTGGTGTTTAACCGGAGCCAATTTCAAAACCGACCACGAGACCACAGCTAGCTTCGCTCGACTTTCCAGCGGTTTGCAGATGTCCACGTCATATAAAATCTAACGGCGTTAAGTTTTTTAACGGGGGGTCCAATGTAAGAAAATAGTTTGAAAGTAGGGACTGGTGGTAAGAATATTCTCAGTTGGGATTATTATTGGCCGATTGGTAAAATGTGAGATTATTAAAATCCAATAATCCATATTGTTGGAACTAATTCTAGGCCATCGCATATAAAACAGTCGGAAGAATTCTTTGAAGTTAAAAGATTTCGACCGAAATATTTTTCGATCGAAATCGTTTTCGGACGAAGTCTTTATTTGTCTTCTTAGTATAAATACTTGTGTAGTTTGACTTTTGTAAAAGGGAATTCATTTGCAAATATCAATAAACACTTGAGATTACACCTTTAACTATGTGTTTCTGATTCTACCTCGTTCCATGATTCTTGTATCAGTGTATTGAATCTGCTACGAATAACATGAATCACAATTGGTATCAGAGCTTTCGGTGCTCGGTTTTGGGAGATTCAAGCAAGTTTCAAAGTTTGTTAAAGTTTTCAACTTTTTAAGATTCAAAAGTTATCAAATTGGATCGTTTTCAGTGCCATTTTTAAGTATTTAGCATGTATAACAGTGGAGATGGAGTTTGTGATGATTTTTGGGGCTTAATTTGACGTTCGGGAGTTGCAGGTCGAGATTTTACGAGTTTCAGTTGAATCGTTTGAAATCTCTGTTGAAGGAGTCAAAATCTCTTTTCGATCGAAAAGTGTTTTCGATCGAAATCTCAAGTTTTGTCCGAATTCTCCTGATCGAAATCTGACTTTTCGATCGAAAAGTCTTGTTCGAAAAAGTTCTCGATCGAAAAGTATGCCTGAGTAAAAAAGAAAAAAAAATTAGTTTTCTTGGTCAAAATCTTTGGAGGATGTTTGAAGCTATGTTCGGCGCTGATTATGAAAAAATAAAAAAAATATAAAAAAAGGAAGGAATTCTTGATGGCTAACGAAGGGTGTGTGCATAAGATCTTTGTAAATGGATTGTAGTATGTTCATCCAGATCTTTATAAGGAAAATGTGAAAGGGAAAGCAAGACAAGATCAAATAAAGAAAAGATATCAAGTCTTTGCATGCGCAGAAGGAGAATATTTGACTGAACAATATCATAGATATGTAGAGTAGATAAATGATCTAAAGGATGTTGATATTGAATATGAAAAATCAAAAGTCTTGAATAAATTTCTCAATGCTCAACCACAGGAATGAGAGATTTATAAACATAACATCAGAAATAAAGGATTAAAGTTTAATTAATTAGAGGATTTATGTGCAAAGCTACAGATGTATGCGCTCAAAGCGGATCAGAACAGAATAATGATCAGAGGTGGACATGGTTATGATTTTCATGAAAATTGTAAACGTATAGAATCCGATTTAGTTGCTGAAGCAGTGAAAGAATCACAGGAACTTACAGCATATTCGGAACTGCTCAACGAAAAATGTGTTCTGTTTAGTGTTTTGAGAAAATTGCTGATTACAAGAAACAAAATCAACTTGAGATGGATGCTTTGAAACATTCACATACTACAAACAAGATTCTAAAAGATAGTGAGAAAGAGTATAACAGAAAGATGATGATTGTGTCAAAGAAAATTTACATGTGAAGCTTCATTTAAAGAGAAAGAATTATGAAATTCAACTGTTGATTGCTGAAAGAGAAACAGAAAAGAAATTGCTGACCGAGAAGATGGAAAAGGTTGCCAATACAACAATCAAAGTTGATAAAATAAACATTTCTGTGAAAGTTGCTAATGGGATCATTGAAGCTCAAATACATGATAAAGTAAAGTCTGGGCTTGGATATAAAAGCACTGGTGAAAACATTGAGGCTCAAGTTAATGATAAAGTGAATAGCGAGATTGGATACAAAAGTGTTCCTCCTCCATTTACTACAAATGGATTTTATTCACATATGCCTCAACCATACATTCCAGAGCCGTTTGTGTCAAATGTTTATCCTTCATTAGAGCCAAAGAGAAATTCCGAAACACATAAAGTTGAATTGAAGATTCCAAGTGATCTTGCTTCTGATGATGATTGTGTCAGTGACAAATCTAAAGAAAGTCAAGAATGTGTGGATTATTTTGATAATAAGGTTGGCATAGGGTTCAAGAAAGATAGTTCACTCAATGCTAATACTATCCCGTTTGTTTCGAATAAGTTTGCTCTGCTCATGTTTGTTAAAGAGGGAGTAGAAACGTCAAAAGTAGAAGAACAGAAGTTTAAAGACAAGTCAGCATCACGAAAGGGGCCTTATCAAAGAACATGTCCTTCTTTGAAGAAATGTTTTAGTTATGGAAAACAAGGTCATTTATTAAGAGATTGTTGTATCAAGAAACACAAGTCTCCCAAACAGAAGGTCGTTTCTCAACCTCAGAGAAAGGTTCAAGAAAAGGTTGTTAAAGTTTTTAATTGGTTGAAGATATTTTAGACGTCAAAACCAAAACGAGATTGACAGGTCAAAGCTAAACCAAGACAAATTTGGAGAGTTAAAGCTTCGAATACAAGATCTAACTTTGATGACGCAAAGTGTATGGGGGAGCTTGGCAGAATTATCGTGTTTTGATATGCAATGTGTAACACCCAGCATTTCAGGTCAATATCCATATTACATAAATGCACGTTCATAAAATATATTTCTTGAATTTTATTTTGACTAAGTAAAGTCAAGGAGTCTAGCAAAGGAACTTATTTCATGATTAGTAATTATTAGGGAATTACTAAGAAAAGGTAAGCAGTTATAACCTGTAAAATATAGTTGTTGGTGATTAAAAAGAATTTCATTTCAGAAAAGTCTAGTGACACAGTTAAGTATAAAAACGTAAATATTAATGACTAAACTTTTATAAAAAGTTGACACATAAATAATTGTTACATGACTCTAAGTTATTTTATGTGTATACATGTATAATATAGCATAGCAGAGACTATGTCGGGTTATCTAGTGATCAATTGAAATCAGATAAACCACATAAAATCATACAAGTATTAAACCATTTAAAGTTTTTATACCGGGTATTAGATCATACAACCACCTAGAGGATTTTTACCACTAAAACAACCCACATATCTAGTCATTAGTAGATTAGACAACACCCAACCCCCCACCCACACCCTCTCGGCCGAAAAGAGGGCCTAGCCCCTCTCCACTAACACATTCAATGCTAATACTTGGCACACATGCATGCCCTCTTCTCCAAGTGGCACACATGCATGCTCTCTTCCAAGTGATGATGACATGCAAATGAAATCAATCAAATAGGTAATAAATGGACATCTAATCAAGCATTCAACTCTCACTCCATCTATATACATATATTCGACACACATGCACACACATACACACACTCTTTCAAAATAATCCAAGATCAAAATCCTAAGAGAGTTTGGCTAGAAGCTTGAAGATGCAAGGGAGTTCTTGAGGTCTAGGAGTCGATTTTGCTAACAAGACAAGCCATTTCTCATCTTTTGTTGTGATTCTTCACCTAACTTGTCTAGTGGTATGAAACCGTCATCCATCTTTTATGTCTTCCTTAATAAAGCATGTTGTTCATCCTAATAATCAAAGAGATTTGAAAAGCTAAAGAGTTTTATATGTTTAACTTTGTTATGTTTAAAAACTAGATTTTATATAAAAAGACGTATGTGGTTCGAAATAATAGACTTATATACATAGATTATTATCTTAAAATATTTTATGAGGTATTTGTTATTTTGATTTCATGATGCTAAGTTATGAGTTGTTAAACTAAAAGTTCTCTAAATATATACATAAAGGGCTGAAATTTGTATGCATAAGTATATATGTTGTTGTTTTGATTATGTATGATAAGTAATAGTTGATGAATAAAAAGCATGATTTATATTATAAAAAGGATTGTTAATACTTGGTTAAGTGAAGTGTATATTTGTATATATATATAATCGTAATTTATATATGCATAAATGAGTGTGTTTAAAGTTTATATATGTGAAGATCTTGATATATATATGTATGGGTGTACGTTTATTTTGTTAACTTGGACAAGTTGCTAGGTAGATGTATGTATATATGAGAAACATGTATGTACCTAGTAAAGGTTAATAATCATGGAAATGTTTATATTAAATAATAAAACGTATTAACATCTTAAAAATAAATCATGAAAAGTGTTAGACAAAACACTCAAGAGATTTAGAACTAGCAAGATATACGTATTTGTTTGACATGAAAATTGATATGATTAAAGTGTCTAAGACACGTAGAAATTATAAAGATCATATATGTATATATTATGATGGATTTGTCATCAAGGAATTATGTGTATGAAAATTTAAAAGACGTTTCGGTATAAGTATATATGAACACATGTTATTGTGAAACATAGCTAAATATATGTTGAAATATGGTTATACTTGTATGTAGATATTGGTGAAAATATAAGTACATGACAAGATAATGAATATCGTTCGGAAAAAATAATCATATATGGGTGTGTTAACATGGATTATGTGCACATAGGAGTAGTCATACGTATAACATACTTGATCAATATCTATGATTTTGTATAATTATTAGAAAGAAATAATTATGTGTTTTTAAGTGACTTTATTGTAAAATATTATAAAATATTACAAAAATAATACTTATTTTTGAATATATATAATAAGTCACCAATGTGGAAATATATATATACTTTTCCGGAAAATAAGTAAAGTGTCTAAAATTGAATAATAATCACCAACGAGTCATTACAAGAAAATATTGTTTTAAATAAACAAAGTCGTACTTAACAGGAATAGTTAAGTCGGGTGAACAACTTGCGTTTAAGACGGATAGTCTTAACGTGTTTAGTATCCTTGTGTAAATAGGATACGGATAGGCGGGGCTGCTATTATTTGAAATATTTGCTAGCATTTACTTCTGTCGAGGTGAGTTTCACTAACCCCTTTTTATTAAGTTTTTGAAATGTTTTGGGGTGGAGACATACCTGTAAAGAATTTTTGTATGTAAATGAATGAACTAATGATCAGACCGTATGTGTGTATTGAGGGAAAAATAAAGCGCTTAAAGTCCTCGAAATAAAAGTTAGTAACCATTAGCTATGGACTTAGCCCGAGAATTTATGGATAGTACTACTGGGGGTGACGCCTCCGGTCATGATTAGTCGCGCTAATCAGGGGTCCAAATGGCTGAATGACTGCATATTGTCTTAACTCGCAGAAAGGCGTGGGGGGGCACAAAAAGTTGGGGTTTGGTTACGGTCTCGTACATTACATATTATTTTGTATTCCTTGCAAGTTTACAAATAGGGTCAATTGATCGGATTAGTATTCGGATTCATTGGTAATACATACTAAGAGTTTTGATCGGTAAATGATCAGGTTTAAACAATGTATTTATGATAACTCTTGATAATAACTTGTGAACTCACCAACCTAGTGTTGACATTTTTAAGTATGTTTTCAGGAAATTGAATGTGGTCTTCAAGTTATCAATGTAGGTTACATGCACGCATGATGGATACGACTTTTGGAAGATTTTTCTTGTATAACTCATGGTCATGAGTCATATTTTTGAAATCTTAAACTTTTGTAAACTCAAGTTAATATTTTGTGATGTAAACATTTTAAACTTGATTATGTATCCAATTACATGTATGTGTTTGCGGTAATCATATGCTTTGGAAACCATGAATTTTACGCCTTGCGTTTCCGCCTTGGCGGGGTGTGACAAATTGGTATCAGAGCCATTGATTATAGCGAACTAGGAGTCTAAATCGGAACCTAGTCTATAATTTAAATGACTCACTAAAACGTTTTCATTGCATAAGCATTGCATAACCATTCATCATGTCATATGGATATTGTAATCACACCATGTCACATACTAACTCCACTTAAACTCCATAGTTAGGAAGCGACCTACAAAAATGGCTGAATCCACTGGTGAGACTATGCCTAGAGGACCAAGGATGGACGCATCATACTGGGATTGGCTCCGCCAAGCAGTCCAAATGTGGAGGGTGGAGGAGGATCTCCCTACGTCTTGTGACTCTATCGGAGTAACATGTGAATCAAAACCAGTACCACTCACCGGGGAGTGCATGGAATGCACCATTCCCCTGCTAGTGTCCCGAAGCAGTAAGCAAGAGTTAGAAATTCACCATTTAGAAAGGGATGTGAAATCCATTCGAAGAGACTTGACAATTTTTCCAACCTTAATGGAAAATGTTAATGGGATAATGGAAGACCCGAGATTGATCGACTAGTCCCTTCAGCATGCATCTAGTCACATGATGGAGTTAGAGAAAAGACTAGCAGAGATGGAGAGGAGGACTGCCGCAGCTGAGCAGAAGGCAGAGGCAGCCGAGCAGAGGGCGATTGATGCAGAGCTCCGGGCTACCCTAGCTGAGGCACGTGTGGAGGATATGATGATCTCATCTACCGTTCCGAAGGGAATGTTTTCTTATTTCTAGATCTATTAAGGGCAAGTTGTACCGTAGCATGTTATGTAGTTTAAAACTTTAAGTACTGATGTGGTCATATGAACCCATCTATTTTTGTATCCTTATCTTTTGAAACTATGTACTTCGCATGCTTATCTATGAAATAAATGGTTTATGTTGTGATGATTGTTATGAAAGTTTGATGTTGTTGTATCTATATGTCGTATGGTATCATTATCATTATATAATGTTACTTCTTTCTAAATGTTATGTTAGAAAGAACGTCATGGCACCTAAGCGAAGGACACCCCGTAACACCACTGGTGGGAACAACAACAACACAATTTCCCCAAACGTAGAACAACTCATAACACAACGAGTAGCTGCCGCTATGGAGCAGTATGAAGCCAATCGAAATAGTGGTGGAGGAAATGGCAGCGGTACCGGTAGAGGAGGTGCAGGAGGTAGTGGTACAGCTGGAGGTTCTGGAGGTAATGGATCAAGTAACCTCACCTGAAACACATAAGTCATGGTCTAAATTAATAACATTATTAAAATAGTGACTTGTGACCCTACAGATGCTCTAAGCAGAAAGTGCACCTACAAGGCTTTCCTATCCTGCAACCCCCGCAGTTTCAATGGCACAGAGGGTGCAGTGGGACTAATGATGTGGTTAGAAAAGATGGAGTCAGTGATTGATATTAGTGAATGCACCGCTGACTGCATGGTGAAGTATTCTACTTGCACGCTCACTGACAAAGCTTTAACTTGGTGGAATACTCAAATAAAGACTTTGGGGAGAGAGACAGCGTATCAATTGTCTTGGGAAGACTTGAAAACCATGATGATAATATTGTCCTCGAAACGAATTGCAAAAGATTGAAACTGAAATGTGGAACCTACAAATGATCGGAGATGATGTGGCAGGGTATACCGACTGTTTCAATGAATTGGCAATTCTAGTACCGCATATGGTCATGCCAGAGCATAAGCGTGTGGAAAGGTATCTGTGGGGCCTTGCGCCTCAAATTCGCAGTATGGTAACTTCATCTAATCCAATTGATGCCAAGAGTGCTATAACTTTAGCATTCAAACTAAGGGATGATGCAGTACGTAATGGATTGTTTATAAGGAAGGAGAACGAGGAAAGTAGACCGGGGGAGAAAAGGAAGTGGATGGGGAGTTCAAGTAACAAATTTGGGAAACAAGGGTTTAAGAAACAAGGAACTGTAAAGGCTTTTGCAACCAACACTATAGAAAGGAAGGAGTATGATAGGGGTCTACCGAGGTGCAAGAAGTGCGGAAATCATCACACCGACGAATGTATCAGATGTGGAAAATGCGACAGGTTTGGCCACACCACACAAGCTTGTCGAGTTAATAACCGAATGTGGAAGAATAAACCGGGATGTTTTGTTTGTGGCGAACCGAAGCATTTCAAGAAGGACTGTCCCAAGTGGAAGAATCAGATGAACACTCAGGCACAAGGGAGAGCATTTGTGATGGGTGCAGGGGACGCATGCCAGGACCCGAACATTGTCACTGGTACGTTCCCAATAAATAATCACTATGCCTCTACACTTTTTGATTCGGGTGCGGATATGAGCTTTGTGTCGAATGATTTTAAATCCTTACTTGGTATTAAGGCCAACAAACTAGATCAAAGTTATACAATCGAATTAGCAAATGGGAAGTTAATTAAAACCGAAGAGGTCATTAAGGGTTGTACTTTATGTTTAGAAAACCATACATTTGATATAGACCTTCTACCCGTCGAACTAGGGAGTTTCGATATTGTTATTGGTATGAATTGGTTATCAAAGAATCATGCCGAGATCATATGCTTTGAGAAGATTGTACGTATCCCATTACCAAGCGGAGAAATTCTTTCAATTCAAGGTGAAAGGTGTAGAACGATGCTGAAGATGATAAACTGCATGAAAGCTCATAAATATCTACGCAAGGGTTATTGTGCGTATCTGGCTCATATCGTCGAGAAGAAACCTGAGGAACGTCAACTTGAGGACATACCGATTGTTAGAGATTACCCCGAAGTATTTCCTGAAGACTTACCTGGTTTACCACCACCGAGGCAAGTTGAGTTCCGGATCGACCTAGCACCAGGAGTTGCACCAGTTGCACGGTCACCATATCGTTTAGCACCTTCTGAGATGCAAGAATTATCAAACCAACTGCAAGAGTTACTTGATAAAGGTTTCATAAGACTGAGTTTTTCACCTTGGGGAGCTCCGGTCTTATTTGTGAAGAAAAAAGATGGAACCTTTAGAATGTGTATCAATTACCGGGAATTGAACAAGCTTACAATTAAGAACCGGTATCCTCTTTCTCGAATAGACGACCTATTCGATCAACTTCAAGGTTCAAGTTTCTATTCTAAGATTGATCTACGATCAGGATACCACCAATTAAGAGTCCAGGAGGATGATATACCAAAGACAGCTTTTAGAACTTGTTATGGTCATTATGAATTCCTAGTCATGCCATTTGGTTTGACTAATGCACCGGCAGTTTTCATGGATCTCATGAATCGTGTGTGCAAACCATACCTAGAGAAATTCGTGATTGTATTTATCGATGACATATTGATATATTCACAAACCAAGGAAGAACATGGACATCACTTGAAGCTAATCTTAGAACTACTTAGGAATGATAAATTATATGCAAAATTCTCTAAGTGCGAATTTTGGATCCGAGAGGTCCACTTTCTCGGGCATGTCATCAATAAGAAGGGTATTCATGTAGACCCATCCAAGATTGAAGCTATCAAAAATTGGGAAGCACCAAGAACCCCAACTGAGGTGCGTCAATTTCTGGGATTGGCAGGTTATTACAGGCGATTCATCGAGAACTTTTCAAAAATCGCCCTACCCTTGACGACGTTAACACAAAAAGACAAAAAGTTTGATTGGACCGATAAACAAGAGTCAGCTTTTCAATTATTAAAGCAGAAGCTTTACAGTGCACCAATCCTCTCACTTCATGAAGGAACCGATAATTTCATCGTGTACTGTGACGCGTCACACCAAGGTCTGGGATGTGTACTGATGCAAAGGGAAAAAGTTATAGCATATGCATCCAGACAACTAAAGGTCCATGAGAAAAATTATACTACTCACGATTTAGAATTAGGTGATGTTGTGTTTGCACTCAAAATATGGAGACACTACCTCTATGGTACAAGATTCACTATCTTTACAGACCACAAGAGTCTCCGGCATATATTTAATCAGAAAGAACTCAACATGAGGCAACGCCGTTGGGTAGAACTTCTAAATGATTACGACTGCGAGATCAAGTACCACCCTGGGAAGGCGAATGTCGTAGAAGACGCCTTGAGTCATAACGAGCGAGTTAAAACTCTTCGTGTCCGTGCCCTAGGATTGACAATTCATACGAATCTCATGACTCAAATCCATATGGCACAACAGGAAGCAATCAAAGAAGAGAACATTGAAAGTGAGGCATTACGGGGAATGATAAGGCAGTTGGAACCAAAGTCAGATGATACTTTATACTTCATGAATAGAATTTGGGTGCCACGTTTTGGTAATTTACGGGAGTTGGTTATGGACGAAGCCCACAAGTCCAGGTACTCCATTCACCCAGGTTCGGATAAGATGTATAAGGATCTGAAAGAACACTATTGGTGGCCAAACATGAAGGGAGAAATTGATATCTTTGTTGGCAAGTGTCTGACATGTTCAAAGGTAAAAGCAGAGCATCAGAAATCGTCAGGATTATTACAACAACCCGAGATTCCTCAATGGAAATGGGAACAAATCTCCATGGATTTCATTACAAAGTTACCCAAGACTTCAAGCGGGTACGATACTATATGGGTAATCGTCGATCGTTTGACAAAGTCAGCACATTTCCTACCTATCAAAGAGACGGATAAAACTGAGAAGCTCGCAAGACTATATATTAAGGAAATTGTAGCCAGACATGGAGTGCCAAGCTC
This sequence comes from Smallanthus sonchifolius, assembly GCA_023525975.1. Lineage (NCBI taxonomy): Eukaryota > Viridiplantae > Streptophyta > Magnoliopsida > Asterales > Asteraceae > Smallanthus > Smallanthus sonchifolius. The sequence goes on along the minus strand of CM042023.1, from coordinate 73,270,142 downwards.
TATTATCTCTGATAGAGATAACAGATTCGTGTCTAGAATCTGGCAATCCTTACAAGAAGCTTTAGGCTCACGTCTTGACATGAGCACATCATATCACCCTCAAACAGATGGTCAAAGTGAAAGGACCATTCAGACTTTAGAAGATATGCTTCGTGCGTGTGCAATTGATTTCAGAGGAAATTGGGATACTCACCTACCGTTGGCTGAGTTTTCGTACAATAATAGTTACCATACCAGCATAAAAGCCGCTCCATTCGAGGCTTTGTATGGTCGTAAATGTCGCTCACCGCTATGTTGGGCGGAGGTTGGCGACAAACACTTAACTGGTCCTGATGTTATTCAAGAGACCACAAACAAGATTTTCAAAATCAAGGATCGTCTGAAGGCCGCCCGCGATAGACAAAAGAGTTACGCGGATAACAGACGAAGATCTTTAGAATTCCAAGGGGGAGACAAAGTCATGTTAAAGGTCTCACCTTGGAGAGGAATTGTGAGATTTGGCAACCGTGGCAAGCTTAACCCTAGGTACATTGGACCATTTGAAATACTGGCTAGGGTTGGCTCTGTAGCTTATAAACTCAAGTTTCCACAAGAACTAAGCAATATACATGATACATTTCATGTGTCCAATCTCAAGAAGTGTTTATCAGACGAGACATTAATTATACCGCCTGATGAAGTTTACATAGATGACAAGTTGCACTTCGTTGAAGAACCAATTGAAGTTGCAGATTGGAAGGTTCAGAGAACAAGGCGCAGCCGTATTAAGCTGGTCAAGGTACGTTGGAATTCGAAGCGCGGCCCCGAGTATACGTGGGAGCGGGAAGATAAAATGAAAGCCAAGTATCCGTCCTTGTTCACGAACGCTCCAAGTCAAGATGACAAGAACTGAATTTCGGGACGAAATTCTCGTTAACATGGGGAGAATGTGACACCCAGCATTTCAGGTCAATATCCATATTACATAAATGAACGTTCATAAAATATATTTCCTGAATTTTTTTTGACTAAGTAAAGTCAAGGAGTCTAGCAAAGGAACTTATTTCATGATTAGTAATTATTAGGGAATTACTAAGAAAAGGTAAGCAGTTATAACCCGCAAAATATAGTTGTTGGTGATTAAAAAGAATTTTATTTCAGAAAAGTCTAGTGACACAGTTAAGTATAAAAACGTAAATATTAATGACTAAACTTTTATAAAAAGTTGACACATAAATAATTGTTACATGACTCTAAGTTATTTTATGTGTATACATGTATAATATAGCATAGCAGAGACTATGTCGGGTTATCTAGTGATCAATTGAAATCAGATAAACCACATAAAATCATACAAGTATTAAACCATTTAAAGTTTTTATACCGGGTATTAGATCACACAACCACCTAGAGGATTTTTACCACTAAAACAACCCACATATCTAGTCATTAGTAGATTAGACAACACCCAACCCCCCACCCACACCCTCTCGGCCGAAAAGAGGGCCTAGCCCCTCTCCACTAACACATTCAATGCTAATACTTGGCACACATGCATGCCCTCTTCTCTAAGTGGCACACATGCATGCTCTCTTCCAAGTGATGATGACATGCAAATGAAATCAATCAAATAGGTAATAAATGGACATCTAATCAAGCATTCAACTCTCACTCCATCTATATACATATATTCGACACACATGCACACACATACACACACTCTTTCAAAATAATCCAAGATCAAAATCCTAAGAGAGTTTGGCTAGAAGCTTGAAGATGCAAGGGAGTTCTTGAGGTCTAGGAGTCGATTTTGCTAACAAGACTAGCCATTTCTCATCTTTTGTTGTGATTCTTCACCTAGCTTGTCTAGTGGTATGAAACCGTCATCCATCTTTTATGTCTTCCTTAATAAAGCATGTTCTTCATCCTAATAATCAAAGAGATTTGAAAAGCTAAAGAGTTTTATAAGTTTAACTTTATTATGTTTAAAAACTAGATTTTATATAAAAAGATGTATGTGGTTCGAAATAATAGACTTATATACATATATTATTATCTTAAAATATTTTATGAGGTATTTGTTATTTTGATTTCATGATGCTAAGTTATGAGTTGTTAAACTAAAAGTTCTCTAAATATATACATAAAGGGCTGAAATTTGTATGCATAAGTATATATGTTGTTGTTTTGATTATGTATGATAAGTTATAGTTGATGAATAAAAAACATGATTTATATTATAAAAAGGATTGTTAGTACTTGGTTAAATGAAGTGTATATTTGTATATATATACATATATAATCGTAATTTATAGATGCATATATGAGTGTGTTTAAAGTTTATATATGTGAAGATCTTGATAAATATATGTATGGGTGTACGTTTATTTTGTTAACTTGGACAAGTTGCTAGGTATATGTATGTATATATGAGAAACATGTATGTACCTAGTTTAGGTTAATAATCATGGAAATGTTTATATTAAATAATAAAACGTATTAACATCTTAAAAATAAAGCATGAAAAGTGTTAGACAAAACACTCAAGAGATTTAGAACTAACAAGATATACGTATTTGTTTGACATGAAAATTGATATGATTAAAATGTCTAAGACACGTAGAAATTATAAAGATCATATATGTATATATTATGATGGATTAGTCATCGAGGAATTATGTGTATGAAAAGTTAAAAGACGTTTCGGTATAAGTATATATGAACACATGTTATTGTGAACATAGCTAAATATATGTTGAAATATGGTTATACTTGTGTGTAGATATTGGTGAAAATATAAGTACATGACAAGATAATGAATATCGTTCGGAAAAAGTAATCATATATGAGTGTGTTAACATGGATTATGTGCACATAGGAGTAGTCATACGTATAACATACTTGATCAATATCTATGATTTTGTATAATTATTGGAAAGAAATAATTATGTGTTTTTAAGTGACTTTAATGTAATATATTATAAAATATTGCAAAAATAATACTTATTTTTGAATATACATAATAAGTCACCAATGTGGAAATATATATATACTTTTTCGGAAAATAAGTAAAGTGTCTAAACTTGAATAATAATCACCAACGAGTCATTACAAGAAAACATTGTTTTAAATAAACAAAGTCGTACTTAACAAGAATAGTTAAGTCGGGTGAACAACTTGCGTTTAAGACGGGTAGTCTTAACGTGTTTAGTATCCTTGTGTAAATTGGATACGGATAAGCGGGGCTGCTATTATTTGAAATATTTGCTAGCATTTACTTCTGTCGAGGTGAGTTTCACTAACCCCTTTTTATTAAGTTTTTGAAATGTTTTGGGGTGGAGACATACTTGTAAAGAGTTTTTGTATGTAAATGAATGAACTAATGATCAGACCGTATGTGTGTATTGAGGGAAAAATAAAGTGTAGGTCCCGGGAGCCTCGTCGCGCAGCGGAGAAACACGGACCTTTTCTGCGATTTGTGTGGGAACCAAGAAACGAGACAGAGAAAACACGAACAAAGACAAAAGATAATGAAACGAAACGTAATCCATAACAAAGAAGTCATCCCGTATTACAGACTACATACCGAAGGAGCACACATCTCTCATCTAAGCTCACGGTCCAGGGGTCGGGAGAGCTCTTCCCGACCCGGACACCTCTAACCCTAGTTCCAGAGTTCCACCTACAAATGAAGACAAGACTTCTATTTATAGTGGCAGGAACACTACCTACGTACTTGACAAGTACGCAAGGAAAAGGCCTTGTGTACTTACTAAGTACGCATGGTTTGGCCATGCGTACTTGATAAGTACGCAAGGCAAAAGCCTTGCGTACTTACTAAGTATGCAGGACCAAACTGGTGTGCATGCTAAGTACTCAGGAACACCCTCCTGCGTACTAGCCACGTACACCGATACATAGAATTTAATCTACAGTTACAAAACATGCTTCTACAAACTCCCTCTTAACTATAGCATCAAATTCTATCTATCTCTAACACTGATATGCATCAGTTTACAAAGAATGTCCTAACAGACTCACTCTAAACTAATGACATCACGTGTCTTCTGGCGAGACTTGATCTTCTGGCATTCCACTTGAGATCTTCCAATCTTCAAACTTCAGTCTTCAGTTGCCGAGTGAAGACAAACTCGACTCCCTCATAACTGTAGCTTTCATTGTAGACCAAACCAAGTGCTTCAATAAGAACCAACTAACCCAACACAACTCATTGTAGTTCATCCAATTAGCAGTAGCAACCTCCACCCTGACTTAGGACTCTGAGTCTAACAATGTCATCCTAACCAGGTAACAATAGTAGACTAAGACAACTCCAAATCAGCTGGCATATGATAGAGAGTTTAAGTTTCCAATAACCTGCATCAAACTAATCAGCTCCCATAGGAATTCCAGTAAGATAAACTTAAGTCTTCAACCAGATGTGTCCAACTCTATCCTGTATCTTCACGAGCCAACCAAATTCCCGAATATGTTCATTTCCAATATCCCTTTTCAGTTTAAGCTCCATCTGACTAGACCAGAAACAAGGGTATGTTTCCTAACCCATCGGCTAATGATAAAAGGTTCCATCTTCAACTAATAATCCAACGAATATCCAACTTCATCTTGAAGACACACGATAGAATCTAACATGAAAAATATAGTTTACACGAGAAATCATGGCTGAGATCCATGTTACGTCAAAGAGGTATATATATATAGGAAGTACCAACGGCTTTTCCACCACCTCTTTAATGTCTCATGAATACTAGATTTTATCCCCCTCATTTCTCTGTAAACTATGACCAGCTTCATTATCACGTCACTCAAATCCTCAAAAAACACAACCAGCCAACTCCAGGATTTTATTCTTTTATTCCTTTGCAAAGATCCAAAACAGCAAATCCTTGGGTTCAAGTTGTTCCAGTATTCATCCCCTATTAAAGAAGTATCCGGGGATACTCGTAGCCTACATATTCAGGTTTGAATACCTAAACAAGATGATTCTCTTTCCAAAAGACCCAAAGCAGCCACATCTTCACAAATAGAACGAGACCTTTAGCCGATGACGACCCAATTGCTCCCGTAAGTTCAGCATTCATACCCTATTAAATAAGTATCCCGGATACTCGTAGCCTACATTTTCAGGTATGGACCCTTAAACAATGTATGACAAGTGGTATCATCCAACAAAAATCTCGTTCGTGTTTCGCCAAGCCACATCGTATACAAATTCTGGTCCGGAAAAACCAAAATTACTATCTTCTCAAGAATGGGCCGAAACACGCGTACAAATGATCACACAAAATTTTGGACAAAGAAGGTTTTCCCGCCAAAAAACTCTTTTTTTTGTGAATCCCAGATGCTAGTTCATGCGTATTTAGTAAATATGCATATGTAGGGCGTTGCTGCGTATTTAGTAAGTTCGCAAAGCCAAGTACTCATGCGTACTTGTTAAGTGCGCAGAGAAATGCTCTTGCGTACTTCGCTAAGTACGCAGGTCACTTCTCATGCGTACTTACGAAGTACGCAGGGCTAACCCATGCGTACTTAGCAAATACGCAGAAAAGGTGATTCTGCGTACTTGTTCAGTACAGCAGTGTTCTTGACGGATCTTGAGGAGAATGCTCGAAAAGTGATGGATCTGAGAAATTAATGCTTCTAAAAGCTTTAAAAACATCATCTAACAAACCCTTAGCCTTCCAAACACCAAATGAAGTGATAACAAACTCGATTTTAAGGATTTTAGGTTACGAACTCGTGTTTGCTCAAAACCCTAAAAAAATCAAAACTGGAACACAAATCAACGAACACCGAGGCTCTGATACCAGTTGTAGGTCCCGGGAGCCTCGTCGCGTAGCGGATTACGTTTGGAAGGCTCCTGGTTCATGCGTATGTTGTCACTGTCCTCATGGTTATTTGATGGACCAGCAGTAGTGACAGCCTCTTCCACATCCATTCTGTCATAACTCCTAGAGTGGACCTTCAGGGTAGAAGAACTTGGGATGGGTGTGTTGGAAGCAAGATCAATCAGTATCTCCGAGATAGTGGTAGCTGGAGAAGGTACATCATCTTGATCAGGTTCCTCAACACTTAAGTTCAGAAGAGAAAGGAAAGGCTCAGGGGGCTGTTCTATGGATCCGGGAAGTGATCCTGATCCTAATATAGAGACATCTAAAGGAGTCTCCCTATCAATGTGGCTGTCCCTTACGATATTCTCACCAGAATGTTGTGATTCTGAGTGAGGGCTGTTAGGTTGGGTTTGGGCCTTGGAGGCAAGAGAAGAAGGAGTTCTCTTGCCCCTTTTCCTAGTATATGTCGTTGCAACAGGGGCCCTGTGTTCTGGTTGAATGATAACATCCAAAACAGGTGTAAGTAATTTTTGTGCCTGTGCATCCTTAGTAGTATGCACAGGGGTTCGAATGGATGAAGCAGACTGTTGTTCTGGATGTGGGGTGGAGGTTGTGGGATTAGTATCAGCTGAGATTGCTGAACTGTCACCCGGGGTACTCTGTATGTTCAGCATTGTAGATAACAATGGAACATTGACCCCTGAGAACTTTTTGGAAACCGTTCTCATGCTTTGAAAAATATTATTTTTATGTCCCAACATGATGTAGATTCTTGCAGGTTTTGAAAGTTCTTTTAGTTCTTGATTGAAAATTTCCTGCAAGAATCTTGGGTACATAAAAAATTGCTGCTTTGCACCCTCTTGAAGGTTATATCTCAAACCCTCAAAGATGAGATGTGCAAAGTTGAAGCCTTGGTTAGTGACCATACCATGGAAGGCGGAGGCAAGTGAAGAGCTCACCTGATGCCATCCACTCCTCTTCTGAGATATGCATTGGAGAAGAGTGTGACAAAGATACTTCAATGGAGGGCCCATCAGCGCCTTCTCGATCGTATACTCGGTCTTTTTTCCAGTGTATCCAATGGAGACAAAGGTCCTCACATATTCGTCCTTCGAGTATGAGATGGCTGATCCCTTATCTTGAAGCTTAAGATGTTTTCTGAGTGTGGCTTCCAAGATGGTGATATCCTTGCCGTCTACTTTGGCTTTAATTTGGGGAATTCCCTGTTCGGTTGAGTAGACGGTGGTATTCCAGAAATCCTCCATATGAGGGATATATATGGTAGGGTTGGTGGTGAGGGCAAAGTAGATCTTTGATCGACATAGGAAATCGATCATATCATCAAATCCTTTGGATTTCTTTCCTTTGATAAGATATGCTGTAAGTTTGTGGTATGGGGAGAACTTATCATCAGGGTTATTGATGTCTGCCATTGTTGTTTGATTTTGGAGGGAAGGTCAGAATATGGGAGGCTTTGAATGTTTTACGGATGAAGGGCTTGAATATGGTGGGGACTTGAGAGAAAGTGATGTGGGATTAGGGTGAAATTGAAGGTGAAGAGGTGGTAAGGAAATTTGATTCGTTCTTATAGCGGCAGAAGAGAGAAAAATCAAAATGATTTGTAAAGTACAACCCAATTTACCTTTTATTGTTACAGCTGTAATACACCGAGGCAGTCATGGTAAAGACTGACGTTAATTTTTACAGCGGGTAAAAGTTAATTTGGACTTAAATTTACCCATCAGCAGCAAACTTGATTTCTGTGGATGAGTGAGCCTGTCCGCCGCAACCTTGGTTGATGCGGAAGATTAAGTCTGTCATTAGCAAACTCAATTGCTGCTGATGGATGCAATGATCTGCAGCAAGGGAGTTACTGCTGACAGCTTTAAAGTTATCCGCAGGAAACTTGTTCCTGCTGATAAGTTAAAGCAGTCAGGGGTAAATTCTTTGCCGTATAAGATCAGACCTGTCAGCAACCAAAAAGGATACAGCTTACTTATAACTTTTATTTACAACAAGGAACATACACAATTACAGCAAAGGATAGACGCATTCAACTGAACCAATGATGATGCTTGGTGGTTTCTTTGCCTTCCATTGTTGAGTTGGTGGTTTTCCAGCTCTCTTTGCCTTTTCAGCAGCGGAAGCTTCATCTAAGGGCTTTGACTGATCAGAAGCAGATTTTGTTGCTGCTGATGGTTTTACTTGAGCAGCTCCAGACTTTGCTGCTGAAGGCTTTCCTTTTGGTTGCTTGGGCTTTACTCGATCAGCAGCAGTTTTGTTGGCTACTGATGGTTTAAGAACAGACTTATGTCTATCCTTCTTCACCTTACTAATAGGCTTTTGTATAATTGGGGTTGAAAGAAGAATCTGATTGAAAGGATTAAACTTACAATTTACAACAAAGTGATTTGATTCACCACAGATGATGCAAGATTGTAAAGGTTTTGACAACTGCTCCCTTGATGGAGAAAGAGAGTTTCTGAATTGAGTTGTCTTAGCTTCAAACTTTCTTACCTGTTTGTTCTTCTTTGTTTTCTCAAAAGCATGTTGCTTGAGGTTTCTTTGCTGCTGAAGGTAGTAGAAGCAGGTGCTGGCAATATGATTGTATTTCCCACACACAAAGCATGATTTCGCCAGTTTGTCCCTTTGAAAGTACATATAGTCCTTTCTTTTGAACAAGTCTTTGAAATTCCAGTGGTGAGCTTTGTTATGCTCAAAGGTGGCTTCTTCCAATGTCTTTTGAACATATGGAACCCTCTCCCCAGGCGCATAACATATGTCAAACACCTTCCTTGATTGGATTGAAGTTGAGGACTGTCCTTTTTCAATATTTAGTTTCCTACCTTCTGGAGGATAACTAATTTTGATTTGTTTGAATGGTGTAGGAACTGGTACTGAAATGCCTGGTACTGGTGTTGAATAGATAATGGGGACTTCATCTTTAGTCATAATAACTTGAGGGGCAGGAGGAGATGAAGCTTCACTTGTTTCAGTGGAGTCTGAGCAAGTTGATTCAGACTCTGACGAGGTAGTGCATTCTTTCACCAAAGGTTCATCCATAGAGGGATCAAGATTTCTGTTGGCCATATCAAGATTTTCAAGATTGAAGCTTGGTTCATGGATGGCAACGTAGTCAGCAGGAGGTGCAACGGCTTGATATTGTTCAGCATGATACCCCAGCCCCGTTTTTACCTTTTCATGAATTTGAGCATCCAAAAGTCTTTGCAACTTTTTGGATGCAAATTCATATTTGCCGACATGAACTTTCTGTTCTGCTAATTCTGCTCTGGTAGCTTTTAATCTGGCCAGTAGATCATCAATCTGAGTTTCAAGATTGGTTTGTTCATGTCTTAATGATGAAATCTCTTTCTTTAGGCAGTTAATTTTTTCTTTGTAACTGTCTTCGACCTTTTTGAATTCAAATTTCATTTGATGAAACTCTTCATTTTGATCTATGAGGTTTTGATTATGCTTTCTGTAGCCTAAAACCTTATCAATACAGGCTTGGGAACATATATGTTCATATACCTGAGGCGGTATTTCAGTTGTATCTTCCATAAGAGCTTGATTGTTGGTAGGCAGATCTTCATACTGAAAGCTCCAGTCAAAGTCAGAAGTTCCAATAGCTGCACAAACTGCAGTTTGAGCTGCAGGAGTAGCTTGTTGCTGTTGTTGTCTAGGTTGGCTTTGGTGAGCTTGTCTTGTTCGAGCATCAGCTGGGTTTGCCCTAGGTGCCTTGCATTCTCTAGCAAAATGACCCAGTTGGTTACAGTTGTAACATCTCAATTTGATTTTATCCAAGCCAACTCTGGTGTTGGAGCTGTTTCTTGGAATGGGTCTTCCGGTTCTAGAGTAGAACCTTTTTGCTCTTATAGAGAGCATGGCATACGAGTGCTGTATATCCATTTCTTCTAGATCATCTGGATGGAAACACTTAAGATCCTCCTTGATAAAGTACACGTTGCTTGAGTTTTCAGAAACAAAAGCAGTAGAGGTTGAGGCTTGAGAAGGAGCTTCAAGAAGAAATGGTGATGTGTTTGTTTTAGAGGTAGGAGTTTGAGGATGTGTGACTATGGGAGGATAGTAGTTGCTAGTACTAGGACCTGAGTGCTCAGAGTGAAAAGCAGAAGCGGTGGTGGTGGATGTTGAAGCTGTTTGGTAGCTTGAGCTCCTTTCCTTGGCCTGAATCATTTCTAATTCATAGGTTTTGAGCATACCAAATAGCTCAGTCATCTGAAGAGTCTTCAGATTCTCAGTTCTTCTGATGGACACTGTGTAGAGTGTCCAGCAACTAGGTAGAGATCTGATGAATTTCTTAAGAATATCTTCATTATCCAACTTCACTTTTGAGCACTGCAACTCACCTACAAGATAAGTATATCTGTTATATAAAAAGTTAGAGACTCACCTTCCTTCCAGACGAAATTTTCATACTGCTGCTTAAGGATGTCTCTTCTGTTTTCTTTGACTTCCTCAGATCCAGCAAACATCTTCTCGAGAGCCTCCCAGAGCTCTTTAGCAATTTGTAACTTCTGAAGTTATGAAAGACTTCATTTGGAAGGCACATTTGGATAGCTCCTAGTGCCTTGAAGTCCACCTCCATCTTCTTTATATCCTCTTCTGAGTACTTGGAGGGCTCCTTTGGAACTGATGGTCCTCCAGAGTCAGCATATGCCACCATGGGAGTGTAGGGTCCATCCCTGATGGATTTCCACATTCCGTACTCCTGATAGCAGAAAAAACTTTCCATGCGATTTTTCCACATGTCGTAGTCTTCCCTAGATACCAATCTTGGTGGTCGGTTGATGCTGTCGATGTCTTCAAATCCGTTGCTCTGTGCCATCTTTGTTCTTGGTGACTTGATGAAAAAGAGAGAGTTTAGAATAGAACCAGAAGTGATTAAACAAGTGTGAGTTTGTTTAATCTGAGCCAAAGCTCTGATTCCACTTGTAGGATCGTGAAATTACAAGATGGTTCTGTTCTTAGTTGAAATTGGCCGAAACAATAACAACTACACAAATGTAATCGAGCAAGCAGAAAGAATACTTTTAAGAACACTGTTGTATTAAGCTTTTGCAGATAAACGATTACAATTGAAACTCAATCAAAAAGCATAAAAAGCACACTTACAATGAAGTGTTTACAGATTATTTATACTCACTTAGAATCAAGACAGCCCCTTGATTCTAAGGATCAGATCTAACACAGACCGTTGATCTGTTGTATGTAGCTAACTATTACACGTTTTGTCTAAAACTAGTTAACTTTATTGAAGCGTCTTCTTTATGCATCATTACTTGCATGCTTGGAGAAGAGCATTGTTGTCCGTCATTGGTTGTGCCATTGTTGTTCCTTCTGCTTTGAGTGTGTCAGTTGCTTTTGCAAAAACTTGTCAGTGACGCTTGTTATGGATAGTCAGCTGCAACGATTTGTCTTCAAGGCACAAGGCTGTCAGCAACAAAGATGTTGATCAGCAGCAAGATGTAACCATCCAAAGCTGCTGATGATTTGCCTGTCAGTAGCATCAAGTGTTGATGCTGCTTAGAAGCCTATCCGCAACAACTTTGGTCTTCAGCAGATAAGGCTATCCGTAGCAGATTTGTTCTTCAGCAGGAGAACAAGTATCCACAGCAGATAAGCTTGTCCGTAGCAGTTTGTTGGTCAGCAGCAAACTCTGAGATCTGCAGCATTTGTACTTAGAGAATTTTGTAACCATCAGTCTTTGGTTCTACATAAAGCGCTTAAAGTCCTTGAAATAAAAGTTAGTAACCATTAGCGATGGACTTAGCCCGGGATTTTATGGATAGTACTATTGGGGGTGACGCCTCCGGTCATGATTAGTCGCGCTAATCAGGGGTCCAAATGGACGAATGACTGCATATTGTCTTAACTCGCAGAAAGGCGAGGGAAGGCACAGAAAGTTGGGGTTTGGTTACGGTCTCGTACATTACATATTATTTTGTATTCCTTGCAAGTTTACAAATAGGGTCAATTGATCGGATTAGTATTCGGATTCATTGGTAATACATACTAAGAGTTTTGATCGGTAAATGATCAGGTTTAAACAATGTACTTATGATAACTCTTGATAATAACTTGTGAACTCACCGTAATACATACTAGTGTTGACGTTTTTAACTTATGATAATTCATTGGTAATACATACTAGTGTTGACGTTTTTAAGTATGTTTTCAGGAAATTGAACGTAGTCTTCAAGTTATCAATGTAGGTTACATGCATGCATGGTGGATACATCTTTTGAAGGATTTTTCTTGTATAACTCATGGTCATGAGTCATATTTGTGAAATCTTAAACTTTTGTAAACTCAAGTTAATATTTTGTGATGTAAACATTTTAAACTTGATTATGTATCCAATTACATGTATGTGTTTGCGTTAATCATATGCTTTGGAAACCATGAAGGTTACGCCTTGGCGGGCTGTGACACAATGGCCTAGGGGGAGATTGTTGGAACTAGTTGTAGGCCATCGCATATAAAACAGTCTGAAGTTGCAAGAATTCTTTGAAGTTAAAAGATTTCAACAGAAATCTTTTTCGATCGAAATCGTTTTCCGACGAAATACATTTTGACCGAAATGTATTTCGGACGAAGTCTTTATTTGTCTTCTTAGAATAAATACTTGTGTATTTTGACTTTTGTAAAAGGGAATTCATTTGCAAATATCAATAAACACTTGAGATTACACCTTTAACTATGTGTTTCTGATTCTACCTCGTTCTATGATTCTGGTATCGGTGTATTGAATCTGCTACGAATAACAGGAATCACACACATATATATAGGGAAAGGGTAGAAAAGAAACCCTCTTAATTTGAAGAAACCCACTAAACCCTAGAAAAATCTAGATAATTTTTTTTTAAAATTTAGGATTGATTATTTATATAAAAACAAGCCTAGTCGCAAAAAAAAATTAAAAAAACGCCGAATAAAAAAAGAAATAAAAAATATGTAAAAATTAACAAAAATCAGCGTTTTTTTGCTTACGTATGCAATACATCAGCATTTACATATGTAATAAACGTCAGACCTTTAAGTTTACATATGTAATAAATGACAGATTTAAAAAAAAAAATTTAAAAAACCGCTCGACGCTTTTTTTTTAATTTTTTCACCAAAAGTGATAAAATTGAATGCAGAATACATCCCAAAAATAAAAGTTTTTTTTACATATGTAAAACATGGTTTAGTAGGTTTCTTCAACTTAAGAGGGTTTTTATTATAACAATCCCATATATATATATATGGAGAGAGAGAGAGACAGAGAGAGAAAGAGGAGGGTTCCACTACATAGTCCTTATTCCCTAAAAAGCCTAGGAAATAATCTCAATCGTCCAAATTTGTGATTAAAGGATGAGATCTATTTAGAAGTTTGATGTTGATTTGCTTTCATCACCAAGGGCAATCTAGACTTTTCGAATTAATCAAAACAATTAAAGTCTTCACTATCTCACAAATTTCGCCAATCAAGAACGGTTTCTTCTTTCTCTCTCTTGTTCTCTGATATCACCTTCAAACCTTGATACTGGTTTCATAAAATCATGGTTGTAACGATAGTAAGATAATATTCTCCATCGATGGCGATTTCACTCCAATGTTGTTCATCGATTTTCACTTATGTGTTGTTTATCGATTTTCACTCCAGTACCATCCAGTACATATGATTCAATGTGTTGATGTTCATCCAGTACATTTGTGAAAATTACTGGTCTATATGATTTATATTATTATGGCACATCATTAGTTCTAGGTACTGAATGACAACATTGTTTAGAAAATATGTAATCAACACATATGTACTGGTTACATGTGCTGGATATTTTGAAAGTTAGGTTAATGTTTTGAAAGCTATCAGTACTGGATCTTCGTTATTTTTATTACTGCATGTGGTTATGTTGTTAGCTAACAGTACAATCCAATATTGGATGAACTGATTTACTTAATGCATGTGTTTATTTTTAATTCCATAAAATGGTGGTATGAATATGTCAGTTTGTTTTGGAATGTGTTTATTTAAAAGAAGTGTTTATTCACAACATGAATGTGCTGTTATATAAGTATGATTTTGCTATTAACATGTGCTGTAATATAGTTATTTTTTTATGTCGACAATTTGTAAGGCCCCATTCCCGGGTAACCTCACTTGTTGGATTTACTCATAAACATAGTCATAAATACTGAGCTTAAATTTAAAACATTCAGAAGTAGCAGAAGCAAACATCATTCGAATTACATGACATAACAGCAGAAGTCTTAACAATTAAATACATAACATTGTCTTAACATATATAAATGTGGGATGTCAGTCTTGTGCCGGGTAACCTTCACGCCATCGCACGACCTTTCTTCCTTTACCTAAAATGTATACTAAAAGTCAGCTAACGCTGGTGAGTTCTAGTTTATAGACAATCATACATAATATTTATCTTTTCATGAGTATTATATATATATATATAATATACTTAACATTCGAGCTTTTACATATTCTTTGCTTTACTGTTCTCACATAACATTCATATTAAGTATATACATATGTACATACATACTTACTTGGGGAGAACATTCATTTGGCCATAAACTTAAGGGTGATCAACCCATCATACTTGTCGCGAATGTCTCAAAGACATCGCAGTGAGAACTACCGTCGTAGCCCTTTTCATTAACCGTCCGGCGCTAGAAAATCGTCCGTCGAAACTTAAATCCGTCCGGCAACCTTTGTCCGTCCACTCTTAAACCGTCCTACCGTCGTAGTCCGTCCTTTTGTCCGTCTGCCCTAGGGCATCCGTTTCCCACGCGACCATTATGTATGCAACCGTTCTACTTTAGTTAAGGCATTTGCTTCGACCGTCCATTAGTGCCTTTTTATACGTCCTAGCTTGCGAAGGAACGTTTTTGTCCCGGTTGCAAAATAGTCACGTGGTCGTCCGTCTACCGAAGTAGCCGTTGTCATAGAAGGGTTCATAACGTTTACATACATTTATAACATGCAATATATATAATATAAAGCAAGATTTCATTCATTTTCATTCATTCTTTATAATCATAAGTTTCATTCTTTATTCATAATTCGTTTCCATATATAGGTATATATATATATATATATTTGTATACCACGTATGATCACATTGACATTCATATTTATTCATTTAGTGTATATACTTCAGGCCCAAAACATTTAAGATGATTTGCACATAACATAGAAGGGGGCACATAGAACTCACCTGATAAGCTAGTCTTGGTTGTCCTAAACAATGGTCCAACAACGTCACGTACGATCTGAATTAGGTAGTTAAATATACATCAGACCCAATCCCGACTCAACGGTTTAATCATACTGAATTAGGCTAACATACTGACTTCACTATCTAGCCTGATGCCTGTGCACTTAGCAAGTGCGCAGGGACTTGTTCATGCGTACTTAATAAGTGCGCAGACTTTACTTCATGCGTACTTGATAAATACGTAGTACCTGCTTTATGCGTACTTGACAAGTGCGTAGAGTATTCTTCTTGCGTACTTGGTAAGTACGCAGGATCTTTCTCCTGCGTACTTGGTAAGTACGCAGGGCGTCCTTCTTGCGTACTTGATAAGTATGCAATACCTGCTTCCTGGACAATAATCCGAAATTCTTGCATGCTAATCCGATCATGCCAATCTTACAATTTTCTTTGATCAAAACGTGCGGTTTTAATTCTAGATGCTAGTTCTAAGCTTATTATCAGGTTTCATCCATAAAAACGTTTCCTATTTAGCTAAAACCTGAGAAACCCCAAAATGAAGAAAAACTCAGTTTAAGGTCGAATCGTTACCTGGATTGTGATTCTGATTCGGTGGTTTTGCTCACGAGCTCAGTAGTAACATGCTCCTTCAATTTCGGGTCGATCCGTCAACTTCTCTCTCTAGACACGAGCTCTCCTTTCTCTCTCTAGGTTGCAAGTTTTGGTGGAAATGAGAGTTCTTGTTCTGTTTTGACCCTTATATACCTGGGCTTCGCTCGGCCCGTTGGAGACAAGCCCAAGCCCATCCGTTTTTCTTTTGTTTTATGACGATTAAGTCTCTATCGCGTTATTATTTACTAAATTACTATTTTTGGGATGTTACACAATTGTAGCCATGTTAGTGGATAACATTAATAAACATGTGTGCTTCGATGATGATTTCCATACATCACCTCATAAAAAAAACATTTGAATAAGGTGGTGATTACAAATAAAACCCGTATATTGGTTGATTACAAAATAACAGTACATTAAAATTAATAAGTCAAACAAAAAAAAGATATAGATAACATAACCGACACATATTTGATTACAAAATGACCACTAAAAGGGGTGATTATAATATAACAATACATAATCGAATTGAAAAACACACAACAAAAACGTAAGAATCGTTTACATAAATATAGAGAACAATAACTAAAACAACACAATAACTTTGTAACAACACAAAAAACAACATAAAATATTACATACAACACATATCACATGATTTCAATACGAACAAATCAACACATATAATAGTCGGTTAATAGGGATGAATGATATTTGAAATTGGCTAAAAAAACACATCAGCACAAGCCATTGATTTTATGTAATGAAGATCGAAATTGAAAAATGGTAATACGTTCAAATTGAAAACTGATCGAATTAAGAACCAACACATATTTGATTACAAAATGACCACTAAAAGGGGTGATTACAATATAACAGTACATAATCGAATTGAAAAACACATAACAAAAACGTAAGAATCGTTTATATAAATATAGAGAACAATAACTAAAACAGCACAATAACTTTGTAACAATACAGAAAACAACATAAAATATTACATACAGCACATATCACATGATTTCAATACGAACAAATCAACACATATAATAGTCGGTTAATAGGGATGAATGATATTTGAAATTGGCTAAAAAAACACCAGCACAAGCCATTGATTTTATGTAATGAAGATTGAAATTGAAAAATGGTAATACGTTCAAATTGAAAACTGATCAAAATAAGAGTGATTTCAACTTTCCATTATTATAGGATCTTACGATAACTAAATTGTGTTGAAAATACCAATCTATCCTTTAATAACAATTCCATCAAATGCCACATGTCGCTCTCACATTATTTCCGATGCTTTTTAGGGAAACGTGACTTTGCACTTGAACTTTCCTCTCTCTCTCTCTCTCTCTATATATATATATATATATATATATATATATATATATATATATATATATATATATAGGTTGTATCAAATGAAAACCCCCTCTTATTGTAGAAACCCATAAACTCCATATGGACCACACATTTTTTATTTTGGTTTTCTTGTTTATTTTTATTCCTAAGGGGCCGAAGTATCATTTGCTCTTTCTCTCTCTTACCAATCATTTTTCAAAAGGCTTGACACAAAACCAGATCCATATCTTCTCTTTCTCTCTAAACACCCAAAACTAGATCTCCTCTCTCTCTCTAAAAATATAGTGACCTGCTCTCTCTCTCTCTCTCTCTTCACCGATGTGAACAACAATTAAGCCAAGTGGGGTTCTTGATTTCCTAGCAGGGAAAGGAGATGTGAACAACGATGAAGCCAGTCGGGTTCTTGAAGCCAAGTCAGGTTCTTGAACCGCCGCCACCTTCAACTACAGATCTGCCGTCCATCCACCACCGACTACAGATCTGAAATCGTCTTCTTCCCTGGATGAAATCACATACAAGATGTGTAACAACCCCAATTTTAGGGCTATTTTTATTATTCTAGAAGACATAAGTGACAAAGACATAGACGGGTACCGGTATAGAAATTCATTGTAGAGTCAAACTCTGAAACCTGAAGATCATAAAGTCTCTGAGTTCCAATCAGTCCAAGTCCTACTCAGGAAGAACAACTTACTCAGCAGTGTACTACGGAGAGAAAAGTGGCTCAGGAGTAAAGTTTAGAAAACTATTAAGTCTTACTCAGGAGGAGTAAATCTACTCCGGAGAGCAAACTACTCCGGAGGACAGATTTAGCCTGAGTTTAGATACCGTTGCTGATTAAAGAAAAACAGTGAAGTTTCAAGACTAAGTGTTTTAGTCCGGAGAGTCTATCTACTCCGGAAGAGCAATTTAGTCTTCCAGAGTAGGAAGTTTGCTCTCCGGACCACTTTGTGTTTCTTCTACAAAGGTCTACTCCGGAGGGCATGAAGATCAACTTTAGAGTTAGTTGAGTCTGTTATGCCAGGCTGGCTTCTAGAAGAATAGAAGTTAGTTAGTTAGTTACAGTCAATTGTATTCTAGTCTATAAATAGTGATTAGCTTTCTGTAATTATGTATGCTTTGATATTGTCAAGACTTCCTTGTAATCAGAACTTGTTTCTAATATAATTGGTCGTTGGAAGTGATCTGATCTTGTTATTATTGTTTGATTGTTGTTTCCGCCAACAATCAAGTTCAGATCTTTGTGTTCTTGAGAGATCTCGTGTGATACCCAGCACTTCAGGTCAATATCCGTACTTATTAAAAACGCGTTCACATTTCATGTTTCCTGATCTATTTAGTTTCAAGCTAAAATTATTATAAGTCTAGCAAAATTCATGTGTTACATAATTTTTATTTTTAGTAATTATGAGAATTACTAGTACACGTACACTTATGACCCGCACAGTACGACGTTGGTGATTGACTAAAAATAAACTGTACGATATTTAGAAGCCATAAAGTATGAACTCTATGTGTATAAAATAAATATTGTGAATTAAATATTTATTGACCTTTCCATGACCTTACAACAAATAGATATGTTTAAGCATTTTTATATACGAATGATCACACCTACACTCAAGACAACACGAGAACTAAATATATGTGACCATACTAACTATCCACTAGTTATATATATATTTTGTCTCACTACACTAATGTAACACCCGAACCAAATCACCATGTATTACCCCATGTAAAAACCGAGTCTCCTAATGATCTAACTATCTACCATTCAAACATAAATAGATTGTGACCAAACCAACCCACCCATTTGGCCCTTAATTTCGGCCGAAACCTCCATTGGGAGGGGCCCACTCACATAAAAATTGATGCATCATTAAATGACCTTCATGATCAACCTCATAACACACTCCATCATCATTACAAATCTTACACCCATAATATCTAATCATTCACCCATCTCAACACTCAAACTCTCTTTATCTTTCTCTATTTCGAATGACAACAACAACATTATCATCCATCATCTTTTCCAACTACTACACCTCCATAATTCAATAAAATGATGACACTATATGGAGAAATTATTGATAGATAGCACCACACTCAATCTCTTTCTCTTTCTTTCTTTTGAACGACAATATATGCACACACATCACCACACTTGTGTTCAAAAGTTTCAAGACACGTTAGTAGGAGATTCGGAAAAAGTCTCAAGGTTCAAGTGGATTGCTTGAAGTCTTTGGAGCATATGCAAGAAATTCAAGTCACCATCTTCATCTACACTTGATATCTTCCCTAGCATAGTCTAGTGGTGAGAAAACTAATCTTTAATATAAATCTCTTGTCTTTAACTTAAAATCATGCACCTTGTTCACCTTCAAAAACAAGAACCTTTGTAATCTTGATAATCTTAAGAAAGGTAACATGTATCATGCGCTAAATCATAAGTTAAAACCCAATAAGTGTATATATATATATATATGTGGATCGTATGCTTGTATACATATGTATATGTTTATAAGTTATTAGATAAACGAAGATCATGGTTATAAAAAGTGTTTTTATAAAACTTTAATGAAATGTTTAAGGAAATATAAAAGTAGTTGGATTATTTGATCTAAACAAAACATGGGTGTATATATACAAGTATGTGAATACAAAGTTGGGTGTAAGTATGGATGTAATATGTGTGTGTATATATATACCGTATATGTGTGTGTGTATATATATCGTGTATGTATGTTTGTTCATGAACCGTATATATGTTTGTGTGTATATATATCTAAAGTGTGTGAATAAATAGATTTATATATACATGTTCATGATAAATATAACTACATATAAATATATGCATGTTGATGATAAAGAAATGCACACATAATTACGAAAATACATGATTGTGGAAATAAATAAATAAATATGGGTACTTATACTCATATATTGACATAAACATCTTAATAAATATGTGTAATTATACGTATATAATCAATGATTTGGAAAAATAAAAACGATTGAATTATTATTATATTTAAAACGATTGTATAAATATAAAGCGCAACTATTATGTAAAAATAACATTTTATTAAAATAACGGTTTGACGACTTTAAATATATTATTGATAAAAATTCATAATATATATAATTAATAAGGACGTTTTGAAAAGAATCAAGAGTTGGATATATTATATTTGGTAAAACACCCGGTGGACGTATTAAAATAAACAATCCGAACGACATTACTCGTATGGTATTATGAGAAATTGTGACAACATAACATGTTTGTGTAAACAACTATATGTGTATGTATATGTCTTAAGAATATATTGTAAAGATAAAGACTGATGGCTACAAAGTTCTCTAAGTATAGATGCTGCGGACTCTACAGTTTTGCTGACTTACAAAGTTGCTGCTGATAAGGCATATGCCGCGGATAGTTAAGTTCTACTGCTGATGAACAACTATGTTGCGGATAACCTTATCTACTAAAGTCCAAAGTTGCTGCTGATAGGCTTCTCATCAGCATCAAACATTGATGCTGCTGATAGGCAAATCATCAGCAGATTTGACTTTACTACTGACACATTTTGCTGCAACACTGACACACCTATCAGCAGAAGGAATGTTATTGGTGTAGATGATTAAAGACAAAGCTACTACTTCTGAAGTCTCCTACAAAGATTCCTAAGAGGACTTTTGACCCGATTCATACTGTTTGCTACAGTTTGTCTTTTAGTTGTCTACCAATTGTAGTGTAACTTGTAACTATCAAAGATCAACGGCTTGTGTTTGATCTGATCCTTAGAATAAAGGATCTGTCTTGATTCTAAGTTCCTTTATATGTATTGTATCTTTTTATTTTACAAGCATGCTTCCTTAGAGTTTTCTCTATAACTTGTAAACCTTGAAGATTAATACAATTTGCATTTATCAGTATTATCATTGTTTCTTGTTTACATTGTATAGTTGTGATTGTTTTCGCCAATCTTAATTGAATAGAACCATCTTGTAAAACACCGATCCTACAAGTGGTATCAGAGCTTTAGCTCTCAGATTAAACAAACTAACACTTGTTTAATCACTATCTGGTTATGTTATCTCTTTGCTGCTAAACCATCTATCCAAAGTAAGGCTCAGAATACTGGATTTGATGATGTTGGAAGCCTTCACAGACCACCAAGACTGGTGTCTGGAGAAGATTATGACATGTGGAAAAAAAGAATGGAAAGTTTCTTCTGCTACCAAGAATATGGAATGTGGAGATCCATAATTGATGGTCCGTATGTGCCTATGGTGGCTTCTGCTGACTCTGGAGGTCCATCTGTTCCTAAAGAAGCCTCCAAATATTCTGAAGAAGACATCAAGAAGATGGAGGTAGATTTTAAAGCTCTGGGAGCTATACATATGTGCTTACCAAATGAAGTTTTTCATAACTTCGGAGAATACAAAACTGCCAAAGAGTTATGGGAAGCTCTTGAAAAGATGTTCGCTGGTTCTGAAGAAGTGAAAGAAAATAGAAGACACATTCTAAAGCAACAGTATGAAAACTTTGCCTACAAGGATGGTGAGTCTCTTACCACTCTATACAACAGGTACACTTTTCTTGTGGGAGAGCTACAGTGCTCTAAAGTCAAGCTGGAGAATGAAGACATTCTCAAAAAGTTTATTGAATCTCTTCCAAGTTGTTGGACACTCTACACAGTGTCAATCAGAAGAACTGAAAACATGAAGTCTCTCAAAATGACTGAGCTATTTGGTATGCTGAAGACATATGAGCTGGAAATGATTCAAGCCAGAGAAAGAAGCTCAGGTCATTCATCCTTATCCTCGTCATCCACCACTTCATCTGCACTACACTCTGACCACTCAGCTCCAAGTTCAAGCAACTACTATCCTCCCATTGTTACCCATCTGCAAACTCCCAACTCACAAACTAGCAACTCACCTTTTCTCCTTGAAGCCCCACCTCAAAATAACTCTGATGCATTTGTCTCTGAAAACCTAAGCAATATGTCATTTATCAAAGAAGATCTTAAATGTTTTCATCCAGATGACCTAGAAGAAATGGACATACAACACTCTTATGCTATGTTATCTCTTAGAGCTAAAAGGTTCTACTCTAGAACTGGAATACCTATTCCAAGCAACAACTCTAACACTAGAGTTGGGTTGGACAAGAGCAAGCTAAGATGTTACAACTGTAACCAACTTGGTCACTTTGCTAGAGAATGCAGGGCACCAAAGGCAAACCCAGCTGCTGCACAACAAAGACAAGCTCATCAAGGTCAAGCAAGTCAAGGCAACACTCCACCTGATCAAACTGCAGCATGTGCGGCTCAACAAGTGGGAACAGCTGATTTTGATTGGAGTTTTTAGTATGAAGAACCAACAACTAACAACCAAGCTCTCATGGCAGACACCAAGGAGATACCACCTCAGGTATATGAACATCTCTGTTCTCAAGCTTGCATTGATAAGGTTCTAGGATATAGAAAGCATAACCAAAATCTTATAGATCAAAATGAAGAGTTTAATCAAATGAAATCTGAATTCAAAAAGGTTGAAAACAGTTACAAAGAAAAGATTAACTATCTAAACAAAGAAATTTCATCATTAAAACTTGAACAAACAAATCTTGAAACTCATATTGATGATCTACTGGTTAAGCTAAAAGCTACAAGAGCTGAACTGGCAGAACAAAAGGTTCATGTTGATAAATATGAATTTGCATCCAAAAAGTTGCAAAGACTTTTGGATGCTCAAATTCATGAGAAGGTAACTGCTGGTCTTGGGTATAAAGCTGAGCAGACTTACAAATCTGTACCACCACCTACTGACTATGTAGCTATCCATGAACCTAACTTCAACCTCACAAACCTTGACCATGCAAACCGAAACCTTGATCCTTCCAAGGAAGAAACAGTTATGCAAGAATGCAATACCTCAACTGAATCTGAGTCCACTTGCTCAAAATCCACTGAAACCAGTGAAACCCCATTACTCCCTACCAATGAAGTAATTCTAAAAACCACTAAATCTGGCAGAGTAATTCAAACAAATGGTCCAAGTCCCTTTATTCCTTCCATACCAGTAACTCAACTCACCAAGCAAATTAAAATCAGCTATCCTCCTGAAGGAAGAAGTTGATTATTGAAAAGGGACAATCCTCAACCTTCACAAACCACGAAGCCAACCAACCAAGAAAGGTGTTTGACATCTGTCATGCACCTGGAGAGAGAACTCCATATGTTCAGAAAACATTGGAGGAAGCTACTTTCGAACATAACAAAACTCATCCCTGGAATTTCAAAGACTTAATCAAAAGAAAGGACTATGTGTACTTTCAAAAGGATAAAATTGCTAAATCATGCTTTGTCTGTGGAAAATACAATCATACCGCCAGCACCTACTTCTATTACCTTCAGCAGCAACGAAATCTCAAGCAACAAGCCTTTGAGAAGACCAACAAGAACAAGAAGGTAAGAAGCTATGAAGCCAAAGCAACTAACTTCAGAAAATCTATCTCTCCACCAAGGAAGCAGATCCCAAAAGCTCAACAATCTTGCATCATATGTGGTGAATCAGACCACTTTGCTGCATATTGTAATTTCAATCCATTCAACCAGATCTCTCAATCAGCTTCAACAGCAGTCAAGATTCTTCCTAACCAGAAGCAGGTTTATAAAAGAACTCCAACAGAAAAACCCACATTCAATAGGAAGGTAAAGAAGGAGAAGCAGGTGTTTGCTGAACAGTCAGCAGCAATCAAAATTGATGTTGATCACATGAAGCCGAAAAGGATGAAAAACAAACCCAAGCCTTCAGCAGCAACCAAATCTGCTGCTGATCAATTAACACCATCAGCGGCAACCAAGTTTGCTTCTGATCAGCCAAAACCTTCAGCAGCAAAGTTCGTTGCTGATCAGTCAAAACCATCAGCAACTAAGACCACATCTGCTGCTGATAGAGAAAAAGGGTCTGGAAAATTTATTCAACAATGGAAAGCAAAGTCCACATCTCCATCCTCTCAAAGTATCATCATTGGATCTATTGAGTGCCAGCATAGTGATGATTTTGGTCTCAAAACACACTCACCTAAGTATGCACGTTCTTTGGTCCCTCCCTCTAACTAGATCTCTCTTATGTGCAGGGAAAACCAGGTAATAATGATAACACATGGGTTGTAGAAAGTGGTTGTTCCAGGCACATGACAGGCAACAGATCTATCCTCTCAGATTTCAGAAATTTTTATGGAGGATATGTTGCATTTGGAAGTGATTCAAAGGGAGGATCTATCACTGGACAAGGAACTGTGTCCAATGAAATAATGAGTATTGAAAGGGTGAACTATGTAAAAGAACTAGAGTTCAACCTCATGAGTGTGTCTCAAATCTATGATCAGAAGCATTGGATGCTTTTCCCAGATAAAGAATGTTTTGTGCTCTCCCTTGGACTAAGCAAACCTCCTCCAGAAAAGATCTTGTTGACTACTCAAAGAAAAGATAACTTATATGTGCTTGACATGAACAAAATCACTCCATCTTGTAGTGTATCTTTTTTTCTGTCCAAGGCATCAGTTGATGAATCCGCTCTATGGCACAGGAGATTAAGCCATGTGAATGTGAAAACTATCAACAAGTTGGTGAAAGGAAATCTTGTCAGAGGTCTTCCTGACAAGGAATTCCAACTTAAAGATCACATCATAGCATGCTTGAAGGGGAAGCAACACAAGAGTTCTCACAAGCCCAAGACATTGAATTCAAATGACACTCCACTACAACTGCTGCATATGGATCTTTTTGGTCCTACAAACGTCATGTCAATGGGCAAGAAGTCATATTGTCTGGTGATAACTAATGACTTCACCAGATTCTCATGGGTATACTTCTTGAGAACAAAAGATGAAACTACTAAAATTCTTAAATCCTACATTCTAAGGGTTGAGAATCAAAGCAATCAGAAAGTCAAAATCATAAGGTGTGATCAAGGTACAAAATTTAAGAACCAGACCTTGAATTATTTTTGTGTGAGCAAAGGAATTGAAAGACAATACAGTACTCCAAGAACTCCTCAACAAAATGGGGTTGCTAAAAGGAGAAACAGAACTCTCATTGAGTCCGCCAGATCAATGCTGGCTGACTCAAAACTGCCTCTCACATTCTGGGCAGAGGCAGTTAGCACAGCTTGCTATGTGCAAAATAGAGTTCTCATTGTCAAGCCTCTCAACAAAACACCTTATGAGCTGTGGTTCAAAAGAGTTCCCTACATTGGATTCTTGAAACCCTTTGGATGTCCATGTACCATTCTTATCACCAATGGAATTCTTCCAAAGTGTGGTGCAAAATCAGATGAAGGATACTTTGTGGGCTATTCCTCTCAATCCAAGGCTTACAAAGTATTTAATTCCAGAACAAGAATAGTTGAAGAATTAGCAAATGTGGAATGTAGGGAACACATTCCATGTGAAAAGGGTAAAGGACCAGACTGGCTTTTTGATATTGACTCATTTTCACAAGTATTTTAGCCTCTCATCTTCTCAAATATGGATTCTACCACTTCCAAAAAACAAGCATATACATCATTTGATGACTACAGATTAGGCTTCAATGGTCCATCTATAAAAATCAAAATACCATCCATTGATCCTCAATCTGTTGTTGATGCTATTGAAGCCAGTAAAGCCAGAACAAGCAACTCAAACGTCACCAGCAATAGTCTTTCTGACAATGAAGATCATGATTATGACACCTACCCAATTTTCAGGTTCATAATCTGTACATTATTCATATACCTAATCAATCTTTGTGCATCCAATAATACTTAGTTAACAT
Organism: Smallanthus sonchifolius; assembly: GCA_023525975.1. Classification (NCBI taxonomy): domain Eukaryota; kingdom Viridiplantae; phylum Streptophyta; class Magnoliopsida; order Asterales; family Asteraceae; genus Smallanthus; species Smallanthus sonchifolius. The sequence goes on along the minus strand of CM042023.1, from coordinate 73,244,249 downwards.
GAAACTAGGTCAACAAACTATGTCTACCATCTATTCTACACCAATTCCATGAAAACATGAGAGTTCAAGACTCTAATCTAGAAACTATGACATAAAATCACCTATATTAGGTCAAACTATGTCTAATCCTACATTAATTATTTAATTATACACTAATCATAGTGTAATTAGCTTAATTAAGTCTAATCTCACACTAATTACCCTAATTATACCATAATCTTGTTCTAATTAATCAAACTATGTCTAATTACTACACTAATCTCATTAAACTTGGTAATATTACCCAAACTATGTCCATCTATATTTTATAAGACTATATCATGTGTACATGATTTAGAAATCCTAATTCAATCAATTCCATGTCATATTTATATAAATACTTATATAAATCATTTCTATAAATCTTTCTTACATAATTATATAAATACATCTCATCTATTTTATGTAACACTTGTATATTTACACACACACTTATGAAAGACTAGAATTCTCATCACATTTATAAAACACCACCATTTTTATAAAAATCTACCATTCCATGAACTTTTGTACAAAACCCACCTACAAAAACACCATCATTCCAATCACCTACAAAAATCACCTACACACTCCACCCCCATCCCCCATTTTGGGCCAAGAATCCTAAACACTCCACCTCCCATTCTTTTCTTACAACTCTATCTCAATGTAATCTAAAGAATCAATATTTTAATACACAAACCATGCTCTTGTTTCCCTATAAATACAAGACCAAATCCTCCCATTTTCACTTGCACCTTTCACAAACTCTCTCACTCTTTCTTTCCCTCTAAAATCTCGGCTCAAGGGAGGTGCAAGACCAACTCTCAAAGCCTTGAATCATTCAAGCTTGTAAGCATTCTTTCATCTAAAGTTTCTATATTTCTTTCCTTCTTTCATTTATTCTAGATCATGATCTTTGATAACTAAAAGGTTTATGGGTTTTATGATACCATATACTTGTGATAACAAGTGGTAATCTATGACTAAGGTCAAACCATAAACACACCTTCAAAGATCAAAGAACTAGTCCATGTATTCATGTCTTTACTTTATATTCTTTTTTTTTCTAGAGCTTGGTCTTTGATAACTAAAAGGTTTATGGGTTTTATGATACCATATACTTGTGAGAACAAGTGGTAATCTATGACTAAGGTCAAACCACAAACACACCTTCAAAGATCAAAGAACTAGTCCAAATACTTTATGTTTTTGCTTTACTTTTCTCTAGATCTTGATCTTGATAACAAAAAGGTTTATGGGTGTTATGATAACATCATACTTGTGTAAACAAGTGGTAATCTATGACTAGAGCCAAACCATAAACATACCTTCAACACTCAAGAACTAGTCCATTTAAATCCTTGTATTTACTTATTATGCACTTTATTTTTCATGTTCTTACACTATTAACAATACTTATGGACATAATATAGTTTGGGTAAACACTAAAATCAAGTCTTTTAAGTTATTATAACACAATATTTAAAAGGGTGGATGAGTTAAATAGGTTTAATATAGTCACATACAACTTAAACAAGAATAAACACCGTTTAAAAACCCGGTTTTTAACCCAAAACTATGATTTTAACTTCTCGACCTCTAAAAATTCCCATATTTTGGAAACAACTCCGACCTACTATAAAAAGGCTCCATATTAAATTTCATGATTTTTGGAGTTAGTTAGCTATATTAATAAAATAAATCTTACGGAAACAAAGGTCGTTTTTATACTTAGACTTTTTATAAAATTCTCAAATTTTTACCAAGTGACCTACTGGTCATAAGGTTATTATAAAATAATAATCATAATTTTTGGACATAAATACCTATCCTTTCAAAATTAGTCTATCTCAAATGATTTTTGGAAAAATACTAAACTATTTCAAATGAGTTTACAAAAATTCCAGTAAATTTCTAATATTTTATCAAGTCCATAAACCAAATTTCATAAGGATTGAAGATGGATAGATATACTTTCAAAATTTTAACTTATTTTGAGCAATTACGACCGAAACGATTAATAAAAATATCTTTAAACACACATTATTGACTCGACCAACTTTTGGAACTTTTATTGTAAATAAAATGAGTCCATGTGAGTCATCAAACTACTATTTTTATCAAGAATCATGACCATGGTATTTTTGTAAGATTAATCCATCGAAAAACCGTCGTGAAACGACTAGTTTTTAAGAATAATATTCTTCAAGAATATTTGAGGGTTTAAAACCTTATAAAAACTTAAAACATATACTTTTATTATAAAGTATGAGTTTTGCTAAGTTTAACCATCAAAACGTTAAATCTATTATTAAAACGGTTTGTGAAATTTCAAGAATGAAACCTTTAAAAGAACTCTTTAAACATATGTGACATCTACTTATTTTCATCCATCCTATATTTCTAAAACCCTAGTGAGAGTTTGACATTTGTTTTTCTAAACCTCGTTACCATTACAAGTCAATCTTATATGTCTTGGCAATTGCCGCCGTAAATCCAAGCGTGTAAAATACAAGAAAACAAGAACTAACATTTATACAAAATGACACCTTAATCCAATATAAAGTCCATAAAACTCATAGAGTCCCACCATTGTAGGACCCGAGTAGGACGTACTTCGACCGCAAGAACGCAAATTCACCAACACTAGGTGAGTCTTCGTAGCCCCTTTTTCTCTTAAACTTTTGGGGGAAAAATATGCTCTATCTATTTTCACTATTTACTATATTGATTATTCGCTTGTCTATTTGACTATATAACTTGAGCTGAACTAGAATTATTATCACTTCTCAAGTCCCCTTTTTCAAGAAACACAACTAGTTAACTTTACTAAGCCGACGGTTAAATATTGATAGATCTATCGGGGTGACGCCCCATTCATCCTTCTGACTGACGCGTTTAAAACAGCAGAAAACGTGGTGAATGTTTATTTCCGATTCTAGAAACAAGAATTAATGCTCCGTGATAAGGCATTAAGCAGGGGCGAACATACTAGGTCATCAGGTTTAGTTGCGGGCTCAATGTTTATAGTATCTTATTCTCATACACATCTAGTCAATATACCGTAACAACTATTCATTTGAAATTGTTGTTCAAATATCTATACTTCTACCTTATACTTAAACCTACGAACTCACCAGCTTTATAGCTGACCACTTTTAGCATATTTTTCAGGTAATCCATGAAGGAACTAGAAGTGCATTGCATACAAATACAAGGAGATTTTAGGAAAAAACAATCTTTTGTTAGGATGGCTTTTGTTAGAAAATCTCAATTTGTATTTTGAAACTAAATGTCATGTAAACTATATATTTTGGAAATGATGAATGCGTAGTAAGTTTCTCTTATTAAACAATGTGTTCTTGATTTTCATACAACTGTCATAACCCGTGTTTCCGCCTTAGACGGGGTGTGATAGAAGTTGGTATCAGAGCCATTGGTTATAGAGAATTAGGTTATTAGAAAACCTAGACTATAACTTTAAGCTCTAAACTATAGTGTGCATTGCATGTAGAACTTAGTACATATATATAATTCACACTCACATTTCTTCTTATATTTTAGCCACCTCAACCATGACTATGTACGAGAACGGATTCCTACCGGTAGAAAGCAGCGATGAAGAACCCTCTGAGATCCCCGAGTCACCACCTAACATCCAAGAGATCTCTGACCCAAGGGGAAGCCATGTGCGGATGTCAGGCTATGAGCCGAGTAGTGATAACACTCACCCAGTGACCGGATACTCTGTTGAGCTATCTGACGACGCCTCTTCCCAAAAGAAGCTGATACCACCTACCATGAGGGACCGCAACCCGGAGACACCACGTCAAGGCACTAGGGCAATGGCCCGAAAAACTACCTGGCTAGGGAAAAGAGTGAAGTTCGAAGATTGCCGCGTAGTGTTTCCATCATCCCTCCGTGAGTCTGGAGAACCCTCACGTAGAGTTGAGGCGCCTGCAGACTACTTAGAGGAGTATCAACTGTGGAAGGCTAGACAAGAAGAGGAGCGTCAGGAGTTGTCGGATCGGATAGCGACTGTTTGGGGTCACGTGACGGAACATAACTACTCTATCTTAGGGATCATCGAGTCTACGGATCTGCTGGAGCAGGACAGGATGGCTGACAAGGATCAGGTCATGGCAGCACGAGAAGAAGCACAAGAGGCACGGGACCAGAACCGTAAATGGGGCACAATTGTGACGCTGATGGTGTTCGTTTCCCTGATTCTACATTACCTCACTTAAAGGAGGTGATCTTTGACTAGCCACTACTACTCTATCTAGAACTATGTATTAGACGATAAGCATATATGCTCTTGTCTATAATAGGACCCTTTGTATTTCAAGAATTATGTATTTCAAGAATTATGTACTATGTATTTCAAGAATTATGCACTATGTATTTCAAGAATCTTGTACTATGTATTTCAAGAATTAAGCACTATGTATTTCAAGAATCAGGTATGAACTATGAAACTTCAAGGACTACGTGTTGTATTTTTATGATTACATGTTATGATAACTAATGTTATAGCATATTTATAATTGCCTATAATACTTGCGTATTAATGTGAATCTAGAAAATGCCTCCAAGACGAGAAACACGCAACACCACCGATAACAACAACGAGAACCCTACCGTGGCGCAAATCTTTGCCCAACAACTTAATGACGCGCTACCCAACATAGTTACTCAAGTCAGCAATGCCATACGTTTCTTGTTAACCACCAATATGCATCTATTTTGTTCGACATGGGGGCTGATAAGTCTTTTGTATCCACTGATTTTTCATCATTACTCGAACTACCTACTAGTAACTTACAAAGTACCTATACCATAGAATTAGCTAACGGTAAACTCCTCGAAGCTAAGAATATAATCCAGGGTTGTACCCTAACTCTTGAGAACCACCCATTCGTTTTAGACTTACTCCCTATCGAACTCGGAAGTTTTGATATCGTTATCGGTATGGATTGGCTCTCACATCACCAAGCCGAAATAGTGTGTCACCAGAAAACTATTCGGATTCCGTTACCAAATGGCGAGACGCTTATCATCCAAGGAGAGCGGCCCGGGAAGGAATTAAGGATCATATCATGCATAAAGGCTCGAAAATGTCTGAAGAAGCAGTGCTACGCCTTTCTAGCTCATGTAGTAGAAAAGAAGCGGGAAGAAAACTGTATCCAAGACATTCCTATTGTTAGGAATTACCCGGATGTATTCCCTGAAGATTTACCGGGACTTCCTCCAGTACGACAAATCGAATTCCAAATCGACTTGATCCCTGGAGCTGCACCAGTTGCTAAATCTCCCTATCGATTAGCACCATCAGAGATGCAAGAACTATCAAGTCAACTACAAGAACTGTTGGAGAAAGGATTTATCCGACCAAGTTTCTCACCCTGGGGAGCACCGGTCCTATTCGTCAAGAAGAAAGATGGATCGTTTCGAATGTGCATTGACTACCGAGAGCTTAATAAGCTAACCATCAAAAATCGGTACCCTCTTCCGAGGATCGACGATCTTTTCGACCAACTACAAGGGTCTACTTATTTCTCAAAAATTGATCTCAGATCCGGGTATCATCAACTAAGGATTCAAGAGAATGACATACCAAAGACTGCTTTCAGAACAAGGTATGGGCATTATGAGTTCTTAGTAATGCCCTTCGGATTAACCAATGCACCGGCAGTTTTCATGGACCTGATGAATCGTGTTTGCAAACCTTATTTAGATAAGTTCGTGATAGTATTCATTGATGATATTCTAATCTACTCAAGGAACCAAGAAGATCACGAACAACATCTCAAGATGATCTTAGAGCTACTCACAAAAGAAAAACTATATGCAAAGCTTTCAAAATGTGAGTTCTGGTTGAAAGAAGTACAGTTCCTTGGCCACATAATTAATGAAAAGGGTATTCATGTTGATCCAAGCAAGATTGAAGCAGTGAAGCAATGGGAAGCTCCAAAGACGCCCACTGAGATCCGATAATTTCTGGGATTAGCAGGGTATTATCGGAGGTTTATCAAAAATTTCTCAAAAATTGCCCAACCTTTAACTATGCTAACCCAAAAGGATAGAAAATTTGATTGGGGGCAAAAGCAAGAAGAAGCTTTCACTCTACTAAAACAGAAGTTGTGTCACGCACCTATTCTAGCTTTACCCGCAGGTACTGAAAATTTCATAGTATACTGCGATGCATCCCATCAGGGCCTTGGATGTGTATTGATGCAGAAAGATAAAGTAATCGCTTATGCTTCACGACAACTCAAGATTCATGAAAAGAACTACACCACTCATGACCTAGAACTAGGAGCGGTGGTTTTTGCATTGAAAATTTGGAGACACTACCTTTATGGTACAAAGTGTTTAATCTACACCGATCATAAGAGTCTCCAACATATATTTGATCAAAAGGAGTTGAATATGCGCCAGCGAAGATGGGTAGAATTATTGAATGACTGTGAAATACGATATTATCCAGGGAAGGCCAACGTTGTGGCCGACGCTCTAAGTCGCAAGGAAAGAGTGAAACCTATCCGAGTACGGGCACTAGGGATGATAGTTCAAACCAGCATAATGGCACAAATCCTTGAAGCACAACAAGAAATCGTATAAATGGGTGATCTAAAGAACGAACTAATTTGGGGTGCCGAGAAACACTTGGAATCAAAGTCCGATAAAATTCTTTACTTTACGGATAGAATGTGGAGTCCACAATCTGATGAGCTAAGAAAATTAATACTGGATGAAGCTCATAAGTCCAAATACTCAATTCTCCCAGGAGCCGACAAGATGTATAAAGATCTCAAAGAGTTCTATTGGTGGCCAGGTATGAAGAAAGACATTGCTGTGTATGTTAACAAATGTCTAACCTGCCTAAAAGTCAAGGCTGAACACCAAAAACCATCTGGATTGCTAACTCAACCAGAGATTCCCCAATGGAAGTGGGAGCAAATATCTATGGACTTCATAACAAAACTGCCAAGAACATCCAGTGGTCACGATTCCATCTAGGTCATTGTAGATAGACTAACCAAATCAGCTCATTTCCTAGCTATCCGTGAAGATTACAAAATGGAGAAACTAGCCAAGTTATATACCAATGAAGTGGTGACAAGACATGGAGTGCCTATCTCCATTATCTCTGATAGAGATGGACGATTCACTTCAAGATTCTGGCAGTCATTACAAAAATCACTCGGAACTAGACTCGATCTAAGCACAGCATATCATCCCCAAACCGACGGGCAAAGCGAAAGAACAATTCAGACTCTAGAAGATATGCTTCGGGCTTGCGTGGTAGACTTTGGTGGAAGCTGGGACTCCCACCTACCCTTAATTGAATTTTCATATAACAATAGTTACCACACAAGTATCAAGTGTGCACCTTTTGAAGCTCTTTATAGAAGAAAGTGCCGATCTCCTATCTGCTGGACCAAAATTGGCGACAGTCAGATAACAGGACCAGAGGTTATACAGGAGAGTACCGACAAGGTCGCCCTCATAAAAGAAAGAATTAAAGCTGCCAGAGATCGCCAAAAAAGCTATACTGACAATTGTCGAAAGCCTCTAGAATTTAACGTAGGTGACAAGGTCATGTTGAAAGTATCACCATAGAAAGGAGTGTTCCGATTTGGTAAAAAGGGCAAGCTTGCACCGCGTTATATAGGACCCTTCGAAATCATCAATAGGATTGGCCCTGTGGCCTACAAACTTAAACTGCCACAAGGACTCAACGGTGTACATAATACATTCCATGTATCGAACCTCAAGAAATGCTTAGCAGATGAGTCCTTGCACATTCCTTTGGATGAAGTTCAGATTGATGACAAATTACGTTTCATCGAAGAACCAATGGAGATTATGGATCGAGAAGTAAAGACGCTCAAACGAAGCCGAATTCCGATAGTCAAGGTAAGATGGAACTCCAAACAAGGTCCAGAATATACATGGGAACGAGAGGACAATATGAAGCTCAAATACCCGCACTTGTTCAAAGACGAATCAGTCAAAGAAAGTACCAGTTGAATTTCGGGCCGAAATTCTCTTAATTGGGGGAGACTGTGACACCTACCCAATTTTCAGGTTCATAGTCTGTACATTATTCATATACCTAATCAATCTTTGTGCATCCAATAATACTTAGTTAACATGAAACTAGGTCAACAAACTATGTCTACCATCTATTCTACACCAATTCCATGAAAACATGAGAGTTCAAGACTCTAATCTAGAAATTATGACATAAAATCACCTATATTAGGTCAAACTATGTCTAATCCTACATTAATTACTTAATTATACACTAATCATAGTGTAATTAGCTTAATTAAGTCTAATCTCACACTAATTACCCTAATTATACCTTAATCTTGGTCTAATTAATCAAACTATGTCTAATTACTACACTAATCTCATTAAACTTGGTAATATTACCCAAACTATGTCCATCTATATTTTATAAGACTATATCATGTGTACATGATTTAGAAATCCTAATTCAATCAATTCCATGTCATATTTATATAAATACTTATATAAATCATTTCTATAAATCTTTCTTACATAATTATATAAATACATCTCATCTATTTTATATAACACTTGTATATTTACACACACACTTATGAAAGACTAGAATTCTCATCACATTTATAAAACACCACCATTTTTATAAAAATCTACCATTCCATGAACTTTTGTACAAAACCCACCTACAAAAACACCATCATTCCAATCACTTACAAAAATCACCTACACACTCCACCCCCATCCCCCATTTTGGGCCAAGAATCCCAAACACTCCACCTCCCATTCTTTTCTTACAACTCTATCTCAATGTAATCTAAAGAATCAATATTTTAATACACAAACCATGCTCTTGTTTCCCTATAAATACAAGACCAAATCCTCCCATTTTCACTTGCACCTTTCACAAACTCTCTCACTCTTTCTTTCCCTCTAAAATCTCGGCTCAAGGGAGGTGCAAGACCAACTCTCAAAGCCTTGAATCATTCAAGCTTGTAAGCATTCTTTCATCTAAAGTTTCTATATTTCTTTCCTTCTTTCATTTATTCTAGATCATGATCTTTGATAACTAAAAGGTTTATGGGTTTTATGATACCATATACTTGTGATAACAAGTGGTAATCTATGACTAAGGTCAAACCATAAACACACCTTCAAAGATCAAAGAACTAGTCCATGTATTCATGTCTTTACTTTATATTCTTTTTTTTTCTAGAGCTTGGTCTTTGATAACTAAAAGGTTTATGGGTTTTATGATACCATATACTTGTGAGAACAAGTGGTAATCTATGACTAAGGTCAAACCATAAACACACCTTCAAAGATCAAAGAACTAGTCCAAATACTTTATGTTTTTGCTTTACTTTTCTCTAGATCTTGATCTTGATAACAAAAAGGTTTATGGGTGTTATGATACCATCATACTTGTGTAAACAAGTGGTAATCTATGACTAGAGCCAAACCATAAACATACCTTCAACACTCAAGAACTAGTCCATTTAAATCCTTGTATTTACTTATTATGCACTTTATTTTTCATGTTCTTACACTATTAACAATACTTATGGACATAATATAGTTTGGGTAAACACTAAAATCAAGTCTTTTAAGTTATTATAACACAATATTTAAAAGGGTGGATGAGTTAAATAGGTTTAATATAGTCACATACAACTTAAACAAGAATAAACACCGTTTAAAAACCCGGTTTTTAACCCAAAACTATGATTTTAACTTCTCGACCTCTAAAAATTCTCATATTTTGGAAACAACTCCGACCTACTATAAAAAGGCTCCATATTAAATTTCATGATTTTTGGAGTTAGTTAGCTATATTAATAAAATAAATCTTACGGAAACAAAGGTCGTTTTTATACTTAGAATTTTTATAAAATTCTCAAATTTTTACCAAGTGACCTACTGGTCATAAGGTTATTATAAAATAATAATCATAATTTTTGGACATAAATACCTATCCTTTCAAAATTAGTCTATCTCAAATGATTTTTGGAAAAATACTAAACTATTTCAAATGAGTTTACAAAAATTCCAGTAAATTTCTAATATTTTATCAAGTCCATAAACCAAATTTCATAAGGATTGAAGATGGATAGATATACTTTCAAAATTTTAACTTATTTTGAGCAATTACGACCGAAACGATTAATAAAAATATCTTTAAACACACATTATTGACTCGACCAACTTTTGGAACTTTTATTGTAAATAAAATGAGTCCATGTGAGTCATCAAACTACTATTTTTATCAAGAATCATGACCATGGTATTTTTGTAAGATTAATCCATCGAAAAACCGTCGTGAAACGACTAGTTTTTAAGAATAATATTCTTCAAGAATATTTGAGGGTTTAAAACCTTATAAAAACTTAAAACATATACTTTTATTATAAAGTATGAGTTTTGCTAAGTTTAACCATCAAAACGTTAAATCTATTATTAAAACGGTTTGTGAAATTTCAAGAATGAAACCTTTAAAAGAACTCTTTAAACATATGTGACATCTACTTATTTTCATCCATCCTATATTTCTAAAACCCTAGTGAGAGTTTGACATTTGTTTTTCTAAACCTCGTTACCATTACAAGTCAATCTTATATGTCTTGGCAATTGCCGCCGTAAATCCAAGCGTGTAAAATACAAGAAAACAAGAACTAACATTTATACAAAATGACACCTTAATCCAATATAAAGTCCATAAAACTCATAGAGTCCCACCATTGTAGGACCCGAGTAGGACGTACTTCGACCGCAAGAACGCAAATTCACCAACACTAGGTGAGTCTTTGTAGCCCCTTTTTCTCTTAAACTTTTGGGGGAAAAATATGCTCTATCTATTTTCACTATTTACTATATTGATTATTCGCTTGCTATTTGACTATATAACTTGAGCTGAACTAGAATTATTATCACTTCTCAAGTCCCCTTTTTCAAGAAACACAACTAGTTAACTTTACTAAGCCGACGGTTAAATATTGATAGATCTATCGGGGTGACGCCCCATTCATCCTTCTGACTGACGCGTTTAAAACAGCAGAAAACGTGGTGAATGTTTATTTCCGATTCTAGAAACAAGAATTAATGCTCCGTGATAAGGCATTAAGCAGGGGCGAACATACTAGGTCATCAGGTTTAGTTGCGGGCTCAATGTTTATAGTATCTTATTCTCATACACATCTAGTCAATATACCGTAACAACTATTCATTTGAAATTGTTGTTCAAATATCTATACTTCTACCTTATACTTAAACCTACGAACTCACCAGCTTTATAGCTGACCACTTTTAGCATATTTTTCAGGTAATCCATGAAGGAACTAGAAGTCCATTGCATACAAATACAAGGAGATTTTAGGAAAAAACAATCTTTTGTTAGGATAGCTTTTGTTAGAAAATCTCAATTTGTATTTTGAAACTAAATGTCATGTAAACTATATATTTTGGAAATGATGAATGCGTAGTAAGTTTCTCTTATTAAACAATGTGTTCTTGATTTTCATACAACTGTCATAACCCGTGTTTCCGCCTTAGACGGGGTGTGACAATGATGAGGGTATTGCATCTGATGCTGCTGATGCTACTAATGCTGCTGATGCTACTGATGCTACTGGTGTTGCTGATGCTGCTGAGGCTGCTGACTTATTGGAAGATGTTGCTACTGCTGAAGATTCCCTTGCAACCAACTCTCTTGAAGATATTCCGGATCAAAATCAAAGCAATCTTGACCATGGAATACAATTGGATGTTGTTCTAGCACAAAGAATCAACAAAGAACATCCTTTAGAAAATGTCAATGGTCAAGTTCAACAAGGAGTTCAAACTAGAAGCAAGACTTATGAAGCTAATATTTGTCTATACTCCTGTTTTCTGTCTTAAGTTGAACCAAAGAAGATAGATGAAGCTTTGCAACACAATAGTTGGATTGAAGCAATGCTAGAAGAGTTGTTAATTCAAAACACAAGAGGTGTGGACCCTAGTTGATCTTCCACCTGGCCAGACTGCTATAGGCACAAGGTGGGTCTTCAGGAACAAGCAACATGAAAGAGGGATTGTAATTAAGAAAAAAGCCAGACTTGTGACTCAGGGATACACTCAGGAAGTAGGAATTGACTATGATGAAGTCTTTGCTTCTGTTGCCAGACTGGAGTCTATTAGAATCTTCCTAGCATATGCTGCATCCAAAAGCTGTACTGTTTATCAGATGGATGTCAAGAGTGCTTTTCTATATGGGAAGATCGGTGAGGAAGTATATGTCAGACAGCCTCCAGGCTTTGTAGATCCCTCACATCCAAACAAAGTTTTCAAACTAGACAAGGCTCTCTATGGACTACACCAAGCCCCAAGAGCCTGGTATGAGACTTTGTCAGGTTATCTACTCAGCAACAATTTCAGAAGAGGTGCCATTGATCAGACATTGTTTATCAAAGATGAAGGGGGAGAAATTCTATTGGTGCAAATCTACGTAGATGACATCATCTTTGGATCAACAAAGAAGAAATTATGCAAAGACTTTGAGATTCTAACGCACTCAAAGTTTGAAATGAGTTCAATGGGTGAACTAAATTTCTTTTTGGGTCTCCAAGTCAAACAAGTTCCAAATGGAATCTTCATCAGCCAATCCAAATATGTCAAAAGTATCTTGGAAAGATTCAAACTGGCTGACTGCTTTGCTGTAAGAACTCCAATTCAAATGCATCATCAATTGTCTCATGATAAAATGGATAAGACACTGATCAACATCAGTACAGGGCAATGATTGGATCACTCATGTATCTAACTACATAAAGACCAGATATCATGTTTACTATATGTTTGTGTGCAAGATTTCAAGCAACTCCAAAGAACTCACACCTCCAACCTGTCAAAAGAATTTTTAGATACCTAAAGAAAGCTCCAGGACTTGGGAAATGGTACTCTAAGAATGATAACTTCAACTTATATTCATACACTGATAGTGACTATGGAGGATGCAACTTGGATAAAATGTCCACATCAGGAGGATGCTAATTTCTGGGAGGAAGATTGATTTCGTGGCAATGCAAGAAGCAAACATGTGTGTCAACATCTACAACAGAAGCAGAATACATTGCAGCTTCCAGTTGCTGTGCACAAGTCATCTGGATACAAAATCAAATGCTGGACTATGGAATGACTTTCATGGCAACTCCCATTCACATTGACAACAAGAGTGCCATATCAATTACAAATAATCCTATGCAGCACTCCAAGACTAAACACACTGACATCAGGTATCATTTTATTAGAGATCAAGCTGAGAAAAGAAGAATTATTTTAACCAAAGTTCATACTAAGGAGCAGTATCCTGACTTATTCACAAAAGCCTTTGATGAAGCTAGATTCAGATATCTAGTTGAATCCATTGGCATGATGAACTTTTATTAAAATCTTTCTCTAAAAATCTTTAAAAATAAATGTGTCTGTCTTTCTCTTGTTGTAAATAAAGTCTTTTGAAAAATAAATGAGCAGGATCAAACATTTTTGCTACTAATGGGTTTAGTCCTCAGCAACAAAGAATTTGCCACTGACTGCTTTAAGTTATCAGCAGGAACAAGTTTGCTGCAGACCATTACATCCATCAGCAGCAACCAAGTTTTACAGCTGATAGACTTAACCATCTGCAGCAACTAAGTTTGCTGTGGATGGGTAAAAATGGTTCACATTAACTTTTACCCGCTGTAAAAAGTCATTGTTAGTCTTTACCATGACTGCTACAGTGTGTTACAGCTGTAACACAGTAAAAAGTAAAGCGTCACTATAGATGACTGCTACAGTGAGCTACGCTTCATCTTTTTTTAAGGTACAAGTGAACGTTACCCAAACTTTTTCCGTTAATAACAAAATCAAATTCCCTAAATCAAATTCCCTCCTTCACCTCTTCACATTCAATTATGACCTATTCCTCCATCTTCTCCCTCTCTCCCAAGGATTCAAAGCTTCCCCACACTTAACCAACTTTTAAAAGCTTCTTCCTTCCCTCCGAACCTCACCAAAATGGCAAACGTTGACATCAATAACCCTGATGACAAGTTCTCAACTTACCACAATTTAACGGCATATCTTGTTAAGGGTAAGAAATCATAAGGGTTCAATGATATGATTGACTTTCTTTGTCGGTCAAAAATACACTTTGCTTTGACTTTCAACCCCACAATCTACATACCCCATATAGAAGATTTCGGGAACTCTGCCGTCTTCTCTACCGAATAGGGGACTCCTAAAATCAAATCAAAGGTAGACGGCAAGGATATCACTATTACAGAAGCTAAGCTTCAGGACGAGGGTGCCGCCAACTTATACACCAAGAATGAGTACATGAGGACCTTTGTATCCATAGGGTACACTGGAAATCAAGAAGAACACACCATTGAGAAGGCACTGATGGCTCCTCCATGGAAGTTTTTATGCCACACTCTTCTACAATGTATCTCTCAGAAGAGGAGTGGATGGAATCAATTGAACTCCAGTCTTGCCTCTGCTATTCATGGTATGATAACTAGGGAGGGGTTCAATTTTTCTCATTCGATATTTGAAGATTTGAGATACAACCTTAAGGAAGGAGCAAAACAAGCTTTCTATATGTACCCTAGATTCTTGCAGAAAATTTGTAACCATGAATTAAAAGATCTTTCAAAACCTGCAAGAGTCTACATGATTGGGGGACATAAAAATAATATTTTTAAAAGTATGAGAACTGTTTCAGAAAAGTTCTCAAGGTCAATGTTCCATTGTTATCTACAATGATGAACATACAAAGTATCCTGGATGACAGTTCAGTAGTCCCAGCTGATACTTATCCCACACCCTCCACTACATAGCCTGAACAACCAACAGTCTCTTTTGTTCTAACCCCTGTGCATCCTACTGAGGGTGCACAGGTACATCAAATACTTACACCCATTCTTCAAACCCAACTGGAACAAAGGGCCCCAGTTGAGGTGAGCTATACCAGGAAAAGAAAGAAGAGCAAGAAAAGTCCTTCTATTCTTGGCTCAGAGGCCCAATCCCAACCCAAAAGCCCTCATCTAGAGTCACAACACTCTGATGAGAATACCATAAGGGATAGCCACATGATTAGGGAAACTTCCTTAGAAGAATCTCTATTAGGATCAGGATCACATCCCGGATCCATAGAACAACCCTCTGAGCCCTCTCATTTTGTTTCCTCTCTGAACTTAAGTGCAGAGGCACCTAGTCAAGATGATATACCTTCTCCAACTACCACTATCTTGAAGGTATTGATTGACTTGGCTGCCAATGTACCCCACCCAAGTTCATCACCCAAGAAGGTTCACTCTGGGAGTTCTGATAGAGTTAATGTGGAAGGGGCTATCACTACTTCTGGTCCATTAACTGACCAGAAGGACATTGATAACATCACTAAGTCCCCAACCATGGCAACTCTTAGTGAAAATGTCTCTTTTGAAACACTTTTCACTGAGAGGAATCCTAGGTGCCAAGAAAACCAGGGTGATAGGGATGTAGAGGATAGGCCTAAGGCCCCATCTAGTTCCAAGGATTCCACATCTATGGATAAGGACAGTTTGAAACTTCAAAATCTGGAATTGACGGCTAGGGTTGCTATGCTGGAGGCCGAAGTGTCTAAATTAAGGCACCAAGCTTCTATGAATGAATCCCACATATGTACCCGCTCTGATTCTACCTCCCTTGTATTAGTGGGCACTCAAACTGATTCAACTTTGCTTACCAATGTAACCAAAAATGGGAAGGAAAGCCTTCAATATAATGATGATAGCTTGGAAAAATGGTTCAAAGAACAAGAGGAATTTCAACGAACAATCTTCAAGTTTTATTCAAGTTCAAGAGATTGAATGGGAAGACTCCAGAGATGAAGAGGAAGGGGCCCTCGAAGAATGGAGAATAGTTACCAGGAATGTAGAGGAAACATTTCCCGAGGAGAGGGACATAGAAAGGGAAGAAGAAGAAGCATTCCCAGAAGTTCAAATACTTGAAGCTGCTGCTAACATCTCCAGGAGAGTCATATCCCCCGAATTCCCACTAACTGCACACAATGTGGAATTTGATTCTATTCTAGCATGGGGGTATGATGGCATCCTTAAAAGATTCTGGATTGGCGAGGAATTTGCTGGAGTCAAAGAGCTTATCTTGGATAACCTAAATCTGTTTGAAATCCTATCCCTGCACCTGACTCAAAGTGTTAACACTTCCAAGGACCTATCGGTCAGGCTTGCCATTGAAATATTTCATGATATATGTGAAGACATTATGCCCCGGTTTGAGATGTTCCTTGTAGAAGCAAAAAGGGTGGCTTATCCAAGACCTGAGGATGTAGAAGCAGAGTCCTCAAGAGCGGCAGAAGAAAGACATGAAAGGCAAAGCCAAAGAATGGAGCTGATAAGAAGCAGGGTCTTAACTGAAGAACAAGTCCTATGTTTAAGAAAATTCCTATACAATGAGGTGGTTAGAGGCCTGGAAGTTCATGGATGGTCGAGCACTGAGCCTTCAGGGTTTCAATTCTTTCTGTGTGATGGATCTACATTCATATTCAACAATATCCATGAGATCCTACTGCTTAATCCAGAATTCCTTTGTAAGGTATTGGAACTCAGATCACACATCTGCAACATCAACTCCAAGAAAAGTCAAGAAATGATCAAAATTATCTAAACCTTTCTTGAGAAGGAGGGATGGATTGCAATGGATGAATCTGATTCAGACTTGTCCCTTCCCTCTTCTCCAACTGTCATCCTAAACACTGAAAAATAATCAGCAAGAAAAGAGAAACAAAAGATTATGACAGAATGAAAGGCAGTAACTAGAGAAGAATGGGAAGAAAGTGGAGATAAAGAAATCTCCCCCTTGTCCTCTCCTCAAATTGCCAATGAAGCTGAGGCTGAGGTCTCAATAGCAACTCCGACCTCTGCTATTGTGATCTATGAAGCTGAAGCAGAGGCATCCAATAAATACAAAGGGAAAGGAATCATGACAGAAGAACAAGAAAAGAAAATAGATGAAGAAAAGAAGGAGGTGGAAAGGAGAAGAAGAGAAAGAGAAGAAGAAGAGATGGCTGAACTCAAGAAAGCTCAAGAAAGAAAAGCTGCCATGCTCTTCAGAGAACAACAGATCAAGTTGCAGGCAAGGCAATTGGATAGAACAAAAGTCCAAGTTCCCGCAACTTCACAAATAACAGAAGATGAAGCCTTAGCCCGACAACTACAGGAACAAATAAATGAAGAAGAAGAAGAGAGAGAGAGAAAGAGAGTAGAGGAAGCCAAGTTCAGAATTACTGATTCTGAACTTGCTAAAGAGATGAGGGAGGAGTGGATGGCAGTTCTGATTTCTCAAGATGATGATGCAGACTACCTTACGAAATTATCTAATAAAGAAATCTACAGGGCCTTCATGGGTCAATCTGGTGAACTGGCCAAGAAGAAGAGGGCTGAAGAAGAAGAAAAGGCCCGGATGAAATCTAGGAAAGCCATTGCCTTCAGTGTTACAACCCATGAAGAAAGGAAGGTCATGAGGGACTTCCTAAAGGCAAGAGGTGAGAGTGGAAAGAGGCTGGGTCCCATGAACTTCATGAAACTACAAGCCCTCTACACTAAGGTGAAAAAGGAAGAAGAAGAGAGGCTGAAGAAGATAGGCTCTAAAAGAAGGGTAGACACTTACACAGAAGAAAGAAAACCAAAGAAACCCAAGTCTCCTCCCTCAACCTCTCCTCCTTCTGTCCAACAACTTCCCTCTCACCCTCCTAGATCACCCTCCTCCCCTCCCAAAGAGTCCAAATCCTCCCACCTAGCTCCCTCTCATCAACAACCTCCCAAAAAGAAAACTAAACCTCCTACCACATCTGAAGAATCAAGAGAAATTATGATATGATTTTACAATGAACCAGATCAGTGGTTTGAAGTGTTCAGGGGAAAGGCAGAGATGAAGAGATCAAGATACAAGTCTGTGGATGAAGTGATGCAACTTCCAGACTTTGATTTAAGGAGAATGATGGAGCTGGGTGAAGCTCATGAGCCTGACAATGAAAGTGGGAGACATCTGTTGCTAGTGATCAAACATCACTTCAACCCTAGCAAAGAAGTTGTCATTGATGCTAAACCTCTCCAATCCCACTTTCCAATTGTCAAATGGTCCTATAACGCTATCAAGGATGAATATACACTGGTAGATGTCAGAGGACAAAAGTTGAGATGTTCAAGCAAGGCTATCTTCAGCATGCCAAGCAAAGACATAAAATCTCTATCTGAAATTCCTCTTGACAATCCAAGAAAGGATCTAAGAGGCTATGAGATTGCAAGGATTGTCCTAAACATGCAAAAGATTCAGGAATAAAGACAGTAAGAGAAGTTTTGGTAGCATCAGTCTAGGGGGAGTTTGTAAAGATAAAGACTGATGGCTATAAAGTTCTCTAATTATAGATGCTGCGGACTCTACAGTTTTGCTGACTTACAAAGTTGCTACCGATAAGGCATATGCTGCGGATAGTTAAGTTCTACTGCTGATGGACAACTATGCTGCGGATAGCCTTATATGCTGAAATCCAAAGTTGCTGCTGATAGGCTTCTCATCAGCATCAAACATTGATACTGCTGATAGGCAAATCATCAGCAGCTATGACTTTACTGCTGACACCTTTTGCTGCAACACTGACACACCTATCAGCAGAAGGAATGTTATTGGTGTAGATGATTAAAGACAAAGCTACTACTTCTGAAGTCTCCTACAAAGATTCCTAAGAAGACTTTTGACCCGATTCATACTATTTGTTGCGGTTTTTCTTTTAGTTGTCTACCAATTATAGTGTAACTTGTAACTGTCAAAGATCAATGGCTTGTGTTTGATCTGATCCTTAGAATCAAGGGTCTGTCTTGATTCTAAGTTCTTTTATATGTAT
This sequence comes from Smallanthus sonchifolius, assembly GCA_023525975.1. NCBI lineage: Eukaryota > Viridiplantae > Streptophyta > Magnoliopsida > Asterales > Asteraceae > Smallanthus > Smallanthus sonchifolius. The sequence continues at coordinate 73,225,270 of CM042023.1, read as the reverse complement.
TGTATCTTTTTATTCTACAAGCATGCTTCCTTAGAGTTTTCTCTGTAACTTGTAAACCTTGAAGATTAATACAATTTGCATTTATCAGTATTATCATCGTTTCTTGTTTACATTGTATAGTTGTGATTGTTTCCGCATATCTCAACTGAACAGAACCATCTTGTAAAACACCGACCCTACATATATATATATATAGGGTTGGGTTCCAGAGAAAACTAATAGTTAGGCGAAAACCGAGAAAACCACTAAAAACCCAATTTTAACCAATAATAAAATAATATTTATTTTTTAGTTTTTTTATTTTTATTTTTTATAAGAGTATCAATGTAATATTACAAATTTTTATCAAAAAAATATTTAAATATTGGCTTACATATACGTAACCTATAGTGTTACGTATACGTAAACAGAAAACAAAAAAAAATCAAAAAAATTGTGGTTACGTATACGTAACCTACAGTATTAGTCATTGTTTTAGTGGTTTTCTCGGTTTTCGCCTAACTTTATGGTTTTATCTTGATCCCTACCCTATATATATATCAAGGCTTAAATAAAAATCACCAACGGGTCGCAACTCGAAACACCTTTTTCTAAAATAAACACATCCTTAACGACATTATTACGTCGGGTGAACAATTTGCACATAATACGTTCGGTCTTAACATGAATTACACTTTTGTAATTAGGGTACGAGTAGTTAAGTTGACTAGAACAATTATCGTTTGCTAGCATACACAACTCTAGGTGAGTTTTACGGCCCCTTTTTATTGTTTTCTATATTTGGGGGAAAAACATACTTACAACTATTTTTCATGTGATAACTGTAACACCCTAAAAATAGTAAAAGAATAAATAATAAAACGAGCGGGGTTAAATCGAGGGTTAAAACGAAAAGAAACAAAAAGGGAGCGGGCGGGCTTGGGCCCTGCAAAAGTGGGCCGATGAAGCCCACCTATATAAGGATAGGAGCAGCCCTCCTCTCCTCGTTTCCTTCTTGCATAAGCTTTTAGAGAGAGAAAGAGGTCTCGGGTTTAGAGAGAGAAAGTAAGGGAAATGACTCAAAAGCTCGGGGATGATTGTCATCACCTCTGGATCTTCTAGCATCGAAAAGGAAACGAAAACAGGTAACCATCTGACCCAAATATGAGTTTTATAACTTTTGGGTTTAGGGTTAAAAACGAGTAAAGGTGTAATTTTTAGGTGTGATATTCAAAACAAACCACATATTTATGATCATGGATGAAAATGGAATGTTTTGAACGTAAAAAGTTTGAGGTTTAAACAACTTGAAATCATAAAGTCAGATCTAGGGTTCTGATCAGGGAAGAAAACTGATGCATCGAAACTAATAGTTTCGATATAGGCAAATCCATCGAAACTACCTAGTTTCGATATATGTAGACCCGTCGAAACCACATAGTTTCGATACATACCCCCTTGACCCGATGTAACATTCCTGATTTTATTACCCTTATTTTCAATCCAATGTAACACATTCAAAATCCAATTCTAGTGCAACGTATTAAATGCATTCGTGTAATCAACTAAACCCTAACTATCAATACAAACTCACAAAATTACAATTTACATTTATTCTAGAATCCCTATATATATATATAAATTTAGACATATATATGTATATATGCATTTATACATCACATGAGTACATACACATATATATACACACTAGTTTGAACCCTAACCATTTGAACCCCCACACCCATAATTTTGACTTTGACCACCAAATTCGGTTGTGGTTGACTCTCAAAAGTCAAACCAGTCGAGATGTTTACTACAAGACCCAATTCGATCAAATCGGGCTGTCATGGAATTCTTATTCATGTAAAATCCGTGATCACACCATACCCCAACCCATCATCACACTAAACCGATCGATTGAGCGACATAATTCAAATTTTGAACAAGTTTGACTCGTTCGAGTCAAACCGAGCCCAATCCTTTCCAAATCATGAAATTTGAACAAAATCAATCCCGCAAATTTCGTCCAAACGATCCTCGAATGCATTCGGACCAAGTACAAGGCCCGATACATTTCTAATTGATCCGACTTACGCGTTAATTGTCCCCGACAGCTGTGATGCGCACCATGTAATCAAATCATACGAATACGTTGAGATTAATCAAATTAAATTCATCCCTCACAGTCACGTACCCTCACCTAGACTCTCTGGAACTCTAATCACGTTTCTCTTCACTCTCGGTCGGCGATCAAACACCAAGAACAGAAGCCTCTGTATCTCAGTCGTGCACTCTCGTTCCTTCGTCAATCCAGGTACAAACGGTCTTGTTCGATTCGTAATCCCCTGCCTGTTGAAAGCCCTCTGCCAATTCGTAATGGCAGATGGTATCAAGAACAATTGAAACTAGGGTTCTTGTTCATATGCATACGTTTTCTGATTTGGGGAATTGCATTTTCGTATTTAAATTATTTTGTTTCAGTATAATCAGCGAACCACCCGGTTTGACTGGTTAAGACCATGCACCATCGGACCCGGTGGTGTGGGTTCGAAACCCACGGCCCGTATCCGGCCGACCTTTTTGCGCATGCCCTGAAAAAAAATCAAACCCGGCTTCCTTTTCCTTTCATGTTAATAGCCAACCGGACCGGACTTGTACACGAATAGCTCCACTGGTCCAGCGGTACAAACGAACTTCACACACAGGAACCACCCGGGTTCGAACTGGGTGGCCTGTTTATATTTTTTTAATCAGTTTTAAAAGCTCCAAAAATTACATAAAAATTATTTTATAAACCCTACACTTTTTTTTACAAAATATTACAATTTCATTTTAAATTATTTTTTTTTAATTGGAATGAGTAATTAGTTTCAATGTTTCCTTTTTTATAAATTATGACATGATTTTATAAGATTATGTTTCCTTGAAACAAAGTCTACAAAGTTTTATAAAAATTAAAGATATACATTTAAAACAAATAAAATTTTATCTAAATGTATAGTTTTTCATATTTCTTGAAAAGAACATGCCTATTTTAAATAATAAATAAATAAATGAATTTATTTATTATTTATATAATCAACATTTACAACCCACTTAGTGTTAAATTGTATTTAACTTTAGTTTTTATAAACTAATGTATAATTACCATAATTTGATACATTTTCATAACTAAATAAATAAATAAAAATAAACTTATTTATTTATTTTAAATTTGAAACAAATATAATTTCACACTATTTTTCTAAATAAATAAATAAATGGAGTTTATTTATTTAATTTATTTAGACATTCAAATTAAACCCTAAATCGTTTATTTTAAAACCATTCATTTCAACTTTCACTTTATAAAACGTTTATTCAAGTACAAACCACAACCACCTACACATTCTGTTATATAAAGCAACATAAACCCTTTGTACACACTTTCATTGTAACCCTAGACTTGGCTTTAGACTATTATACATGTTATTAATCTACATTCATATATATTACACTCTAGGTTAACTTTGTAAGTTACAAGGAACACTGTGCTACCTAGACACTTGTACTAGCAACATCTTTGATACAGGTGAGTATTACATAGCCCCTTTTTACACTTTTACACTTTTAGGGGTGAAACATGAACTCTATACACACAATTGTTCACATTTACATAAACTACACAAACATAAAACCTCTTTACATTCATGTATGCAAAATTTGAGCTTTATGTTTGAGTGCTAGGTGTGTTAACTGTTTGTGTGCAATTTATGTGCAATCATTAACTATTCAAGCCGATGGTTAACAATGATAGATCTAATGAGTTTGACAAACCCACCCAGATTGGGGTGATTGTTACCGACAACACAATTTGCATGCTAGTTACAAAGGTTTGATTGTACTTTGGTTACACAATAGTTAATCCCCATAAATGCCTTATTTTATCATGTTATGTAAGGATTTGATTATTTACATCTATACATTATCTATGAATAAACCTGTGTATGCTCACCAACTTTTTAGTTAACCTTATTTTATTCATGTTTCAGGTGCTAAAGTGTGATTTTGATCAAGACTTGCTACACATAAGTTTTTGACCTAGTTAATTTTAATAAAGGATTATGTATTTTATTTTATGTACTTGGTTTGATTTTGTTTTGACTTGAATCTATGCAATGAATTTTGAATGATTAATATATTTCAATTTAGTCAACCTTGTGCTCATGAACAGTCTACATGTCCCGCCCCGACGTATTCCGCCATGGTTGGGGTGTGACACCCGAAACTACCATAGTTTCGATATAGACCCCCTTGACCCGAAACTAACATAGTTTCGATGTGATTTACCCACCGAAACTAAAATACTTTCTATGTGATTTACCCATCGAAACTACTGGGTTCAAGCATAGTAATGTATAGTGTCATTTAGGAGCACTACCTTATGTGTATGACTTTATTATATAGATTGTGAGTGACCTTAATGACGCTCAGTAACCGGCTAAGTGTATTTCAGAAACCACTCGTCAGCTGAGTTTTATGTGCCCCTTTTATGTTATGTGCAAATCATTTTAAATGTTTTGCTGCTGAAGTGTATACACTAAATGAATAAATGCTATGAATGTCAATGGGATCATACGTGATGTATATATATATATATAGATATATGAAAATGAATGATGGACCAAGAATGAAACGTATATACTCAAAGAATGAATGAAAGAATGGCATAACGTAAATGAACGAAATCTTGCTTTATATTTCATATATTGCTTGTAATGAATGTATGTAAACGTTATGGACGCTTCGATGATAACGGCTACTTCGGTAGACGGACGGCCACGTGACTATTTTGTAACTCGGACATATACGCTCCTTCATCAGTTAGGACGTATGAAAGGCATTAATGAACAGTCGAAGCAAGTGCCTTATTATGATAAGTAGAACGGTTGCATAAATAATAGTTCGCATGAGAAATGGATGCCTTACGACAGACAGGTGATTAGATGGCCTACGACGGTAGGACGGTTAAGACGGACAGCCGAAGGTTTGCCAAACGGTATAGCATAACAGATGGCAAAGGTTTGCCGGATGTTGTAGAGGACGGACTACGACGGTAGGACGGGCGTCTGTCTTCGTGACTTACGCAAATGAATGTTGGGCTGATCATCCTTATGTGTATGGCCTATGAATGTTCAATGAAAGTAATGATATGTGTACATATTTATATATATCTTTTATAAATATATACTTATAAAGATATAACGTTTATACCTAATTGCTTTAAACTAGAACTCACCAGCGTTAGCTGACTTTTAGTATGCACTTCAAGTAAGAAGAGGAAAGGACGTGCGAAGGCATAAAGACTACCCCGATCCAAGACTGACATCCCGCTTATTTTGATTATGTATTACAACAATGTTTACATTTAATGTTAAGACTTCCGCTGCTATGTTATGTATTTGAATGATGTTTGCTTCCACTACTCTGAAATGTTTAAATTTTAAATTCAGTATTGAAGACTATGTTTATGAGTAAATCCAACAAGTGAGGGCACCCGGGAAAGGGGCCTTACAAGTTGGTATCATAGCAATAGTTAGAGAGATTCAGACATCCCTAAATGTCTAGACTCAAGCTGATATTGGGACCAACGCACGGATGTCAGTATGGGTAGCCAACGCTAACGCCAACACAATAAGTATGTAATAAAGTTAATGACTGTAGATAGGAATAGATGCCTTAACCTAGAACACATAGATGTCAATGTCACTACTGATGTAAAGAGTTTCGAACCCGAAAAGCAAAGCAAATTATTAATCACAAACCGGTCACTGTAATTAAGAATTTACCTTACTCATACTGTTCTAAACTATGATGTAAAGAAATGACATTGATGTATACCCATTTACTTATCAGGAAATCTAGAAGACTATGGCAGGTAGAGGAGGAACTGGACACCGAGGCGGTCGTACTGGCCGAGTTGGTAGGCCACCACTCAACCGAAGACGTAACGATGAGGAAAGTGTGCATGTGGAACGGGAGGAAAGCGTGCACGAAGGACGTACAGAGAGTGTGCACGAAACTAATGTGACTCCGCCAGATAGAGGCAACATGTAAGGCCCCATTCCCGGGTAACCTCACTTGTTGGATTTACTCATAAACATAGTCATAAATACTGAACTTAAATTTAAAACATTCAGAAGTAGCGGAAGCAAACACCATTCAAATTACATGACATAACAGCGAAAGTCTTAACAATTAAATACATAACATTGTCTTAACATATATAAATGTGTGATGTCAGTCTTGTGCCGGGTAACCTTCACGCTATCGCATGACCCTTTCTTCCTTTACCTGAAATGTATACTAAAAGTCAGCTAACGCTGGTGAGTTCTAGTTTAAGGACAATCATATATAATACTTATCTTATCATGAATATTTTATATATATGTGCACATAACATACGTAATATTCGTACTTTTACATATTCTTTACTTTACTGTTCTCACATAATCATTCTTTTTAAGTATATACATAGGTACATACATACTTACTTGGGAGAACACTTATTGGCCATAATCTTAAGGGAGATCAACCCATCACACTTGTCGCGAACGTCACAAAGACATCCTAGTGAGAACTACCGTCGTAGCCCTTTTCATTAACCGTCCGGCTCTAGAAAACCGTCCGTTCTTTCATTAAATCCGTCCGGCAACCTTTGTTCGTTCGCTCTTAAACCGTCCTACCGTCGTAGTCCGTTCTTTTGTCCGTCTGCCCTAGGGCATCCGTTTCCCACGCGACCATTATGTATGCAACCGTTCTACTTTAGTTAAGGCAATTGCTTCGACCGTCCATTAGTGCCTTTTTATACGTCCTAGCTTGCGAAGGAACGTTTTTGTCCCTGTTGCAAAATAGTCACGTGGCCGTCCGTCTACCGATGTAACCGTTGTCATAGAAGGGTTCATAACGTTTACATACATTCGTAACATGCAATATATATATATATATATATATAATATAAAGCAAGATTTCATTCATTTACGTTATGTCCTTCTTTCATTCATTCTTTATAATCATACGCTTCATTCTTTATTCATAATTCATTTTCATATATAAGTATTTACATATATACATATTTGTATACCACGTATGATCACATTGACATTTATAGCATTTATTCATTTAGTGTATACACTTCAGCCCCAAAACATTTAAAATGATTTGCACATAACATAGAAGGGGGCACATAGAACTCGCCTGATAAGCTAGTCTTGGTTGTCCTAAAAAAATGTCCAACAATGTCACGTACTATCTGAATTAGGTAGTTAAATACGCATCAGACCCAATCTCGACTCTAACGGTTTAACCATTCCAAAACATACTGACTTTACTTACTGGTCTGCTGCCTGCGCACTTAGCAAGTGCGCAGGGCCTTGCTCATGCGTACTTGACAAGTACGCATGATCTTTCTCCTGCGTACTTGGTAAGTACGCATGATCTTTCTCCTGCGTACTTGGTAAGTACACAGGACGTCCTTCCTGCGTACTTGATAAGTACGCAGCACCTGTTTCCTGGACAAGTCTGAAATTCTTGCATGTTAATCCGATCATGTTAATCTTAAAACTTTCTTTGATCAAAAGGTGCGGTTTTCACTCTAGATGCTAGTTCTAAGCTTATTTTCAAGTTTCATCCATAAATACGTCTCCTATTTAGCTAAACCCAAAACGAAGAAAAACTCAGTTTAAGGTCGAATCGTTACCTGGATTGTGATTCTTATTCGGCGGTTTTGCTCACGAGCTCAGTAGTAACGTGCTCCTTCAATTTCGGGTCGATCCGTCAACTTCTCTCTCTAGACTCGAGCTCTCCTTTCTCTCTCTAGGTTGCAAGTTGTGGTGGAAATGAGAGTTCTTGTTCTGTCTTGACCCTTATATACCTGGGCTTCGCTCGGCCCGTTGGAGCCGAGCCCAAGCCCATCCGTTTTTCTTTTGTTTTATGACGATTAAGTCTCTATCGCGTTATTATTTACTAAATTACTATTTTTGGGGTGTTACAAGTCTACCCTCCTTAAAGAGGTTTCGTCCTCGAAACCGCTTATACGTTAAACAATTGAGGGTATAGTCCCCTCATCTCGTCTTATTTTTCTCACGTAGCTTCTGACCCTTTTCTGTGCTTCCATTGTATTTTGACTAAAGGAATCGACTTATTGCATAGTCGTTTCTCAGCTCTGTCAAGGATGGCTATCGGTTACTCTACATAATTTAGACTGTTATCCACTTCGATCTCGTTGTAAGGTATGTGAGTTGTGTCGTCAGCTAGGAACTTGCATAAGTGCAACACGTGGAACGTAGGGTGTATTCCACTAAGCTCAACGGGTAGGTCGAGTCTGTCAGCAACTTGACCCACTCTCGCTAAAATCTTGAAAGGTCCGACAAACCTTGGACTTAGTTTGCCACGTTTTCTGAATCGAATGATTCCTTTCCATAGTGATACCTTTAACAGTACCATGTCCCCCACTTGAAACTCTAAATCCCTTCTTCTCTTATCCGCGTATGATTTCTGTCTGTCTTTTGCGGCTTTCATTCGAGCCTTGATTTGATTAAACTTCTCGGAAGTAGCTTTGACCACTTCGAGACTTGCAAAATCCTTTTGTCCAATTTCCCCCCAACAAACCGGGGTCCTACATCTCCTCCCATACAACATTTCAAATGGCGGCATGCCAATAGTTGAGTGATAGCTGTTATTATATGAAAATTCTGCCAATCGTAGATGGCTGTCCCAGCTCCCACCGAAGTCAATGATACAGGCCCGGAGCATGTCCTCCAAGGTCTGAATGGTCCTTTCAGATTGTCCATCGGTTTGGGGGTGGTAAGCGATGCTGATGTTCAGTCTGCTGCCCATTGCTTCGTTGAATTTCTTCCAAAACCTTGACGTGAATCTAGTATCCCTGTCGGACACAATCGACAATGGCATACCATGTCTACTCATAACTTCCTTGATAAATACTTCTGCTAGTCTTTCTGACGAAGAAGTCTCACGTATTGGCAAGAAGTGAGCACTTTTCGTCAAGCGGTCAACGATCACCCAAATGGTATCATTGCCTTTAGCTGTTCGCGGTAGCTTGGTAATGAAGTCCATCGTGATCTCTTCCCACTTCCATTCCGGTATTGGTAAAGGTTAAATCCTTTTTCTGTTAGTTCCTCTAGTTGAGACATCAATTCTTTCATTTCTGACGGAGCCAATCGGTAGGGGCTTTGGCAACGGGCTCAGCTCCTGGCAATAAGTCAATCTGAAATTCTATTTCCCGATCGGGTGGTAACCTAGGTAGATTCTCAGGGAATAAGTTGCACACCACGGGTACATTCTTGAGTTCCTTCATTTTCATTCTATCATCAATAACATATGCCAAATAAGCTTTGCAACCGCGCCTCATGTAACTTTCGGCCTTGATCATCGAGATGATGTTCGGCATCGTGCCATTCCAATCCCCATAAACCGTAATTGGACTGCCGCTAGGAGCTTTAAGGTGTATCCTCTTACGTTTACATATGATTTGAGCTTCGTTGGCAGCTAGCCAATCCATACCCAATACTATATCGAATCCTCCTAAGGTAAGAAGGAATAATCTAGAAGGGAACTTATGACCATCTATTTCTATGATGCAATCCCTTGTTACTTGAAATACTGCCGAATTTTTACCAACGACATTTTGTACGCTAAAGGCCTTTACTATGGTGTTGATAGTGCATCCTAGTTTACGACTAAATGCATTGGATATAAAACTTTTACTAGCACCCGAGTCAAATAAAATAGAAGCATGTTCATCATTAACTAGGAACGTACCTGACACAACATCAGGGTTTCCCCTTGCTTCCTCCTCAGTCAGGGCGTAGGCTCGAGTCCTAGCCTGCGGTTGTTCTTTTTCAGCTTCCTTTTCCTTTCTCAAACCGGATTGTCTGGTTTTCCTGCAATCCCTAGTCTGGTGTCCATATCGTCCACAACTTTGGCACTTGAAGCCCTTCAAACAATCTCGGGAGTAGTGCTCCAGCCTCCCGCACTTATAACACATGGTGGTGCCGATTCCACACTCGCCAAGATGTTGCCTTCCACAATTCTTGCATGTTTCATATTCATCCAACCTTGGTTTCTTAATTTTCAGTTGTTACATTCCCTCTTCCGGTGCCTCTAGACGGGTTCTCCCACTTTCTCTTTTGTGTCTCAGGTGCCGGGTCCTCATTAGCATAATCGTCATAGACGATTCCGCTGAGATTTACTACCGACTCGTAGGTCGATGGTATATTTGCTTTTACATGGACACGGACCCGTTGAGGTAGGCCCTTTACATAGTACTTAATCATTCATTCATTTGTCTCCACCAGGTGGGGTACAAGTTGAGCTAGTTCATTGAACCTGGAAGTATACTGGCGGTGCGTCTTGCTGCCAGCCTTGAAGTTTAGGAATTCATTTTCCACTCAATCAATTTCATTCTGGGGACATAACTTTTGGATTATCAGCTTCTTCAGATCTTCCCATGTCATTTTGGCCAGAGCGTTTGGCGACTTTGTCCTCTGAATGTTCCTCCACCAACTTAGTGCCTCGTTGTTGAAAGAATGGGCAACATACTTAACAGCCTGGTCCGGTCGACACTCGCTGATGTTGACTACAGTGTTCATCCTCTCAATCCATTCGAACGTAGCCACTGAATCCTTGTTCCCATCGAACTTGGGTGGGTCTCCGTCCTTGAACCCCTTGTAAGTACACCCACGGTTGCTTGATCCCACCTTCACTTCATCCCCATCACTGTCATACACTTTCTCTTCATGGTCTCCTTCATCCTCCTCTCTACTTTTCTTTAGTGCCTCGGATAGTAGATCAGGCAATACTTTCTTCAGAGTGAGTACGACTTCACGGGCAATAGCATCCATGACCTCTGGTTCTAACTGTAGAGGCCCTTGGCTGTTGTTCCCAGTTGGGGTCACCTCTATTTCGTGCACACTCTCAGTGTGTTCTGCGTGCACACTCTCTTCCTCTTCATGTCTTTGATTCAATGGAGGTCTATCGACTCGGCCAGTGCGACCGCCTCGGCGTCCTGTTCTTCCTCCACCAGCCATAGTTTCTAGTTTCCTGATAGTTATTAAGGGAATACATCAATGCCATTCCTTTAGATCATAGTTTAGAACAGTACGAGCAAGGTAAGTTTTTAATTACAGTGACCGGTTTGTGATTACTAATTTACATTGCTTTTCGGGTTCAAAACTTTTCAAATCGGTTGTGACATTGACATCTATTTGTTCTAGGTTAAGGTATCTATTCTTATCCAAGTGTATTAACTCTAGTAATTACTTACCGTGCTGGCGTTGGCGTTGGTTACCCATACTGACATCCGTGCGTCGGTCCCATAATCAGCTTGAGTCCAGACATTTAGGGATGTCTGAATCTCTCAAACTATTGCTCTGATACCAACTTGTAAGGCCCCATTCCCGGGTAACCTCACTTGTTGGATTTACTCATAAACATAGTCATAAATACTGAACTTAAATTTAAAACATTCAGAAGTAGCAGAAGCAAACACCATTCAAATTACATGACATAACATCGAAAGTCTTAACAATTAAATACATAACATTGTCTTAACATATATAAATGTGGGATGTCAGTCTTGTGCCGGGTAACCTTCACGCCATCGCACAACCCTTTCTTCCTTTACCTGAAATGTATACTAAAAGTCAGCAATCGCCGGTGAGTTCTAGTTTAAGGACAATCATATATAATACTTATCTTATCATGAATATTTTATATATATGTGTACATAACATACGTAATATTCGTACTTTTACATATTCTTTACTTTACTGTTCTCACATAATCATTCTTTTTAAGTATATTCATAGGTACATACATACATACTTGGGGAGAACATTGACATTTATAGCATTTATTCTTTATTCATAATTCGTTTTCATATATAATATAAAGCAAGATTTCATTCATTTACGTTATGTCCTTCTTTCATTCATTCTTTATAATCATACGCTTCATTCTTTATTCATAATTCGTTTTCATATATAAGTATTTATATATATACATATTTGTATACCACGTATGATCACATTGACATTTATAGCATTTATTCATTTAGTGTATATACTTCAGCCCCAAAACATTTAAAATGATTTGCACATAACATAGAAGGGGGCACATAGAACTCACCTGATAAGCTAGTCTTTGTTGTCCTAAACAAAGGTCCAACAACGTCACGTACTATCTGAATTAGGTAGTTAAATACACATCAGACCCAATCCCGACTCTAACGGTTTAACCATTCCAAAACATACTGACTTTACTTACTGGTCTGCTGCCTGCGCACTTACTAAGTGTGCAGGGCCTTGCTCATGCGTACTTGACAAGTACGCATGATCTTTCTCCTGCGTACTTGGTAAGTACGCATGATCTTTCTCCTGCGTACTTGGAAAGTACGCATGATCTTTTTCCTGCGTACTTGGTAAGTACGCTGGACGTCCTTCCTGCGTACTTGATAAGTACGCAACACCTGTTTCCTGGACAAGTCCGAAATTCTTGCATGTTAATCCGATCATGCTAATCTTACAACTTTCTTTGATCAAAAGGTGCGGTTTTCACTCTAGATGCTAGATCTAAGCTTATTTTCAAGTTTCATCCATAAAAACGTCTCCTATTTAGCTAAAACCCGCAAAACCCCAAAACGAAGAAAAACTCAGTTTAAGGTCGAATCGTTACCTGGATTGTGATTCTGATTCGGAGGTTTTGATCATGAGCTCAGTAGTAACGTGCTCCTTCAATTTCGGGTCGATCCGTCAACTTCTCTCTCTAGACCCGAGCTCTCCTTTCTCTCTCTAGGTTGCAAGTTGTGGTGGAAATGAGAGTTCTTGTTCTGTCTTGACCCTTATATACCTGGGTTTCGCTCGGCCAGTTAGAGCGGAGCCCAAGCCCGTCCGTTTTTCTTTTGCTTTATGACGATTAAATCTCTATCGCGTTATTATTTACTAAATTACTATTTTTGGGGTGTTACACAACAAAGGATCTCTACGACTGGAACCCGAAGTTAGGGATGCTATTGCCCGTGAGGTTGTGCTAACTCTGAAGGACGTATTTCCTAATCTGTTATCCGAGACATTGAAGAAAAGCAAACAGAAAGATGAAGAAAACCACGAAGAGAAGGTGTACGAGAGTGATGGAGATGAAGTGATGTCACACCCCCAAATCCCACTAACGGAGTTTTACCATTTGGAAGGTGACAACCAGGATCTCAGACATTAGCTACTTCAAACGACACTATATGGGACTCAAAATGAAATATTATAAACTTCATAGTTAATGTGCGGAAGCGTTTAAACAAAAGTAAATGCGCAAAACAACGCGCCCAAGTTTAAGTAATAACAGAAACTTAGATAGTGTTTGACAGAATGACATGTGATGATAATAATCAAATGACACCATGCATGCCCTAACGTGATCTTGCGTATCGACCTGAGAAAACATGTAGGAAAACGGGTCAACACTAGGTTGGTGAGTTCACAGGTTTCAACAAAGTAATAGAAGCGTTTAACAGATTATATGAATTCAATATGCATATCTACAGGTAGCTAGCCTATGTTCATGTTTTACTAAAGCGCTCGCAACCGAAGCTGCCTAGATGTGTTTGCTTGTTTGCCTCCAGCCAGGTCTATCAGCTCAGACTAATGTGTTTAGGCCAACATTTCACCCGTTCGACCTCCAATCGAGTTAGTGCGACTAACGCGGGTGGGGTTTGTCAAACCCAGTAGTACTACAAAACATTCCCTCGCTAAATCCATATTAACGGTCCGATGTGTGTGAGGACTTTCAATGATAGTGTGATACGCTTAGTCTCAACAGTGATATCATATGAGTTTCAATAGCCAAAGATAGTTGTGACATGTTTTCTCCCCCAAATTAAAATAGTAAAAGGGGCCGTGAAACTCACCTGCGTTGCGTAGTAGGTAGTATCACACAAGTATGAGATTTGGTACACAAGTGTTAGCCTGTAACGGCTTACGTATGCCCTACAATTATAAACATAACAATTAGGGACACATGGGATTTGTGACGACAACACGGAAGATTAGAACGTCTTAAAACATCCTAAGGACAAATAAGTAGACGAACGTGTCCACGGGAATAAGGGTTTTTTAATATAATTATTAAGATAACTACGTTACGTGTCGAACGTCTCTAATTATGAATAATATTAATAATTAAATAAATATATTCGTGCATTTGTATCATTAAAATAATGGCTAGGAAAATAACATAATTAATATATTATTTATTCGGAGTCTTGGTTTGAAAATAATATAAATATATTATTTTAAAAAGTAGGGAAATAATATGAAAATGGGTCATAAAATCAAACCCGAGCCTACGGATGTTTTACGGGTTCAAAACACTTTAATATATTATTATAATAATACGGGGATAGTTTTTTATAAATTAAATATAGTGAAAAAGTCCCAAAAACAAAAATGCAGGAGACCGGACTCGAACCCGGGTCTCCAGCGTATGGGTCGAGTGTCTTAACCAAGTCCGCCCGCTAGGGTATCGCGATGATATCCGGACTGGAATGTTTAAAACATACAATTCCAGTGGTTCCCTCCCATACGCACTCAAGATCGAATCCAGTCCCAATATTCCCGATTTAGGATTCGATCGAATCTGAGGGCATAGGGGTTTTGTTATTCGAAGGATGGCGATCCTCTGTATGTGTTTAATTTCAAAAATAACAAGTTTAAGATCATTTAAAAATCATGTTTTAGGAACCGAACCCTAGAACAAGAACAAAGAATCGGTTTGGTTAAATCCGATGATGAAACTGGTTTGAATTAGAGGGCTTTCATTGGTTAGAACTTTTCGAATCTGTTTATATAATTTAATTAGATTAAGATTGAGTTTAAGATCAAAACACCCAAATCATATTATGAGAAAACCCTAATTACTGGATCTTATATAATTCAATGTTACGAGATTAAATTAGCATAGGGCTTTCATTAAGTAGTAGACTACGAATCTAATGTATAGGTTAATTTGATTTAAACAGATTCTAAAGCAGAGTTCGATTAAACTAGTTATATATGAACCCTATAATCTGGATTTTGATCAAATCGTTGATGTAAGCCCAAATAACCATAGGGCTTTTACTCTACGGATAAGAACGAAGCTATAGGTGTAAGTACTTACCAGAATAGATGAAGAATTGAGTGTGGTCGACTAAAACAGAGGTTGACGATGACTGGTTTGGTTCCCGGCAACTTCTTATGGGATTCCGTTGAAATTGATGCGTACAGGAGCTTCACAGGGTCTCGTTAATCATGTGCAGATGATTAAATTATGAATTGCTAAGCGAATTCGATGAATGTGATGGTATTTGTCCACTTAAGTCGACGGTTATGCTATAATTGATTATTAATGGGTTTAATCCGACAATAATGATGATTAATTAGATGGTTATGACCGTTAATGCAGAGGACGTGTGAGATCAATTACAAATTCCAGCAAAAATCGATCATGGCTTGTGAATTTGGATCAAAGGTAACTGGTTTAACCTTCTGATGTCAAACAGAACTCAATTTCATTCGATTTTGACTTTGAAAGTCAATGAATTAAGTTTTGAGACTTGACAGATTCAGTCCCTGTAGTTTTAGGTGTATAAGGGTTTAGAGAATGGCAGAATTAGTCCCTAAGGTTTGGATTGAGTTAGAAACATGGTTAGTTGACTTTCAAAAGTCAACATGATTAGGGTTTGCACTAATTACACGAATAGTCCCTATAGTTTTAAGTTTGAATAATGGAAGAAACAGTCCCTGGAGTTTTGAGTTAGGTTAATTAGGTTAACTTTAACTGAATTTGGTTAACGAGGTTAACCTGGAAAGTCCGGATTGTCACATCATCCCCTAGTTAAAAGAATTTTCGTCCCGAAAATTAAAATAAATAGAAAAAAATTTTCTAGGGTGTCACATCATCCCCTAGTTGAAAGAATTTTTGTCCTGAAAATTAGAATAGTACATTAAGAGTTTGACGTGAAGTGCTTGAACAGATGAGGATACTTGCGCATCATCTGATCCTCGCGCTCCCATGTGAATTCCGGTCCACGTTTCGAGTTCCAACAAACTCTAACAATAGGGATTTTGCTGCATTTGAGTGTTTTGACTTCCCTATCCATGATTTCTACCGGTTCTTCAATGAAACGCAATTGTTCATCGATGTGTAGTTTCTCAAGAGGAACAACGAGTGTCTCGTCTGCTAGACATTTCTTCAAGTTCGAGACATGAAAGTCATTGTGTACACCACTCAGTCCTTCTGGTAGGTCTAGTTGATACGCTACTAGGCCAATTCTTTTCACTATTTTGAATGGTCCAACATAACGAGGATTCAGTTTGCCTCATTTCCCGAAGCGAATCACACCTTTCCAAGGTGAGACATTTAATAGTACCATATCGCCTACTTGAAATTCTAATGGCTTACGACGCTTGTCAGCATAGCTCTTTTGTCGATCACAAGCCGCCGCCATACGGTTTCGAATTTGAACGATCTTTTCAGGGGTTTCAAATACAAGTTCAGGACCTGTAAGTTGGCTATTGTGACACCCGGCAAATTCAGGTTAATATCCATACCCGACTATTACTTGAATTCACATGATTTCACTTGCATCATACTTAATTATAGAGTAATTAAGTACATATTTCTTTTAATAAGTCTATTCGTTTCATTTCATTTCATGCATCGGTAATCGGGCGGATTATCGGGTCACACACGCGTCCTGTCACACGAACATTAACGAATATTAGAAATAATATTTAGACATATATTTGGTGTGTATAAATTACATGTAATACTGTGATTTAATATTTCATGTTTATGTGAATTTTTCCGGAATTTTTAGAACAACTTTTATTTTAACGTTTTTAAGCAAATACGCGATATGTGCCAACAACTACAAATTTGATTTCTATAAAAATGATGGGTTTATTTCTTGGGCCAAATAATTCAGCTTTTTACTAATTAAAAATCATTAGTAGCCCATTTAATCAAATAAAAAGCCTAGACATGCAAGAAAGCCCAAACCCATTACCATTAAAACTCCCTTAAACCTTCCACACCTCATTTTACCCTAACCCTAAATTTGAAACCCTCTCTCCCTCTCCTCTAACTCTCGGCCGTCACCCCCATCACTAGCCTCCATCTCTCTCAAGCTTTCTCATCCACTTCAAGTGATTCTAAGGCCACTCAAGGGTGATTCAAGGTGAAACAAGACAAGAACACATCATTTCTAACATCATACTTGCTTTTGGGTAAGAATCTACCCATTCTTTTTCATCATTTTCGGCCATGTGTAGTGCTACCATCATCCAAACGAGTTTTGTTGGTTCAAAGTGTTATAATGCTTGTTTTAACTAAAAGACTTCATAATAATGAGTTGTTGATGCACATATGCACATTTATGTTTCGAAATATTTGTTTAGGTCATTATTTGCTCGTTTCTATTTATAGAAACTTTGTTGGATGCATTTTTGCAAAAATTGATGTGTGATATGTTTGTTGGTTTAAATGGTACACATAATAGTGGAATAGATAGGAAATATAAATTTTTTTTGGTTAAAATGTTGTTTTACACTCGGTTATGGACAACTTACTATTTAAGAAAACTTTAATTTTGCATATTTTGTGTTATGAGTGTCTATTGGATAAAAACTTGATATTATGGTTCTATAATATATATTAAAGTAGTAAAAAGAGTTATTTGAGGTTACACATGTGCAATAGGGTCGTTTGGACCACTTTCCTAAAAAGGAAACTTTAATTGTTCATATTTGGCATGTGTAGGTTACAAATGTTTAAAATGGATTATATAGCTTCATTATCATATGAATAGATGACTTATGCAAGAATATGTAATTTGAAGTTGTGTTATGACATGTTTTGGTGAACCTTGCTAAATAAGGAAACTTTATTTGTTGAGAAAACTTCATAATTGATTGAAATAGAAAGTAAATGCATAGAATCATGTTATTAATATGTTAATAGTATAAATTCATGTATAACTTGTTTGTTTGAGCTATGACACCTTAGATGCACTAAAACCCTAATTATCAAAATTGTAAACTTTGTTATGTTAAGAATTATGAAATTGCAATGACATGTTATGCTACTTGTTTAAAAGAATTGAAATGGTACTAATAGGTTATTAATATGATGACATGAATTATGTGTATGAAATATGTCATTAAGAGGTGCAAATGCTATGTCACTTATAACATGTAATTTCTTATGCAACTAGTTGAAGCATGTATGTTATGTCACAAGGTGTTACTTATACATTACTTAGGTACAACTTGTATGTTCCTTACGTGTCACACATGTACAACTTATATGCTACTTGTGCTACACATGTATAACTTGTATGATGCTTATGTGTTACATGTTTACAACTTATATGTTACTTGTGTGTTGTTTATACATGACTTCAATATGAGTCAACATTGGTCAACATTAGTCAACATTGGTCAAACTTGGTCAACATTGGTCAACATTAGTCAACATTGGTCAAACTTGGTCAACATGGGTCAACACTAGTCAACATTGGTCAACATTAGTCAACATTAGTCAAACTTGGTCAAAGTTGGTCAAACCTCGGTCAAACCTCGGTCAACTTTGGTCAAACCTTTTCAAAACGTCAATGTAACCTTTCAACGTTGAGTCGTTTGGATGAATGTGGTTACATAAACCATGTTTACTTTCATAGACCTTATAGCCTTATTAATTCTTAGGGCTCGGTTAGGTCGGTTACCCGGAGTTACTCGATTCCTCTCGTTACTCCCATTTCTCATTCACCGCATTTCCAGGTGAGTTTTCACGGCCCCATTTTACTTACTTTTCCATTTGGGGGAGATACATGCTAAACCATTTCCTTACTTAGTCGTATGACAATTACTTTGATTTCGCTTTAATTTATATAAGTGGGTGCATTTCCCGCACATAAAGTCCTCTCATATTCGAACCGTTAATTATTACATAAAGCGAGGTGATTCATGAATAGTACTATTGGGTTTAACAACCCCCACCCGGGTTAGTCGCGCTAACTCTGACTGGGAGTCAAACGGGTGCATAATTGACCTAATCCATTGCGTGCTGGGCACGTAAGAGGCAAAATGCTAGTTTCTGCATTCCTTCGTTGAGCTTCGGTTTTGGTGTTGCTTATATAGTTAATGTTTATTGTCTGATCAACAATCGAATCAATAGTATACATGCGTACTGTTACACTGTTTTCATTTCTGTTTCTGTTACTTAAACCTGTGAACTCACCAACCCTGTGTTGACACTTTAAGCATGTTTATCTCAGGTCGCTAAGCATTCATGCACAGACTAGGATTGCACTCCAAGAGTCCCACATCATGTTTTCATTTAGAAGCTTAGGTTTATGGGAACCTAATTTGTCATGCTTCTGTATTTTGCAACATTACTTTTGCTTCCGCACTTTACATTCCGCATTTTCAAACTCTGTATTACTATTTAATTTTGTATGATGTTCAAACGGAATGTCTTTTCGAAAACCAGTTAGAGGTCGTTCGAAATGACCGGGACTGATGATCCTTGAAAGTCACAACCCGCGGGTAACCCGCTGTGGAATTTCAGGGTGTGACAGATTGGTATCAGAGCCAAGTTATAGAGAACTAAGTTGCATTTAGCATACTTAGACTATAACTATAGGCTCACATAGTTCACATCACATCATACATGCATTTTCATACACGAATACAATGGATTACTGGATATTGACTTGTTACAGGATGTCGACCTCATCGGACCCCATTGTGATCTCGGACTCTGAGGAGTACACACCAGCTACCCCATCATCATCAGTGGAGCCCCTCACCCCACCTTCATCACCCCACTCATCCACGGATGAGGAGCAGACACATGACTCAGTGGATTTTGTATGGTTGGATTCTGAAGAGGATCCTGAGGAGGATCCTGAGGAGGACCCGGAGGAGGATCCTGAGGAGGATCTAGAGGAGGAGGAAGACGACGCACCAGCCCCCGGAGGTGACGGAGACGCCGGCGAGGGGAGCGACTCGGGCGAGACGGTGCCCTACTCCGTACTACACGGGGACTCATCGTCCGACGACGGCTCCATACTACCTTCACCACCTCGTCTGGCGGACCCGACGCCGCCATCACCATTACTTGCACCGGCGAGAGCAGAGGAACTGGGCATGGAACAGAGGCTTGCACCTACAAATCCTTTATGGATTGCAAGCCGCATACATTTACCGGGACGGAAGGAGTAGTGGGACTGCTACGATGGATAGAAAAGATCGAATCGGTCTTCAGTATGAGCCAATGCACAATGGAGAACAGAGTCATGTACGGAGCTGGGACTCTCGAGGGCCAAGCCCTCTCCTGGTGGAACTCTTATATCCAGACTCTGGGCCTGGATAATGCGAACGCCATTCCTTGGGAGGAATTCAAGGAAATGTTGAAAGAGGAGTACTGTCCTCGTAACGAACTCCAAAAGTTGGAACAGGAGTTTTGGAACCTAAGGATGGAGGGTGCTAACATCGCGGGATATACCGCAAGATTCCATGATTTAGCAAGACTACTACCGCACATGGTTACACCGGAGTACAAACAATTTGAGCGGTACATTTGGGGTTTGGCACCTCAAATACAAAGCATGGTCACTTCTGCAGAACCCACAATTATCCACAACACAGTGAGGCTGGCTCATAATCTCACGGATCAGGCAGTCCGTCAGGGACTGTTCAACAAGAAAGAAAGTTTTGTGTAAACCTTTGACAACAAGAGAAAGTGGGAAAATGCCCCTGCCAAGTCCTATGTGCCTAATAACTAGAAGAAGCAGGAACCGGCCCGGGTGTTTGTGGCTAACCAACCGGATAAAAGGCCAAGAGGGACATACACTGGAACCCTACCTAAGTGCAACAAGTGCCAGTTTCACCACAATGGTACTTGTGAAGATTCTCGGTGCCAGAAGTGTAAACGTTTTGGACACACTGCCCAGAGCTGCCGATCAGTTGAACAAGCCCCGGCTGGCGGGGGAAACCGCGGATGTTTCGGGTGTGGTGATCCTGGACATTTCCGCAAGGACTGCCCAAAGAACTGGAAACCTGGAAATACAAACACTCGGGGCAGAGCATTTGTCATTGGAGCCGGCGAGGCTAGGCAGGATCCCAACATTGTTACTGGTACGTTTCTCGTAAACAACTGCTATGCTTCTATCTTATTTGACACGGGTGCCGATAAGAGTTTTGTATCCACTGAGTTTAGCTCATTACTTGGGATTACTCCCATCGCCTTAAATTACTTATACACGGTAGAGCTAGCAGATGGTAAGCTAATAGAGACAGAACAAGTAATTCCAGGTTGTGTCTTAACACTAGCCGATCATCCTTTCACTATAGACCTATTGCCAGTGACGTTGGGAAGCTTCGACATAGTAGTCGGTATGGACTGGTTGTCCAAGAACCGAGCCGAAATCGTCTGTCACGAGAAGATAGTCTGCATTCCACTGTCGGACGGAGAAACACTGACCATTCAAGGAGAACAGAGTGGTGCTACGTTAAGGATCATTACCTGCATGAAAGCCCGAAAGTACTTGCGAAAGGGTTATCACGCGATCCTAGCACACGTGACGGAAAAGAAAGAAGAAGAAAATAAGATTAAAGACATACCGATCGTCCGAGACTATCCGGAAGTATTTCCCGACGACTTGCCCGGACTTCCACCGCATCGACAAGTCGAGTTCCGGATTGATCTCACACCCGGAGCTGCTCCGATAGCAAGGTCACCTTACCGACTAGCGCCATCGGAAATGCAGGAATTGTCTAACCAATTACAGGAACTGTTAGACAAAGGCTTCATCAGACCAAGCTTCTCGCCTTGGGGAGCACTAGTCTTGTTCGTTAAGAAGAAAGATGGATCGTTCCGTATGTGTATTGACTACAGAGAACTGAACAAGGTAACTATCAAGAACCGATATCCACTACCAAGGATCGATGACCTGTTCGACCAATTGCAAAGGTCGAGCTATTACTCAAAGATCGATCTACGGTCGGGATACCACCAGCTAAGGATTCAGGAAGACGATATTCCAAAGACCGCCTTCCGAACTCGTTACGGTCACTACGAGTTCATGGTCATGCCATTTGGGTTAACCAATGCACCGGCGGTATTCATGGACCTCATGAACCGAGTGTGCAAGCCCTACTTGGACAAGTTTGTGATTGTGTTCATAGACGATATCCTGATATACTCACAGAACAAAGAGGAACATGCCGAGCATTTGAAGTTAATTATGGAGTTGCTGAAAGCCGAGAAATTGTACGCCAAGTTCTCGAAATGCGACTTCTGGATTCGCGAAGTACAGTTCCTTGGACACGTGGTCAACGAGAAAGGCATACATGTTGACCCATCCAAAATCGAGGCGATTAAAAATTGGGAAGCACCTAAGACTCCGACTGAGGTACGACAGTTCTTAGGCCTTGCGGGCTACTATCGATGATTCATCAAAAATTTCTCTAAGATAGCCCAACCTCTCACCACACTGACACACAAGGATAAGAAATACGAATGGAATGACAAGGCAGAAACCGCTTTTCAATTACTCAAACAGAAACTTTGCAGCGCGCCGATCCTATCGTTACCAGAAGGAACAGACGATTTCGTGGTGTACTGCGATGCGTCACATCAAGGGCTCGGGTGCATGTTAATGCAAAGGGAGAAGGTCATAGCCTATGCCTCTTGACAACT
The DNA here is from genome assembly GCA_023525975.1 of Smallanthus sonchifolius. Classification (NCBI taxonomy): domain Eukaryota; kingdom Viridiplantae; phylum Streptophyta; class Magnoliopsida; order Asterales; family Asteraceae; genus Smallanthus; species Smallanthus sonchifolius. The sequence goes on along the minus strand of CM042023.1, from coordinate 73,202,497 downwards.
GAAAGTGCACGAGAAAAACTACACTACCCACGATTTGGAGCTGGGAGCGGTAGTGTTTGCACTCAAGATCTGGAGGCACTACTTGTATGGCACGAAGTGCACAATTTTCACCGATCACAAAAGCCTTCAACACATCCTCGATCAGAAGGAACTTAACATGAGGCAACGTCGATGGGTCGAATTGCTAAACGACTACGACTGCGCTATCCGTTACCATCCTGGAAAGGCAAACGTCGTGGCTGATGCCTTGAGCAGGAAGGATCAACCCAAACCGCGATGAGTGCGGGCGTTACAGTTGACCATCCACACGAACTTACCCATGCAAATCCGCGACGCCCAACTCGAAGCAATCAAGGAGGTAAACCTATGCCATGAGTCCTTACGTGGTATGGACAAGCAGTTTGAGGTCAAATCCGATGACATCCGTTATTTCATGGATCGAATTTGGGTACCACGCTTTGGGGATCTAAGGGATCTGGTGATGGACGAGGCACACAAGTCCAGGTACTCGATCCACCCCGGTGCTGACAAGATGTACCATGACCTCAAGGAACATTATTGGTGGCCTAACATGAAAGCCGAAATTGCTACCTACGTCAGTAAATGCTTGACCTGTGCTAAGGTCAAGGTAGAGTATCAGAAACCATCAGGGTTACTCCAACAACCAGAGATCCCACAGTGGAAGTGGGAACAAATTTCAATGGACTTCATCACGAAATTGCCCAGGGCCTCTAATGGCTGTGACACAATCTGGGTAATTATCGACAGACTAACCAAATCTGCGCACTTCCTTCCCATTAAAGAAACGGACAAGATGGAGAAACTAACCAGAACTTACTTAAAGGAAGTAGTCACAAGACATGGAGTGCCAATCTCCATCATTTCAGATAGGGATAGTCGATTCACATCCCGATTCTGGCAATCCTTACAGAAAGCCTTGGGTACTCGGCTAGATATGAGTACTGCATACCACCCCCAGACGGACGGTCAAAGTGAAAGGACCATCCAGACCCTGGAGGACATGCTCAGAGCTTGTGTGGTTGACTTCGGGAACGGATGGGATGCCCATCTACCGTTGGTTGAATTTTCTTACAACAACAGCTACCACACTAGCATTAAGGCCGCACCATTCGAAGCACTTTACGGACGAAAGTGTAGATCGCCGATTTGCTGGACAGAAGTGGGAGATAGCCAACTCACAGGTCCAGAAGTTATTCATGAAACAACAGAGAAGATTGTACAGATACGCGAACGTATCAAGGCCGCGCGTGATCGTCAAAAGAGTTACGCTGACGTGAGACGCAAACCATTAGAATTTCAAGTGGGAGACAAGGTACTACTGAAAGTCTCGCCATGGAAAGGAGTGATACGTTTCGGCAAGCGTGGAAAGCTTAATCCTCGTTACATTGGACCTTTCGAGATTCTGAAAAGGATTGGTCCTGTTGCTTACAAACTCAACCTACCAGAAACCCTCAGTGGCGTTCATGACGTGTTTCACGTGTCAAATCTGAAGAAGTGCTTGTCAGACGAGACACTAGTCATACCATTGGAGGAAATTCAAATAGACGATCAGCTTCACTTCGTCGAAGAACCAGTCGAGATCATGGACCGCGAGGTCAAACAGTTAAAACAAAGCCGCATTCCCATAGTTAAGGTTCGTTGGAATTCTAGACGTGGACCAGAGTTCACTTGGGAGCGCGAGGATCAATTCAAGCGTAAATACCCTCACTTGTTCAAAACTACACCGGCTATCAGTGACGCGAACTGAATTTCGGGACGAAATTCCTTTTAACAGGGGGAGTATGTGACACCCGGCAAATTCAGGTTAATATCCATACCCGACTATTACTTGAATTCACATGATTTCACTTTCATCATACTTAATTATAGAGTAATTAAGTACATATTTCGTTTAATAAGTCCATTCGTTTCATTTCATTTCATGCATCGGTAATCGGGCGGATTATCGGGTCACACACGCGTCCTGTCACACGAACATTAACGAATATTAGAAATAATATTTAGACATATATTTGGTGTGTATAAATTACATGTAATACTGTGATTTAATATTTCATGTTTATGTGAATTTTTCCGGAATTTTTAGAACAACTTTTATTTTAACGCTTTTAAGCAAATACGCGATATGTGCCAACAACTACAAATTTGATTTCTATAAAAATGATGGGTTTATTTCTTGGGCCAAATAATTCAGCTTTTTACTAATTAAAAATCATTAGTAGCCCATTTAATCAAATAAAAAGCCTAGACATGCAAGAAAGCCCAAACCCATTACCATTAAAACTCCCTTAAACCTTCCACACCTCATTTTACCCTAACCCTAAATTTGAAACCCTCTCTCCCTCTCCTCTAACTCTCGGCCGCCACCCCCATCACTAGCCTCCATCTCTCTCAAGCTTTCTCATCCACTTCAAGTGATTCTAAGGCCACTCAAGGGTGATTCAAGGTGAAACAAGACAAGAACACATCATTTCTAACATCATACTTGCTTTTGGGTAAGAATCTACCCATTCTTTTTCATCATTTTCGGCCATGTGTAGTGCTACCATCATCCAAACGAGTTTTGTTGGTTCAAAGTGTTATAATGCTTGTTTTAACTAAAAGACTTCATAATAATGAGTTGTTGATGCACATATGCACATTTATGTTTCGAAATATTTGTTTAGGTCATTATTTGCTCGTTTCTATTTATAGAAACTTTGTTGGATGCATTTTTGCAAAACTTGATGTGTGATATGTTTGTTGGTTTAAATGGTACACATAATAGTGGAATAGATAGGAAATATAAATTTTTTTTGGTTAAAATGTTGTTTTACACTCGGTTATGGACAACTTACTATTTAAGGAAACTTTAATTTTGCATATTTTGTGTTATGAGTGTCTATTGGATAAAAACTTGATATTATGGTTCTATAATATATATTAAAGTAGTAAAAAGAGTTATTTGAGGTTACACATGTGCAATAGGGTCGTTTGGACCACTTTCCTAAAAAGGAAACTTTAATTGTTCATATTTGGCATGTGTAGGTAACAAATGTTTAAAATGGATTATATAGCTTCATTATCATATGAATAGATGACTTATGCAAGAATATGTAATTTGAAGTTGTGTTATGACATGTTTTGGTGAACCTTGCTAAATAAGGAAACTTTATTTGTTGAGAAAACTTCATAATTGATTGAAATAGAAAGTAAATGCATAGAATCATGTTATTAATATGTTAATAGTATAAATTCATGTATAACTTGTTTGTTTGAGCTATGACACCTTAGATGCACTAAAACCCTAATTATCAAAAATGGAAACTTTGTTATGTTAAGAATTATGAAATTGCAATGACATGTTATGCTACTTGTTTAAAAGAATTGAAATGGTACTAATAGGTTATTAATATGATGACATGAATTATGTGTATGAAATATGTCATTAAGAGGTGCAAATGCTATGTCACTTATAACATGTAATTTCTTATGCAACTAGTTGAAGCATGTATGTTATGTCACAAGGTGTTACTTATACATTACTTAGGTACAACTTGTATGTTCCTTACGTGTCACACATGTACAACTTATATGCTACTTGTGCTACACATGTATAACTTGTATGATGCTTATGTGTTACATGTTTACAACTTATATGTTACTTGTGTGTTGTTTATACATGACTTCAATATGAGTCAACATTGGTCAACATTAGTCAACATTGGTCAACATTGGTCAACATTGGTCAACATGGGTCAACACTAGTCAACATTGGTCAACATTAGTCAACATTAGTCAAACTTGGTCAAAGTTGGTCAAACCTTGGTCAAAGTTGGTCAAACCTCGGTCAAACCTCGGTCAACTTTGGTCAAACCTTTTCAAAACGTCAATGTAACCTTTCAACGTTGAGTCGTTTGGATGAATGTGGTTACATAAACCATGTTTAATTTCATAGACCTTATAGCCTTATTAATTCTTAGGGCTCGGTTAGGTCGGTTACCCGGAGTTACTCGATTCCTCTCGTTACTCCCATTTCTCATTCACCGCATTTCCAGGTGAGTTTTCACGGCCCCATTTTACTTACTTTTCCATTTGGGGGAGATACATGCTAAACCATTTCCTTACTTAGTCGTATGACAATTACTTTGATTTCGCTTTAATTTATATAAGTGGGTGCATTTCCCGCACATAAAGTCCTCTCATATTCGAACCGTTAATTATTACATAAAGCGAGGTGATTCATGAATAGTACTATTGGGTTTAACAACCCCCACCCGGGTTAGTCGCGCTAACTCTGACTGGGAGTCAAACGGGTGCATAATTGACCTAATCCATTGCGTGCTGGGCACGTAAGAGGCAAAATGCTAGTTTCTGCATTCCTTCGTTGAGCTTCGGTTTCGGTGTTGCTTATATAGTTAATGTTTATTGTCTGATCAACAATCGAATCAATAGTATACATGCGTACTGTTACACTGTTTTCATTTCTGTTTCTGTTACTTAAACCTGTGAACTCACCAACCCTGTGTTGACACTTTAAGCATGTTTATCTCAGGTCGCTAAGCATTCATGCACGGACTAGGATTGCACTCCAAGAGTCCCACATCATGTTTTCATTTAGAAGCTTAGGTTTATGGGAACCTAATTTGTCATGCTTCTGTATTTTGCAACATTACTTTTGCTTCCGCACTTTACATTCCGCATTTTCAAACTCTGTATTACTATTTAATTTTGTATGATGTTCAAACGGAATGTCTTTTCGAAAACCAGTTAGAGGTCGTTCGAAATGACCGGGACTGATGATCCTTGACAGTCACAACCCGCGGGTAACACGCTGTGGAATTTCAGGGTGTGACAGCTATCCCCAACTTCAGCCCAACAGATAGGAGATCGGCATTTACGTCCGTATAATGCCTCGAATGGTGCTGCCTTGATGCTAGTGTGATAACTGTTATTGTAGGAGAACTCCACCAGAGGCAGGTGAGATTCCCAAGTGTTACCGAAATCGATCACACAAGCTCGTAGCATGTACTCTAAGGTTTGAATGGTACGTTCCGTTTGTCCATCAGTTTGAGGATGGTACGTCGTGCTCATATCTAGACGTGTGCTTAAAGCTTTTTGTAGAGATTACCAAAAACGTGATATGAAACGAGCGTCATGATCCGAAATGATAGAGCTTGGCAATCCGTGCCGAGAGACTACTTCCTTCAAGTAAATATGAGTAAGTTTTTCCATTTTGTCAGTCTCTCTGATTGCTAAGAAGTGAGCGGATTTAGTCAGACGATCGACGATCACCTAGATGGTGTCGCATCTGCTAGGAGTTCGGGGCAATTTGGTGATAAAGTCCATAGATATTTGCTCCCATTTCCACATTGGAATCTTTGGTTATTGAAGTAATCCAGAAGGCTTTTGGTATTCCACTTTGACCTTTGCGCAAGTCTGACACTTGCTCACATAGGTGGCTATATCAGCTTTCATCTTCGGCCACCAATACAGCACCTTTAGGTCATGGTACATTTTGTCAGAACCTGGATGAATAGAGTACCGAGATTTGTGAGCATCATCTATAACCAGTTCTATTAAGTTCCCATGCATTGGAACCCATATTCGCTCCGCGAAGTAGCGAATGCCATCTGATCTGACCTCAAATTGTTCTTCCATACCGCGTGTGGCTTCCGACGGTAGGTTCTCCTCTTTAAGGGCTTCGATTTGAGCACTAGGGATTTTGTCAGGTAAACCGGTGTGAATGGTAAGCTGTAATGCTCGAACTCGTTTGGGTTTGGTGTCCTTACGGCTTAGGGCATCGGCTACCACATTAGCCTTACCCGGATGGTTTCTGATTGCATAATCATAGTCGTTCAAGAGTTCGACCCAACGACGCTGTCACATGTTCAACTCTTTCTGTTCAAAGATATGTTGAAGACTCTTGTGATCGGTGTAAATAGTGCACTTGGTACCGTACAAGTAATGTCTCCATATCTTTAGTGCAAATACCATGTCTCCCAACTCTAAGTCATGAGTCGTGTAGTTCTTCTTGTGGATTTTCAGTTGACGAGAAGCGTATGCGATCACTTTCTCTCGTTGCATCAGTACACAACCAAGACCTTGAATGGATGCATCGCAATATACCACAAAATCATCCGTTCCTTCTTGAAGAGATAGGATGGGTGCACTGCAGAGTTTATGCTTAAGAAGTTGGAACACTGACTTCTGGGTGTCACCCCAGGTATAGGGTTTACGCTTTTGAGTTAGAGCAGTGTGGGGTTGGGCAATCTTGGAAAATCCTTCGATGAATTGCCGGTAATACCCTGCCAATCCCAGAAATTGTCACACCTCTGACAGGGTTGTCGGTGCCGCCCAATTCTTGATGGCTTCTATCTTGGATGGATCGACATGTATTCCGTTTTTATTGGCTACATGTTCTAAGAATTGAACTTCACGAATCCAGAATTCACACTTTGAAAATTTTGCGTACAACTGTTCTTGTTTTAGCAATTCCAAAATCAAACGCATGTGTTCCTCATGTTGATCCCTATTATTGGAATAGATTAGGATGTAATCAATGAAGATGATGACGAATTGATCAAGGTACGGTTTACACACACGGTTCATGAGGTCCATGAATACCGTGGGTGCATTGGTCAATCTGAATGGCATGACCATGAATTCGTAGTGACCATACCTAGTTCTGAATGCCGTCTTTGAGATGTATTCGTCTCAGACTCTCAACTGATGATAACCGAATCTAAGATCTATCTTGGAATAGAAGCTTGATCCTTGGAGTTTATCGAATAGATCATTAATGCGGGGTAAAGGATAACGGTTCTTGATGGTTACTTTATTAAGCTCACGATAGTCGATGCACATGCGGAAGGTCCCGTCCTTCTTCTTGACAAATAGGACTGGGGCTCCCCATGGCGATGAGCTAGATCAAATGAAACCTTTATCCAACAACTCCTGCAGTTGTGTAGACAACTCTTCCAGCTCATTAGGTGCAAGTCTATATGGTGCCCGAGCGATAGGTGCAACTCCGGGTGCTAGATCAATTTGAAATTCGACCTGACGGTGAGGTGGAAGACCAGGCAAGTATTCGGGAAATACTTTTGGATAATCACATACGATCGGGGATGTCGTCAATCCTCTTCTCCTCAGATGGCTACTCGGAGACAAGAGCCAGAATGGCAGTATGACCCTTACGTAGACACTTTTGTGTTTTCGTGAAAGATATGGTGCCCATAACTGCACCACTCTTCTCGCCTTAGACAGAGAGGATTTCTCCACTAGGGAGAGTAAGACGAATAATTTTCTCCTGACAAATAATCTCAGCTTGGTTCTTAGATAACCAATCCATTCCGACAATTACGTCGAAACTGCCGAGTGTGACTGGCATAAGGTCAATGTCGAGTTTATGACCAGCCAGTTCAAGTTTACAACTCTTAAGAATGTGAGTTGCTTCTATTATCTGTCCATCAACTATTTCTATGGTGTTGTTAGCTTCTAGTAGGGTTGGAGTTTCTTTTATTAAGTTACTAAGTTTCTTAGATATAAAACTCTTATCAGCACCAGTGTCAAAACGGACAGAAGCAAAATAGTTGTTCAGAAGGAGCTTACAGGTAACCACATTGTGGTCGTATCTGGCTTCTCCGGATCCTAGCACAAAGGCTCGTCCCTTTGCACCATTTCCGCCGTTGTTGCCATTTTTGCTATTACCATTGTTGCCTTGATGGTGGTTGTTGTTGTTGTTTCCATTGCCACCCTTCTTCAACTGTGGACAATCCTTCCGGAAATGTCCCTCTTTGCCGCATTCAAAACAACCTTTGGTAGATCCCGGATGTTCGAAAGGCTGTTTGGCTTGTAACTCACCCCCGCAGTCCTTGGCAGCATGGCCCATCTTGCCACATTGCTGGCAAAAATTCTTGTCACAAGCACCGAGGTGGTGATAATTGCATTTGTTACACTTGGGGAGCTACCCCGTGTATCCACCTTGGTTTTGACTGGAAGAGGTCGACTGGTTGAAACTTTTTGTAGGCTCGAACCTACGCTGTTGCTGTTGCTGAGGTTGATTGGGCTGGAATCTCTTTGTTTGTTGTTATCAGTAGGTTTTGAGGTTGAACCTTTGGGAGGTAGTGTCCTTTGATTAACCGCTTGATCAGTTAACTTGTGAGCAAGCCTGATGGTTTGTTGTATGGTAGTGGGGTTTGATGAGGTGACCATACTCTGGATTTGGGGTACCAAACTGCTGATGTACAGCTCAATCCTTTTGTAGGCAAGGGTCACCATGTGGGGACACATCACAGCAAGATCGTTAGAGCGGGTAGTGTAGAGTTCAATTTCGGAGCCTTCCATTTTTAGGTTCCACAGTTCTCCTTCCAACTTCTGGACCTCATCACGAGGGCAGTACTCCTCCCTCATCATGGTCTTAAATTCCTCCCATGGCAAGGCATTAGTCATTTCCAGACCCAGCATCTGAACTTGAGCATTCCACCAGGTGAAAGTAGGGCCCTCGAGAGTACCTGATGCAAAATTGACTTGGTTTGCCTGGGACAGTTACACATGGCAAACATTGATTCGACCTTATCAAACCAACGGAGCAAACCAACTGCTCCTTCAGCTCCACTAAAAGTGTGGGGCTTACAGTCTCTAAAGGTCTTAAAAGTGCATGTCGGTTGGTTGTTCTGTTGACCTGGTTGGAAAACAAATGTACGATTGAGTATATAAGTTTCAGAAAAGATTTGAGTGTAAGCAGTCGACTTACTAGAGTCGACGGGTATTCAAGTTTACCTGCAGCAATATGTGCTACCATTGCCTCAGCTACACTGTCATTGATAAGAGTAGTGAGTTAGGCTGCTGTCATGTTTATGTTACCACGACCACCATGACGACCTCCGCGTCCACGTCCGGCCATAGTTCTTCATATTCACAAATACAAACAATGAGAAAATATGTCGCATATTATCATCATTTAAGCATAAGTAAACAGAAGGAAAATAAACAACGACTTCTGAGGTTTCGATAATGATTCTTGATTTCTTAAATAGTAACGGCTATAAAATAAATAACTCAAAACATTAAACTCTTAAAATCCTTTTATTGAATGGGAACAACCTTACTCATCTAGGTTTAGAAATGAAAGGAAATAACAAAAATAAAATAAAACATCAAACTCCGCTGTCGGTGGAAGAAATAACTGACTCGGCGTCCTCCTCCTCCTCCTCCTCAGCTGGCTCATCCTCAGGCTCTGAGTCAGGTGCATCCACTGCCTCTAAGGCACCCTCAAGCTGTGCCTCCAACTGCACAATCCTGGCTATGGCAACTCCATTGGTAGCCTCTAATGTCTCCACTTGAGCCTGCAATTGATGAACTGTGTCCACCAACTCATTATGGTAATGGTTTGTGACTGCTAACTCTGCTGTCAGCAATTCTATCCTCTCATTTGCCTGTTTCTCTCTCTAACAGGCCTGAAATCTCTCATGCAGCATCTCTCATGTTACGGATCTCCCGATCCATAGTGGCCACGAATGCTGCGAAAGCTTGCTCCATGGTGCAAGGCAATAGTGGCAAAGGTGGTGCTGAAGATGATGAAGCTCCAAAGTAAGGAGATGGGACCCGTTCCTGTTTGACCCAACTCCTGATCAGACCAGGGTACCAATCCTAATCATGTGAAACACCTCCCGTCCGTATGTGTATTGGCTTCCCATACACAATAGTATCATCAATCGGTTCGAGCCAATGTCTCTTTGGCTCTAGTGACGGGATGGTAGGAACATCATGCTACTGGATAGCTGGTGGTGAGGCAGGCGGGGTAGACATGATCCTGCAACATAACAAGTAAGTGCCTGGATAGATGTCTAAGTTAAGTAACTAATGTGTGTGGCTATAGTCTAGTATGCAGTCCTAGTTCTCTATAACCTGTCTCTGATACCAATCTGTCACACCCCCAAATCTCACTAACGAAGTTTTACCGTTTGGAAGGTGACAACCAGGATCTCAGAAATTAGTTACTTCAAACGACACTACATGGGACTCAAAATGAAATATTATAAATTCAGAGTTAATGCGCGGAAGCATTTAAACAAAAGTAAATGCGCAAAACAACGCGCCCAAGTTTAAGTAATAACAGAAACATAGATAGTGTTTGACAGAATGACATGTGATGATAATAATCAAATGACACCATGCATGCCCTAACGTGATCTTGCGTATCGACCTGAGAAAACATGTAGGAAAACGGGTCAACACTAGGTTGGTGAGTTCACAGGTTTCAACAAAGTAATAGAAGCGTTTAACAAATTATATGAATTCAATTTGCATATCTACAGGTAGCTAGCCTATGTTTATGTTTTACTAAAGCGCTCGTAACCGAAGCTGACTAGATGTGTTTGCTTGTTTGCCTCCAGCCAGGTCTATCAACTCTGACTAATGTGTTTAGGCCAACATTTCACCCCTTCAACCTCCAATCGAGTTAGTGCGACTAACGCGGGTGGGGTTTGTCAAACCCAATAGTACTACCAAACATTCTCTCGCTAAATCCATATTAACGGTTCGATGTGTGTGAGGACTTTCAATGATAGTGTGATACGCTTAGTCTCAACAGTGATATCATATGAGTTTCAATAACAAAAAATAGTTGTGACATGTTTTCTCCCCCTAATTAAAATAGTAAAAGGGGTCATGAAACTCACCTGCGTTGCGTAGTAGGTAGTATCACACAAGTATGAGATTTGGTACACAGGTGTTAGCCTGCAAATGCTTACGTATGCCCTAGAATTATAAACATAACAATTAGGGACATATGGGATTTGTGACAACGACACGGAAGATTAGAACATCTTAAAACATTCTAAGGACAAATGAGTAGACGAACGTGTCCACGGGATTAAGGGTTTCTTAATATAATTATTAAGATAACTACGTTACGTGTTGAACGTCTCTAATTACGAATAATATTAATTATTAAAAAATACATTCATGCGTTTGTATCATTAAAATAATGGGTAAGAAAATAATATAATTAATATATTATTTATTCGGAGTTGTGGTTTGAAAATAATATAAATATATTATTTTAAAAAGTGGGGAAAATAATATGAAAATGGGTCATAAAATAAACCCGAGCCTACGGATGTTTTACGGTTTCAAAACACTTTAATATATTATTATAATAATATGGGGATAGGTTTTTATAAATTAAATATAGTGAAAAAGTCCCAAAAACATAAATGTAGGAGACTGGACTCGAACCCGGGTCTCCTGCGTATGGGTCGAGTGTCTTAACCAAGTCCGCCTGCTAGGGTATCGCGATGATATCCGGACTGGAATGTTTAAAACATACAATTCCAGTGGTTCCCCCCCATACGCACTCAAGATCGAATCCAGTCCCAATATTCCCGATTTAGGATTCGATCGAATCTGAGGGCATAGGGGTTTTGTTATTCGAAGGATGGCGATTCTTTGTATGTGTTTAATTTCAAAAATAACAATTTTAAGATCATTTTAAAATCTTGTTTTAGGAACCGAACCCTAGAACAAGAACAAAGAATCGATTTGGTTAAATCCGATGATGAAACTGGTTGGAATTAAAGGGCTTTCATTGGTTAGAACTTTTCGAATCTGTTTATATAATTTAATTAGATTAAGATTGAGTTTAAGATCAAAACCCCCAAATCATATTATGAGAAAACACTAATTACTGGATCTTATACAATTCGATGTTATGAGATTAAATTAGCATAGGCCTTTCATTAAGTAGTTGATTACGAATCTAATGGTATAGGTTAAGTTGATTTAAACAGATTCTAAAGCAGGGTTCTATTAAACCAGTTATATATGAACCATAGAATCTGGATTTTGATCAAATCGATGATGTAAGCCCAAATAACCATAGGGCTTTTACTCTACGGATAAGAACGAAGCTATAGGTGTAAGTACTTACCAGAATAGATGATGAATTGAGTGTGGTCGACTAAAACCGAGGTCGACGATGACTGGTTTGGTTCCCGACGACTTCTGTTGGGATTCCGATGAAATTAATGCGTACAGGAGCTTCACAGGGTCTCGTTAATCGTGTGTAGATGATCAAATTGTGAATTGGTAAGCGAATTCGATGAATGTGATGGTATTTGTCCACTTAAGTCGACGGTTATGCTATAATTGATTATTAATGGGTTTAATCTGACAATGATGATGATTAATTAGATGGTTATGACCGTTAATGCAGATGACGTGTGAGACCAGTTACAAATTCCAGCAGAAATCGATCATGGCTTGCGAATTTGGATCAAAGGTAACCGATTTGACTTTCTAAAGTCAAACAGAACTCAATTTCATTCGATTTTGACTTTGAAGGTCAATGAATTAAGTTTTGAGACTTGGCAGATTCAGTCCCTGTAGTTTTAGGTGTATAAGGGTTTAGAGAATGGCAAAATTAGTCCCTAAGGTTTGGATTGAGTTAGAAACGTGGTTTGTTAACTTTCTAAAGTCAATAGGAATATAATTATGTGAATTTTGACTTCAAAGTCAATATGATTAGGGTTTGGACTAATTACACGACTAGTCCCTTAGTTTTAAGTTTGAATAATGGCAGAAACAGTCCCTGGAGTTTTGAGTTAGGTTAATTAGGTTAACATTAACTGAATTTGGTTAACGAGGTTAACCTGGAAAGTCCGGATTGTCACAAGTGAAGGTGGGACTGAACTCTCGAGGGTGTACCTACAAGGGATTCAAGGATGGGGACCCGCTCAAGTTTGATAGGAACAAAGATTGTGTGGCTACATTTGAATGGATTGAAAGGATGAACAGTGTAATCAACATAAGCGAGTGTCGACCCGATCAGGCTGTTAAGTATGTTGTTCACTCTTTCACCAACGAGGCACTAAGTTGGTGGAGAAACATTCAGAGGACTAAGTCGCCGAACGCTCTTAGCAGGATGACTTGGGAAGACTTCCAGGTTGATAATCCAAAAGTACTGCCCCCAGAACGAGATTGATAAAGTAGAAAATGAATTCCTAAAATTCAAGGCTGGCAACAAAACTCATCGCCAGTACACTTCCAGATTCAATGAGATGGCTCAACTGGTACCCCATTTGGTAGAGACTGAAGACCGACTGATCAAGTACTATGTCAAGGGTCTGCCGCAAAGGGTCCGTGTCCATGTGAAAGCTAACCTACCCTTGACCTTCGAATCGGTAGTGAATCTGAGCGGAATCTTCTACGACGATTATGCCAATGAGGACCCGGCACCTGAGACACATAAGAGAAAGTAGGGGAACCCGTCTAGGGGGATTGGAAGAGGACATGTTACAACTGAAGCTAAGAAAACGAGGACTGACGAGTAAGAAACTTGCTCAAAATGCGGGAAACAACACTGACGTGAATGTCTGGCTGGCTCAACCACGTGTTTTAAATGTGGCAACCCTGGGCACTACTCAAAGGAGAGTACGAGGGATGTCAAGTGCCAGGGATGTAGCGGGATTGGCCACCTGTCAAAGCATTGGAGGAAAACCTGTCCCACCCCCAAATTCCACTTCTGGGCTATAACCAAGAGGCGTGACTTGAGACGATCTTTACCATTGTATTACTTTGAACGACCACTAAATGGTTTTCAAAATACTCTTTTTAATGCATGGCTTGAACAAGCCCAAAATAAGTTTAGCAAAGTTCAAAGTAAATGTGCGGAAGCAATGTTTAAAAGTTTACAACGCTTAACAAATGAATTGAAAGCGTTTGTCAAAATAGGATGTCATGCATGAATAGTGTGTGACTCCTGTAGGTGCATCCTAGCCACATATCCTATGCATTCAACGACCTGAAATAAACATGCTAAAATGGGTCAACATAATGTTAGTGAGTTCACAGGTTATATGTAATGGAAATCATATCATGAAATGTTTTGGAAAACCATATATTGACAATGCATGGAAAAGCATATGTTAAAAATGCATGGAAAAGCATATGTACTCTACACAATCATTGTTGATCACACAAAACCAAAAATTATCATAAGTCCGCCAACCGAAGCTCAGCTGTAGCCACTGAAAAAGGAAAAGGATGTGGTTCACCTCTTTGTGCCATGCACATGAATGGATTAGGTCAATTATGTACCTGTTCGACCTCTAGTCAAAGTTAGCGCTACTAACCCGGGCAGGGGTTGTTAAACCCAACAGTACTGTTCATGATCACCTCGCTTGTCGAAAAATTAACGGTTGATTATGAGAGGACTTTGTACACACCATGTACAACTTATATAATTGATGTAACTATGTAAGTATGGAAAATGTGACAATCGGAAATCTCTACTTGAGCATGTATCTCACCCCCAAAAGGAAAATGAGTAAAACGGGGCTGTGAGAACTCACCTGATAAATCGGTAATGATATACAAGTCTTAGCAAATCCGGCTAAATGAGACGACCTACTCGTGCCCTAGGAAACATTTAGGACTTTAAGGTCTAAGTATTGTAAATGCTTGACTATGAACTATATGCATCCAAAGAGTTGTTTGAAAAGTGACTTTGACGTTTCAAATATGTTTTGACTTGATGACCGTTGGTGACACGTTGGACTTAAGGATTCAAAACCTAATATAGAATTCAAACCTACTTTGAAATAGTCTATTATCGTCTAATAAACACATTGGCACATTCGATTGCAACTTTTGGTACATTAAAGTTTCATTAATTGGAAAGTCAAGTTGTTGAGTCCTAAAAATGGCAACTATGCAAAGTTGATGTTCACACATGAAATTAGGCATGTTATAACGCATATAGAACATCCCAAGGTTTACTTGCAAAAAATAGACAAACATGCGAGTTTCGGATAAGTAAGGTTTCCTATTATAGCAAGATCATGTTAAATTGGCAAGTTCATGGAATAATATCATATATTATCATACAATGCACTTAGTTACATGTTACTAAGTCATTTAAACCTTCTAATAATGTTAACAACTTGCAATCATAACTCTTGAAAGAATAAAGTTTCCTTATTTAGAAACCGGGCTCTAAAACTCATACACATGCATTTTAATCCATCATTTTGGTCAATCATTCTTCCATAATATTCACTATACTAGTTTCATGCTTTGAATACACCCAAACACCAAGTTTTCATAAATGTCAAGAAATAAAGTTTCTAAAAATAGAAAACGAGCTTAAAAGCATCATGAACATGTGATTTTACCAAAATAAAATCATACAATCTCTATATCTAGTATTTATGCATCATTTCCACCAAACAAATCACATCATAACTCCTTTTAACAAAAACCCGAAAATTAAAGTTACTATAAATAGAATCGATTTCTATAGACTATTAGGTTCCAACAACCGAGCATGAAATCTCATATGACCAAAAGTTCTAGATAGCAAATCTACACATATTATCCATTCTTCATGCATATCTAACCATTTTCCATCATCAAATCACCTTAAACATGGCATCTAGCAAGAAACCCAAAATTAAAGTTTCCTAAAATAGCAATTCATGTATCATCCAACACTTTTTGACCACAAAGTTTGCATATATTCTTCATCTACAACTATTATTACAACATAATCCATCATCAAATCCACAAAATCTCATCATCTAACACGTGCATACATAATAAAGTTTCCTTAAATGGAAACCAAGCCTATGAACAAAATCCGGGTTCAAAATCACCAACAATATGTACCATTTGAGTTATAAAACACATTTCCTTTAAGAATCCATGGTTAATCTTTCATAAAAATGGGTTTTCTTAAGATGCATGTTCATAAGAACATGAAGATGAAAATGGAGAAAAAGTGGGTTTTGTTCTTACCAAACTTGAAAATTATGATGAAATGGTGCATGAATTTTCTTGCAAACTTGATAATCTTCACTTGGAGCTTGGATTTGGATGGAATGAAGAATCAAAGAATAAAAAATGGTGGAGAAATGGTGGTGGGGGGTGGTTCTCGGCTCAAAGAGGGAGAGAGAGATAGTGGAATGGTGGAATGAGGGTGATTGGTGGGGGTATTTATAGGGGGTTTTGATAAAGGGTGATGGAAAATGAATAGTCATCGATTTATTGACGGAAATCCCGAATAGGTATGAACGAAATTATTTAAAAATAATTTGACTCATATTGGAATGTTTAACATATAAAATTTTTAGATTTTTATTTGCAATTGTCAGTACATACTGCAGACCGGCAGGATAGCGTTAAAACATAAAGTTTCTCAGAAAATTCCCAAAAAATTCACAGAGACTTGGAATTGTGCTCATCAAATATAAGTATTTCCATAAATCACCGAAAAATTCATATAGACATGATTAATTAAATCACAGTGTTACATATAATTTTCACACACAGATTATATGTCTAGGTATTTGTTTTAAATTTTCACCAACGGTCGTGCTGTAGGACGCGTGTTTGACCTGGTAATCTTCCGGATTACTGACACGTGTAAACGGATTGACATGCTAAGTGTGAAATGGACTTAATTACTATAAAATTAAGTGTGATGCATGTCTAATAATGTAATATGTATCTCAGTCAGGAATGGATATCAACCTGAAATTTGCCGGGTGTCACATTATCCCTCGGTTGAAAGGAATTTCATCTCGAAATTTAGCTTGCGGTAATAGCTGATGGTGTGGTCTGAAACAATTGTGGGTGCTTGCGCTTCATCTGATCTTCGCGCTCCCATGTGAACTCTGGTCCGCGTCTGGAATTCCATCGGACGTTGACTATCGGAATGCGACTTTGTTTCAGTTGCTTAACCTCGCGATCCATGATTTCCACAGGTTCTTTGACGAAATGTAGTTGTTCGCCGATTTGTACCTCCTCAAGAGGTATTGTCAGTGTCTCATCGTGTAGGCACTTCTTTAAGTTGGACACATGGAATACATTGTGGATATTCTGTAGCTCTTCCGGTAGGTTGAGTCGGTAGGCAACAGGGCCAATCCTTTGTAGGATCTCAAATGGTCCTATGTAGCGGGGGTTCAGTTTTCCCCGTTTGCCAAAACGGATTACGCCTTTCCAAAGCGCAACTTTCAGTAACACTTTGTCACCTACTTGAAACTCTACTGGTTTACGCTTTTGATCAGCGTCGCTTTTCTGTGTGTCTTGAGTGGATTTCAGTCTATCTCATATTTTGAAAATTTTCTCGGTGGTCTCGTGGACAAGCTCTGGTCTAGTGAGCTGACTATCTCCGACTTCAGCCTAACAGAGTGGTGATCTGCACTTTCAACCATAAAGTGCTTCAAATGGTGTTGCTTTGATACTCGTGTGGTAACTGTTGTTGTATGAAAATTCAACCAATGGTAGGTGAGTATCCCAACTGCTGCCAAAATCTATCACACAAGCTCTTAATAGATCTTCTAGAGTTTGGATGGTTCGTTCACTTTGACCATCTGTTTGTGGTGATAGGCAGTGCTCAAATCTAAGCGTGTTCCCAACGCTTCTTGTAATGTTTGCTAGGATCGGGAAGTAAAACGACTATCCCTATCTGAGATGATGGAGATCGGCACTCCATGCCTTGAAACTATTTCCTTTAGGTAAAGCCGGGTCAACTTCTCCATTTTTTCACTTTCTTTGATTGGAAGGAAGTGTGTGAATTTGGTTAAACGGTCAACGATCACCCAGATGGTGTCGTATCCGCTCGGGGTTTTGGGTAACTTCGTGACGAAGTCCATTGAAATTTGTTCCCACTTCTATTGTGTAATTTCCAGCTGCTGTAGTAACCCTGACGGTTTCTGGTATTCCGTCTTAACCTTGGTGCAGGTTAGACATTTTCGGACATATGTGGCAATATCGGCTTTCATGTTTGGCCACCAATAGTTTGTCTTGAGGTCTTGGTACATATTTTCAGAGCCAGGATTAATTGAATACCTCGACTTATGTGCCTCATCCATCACTAAGTCTCTTAAGTTTCCATGGTTCGGTACCCATATCCGGTCAATGTAGTAACACATATCATCGGATTTGATCTCAAACAGTTTCTCCATGCCTCGTAGGCATTCATTTTCCAAATTTTCATCCTTAAGTGACTCGAGTTGAGCGTCACGTATCTGGATAGGTAGATTCGTGTGGATTGTCAAGGTTAATGCTCGCACTCGAAGTGGTTTGATTCGTTCTTTCCTACTTAGGGCATCAGCAACTCCGTTTTCCTTTCCCGGATGGTAACAGATTGCGCAGTCGTAATCATTAAGCAATTCGACCCATCTGCGCCGTCGCATGTTTAACTCCTTTTGATCAAAGATGTGTTGGAGACTTTTGTGGTCGGTAAAAATCGTACATTTGGTACCATACATGTAGTGTCTCCAGATTTTGAGTGCAAAAAACACAGCTCCCAATTCCAAGTCATGGGTGGTGTAGTTCTTTTCATGAACTTTGAGTTGTCGTGAAGCATATGCGATAACCTTCTCTCTTTGCATCAGTATGCAACCGAGTCCTTGGTATGACACATCGCAGTAGACTACGAAGTCGTTGTTTCCTTCAGGTAGTGCTAAGATCGGTGCACTGCAAAGTTTTTGCTTGAGTAACTGAAATGCTTCTTTAGTTCTTTCATTCCAATCATACTTCACGTCTTTCTACATCAAAGCAGTCTATGGTTTTTAAAATCTTTGAAAAGTTTTCAATAAACCTTCTGTAATATTCGGCAAGTCCCAAAAATTATCGTATTTCGGTTACGGTTTTGGGTGTTTGCCAGTTTCTTATCGCTTCAATCTTGGTTTGGTCAATGTGTAGGCCCTTCTCGTTTACCACGTGACCTAGGAACTGCACTTCTTGGATCCAGAAGTCACACTTTGAGAACTTAGCATACAACTTCTTGGTTTTCAATAATTCTAGAACGAGTCTTAGGTGTTCAGCGTGTTTCTCCTCGCTGCGAGAATAGATCAAGATGTCGTCAATGAACACAATAAGAAACTTGTCTAGGTAGGGTTTGCACATACGGTTCATAAGATCCATAAACACTGTGGGTGCATTGGTCAAACCGAATGGTATAACCAAAAACTCGCAGTGTCCATATCGAGTTCGTAATGTCATCTTGTGTATGTCCTCCTCTTGGATTCTTAGTTGATGGTATCCTGACCTTAAGTAGATATTTGAGTAATAACTCGGTCCTTGTAGTTGGTTGAACAAATCGTCTATTCTAGGTAGAGGGTATCGGTTCTTGATGGTTACTTTGTTCAATTCCTTGTAGTCGATGAACAGACGAAATGATCCGTCTTTCTTTTTGACAAATAAGACAGGTGCTCCCCAAGGCGAATGACTTGGTCGGATAAATCCTTTATCTAGCAACTCCTGTAGTTGGTTTGATAACTCCTGCATTTCTGACGGCGTCAGTCGGTACGGTGACCGAGCTATCAGGGTAGTTCCTGGAGTAAGGTCGATTCGGAATTCGACTTGTCGCTATGGTGGGAGTCACGGTAAGTCTTCAGGGAATACTTTAGGAAAATGACGAACAACTGGTATGTCCTCGACTTTCCTTTCTTCTGTCCGGTTCTCCATTACATGTGCTAAGATGGCATAGTATCCTTTCCGTAGATACTTCTAGGCTTTCATACATGAGATGATATTCAGAGGAATCCCGCTCCTTTCTCCTTGTATTGCAAGTGTTTCTCCATCTGGTAGGGGTAATCTGATATTCTTTGCGCGGCATACAATCTCTTCTCCATTCTTGGACATCCAGTCCATACTGATAATCACGTCAAAAACTCCCTAGTTTAGCGGGTAACAGATCTATTTCGAAGGAATGATTGGCTAATTCTAGGACACAGTTCGGAATAATGTGGTTGGTTTTGACTAATTTACCGTCAGCTAGTTCTACGGTATACTCGTTATCTAGAATGGTAGGTTTAATACCAAGTGATTGACTAAATTTGTTAGACACGACGCTTCTTTCAGCACTAGTATCAAATAACTTAGATGCATAATGGTTGTTTAGAACGAACATACCCGTGACGGTGTCGGGGTTCTGTTTGGCTTCTTCTGCTCCAATCACAAAATCTCGCCCTTTGGCATTGTTGTTGTTGTTTCCTCGCTTCCTGTTCTTTGGGCAATCCTTTGAAAAATGTCCATGCTGCCCACAAGTGTAACAAGCACGGGTTGCTCCAGTGTTTGGAATTGGTCCTCTGATTCTACAATCCTTAGCCGAATGGCCAATCCTTTTGCACTTCTGGCAACTTGCTTCCTCACAAGTGCCATTGTGGTGAAAGTTGCATTGATTGCACCTTGGTAGGGTTCTCGTTTAAGCTCTCCTTGGCTTATTGTCAGCTTAACCTGCGGTGTAGGCTCGCGTAGTTTCTTGCCTTTTCTGTGGTGGAGGCGAATTAAATGACCTTGAAGAACTACCTTCGCACTTTCTCTTGTTATCAGTAGGTTTGTCAAAGAGTCCCTGGCGAACGGCCTGGGACGTCAGGTTGTGTGCTAACCAGATTGCTTGCTGGATCATTGTAGGTTCAGAAGATGATACCATTCCCTGGATTTGCGGGGCTAGTCCCCACAGAGAACGCTCAATACGCTTCTCTTTAGGTGTTACCATATGAGGACACAATCCTGCCAAATCATGAAATTTTGATGTGTAATCCACCACATATGGTCCATTCATTTTCAGGTTCCAAAACCTTTCCTCAAGATCCTGGATCTCGTTTCATGTATAGTACTCATCCCTTAACAGCTTCTTGAAGTCTGCCCATGGCATAGCATTCACTGCTTCCAAGCCCATCGCTTGGACATTGGATTTCCACCAGGCGAGGGCTTGTCCCTCAAAAGTTCCAGTAGCAAATTTCACCTTTGAAGTTTCCGGACAGTTGCACATCTCGAAAGTAGACTCTACTTTCTCAATCCATCGTACCAAGTTAACTACCCCTTCCCGCCCATTGAAAGAGAGCGGTTTGCAGTCAAGGAAAAGCTTGTAGGTGCATACTAGGGGATTTTGTCCTGTCCACTTGCATTCTGGTTGCTCGGTAAGGTTGCAACAACTGCAGCTACTCTTTGGTTAATCAGGGCCTCCATCTGTGTTGTCGTCATTGTTGCTTGGCGGGGCGGCATGTCTCTTCATATTATCATGTTAGAAAAAGTTAGATTATATGTAACATACAACCAACACATGCAGAACTCAGCAAGAGCGCTAATAGCCTCTAGTTGTTCCCCTGAGCTACGCTGCAACGAAAATCTGGGTAGCAAGTGTAGCTCTCTGCTCTGCCACGGTGGTCCTCTATCTCTCGAGGCTCAGGTGCCTCTCAGCCTCAGACACTCGGTCAGATAGAATGGTAATCCTGGCAGCATCGCTCTAGCGATCCTCCGTCAGTCGGGACACCTGCTCCTATAAGGACTGCAGTGCGGTCTCGGACACATGTGCAGGCACATGCTCAATCCTCTGCTCAGTCTCTTTCCCTAGACCTTCTAGGGACAAAACCTTCTTCTTAAGGTGCTCCACTTGCTTCAGGTTGCCGCGTACCTTCTTCTGCTCCCATCGCAGATTCCCTAGCAGTTTATCGTACCGGTTACATCGGGCTACCAGAGTCGGGATCGTACCCTCGATCGGCTCCCCGGTAATCGGTAAGATTTATGGTCCATGTGAAGACTCTCCGATCTCGGTCATAGCAGGTACTCCTTCCTCCTTAGCCCAATTCCCCAAGGTATCAGAAACAAACGTCCACTTTCTCGCGTCAAATCTAGATTTCTTGCGCTTGGGCTCAGGGACAGGCGTGCTCGTAGGAGAGGGTGGTGCCCGCTTCATCGGGGTATGATAAACTAGTGGCCCATAGGGACGATGTTGGAGCAGGTAGGCGATGTCTCAGATGCCCCACTCGCGGGTCTCTTCAGCTGCTGGAGTCCTAGACTCCATCTTTGACTATACTTCATCATCCTCTATCGGTTCTTCTCCTGACTTCTCAACAGTGGTGTCGTCGAAGACAAGGTACTCCTGTAGTGTCTCGTCGGATGAAGTGTCCACTGGTGTCGATGGCGTGTACATGTACTCGTCCTCGGAGTCCGTAATCTCAATCGGCTGGTTTGCAGCTGACATGTTCCTGTAATAGGTCAACCACAAATTTCTATCTTACGTGAGTATTCTAAGTGTATGTGAGAATACTAAGTGTACGTGTGGAAGTGAATTGAAAATGAGACATCGGTTACAGTTTAAGTCTACTATATGCAACCTAGTTCGCTGCAATCAATCGCTTTGATACCAGTATGTCACACCCCTAAATTCCACTTCTGGGATATACCCGAGGGGTGTGACTCGAGAGGACCTTTACCATTGTATTACTTTGAACGACCACTAAATGGTTTTCAAAATACTTGTTTTAATGCATCGCTTGAACAAGCCCAAAATATGTTTAGCAAAGTTCAAAGTAAATGTGCGGAAGCAATGTTTAAAAGTTTACAAAGCTTAACAAATGAATTAAAAGTGTTTGTCAAAATAGGATGCCATTCATGAATAGTGTGTGACTCCTGTGGTGCATCCTAGCCACATATCCTATGCATTCAATGACTTGAGATAAACATGCTAAAATCGGTCAACATAATGTTGGTGAGTTCACAGGTTATATGTAATGGAAATCATATCATGAAGTGTTTTGGAAAACCATATTTTGACAATGCATGGAAAAGCATATGTTGAAAATGCATGGAAAAGCATATGTACTCTACACAATCATCGTTGATCACAAAAAACCAAAAATTATCATAAGTCCGCCAACCGAAGCTCAACTGTAGGCACTGAAAAAGGAAAAGGATGTGGTTCGCCTCTTTGTGCCATGCACATGAATGGATTAGGTCAATTATGTGCCCGTTCAACCTCCAGTCGAAGTTAGCGCTATTAACCAAGGCAAGGGATGTTAAACCCAACAATACTGTTCATGATCACCTCGCTTGTAGAAAAATTAACGGTTGACCCTGAGAGGACTTTGTACACACCATGTACAACTTATATAATTGATGTAACTATGTAAGTATGGAAAATGTGACAATCGGAAATGTCTACTTGAGCATGTATCTCACCCCAAAAGGAAAATGAGTAAAACAGGGCTGTGAGAACTCACCTGATAAAGCGGTAATGATATGCAAGTCTTAGCAAATCCGGCTAAATGAGAAGACCTACTCGTGCCCTAGGAAACATTTAGGACTTTAAGGTCCAAGTATTGTAAATGCTTGACTATGAACTCTATGCATCCAAAGAGTTGTTTGAAAAGTGAATTTGACGTTTCAAAGATGTTTTGACTTGACGACCCATTGGTGACACGTTGGACTTAAGCATTCGAATCCTAATATAGAATTCAAACCTACATTGAAATAGTCTATTATCATCTAATAAACACATTGGCACTTTCGATTGGAATTTAGAACTTGAAACACAACTTTTGGTACATTAAAGTTTCCTTAATTGGAAAGTCAAGTTGTTGAGTCCTAAACATGGAAACTATGCAAAGTTGATGTTCACATATGAAATTAGGCATGTTATAACGCATATAGAACATGCCAACGTTTACTTGCTAAAAATAGACAAACATGCGATTTTCGGATAAGTAAGGTTTCCTATTATAGCAAGATCATGTTAAATTGGCAAGTTCATGGAATAATATCATATATTATCAGACAATGCACTTAGTTACATGTTACTAAGTCATTTAAACCTTCTGATCATGTTAACAACTTGCAATCATAACTCTTGAAAGAATAAAGTTTCCTTATTTAGGAACCGGGCTCTAAAACTCATACACATGCATTTTAATCCATCATTTTGGTCAATCATTCTTCCATAATGTTCACTATACTAGTTTCATGCTTTGAATACACCTAAACACCAAGTTTTCGTACATGTCAAGAAATAAAGTTTCTAAAAATAGAAAACGAGCTTAAAAGCATCATGAACATGTGATTTTTCCAAAATAAAATCATACAATCTCTATATCTAGTATTTATGCATCATTTCCACCAAACAAATCACATCATAACTCCTTTTAATAAAAACCCAAAAATTAAAGTTACTATAAATAGAACCGATGTGATTCCCTCAGATCTGTTGATATTCAAGGATAAAGTCTTCAATCACTCTCCGAATTGGCGGAATCAATTCAGAAATCAAATCCACATTAAAATGAACAAATCAAAGAAGAACTATCTCAATACTATCAATCACACCAAATGCATACTTCATGATAATTAGCTTCATCAATCAAGTAATGTAATCAAGTATTAACAGCAAAAACACACAGAAATTCTCTTGATTAACTTGTAAAATCACAGTACAAAATGAGAAAGTTACTTGAAATACAAAAGACACAACTATTTATACTAGAGAGTTTTCGATCGAAATCTTCTTGATCGAAAAATGTTTTCGATCGAAATCTTCTTGATCGAAAAATGTTTTCGACCGAAAACATTTTCCGACCGAAAACTCTAAAGTTAATACTTCTAAAACCTAATTGATTTCTATGGACTATTAGGTTCTAACAACCGAGCATGAAATCTCATATGACCAAAAGTTCTAGATAGCAAATCTACACATATTATCTATTCTTTATGCATATATAACCCTTTTCCATCATCAAATCACCCTAAACATGGCATCTAGCTTGAAACCCAAAATTAAAGTTTCCTAAAATAGCAAAACCGAGCATTCATGTATCATCCAACACTTTTGAAAACAAAGTTTGCATATATTCTTCATCTACAACTATTATTACAACATAATCCATCATCAAATAAACAAAATCTCATCATCTAACACATGCATACATAATAAAGTTTCCTTAAATGGAAACCTAGCCTATGAACAAAATCCGGGTTCAAAATCACCAACAATATGTTCCATTTGAGTTATAAAACACATTTCCTTTAAGAATCCATGGTTAATCTATCATAAAAGTGGGTTTTCTTAGGATGCTTGTTCATAAGAAATTGAAGATGAAAATGGAGAAAAAGTGGGTTTTGATCTTACCAAACTTGAAAATTATGATGAAATGATGAATGAAACTTCTTGCAAACTTGATAATCTTCACTTGGAGCTTGGATTTTGAAGGAATGAAGAATCAAAGAATCAAAAATGGTGGAGAAATAGTGGTGGGGGTGGTTCTCGGCTCAAAGAGGGAGAAGAGGGAGAGAGAGATAGTGAAATGGTGGAACGAGGGTGATTGGTGGGGGTATTTATAGGGGTTTATATACCGGGTGGTGGAAAACGAATAGTCACCGATTTATTGACGAAAATCCCGAATAGGTATGAACGAAATCTTTTAAAAATAATTTGACTCATATTGGAATGTTTAACATATAAAATTTTCAGATTTTTATTTGGAAATGTTGGTACATACTGCAGTCTGGCCGGACAATAATTCAGAGTCTTGGAATAGCATATCACAGTACTACATGTAATTTATGCACATCAAACATATGTCTAAGTGTCTGCTTACAATTATGGACCTAGCTAGTGCACATACTTCGTGTCTACCGGACTATGCTGGAAATAAAAGTATTTTCATAAATCCCCGAAAAATTCATATAGGCATGATTAATTAAATCACAGTGTTACATATAATTTTCATACATAGATTAGATGTCTAGGTATTTGTTTTAAATTGTCACCAACGGTCGTGCTGCAGGACGCATGTTTGACCAGGTAATCTTCCGGATTACCGACATGTGTAAACAGATTGACTTGCTAAGTGTGAAATAGACTTAATTACTACAAAACTAAGTGTGATGCATGTCTAATAATGTAATATGTATCTCAGTCGGGAATGGATATCAACCTGAAATTTGTCGGGTGTCACAAAACCGGACAATCTGGTTCTAGGAAGGAAAAGGAACATGAACAACCAGAGGCTAGGACTCGGGCTTATGCCCTAACTGAGGAGGAGGCAAGAGGAAACCCTAATGTCGTGTCAGGTACATTCCTAGTTAATGATGAAATTGCTACCATTTTATTTGACTCTGGTGCTAGTAAAAGATTTATATCAAATGAATTTAGTCGCAAACTAGACTGCACAATCATCAACCTAGTGATGGCCTTTAGCGTAGAAACTGCTGTTGGTAGAAACTAAGTAGGCATCCGAATGACTGACGATTTCCTAATAGAAATAGAGGGCCATAAGTTTCCTTCTAGATTGTACCTCTAACCTTAGGAGGATTTAACATAGTAAGCATGGATTGGCTAGCTGTCAACGAAGCACAAATTGTCTGTAAATGAAAAATGATATATCTCAAAGCCACTGACGGCAGTCCGATTACGGTTTATGGGGATTGGAATTGCACGATGCCGAACGTCATTTCGATGATCAAGGTCGAAAGTTATATGAGACGCGGTTGCGAAACTTATCTGGCATATGTTGTTGACAATATAATGAAAGTGAAAGAACTCAAAGATGTACCCGTGGTGTGCAACTTCCCAGAAGTGTTCCCAGAGGACCTACCTGGCTTACCGCTCGATCGGGAAATAGAATTTCAAATTGGCCTACTGCCAGGGGCTCAGCCCGTTGCCAAAGCACCCTACCTATTGGCTTCGTCAGAAATGAAAGAATTAATGTCTCAATTATAAGAACTGACAGAGAAATGATTCATCCGACCGAGCATCTCACCATGGGGCGCTCCGGTATTATTTGTAAAGAAGAAGGACGGTTGCATGCGCATGTGCATCGACTACCATGGATTAAACAAACGAACGGTAAAGAACAAATACCCGCTACTTAGAATAGACAATCTTTTTGATCAAATACACGGCGCGATTTGGTTCTCAAAGATCGATCTCAGGTCAGGTTACCATCAATTGAAAGTAAGGGAGGAAGACGTACCGAAAACTGCGTTTCGCACGTGTTATGGATATTATGAATTCCACGTGATGTCTTTTGGACTAACCAATGCTCCTGCATCGTTCATGGATCTAATGAACAGAGTATGCCGACCAATGTTGGATCGGTCAGAAATAGTTTTCATTGATGACATCCTCGTCTACTCAAAGAATGAGGGAGACCACCACTGTCATCTAAGGGAGGTATTAGAAGTTCTAAAGCAGGAAAAGTGGTATGTAAAGTTCTCCAAATGCGCGTTCTGGCTTAGGGAAGTCCAATTCCTAGGTCATGTTATAAACCCAAATGGCATTATGGTAGATCCTGTAAAGATCAAAACAGTAAGAGAATGGAACGTCCCGAAAACACCAACAGAGATACGAAGTTTTCTGGGATTGGCAGGCTACTATCGAAGATTTATTAAGGATTTCTCGAGAATAGCCTCGCCATTGACAAAGCTAACGCGTAAAGAGGTAAAGTATGAATGGGGACCAACCTAGAACAAAGCGTTTAAAGAATTTAAGACACGATTAACCCAAGCCCCAGTCTTGACCTTACCTGAGGGAAATGAAGACTTGGTAGTTTACTCTGATGCATCGGGTCAGGGATTGGGTTGTGTACTTATTCAACGAGGGAAAGTGATTGCTTACGCCTCATGAAAGTTAAAGATTCATGAGGTTAACTACCTGACTCACGACCTGGAGGTAGTTTTCACTTTAAAGATATGGAGACACTATCTGTACG